>OX465288.1:196285166-197720166 GCA_949987695.1 Merzomyia westermanni
TTTTGTTCAAGCAGAATTTTTTTGCAATTTACAGAATTTTGTCACACAGAATTTTGTAATACAGAATAATGACACGCTCCCGATATCTTATTATCTGTTTGTGCAATCTTGTTTGATTTTAAAAAAAATAGTCAAGCAACTGAAATAGCCAGAGTGATAATTAGCGATTTTTGATCAAATTTAAAAGGTCCTTATAATTAAATAATATTATTTTGAGAAGCTTTTTTTATTTATGGGTATAAAAGAGCTCAAGGCTAAGAAGAATAATTTGTATGAAAATTATTATTTTTATTTATTTTTAATTTTTTTTTTAATTTAATTAATTATTAATATTTTTTAAAATTGAATAGAAAATTAAAATTTAAGAGTCAACCGCCATAGCTTTTCTTTTAGATCCATTTCGGAAGCTGCTAGACTTCTTCATAAGAAAACTCTTGGCACGCTCTGTTAACCATTAAGCTACCAGAATGATGGTTTTTCTGTCCGCTAAACTCCTATTTCTATTCATTTGACCATTAAGTGCCCTTGCGACTGTTGGCTGATTCTCCTGCTTTAGGTGAATTTACCCGCAGATTCGGGGCAAGCAAAGTTATGGTTCACATCTTGAAAACTAAACCTAGGTATCCATGTTTGAACAAATATTTCACTAAAATTCCCGCAGAAAGTAATGAAAAATAGAACAAAAAACTTTAAATCTAATTTTATTAAACTGTATGCCATTTTTTCCTCAAGAAATAATGACAAACTCCATCCACTGCAACATTTTTTTTAAGTATTAAACTATTAATTTCCAACTGTTTTCTAGGAAAAACTCAGTTTTATTTTAGACAAGGTCAAATCTATTTCAGAGAATGTCAAATTTATTTCAGAAAAAGTTGAATTTATTTAAGTAAAAGTAAAATGCACTTTCATTCTACCCCAGCCGGTGCGGTCTGACATCTCTGTGCACCCCTAAAAGTATGCTACTATTAATTTCCAACTGTTTTCTAGGAAAAACTCAGTTTTATTTTAGAAAAGGTCAAATGTATTTCAGAGAATGTCAAATTTATTTCAGAAAAAGTTGAATTTATTTAAGTAAAAGTAAAATGCACTTTCATTCTACCCCAGCCGGTGCGGTCTGACATCTCTGTGCACCCCTAAAAGTATGCTACACAAATAAAATTTGATTTACATTGAATTGTGGCTCACTGTAGACGAAAATGATTAATCGCGGGACAAAGTTGTCAAATGTTTCCCTTAAGAAGGCATTACAAAACAGGTTATTAGCAAGAGCAAGGCACGTTTCCGCAGCGGTTCACAACTAGCGCTTTCTGTGCCCCTTTTCGAGAATCGAGGCGGTTAGGTGTGAAGCATAAAAGCCTACAAATGCAACGAGGCATATATGTAGTGCTTAAAGCGAACTCCTTCTACAAGTCATTGCTTCCGAAGCGGAAGGGTAAGGTCTTGCAATTTGTCCCATTTCATATAGCGAATAATTCACGAACTCATTGTGAGGGTTAGGCACTCTAGAATCCGGAGAAGAGCTTCCGTAAGTGATTTTTAGACCTTCCTTTTTCAATTAAGATATTTTTGGTGGGGTAGCTTTACCTAGTCTTAATTTCTTATACTCACGCTGCAAAAAATCGTGCGACTGGTCTCTAAAGATGGTCATTCGGGATCAATGCGTTTCGTGTACAGTGGGCTACAATTGATCCCAACTTTTCCGTAATAGACATATTGGAGATAAGTAAATTTTAAATTCTGTATCGTTGTAAATCTTCTAAAGTCACATCAAACTTCAAACGCTGCCTTTCCACTTCCAAATTCCTTCACACTAATAAACTTAAATTTTCGCTTAGATCATAGTTACGCATCATTGATCCAACCGCTAAACGCTCCAGGCAAAAGCGGCAGAATTGTAATACAAACCCAGCCAACAAATAAAATAAAACAAAAACAACGAATAGCAGTAGCAGCAATATTGACTCTACAACAACAATGATTATGCGCATGCAAAAATTTAGCAAAACTTAACCAGTAGTTGTTAACTCAAATGAGCAGTGAAGGCTAGACCCACAGCCGAAATTCGCGGACATCAAACGGACCAAACATTGGCACATCAGGCGCCTTCTCACCACGCCAACCATTTATGGGTACGAGTAGCGTGCGCACAGTCGCTGGTATAATAATAATAATTTTTGGGTAAATTAAATTAGCATTAAAAGCTGCACGAAAAATCACAAAAACAATAAAAGCAACAGAAACAGCTATATGCGTCCACAACAACAAAAACTTGCAGGTAAGAGAAGAAGGCGCACGCGCAACAGGCACCACAACTAGCTAGGGGCGGGAAAATGATTATGCGGCACCAAACCAAAACGGTGTTTCGCAGGCTTGAACGGGCAACCACACGATAGGCGAGTAAGGTGGATGTCTGTGAACTTTTTTCTTAGGGAAAAATTGCTGTGCGCCTTACACACATTCATCCATATATCTGCACTTGGTCATCTGGGCAAAGCGTGTTCTTGGTGTCCGTTTGCTATGTGTGACGCAGTGCAGCCGTGTAGTTTTAAGAGGCGGAGTGAAAGGGTTAAAAGTTCTAACTGTTTTTTGTTTATCTTTGCTTTCGAATGGGGCAGAGATGGTTATGTAAATTGAATTTTCTTTTGGGCTAAACAATAGGCACTTGTAGTGTGGTGGATAAATAATTGTTGGTTACAAGTTGATTGTGAATTTAGTTAGTGGAAATAGCGGAGCTCTTTTTTGTTGTTGCTTATTGCTGGGTGTTTCTTTTTTTTTAATTTTTTAGTGCGTTACCACGCAACATTTTATGAACAGGCCAATGTTACTATTGTGGGGCTAGAGGAAACTTTATTGTGGCGCAAACAATTTGAAGTAAACGGAACAACCTGGATAGAAAAAATGATTAATTTTGCCTAGGGCCTGGCTAGATTTTCCTTTTTACAATCACGGAAAGCACACGAAGCCTCTATTCAGTTTGTTAATGCTTTTTAAGACAGGGCCTGGGTAGATATAGGTCCGACTTAGTTTTCCAAAGCACTGCCAATTAAAAAAAAAAAAATCGTGAGCACCAAGTGTTCGTGGAGTTTGATGTGTAACATGTGGAGCCTGTACATAAATTTATTTAAATTAGCCCTCCACCACACCACCACCATTTTAGTTTTAGCACTCCTTTATTGGCCTTCTTTCCCTTCTCTTCTATGCTATTCCTTTACTTTAGTATATTTTTATTTGTTTTGATTTTCTCTTCTTTCAACAGTCTCTATTTTTTAAATTTTTTTTATTGTATTGTATTTTATTGTCATTAAATTTTGGAACTAAAATTTTTTTGTAATATACCTCTGGTCTATCTTACGTTATCCTGAAATTTTTTGAAGACTGTTTTTTTTTTTTCAAAAACATAAATTTTTGAATTTAAGCGAACAAAAAAAATTTATTTTTTTTTTGTAACTTTCTAGTCGAGTTTAATTTGTTAAACACAAAATTACTGAATTTCGATCACTGAACCTTTTTTTCGTTCTAGTCAAATTTAAAAACTTCAATATAAAAAAACAAATTTGAAAACCTCAAAGAACACTTCGAATTTCAATAAAATGGAAACTATGCCAAATCGCACGAATTTTCAGATTCTTTTCCTGATAAGGTTTTCTCTAAAACAGCACATTTTTTTGTTTTTTAAAGACTATTTCAATAATTGATTCGTTATTTTGAAAACCTTTGATATATTAGCGATGTCTGATAAAAATCTTAAATAAATATCTCTTGCTAAATTTTGATACTGCAACAGTGTGAAAATTCACGAAAAAATAAATTTTTTATTTCTTAAATTTTCCAACTTTAAAACTTGTATCCCACCTTCTTTAACTGCTCCTCTGCCATAGATCTACTCTTGCGGTGTAAATAAAAATAGTCATTCATGTGCATTACTACTATTGTTACCAACACCTTTTCTCAACAATTTATTTTATTTGTTTATTTTGTTTATATCATTTACTTATTTGCATTTTCGATTTTCATCTTTGTCACCAAAAGTGTTAAATTTCCAATTTATTTTGAAAGTTTTTGCGAAATTTTTATTTTGTGCATATGAAAACAACTTGAATGTATGCCTTTGTGTACTATGTGTCAATATCAGCAGCCACAATAAAAAGCAAACGTTAAATAATAATCAACTTTGTTGACAATCTGTCGGAAATAGACCCAATTGCCATTGACATCGAAAGGGTAGCACACAAATGCGTGTGGCGGCGGAGTTTCGTTCCAACAAAGCGATATATTTTGATGACAATTGCATTTCTGCTGCTGGAATTGTGTTGTTGCTACAGTGGTTGTTGTTGTTATTTTTGTTACAGTTGCTGCTAGGCAATTGTTACATATTACAATGACAAATGAATTTAATACAAATTCCGGTACAATTTTTATGCACCGTTTCTGAAAGTTGATGACAACTGCAAATTAATATTAATAATATTTTATTTTTATTTTATTTGGTGGAGGCGCTGGTGGGAGTGTTCTCGTGCCTAAAAAAACAAGGTAGTTTAAGCTATTTTATTTAAGCTCTGTAAATACAAGCATAAGGGAGTTAAAGTATTGAATAGTGCAACAGATTTTAAAGCGAGGTCTCAGTAGGATGAGGGGTTAAAACCAGGAATGCATTGCAGAACATAATATTGGGGGATGTGCGGAGTTACGATTATATAATAAAAGCAATATTAGGTGGACGATCAGGAATTCGATGACTAGACGACAACTGCAGTGATAGTAATTTCAACTTCTTTAATTTAGATTAAAGTAATTGAAGGACTATTACCGTTGTAGTAATTGCAATTTGAACAAGTAAGCAAGTTTAAGTTCAGGTGGAACCGAACATTTCATACCTAGTAGTGGTCCATTATGGCATCCCAATTTACGCGTCTATTTTAATACTTTAGCTGATTTTTTTTACAATAAAAACACTTCTGTTAAGAATTTTGAGTGGTAAACTAATTAGCTTCCCTACCAACCACTGTTAAGCACATTTTTTTTTTTTTAAGTACAATACATGCACATTTTATGTTTGAAAAATTTGCGTTCAAATAAACAGGCGGACAGACAGACAGACGGACGGAGAGACGGACATGGCTAAATCAACTCAGCTCATCGTCCTGATTATTTCAGTCTACCTCTAGGCATACTTACAAACATTTTATGCTCATGAAAGGTATGAAAATCAAAAAAGATATATAACTTAACGATTGCAGTAGGGTTTTAACAACTTGCCCAGATATTTTGCTTGTGTGTTATCGGATTTTTTTAAAAAAAAGGAGTATACCACAAACTATTGAGAAGCAGCTGACATATTTTCATGGAAATACCTAGTTGAAATAACAAGCAATCACCTTTGAAAATAGCAGACTTTTTATGCTGAAAAGTGGGCGGTGCCACGCCTACTTCCCTAAATCCACAACATTTTTTTGCTGTCGAGTTTTGCTTAAAAAGCTTATTATGTGGGCAAAATCTTATTGAAATATTACATTTTACAAACAGATTTTTCAGAACTATGGTAAAAAACTGGGCGTGGCCGTTGACCGATTTCGCCCATTTTTACAAAAATCCTTTACCTTTATATATTCAATAATTTCACAAAATATCTTTTCGTTAAATGAATTTTTGCCGGAGTTATGGCATAAAAAGTTTTATCGAATAATCCACTATAA
The DNA here is from genome assembly GCA_949987695.1 of Merzomyia westermanni. Taxonomy (NCBI): domain Eukaryota; kingdom Metazoa; phylum Arthropoda; class Insecta; order Diptera; family Tephritidae; genus Merzomyia; species Merzomyia westermanni. Next base: position 196,290,863 of record OX465288.1, read on the forward strand.
AGGGACAGGCCACGCCCATTTTCGTAGATTTATATTTTTCTATTAATAGCTTTTTTCGCTCACGGACACTTTGAAAGTAAAATAGATGTGATATAAAGCTATTTTACGCAAAGGTATTACCTATTAAATATATCTATTATCCTTTTTAAAATCTTTCGTATAAAAATGGGCGTGGACCTTAACCGATTTCTGCCATTTTTGCCTGCAACATTCCTTGTACTAGTGTAAATATGTGCACTGAATTTCGTTCCAATATCTTGAACGGTTTTTGACTAATGATTAATAATATTTCTTAATTTGACTTAATCAAAAGTGGGCGGTGACACTACCATTTTCAAACATTTTTCGAAAAATTTATTTTCTGCCTTAACATTAATGTACACATTAAATTTTATCCTTATAATTATAGTATGTACTGAATCATCACTTTTTTTGTATTTTCGAAAATATTCTATATATAAACAGTAGGCGTGGCTATCATCCGATTTCGCCTATTTTAAATAGTGCTCGGAGATAAGTGCCAAGGAACCTACATACCAAATTTCATCAAGATATCTCAAAATTTACTCAAGTTATCGTGTTAACAGACGGGCGGACGGACGGACGGACATGGCTTAATCAATTTCTCTTTTCCCTTCTAAACAAATTGATATGCATAAGTCAATATCTATCTCGATCAGTTTATGCCTATATATACTACCGTTATGCGACTAAAGTTAATATAACTTGTGTGCCTAGCGCTACTAGGTGTATTGACCAAGTGAACGGTTTTCAGATTTTAATAAAAAAAATTTGTTGTTCTCAAACCCGAAATGCAAATACAAAACTGTTACCTAACATTTGACTAGAATCAAAATTGACTAGAAGTGATATAACTTTGTGATTTCAGCTGCGTTGTGAATATAGTTTTATTTTATCTGTTTCACAAATGGCCAGTTTAAAAAAAATTTATTTAATATGTGTAACTTTGATAACAATTTATTAAAAAAAAACCGATTCAACCAAATTCGATTATATATTTATCGATAAACTTAAGCCTCAATAAGCTTATGATAAAAGTCCACTAATACTAAAACGCACTTTCCAGCATCAAGCGAATTCTTTCTATAAGCCAAGACGACATACAGCTGTGTTCAATATAATAGTAGTGAAACTTAAATAGATATTGTTCGACGAAATAAAAAGAAGCTATGGCTTTAATAATTTTCATTTAAAATATAGCGAATTCCATAACAGAAAGCACATTAAAAATTTTTTTTTATTTCACACAAAATTCAAGAAAGTTAATTAAACTTAAAAAAATGGCCATCAAAGTCTTAAAAATGTTTGGCAGAATTTCTAGAAAAATGTTGAATATGCAATTTTGGAGCCCAATTAATTTTAGTTAACGAATGGGCATGTCACAACACGCTCAAAAATTTTCTCGAATTTTTTAGAATTTTTTTCGTCGACACAACACATGAAGAAAAATTAAGTTTGTTTGGAAAAAAATACCTAACATCCTTAACAAAAAAAAAATCTTAAAATTAAGAAAAATTTCTGAGGTACTTCTAACTAAAATTAAATGGACTATAAAACTGCTTACTCAAAAATTTTCCAAAAATTCTTCCTAAAAATATTGAAATTTTGTTGTTAATTTTTAAAAGTTTAACTAACTTTCCTAAACTTTGTATTAACTATGAAATTTATTTTATGTAACTTTCTTATGAAATTCGCTATATTTCAAATGAAAATTATCAAAAACACAGCTGCTTTTATTTAGTCGAAAGATATCTCACTTAATTTCACTACTATTATATTGAACACAACTGTACCTCTTATACTTTTATCATTTAACTGTTTGTTTCTTTGAAATTTGCAATTTACAAACCATTATTTTTTTCAAAATACATTCGCCTAAGCAATTATCGTTTACGACGACAGACCGACTTAGAGATCAAGATTTTTCTCATCAATCCCATCAGCACACAAACAACAAACAAATAAAACATGAAAATGCACTTTCAAAATTGATTTTCATAAACCATAACGGCACGCATAAAACAACAACAACAACAGCACAAAGACATTGCACTAGCATTTCGGTTAATCTTTCACTTTGGTGGATGTCTAAAAACACCAAAAATAAATAAAAATGCCAACTCATACAGCATCAACTCAACAGGTCGCTTGTATAAGCAGTAAAATGTTGTTTGTTGGAGCAGCAAATCGAAGAAAGGCGCAACATAAAACGCTAAAAACAAATTTAAGCTAAGGTAAAAATACATTCATCGGTGTTGTTGTGCAATTTGTGGTTGTATTTAGAATTTTCGTAAGTTTCTCTTTTTTTTTTTTTTTGCTGGTAGGCACAACTGTTTACTTGAGTTGATCATGCGCATGCGTTTCGTGGATATGACGGCTCCTTATTGCATCCATATATGAGCCGTAAAGATGTAATTCTGTAGGAAGCAAAGCAAGGAGAAGGCAAACAACGAATTGAAGCGATGGCAACCAGGTTAAGCAGCAAAATGCCATTCAAAGCAAAGAACTGACAAATCGCAGTCAGCTGTAACTTATATCGCTCCGGCAAAAGCTTTTCAATTTGTTAGTTTCTTTCAATTTTTCGATGTGTGCATTCAGTTTATTATCCGCTGCCTGTATTCAATATTATTTTTTGCATTTCTTTTCGTTTTATTTTCTTTTATTTACGTTAATTGGTAGTGCTTACTTATTTCAGAAGTCAATGGCTAATCAAAGCGACTTAACAGTTCCAATGCCAGTAGTACATAAAAACTAGGTACGCTCCTGTGTGTGTGTGTATGTGTGCGTGGTTTGTATGTGTTGTTGAAAAATTATCGATTCATTGCTGTCACAATGTCAGTGTTGGTCAAATGCGATCGTAATGACTGCGCGTATTTATGAATGACACTTAAGACTAGAGGATTTAGCAGCAATATTGAAATATCTTATAATTTATTGGCCCAAATGGTAATGCTGCTGATGTTGGCTAACAAATAGCTTTTCTGAAATTTTTTTTTCTATAAATAATTATGAGGCATTTTTTAAACCTATACTTTAGTAATGAAAAGCGAACATGTAAAACCTTTTATGAGTTTGTTTGATAATTTTAAATTACCATAAATTTATCAGTGCCTGGGCGCACGAACTTTGCTTGCCAATTAGTTTGTCAAATCGTTTTCCATATTAATGGTATAAAAAAAGTGTATATATAATAGGATAAGGTGGCAACCCTAGCCAATAACCGTACCAAAAAGTTGTTTTGTTGTTAGTTTATAGCCATATTGGCATATCTTATCTTATTTAAAAAAAAGAGGAAGGTGGAAACCTTTTTAAAAACATCCTAAGTGGCAACCCTATGTAGAAGCTTATTATATATATTCCAAATTTCAGCCAAATGGCTCACCTCGTTTTCAAGATATTAGCACATGTAAAAAAAAGTTATAATAGGATTAGGTGGAAAATCGACCTAGACATGGTATATTTGACTTACGGCGTAAAATGCGTAGGTGGCAAGCCTGCACAAAACTTCAAATTGACAACACCTTAGTAGGATAGCTAGAGAGTAGCATATTAACTGGATTTAAAAGTTCAATAAAATTACTCAAGTCAATATGAGAAAATAGCAGATATTCAGGACATTAAATAAAAAAAAAATAGGTAGCAACCCTACCAAGAAATTTTTGTGTTGAAATACGACATGCAGTACCTTTAGTTTGACAGCCACATTGCCATACGCCAATTAATTTTAAACAAAATTTCAAAAAGGTGGCAACTCTGTGAGCACATTTTTAGTGGGAGATGAGCTTGAAATATAGTTTTTTACATATCGACAGCTAAGCGGGAGATCACCGCATTTCAAACCAAAAATGTGTTGAATTTTCATGGAGATAGGACGTTTTTGAAACTCCTTTCAAATAAATGAAATAGCGCACTGTTGAAAAAAATTCTGAGTTGAATTACACAAATTTTTTCTGCCCATGCAGCACTAACTGAGCGCACTCTCCAATAGACAGGAGTCGATTAGCGTACCTATTGGTCCTTCAGATTCTTTAGTAGACTACAATCAAGTTTTTGAATTTGTGAAGTAATAAAGTTGAAGTATCACTCAACTTTAATTCCATTCCTTTTCGCATCTCATTTATTTTCCTACAACATTAATTCCTTTTCCGAATCCAACTCTTAATCGTCCTCAATTTTACAACACAGACAAGGATATCACTTTTCGAAATTCCAAAAAGCTTGCATAAAGTTTTAACTAAAATCGCTATGAGCTTATCTAAATGCAACCCAAGAGGAATTGTTTTACTCTGCGTAACAATAATTCAGTAAGACGAAGCAATTCAATTAAAAAGATCACGCTTAAATATTTAATCTTGAACTCGTAAAAATGTCAAAGTGGAATTCATATCAGGAACGTAATTTAGACCAAATTACAAAGCAAAATAAACATTTTTACACGAAACAAGCAAGAGAATGAGAAAGATGAGCTGCAAAAGCCAAAAGGATACGACAATAGGACAACAAGGGGTCAATTGCAGCAAAAGACAACGAACAAAAGCAACGAAATTGAAAACATGCAACGCATTCTAATCCTTCAAAACGATGAAGATACGCTGAGGGCAGCTTAACTTTTTCCTTATATATAGGGTATGTAGTATGTATATTAGCAGGTATGGTTATAACAAAGGATAAAACAAATCTCCGGAGAAAAGTGATAGCAGCGAAGAAGATATATTGGTGCATTGATTTAGTGGTGTGGCCAAGGTTGCCACCGTTTGGCATAGTAGATTTTAAATATAATTAAAAAACCAAATAAAATAAATAAAAAATTAAAAAAAAAACATTAAATAAACTAAAATAAATGAAATAAAATAAAATTAGATTAAATTTAAATAAACCAAAAAAAAATAAAATAAAATAAAATAAAGTAAATAAAATAAAATTAAACAAAATAGAATAAATTAAAGTAAAATAAAATTAAATTGAGTTGAATTAATAATAATAAAATAAAATCAAATAATATAGAATCTCTCTCTATCTCTATGGCGCGATATACAACAGGTATATCATCATAAACCTCCTAAGAGATTTTTCCCTACAAATTGGTGGGACCTACAGTTTTTTGCCGACTCCGAACGGCATCTACAAAGGAGACGAATTTTTGCTGAGAAGCCTGTCATGGCAGAAATACACTCGGAGAGTTTGCCAAACCACTGCCGAGGGGCGACCCCGTTTTGAAAAACTTTTTTCAAATCACTTTTGATGTTACCTGTACCAGGGCTCGAACCACGGACCTTCGGTGTGGTAGGCCGGCAACACTACCTTCACACCACGGCGGCCGCCAAATAAAATAGAATGAAATAAAATCAAATAAAATAAAATAAAATAAAATAAGGTAAAGTAAAGAAAATAAAATAAAATTAAATTAAATAAAATAAAATAAAGTAAAATAAGATAAAATAAAATAAAATAAGATAAAATAAAATAAAATACAATAAAATAAAATAAAATCAAATAAAATAAGATAAAATAAAATAGGATCAAATAAAATAAAATAACATCACTATAAATAAGCTCAAGGCCAAGAATGATCAATGTCGCCAGATGGGGGTGCACACTTAATGTTGTGGTAAATGGGAATAGAGCTAGGATTTTAGCTAACAAAAAACCAGAGCTCTGTTAGCTTAGTTCCATTCTAATAAAAACTTTCAATAATTAATTAAAAATAATTACTAAAAAATAAAAACAATAATAATTTATAGTCATGGTACTTTACAAATGGAAAGGCAAAATAAATGAAATAAAATAAAATAAAATAAAATAAAACAAAACAAAATTAAATTAAATTAAATTAAATCAAAATAAAGTCGAATCACCTCAACTCTGTTACTTTGGTACTTTTCTCTAATAAAATTGGATTTCCAAAACATTTTATGTGGTAACTCTGACTCCCTTGCTTCCGCCTCTACGTCAGAACCTCAACTTTCCATTCGCAGCATGCATTTTAAATAGAATTGTGTCGATTGGGTGCTTATCAAATATGTACTTGCTGACAATGCACAAAATACAAAAATTTAGAAAGAAACAAACAAAAACTCTCACGTCCAAGGTTGGTAGTTTGTGCAAACACTTCCGGCAACGCTTGTGACAATACAAGGGAAACGACACAAGTCCTCTTCCGCGCGTGCGGCCAGAATAAGGGATATAGAGAATTCATTGCAGTGTAAAAACTTTCGCCGACAATGACTCAAGCAATCACAACAACAAACCTTAGCAAAACCGACAGCTAAAATATTCTTGTAATTTCATGCAAGCAAAGCTTTTGTCTGTGCGTGGGATGTCTTGCGCGTGGCGCATTTAGTTTTAAACAACGAGCCAGTCAGTCAGTCAGCCAGATTAAATTGCATGAGGCAGAATCCCATTCAATGCAGACATGCGCTGCATTTTCTACTAAATTTTTTTTCTTTTCTTGTTTTCATACTTAAAGTTACAGCCTTAGCATGAGCGCATCCTTTTGTTATTTTGCTTCTTCGCCACGTTTTAGCAATTGCTTGCACTTCATTGCGGTTGGTGAAAACATAAGGCACTCAACACGCTGACGAACTTGGTGCTGGTGGTCCTGCCGGTGCAGCTGCAATTATCGTAATATTGAGCAAACTGCTGCTGTTTGCTTCATTTTCGTTTTCTGTTTTTCAACCAAAATTGGTTTGGCAAGTTAGCAAATGACGAGCAAGATGAAATGATGCATCAAAGCTGGAAAGAAAAACAAACATAAAAAATAATGATTTCAAAAAGAGTTAAGTATGCATGGATTGGCGCCAAGGTCATTGCGGGAGTAATGTATGTAAACAAATGCAAGCTATGTAGGGAGATATAGTGATGAGCAGCTAATTGGAAACAGGAGTTGGTGGCACCTTGTATGCAAGCAACAATTTTCATACCTCGGCGGTATACGATACTGGTAGTCCCGTATTTAAATACCAGTGGATCCAATTAAAGAAAAACTAAGGAATTTATTATATAAAATAAAATTAAATAAAATAAAACAAAATAAAATAAAATGAAATGAAAAAAATTTAATAAAATAAAAAAAAATTAAAAAAAATTAAAAAAAAAATTTTATAAAATGCAATCAAATACAAAATATATAAAAGAAAATAAAAAAATAGAAGTAAAATAAAATATAATAACACAAAATAAAATAGAATAAATAAAATAAGAAAAATAAAAAAAAAAATAAAATAAGATAAAATAAAAAAAACAAAAAAAAAAATAAAATAAAATGAAATGAAAAAAAAAATTTAATTAAATTTAAAAAAATTGTAACGTATTTTTCTAACCAACAACAAAATGGATTTAAAAAAATTTAAAAAAAAATAAATTAAAATACAATAAAATAAGAAATATAAAATAAAATAAAATAAAATTTAAAAAAAATTTTAAGTAAAATAAAATACCCACAAACAAGACGAATTTTGAAAAGCACGAAGCTCTTGATAGCTTGTGTTGTTGTTTGTAAGAAGAAAGCACTCTTTGACGCTTTTACTGATAGCACCTTCTGATACTAACTCGATTCCCACGATAGCGGCGATTTCACTTATCGGAGCTAAGTGATGCCATGCAGAGACACTTACGTTTCTGCAAAACATTCGTAGCCCCTTACTGTTCACGCTCCAGTGAGCTCTGCCGTCCATATAGCTCTAGGGCACCATCTCTGATTATCCTCAACTTTAGTGTAGTATTAATAACGCCGTGAACATATTCTGACCCCAGCCATAGTTTTTTTAACACCATTGTTTTACTTTATTTTTTAATTAAAACCGATCTCCGTTTGTATTCTTCTTCGAAAAACTTGGATTGTTTTTTGATTATTTTAGATTTTTTTCAGTATTTTTAATGTGTATATTTATGTTCTTCTAGAACAACACTGAAAAAAATCAAAAAACATCAAAAATAATCCAAAATAATCAAAAATGATCAAAAGTAATCAAAACAACCTTTTTGATTTTTATGAATTTTTTTCGATTCTTTTTTTTAATTAATTTGAAAATAATCATTAAAAATTGAAAGTAATGGTAATCAATGATTAAATGGATTTTCAAGAAAATAACTAGCCAAACCGGTAATCATTAAGATTAGTAATCATTACTTAACAGGTTTGATATGGACACGCTTTCTCTTGATAAACCAAATTTTTCAATAATAGGTGACAGTATGCCGCTATCCCACTATGATTAACCGCTTTTGCGCGCACTGTTCAGATTGAAGCATTTTGTGGCGTAGCCAGGGGGGAGGGGGAGATTGGAGGGATAGATGGGATTACTCTCGATTGAATAACACAATACCATTTGATGCTTCTGATTTATAATTTTCTTATTTTAGACCAATGACGAAGTGGATTTTTATGAATATATGAAATTATCGGTTAGTGGAATATTAAACCGATATATGTACATATACTAGTTTTTCAGACCTTCTACAAAATCCACAAGGCTTTCAAGACGATAAAACCGGTTTCCAGGTATGCGTACATATTGGTTCTGGTAGCAATAAAATAACAGATCGATATAACATCAAGGTCTGATATTGCTGAGCTAAAACTCTACTCCCTTATCTATCACGTCTTTAAAAATCCGAAATCAGACGGTCTGAAAATACTAGATTAGGCATGCTCAATAATTTAATGAGAGCACACAACGGCGGAAACATAGATAGCGACGAGGATTGTTTACACGTTCTTTTATAAAAGTATAGCCCATTATCTGATGAAAAATATGCAAGAGCAAATTTCGATCTTGGTTCAAAACCTAGGAAAATTTAACCAAGTTTCATTAAAATTCCACACTTGTTATAATCTTCCGCCAAAAACTACATTTTACGCACTTCAGAGCTAGCGTCATTTCATAACTTTTACAAATTGCTAAAAATTTTTCCACGTCTACAGTATAACTCATCTTTTCAACCCTTCTTCTTCTTTAAATGCTGCCTAACCGTCTAAGCCATTTTGGCCTTTTACCATAGCTCGCCACTCGTTACGTCTTTCTGCCAATTGGAAACATTACGGGATCACAAATCGCTATCCACTTTGTCCTTAAATCAGAGTGGTGGTCTCCCTCTTCCTCTGGGTGCCGATAAGAATACTTTATAGGCCGGAACGCCTTCATTCACTCGCACAACATGGCCTAGACAATTAAGACGTTGGATTTTAATTCGTTGGACTAAGTCGGTGTCTGCATATAACTCAAACAGCTCATCATTAAATATTCTTCGGTACTCGCCGTCGCCAAAGTGTAAGGGTTCGTAAATCTTTCGAAGAATCTTTCTCTCGAATACTCCCACAGCCGCCTCATCAGATGTTGTCAGTGTCCAGGCTTTGGCATCATAAACCAGGACGGGTTCGACAGGTGACTTATTTGCTTTCGTTCTTCGAGAGAGGACTTTACATCTCAATTGCCATGTTTGCGTAAGTGATTCTTCGTTGGATTTCTAAGATGACATTATTGTTGGTGTTAATGCTGGTTTCCAGATAAAAAACTTCAAAGAGGTTAAAAACTTATCTACTTAACTCTAACGGAGAAGTAATTAAAATATTGATATGTACATCATGCTTTACAATTGTTAATTGATAGTAGAGAAAAAATTACAACGATATGATCAGCCATGGTATTGGACGACATGTTTCGAAGTGCCCAACTACTCATCAACAAACTTACAATTGTTGAATATCGTATCTTATTTATCCCTTCTTAAAACTCGCTTTATAAATAATAATGTTTTCTTGGGTTACTAAAGCAATTTCTTTTTTATGAAAGAAAACACTTTAGCTGTTCGGAAGAAAAAACTTCCTAAAATCACAAAAATGTGTCACGACCTTAAAATTTACCCATTACTGGGTCATTAAAACTTAATGAACTACAAAACTGCATACTCCAAAAAATTCCAACAATTCTGAAAAAAATTTAAGATTTTGATAAATTTTTGCGTACATTTTTAAAACCAAATTTATTGTATGTTTCAAATTTCCGGTTTCGATTACAATTTATTTTTTCATCCACCCCTCCACACTCCCCCCTTCCCAAAATCCTAGGCTTGCCACTGATCCGGAATATTCCCGTGACATCTGAGCGAGATTCGGAGCTTTACAATCCACCGGATGCCGGCTAATATCGATAAAGTAAGAACTGGATTGAAAACTCAAATCGGGCGGATTAGTTATGTGTGTTTCGGTAATCTATTAAAACAATATCCTTCTGTCTTCAATACTACTTTGAAAACAAATAATAGAAGCTGAATTATTTGGGATAGGCTCTATAAATAGAATGGCAATGAAATAATATGAAATTCAAACAGGTCAGCTGTACGGTTAAGAAAAATCGATGACAATGAAGTCTGCTGCAAGAAAGACGAATAGTTAACTTAAAGTAAGAAAAAGTTAATTTACAACCTGCAATGTTGTTAATACATATAAAAATACAAACATATATATGTATGTGTATGTGAACACATTGTTTGTAATTTGCGCGTACTAAAAATCAGAAAAGAATGAAAAGTAATTGCAAAAGAAGTTTGCATTCGTAAGAAACAACGGCACGAGGGATAATGGACCGTTAGTAATAGAATAGAAACATTTCAAGTGAATAAAATTTGTTTGATAACAACAACAAACACAATATTGCTGTCAATCAAGTATTTGTTGTTGTTTATAAACAAAAGAAATGTAAGCTGGAAAATTAAAAGAAAAGCATTGAAAAAGCTTACCAGGAACGATATATACCCAGTTGTTTGCTTTAGATATTAAAATTATTTTTATTAAAAAATTTATGAAGTTTCACTTCTGTCAAGTTGGAGTAAAACCGAACATTATTAAAATTTAGTGAGATATGCCAGCATTAGGTTTAATTATATCGAAAACAAATTGAGCTTAATTGAAATTATAAATAATATCTACAACAAACTTAATCATATGGCAACATCGAAAAAGTCCGAACAAAGCTCGGTAACCCAGTTACTTTTGATTAAAGTACACCAACAATGCGCATTCGGGTATAGAAGCACATACAACAATGGCAACAATGTAGAGCAGGAATTTCTAATTGCAAATTGTTGCGATTAAAATTGTTGCAAGTGGGATGTAATTGTTAGACACACATGCACATACGCGCGTTTATATGTATGGCAGTCCGCTTTGTTGTTGTTGGCAACATTCGCTGCAGTCACAATGTCAACAATATCGTTTGCAAATAGCTAACGCTAATGGTCATATCGTCAATGCCCCCTCGTAAAATTGTGATGAGTTGTTGTTGATGTTTTAAGAAAAAGATTTTCCTTTTTTCATTACTTGGTGTGTTGTTGTTGCATTGCTGTAATTTTTTTTTATTATTGACTTTTCGTTTGCTATTAAGGCGCACAGCGAACGTTAATTTTAATATGCGTGCGCACCTTGCACCTTTTTTTAATGGCTTATTAGGCAGCGGGCACAAACAACTAAAACATTGGAGATGCGGCAGCAGCGACTCAGACGTCGGCGACAGCATAAAAATGGCACCAACAAATAAACAGCAAATAACAGTCATAGCAATAAGACAAATGAACCACGACAGTCCAACTGCCCCTTTCCTTGCCATTTCTTACAACAACCTACAGCAAATTACAACAATAATTACAACTGTAAAATTGAAGAAAATAAAAGAACAAATCGCATAGCGCACAAAAACAAATCTTTGGCTACTCGTAGCCCACTTGGCACGTTGCTGCTAGCAGACTGATAGACTTTGCGGTGGGCTGGCGTGCAAGAACTACAACAACAACATGTTGAAAACAATTGACGCTGATTGAAGAGGTGACTCGAAATGATGCTAGTTGAGCGTTGAACACACGTTGCACGCGCGGTTTTTGGTTGCTGCGCGCGAGCTAGGAGTAGTTAGTGTTGTTCTTGTTGCTGCAGTTGCTGTGTGGCAAAAGAACAAACTGTACGGTTGTAAAAATAAATCAATTTATGGCCTTCTAAAGTGGCACAAAACAGACTGAAGTAGACTGTTAATTACCTGAATGGTTGAGTGAATGTGAGGCTATGCGGCTGTGGCGGCAGCGGTATCTCTGACTCTGTCGTTAGCTATGGGATGACCATTTGTTGGTTGGTTTGTGATGCTCTTTAGTCACTTTGCCATGGTAATTGTTGTTGTTGTGCGCGTAACACCGGTAAATTGTTTACAATGTTTTGATTACTATCCATTATCGGATAATGCAATGTGCGCTCAGCTAAATTTCAACAAGAAATGTCGCATAAAGCTTTTGTCTGAAAATAGGCGACAATAACAGTTAAGTACCCACTGTACATGGTGACTCTTGGAAAGTCTGTTGTGAGCAATGAAGTTAAATGACTTGGAGCGTATGCTGGAAGCAATTAAAGAGAATGAATGGGTGTGGATGTATGTTCGCAAAGCGATTTGTTGATGAGATCTGAGGCTTGTCAAAATTTTTCATTCATAGTTTTGAGCCTAAGTGATTCGAATTTTTATTATGGGTTAAGTACAAGGCCTAGTTTAAATCATTTATACTTCAGGCGAAATCTGGCAGACTATTCCTTATGGCGAACGAAACAATTATGAAGCATTGATGTGTGCAGTTGGCAGATGCTATGTTAGCGAACATCGGAAACAGATATATCAAATAGAGCTGCATAATAGCTTCCAGAAACCTAATGAGACGTTGCAAGAAATTGCGTAGGACATTTTGAAATTTTTCCAATTCAAATTTAAGCATATTTTTTTTTACATTCTACTTCTAGTTTTTGTGCCACCACGCCTGAATAGGGTCAAGCTCAAACTCTGTCCAGAGGTCAAGTAGCTCGGCGTAATCCTAGATAGTAAGCTCAACTGGAACAAACATGTTCAGGACAGATCCAGGAAGGCTATTACTGCCTCATATGCATCCAAAGCAGCCGTGGGGAAGAGATGGGGCCTGAACCCCCGAATTATGCACTGACTATACATCGCGGTAGTTACACCCATCCTCTTCCATGGCGTTGCTGTGTGGTGGCCAGCATTCGAGCGTAGCAACAACATAGGCAGGATAGGCAGAGTACAGCGACCGGCGGCGGTGCTTATTTCGGGGGCACTTCCATCAACGCCCACAAAAGCTTTGGAGGTCATGCTCAACCTACTTCCGGTTGACCTGTACGGTAAACTCCAAGAAAGCTATAGCGCAGTCCGACTGAATGTCGGTTAACATTGGAGCGACACCAAATTTGGACACAGAAGCATTCTGGAGACCATACCCAAAAATCTGAAGGCTGTAGATTACACTACGCCTACCGGCTATGAGCCAAACACCAAGTTCCCCACCAGAATCCCTAAGAGGCACTAATGGGAGGACGTGCACATTCTAAACCCACAATCAACCTCCATTTTCATAGACGGTTTAAAGCTCAACGGCAAGGTGGGCAGCGGCGTCTACTCGGAGGAACTTTCACTCTTCTTAGGCATCAGACTACCTAACCACTGCAGCGTATTCCAGGCTGAACTTAGAGCTATAGAGGAGGCTGCGCACTGGCTGCTCTAGAAAAAACTGCACAACAGTGTCTATATACGGCGACAGTCAAACAGCGATCAAAGCCCTTCAAGGTAGCAACACTGCTTCGAAGGTAGCACTCGACTGCAGGCAATCGCTCAATGAACTGGCCCCGAAATGCCCCAGAGCAGTGATATGGGTTCCTGGGTACAGAGACATACCTGGAAACTGCGCTGCTGACGAGTTGGCAAGGAAGGCCACAGAGCAATCAGAGGTGAACCAAACAAGGAGCATCTCCCCCCCTCTTGCCACGACTGAACTCTGGCTTCTACGCGAATTCGAAGAGAAAGCTAATTCTATATGGGCTAGGATATGTAGGAAACGGACCGAGTCTATACTCAATCTAAAACGATCCTTCCTAGCCCCCTTGATTGGGGTACTCACTGGACATTGTCTAATGGGAATACATGCTGAGCGCATGGGGTCCCTTCAAATGACTTCTGTCGCAGCTGCAGGGACGAGGAGGAAATAGAAAGTGTTGAACACTTCCTCTGCAGCTGCCCTGCACTAGCCAGGACTCATTGGGAGTGCCTGCGCTTTACTAAGCGGACAGGGTGGTTCGACTTTAAGAATGTTTAACAAAGGAGGAAGGGTCGCAAGACCCAAAAAGAATACGGGATGTGGATACGAAGTGAGCCATATATGCAAAGGCAAAGTGATAATTTGCTAAGACGGAATCACATGCTCTAACGCAGGAAACAGCCTCGCATTTGAGTGAACCTGTATACAAAGCTCACCGCGTAGAAGTGGAAATTGCAAGCTTGAGTAAACAAAATTTTAGAAGCATTGAAAGGAGAACAGAGATGGTGCTTCAAGTGCGGAAAATCAGTTCACAATACAGGTTGGCTTAAGCGCAAAGATGGAGGAGATGAGCAAGATAATCTGGTGGAGGATTCCTCAACGGGCGCATCACAATCCATCATTTAGAGTGAGTTGGTCAGCCAGAGAGTGCGGCAATTTTAGGAGCCTAAATTGTGGATAGTAACCAGTGAAAGCAAGCAAATCTTGGGAGAAGAAACGTGAAATGTTGTGATTGGAAATGTTTCGTCGTGTCAAAACTTCCACCTTCTTAGCTGAAATAGCCATTCATATCAAAGTTAGGAACAGGAATATGACTTTCAAACAACAATAAGTAACTCTGATCTTTGAACACAACGTTGGCTATAACAGCAAAGGAGTGATCTTAGCGGTGATAAAGCAGGTAGCTTTTCGACCACTATGTGAAATAAAGACATAGACATTTGAGAGTTAAAGCCATATCACATCGCACGCGTAAATCAGAAACAGTCACATTTTAAATTCTGAAAAACTTTGTGCTGAACGCTTCGGGAAAGCGCTCGAATTTTTAAAAACCAAGCTAAATATGATTACTATGAAGAAATAATCCAAGCCAATTATTGGTGGAGGTTTTGGAAAGCGATTTATGCCGACAAACTCACTAAATTATTATTTGAATTGTGACTATTTTTGATTTGGTGTGCCGCTTTTTTATTTCAAATTTTCATTTTATAATATTCATGAAACGAGCTCAAGGCAAAGAATAATAATTTTTCACTTTTTGAATTTTTATGAAAATTATTCTTGTTTTATTTTTTAATAATCATTTTTAATTAATTATTAAAAGTTTTTTGATTGAATAGAATAGGAAAAATGTTTAGAGACACTGCCATAGCTTTTCTTATAGATCCATTTCGGAGGCTGCTAAGCTTCTTCATCAGAGAAATTTTCATTTTATATTTTGATATGAATTTAAAATATGCGAAAAGTAAATTTTGCCTCTTTAACAGTTGTCCCGCAAAATAGTGGGTACTTGATAATTTTTTCAGTAGGGTTATAAGAGTACCTCTATATTCATAAATACCCCTCAGGCAAATGCTGTTTCATTCATTCGATGTCATTCATGCACTACATAGATAAACATCACAAAATAAATTACCATTATTAAATTTGAAATTGATAGGGCTAAATATGTATTTTAAATTCATATCATAATGAAAAATTTAAATTTGGAATAAAAAGTCGTTGCCCGGAATGCTTTGCACCTAGTTTTTCGTTCCTGTGGCCGCTGTTTGATTTATGCGTTGTCGCGTCATATATAAACATCACACGTGATATTACCAAAATTGCAATAATGCCGTAATGGCTTTATTTGACATTCGTTGGGGAAAAAAGCCCGATTGATCAGATGGCCTATTTCTCAATATAAAAATTTGGAAGCAGCACGCCACAGATTGGTAAAAAAGCTCGAGTCGAATTTTTCAATTTTTTTTTATTATGCTTAAATTGTAAAACAAGTAAAAAATGGAACTGAAGTAACTATAAAACATATAATAATTATAATGGTTTATTTAATAAAAAAGTTGAGGAAATTGTCGGGATTCGAAACAGCAGCCTTCGGAGCAAAGGTATTTCGCTTATTGGGATTGTTCTATACAATTGATTTCTAGAAAAAATGTATGTTGGTAGCTCGAACTATTCAAAAGCTTCAGTGTTTCGAGAAAATAATTGAGCTCTTAACCAACGAAAAGAGTATCCAACTACTTGATCTGTTCGATACCCGTGTATCTAGACCTCTACTACTAATATTTAAATGTTCACCAAAATGGGTTAAGTTATTTTCGATATCGACCCCACCTAGTTAGTGTGTCTATGAATATTTTTGAATTGATTGTAATACGACGTAAAATATACTCCATTTCATACCCATTTCGGTATATCTAATGTGGTGATTTTTTTTTACTTCAGAGAAGTGGCAACCATCTACAAACAGTATACATGGCAACATATAAGTATCAGAGCTAAGATTGAGAATATTTGTACCTACAAACAAAATTTATAGAAATGTAACAAGTCGTTTTTTTAATAAAAGTATGCAAAGAAGTCGTTTTTAAAGCTCTCTTCTATATATAAGCTTACTCAAACAAATTCTGAAATATAAAGTTCGGTTACAGCGGAACTTATTTATATGCTAATTTACTAGTCTTTTCTTCGCTTTGGCACTACTTTCCGGAACATTTTTAAAGTTTATCGTGTTTACGTATCGATTGCAATACTTCCAAATTATAAGAGAATTTTTTCGGCTCGTGAGCAATTTATTTGACCTATATGTTGCATTGTCCTTTGGGTTATGAAACTAGGTTTCAAGTCTCGGTCACCTGGCTTACCAGAAAGCTACTTTCGAATTAATAGTAGGTCGAAATCTTATTTTCTATACATACTCGTATATTGTATTTTCAACGAGTTCAAAGATTTCATAAAAATATTTACAACAATAATTTTACGAGAATATATATTTCATACAAATTTAGGATTAATAGTGAAAAAAATCGATGACGCATGGATAAAGCTGACACGATTTCCTTGTTCATATTCATAATTCTGCTTTAAGTAGCTTTCTATATATCTTCATGCATTAACACCCGTTTTTTCAACATAAGGGATCTAGTAAATGACAGACTTGCTTTATAATTTCTTTCCTCAAGATAGCTCTCATCGTGCATCTTCAATAATTTTCACCTCTATATCTTCAAAATCTTAAACAAGCATCACAGGCACCGCAACATAAACAAACATAATTTTTTAGATAAAAAATGTAAGGAATATTTAGAGAAGCATTGCTATGTACAGTTAGCTTAGCACCTTTCGATGTACAACCTAGATTTTACAGAATCACTTAAGCATATACCTGTACACATACTTAAGCTGCATAGCCAAGTAATTCTAAAAGGCGACTTCATCCCAGTCATGCACAAAAAGTAATTCACGTGCAAATATTGTTTTTATATATTCGAAGTATGAGCAGAAAGTTGTAAATATCTAAGTAGATATAATAAAATATTTCAAGCAGCAGCCGCTGCCTTAAGCTAGAAAATTAGCTTAGACAAGTACGGCACACTAGCAGCAGCAGTAAGCGCGCAACCATACCAGAAGCATATGAGAACGCGAGAGTGTTACTCATATCAACGCTCAAGCATCCAGGTAATCGCTAGCTGAAGATCAGTAAATGTTGCCGCATAGTTGTTGTTTGTATATTTAGCAGTAAATAAAGTCTACATTTACAAAAATGGGGGGCAGGGTGAAAAGCTGATAAAACCAAAATGGAAAAAGGAAGTAAAACGAAAACAACAGGTTGCTTATAAAATATTGGCGGCAAGATCTCCGTTTGGTAACGCGATACACTAACGTATACACTTTAGTATTGACCTCCCCGTTGTATGTTTGTTGTACCTCACATTGGCCAATCGACCGATTAACGGATGCAACAAGTTTGCTGTAACAGCAACACTAACCTTTTGTAAGCCCACATGAACCTATCCGGTATCTGGTCTATAGCGCATTGTAACAATATTGGACTACGAAGTATTTATCGACAAAGCTCTACTTCAATATAGTTTGGCCTTTAGCGGTCAGCAAAATAAGAAAATCATACATAGACATTGATGTTAAAACCTTTGATTACTGTTTTATTGCACGCTAGTCAGCATGTTGTAGTTGTTGCTGATTTGTTGCACACTCATGTGTTTATACCCAGTTGTGCGGTTATTAAATTCAATGTTGCATCATCAAATTAAATTGAATAAAATGAAATTAAAAAAAATAAACAAAATAAAATTAAATAAAATAAAATAAAATAAAATAAAATAAAATAAAATAAAATGCAATGAAATGAAATGAAATAAAATGAAATGAAATTAAAAAATTAAAAAAAATAAAAGTAAAAGTAATACAAAAATAAAACAAAATAATATAAAAAAAGTGAAATAAAATAAAATAAAATAAAATGAGATAAAATAAAAATAAATTAAATAAAGTGAAATGAAAAAAAAATAAAATAAAATAAAATAAAATAAAGTGTAATATAGTAAAATAAATAAAATAAAAACTAAACTAAACTAAACTAAACTAAATTAAAGTAAAATAAAGTAAAATAAAATAAAATCAAATAAAATAAAATAAAATAAAATAAAATAAAATAAAATGAAATAAAGTAAAATAATAAACAAAATAATATGTAATAAAATAATCTAAAATAAGATTGATTTCGTTTTTGGCCGCTAATAAATATATTTGACTTATATAGTTGTTGAGCTCAAGGCCTGACTTTAAATAAAGCAACTAGTTGTGTTGTTAATACTTATTTAATTCAATATTTCGACTTCAGTCTAAAGTCTTCAGCAGGAATCTTTATTTAAAAAAATAAATAATAATATAAGAAAAAAAAAATAAAATAAAATAAAATAAAAAAAAAAAAAAATTAATAAAATGAATTATTATAAAATAAAATAAAATACATAAAATGAAATGAGATGAAATAAAATAGAATAACATAAAATAAAAAATAAAAAATTTAACAAAAAAAATGGAAACTGCACTTTTAGAAGGTGTAAAAAGGAAGGAAAAAAACACACTCTCATTCAACGCAACTTATAAATGGCGCTGACAGCAACTACTCGGACTTGTCTACGTTCCATTGGTAGGAATGTATGACGATGAACTTTAGAGTTAAGATGCGTTTTTCGAAACAAACAGCGAAAGGGCAAACCATGAGCAAGAAAGGCTTGAGTGGTACTACGTTGTGACGATTCCTGTTAAAGCAACTGCAACAGGGTATACAACAGTAGAACATACCTGTACTTAATTTTTTTTACTTCTCTTACAATAGCCTTTTTTTGCTTTATCTTTCTATTTTGAGGCGCTCATTGAAAACTTGAACTCAATACTTGATCTTCGGGATCTGCACCTGATTCAAAAGGCAATCACTGTTATGAGTTTATTTAATATTTTCTCTTGCGTGCTGCAATGGGTTTCATATATTTTAATTGTTGTTTTTGCTATTGCTGTTAACTTTAGCCTTTTTTCTTTTTAGTTGTTGCGTTAAGTTGCACTATCTTGCTATTGCTTTTATTGGTTATGTTCCTGACGCCATTCCGTTGTTTGTATTCGAGCCGCCGCCGCCGCATGTGGTGTTTGGTAAACAGTTAAAGCCGCAATTGCCTGCCAAACGCTCAAACCAATCAACTTTCAGCTTAAAAAAGCATGACTGTTTGTTTTTTCTTTTTTTCTTTTTGTCCATCCATAGAATCATCATATATTCAAATATTCTTCTTCCTACATATGATCCTTCATAGAGAGGCGACCTGTCGTACCACTTCAAAGTGCAATAGAATTCGTCTTTCATTAAGCGTCGCAAGTAATTAATGCAATCAATTTCTAGTATGTCACATTTCTTAATGTAAGTATACTCGTATACATATGTTTGTATGTGTGGTTGCGTGTGAGCAGCTATATGAACCCTACAGTCTAATTATCTTGTTGGAACGCTGTAGCTGGCGAGACAAATTTCTGGTTCAGAAGTGGATCTAAAGTGCCAATAAGAACTGGTTCAATGGTAACTAGAGTTTTGCTTGTTCAAGCCGTAATGGCTTTTTTTTTTGGTATTGTTTGGTATTTTGAATTTTATTTGAAAAAAAATATTCTTTCTTCAAAAATATATATTGCTTAGATTTCAGTTTTTAAATTTTCTTTTTGAATCTTACCATGAAATCTTTAAGGAGAAACCTTTAAATGGAATTGCTTAAGTTTTATGTGTAAGCCAGACTGTTAAATAATGATTATTAATCGTAATGATTACCGGTTTAATAGATTCCTTTTTTAAAATTTTTTTTTGATAATTATTTTGCAAGTGATTAAACAAAAATAAGAAAAACATCATAATTTTTTAGGTTTATTAAAAAAAGAGGTTTTCGAAACTAATCAAAAATAACCAAAGGATAAGATTATGAAAGATAAAGATTATTTAAAATTTTATCATTACTTCAGATTACCTTATATTTTTTTTATAGTAAAAACATAATAGACTATAAATTACCACTAGGCCTAGAATAATAATTTTTATGATTATTATTTTTGTTTTTATTTTTAATATTTTTTTTAATAATAACTAAAAGCTTTTTCTATAGAATAATTTCGGAAACTGCTAGACTTCTCCTCCAAAAAATTGGCACATTCTGTAAACCATTAAGCTATCAGAACGATGGTTGTCCCGTCGGATAAGTTCCACCAAAGTCCAAGGTTCGAGTCCTGGGACAGGCAACATCGAAAATATTTGGAAAAAGTTTTTGAACAGGCAGTGGACGGCAAGCCTCCGAGTGTATTTTTGCCATGAAAAAGCTTCTTAGTAAAAGTTCATCTGCATTTGCAGATACCATTGGGAGTGGGCGTGAAACATGGAGATCCTGCCAATTTGAAAGAAAATAAAAATCAGTGACCCACAAATTGGTCGAGAAGCTCTTAGGAGGTATATTTTTTAAACTTCTATTTATACTACAACTGGTATTTTATCGGTATAAACAACTGAGATGTTTATGATACGAATCTCAGATTTTGGACATCAAACTAGTTCAAAATAGAATAAAAAAGAGTTCACATGGTAAGGGTCATGTGTTCGAGCCCCGACGATAGAAAACTGCAAATTAAAACAAAAAACTCTACTGTGTTTTTCCGCGGTTGGATAACTCTCCAAAATTTTTTATTTTTTGGTAGTAACTACGACTTTGGTATTTTTCGGACCAGTTTAATGTTAGTCGGAAAGTTCTAGCTCTATTTTCTATCATTTGAAGTTTCACTGCATTGCTTGACTGTGTCTTTTTAAGCGATTTTTGATGCGTGTCAATATGGTTTAACTCAGCAGTTGGCCTTATGCATTGAGACATGGGAACGAAAATCTTTTTCTCATGCCCATATGCAGCTGACAACAGGAACTAATCAGTTCGTCATTTCTCATTAAATGTATGTGAAGTAAGAGGCATGTTCTACATTCTAATTCTAATGACTGCGATTACTTTAAATATCTTTGTCGAATGTGTTCTGGCCTAGGGCTCATATTCTTACACGTCTACAGCGTTTTGGAATAGGAGCGGGACTCAACAAATATCTTTCAATCTAATATCTACTCTGTCATCGTCCTAGCCTTAATACCGTCAATCGCTCGAATGAGGCATATGGCGAGCGACTTATTTGGGGCCTTTGGTCAGTGAGTTGGTTCACCAATGAATCGAAGTTCTATCGCTGGGGCAAGGGTGGTCTGGGATTGCCTGGCTACTCTCTATATTTTCCTAAACTTTTCGGATGGAAAAGAAATATCCCTGTACACTATAGCGCCTATATCCTAAATCGATTGGGTACTTGCGAATCGCACTTGGAAGCTGAAAAGAATACGGGTTTCCAGTGGCACAGATGGACTACGATTAATAATCTAGCAATGGGTCGGCTTTAGATTACTTGGTTTCTCTGGGGACATATCTCGCGTCGAATTCAGCGCTAATCGGAATTATATTCTTGCTAAACAGCGATTTTTATAGTTATTGAAGACAATCACCATACTTTGCTGTGGCATCACAAAGGACTTTTATATTGTCCAAGTGAGACTCTGGTATAAACGGTTTCTGCAACCCTAGCCTGTATTTGAATCAAGTTCAAAATATATTTATTCAAAGCGAAATAAAAAAATATTTAAGCTAAGTAACTTTATGCCTATGGGATTAGGTATGCGTTCACTTATGCATTTCCACTGTCTTTCACCATTTTTTTTTTTAGGTAACGGTACTTTTTCACACAGCTTGGCCCAACGCAGCATGCCTCAGCAAATACAATTTTATCTGACAAACAAGCCGTAAAATGAAGGTTTACCTATTGCATATCCACATACATACCTTGTGGGGAAAAGTTTCAGTTCTTAAAGTTTCTAGTGCGCTCGGAACCACTACTAGTTCATTTTCAAACTCTTTTTTATTTGTTGTATTTAATTAGAATGAGGATTAGTACTTTATTGGTTGTCTGAATCTTTCAATCGACAATTATGTGACCATTTTTAAAAACTAAAACAAGAATTATATTTCACTATAAAAAATTACAAGGTAATACGTTTCTTTTATTAATGAAACATATAAAAAAAAAACAACCCTAATAATAAAATAAATTTAAAAAATTTTCATTTTGATAATTTTTAATTTGTTTGTGGTAAAATAATTTTTTATTTTTTTTGATAATCATTACTTTTGGTTTTGTTCTCTGTTTCCTTATTTCTAATATCTAAATAGTGCTGGAAAGTCTAAATTATTTTTAACAGTTGAAAAATAATCAATAAGAAACCTTTTACAAAAATTATTTGTTTAATAAAAAAAAATTTTAATTAATAATAAAAAAAATTTTGAAAAACAAAAGTAACTTAAAAAAATCATTACTTTTTGTTAGTTTTGATAAGGTTTGATTTTTTTTAAATAGAAATTATGCAAAAAACCAAAACTAAAATCATCTTATCTACTATCTACCAAATAATGATAAACAAGAAATTTTAAAACATTTTATTTTCTTGTATTTGTTATATTATTTCTAATAAAAACAAAATTTTTTAATCGGTTGGAAAATTATCATTAATAAAGGATATTAAAAAAACTAAAACAAAAATTATGATTTTAATTTGAAAAATTAATGATTAAGTTTTTTTTTAAAGAACAACAGTAATGATAAAAATTAAAAAACATATTTATTTTGGTAATCATTACGATTCGTTAATTTGATAAGTTGCCATTTTTCTTTATTGGAAATTATGAGATAACTAAAACAAAATTTTTTTTTTGATTTTTTATAGTTTTTGTTTTTCAAATAAATTTTTTTATCTGTAGAAAAATTGTGATTAAAACTAGGTATTAAAAAAAAAAATAAAAAAAAATTAATAATAAATATGTTTTTTAAAAAACACCAGTAATGATAAAACACATTAATAATTTTGGTAATCATTAAGTTTTGTTAATTTGGATAAGTTTTGGTATTTTTAATAATAGTGAGAAATCTAGATATTTTAATTTGTTGGAAAATAATCATAAAAAAGACCTTTAACAGACCTGTGTTTTTAATATAAAAAAATTAAATTAATGATAAAGAAAATTGAAAAACAAAAGTAAATAACTTTAAAAATTATTACTTTGTGTTAATTTGGATAAGTTTGATGTTATTAAAATAAAAATTATGAAAAAAACTGAAACTAAAATTATGTTATCTACTTCGAAAAAAAAAGTAATGAGAAACAAGGAACTAAAAACATTTTTTTTTGTTTTTTTTTTTGATATTTCTTTAAATAAAGTATTTTTGTTTAAATCAGTTGAAAAATTGTGATTAAAACTAGGTATTAAAAAAAATAAAACAAAATTAATGATAAATATGTTTTTTAAAAAACAACAGTAATGATAAAAAACGTGAATAATTTTGATAATCATTAAGTTTTGTTAATTTAGATAAGTTTTGGTTTTTTAATAATAGTAAAAAACCAAAATATTTTAATTTGTTGGAAAATAATCATAAAAAGACCTTTAACAGACCTCTGTTTTTAATATAGAAAAATTAAATTAATGATAAAAAAAATTGAAAAACAAAAGTAAATAACTTTAAAAATTATTACTTTTTGTTTATATTATTATAAAAAAACCGAAACTAAAATTATGTTATCTACTTAAAAAAAAAAGTAATGAGAAACAAGGAACTAAAAACATTTTTTTTTGTTTTTTTTTTTTGATATTTCTTTTAAATAAAGTATCTTTTTTTAAATCAGTTGATAAATTATGATTAAAACTAGATATTAAAAAAAAACTAAAACAAAATAATTGCTACAATTTTTTTTTTAAACAACAGTAATGATAAAAAATATTAATAATTTTGTGAATCATCAATTTTTTTTAATTTGGATAAGTTTTGGTTTTTATAATAATAGTGAAAAATCAAAATATTTTAATTTGTTGGAAAATAATCATAAAAAATGGAAATTATAGAAAACAAGAAATTTTTTTATAAAAATAACAAATGATAAGTAAAAAAAACTTATGTTTTTTACAAAAAAGTATTTATAAAATAGATTATAAAACATCATTGCTCTTAATAATCATTACCTTTTTATTATTTTTTTTTTAAATAATAGTGAAAAATCTAATTGTTTTCAATTAGTTTAAATATGATCATTATATGGAAATCAAAAAAACTAAAAGGGTTTTAATATAAAGAAATTAAAATTAAAAAAAAAATTAAAATCATTCTTTTGATAATTATTTCTTTAGAAAATCACTATAATTTTTTTTTGATAAATGTTCTTTTTTTCAAAATAATAGAGAAAAATCAAGATTTTTCTATCGATTGGAAAAAATGTATTAAAAATTTAGAAAAATGTCAACTTCGTAAGAATATAATTAATTAATTCGGTAATCATTTCTATAAATAGTCATTATTTTCTAGTTCTTGTTTAAACATAAAGTTTTAACAATTCAATTTTTTAATTTTTTCTCATATGCATTGCAAATTATTAGAAAAAAAAACTGTAAGAAAGAAAAAAAAGTAATAAAACCTGTGAGAATGATTTAAAATTTTTTTGTCAATGACAAATAAAAATGGCTAATAATGGTTATTCAACTGGCGGTTTTTAATTAGTAAAAATCTATTTACGATTAGCCTAGTTGATTTATTGGTTTATTTGGAAAGTTGATGTATATTTGAACGATTTTCCGTCAGCCCTTGTCAAATCGGACTAGTTCTTATTTGGCACTAAAGATCTAGTTCTGATCCAGATATTTGTCTAACTTAGTTACTGAGTTCCCTACAGGGTATGCACACATGCATACAACCCCAATTGACACATACATACTTACACATACATACATGCAGACATATTAAATTCCTAAACTTAGCCAATAAAGACCCAACAGAACGATTTAAATGCACTTGTGCGCCCAGAGATGGCATTAAGAAGTGAATGCGATCATTTCAACAAGATACAAATACGACATACAAACAAGTCTTTCTTCTGCAAAATTCTTAACAGCTAAGGCAAGGCAATAAAAAAAAAAGCACTATTGAACATAAAATCAAGTTGGTAATTTCTTTTCGCCTTTTTTGTTGTTCCTGTGTAAGACGAAGGAAGGAACTCGTTTTAAGCCTAAACATTTTATTCTAACAGTTGATGATAATGATGACGATGGACGGCTACGCCAACGACTATGACGGCTATGCTGATGCCGTTGTTCAGGTGGTTGTTGTTGCTGCCATTTTATGTGTGTCGGCTGCTGCCTGCTTGCCATTGATTGTTGGCTGTGATCGCGTCATCCTAGGCAACAACATCAGCACAATAGACAAGCAAAACAGCTCAACGAACTGGACAGGCTAATAAAGTGCTGCAGCTGATGTTACACCGCTTACCGCACTCGCTCGCTCCTCCCCCTCCCCACTTTCTAGGAAAGGTATTATGAAACACATCACATTTTGCAGGGACAGGGAAGCGAGTGCGGCGAAACCTACTTAGCTACCTAACAAAGCAGCAATACTTATTTCTTTATTGTTGTTGTTGTTATGATAGTTGGACATTGGGCCTACACGCTGTGCACGCACGCACACTAACACGTATCCATATACGCGACGTATCATTGGGGATGTGATGGTTGTGCAACTACCCTGCAAAAAACGGAACTACTCCGTTTCATACTCCAAAGAATACTCCTAATGGAGTATCAGAGTACTCCAACACTTTTCTTCATTCATATAAAAAAGGTGGTCCAATTTACATGGCAATCTCCGGTGATTGAATCACCCAATCCGTCTCGGAGTACTCCGTTTCATTGCTTTTGAATACTCCATAGTGTAGCTACTTGAGAGTACTCTCAAAATGCTCCCATAGGATTACTCTATGGCCCACCTACTCCCTCTTTCGCTTTGGTGTAGAATACTCTATAGAGTAATCTTTTGGCAGAATTTTGAATGTACTCTTACGTAGGTGCTCCTTAGAGTATTCAGAAGCAGAGTAAAGGGTACTCTGAGATGGATTAGGTGATCCAATCACCGGACATTGCCATGTAAATTGGAACACTTTTTTTTATATGAATGAGGATAATTGTTGGCGTACTCTGATACTCCATCGTTTTATACAGGGTAGTCGTTTCGGATGCGCGTCATCGTTTCTTGCTATGCTTCATGGGCATGTCGCTATTTAGGTCCATATGTGTGTGTGTGTCTGTGTTAGTATATTTGAGTGTATGAGCGTGCGGACATTGCGCACTTGCGCACTTCGCATGTGAACCTTCAGGCTGTTAAGCTACAAAATTCCTAACTGCAAATGTTGCTTAAAAGAACATGCAACGGGCGGCGTACATATGCGGTTTGGGCTTGGACTTTATCTTGCATTCATTATTAAAAGATTTTTTATAGCCCTCTAAGAAAGTTGAATGAAGATAGTTTTGTTAGTGACGCATAAAATTGCTGCATTGATATAGATTGGGTAACAATGGGTAGTGGGGTTTTGATTATGAGACTCTGGCAAATTTTATTTGGGCCTCATTTTAGCAGACGTTGTCCTGCTCAAAAGCTCTCTTTGAACAATTCCACACTCTCCACTCCTCCTCTTTTCCTTCTCTCTCACCTCTATCTACCTTATTAAATTTCTACCTCCCCTTTTCGTATTTCCATACCCCCTTACTTATCATCCTGGAAGCATAGATCACTGCGCGACCATAGCAGGTATGGATAGCAACTTTACGGTAAATATTCCCAGTTGGGTTGCATATAAACTGGCGGTCAGTGTTGTAGGGAGAGTGTTTTCAACGGACGGTGATTTAGCAATGTCTTTCAGACTACCTGTTCATTGATTGCTGAAACCTCAGCCCGGAAGGCACAGTTCAGAAAGAAAATGTCACTATCAGCAAGGAAGGATTTATTTTTAGCGACAGCCAAGCCGCCATTAAATCTCCTGGCTCCAACCCATTCCATTCTGAACTAACACTAAACTGTCACCAATCTATCCAAGAGATGGCCAAGCAGAATCGTGGCAACCTGAAATGGGTCCCGTGATGCAAGAACATTGAGGGGAACTGTAGGGCAGATGAACTTGGCAGGCAGGTCACGACCAAGCAGGTTCTTCCTGACAGAAAACGCACATGGCGGCTAATGCTAAAGAAATACAGCTACCGACAAGCTAATTAAATATGGCATCGAACCCCAGCGTTTCGGATATCCAAGCAAACCTGGTCAAAACACGATTATAAGAGATATCGTCGCGTCTACACCCTAAGAAGGGCTGAAATTTCTTAATTAAGAGGAGTACTAAATGGGCATTGCCTAGGCAAGGTGTGCCCTATCAGCGAAGCTTGAGGAGTTGCAAAGTTGACGAAGAGGAAGCAACAATAGAACACCTTGTCTGCAAATTCCGGCCGTTAAGTGCTGCCAGATGGCGCTGAATGGATGTTCCCTCCCTTGACAACCTCCCCCAAATTGCTAAATCTGATATCAGGGATTTGATGATGTTCATCAGGATTTCAAAATGGTTCGAAGGGGCGAGGTAACGGTGTCAACAAGTGGTCTCACAATGGGCTTTCTGCCACTCACCTTAATATACCTTCGACGCAGCCACTTCAACCTAAACTACTTTTCCTCCTTCACTTCCCGACTGCTTCACATTCCTTAGCCTCTCATTTCTGCCATGAGTTATGGAAATCGCACCAACTCTAGTGGAACTAGTTGCTTCAGATTTGGTAAGTCTACTTTAACATTTTCCGGTCAAATGAAACCTTTTTCAAGTCAAATGAAACTTTTTTCAAACGAAGTGAAACTTTGTTCAAATGAAAAGAAACTTTTTTCAAGTCAAATTCATTTGAAAAAGGTTTAATTTGACCTGAAAATGCTTTATACACTGGCTTTCACTATACGACAAATCTTAGAGAAGACCCATGGTAAGAAAGTCGACATGCACCATCTCTTTGTCGGTTTCAAAGTAGCTTTTGACAGCCGAAATGGAGCTGAATTTCACATCACTTTTATGCGGCCATCCCAAATTACGTTGCCCAATACGAACAGCTTTGTCAGTGTTTGAAATAACCAATTGGTGACAGGTATTGGTAAGAAGGGATGACTAGATGCCTTGATACCCAAGGGTGTAGATCATATAAGGAGTTACTTCAATAAATGATAATGATGATTCTTAAATGCATTTCCATTAGAACGAAGAGCAGTATAAAAATTCGGTGACTGTTTGAATAAAGAATAATTTCTCAATAATTTTTCAATTTATTAAATTATAGTCAAGCGATTTTAAATTTTTTGTAGTCCATCCGAATACCAGGGCTTTCCAAGGCTCTTGCAAAAGGCATTTATTTCAGTGGTGATCATTTCATTTCAAACGGATCTCGACCCATCCAGACATTTCTTCAAATTGGGCGACATAAAATAATCAGAAGGGCTAAATTTGGTGAATATTAATTTCTCCCATTGCTACGTTATTTATCAGACGCAAAATTTTGTTGAATCATACGAGGTGTGTTCAAAAATTATCGCGAATTTTGAATTTTCGCTGGTTACGTATATTCGAATTTCGAATTTTTTGTGGCGTTATGTTGGTACTCATGTCTCTCACTTATGCCGACAAGCTCGGCCATTTTGAATGTTCAGTTAATTGTTGACAGCTGCTTTGCTTGCACGTGTTTTGGATCGTCTTCGATTTTTACCTATTCAAAAAAATGGATCAAAGAACCTGTATCAAATTTTGTGTGAAAAACGAAATTAAGTGCGCGGATGCATTCCGAATGTTGACTGTGGCATACGGAGAAGCTACATTGGACCGAAGCAACGTTTATCGGTGGTACAAAATGTTCTCAGAAGGCCGAGAAGATGTGCAAAGAAGAACAAAAATTGGCTTTTGCACCACGATAACGCCCCTGCTCACGCATCGTTGCTTGTGCGCGACTTTTTGGCCAAAAACAACACACTAATAATGCCGCAGCCACCGTATTCCCCAGATCTGGCCCCCTGTGACTTTTTCTTGTTCCCTAAACTGAAGAGGCCCATGAAAGGACGACGTTACGCTTCTCTTGACGAGATAAAGACGGCATCGAAGGAGGAGCTGAACAAGATACAAAAAAATAATTTTTTGAAGTGCTTCGAAGATTGGAAAAACCGTTGGCACAAGTGTATAATATCTCATGGGGATTACTTTGAAGGGGACAAAATAGATATTCATGAATAAATAAATAATTTTTGAAAAAACACAAAATTCGCGATACTTTTTGAACACACCTCGTACATTATAATTGGCTGAAATTGGTTTCGTCAAGGAGTTAGAAGTCTATGTTTGGTCATTGTGTTTCAAACTTAGTCAACAAATTTTTCAAAGCACAAACTTGAAATTTATTTACCCAGGTCTCAGTCATTCGTGTATGAGATCTGTTCAGCGGTCATATAACGGTGGTTTGTAACGGTACAAAATAATAGAGATAGATATGGAGTTCCATATATCAAAGTTCTTAGAACAGCGGAATTCATTAAGACATGTCCGTCCGTCTGTTCGTCCATCCGTGGATACGATAACTTAAGTAAAAATGGAGATATTTGAATGAAAATTGGCACACAGGTTGCTCTCCGGCCAAGGTAGGTTGCTATTTGAAATGGGCGAAATCGAACCATAACCACGCCCCCTTTTTTCTGTATCGAAAATTTCGAAAAACGTATAAAATGGGTTAATTCAATAATAAAAGCAGCTGCAATGATGAAATTTGCTAGATTTATTAATTTGGTTGTACCATTGACGATTTTATCAAAAAAGAAAAGGGGCGTAGCACCGCCCACATATGAGTGAAGAAATTTTCAAATTTTGACTCTTAATAACTTCAGAACCGTTTACGCTAGTATAACGAAATTTTGTAGGAGGCATACTATTGTTGTGATAAATGAACTCATAGAAAATAAGCGAAATCGCTTGCCGACCACGCCTACTTTTTCATAAAAGTTATATAGAAAATTGGTAGAAATATTGAACTGCCCATATCTAATTAACTGATACAGGTATAATAAAATAATTTGGTACTCAATTTTCCTATTCTTTATATAATTTTTGCAAAAATTTTGGAAAGTTGGCGTGGCACAGCCAACTTATAAGTCAAGCAAATTTGAAATTCGACTGTTAATAACTTCAGAACGGTGTAAGATAGAATAACGAAACTGAATACGAGGTATACTATAGACATGTAGAGTACACCCACGGAAAAAGAGCAAAATCGGTGGACAACCACGCCCATTTTTGGACCAAAGTTTTCTAAAAGATAGGTAGGAAACCGAAACATGCTAAATCTCCTTCACTGATGCAGTTAGAATGCCAGAATTTCGTAGTTACAATGACCTGATAATCTTATTAATAATTTTTTTTTAATTTTGAAAAATGGGCGTTGTATCGTCCACATATAGATGAACAAAATGTCAAATTTCAGCTCTTATTAACTTCAGAACCGTGTTAAATAAAATTACGAAACATGATACGAGGTATACTATCTACACTTTATTATTAATTATATATAGCTTATGCTGGACCCAGTGAACCCAAGAATGTACTGTGAAAATTTCATAAAGATCGGTTAAGTACTTTGGACGCCAGACACACAGACACACAATCATTTTTATTTATAAGATTGCCCACATGGTAGCAGAAAAAGTTTAAAACCTGTAAAGGTCATAACTCCACAACAATTTACCAATTTACCACAACTACTTTTACACAGATGGGTATTTAACGTTCGGTTCCACCCGAACTTAGACTTCCATATTTGTTTTCTTTGAGTGTTGTATTGTCACCGGGTTTTAAACTGCTGTCGAGATCTTAAGTCTCCAGTGACTCCAAAGCCGACCGGCAGATTCCATATTGGTTGGTTGATTTTTGTAAATATCTGGATCTGTGCACCACCTCCCGGAATTTCAATCTCAAGACATTTTGTCGGCGTTTGTGTGTAAGAATTTTTGTTCAAAGTTTCAAGCTGCTAACTAATTTTAAAAACATATCAAATGAAAAACATTATGTTTTTTATACGGCCTGTACAGTTTTGTAAAGTATAATGACTATAAATGAGCTCAAGGCCAAGAATAATAATTTTTCTTTTAGCGAAAATTATTATTGTCTTAATTTTTTTAATAATTACTTTTTAATTAACTACTAAAAGTTTTTATTAGTAGCTTCGGAAATGGATCTATGAGAAAAGCTATGGCGGTTGTCTCTAAATGAGGTAATAAAAAGCACAAACAATAATTTAAATCAAAAATATAATAGCAGGATTGCCCTGACTTATATAAGAACCCATTCTACCAAAAAAAGTAACCACTTTGATTTCGCCAAACAACATCACTAAACAAGCAAACATCAAGCCAACATCGAGGGAATGAGCACCAGGTTGTTCCATTAATTCACTGCGCATAAAATATGCAACAACCCTATACAACAAGATAGCGGAAAATATGCTTCCTGCTGCTACAACTTCTTGTGCCAAGTAACTGTTTGTTGTAGTATGGAAGTTAAGTTACAGCATAGGCTGAGTCTGCAGCCAAAGCTGAACTAGAAGTCCGTACTGAAGATAGAGCTGCAGTTGCGCGAGGTTCAAGCTGGACATGCGAGCAGATGCAAAAAAGGTAAGGAAAAAAAAGAAGTAGAAATCAAGCGCAATACGAGTACGTATAAGCAACAAATAACAACAACAACAACAATGACATTAAAAAAACACATTACAGCATCTAGGGACAAGTCGCTGCCAAGTCAAACAGACTAAACAATCTGCCACGCGAAACGACAGCAAACAACAGCAACAACAAATAAAACAATAACAACAAAAATACATATATTATATGTAATATAGTGAACGATAACGAAGCTTAGAAATGCCAAAAGGAAGAAGTTGAAAAATGAGTAAAAACAATTACCCAACTTCGTATGCATGCGAAGGTGAATGATTGAACGCAGGAATAGATTGGATTTATGCATACATACATAGATATATAGTACCACTGCAAAAATCGTGGGACTGAACTCTAAAGAGAGTGATCCGGGATCAATACCTTTCGCCTACAGTGGACTACAATTGATCCCAACTATTCCGTTATAGGCATAGTTCGGATAGGTCGATTTTAATTTCTGTAGCCTACTTTTAGGTGTAGAAAGTAAACTTATCCCACTGTACCCATAAGGGAACAAAGGAAATATGTCCGACATTATGAAAGAAACCAAGTAGTCTCTTCATAAGACATGCTTGAACAAAAGAGTCTCTGTAACCCATACAACGAGATCAAAAGTGGCATCCTTTGCGATTCATCCCGGATTCATCCTAGACTAATCGTGATTTTAATAATTTTCATTTAAAATATAAAGAATTCCATAACATAAAATAAATAAAAATTAATTTTAAAGTTTACACAAAGTTATGGAAAGATAAATAAATTTAAAAAAAATTGCCATCAAAATTTCAATGTTTTTAGCAGAATTTATAGAAAATTTTTGAGTACGCAGTTTTGTAGAACAATCAATTTTAGTACATTGTGCACGTTAGAGCTCGCCCAAAAATTCCGCTGAATTTTCAGAATTTTTTTTCTCAAGGGATGAAGAATAATTTATTTTGTGTGAAAAAAAATACCCAAATTCCTTGACAAAAAAAATCTAAAAATTCAGGGAAAATTTTGAGGTACTTCTAACTTGCATATTATAATGCTGAAATTGATTGAGCTATCAAAATGCTCAATACTCAAAACTTTCTAAAAATTCTGCCCAAAAATATTAAAATGTTTATGTAAATTTTTGAAAGTTTAATTAAGTTTCCTGAACTTTGTGTTAACTTGAAATTTTTTTTATGTGGCTTGTGTTATGGAATTCACAATATTTTGAATGGAAATTATTAAAAATATAGCTCCTTTTTATTTGATCGAACGATATTCAATTTAATTTCATTACTATTATATTGAACACAACTGTATATATTTTGGTTGCACATACCCTTTAAGTGTCGGTGGATACAGTTTAGCTTAGTAGATTAGGGCGTAAAGTGCTCCCCTGATACGCTGTAGTCGACCAATTCATGTCTCCTGACCAGCGAATTTTTACCAAGTCAAAATCAGCAGGACCCGAATTTCGTTGAGCTAAAAAATAAACAAAAAATGTTTAAGAAATTACATATTGTTCTTGAAAATGCATAAGATAAACATCAAGCATTCCGATTTTGTTTAACCACGGAATGTACTATAAAAATACTATATTGAGAGAGAAAAAATTGAAGATACTTAAATTTAAGGTAAACTTATGTGAAATTGCTTAAAAAAGAAAGTTGCAAACCTATTTTATTTTTATTTTTATTAAACCATAGAAAGTGAACTACAATCCATTACACAACAGAAAATAAAACCATGGACTCTTTAGGATCCTTGAGAGCATTGGTGCATTTTTATAATAGAAGGGTATATCAGATGCTCCAGTTCAGACGGTATTCTTATCAGCAAATACCGCTGGAAACAGCGGAAACGAAGACCACTACTCCGATGGAAGGAGCAAGTGGAAACCCATCTGACGAGCTAGTTTGGACCATCGAAATCGTTTAGAAAGTTAAGCGCCATTTACAGAAAAAAAAGAAGATTTTCAAAACATATACAAACACTTGACAAAAAAATTTCTAAAAATTTAGGGCAATTTTTGATCGAGTTCTAACTTGCACAATGTGATACTAAAATTTACTTGTTTACAAAGCTCCATACTCAAAATTTTCTTCCAGAAAAATTTGCAGTTTTTGGTGGCTATTTTTTTAAAGTGTAACTAACTTTCCTGAACTTTGTGTGAACTTAGAACTTTTTTTTATGTGGGTTCTCTTAAGGAATTCACTTTTTTTTTTATATTTTTATTTTGCGGAACGATATCAAATTTTATTTCACCACTATTATTGTGAACACAACTGTATACCGAATAAATCATACGTTCTTTTCGCTTCCACCCATTTTCGGTCTTAAGTTCCTTGGTATTGTTTTTAGATTTTCCCAGAATATGTCTGTGTTTTTGCGATAAGGATTTTGTTTAATATCACCGTTAGAATGATTTTCATGATAATCTTTTGCGGTCTTTTGAGACCGAATTTTGTTCATTTGGATATATATTTCGGACACTTTTGAACCAGTCTGTATTTCCTTAAATAATTTTTTTGTTTTTTTTTTGTTTTTGGAACCAATTTTATATTCTTTTTAACGGTTTGTGTTTTTTAGGAGATAGAAGAGCGCTTTTGTATTTGCCTATATTAGTTCAATTAAGCTTGAGTTCACTTCCTTGAGAGACTCCCTCATAAGTATTCGATCTTCCCATAGTTCGGTGTTTCTTTCACTTTTTGAATGATTATTTAGTGTTTTAGTCTTCATAAACCGCTTAGTAACCCATTGGACTGTGGACCGTGAACATCCCACCTAAACTTGGGTTTTTTTTTTGGAACGAAGCGTAATTTTTTTTAGCATTTCGATCAAAAGAAACACTTAATATACGCTTGACTATCTTGCGATTTAATTTTTTTTATTTTATTGAGTTGCCTAATACTTTTAGCGACGGCTGTCAGTTAACTAAAAGCTTACTAAAAACTTACTTTAGCATGCTAGACGTTTGTGAAATATTTTAGAATCTGCGATCCCTTTTTCAACAATTGTACTTGAGGTTAATTATTATTAACTGATATGATCAGGAGGATGAGCTGAGTCGATGTAACCATGTCCGTCTCTCGCCACGTCTATCTGTCTGTCTATTTGAACGCATATATTTACGAACTGAAAGTATTAAAATAGACCAGCGTAAATTGGGATGCCATAATAGATCACTACTAGGTATATAATGTTCGATTCCACCCGAACTTAGACTTCCTTACTTGTTTTTAAGTATGTATGTATGCATACATGTCAAAGTTACCGTTTCACCATTTTGTTGGTCACTCCAGAATAATTTTCTTGTAGAGATCCAATATCGTCGGATTTATTATAATCCAGCTTTGAAAAAATTGGTATGCGCCGGAAATTAATTTTGAAATATTTTTAAAATGCACGAAATTGCTTCAATATTTCAAGTATTTGTGTTACGGACAGAAATGTGCAACAGAATCTATAATTTTAAAATATATTCTAGAAAAAGAAATTTTTATTATGGAACTTTTTTTTACTTGTAGAGAAAAACAGTTTTAAAGATTTTAATTTGTTGGAGCTTTACAATATGCTATTTGTGTACATTAAGAAACGAAACGGAATGTTCTAATGGAGCCTGGCAAGCGCCAGAAAGGATATACGGCTATTATACCTCACACCTCTCATTACCCATCTTGTTGTTGTTGTTGTTGTTGTTAACAGTGCTTCGCCCTGCCCCAGATTGGACAGGGTTACACTGAAATAACAGCCCTTGGCCGGGTGAAAAAACCCGGGTCATTCCGGTGCGATAAAACCGGCTGTTGTCATACCCATCTTCTCCTCCTTTACCTAGGTTCAACTGATCATAACCAAATCGCTACCACGACAGTGGGGCAGTACCACAAGGGAGTACCGGTGCGTACCGGGTTCACATCCGTAAAAGGACTGTCACTTCCGACCAACGTTCCCCAACACCTTCGCGGAGTGTTTTCGTCTGGATATTCGAAATTCTGCTTTCAAAGGGCAGCACAAAGTAAGTTGAAGAGTCTCTAGCACCCTTTTTCATGGGAACTGCGATTAGTGTTAAGTACTCTTTGATCTTAAAGTAATACTCCTTAATCGCCTATATGGAGTCCTCACGATTAATGTGGGGTATATTCTATTATATAAATGTAAGTGTATGCGTGTATGGATAGTGTTGGAAGTCCACTTTCATCAAGCAAATATTGGAAAGAAGGTTTAAAGAAAATCAAAAGAAATGCATAAAATAACAACAACAACATAAACAAATGAACATAGTAGTGATAAAAGTTGCCGTCAACGTCGCCGTTTCTTTTTTGTTGCTAAATTGGTTAAATTTTTCACTTAAGTCCATACTTAATACACAAGTCAACAATATTAAATTTTTTAGCTTATCTTGGAACTTTTCTTTATAAAATTGAAATGATAAAGATTTAACAGTTTATGTATTGGGGTTTCTCGCCTGGAGGTCGTCAACCGAGCGTAACGAAAACCGTTACGTTGTTGTTGCAAGTTTATACTATTCTCAGTCGTTCGAATTTGGATGGAAGTAACTGAAAGGTTGGATTAGGAAACTTGCCATTTCAATAGTCGTCCCACATAGAGTGATTGGCAATGGCTTGCCATAGACGTGTCTTCATTTTAGTGGGAACTAGAAGACCCAGTCATGCTTTGCTACGTCTCAGAGCTCTTAATGGACCGAGTCCGATTTTAAGCATTGTATCTCCGAAACCAGTTGAGATATGGAACCTAATCCCGTCGCACATTAGCACATTTCGTTTGATACCCATATTGTACTAACATATTTTGTGTCACCCTGGTCCACATATTGGTCCATAGCTACTAAACTGACTGAGTTATCGTAATAAAAGATACTCTAAATTTAAGTGAGGCATCTAGTAATGCCACGGTGAAAGTTTCATTCAATTCTGTACAGCATGTTTTGAGTGATACGCGAACAAACATACAGACAGACAGACAAAATTTCTAAAAACTGTCGCTTTAGTTTCTATTGGCTCAAAAATCATAATTTTTATCGATTTTCTTCAATAGAGAAAGAGCTCAGGCAGTCCCAGACAACCTCTACCACCGTTGAGCTCAGATCTTTTGGTATACGAGTAAATATTTAATAAAACAATCTTAGTAGCAGTGGGTAGCATCCCATTCACAACGATTAGGCAACTTGTCATTAGTCTTACCAGCGCCGATAATTCCTACTAGATCAGTCAACTGTATAGTTACTAACTTCTTAGCGGTGCTTAATTACATAAAGCCACTGTACGATAATTGGGGAAAGGCTGGAGCATTACCAGGCCTCTAAGGGCTTTCTAGCCTTATCATTTATATTAGGTTTATATGACAGCTTTATATGAAGTATAATTCCGAAATACCTGTCAGACAGCTCTAGTGTTACTTTTTTAATCGTGGTTAGTCTGTAGGCATGGATCTCGAGTTCAGTTTAGATGTGCTTGACAGCAAGTCCACAAGACTCTGCCCATTTAGTCCACACACATCCAGCCCTGACCAGTATTGCGAGGACATCAGCGAAGACAAGCACTCAGCAGCCACTGCAGCGTCACTCTTTCTACAAAATAAAGTTATTGTACTAAAAGCTTGTGTAACAGTGTAATCTGAGGAGACCAGTATGATTCGGGCGGTGCGCGCATATGTGGAAAGCATTAACAGTTGCAGCTTAAAGCTTAAAAAAACAAAATAGCATGACGATGCTTAACAACAACACATTTGTAGGTACTTTTTCAGCCTACGGTAATAAGCGTAGCACGAGGCCCACGTTCATACTTAAATTTCCAATATATTAAAGGTAAAAGAGAGATAAATACGAGTATATGTGTATGTATGTTTAAGAGACGAGCACTTTTGCATGATCATATTGAATTAGGAAGATCGTTGACTATGATCGCAATACAGTAAAGCGAAGGAGGTGACAGCCACGAGGCAAACTGAGTAGTGAATGTATGTTAGAGGCAACAAGCAGCAGGGCATGATAGAGCAAAACACAATGCGCAACTAACTAATGCAAACTAGGGTGGGAAAAAATGTGTTTGGCGTAGAATTCTTACTTTCTAAAAGATCAACAAATTAGAAAAAAAAAAACCAACAATAAAAAAATTAAAACTGACCTTTTGATTTCAACATTTTGATTTTGAGTTTTAAAAAAATGTTAATTATAAGTTGAACTAATTTTTTTAAACAATTTTTTAAAAAACTAATAATTTTTCTTAAACAATTTTTTAAAACATCACTCTTTTTTTAAGCAAAAAAATTTTTTTTGTTCGCAATCGTAAGAAACATCCAAAAAGGTCGAATCTGATTTTTTAATCTTCTTTCACTGTAGTATAAGTAAAGAAATGCATTTTATTCTTTCTTCCACTTTTAAGAAAATAATAAAATTAAATGCTATTCAACTTTTGGCTTTTGAGGGGGCGCTCTAAAATTAACAATAGCTTAAAACAAGTAAGGAAAGGGCTGTCTTCGACTGTGCCGAAGACTTTATACTTTTCATGAATACGCATCACAGTTTTAAGTGTCGGAGCCTTACTCACAATTACTAAAAACTCTGCAAAACTGATAATTTAAAGATACATAGCCCAAACTCCATTTATCGGAATAATCGATTGTATGGGAGCTATATGTTATGTAGGTCCGATCTGGCTGATTTTCACTACACACATTACATACATAACAAGTACCAAACCTGCAAAACTTTACGTTCCTAGCTTTTTAATTGGGAAATTTATAGCCCAAAACCCATTTATCGAAACTATCGATTGTATGGCAGCTATGCGTTGTATTGCTCCGATCTTGCTGATTCCGACAAATGATTAATTTCATGCAAAATGGCGCCTCCATACCAAACTTCATCAAGATATCTCAAAAACTGAGGGACTAGTTTGCGTACAAACAGACAGACGAACAGCCATCGAGCTGATCATTTCGGTATACTTATTGGTGGGTCTATCTCTTCTTCTTCTCATACTTACAAATATCAAACCAAAGTTGGTTTTCTTTGAAAATAACAAGTTTTATCAATTATTTATTTCAAAATTTATTGGACCTGCTTAAACTGTTGAATAATTTATTTTTTATAAAGAAAACAAGTCAAAAAATCTCAAATACCGAAAAATAAAAATAACTTAAAATTACCCTACATTTTAGCATTTTGATTTTGATGTTTAAGTTATTATTTATATATTTTTAAAAAATTAATTTTTTTTATCTTTTTTTTTTAAATCGTAAAAAACATCCAATAATGGTCGAGCCTGTTTTTCTTAACACTTCTTTCATTATATTTAGCATAAAGAAAGAGCATTTCTCTTATGGATGTTTACAGTGATACTACTAAAAAAATGATTTTCAAATTCAGGCTCTTTAGAGGGCACCCTACAATCTACAACACATTCACAAAAAGCCCATTTTATCAATTATTTATTTCAAAATTTAGTCGATCATCTCAAACGATCGAATCATCTTTTTTATAAAGAAAACAAATTTTTTTTTATAAAAATTATTATTGGCTTTAAGCCAATAAAGCTTAACATAGTCATGATACTTGAAAACAAAAAGAAATTAAAAAATCGAACAATAAACAAAAAAATTTAATTACCCAACATTTTAAAGAAATTATTTATATTTTTTTTTTTTAATAATTATTTTTTTTTAAGATATTTTATTTTTTTGTTCGAAATCATCAAAAAAAAAAAAAAAATTTTCTCAACTGATTTTGTTTTTTTATCCTCTTTTATTATAATACAAAATAAAGACCATTTCCTTTTCCGATTTTTACAAAATTATACGAAATAAATGATATTCAACTTCTAACTTTTTACGGGACTTTGAGAGGCTACCCTACAATCAACCACTCCTTAATAAATGTTCTTTTTTTGGAAATACCCTATTTGATCAATTATTTATTTCGAAATCTAATTGATCACCTCAAACTGTTGAGTAAATTTTTTTTATTTAAAATTTTTATTTTTTTGTTTCAAACTAATTTTATTTTACTTTGTGTTTTTTTTTTTATATATTGTATTTTGCTTTATAAATTTAGTTGGAGAAAAAATAAAAATTTAATTAAAACCACGCTAAACAACCATTTTTTTCCACCCACCCTAATACAAGCTCTTGCATTAGCATTTATGTAGGTGTGCTGCGTCCCAAGACAAGCTGTGCGCTGCTGTAGATTGCTTGGTAAGGGCACTGCGCAAGCTTTCGAAAGCCTTACGTGGGCAGGTGCATGCGATACACGGCAGGCTGTTAGGGCACGATGGGCTGATCAGCGGTGGCAATTGCATATGCGCTCACATAACTTTGTTGTTGGTGGGGTGCATTTCAATTCGGAATGGTTTTTTTCCTTCCGTTTTTGCTTCGGTGTTGTTGACTTGTATTAGCCAGTTCAACGAGTTTGCTGCACTTTACTCCTTCCCACTGTGCTGCTTACGCCTGCTGGCGATTATTATTCTAGGATTTATTATAGTACTTTTTTCTTGATTTTTACATACTTTTTTCCCTGGCAATGCTAGTTTTCTTTTTTTGTTGGAATGCACCGTTTCTTTTTGTATTTTCGGAATATCACATTTGCGCTTTGCACTCGAGAGCTTCAAAATTAAAGTGTTATTAATGTTTATTATGGCCGAATGAATTTTAATGGTTTCTGCAGTTATCATTAAAATGCCATAAAAGTTGCTAGGAATAGCAGAAAAAACAGGGAGAGAGGAACGAGGCAAAAAAAGGAGCACTACAGCGCACACTGGGACCAAAGGGGTCAAAATCACATAAAGGATACGAAACACAATTTTTTTTTTTTTATAAAACTTTAATCGGAATTATGTTCGATGAATTAATAGCAGGGGTTTGAAGGGCCTTTTGTAATTTTTTTCTAAATAAAAATTTCACTGTAAGAAAGAAAAAAAATTTAAAGCACTTTCTTTGCTGCTTGCATATTTTGTATTGCTTGCAAAAACTATATACTCAGATTTCGAAAAGCTCCTTAAAATCTAGTTTTAAGCGCCCAAATCCCCTTCCTCATAATTTTTGTACATAGTGTAATTTGCTTAGACAAATAATAAAAAATAACTATTTTTTTAATTTTCGGGAAACTTTGAGTTTTTTAACCTCTAGGTGATTTTGATCTCATCTACGAAAAAGGGGGGTTTGGCCCCTAACTCATATTTTAAGGGCAAATTCGAAATCCTCAATAAGCCATTTTTGTAGCCGTTTGCACAGTATAACTTGCTTCTACAGCTAAAAAATTAAAAATAAAACAAACTTCAGCAACCCCTTCCATGTCATCTAGTTTACAAAATCCCATTCAAATTTTCGAAAAACATTGAGGTTTTTGTCTTCTAGGGGTTTTTGAGCCAAACTGGCTGTACGGCCCAATGTGCAGCGTCTATTCGAACATATTTTTCATTTATAAGAACTCATGTTCTCATTGATGGTGAGCACTTATTTACCTGTTAACGCGTTTTTCTGAGTTCGAAAACCAGTTAATATTAGGGTGGGTTGAATATATTTTTTTTTTTTATCGCACAGCAAAGAGGGTTAATTTGTACTTCATACAAAAAAATTTGCTTAACACTCGAACTTATATTAATCATTTTAGTTAGAATTTGCTTTATCAAAATTATTTAAATAAACTTCAAAATTAGCAAATTATTTCAAATTTAATAATACTAAATTTTTATTTCAAAAATTTCTATTAAATCACGTGTTATTCGTCTGATATCTAATAATTTTCAGATGTATTAAAATAATGTACATTTCAAAATTATTAGCTGTTTTTATATATAATTTATATTAATAAATTTAAGTAGAGGGTAATTTATTTTTAATTCATAAATTTTATTAATTAAATGTAAAAAATTATTATGTTATTGTTAATTAAAAAATGTTATCAATTAATGAATAACTGATATAGTTGAAATTCTTTATTTCAAAATAACTAGCTATTATTCAAACTTTTATTAAAAATTAATTTTATTTATTTTTAAAGTAAAAATTCAACTTTAGAAATTTTTAATTTCTTTTAAACTTATGCAAAATTTTAAGTCGAGGTGGCGCACATGTTGAGTAAATTTGTTTAGTTTTTAAATAAAATTTTTTCATAAAGTACAAATTGAGCTATAAAAATTGGCATTTTTTTTGTTTTCTTCAATTTCTTTTTTTTATAAAAAAACGTTTCAACACACCCTACTACATACATGCCTATGTATGAATGTCTCTATAATTTCCTTGCATGGTCCTACAAGCAAGTCGAGTTAATAATAACTATTTGTGTACCCGCTTTAGCTGTCGGCTCAGTACCAGGAAGTGTTTTGCATACACACTCTGCGCGTTTCAAATATTTTTTTCCCTCCAATGAGTAATAAAAATTAGCTGTTCTCGTTGTTAAAATAATTAGATTCCATTGTTTGATCACCGATTCAAAATAAAGCAAAAAACGCATAGAATGTCAAGTAAGCAGAAAGATATCTTCTTATACGCACAATGTTGCACTGACTATGACTTACCTTTGACGACGCATTTGTGGTAAAAGAGAGCTTTATGATCTGTACCGGATTACCTTTTTTGTTTGGGACCATAACGAATTAGAATGTAGTTTCATGATGACTGTTGTCACAAAAAAGCAAGAAATAGGGAATTAAAATCTATGTTCAAACGATAGGGTAGTGGTCAGCCGACTGACCTTCGAGCGTTGTAAATATTTGTCACATGCACGCTTTGTTTTGCCAATATTATATATATTATTGTATTTTTTTTTTAATTTTATTTTAATTTATTTTATTTCAGTTTATTCTATTTTATTTTTTTATATTAATTTTTTTTCTATTTCTCTTTATTTTATTTTATTTTGTTTTATTTTTGTTTTATTTTATTATACATAGTTTAGTTTATTTTATTATATTTTTTATTTTATTTTATTTTATTAAACATTTTTTATTTTACTTTCATTTATTTTATTTTATTTTACTTTATTTTATTTTATTTATTTTATTTTTCTTTTTTTAATTCTATTTTATTTTATTTTATTTTATTTTATTTACTTGACTTTATTTTATTAAATTTTTTTATTTTATTTTATTTTTTTATTATTTTATTTTATTATGCTTTATTTTTTTCTGTTTTATTTTATTTAATTTTGTTTTATATTATTTTATTTATTTTATTTTATTATTATGTTTAATTTTTTTTTGTTTTATTTCATTTAATTTTGTTTTATTTTATTTTACTTTATTCTATTTTATTTTATTTTAGTTTATTTCATTTTATGTTTTTTTATTTTAGTTTATTTTACTTTATTTTATTTTATTTTATTTTATTTTGTTTTTTCTATTTTATTTATTTTATTTTTTAATCTATTTTATTTTATTTTATTTTATTTTATTTTATTTTATTTTATTTGCTTCACTTTATTTTATTTTATTTTTTTATTTTATTTTATTTTATTTTATTTACTTCACTTTATTTTATTTTATTTTTTTTTATTTTATTTGATTTAATTTTGTTTTATTTTATTTTATTTTATTTCATTTAATTTTGTTTTATTTTATTTTATTATA
Organism: Merzomyia westermanni; assembly: GCA_949987695.1. NCBI lineage: Eukaryota > Metazoa > Arthropoda > Insecta > Diptera > Tephritidae > Merzomyia > Merzomyia westermanni. The sequence continues at coordinate 196,334,494 of OX465288.1, forward strand.
CTTTATTTTGTTTCGTTTTATTTTATTTAATTTTGTGTTATTTTATTTTACTTTATTCTATTTTATTTTATTTATTTTAGTTTATTTTATTTCATTTAATTTTGTTTTATTTTATTTTATTTACTTCACTTTATTTTATTTTATTTTTTTTATTTTATTTGATTTAATTTTGTTTTATTGTATTTTATTTTATTTCATTTAATTTTGTTTTATTTCATTTTGCTTTATTCTATTTTATTTTATTTTACTTTATTTTATTTGATTTTATTTATTTTAGTTTATTTTATTTCATTTTATCTTATTATGTTTTACTTTGTTTTGTTTTATTTAATTTAATTTTGTTTTATTTTATTTTATTATGTTTTATTTTGTTTTGTTTTACTTCATTTAACTTTGTTCATTTTATTTTTTTTAATTTAATTTTATTTTATTTTGTTTTATTTACTTCATTTTTTTTTTATTTTTTTTTATTTTATTTTATTTTATTTTATTTTGTTTTGTTTTATTTTATTTAATTTTGTTTTATTTTATGTTATTATGTTTTATTTTGTTTTGTTTTATTTAATTTAATTTTGTTTTATTTTATTTTACTTTATTCTATTTTATTTTATTTTATTATTTTTATTTTAATTTATTTTATTTTATTGTGCTTTATTTTGTTTTGTTTTATTTTATTTGACTTTATTCTATTTTATTTTATTTCATTTTATTTTGTTTTATTTTTTTTATATTTAATTTTATTTTATTTTATTTTGTTTTATTTACTTCATTTTTTTTAATTTTTATTTTTTTTTTTGTTTTATTTTGTATTTTTTTTTATTTTTTTTTATTTTATTTTATTTTACTTTATTCTATTTTATTTTATTTTGTTGTATTTTATTTTAGTGTACTTTATTTTATTTTTCTTTACTTTATTCTATTTTATTTTATTTTATTTTATTTTACTTTATTATATTCTATTTTTTTTTTTTTTATTTTACTTTATTTTATTTTATATTGTTTTTTTTTTTTATTTTATTTTATTTTATTTTACAAGGAGTAATTGTTATGCCTTATATTATTAGAGATTTTTTCAGCATGCTGATTTGTAGATAAAATAATTATTCTTAATGAGACATAACTGACATTAAAACCAATTATTTTTTTTAAACTTTTATCCTTTTGAATGACATTTTTTCCTGCTTGAACTCGGGCAAACCACCACCCACTTGAACCCATTTGTTGCGAACTTTTCTCAACAGCTGGATGTAATTAAAAACAGTTAATATAAACATATGCATACATTTACATGCACATATATACTACATGTATAAAAAGTGGAAGTTCATTCGAACTTGAATTTCTTTATTTTCTTGATTTTTCGCAAAATGTAGTGAAGTGGAAAATTGTTTACAAGAGTACGAGTTATTGTAACGTTCCTTGCTCTAACTCTCTATTGCTGTTGTTGCTCTAATCGTTGTTGTTGTATTCTGTTGCCCATATTTAGAATATATTAAATGCTTGCAAATAAACCTGTCGTAGGAACTTAACTGCAGCTGCATACATTCGCACTGGCACTCGCAATTGATTGGACCGTTGGAAGATACCTTTTCCTGTTTCTGCACACAGCAACTAAGTATTATCGATGTGCTTAGACTCGCTACAGTCTTACTGGTTGTTTATGACCCAATATTAGACCAGTTTCCTCCGAAGAAGCTCAGCTAAGTTTCAAGATCTATGAGGATTGGAGAACAACACGGGTGATAATACTGGCTGTTCGTAATTTGTATTAGAAAAATAACGACGCGGGTTCAATTTAAGGGCAAGACTTTTTTTAATTCTTTATTTATTATCAATAATCGTCTTTAGTTTACTTGGGCAATATTGTCCATGACGACGGTAAGACATAATTTCATCACGGCCAGGTCTGAAGTGAAGCGATGTTCCAACGACGAAAAGCAAAGTAATCTTACAACAACAACAGCATCGTTGGGGGGCTAACGATTGATATTTCGTAGGGCATCCCCTACCAACCATGGCTAACCGTGGTGAAACTCTGATTCCACAAATTTACGAATTTTTACTAACACCAACGCATATTTTCGGAATTTGTATGGAAAACAACAAGCTCCTTAAAGTATGAATTGACACCTACACGGAAAAACATTTTCAGCATGGTTAAAAAGGGAAAATCGCTGAACAATTTATCCAGATTTTTATCCAATGCTAGTTTGCAGGATCCGAGTGCCAAAATTAACTGTTGTTTTGTTTTCTATGGACACAAAAAGAGTTTGTCTGTAGTAGTGCAGTTCACACTATCAGCCTAGTCTGCAACTAGTTCCCTGGGCTACACTATTATATTTCGTATTTCTTTGTGCGATGCTTTGACCACGTCGTTTTGTGTTCATTTTAATCTTCGTCACTGAAGCGTATTCGATTAGAAAACTAACTGTCCATTCTGTTCCAAGTATTAAACATGTCCAGCTCAATTGGTTATCAAAGTTTATGAAGTCCTGTTGGTTTAAATGGATGATTTAATGATATTTTGTAGCTGTTTGCTCATGTATAGTAGACATTTACGCCAATGGCCATTGCATAGAAATAAGTTTTCATTAGTGGCTGAACTAAGAATAAGGCTTAAGGTTTAAAATTTACTTAAAAAAGCAACTCAATACGGCGATATAAAACCCAGACAACGAAACCGTTTTTTGTAACTCACTGCAGTTTGATCATATCTGATTAAGGCTCGCACAGTTTGTCGTTTTTCTTTCTTTCGACACTCGCCCTTGGTATCACTGGAAAGACCAGAAATTTTCGCAGAACTTTTTTCTTTTGCTTACTTCAAGGTCCATCTCATCTTCTTTCGACACTGTCCATTATTCCTGGACCCATATCAAGTCAGAGTGTGGTTTGTATACATGGAGAGAGACCTTAACTTCTATATAACCTTTTCAGAGCAAAGTGGTACTTCGCAGCTGACACTATTTTCGTTAGCGTTAATTTCCAAATGAACAAAGTCTTTCACAGTTTCAAATTTTTATAAATTTTCGCATTAAGGATGCGTCTTATTTAAAAACAAAAAACACTCCTCAACGGTTTTGGGGAGTGCTGTCGAATTGACGGTCCTTGGCCGGATGTGAATCCGGTACGCTCCGATACTACCTTGCGGTACTGTCCGACTGTCGTGGTAGCGACCTTCTAGGTCATGTCACCCCTCCTTCCGTAAGGAAGGATAAGATGGGTAATGAGAAGTGAGAGGCATCAAATCTGTAAATCAGCCATGGAGTGCACGTCATTACCTTTGTGCATATTAATTGCCTCTTACGACCGGTATGCCTTCCTCGGGCAGATTCTAAACCCCTAACACCAGTCAGGTATGTCACCTTACAATCAAGAGCTGCTTTAAATCAAAGAAATACTGAGTGTTGATTATCTCCAGTTAGGACGACAGTAGAAATATCAAGTCGGAAACCGCACTGCTAAGATTCAATCATCTAGGCGAGGAAGAGCTGCAGTGCTTTTGCACAATACGCTTTCTACAAAATCAGCTCAGTGGTTAGACCGTAATTTCAAGTTTATTGTTTTGAACTGAGTTAAAGCCATTCTCACTTGCTTAAAGTCCGCTTGTGGATGGTACTTTCTTTAGTGAGTAGTTGGGATATAAGTTTTACCATCATCCCACTCAGTATTTCGGTTTCGCTACTATTTTCTGGTTATTTTTGAGATAGTTTCAGGACCATTTCAGAACAAATTTCGGAGCTGACCTCGACCCAACATAAGAAAAAAATTTGTAAATAAAAAGTAAGGAAGTCTAAGTTTGGCTAGAGCCGAACATTATATATATATATATTTACGCAGGTCTATTTTAATACCTTTCAGTTCGTATTATAAAGTCAGCTGATTGTTTTCAATAAAGAAACTTCTGTTATGAGTTTTGAGGGTTAAATTAATTTCAAAAAAAATATACATAAATATATGGCGCGATATACAACAGGTATATCATCATAAACCTCCTAAGAGATTTTTGCGCCGAGCTTCCCTTCCAATTTATGAGGTGCCGTTTTGAATTTTTTCCTATAAATTGGCGTGACCTACAGATTTTTGCCGACTTCGAACGGCATCTACAAAGGAGATGAATTTTTGCTGAGAAGCCTTCCATAGCAGAAAGACACTCGGAGAATTTGTCAAACCAGTACCGAGGGGCGACCCCATTTTGAAACACTCTTAAAAATCACTTTTGATGTTACCTGTCCCAGGACTCGAACCTTGGACCTTCCGATTTGCTTAAGTTTTGGCAAGGGTATTGGAAGGCAGATGGCAAATTTTGATTGAAATATCTAGTTGAAACCACAAGCAATCGCCTTTGAAATTAGCAGCATTTTTATGCTGAAAAGTGGGCGGCGCCACACCTACTTTCCCAAAATCCACAAAATTTTGTCTCCATCGACTTTTGCTTAAAAAGCTTCTTACGCGTTGCATATTTATAGAAATATCGCGTTCTAAATTTTACAAACAAATTTTTCAGCACTATGTTCAAAAACTGGGAGTGACCCTTAACCGATTTCGCCCATTTTTACAATAAACAGAAACTTTTATATATTCAAATATCTTTTCGGTAAATCAATTTTCGCCGAAGTTATGGCATAAATAATTTTGTGGAACAATACACTATAAAAGAGGAGGGCCCACGCCCATTTTCCAAAATTTATATTTTTCGACTTTCTTCTTTCACGTACACTTTAAAAGTGAAATAGAAATGATACAAAGTTATATTTAGCAATGTTATTGTCTGTTGAAAATATATATAATAGATATATGCAAAATCTTTCATATAAAAGTGGGCGTGGACCTTAACCGATTCCGCCCATTTTTTCCCGGAACATTCCTTGTATTCATGGAAATCTGGTGCCACATTTTGTTTCGATATCTGAACGGTTTTTGATTTATGATTAATAATAATTATAAATTTGACCTAATCAAAAGTGGGCCGTGCCAAGCCTATTTTCAACTTTCTTGAAAATTTTATTTTCTGCCTTAACATTAATGTACACACCAAATTTTATCCTTATAGGTATATTATGTACTGAATAATCACTTTTTTTGTATTTTCGAATTTGATGTTACTTGTCAATTGATTAGAGCCTTCTATCTTAGATATGATTTGCCGGCACATACTTACTGTACAATGGCGGGTGCCTAGAAGATCCCTTAAGACCAAAGTCAAGCCAGCTTTGTGAATTAAGCAAGAGAAATTCAGAGACTAATGCTAATGTAAGACTCCAGGTAACAGCTATAACAACTTTAAATACAATTCTGGGCGCATTCACCTAATCCGCTTTTGATAAGCGAAAGTTATCGGCCGTTTGGTGGACCGGTATCAAGCGCGCTGGTCCGCAGCGGACATGTTTTTCTCAAAACTACATTTTCCGAGTTGGTGGAAGTCATGCAGGGCGCAAAAATTGAGCAATCGCGATGAAATTTTTTCACATGTTTATCAGGAGCTTGTGCATCCGTGGAAAAAAATAATTAGTTACAAAAAAAGAGCCAAAAATCGATTTTTTTTTTTCAAAAGCTGAAAATTTTTGCATTTTTCATGTTTTCTTTTTCGTTCTAGTTCCACGGATGCGGAAAAGTGTACAGAAAAAGAAAATATTTTTTGTTTGCGTTTCAGATTTTATTCACGGACGCTAGGACTTCCACCATGAGGACGAGTCGCTGCCGACCTGCCGCCATTGTACCCCCTCCCCCCTACTTGGATCAACAACAATTTGTGAAGCTTCATTAAAGCTTCTACCTATTATTCTTTCCGAGAGAAAAATTCCAGAAAAAACCTAAGGTTTTCGGGCCAACAAGATAGAAACCTGCCTTAACCCATTCGAACCTGAATTCATATTTCTCTTCATATTTTTTTATTGAAAGAAACTCACTTCCACAAATTTTGTGATATAAACATGTGGATAAAAACATCAGCTGTTAAGCGGTCAGCTGTCGCGCTTTCTCTCGCTATCAGGGTTGCGAGGCAGCACATTTTAAACTTAGTCTTAGCCAAATATAAAGCGTTTAAGGTACCTAAATGGGTGTTGGTACATATGTGTACCGACCGGATCGAAAGGGTTAAAACAAGCTGAGGAAATATTTGCAGCTCTTCATGTGAATTCAAATACACACCTTCATAGTTTATGTAGATGGAACTTTCATAAAGTTGATAAAACACCGTTGTAACGCCGGTTTGCGCCCCAAATAGCAATCAGTTTGAGTGCGCGTTGCGGCTTTAATGCAGCTCGCCGCCCATTTTAAATGCTATGCAAAATGTGTAGAAAGAGTACAGGAACATGTGTATGAGCTAGAAGGGCTAGTTGTAGGCAATAATGCAGTCCGACGCCCTTTGAAGCGCAGTCAAAGCACGCAGTACTAAGGTTGAGTGACCAGCAACTACGCCTAGATTTAACAGCTTTGCGCCCAACGGCGCGTTATCTCACTTGAAGCGCCCTCATTCTTGCTCAAGTTGCCGCGCGCACATCAACTTCTGATTAACGCATTTTTCATTTGCCATTTATGGTTTGTTTTTGAGACGATTTATTTCACCATAGGTGCCTAAAAACCTACACAGCGCACTTGCAAGTACTAAACGCGTTGCTCTAATCCTGTCGCGTTACTTATAGCGCGCAAGTTCGTACTTTTAGCGTGAGTTTCATGGTCGTGGTGTGCCGCTTGCCGCGCGTTACTTTTTTGTCTAAAGGCTTTACTGATTTGTGGCGCATTTGTATGCTCGCGCTTGTGTGTGTGTGCTGGCAGAGTGGACAAACCTGATATTGATAACGGCTTATTGTGGCATCATCATCGAATTGGCAAAGGCAATGCGGCAGCAAAGTGCTGTTACTCGTTGGAGCGCGTCTTCGTAAAAGAAATAGGCAATTGCATGCGGCAGCTGTGAATGGCATCTGGAACTGCGACGCGCATTGCATTTGTTACCAGTTTACTTGATTCGTTTGGCATGAATGTGGTATGACATCGTTTGTTTGTGCTATGACGACGAATGTGGTATGCAACAACACACACACATGCACACAGCAGCAGCTGCAACAACAACATAAGCAACTAACTATCCTGATTCTAATGCTTTTGCGCGTCTTGCTGCTTCTGCTGCTTTGTTGCGAGGGATAAAACGCGTTTTCCACAACTTGCTGCAAAATGTTGCATGCATGCATGCTTGCCACGCCGCCTATTTATTTTAGCAACCGTTGCAATTGCTGATATAGCCGTTTTTTGTTGTTGTTTAATTCCAGTTTGTGCTGTTTAAATAATCGTAGGTATTTTATTGCGCGCCTACTAGTGGTGGTGTGATTGGGCGGTGCGGCGCGCAGCAGAAGTTAAGGCACTTGAGCACAGGTGGCATGCAGCTTCAGGTGCGCGTATGCGCTTATGTGTGTGTTTGTGTATGTGTCATAGCATGTCGCTAATGCCATTCTTGTTGTTGTTCTAAATTCTTATTGTAACTGTTTTTGTTATTTTTTATTGCTCTTTTTGTTGTTGTTGTTGTTATTGTTGTGCCAGTGCAATTACATCATTGCCGCCTTACCAGTTTGTCTCCTTTAGCTTGTTGCTGCGGCCTAGCCGCTTAGCAATTATTTTGTAGATCTTCCGCAAAATTAGCAGCTGGTCCGCAATCAAAGCGGCAAGACCGTATTTTACACCGCGCCCCACCACACCTTTTTTCAATGCGGCGCATTTTGTTGTCAGTGAAATGCCCTCGCATTGGCGTAAATGCATTCTTGCCACTTTGGTTTACCTAGAAAGGTTAACGTCCACCAGCAGTCATGCAGCAAGACAGCCGGCCACCCAATGCTGGCTGGGTGTCGGGAAGCAGACCGTTGGCAAGCCTTTCTCAACTTCATTTCTCACACACTACCTCACACCTTGCCCATGGACATGCCACAACCAATCAGGAACTTGATTCTAATTGTGAATTTCTACAAATGTTTAATTGCAACATTCGTAATATCAAAATGCATATATACAAAAGTACATTAGGGTGGGTTGTAAAACAAAATAGAAACAATTTTTTTCCAAGGGCAAATTCGTAAAGCGAAAATAATTTTTAGTAATCAATTAAAAAAGTTAAAAATAAAATTACTGCTTCTCAGCGAAAACTCGTTCGGAGTCAGCATAACACACCTCATAGCAGACCTGTAAAGTACTGAGTATATGCTGGTACTTATGTACCTTATGGTAGTACAAGTACTCAAGTACTTTGAAACGTCAAGTATAAAGTACAAGTAGCGCAATACTTGTACTTTGAAATCAAAAGTACAAGTACATGTGCTTATCAAGTATTTGAAAGTATTTTAAAGTACTTTTTTGTTAAGACAATGAAATTTGTATGACGGAATAATTATTTCAAAATCTAGTTTTCTGGTGAATGTTTAACAAACAAAATAGACCCAGTTGGAAAAATTTGCATACGGTTTCGATATTTCGGACATACCTTAATCCTTTGGTTCATTTGTAGTATGAGACATCCTCAGAAATCGAACAACCTTTGATATATGTTTGATTTCGGTGCGGCACACCCAAATAAAAGCGCTAAATTTCTGTCAAATTTGTATTATTTCGTATATTAGTAAATAAATGTTTCCATTGTAAATTTATGCATTTTATATACTTCTTCATGAATATGGCATGCATGCAGACCTGTTAAATTTGATTAGTAATTAGTAATCAATTAATTTTTTAATTCGTAATGATTATTTTAATTGTTTTTCAAGAAAAGGCAATTATTAATTGATTACGATTAAAAAAAAAATAACAAAAATAATCAAAAAAATGTTGTTTCGATTACTTTTGATTATCAAAAAAATTTGACTCGATTACGTTTGATTATTTTTGTTTTTTTATTTTATTTTTTTTTTTTTTTTTTTTTGGATTTCGGTTGATGTGTTTATCTATGTGCTTCTACAACAATACTGATAATAATTAAACAAAAATTAAAAAAAGTAAAAGTAATCAAAACAACTTTTTTGATTTATTTTAATTTTTTTTTGATTTTTTTAATAATCGAAAACAATCATAATTTTTTTTTAATTATTTGGAAAATAGTCATTAAAATTTCAAAGTGATGGTAATCAATCATTAAATAGATTCTCAAGAAAATAATTGATCAAACCGGTAATCATTACGATTAGTAATCATAACTTAACAGATCTGCCTGCATGCTTCATGTATGCATACAACTTATTCCAGCTGGGACAATAAAAAATGGTTTGTGGAGCGTGATACTTGTCAGAATACTTCAAAAGTACTTGAAAATGCCGTACTTGTACTTCGCCAATTCAAATACTGAAGTAATTGTACTTGTACTCATCTCTTCGAAGTACTAAGGTACTGGTACTTGTTCTTGTACTGATACTTACTTTTTACAGGTCTGTATTCTAGTTCATTAACTAGAATTTTGTGGCCTTCTTCATACCAGTTTGAGCGAATGCAACGTTTCCGCTATCATAAGCAGCAACAACTCTCTAAAATTGTCGATACATGCGCATACACGAGCGAAAACGAAAACGATTCAGTATTCGGGCAGCAATCGTTCAGTTAACAATGCCGTCCTACATATTAATTTTCTTTTCAACCAATAATCTGACAGCCAGTTTCACGAAGCAATTTAAGTGAAATATTCATTTAATTAAATTAAATATAAAACTTTCTTGCAAATAATATTTCTTATAGTAAAATCATAATCCTTTTGAGAATTTCGTGCTTTAAATAGTACAAGGTGGCGCAAAAGTAAGCTTCCTATGTTCAGCATATCGGTTGTGGCACGTGCAGTGTGTGCTGTTGCACCGTCTTGTTGGAACCACATGTTTTCCAATCCCAATTCATCAAGTTGCGGCAAAAAGAACTCGTTGATCATTGCTCTGTAGCGCTCACCATTCACAGTAACCGTTTGGCCCCGACCGATTATTGGTCAAATAAATAGTCAGCAATATTCCGCGTTCTGGAGCAGTGTAGCGTAACATTGTTTATTAACGTGTATTTCGCATGTGTTTACTACACAAATGTCAAAACAGAACTGACTTTAGGGGCCAATCGCAAAATTTATAGCATTTTCTGATAGGAGGATTACTTTTGCGCAGTAACCGTTTTTCACCGACCGATTATTGGTCAAAAAAATAGTCAGCAATATTCCGCGTTCTGGAGCAGTGTAGCGTAACATTGTTTATTAACGTGTATTTCGCATGTGTTTACTACACAAATGTCAAAACAGAACTGACTTTAGGGGCCAATCGCAAAATTGATAGCATTTTCTGATAGGAGGATTACTTTTGCGCAGTAACCGTTTTTCACCGACCGATTATTGGTCAAATAAATAGTCAGCAATATTCCGCGTTCTGGAGCAGTGTAGCGTAACATTGTTTATTAACGTGTATTTCGCATGTGTTTACTACACAAATGTCAAAACAGAACTGACTTTAGGGGCCAATCGCAAAATTGATAGCATTTTCTGATAGGAGGATTACTTTTGCGCAGTAACCGTTTTTCACCGACCGATTATTGGTCAAAAAAATAGTCAGCAATATTCCGCGTTCTGGAGCAGTGTAGCGTAACATTGTTTATTAGCGTGTATTTCGCATGTGTTTACTACACAAATGTCAAAACAGAACTGACTTTAGGGGCCAATCGCAAAATTTATAGCATTTTCTGATAGGAGGATTACTTTTGCGCAGTAACCGTTTTTCACCGACCGATTATTGGTCAAATAAATAGTCAGCAATATTCCGCGTTCTGGAGCAGTGTAGCGTAACATTGTTTATTAACGTGTATTTCGCATGTGTTTACTACACAAATGTCAAAACAGAACTGACTTTAGGGGCCAATCGCAAAATTGATAGCATTTTCTGATAGGAGGATTACTTTTGCGCAGTAACCGTTTTTCACCGACCGATTATTGGTCAAATAAATAGTCAGCAATATTCCGCGTTCTAGAGCAGTGTAGCGTAACATTGTTTATTAACGTGTATTTCGCATGTGTTTACTACACAAATGTCAAAACAGAACTGACTTTAGGGGCCAATCGCAAAATTGATAGCATTTTCTGATAGGAGGATTACTTTTGCGCAGTAACCGTTTTTCACCGACCGATTATTGGTCAAATAAATAGTCAGCAATATTCCGCGTTCTGGAGCAGTGTAGCGTAACATTGTTTATTAACGTGTATTTCGCATGTGTTTACTACACAAATGTCAAAACAGAACTGACTTTAGGGGCCAATCGCAAAATTTATAGCATTTTCTGATAGGAGGATTACTTTTGCGCAGTAACCGTTTTTCACCGACCGATTATTGGTCAAATAAATAGTCATCAATATTCCGCGTTCTGGAGCAGTGTAGCGTAACATTGTTTATTAACGTGTATTTCGCATGTGTTTACTACACAAATGTCAAAACAGAACTGACTTTAGGGGCCAATCGCAAAATTGATAGCATTTTCTGATAGGAGGATTACTTTTGCGCAGTAACCGTTTTTCACCGACCGATTATTGGTCAAATAAATAGTCAGCAATATTCCGCGTTCTGGAGCAGTGTAGCGTAACATTGTTTATTAACGTGTATTTCGCATGTGTTTACTACACAAATATCAAAACAGAACTGACTTTAGGGGCCAATCGCAAAATGTATAGCATTTCCTAATAGGAGGATTACTTTTGCGCAGTAACCGTTTTTCACCGACCGATTATTGGTCAAATAAATAGTCAGCAATATTCCGCGTTCTGGAGCAGTGTAGCGTAACATTGTTTTTTAACGTGTATTTCGCATGTGTTTACTACACAAATGTCAAAACAGAACTGACTTTAGGGGCCAATCGCAAAATTTATAGCATTTTCTGATAGGAGGATTACTTTTGCGCAGTAACCGTTTTTCACCGACCGATTATTGGTCAAATAAATAGTCAGCAATATTCCGCGTTCTGGAGCAGTGTAGCGTAACATTGTTTATTAACGTGTATTTCGCATGTGTTTACTACACAAATGTCAAAACAGAACTGACTTTAGGGGCCAATCGCAAAATTTATAGCATTTTCTGATAGGAGGATTACTTTTGCGCAGTAACCGTTTTTCACCGACCGATTATTGGTCAAATAAATAGTCAGCAATATTCCGCGTTCTGGAGCAGTGTAGCGTAACATTGTTTATTAACGTGTATTTCGCATGTGTTTACTACACAAATGTCAAAACAGAACTGACTTTAGGGGCCAATCGCAAAATTTATAGCATTTTCTGATAGGAGGATTACTTTTGCGCAGTAACCGTTTTTCACCGACCGATTATTGGTCAAATAAATAGTCAGCAATATTCCGCGTTCTGGAGCAGTGTAGCGTAACATTGTTTATTAACGTGTATTTCGCATGTGTTTACTACACAAATGTCAAAACAGAACTGACTTTTGGGGGGCCAATCGTAAAATTTATAGCATTTCTGATAGGAGGATAACTTTTGCGCCACCCTGTACATTTGGGTTGCAGATCATGTATGTCAACAAAATCATCCTTATTTTTTGCATTGTCGCTACCTCAATAGCGGCAAAAACGAGTAAGCAGTGCTCTAATGAAACTACTAAAAAAATTAAAAGGAAACGATCACTTGTCAAAGCAATTGAGTAAGTAAATAACATTTATTTTTAGGATTATCCAAGTAACCTTTTTCTGATGAAAAAGTTCTTAAGAAATTCATAAAAAAATATTGAACTATTTTTATTTTTCAGGATTGACTTATTGTGATTCGGAAATGCAGTTTTCATAAATAAAATAACAAGGAATAACGGAAGCTGCAAAAACGAAAATGACGAGCAGAGACACGTACAATAACAAGGTGGTTAAAACTAGCACATTTTAAGAAATTTAGTAAGAAAGAAATTTCACATTGTGTACTAAAATTCCATACTCGAGCTACCTGCATGGTTATTTGCAAAGAACTTCGAAACTAATAATTTTCTCCATAAAAGCTAATCTTCCCTTGAATTTCCTTTATTTTATATAAAGATATTTTTCCAAGTATGGATTAGATTCTAACTGAGATCAATATTTAAATTTTCCATAAAATGTCTCAAGAAAATGTAAAGATTTCTGCCTATGAAATTAATTATAAAATTCAATCAAAAAATTACTATTATTAAAAAAGTAGAAAATCACTTTTTATAAATGTTTTCCAAGGGCAAAATTGCTATGAAGCGACTATACTTTTATTGAAATTTGTTTCAATTGTTTAATATTGTGAAGTAATATTTATTTTGATAGACACATATTTTATATATCATGATGAAGATTTCACTAAAGTCGTTTGTAATGTAATTTTGCAATTTTCGTGTATTTTTTAAACCAAAATGACCTACGTTCTATGAAGTGGTACAGTAATTGGTATAATACTGATGCATAGCCTAACTTGTATGACAGCTGGTATGATACCGATTTTTGTGCTGACTAATATGTAAACTGGAATACTGCTGATGCAGAGACTGAGTAGTATGCGAATTGGTAAAGTACTGATGCCGAAGTGGACAATTGCCATCTCATAGGACATCGTGGTGTTAAAAGTACCACTTGCTAACATGGAAAAATTACAGAACTCGAACTTGTGGAGCCGGTTTGGGAAACTAGTATTTGACTAGTATACGAGTACAACTAGAAGAATTCACTGCGGGGAACAATTAGAAGCAGCACACCGCAAGTTGATAGAAAAGCTTGGCCTTAAAATCTTTATTGGTATATCGCGTCAAATATTAATTAAAACATTCTTTTTTTTCGGCGCTTACGCAATGGGATAGTCCAAAAAAATGGAGAAGTTTAGCTGACAGACAAACCATCGTTCTGATAGCTTGATGGTTAAGAGAATGTGGCGAAAATTCTCTGATAAAGGAGTGTAGCAGCTTCCGAAATGCATCTTTAAGAAAAGCTTTACAAACTTTTAATAATTAATAAAAAAATTCCAAATTTTCATTTTAAAATATGATATAAATTTAAAATATTCAATTTTATGATTCCGAAATAAAAAATATCGCTTTACTATTGAATATTTTAAATTCATATCATACTATAAAATGAAAACTTGTAATTAAAAATCGTGTGAATTAATGAAATAATAATAATAATAATAAATAGCGCCAATGACTTTATTTCCATTTCGAAAGGAGAAATTGACGTTATTGCCTGTTAACTGGTTACTTGTCAATTTTGTAAATGAAATATTTGATGGAGCAATAATGACAATTGACTTTATTTTGCATCGCAATCGAAATTAACGTTGACATTATTTCTCTTTTCAAATTGAAAATAAAGTCAATTGACTTAATTTCTCTTTCATATATTTCATTTGCACAGCTTCACGGTGGTGTGATCTGTTATTTCGCGACAATTGGCGATGCGAAATAAAGTCAATTGACGTTATTTCCGTTAACCTTGTTAGCTATCACTAATTTTACTAATACATCGAATAAGCATTTTTTGTATTAAACATCAATATATAAACAAGAATACTTTATTTTCTTAAACAAACTAAAAAAATTTTTGAGAGTGGGTTTTTCCGACTGGAAGTCACATTCTTAGGACACCCTACGGATTGTAAAATAACTTAAAAAATATTAATTTTTTTCACCCCGTTTGATCAATTATTTATATAAAAATAGAGTGGCAATTAAATTTTTTTTTTTTTAAATTAAAATTTTTGTTTTATTATTGGAAAGAGTAAGAAATTTTTTACAACAAATTTTTTTATTTTATAAAGTACAAACTCTAACCTCTGCTAAAAACTGTATTCCTTACCACCCTAATGTGTGTTCATTAAATTTTTTTTTTACCATCACCTTCAGCTTTGCATTTCTTTATTTTCTGCTCATCCTACATCGTACCTACATACTTCCTAAAGTCCCTGCATTTATGATTTTTTGCCAATTACTTTAACCCTTTCAATACGGATTTTCTTTTAAGGCTACAAAATGTTAAATAATGAAAAGTCATTACTAGTAGTCCAAGTAATGTGCGTGCATGCATATTCAAAAAAATTATTTCTAGGAATTGAGAAAGATGTCCTGGCAAACCATTGTCCCACCCGTAATATACTGTGCGACACATATGTCCCAATAGTAACAACAACACAAAAGCACTCGATGGGACACGTGTGTCCCGTCAGTGTTGAAAGGGTTAAGGCACCATTTGACTACCTTCCTATGGCGCATTTTGATTAGCTTAAATTGCACTTTGATTGCAAATAACTACTACTTATACACATATTATTCTAGATAAAAACACTCACTAAACACATCATAAGCTGAAGTACGACGCTTGAATTTGCAACTGATTTTAGGTATGTATGGCTGTTGAGTGCGAGAAAAAGAAGCGGATTTATAACATTCGGCTTATATTCTTTCAATTCTCGTATTTAATTAAATGATTCGTTTCATTTGTTTGTAATTAAAGCTGTTCGTAAGGGTTCGTTTTAATGAAGTAGAAAATAGCTTCTTCAATATCAACAGCGATAGATCATCACAGCTTCATTTGCTTCCTTATTACCTCAACATGCGAATTAGGCGCGAAGATGAGAACGACGCTAATTTAAGTGAAATTTTTGTTTGTTACGAGGTGTAAAAGCAATTAGAAATTCAAAAGAAGGTCTCTATTTTTGCGTGCCTTCGATTTACTTTTTTAGTGCATTATGAAATTTTTCAGGTTATGTGCATATACTCGTATATCATAAAAAGCATTAACAAAATCCATAAATATTTATACTTCTTAAAATTCTTTCGCTTGTTGGAAAGTGATTGGAGAAAACATTATTCGTACTGTAAAAAATGTAAGTACAACCGTAATATCGAGCTTTGCGCGATAAACCACTTGACTACATCATGGCACCACATCACATCATAGCACATCACATCATCACTTAATATATGCCAGCACGATTCCTGCCGCCGATTACAAAAACAATTTAAATATTCTCGTTATCAGACGGCTAAAGTAAAGCAGATACTCTTTTCGCACCTTTTTGAATAGTTTACTTTTCATCTATAGTGTTATTTACTTGGCTTATGAACCAATCGACCGTCATCGCAAAAGGGGTTCCAGGTTCAAGTTCCGCAACAAGTAGCATCAAAAATACTTTAAAACATATTTCAAAAAGTGGGTGGTGCCTCAGTATCGATCGGCAAATATGCTAGAATTTATTCATATTCGCACTAGTATGGCTTGAAGTCTGACTTAAAGTTTAAGACCCTTTCTGCCGCATGGGAATTACTTTGTTTTGTTGTTGTTGAAATAAAAGTAGGCTCAAATGTTTCTTATACATATAGCGGTATTGTGACATCCAGATATATTGTCATATCACGTTTCAACATGTTGCATGATCACATAACAACTCACTTTATTATGCTATTTTATCTCATCACATCGTATAAAATTACTTCATAGCACATCACATCGTAGGCAAACCAAGTGATGTCACATAAGGTATATTTGTTATTTATTATCCAATTTTAGTTAGTTCAGTGAAGAAAATAAGTCTTTGCCATTTTCCTTTTGAAGTTACCAAATTTCTGTCTAAACAAATGGAAACAAACCATTTTTCTTGA
Organism: Merzomyia westermanni; assembly: GCA_949987695.1. Classification (NCBI taxonomy): domain Eukaryota; kingdom Metazoa; phylum Arthropoda; class Insecta; order Diptera; family Tephritidae; genus Merzomyia; species Merzomyia westermanni. The sequence goes on from OX465288.1 coordinate 196,351,083, forward strand.
TGCTCTATTTTGTGACATCACTTGATGTATGTTCCCATTATTTGTTCTTTATTTACATGTGATCTATCACAAATATGCAGTTTATTTATAATTTATGGACGCAGTTTAAATGGCGAAATCACTCACTGCATACTAAATTTGTTTGTTTAATTCGCCATGTGGCCGTTATTAGTATAATATAAACATTAACTGATAAAAGTAATTATCAAAATATTCATAGTACGTGACATCACGCCGAACTCCATCACCGCATCACAAAGTATCACATCACATACATTAAACTAACAAAATCACTCATTGCTTTACATAACAATTCATCACCACATTACATGAAGTAACACAAAAATCTAACAAATCATATTATATCACGTCATCACACATAGCAACAAAGCACATTACATTACATCACATGACATAGATATCATAACATGTAAATCACAGCACATCACATCGCAGTGAATATGCAAAAAAAAAAGTTGTAATCCTCCAAACTGTAAAAAGTATATTCCATCTGCCTTTCAAAGACTTTATTAAAATGTATTCATTTCACTCCATCCACACTGTAGTTTTTAGGTTTTAGTGTCAGCGTAAACAAGTCTTCTTAACCCAATTAAGGCGTACAAATTATTGTTTTACAAAGAACACAACATTCAATAATTAGCAATAACGAAAAGCTCTAGCAAACAATATAGCATCTAATAGGTATGCGTATTGTGCGAAGACGCATTGAGCAAATACTATTAAATAAGAACAAGCAAATGTGCAATTTCATGCTAAATTCTAAATAAGATCACAAGTTTGTATATTTCTTTAAGATTTTGCGTAGGTAAACAAACACGTGCCATAAGTCCTCCTTTGTAAATTTGTATACACTTACGTACTTATTCCAAACCTTATCGTGAATATTCGAAGCAGTAAATTTTGTTACCTTAATTGTTACCACATATTGTTGCGATGTTGGCACACAATCTTAAATAGTTATAAACCAATGCTGGAGAACCGCGAATAAAATTCAAATGTGAATAAATTTTTTTTATAAAAAATTGCTTAAAGTGTTTGTTGACTTTTGTATGTGTGCATGAGTTTTTCTATTTAAATTCCCAAAAACTTATATAAAACACTTACAGTTTCGTTTACTGTTATGTGGAAATTTCTTGCATGCAAAATAAGAAAAGATTGTAAAAGTTGCTTGTAACTTTTGTTACCAATACTAAAAATGTTGTTACCAGTCTGGAATAGAGGCATTAATAAGATCCTACGTATGCATGCATATATTTATGCATACAAAATATCATTATGAGCACCAATGCAATGGGCTGTTTTGGGCGTAATTGGGACTGTGCACTTAAAAGTAGAGCCATGCAAAGAGACTCAATGGTATTATTGAAAGAAACCACATTGTCTACCATTTATAAATATGCTGTTAGTTTAATATATATGATTTTTTACATATTCACATTAGAAAATAGAATCTACTTTCAATCACTTAACTATGGCTTTAAAAATCTCACAAAACAAAATCGACAGATGGTCGATTACAGGTAACGCAAACTAGCTCCCGCGTTAAACACATTAGTGCCAGAATTTGCTTGTACCGGAACGGAATTGAGCCATATCGGGCATGGACTGTCCACATCGGTAACACTTCCATAAACTTGAATTGAGGGCTTTCCCGCTGCAAGCAAGATCAGTAACAACAAAATTTACTAAATTGCGGTATTTTTCTTTTAATATTAAAGCAAACAATTGGTTAAACACATTCATAATTTATTATGCAAGTTATGGCTCAAACTAATTTTTTCTTTCTTGTTTATGCGAACTATTACCATTTCTTTGAACTAGAGTTTGCTATTGGTAATTTATTAACATTTGTTTAAGCGACATAAGCTGTAATTATTTCTTTCGTGTAATTCATTTCCATTGCATGCTATTGTAATTCGCAACCAGCTTATGAAATATTCCAAAGATATAGTTTATGTTTCGCAATCCCAAAGAGGGGTTTTCGACAGCGAAAACGAGAAGGCCAAACGCGCTTATACTTCAGAGCCACAAGTGCTCGCCACCAAATAATATAAGGTGTAACAGGTGCTGCGTCCTTTTTTCTATAAGAACAAATAATTTATATACAATTTGCGCAAGACGGTCGTGTAGGCCTAAGCCAAACCAAATAAAATAATACAAAAATTAACTTAAATAAGCTACTGGCCCTTAGAAATCTTAGATAAAATTGTTGAAGAATCGGGTTTCTAGAACTTTTTTCAATTCTCTCAACTTTACACAAATAAAATTAATATTAATACTCAAAAATTCAAAAATGTTTGCACTAAAAAAAATTTTTTTTATGTCAGTTGAATATTATAGCCTGCAAATAATGTTGAAACTTGATTTTAAAATTTAACTGACTATGATTCGAAATTTTACCAACGGAAGCAATTTTTTTTTAATTTTTTAATTCGTAAGACGTTTTTGGTTTAAAATTAAAACCCTTTTCATCACACTATTTTTCTCGAATACTAAAATAGTTTCAATACTAAACCGAATTTGGTTTGCTCATATATTTAGTACAACTTTAAAATTGAGCTTAAATTTTTAACCGTGTATCAATCTACACTAGAACAAAGCACTGAACAATACAAAAAACACGTTGTTCAGAAAACCCTATAGACTGACTGACGACTCTCTCATATGTGCCCAAGGACCCATTTGTTTTAACAACTTTTTTCTTGAAGTAGTAAGTCTTTAATAGAATATACTATATATAGACAAATTGGTCTAAAACATGTGTGCAGATTCCAAAGAGCGAATTTATCTATGCGCATGTTTGCAAATATTCAAAATCATACCAAAAAAAAAAAACAAGTAAGGAAGTCTAAGCACGGGTGGAACATTATATACCTAGTAGTGATCTATTATGGCATACCAATTTACGCAGGTTTATTTTAATACCTTTCAGTTCGTATTATAAAGCCAGCTGATTGTTTTTAATAAAAACACTTCTATTATGAGTTTTGAGGTGTCAATTAATTTATTTGTATATAAATAGCTTCCCTACCAAACACTGCTAACCACATTTTTTTCAAAATACTAATACACGCACATTTTAAGTTGAAAAAATTGGCGTTCAAATAGACAGACGGACAGACAGACAGACGGACGGGGAGACGGACATGGCTAAATCGACTCAGCTCATCGTTCTTATTAGTTCAGTGTACTTATTGATGGGCCCATCTCTTCTTCTTCTCATACTTACAAACATTTCATGTTCATTTAAGGTATGAAAATAAGCAAAGGCATATAAATTCCCTATGTACATACTATTGAGAAGCAGCTGAAAAATTTTGATTGAAATATCGGACGCCTACTTACCGAAAATCTGCAAAAAGCTTGTTATGTGTGCAAGATCTTATTGATATAGCTTGCATGGTTATAGTAATATCGCGTTTTACATTTTACAAACAAATTTTTCAGAACTATATTAAAAAAGTGGGCATGGCCGTTGACCGATTTCACCTATTTTTACAACAAACATTAACCTTTTTATGTACAACATGTTCGTTTCGATAACACAATTTTTGCCGGAGTTATGGCATAAATAGTTTTGTGAAATAATCCACCTTAAAAGGGGCGGGGCTGCGTCCATTTTCAAAAATTTATATTTTTCGACTTATTTCGTTCACGGACCCTTTGACAGTGAAATATAAGCGATATACACCTTTTGTAAGCAAAGTTATTGTATATTAAATATACTTATGATCCTTTTCAAAATATTTCGTATAAAAGTGGGCGTGGTTCTTAGCCGATTTCGCCCTTTTTTTCGAAACATACCTTGCATTAATATAAATATGTGTAATAACTTTTTTTGTATTGTCGAAAATATTCTATACATAAAAAGTGGGCGTGGTTCTTAACCGATTTCGCCCATTTTAAACAGCGCTCGGAGATAAGTGCCAAGGGACCTGTATACCAAATTTCATTAAGATATCTCAAAATTTACTCAAGTTATCGTGTTAACAGACGGACGGAGGGGCATGGCTTAATCAATTTCTCTTTTCCTCCTGAACATTTTGATATATATGAATCACTATCTATCTCGATCCGTTTATGCCGTTACATACCACCGTTACGCGACTAAAGTTAGTTTTTGTCGCTACCACAACAACAACAACAACTAAAGTTAATACACCTTGTATGCGTAGCACTACTAGGTATAAAAAAACACTCGAACATAATCAGAAACTAATTTACCAGATCAAGGCCAAATAATAACATGACAAGCTTTGAAGACTGAAGAAATCCTAATATATAGTGCAAAAATAACAAGTTGACAATGGATTCACACTTCCGGATTTACTTGTTATTTTTCGTCTTAAATAAGCTTTTGGGCAAAATATTTTCTCATACAACCACTTCAGTTAAAACTATTTAAATTAGATGATTTGCCGAATCATTGGGATTCCCACTAAAGTTGCAAAGCCATTCAACAATCAAGCAATCAAACGTATAAACAAACACATGCATATAGATATGTATGTATGGTGTATGTCCATAGAATGCAACAAACAAAAATTATTGCGACGTAAAACTTAATGAATAAATTTTGCAAACATTTATTGCGATTTTTTGTTTCTAAATGCGGATGTCAGTCACCCTAAAAATATCTTTCCGATTGTACGTATGTATGTATAGCTGGGTTCAATATAATAGTAGTGAAATTAAAATGGATATCGTGCTACAAAATAAGAAGAAGCTGTGATTTTAATCATTTTCATTTTAAATATAGCGAATTCCTTAACAGAAACCAAATAAAAAGAAATTTCAAAGTTAACACAAATTTAAAAAATAGACAACAAAATTTTTAAATTTTTTGGCAGAGTTTTTAGAAAGGTTTTGAGTACGCAGTTTAGTATGCCAATCAATTTTAGTACAACATTGTGCAAAGTAGAACTAGCTCAAAAATGTTCTTGAATTTTCAGAATTTATTTCGGCAAGGGTGCTGAGTGACTTCTTTCATAATACGCATGAAGAAAAATTAATTTCGTATGAAAATAATATCCAACACCCTTGGCAAAAAAATTCTAAAAATTCAGAGAAAATTTAAGAAGTATTTACATATTGCTATGCCAAAACTGAGTAGGCTATAAAACTGCATACTCAACAATTTTTATAAAAATTGTTCCCAAAAATATTGAACTTTTGATATCAATTTTTAGAAGTTTAATTAACTTTTCTGAACTCTGTGGAAACTTTTAAATTTCCTTTTATATTGAATCTGTTATAGAATTCGCTATATTTTAAATGAAAATTATTAACAACACATCTTCTTTTTATATCGTAGCACGATAACCAATTTAATTTCACTACTGTTATATTGAACTCCACTGTATGTATGAATAAGGCAAACCAAATCATCAATTCGTTTTCAAATTAATTAAAATTCGCAAAGTAGGTGTATTAATCTGTCTGTCAACAACAACATTGAAATAGTTTAAAAGTTTACAAATCGTATAAAATTCGCATATTTGTTTTATTTATTTTCGACGACTTTTCAAGGACACAAGCTGCAGTTTAAAAAAAAAATCTTTAAATCCAAACTTGACTAATTTTTATGAATCAAGTTTGAACTTTTGGCAAGTCAAATAGCTTAGGATTTAAGTACGGCCGCTGGTAAGACAATGATTTGATACGCTGATGCTATTTTCTAGTACCAATTGACAAAAAATAAATTACAGTTTAAAAGTTAAAAAAAAAGTATGAGCACCAAGTACTCGTGGAGTTTGATGTGTAGACATGTGTATCCTGCACATAAATTTAATTAAGTAAGTGATAGTCCTGTAATTGAAATTCAACCAAAAAATTTTATTTTATTTTATTATTTTAGTTATTAGCTATTCCCTTCATTCGAACACTCTTCCTTCTTTCCTCTGCGGTTCTTCTCCTTTAATATGTTTTCATTTGATTTGCTTTTCTCCTTTCCAGCAGTCTCTATTTTTAATTCATGTTTTTGTTAATTTTCTATGATGCTGTTTCCTTTACATCTGTCTAATCTTTAGCGAGTAGTTTTTTGAGCAATTGTGGTTTATGGAGGAAAAGGGGGTGTGCGGAGCACATGTTTAGTATGGGAGCCCTTTTCTAGTATTTATTTAATTATTATTTTATTTATTTAAATTATTTGTTCTATATAGAACGGGATGCGGCGCACCTGTTACACCTTGTATGCATTAATTGTGGCGAGCACTGTTGGCTTTGAGTCATTTCGCGGGATTGGCTTCCTCATTTTCGTTGTGAAAAACCCCCTATTTGGGATTACAAAACATAAACTATATCTTCGAAATAGTTCATAAGCTGGTTGCGAATTATGAGAGAGTGCAGCGCAAATGAAATAAACGAAAGAAATAATTATGGCTTATGTCGCTCAAACATTTTCGCCGCCCTAGACGGCTTAGTCGTCTAGTGATATTCATAAGTCGCCGGTTCGAATCCGGATCGAAGGACCATGTCTAAGCTGTTTAGAGGGCGAGTAGTTTTTTTGAGATATTTTTTATTTTATTTTAATATTTATATTTGATTATTGCAGCGCAAATGAAATAAACGAAAGAAATAATTTTAGCTCATGTCGTTATGTCGCTAAAACACCATCCTTTACTTTATTTTATTTTCTTTTCTTTTCTTTTCTTTTCTTTTCTTTTCTTTTCTTTTCTTTTCTTTTCTTTTCTTTTCTTTTCTTTTCTTTTCTTTTCGTTTCTTTTCTTTTCTTTTCTTTTATTTTCTTCTCTTTTCTTTTCTTTTCTTTTCTTTTCTTCTCTTTTCTTTTCTTTTCTTTTCTTTTCTTTTCTTTTCTTTTCTTTTCTTTTCTTTTCTTTTCTTTTCTTTTTTCTTCTGTTCTTTTCTTGTCTTTTCTTTCCTCTTCTTTTCTTTTCTTTTCTTTTCTTTTTTCCCGTTATCATATTTCCTTCAAGCAAATTAACCGTGTTGATTATTCTGAGCTACAATAAATTTAACATGAATAATCAGTAATTTTGTTATAAGCGCTGTTTGGGTTTTTGATCATCTATTTGCCGATTGCAGGTATTCATCGTGTTTACGCACGATTTCCGATGCAACTTGCCAAGCATTGCATCGATAACACTGGATCACAAATTCCAACTTCTTTTCTGCACCAGAGACGCCATAGTGAAATTCCTATGTAAAATCACCTCCTAATTCCGAAAATCAAGGTTATTTTTACTTGAATGGTACCGTTTTTGAGATATTTACGATTTACCGTTATTTCAAAAAACAAAAAAGATGGCTCCACTTAATCGTGTATATCTCAAGAACAAACTGAGCTCTTCCAAGACGGTTTGAAAAATTTGAAAGCTTATAAAATTTACTATAATCAGTACATACAACACTTTTTGCTAGGTCCTGCAGATTCAAACATATTGAACAATCATTACGGATTTTTTTAATTTTTTTTGTAAAAATATAAAAAAATTTGTATTTTGCGAGGAAGCATCTCGAAAACTTTTTGTTTTTTTGCAGATATTTTTTTCCCCCTCTAAGCTCTGTTTTATTACAAAAAAAATAAGCTATCAGTGAACAAAATCGATGAACTAATACAAAAGTTATAAGCATTCAAGTAAATATATCCATTTAATACTTAAGTACCCTACAAATAATAGCAAATGTACATATGGTTCTGTCTTAACTCTATGATCTTATTTTATAATTGAAAAAGTTATGTGTCTTGTTTTGACGCTTATTTAGATTAGGATCGGTTTCTCTTATGAGAAACCAACAGTAGTCGCCCATCATAGCGACATCCCAGAATCCTTGATACCGACTTTCAATCACTTTCATTTGCTGGTGAAACCTTTCGCCATGCTCGTCACTTTCGTCGCCAAGATTTTGCGGGAAAAAATTTAAGTGGGAGTGTAAGAAATGAATTTTTAAAGACATATTTACTCCTGAAAGAAAATAAAAACGTAAATTAGATAAATACATAAGTGACACATTAGTATATAATTTTCTTAGGCTGGATTTATCTTTCAATTCAGAACAAATTTTTTGTTTATATTTTTCCCGTTCTTGTTTGTTCGGAACTGGACGATGAATTCAGATTTATGGCTATATATTCTCATGTAAATTTATGTAATATATAATTTATTATAATATGTTTTTTTATTTACCCATTTCCGCATAGTTTTTGATTAAGTCGTTCACTATCATCTCGTAGTTAGGACTTTTGTGTTTGCCTAAAAAAGAAGTAACGACCTTTTCAAAAGAATCCCACGCTGCTGCCTCCACTGGTGACAATAGTTCTTTGAAATGGTTATTGGTCATCATTTTCCTTATTTGCGGTCCCACAAAAATCCCTTCCTTTATTTTTGCTTCTGAAATCTCTGGGAAGATTGTCTTCAAATGATGAAAAGCTTCGCCTTCTTTGTCCAAAGCCTTCACAAAGTTTTTGATAAGGCCGAGCTTGATGTGGAGCGGAGGTAGAATTATTTTTTCCTTCTTTATAAGTGGAGAGTATTTTATGTTATCTACCCCAACTTGAAACTCGATTCGTTCTGGCCAATCCTTTATGATGTAGTGGTCTTGACGAGCTCGGCTATCCCATTTGCATAGAAAGCAACAGTATTTTGTGTATCCACTTTGTAGACCACATAGCATTCCAACGACTTTAAGATCGGCACATATTTTCCAATCATGTTCTTCGTATTTGATTAACTTGAGCAATTTTTGCATTATCTCATATGTTTCCTTCGTATTTACTGCATGCGCGATCGGGATAGATGGCTTTTGGTTGCCAATATGCAATAATACGGCCTTTAAACTTAATTTATTGCCGTCTATGAACAATCGCCACTCTTTTGAATCATATGGCTCACCAAATTGTTTTAATAGACCAGCAATGTCTTTGCAGTAACAAACACTGTCCTCCTTCGTATAGTACTTGGAAAATTTTTCGTGACGAGTTCTATAATATGTTACCTTAACATCGGATGAAACAAATTTAAATTGTTGCATTCGAGAGGCGTGTAGTTCGGCCTTTTCCTTTGACAATTCCAAATCCCTTATCCAATCATTGAGTTGTGCTTGTGACAAAGAATTTCTTTCGTTTTCCGTTTGAAATTCAGTACAACATGATGCCGCGTAATCAGATACTACTGTTGACAATGAAACTGGAGCCGGAACTAAAGTTAAATTTGATTCTGGCAATGTCGCTTCTGTTGAAATTAGTTCTGGTAATGACACTGTAGATACGCTCGCATAGGTTACTTTTCTGGACTTTCCAACCCCAAGTACTTTTGTAGTACAAATATAGCAGTCCGTTGAATGGCAAGTTGGTTCCCTCCACTTCATTGGTGTAATAAATTTCACACGTCGCCTAAATAGATAGTTTCAGGAATTAGTCAGCTATGCATTAAAAGGGAACAAATTCCTAATTTTTACAACGTACCTTTTTGTTCCGGTTTCCGAAGAAATCAATTCGACTCGGCATGTGGTGCACACAGTGTTCAGTGTCCATGGTTTTTCATTGTTTTTAGGCTCAATTCCAAAACACTTATAGTATGTAACTTTCAAAGGATTTGAAAACACACGTCTCATACTTTTAACAATAAATTGACCGCAGATGAAACAGAACATATCTGGATCATTTGTACACTCAAACTCTCGCGCCCTTTTATTCATTTTTTATTTTAAGTAAATGACGGGTTATAAACTGCAATTATAAACTGAACAGTATCCGGCGAGCCTTGCAGATATTATGAAGGAACAAGGCGCATGTACTCTTATTTATACTTAGATCCAGTAAAAATTCAAGCCTACCTAAACAAAAAGGTTCCCTAGTTCTACAAAGTAAACACTACCTGCCTCAAAAATATGCTCTTGTTTAAAATGTACCTAGGTTTGAGAAAACGACACTAACAGCTTTTTGTATCTAATAACTTTTCGAAAATCTACCTGCTAACTAACTGATATACGAATACTAACACATATGTACCAGTAGGGTACTTAAGCATTAAATGGATATATTTACTTGAATGCTTATAACTTTTGTATTAGTTCATCGATTTTGTTCACTGATAGCTTATTTTTTTTGTAATAAAACAGAGCTTAGAGGGGGGAAAAAATATCTGCAAAAAAACAAAAATTTTTGGAGATGCTTCCTCGCAAAGTACAAATTTTTTTATATTTTTACAAAAAAAATTAAAAAAATCCGTAATGATTGTTCAATATGTTTGAATCTGCAGGACCTAGCAAAAAGTGTTGTATGTACTGATTATAGTAAATTTTATAAGCTTTCAAATTTTTCAAACCGTTTTGGAAGAGCTCAGTTTGTTCTTGAGATATACACGATTAAGTGGAGCCATCTTTTTTGTTTTTTGAAATAACGGTAAATCGTAAATATCTCAAAAACGGTACCATTCAAGTAAAAATAACCTTGGTTTTCGGAATTAGGAGGTGATTTTACATAGGAATTTCACTATGGCGTCTCTGGTGCATTTTGGCTGTAAACCAGTGTAATCATCGCCAGCAAATTACTTGTGCACACACACATTAAAAAGCAGTCAGGCAAGATTTCTATACACGCATACTAAACCAATTCTCACTTCAAACTGAGATATGCATAGAACCAACATCAACAACAAGGCACAGACGGCTACAGGCAGCGAGTCTCTACACATCAACAAGACACTGGCATAGGCAAGGTTACAAGCAGCGGCAGAGGCACGCTTAGAGGCAGCGACGCGACAGCTCCTACCAAGCCAAAAGATGTTTACACATCAAAAAAGCTTTTGATGAATGCTCCCTAGTCTTTTTCCAAAATATGGTTTCGGAAGCACAGTCGTCTAGAATACTAGACATTGACCAGTCAAATCGTGCCTTTTTCACTACTCATTGACTAAAATACTCACAAATACACACAAATTTTCAGCTCTTTATATAACAAGCAACACAGTACCTTACCCCGCAAAATGGTTCCACAAGGTGGTCTTGCTCTAGTCTCTTGTCTGTTCTGTCATTCTTAAACTGAAGAATGAATATTGTTCTTGAAAAAGTGCTGCTATTTGCATTACCTATGTGATAGGGAACCTAAAGTCAAGTCTACTAGTTGTATGCTAGTCAAATACCAGTTTGCGAAACTGCTCAACTAGTTCTAGCTCTGTAATTTTTTCGAGTTCTGGTAGTTTTAACACGGTGATGTCCTACGAAAAGGCAATTGTCCCCTTCTGCATCAACAACATAACATTTAAGTTACTGGCCATTATATATTTCAAGATCATACCATGAAGGAGTTGATAACGGTTTTAAGGAGCAGTCCTAAGTACGATATGGGAACTCGGTTCCGAGGTATCGACCAAATTGCGGAGAGGAAGATACGGACGAGGAGGAAGATAGATTGAGAACTAGCCTGAAAGTGAGAGGGTTAGGGGGTAGTGAGAGTGCGAGTAAGTGCACGGGTGAGTTAGCGGGAGGGGGGGGGGGGGGGGGGAAATGGTATACGTATAATTCGATAGAATTACACTTTCGCGACGGAATTGGCGATAGCATTATACCAAGGGCTAGCTGTCAATTGCTCCGTACAAATTTCTGATAGACTCCGATGTCTGAACTCAATGAATAAAATACTTGAGCTTAAGTAAAATCTAAAACTAAGCTCAGAGTAAGAGCTGTTCTATGTTAAGATTAAGAGATAAGCAGTACGGCGAGAAAATACTATTTTCAGACCCTATTTAATACTTTCGATTTTTCGGTATTCTACCAGGTGATATAATGCGGATCAAAGCTGAATTGATCTTATGGAATTCTCTTTCCCTTTGTAGCCTATCTGAAGAAGTGTGGAGGTCATTATAGGCGTTATCGTGAAAGGCAATGGAGTTATTTTTGTGTTTTGTGAGGTGCTTGGGTGCGCTTCACATTTGGATTTATAGAGAAGGGCCATATTTGGAAGTTTCCTGGATTGAAGTACCACGCTTTGTCACAGACACTCTTGAAGCCGCTCTCTCGGCTGGGAAATTGGGACCAATTTCCGTTATACCACTTGTGACAGTGACCACAAAGGCAGGCCAAGGAAGAACAGTGTTTCTATAATTTTATATCATAGAGATAGTGGGATTAAGTGATTGATGTAATGCAGCCATTCTCCACTAGCAGACCGTTGGTCTAATATTTCGGGGTACACTCAGGGCAATATAGAGTTTAATGTACTGTACTATCCCGATCTTCGTTTTGCAAGATTTTTTCGAAGCTGTAACCACTCTTCTCACCTAAAAGTGTCGTGTAAATCATATACGAATTCGGTCATTGGGGGAAACCAAGGGAAGTGTATACACATAACTTTAATTGCAAATATATTAACAGGTGGCGCAAAAGTAAGCTTCCGATGTTCAGCATATCGGTTGTGGCACGTGCAGTGTGTGCTGTTGCACCGTCTTGTTGGAACCACATGTTTTCCAATCCCAATTCATCAAGTTGCGGCAAAAAGAACTCGTTGATCATTGCTCTGTAGCGCTCACCATTCACAGTAACCGTTTGGCCCCGACCGATTATTGGTCAAATAAATCCGCGTTCTGGAGCAGTCTAGCGTAACATTGTTTATTAACGTGTATTTCGCATGTGTTTACTACACAAATATCAAAACAGAACTGACTTTAGGGGCCAATCGCAAAATGTATAGCATTTCCTAATAGGAGGATTACTTTTGCGCAGTAACCGTTTTTCACCGACCGATTATTGGTCAAATAAATAGTCAGCAATATTCCGCGTTCTGGAGCAGTGTAGCGTAACATTGTTTTTTAACGTGTATTTCGCATGTGTTTACTACACAAATGTCAAAACAGAACTGACTTTAGGGGCCAATCGCAAAATTTATAGCATTTTCTGATAGGAGGATTACTTTTGCGCCACCCTGTACAAGCATATATAAATAGAACGCAGTTAATTCACAAATATACATTGCTCCTCTCAGGTCCACTGTATTAAAGAGCTTTCTGATTAGATTGCTTGCAATCTCCACTAAGAACTCGTGAGCAGGTTTTTTCTCTTTGCAAAATACCAAAGAAGCACACACTTGCCTAGCTTTTTTATGTGTGTCAGTTAACTGCTTTCCACTGAGCTGAGCATAGCAAATAGCGAGCATTGCCAGTGAGCGAACAAATGTTTAGCTCAGCGAAAATGTTTGCAAAACATTACGACAAACGACCTTGTCAATTATTGTATTCACTCTTGCGCCGGTCGTCATTATGTTGAATATTCAATAGGGAGCTGGAGTTTATGTTTGTGCGTCACGATAGCCACAAAGAGCAATTTTACGAATTGATTTGCTTATCTTAAAAATAAGAGAAATTTACAAAGGCTATTCGCACGAAAATAGTAGGATGATGCAAGTGCTACAAAGAACCTATTTTAAGGAGGGAGCATTCGAAGAGACTAGTAATTAATTTCTTTCCTGCATTCCATGATTCTTATAGGTAAAACCTAATCAAGTGTAGAAATCGATGTTAGAATCCAATCGAAAAGTTGCATAACTGTGACCACAAAAGGCTGAAATCTATATCCTGGGGAAAGGGATTATTCTGCATATGGGTAATAAGGTATTAATTTTTTAGAAATTGTTTCTATCTGCTGAAAAATTACTATTTTTTTTTTTTTTGGGAACTCCGGTGTTTTATTTGGACTTTTTCCGGTTAGTTTGAGATGAGCTGGGCAATGTTGTTCATAGACTGGTACTTTTTGTAACTAGTTTAGTGTTTCACTGACCGGTAACTCAAGAATTGTGGTCATATTTTAGTTTCTGAATTAAATGGAAATGCTTTCCTGATTGTTATTATTCGGTAATCGTGACTAAACTACCAATCGGCAAAAGACGAAGACAACTGCGTTTCATCGTTAATATAAAAAGTATTGATAAGTGATAATTCATGCTTAATTTATTCTAGCTCAGAATACTCAAGACGGTAGCTAATTTGTTCTGTTTGTGTAATCTTTGTGGTTATACTCATGGAATATAATGCAAAAAAAATATTATAAAATAAAATAAAATATATTAAATAATAATAAAATAAAGCAAAATAAAATAAAATAATAATAATATAAAATGAAATAAAATAAAATTAAAATAAAAAAAATTTAATTAAATGAAATGAAATTAAATTAAATTAAATTAAATTAAATAAGATAAAATAAAGTAAAATACATTAAAATAAAATAAAATAAAACAAACCAAAATTAAATTAAATTAAATTAAATTAAATTAAACTGAATTAAAATTAAATTAAATTAAGTTAAATTAAATTAAAATAAATTAAATTAAATTAAATTGAGTGAAATTAAATTAAATTAACTAAATCAAATTTATGATAACGGGAAAGAAATGGAATGATGGGAAAGGAAGGAAAAGGAAATTAAAGGAAAGGAAATTAAAGGAGAGGAAAGGAAACTGTTGAAGAAGAGAAAATCAAATAAAATAAAAATATATTCAAGGAAAGGAACAGCATAGAAAATGAGGGAAAGTAGTAGTAGCTAATCACTAATAAATAACAAGAAAGGAGTATCTAATAACTAAAATAAAATAAAGTTTTTTGGTTGAAATTCAACCACTGGGTGAGGTCTAATTTAATTGAATTTATGTACAGGATACACATGTTTACACATCTAACTCCACGAGTACTTTGCACTCACGCCTTTTTTTTTTTGTTTTAGCTTTAGAAATATTTTTCGAAAATATGGAAGTGATACCAGGTACAGACAGACAAAAATTCTTAAAACCTCTTCACTGCCTTCTGTTACTTTAGCAAAGACTTCATGTATGGAGTTTGTCTTTGATGTCCACATTGTACAGATATCGGCCTATTACAACTTTATCAAATCGTAGTAGCAGCTGAAAACTCTAATTTAGAATGGGTCATTCCAATGGGCTGGCGATATCTAATTATTTTGTCTGTTTCTCTATCTTCTAAGCATTGTAGTATTGTTTATATACCTGTGGATATGGTTTAGTGGTGCTTACTGTAAGTTTCTACGTAACTTTCACGTGCTAGGCTCGTACAGAAAGATGCGAGAAGTAAGAGAACTCATTCAAGAATAAAGTAAATGAGTTTCGCTAGCATTAGGTATTCCAATACACATATAAATAAAAGAGATATGAGATTTTCGGTTGATAGGAGCCCAAAACACCACTTAAAAAAAGCAATAAAACAAAAAATAAAAAACGAAATTCGCAAAATTTCGCTACATGTGATCACCATGCGCTCACGCTGTATGCGAAGTATCTATGCGAGGTGTGTGTTCGCTTTTCGGCTTTATGAGTATGTAAAATTTCAATAACCGCAGCTGTTGAGCTTGTAAATATAATCGGCAAAGCGATGAATAGCAACTCGCAGCTGCGTCCAAGTGATACCATGGAAGTATGTATGTACTTTTGTATATACACATATAAAACCAATCTAGCTATGTTCCATGCGAATATATTTCAGTGGTACTTTACCAGATCCGAAGTTCGGTTGCAGACTTTTAACAGAACAACGGCTATAGCCATAATCAATAGACATAAGCATACTATATAATTGACCATATCTATTCATCGATAATTGGTGCCTTAACCTAAACAAATAATAATTCGCTTAATCAAAATGCATCACAAACGAAAAAGAAAAGTTCCAAAAGACAATAAATTACGAGCTTAAAAATTTATAGGTTATGGATATGGTAGAAAACCCAAAACCAATTGATTGTCTATGGTATAGTTATGGCGACCACATCATGGCACCAAAATCGATTACATTGATTTCCATAAGTTTAGTTGATACAGCGGTTTTATATGGATATGGCTCTGCCAGCATTTAGTGAGCTCTAAGTTCGAGTCTTGTTATGGAAAGAAGGCATGAAACAGAAAAATAATGTCGATCTAGTCCTTAGTCATATGCAATACATGAAAATACATGAAAAAAGAAAATCTCTGGCAATGTTGGCCCTGGGCAAAGCTAGCTGTAATATTATATAATCGCTTGGAAAATAACGCCAAGCCCCTTATAAAATTTTATTTGAATTTTTCATATATTTTAAGTTTTATAAGCTTAAGACCAGTTAATGAAATTAGTTATTCAAGCATTTTTAACGCTGTTTTATTCTTCTTGAATTGATCATAAGCAAGAACTCTAACCGATTAAAACCGATTCATTTTTCGAAGCCGAAACTGTGACAGTTATTTTGATTTGAAAAAGAGCGGAACCGAAGCCATTTCAAAAGGCGGAACTGTTTCCACACAGTTGTGACTTTTGTTTTTTATTTTTTACTAGATTTTGTGGAACCACCTTTTCTTTCTTTTACAAGATGGTACCCTAGCTAATTTGCATCGAAGGTTTTCGAGCAAGGTTACAATGGCGCGTTTTCACCTCAAAAAACTGAGAGAAGACATTTTATTTTTTAAGTCTGTCCAGAGGTATTTTCACAAGGCCGAAGAGCGTTCATAAGGATATTTGATGAAATTTTCATGTCGGATAAAGCATTAAAAAAATTTTCAGTAATCAAAATTGGGTAATTTTGCGTTAAACTAATTGAACCCGACTAGAAAGTTAAAAAAATTATAAAAAATGGTTTTTCTAAAAAATTCCAAAACTCATATTTTGAAAACAAGAATTACACTCCTGAAAATTTTAGGATATCTTTAGATATATCAAAGGTATAATACAAAAAAAAATTTTAATACAAAATTTAATGCCGAACTTTAGATTTTTGGATTTTGAAAAATCGAAAATTGTCCTAAATTAGATGTTTTAAGTTTTTTCATTTCAAAATATATAATTTTTTATACCTCTAAGTACCCTCTTTGGATTTAACAAAGTTCAATCTCTTAACTATAGTAGTTTTCGAAATAAAAGAATTTTGAAGACTACCTAGTATATTTGTCTTCAAACAAAGATTTCGTATCCAAGAGTTTTGATTTTAAATTTTTATCATACCATTGCTAATGAATTTAGGAGATTTGAAAATATAAAGGTGGAGTACAATTAACAAACTTTAAATGTTTGTCGATTGCTAAACTTTCATTTGGGCTTCAAAAAACGGATTGCCCTAGTAGGGAAATGTGCACTGCACTCAGGGCCGCCGTAAGCGGGCGTGCACGCGGCGGCACGTGCAGGGAGGCGCACGAACTCAATGTTGAAACAGATTTCCAACCAATAAATACCATTCGTCCAGGAAAAAAACCAACTTAATTTCACTATGAATGCAATGATGAAGTTTTAGCAGAGCCCAAAATTAAATACAGAGTAAAGTTTTTTTTTAGAATCTTGGATCAGACAATAACTTAAAGAATAGATTCGAGGAGATACAAACATTTACTAACGTATTTGACTTTTTAGCGTTCATTTATTTACATATTCCAATTATGCGTGAATGAAACATTGTAAAGACTTAGATCTAAAGCTTAAATGTGATAAGTAGTGATTCAGACATGGACGGTATTGATCTTTTAAATTAAATCGTACCCAGAACCCAATCAAAATAAATGTTTTATATTCATTAAAACTTTTTTATTTTTACCCTCCATGATGAAAAAAATATTAAAAAGCCTTTTTTTTAACAAAACTCAGCATAATATAAAGTCGTAGGGCGGCATAATCGGCATTGCACGCGTGTGAACAAACTGCTAGCGGCGGCCCTGACTGCACTTTAATATTTGCAAATCTGATTACAATTGTTATGATAAAAGTTTCAAAATCAAAACTCACAAATGCGAAGTCTTTGTTTAAAGACAAATTTGCTCCTGCTTTTTGGCGACATAAAAGTAAAGAAATTCGAATTCTCGCAAAATAGTACGAACGAGTAACACAGCATCGCTGTTGACTATACACTACTCTAATAACAGTTTTTATTCGATATATTCTGTAATATGGGTGGACATGTGTCAAGTTTAAGGGCTTTTGCTCAACAGGAAGCTACAAAAAAATCGATGGCAATATTGCCATCGTTTTTAACCTATTGCGATCACTGCGCCACCTAGCGGAATTTCATTTTAGGCAAACCATACTGCAATTTTGTCCTGACTTGTGTGCTAAGCTTTATGTCCCTAGGACGCTGAAAAATTAATTAACCCATAGCAAGTTTCCCCCCGTTTTCAGCGACTTTAAGTTATCTAGAAATTTTGATTTCTACAAATTACATTGTGATCGTGCCCTATACAATGTGCTAAGTTTCAAGTCCCACCTAGCGAAATTTGTTCGAACAAATATTGCATTGTCACCGGCTTCTGAACTATGTGACAAGTTTCGAGTCTCTTGCTGACCAGAAAGTTACACATAAATCGATCGCAGGATTCCTCTCCTTTTTTAGCGATTTTCAGTTTGAATAAAAAATTAAATAAAATCTACAAAACTGGAAAAAAGGGGAAAAACTGAAATTTTGAAATTGCATGACATTTGAATCAACCCTGTTAAATTTCATTAGTAATAAGTAATCAATTAATTATACGGCTTTTATAATTGGTAATGATTAACTTAATTGGTTTTCAAGAAAAGGCAATTATTAATTGACTACGATTAGAAAAATTCAAAAAAAAAAATCAAAAGGAATTAGAAAAAATCAAAAATAATCAAAAAAAGTTGTTCTGATTACTTTTGATTATTTCTTATTTTTTTTTTGATTATTTATTTTTTTTTTTTTGATTATTTTCAACTTTTTTTCAGTATTGTTGATGTGCATATTTATGTGCTTTTACAACAACAAATAGTGGTAACTTATTCGAATAAATGGATTTTTTATTAGAAAAATTCTTATTCGAATAGTCCCATGCCACCTAAAAAATTTAAGTAATGGTAATCAGTCATTAAATGGATTCTCAAGAAAATAAATAATCAAACCGGTACTCATTACGATAAGTAATCATTATTTAACAATCCTGATTTGAATAAAAACTGGTAATCATTACGATAAGTAATCATTATTTAACAGGTCTGATTTGAATAAAAATTAAATTTTTAATTTTTTTGACAGCACTTTTGTTTTATGATACAAGGAAACCATTCACCAAATTTTATTCAAATCGGAAGGGATCGATTCCAACTATGTGACGGTTTGACATGGAAATACCCATAAGGCTAAAACGTGTATATTATAAGTGTGCTATAGTTATGAAACGCACCATATATACGGAATATTTCCAGCAAATATCAGAGGAATCGGCCCTGTTACACTTCAAATACTGGGCAGCTCAACCTAACCTGACTGCCGCTCACGTTTTGTGCCAGTAGAAGTAGACAGTTTTGTATGAGAGATTCGCACAATAAGAGCGCAAAATTGCCATTACCAAGCAATAATGGACACAATAAAAAAAAAATTGGAATTATCGCAGCTTTTAAAATAAAGCCAAAAACCGATCACATTGATCTTGGCAGTGATATCAAACAATTTTTCTCTCAAACTATTCTCTGAAACCTGCACTTGCTACATGAAAGCGCATGCACTCACAACCGCTGTAGAGTTCTCTTGAACAAGCGCTTGTAACGGCTTAGTTTGAGATTTGGATTTGTTTAAAAAACAATCTCTACGAGTACGCATTTCTTGCTCATTACACTCTGCACCTTCTCTAACTAATCCAAACACCAAATATTTGCAACATGTGCATTTTGTTGTGGAGACTTTGGAGTTGTATAAAAACTAATAAAAAAGATCTAAATGTAAGCTCAGCACAAAAAATCTACAACAACTACTTTTATGTAGGTAAGGCATGCTGTAAGTGATCGTCTAAGAAACTAGAATTCGCAAGTAGCGCTAAATAGCAACAAAAAGTAACAAAAACAAATAAACAAGTGCAATGCAAGGAACTTGTTAGCTCAGCTCTAGCTAGCAGAACCAGAATATCTAAGCCTATTCTAATGTTGCGGCGTTCGTTTGCAGCAGCAGTGCACAGCAAGAACAGCAGCCTCATGTTGCACTCATTCGCCCGCCCATTCGTTTGTATGTAAGAGTCGAATCGTGTGCAGGCAGAGTAGAAAATTCAATTGCAACTAACAACAACAACAATTGCAATAGAAACAACAACATGCAGCAAACTAACAGCAATCATAACAGCAAAAGATCGGCACTTGTTTGTGATTGCGTTCAGTACGCGACCCCTTTCGTCGCCCACTTGCGCGCTGCGTCGACAGTAACAGCATTTGAAGCTTCACCATTTCTGGCCGCTTTTTTTTTTCTTCTTCTTCTTCTTCTTTATTTTGTTGTTTGTGTAGAATTTTTCTTCTAAGGCATTTATTGTTGTTTTTTTGTTATTCTTGTCGTTGGCGATCTTTTTTTCTGCTTCTTCTTCTTATATCATAATGTGGACGCCGCTATAAGTATCTAATTCAAGTTAGAGACTTTCAGCGCAAGTTGCGGCACTTGCAACGAACACTCGCGAAAAACAACTGCAACCGCAAAGTTGTGTGGCACGCGAATTTGAAAAACGGCAGAAACGTGGAGGAATTGCATTTTTTTTTTTTTTTTTTTTAAATCTACCAAATCACAAAATAAATACATAAATAATTTATTTATTTTTTGCGCAAACGGTTTTTTTCGCTTTGTCTGTTGCTTGTGTTTGCTTGACTGTTTGTTTGTTGAAAGATAAAACTTTTTGTTCCGAACTCATTGTGCTTATGGTGTTGTGTGCTTTATGTTGTTATTTTGACATTTCAAACATTTTGTTTGGAGGCAGTTGTTCACTTTTCCGATTAGCCTTAAAATGGCAAAAACGAAAGCATTAACAAGCTGCAGGTGAAAAATACGCGCAAGACCCAAGACGCATGGGCAGTCAGTGGAAAAAAGTTTAAAAAAATGCAACATTATAGAAAAAAAAATTAATTAACTTAAAAAAAAAGTTTCAAAAATTAAAAACTACATATTAGTTATTTGAAACTAAAGCAACTACTTTCAAATTAGTGTAGTGAAAAATAATAAACTAACTTCAATTTTTTGAACAATTTCCATGCATTTAAAATTGTAATATCAAAGTGGCAGCATCAAAGTGAATTTTTTTAATAAAAAAAAAAATTAACATTATAAATAAAATAATAGTAAAAAACTATCAAGCAATTTTGTTATTTTCAAATTAACGCAAATGTTTTTTTAAGTGTAACAATATCTATTTAAAAGGGTTTTATAACTTCTAAGCCGTAAATGGACTAATAAGTGGAGGGGCAACACGGTCCAAAACTCTAAGTGCTAAATTTTGATTTGCTGATTTTTCGATGTGATGGAAAGTTGCGTTATGTTGGAGCGGTTTTCCGTCATCCGTTTCCAAATTTGGTTTGTCTTGTGCTTGAAATATTACCGTTATTTGTTTCTTTCGCATACGCTGTGTACATTATAATAAGCCGGTTTATCACTACATATAATAAAATTGTAACAGGTCGATGTATGAAGAGAATCCAAATCAACAGTTTTTCGAATTTTTGTCTGTCTGCCTGTATGTTTGCGCGAGTATCATTCAAAAACTGCTTAACAGACCTAAATATAAATTTCACCATTACAATACTATTCGTCCAACTTAAAGTTTTAGATATCCTTTATTTCGATAACTCTACCGATTTCGGAGTTTTCGATCAATATATGGATTAGGGTCACCCAAAATATGTTAGTATAATATGAGTATCAAACGAAAGGTGCTAGTGATTGCCGAGATAACCGATGTGATTAGGTCTCATACAACAACTGGTTGTGGAGATATGATGAGTTCATTGAGTACCCTAAAGAGTATACCTTACACAAAAAATATCAATAATAATACAATATTCATTGAATGTGTGAATACTAACGTCAGTTTTCACTTTTCGCAACAGAGGGCACAAATTTCCTTTTTTTCTCTTTCCTATAATCCAGGAAGAAATCTGATCAGGAATCGCTAATGTTTCATTTCGTCGGAATGCATTTCACTTCAGCGCATAGAAAAACTTAAACCAAATTAAGTAAAAACCTAAAGTTAAATAGGAAAAATAATTTCAAAAACATCAATTAGCAACTGTGGAAACAAGCAATAAAAGCCAAAGTCGCCCGCATTGTGGTATCAGTACTGAGATTTTGCCCAGAAAAAGGTTTAATGGATCAAAAACCAACCGTAAAACCAGTCAAACTTAATATTGATCGAAAAAAAAACAGCCAGAGGTACTAACATTTTTATATTTTGTATCACAAAAACAAAAAGTCAACTTGAGTTTTAATTTTTTTTTTCGGAAGAAATATACTGTTATAAGGGCTAAATTTGAATTAGTATGTTAGCATTTCAAACGTTTTATTTTCTTCCATGCTTTCAAAAACAAGCACTCCCAAAATAAGCCGAAGAAAATCAATAACGCTTTGGATTTTTTTATTGTACTATGAGAATTCATGACTATAATTTGGTTCAAGAATAATACATTTTATAAAAATTCATGAAACGAGATCAAGGCCAAGAATAATAATTTTTTTTTGGTTTTTTTTTTTAACTTTTTGAATTTTTATGAAAATTATTATTGTTTTTATTTTTTAATAATCCTTTTTAATTAATTATTAAAAGCTTTTTGATTGAATAGAGTAGGAAAAATCATTAAAAGTTTGTATTTGAATAGAAAATGAAAACTTAGGGCCAATCACCGAAGCTTTTCTTATTATCAGCTACTGGAGTTTTTTATCAGAGAAATTTTGACACGTTCTGTTAACTACTAGGCTATTAGAACGACAGTTTGTTTGTCAGTATTACTATTCATTCTTACCACCCATTGCGCAAGTCTCAAACATCTGCTGACCTTATCACTGTTAATGGTGAATTTGTTTAATGTATACTAACAATTTAATTGTTGTTTTTTCGGTCTGTACATTTCAAAGTATTGATGACTATAAATGTGAAAACGTTTTTATATCGTGAGAAGCTATGTAAACTTACGATAATGTATTTCTTGTTGCCGTTTTTGTGTACACTTCCGATTTGAGAATTCTGCTTCTTTCCATAACCAACTATAAAAATTTAATAAACATTCGCAAAAAAAAAATTTTAAAGAATAATTATTTATATAAAAACACTTACATAGTTTGCCTTATCACTCCGTATTCGCAACGCATATTCGAGAATGTATTCTGTTGGTCCTTTTTCTGTCCTATGAATCGAAAACTACTAAAACACATTCATATAAATCAAT
This sequence comes from Merzomyia westermanni, assembly GCA_949987695.1. Classification (NCBI taxonomy): domain Eukaryota; kingdom Metazoa; phylum Arthropoda; class Insecta; order Diptera; family Tephritidae; genus Merzomyia; species Merzomyia westermanni. Next base: position 196,374,218 of record OX465288.1, read on the forward strand.
CCAGACACTATTGGCAAAAATTTTAAAATAGTTTTCAGGGTGCTTTCTAATAATCTTTGCTACTAATAAAACTTTGATACTGAGTACTACTTTTCTGTAAAAAAGTCTCCTTAAAATAACATTATAAACCCAGAAAAAATATCTAATTATTTGAAGGCATCATCAAACATACATATTTATACTCATAAAATCAGGGCAAGACAAAACAATAATCACAGTAGAATTCCAACACCAAGCACACAATGTATCCGCTTAACAGTATTAAGAAGAGCGTAGAAACATTAAAACATTACCTCCTAATATGCAATAATCAAAACATAATTTATTGAAAAAAAAAAACTAGAAAAGTAATAAAAAAACAACAACTGCAACTATCTGAATACAAACAGTTTCAAGTACTATGATAATTTGTATCGCACAAACTCTTGTGACTAACAAATTTTTCATGAACAATATTGAACAAACAAAATACTATAAAATTTATAAAAAAAAACTGCCATGCTGAATTATTATAAATACAATGAATGAAGCTAAACACTATAGTTTACTGTTATTTAAAACGACAAGTGAAAAATATTTGTGTATTTTGTGCAAGAAATAAGTGTGGAATTGTGGAACCATCGCTAGAAAACAGACCAAAAGGCGTATGGTTAAATGTGTATTTAGTGAAACACAAATGAAATCAATATTAAAGCAACATCGTTAGTTATTCATAAAAATATACTTAGAAACTCATTAATCGATTGAAGGAAAAAAAAACTTATCAAGAATGTTTTGAAAATTGTTCTTGCGACGGATATAACTGTACTCCAAAGCCCAAGTGATTTTCCGACTATTTTTTGTCCTACAAGGTATTTACATTTTTTATGTTGCTATATTTTTTTTTTAAATAAATGTTAACATATGTATATATATTTGTTTTTAAATACGAACATTTGTCGAGATACCAAATATCTAAATTACGTTTATTTTGAGATTCATATTGGCACCGCCGCCGAAGAAAATATAAAATTTACACTTCAAACACGGATGCCATGACAGCTTTTATAGATACTGTTTTTGAAATCAACTAACTCGGAAACAGCAGGACATAGAGCGTGCATTCAAAGTGTTTTAAAACTCAAATATTTAGCAACAGTTTCAAAACTGAGTTTTAAAAAAAAAACAATAGTTATTTTCTTTTTCGAAGTCAGCTCAAAAAATGTTTTAATAGGAAAAGGCGCACAAAACTCAAAAAATTTTCTATCTTTTTTATGTGAGAGATTTCAACACTCAGAAAACGCACCTTTTGAAAATGCGAAAAGAAATGTTAATGATGTTATTTTTGATAGTAAAGTGGAAAACTTTCTACGTTTTCTACACAGAGGGAGTTTCCTTAATATTTTAAAAATTCCAAACATATCAAAAAACCCTAAAAAGTTTGAGTTTAGTCTTTCTTGATGCGACGCCGGAAAACGAGCTGCTAATTACCTAAGAAATAGCTCTACATAGAATGAAATGTTAACAGCTCGATGCCTGTACATTGCAAATATTTAAGAAAAATTTATAGCAGATTCATTATTAAGCGAATAGAATACAAAGCAATAGTTTTTTGAATTTTTGTCTGTCTGTCTGTTTGTTTGACCGCATATCACACAAAAACTACTTAAAAGAATTGAATGCAACCATCACCATTGCATTACTAAACGTCTAATTTAAAGTTTAAGATATCTCCTTTTCGCTGACTCGACCTTTTACAGAGTTATCGTCCAATATGTAAACCAAATGTGTTGGTACAATATGGATATCAAACGAAAGGTGCTAATGAGTGTTGCAAAAAGCGATGTGATTAAGTTAAATATCTCAACTGGTTTCGGGCAAACAACAACTAAAATCGCGCTCAATCTATTAAAAGTTCTGAGATGCAGCGAAGCGTGGCCAAGTTCTTCTAGAACTCACTAAATGTGAGCTATTAATATTAATGGGAAAGAATGCCAGTTGCAGTTTTTCATTTTCTCTCCGGCCTTGTGCAGAAATTATTATATATTATGGCGATTTCTTCCCAAACATTTGTACGACTTTATTTCCCTACAAAAAAAAGGTTCGTCATACTTTTTTAATTGAGCTGACCATTACAGATTCATTCAAAGTCAAAAGTTAAACAATTTAAGAAACGCATAACGCGTAGCTTATTAAATGGCAAATATTATCAAGTGAATTTCAAATAGTTTCAAATTTCTTTCTTTAAACCTTCTTCTTGGCCCGAACGTGGTCATTTTTTTTTTTTATAAAAAATTAAACACTAGTATTTTTTTTATACCAACATATTTCAGCTATTCCATGGTAACCGCCTGCAGGGTAAATTTTTTTTAACGTCTGCCCAGTGCGTTGCGAAGTTTTGTACTGAAAAAAAGGAGTTTTAAATATTTATATAGAAAATGTAAGCCTTCCAGAAAGGTCTAGTTACTTCTTTCTTTTATTTAATCATCAAAAGTTGGAAAATGAAAAAACCGACATTATAAATTATTAGCTTGAGTGCAATAGTTTTACTATTTGAGCTTCAAAAAGCATTTCGGTGAGCTCCAACTTTTCTCGAGATATTTTAGACACATTTCTTCAAATATATTTTGTAAGTTACTAGCAAAATTTTAAAAGATTTCAAAGAAGCTGTTATTATGTTATGCATTTGTCGAAATTGGAAAACTAAAGTACAGTGTGTTGGGATAAATTTTCAGAAAACATCGCTGTATCGACTATTTATTTTCATATTTCAATGCAACGTAGCAAAGCCTTTACATTATCCATGTGAGATTGTTTTCAGTCGTAATATGTTTCGGCCGGTCTAATATGCACATTTTTATTAATTTTTTATTAGTAAATTATTTATTATCTAACTATTTGATATCAATGTGGGCTTTTATTCACAGGTTTTTTGTATCATTTCCCTAAGTATTATACAACTTCTATATAAATTGAAAATGATATTTTATAGCAGAACATCTGTCAATCTGTCGCTGTAATTTCACCTCCATATCAATATTAAAACAGAAATAAGTAATCGTGTATATATATCAACATTGCCGCGAATAACGTGTTAAACGACAAATTAAAAATTGTTATGAAAGTAAAATCTTCTTAATGGCGAAAAATTGTTAGTCGTTCTAAGGTTCCAGAGTTCTGGAACTATCTTAATAAAATTTTTACCGTATGCTGATGCGGATACTGGGGCAGAGTTTCCAAAAGTTAAATTTTCACGACAACCGGGTCTGCTTATATTTTATAAAAAAAAAGTACATATACGAGGTGTGTTCAAAAAGTATCGCGAATTTTGAATTTTCGCTGGTTACGTATATTCGAATTTCGAATTTTTTGTGGCGTTATGTTGGTACTCATGTCTCTCACTTATGCCGACAAGCTCGGCCATTTTGAATGTTCAGTTAATTGTTGACAGCTGCTTTGCTTGCACGTGTTTTGGATCGTCTTCTATTTTTACCTATTTTTTTACCAAAATTGCTCAATTGTGACCAAAAACAGCATCGCATGAACATTGCTAATGAGATGTTAAACTCTGTCCGCGACGACCCAAATTTGCTCCAGAGGGTCATAACTGGTGACGAATCGTGGGTTTATGGTTATGACGTGGAAACCAAAGCTCAATCATCTCAATGGAAGCTGCCGCACGAACCAAGACCGAAAAAAGCGCGCCAAGTTCGGTCGAATGTGAAAGTTTTGCTGACAGTTTTCTTCGATTGCAGGGGCGTGGTGCATCATGAGTTCTTGCCACAGGGAAGAACGGTCAATAAGGAATATTACCTGCAAGTTATGCGCCAGCCACCGTATTCCCCAGATCTGGCCCCCTGTGACTTTTTCTTGTTCCCTAAACTGAAGAGGCCCATGAAAGGACGACGTTACGCTTCTCTTGACGAGATAAAGACGGCATCGAAGGAGGAGCTAAACAAGATACAAAAAAATTATTTTTTGAAGTGCTTCGAAGATTGGAAAAACCGTTGGCACAAGTGTATAATATCTCATGGGGATTACTTTGAAGGGGACAAAATAGATATTCATGAATAAATAAATAATTTTTGAAAAAACACAAAATTCGCGATACTTTTTGAACACACCTCGTATACTATACGAGCTGCTTTAAAATGTATATCTCTACTATAATAAAACTCTAGAAAACTCGTTTATGTACAATGAATACTTCTTTGGCAGGTAATGTAGGGAATGTTGTAGAGCTCATATGAACCACTTTTAAACTTGTTTTTCTTTCTGTTTGCCTGTTTGAACTCAAGGATCTCGGAAACTAGGCAATGCATTTATATGAGATTTTCACTGCTGGACAGCCTGTGTTTTACAGCTCAACCATATAAAAACGCACAGCGTGAATTTGTTGTATCATGGCAATAAAAATTGTATGAAAGCCACCCAAAACGATTAACGTGCGTTTAAAGCCAATTCAAAAATGGTTTGGTACGAAAATTTGGAAAATCAACAGCCAGTATAAAATTGTTTAACAATACAAATTGTATCATGAGCTTAATCAGTGTTGAGCAAATTATAATTTTTAAAACAATTTATAATTAACAAAGTTACAATTAACAATTAATCAATTGCAAAGCTCGCAATTAACAATTAATAAATTATTAATTGTGTTTCTCTATGATTAACAATTTATTAATTAAATTGTTTTTATGAATTTACCCACAGTTAAGACACTACGTGGGCATTATCTGGCAAAATACTAACCGGAAACCATTGTGTCATATTGCGACGAACTCCTGCTGTGAGAACATGTAGATTATATCAGCGTTATTGCCAAAAAAATTTTTGATTTCTTTCAAATATTACTTTCGTGAAAGTTCTGTGCCTCTGATAAATTGTATTGAGTATTTGAAAAAAGTCAAATAAGAATTCCACGCCCACTTTTTATATATCCAATATTTTCGAAAATACAAAAAAAGTGATTATTCAGTACACGATACACTTAAAAGGATAAAATTTGGTATGTACTCGTACACAAAATTTGTTGTGTACATTAACTTTAAGGCAGAAAATACATTTTTCAAGAAATTTTTGAAAATGGGAGTGGCACCGCCCACTTTTGATTAAGTCAAATTATAACCTTGCGTACAAAAGTTTTATATCATTTCTATTTCACTATTACACAAATTGTAAATTTTCGAAAATGGGAGTTGCCACGCCCCTTTTTAGTGGATTATTCCACAAAACTTTCTATGCCATAACTGCGGAAGAAACTGGTTTATCGAAACGATATTTGGTGAAAATGTAGAATATGTTCTGATAATCATGCAAGCTATATCAATTTGATCTTGCACACATAATAAGCTTTAAGAAAAACTCGACCGCAACCCCATTTTTTGGATTTGGCGTGGCGCCGGCCACTTTTCAGCATAAAATTTCTGCTATTTTCAAAGGCGATTTCTTGTAGTTTCAAGTAGATATTTCAATCAAAATTTGGCAGCTGCTTCTCAAAAGTATATGGTATACTCCCGCCAAAATTTAAGCAAATCGGATAACACAGAAGTAAAATATCCTAGCAAGTGGTCAATACCCCACGGAAATAGATGAGTTATATATCTTTTCTGATTTTCATACCTTTCATGAACATGAAATGTTTGTAAGTATAGTAATAAGTAAACTGAAATAATAAGGACGATGAGCCATGTCGATTTAGCAATGTCCGTCTTTCCGTCCGTCTGTCTGTCTGTCCGTCTGTCTATTTGGACGCAAATTTTTCAAACAAACTGGCAAACTTTCCGAGTGTCTTTCTGACATAGAAGCTTTCTCCGCAAAAATTCATCTCCTTTGTATATGTCGATCAAAGTCGGCAAAAAACTGTAGGTCCCGCCAATTTGTAGGAAAATATTCAAATTTGAAGGGAAGCTCGGAGCAAAAATCTCTTAGGAGGCTTATGATATATCGCGTAATACACTTTTAGTTTCTTTTATATTAACTAACCCCTCAAAACTCATAACAGAAGTGTTTTTATTGAATACAATCAGCTGGCTTTATAATACGAACTGAAAGGTATTAAAATAGACCTGCGTAAATTGGGATGCCAACATAGATCACTACTAGGTATATAATGTTCGGTTCCACTCGAACTTAGACTTCCTTACTTGTTACTGTTTTATTTGCTTTTAAGTATTCAGCATTTTGATTATTCCCCTGTTCCTGATACAAATTAAGGCTGGATATTGGGGTTGATGCCATGAAGACATTGTCATTGGTAGTTTATGAGACACTACCGAAAACTGATACAAACTAAAGACTTGTATCAATATCAGTATACAGAATCCGAATTTTTTTACCTGTTTAAAAGTAGAAGACAAAAAAAAACCAGTTATAAAAATTTTTTTTTTTATGTTATTTACTTTAAAATGGTAAAATCCCGTACCCGGATTGTGAATCCTAGGGCCAAAACGCGTATTTGGGTACTCCTCTCGACTTTTTCATGGCGTCTTAGTAGTAAGAAATGAGTAGTAAGAAGTGAAAGGAGTCTAAAAATGAGGTGATTTTTTTTAAGAAATCGGCATCGGCGGATTATTGAACCGCTGCCAGATTAATCGGCATCTGTATCGATCAAAAGCTAGACATCGGTCGCTTACTAAAAATTACCTGCAGAAAAAGAGAGTTTAAATTAAACTGCAGATGTACCTGCCGCAGAGAGACACATATTTAGGTTCCTTTGCCCAAATTTTTTGTGAAAAAAAATAAATCAAAATAAAAAATAATTTCATCTGATACCCTTCTCTTGCCTTAAATTTATACCCGAAAGAAGCTGTTCTGTGAGGAGTAGGTAATTTTCCAGAAAAATTTTTTGTTTTAGTTGGATAACTGGAAACAGACGAATAGATCCTCCTTAAGATGTCAAGGCGATTAGCGAAGCTTCGAAAATAAGTGGAAAAAAAAATTCTTGCTGTTTGTCTTGCACTAGCAAGCATTAGACCGTACCAGCTTATTTGAAGATAACTAACAAAAAACTCTTAAACAGTCAGCAAAAATATATAATTACAAAAACTTCTTTGCTCAAGGTCGATTCCAATTCCAACTTAAATGGAGTTCAATAGAACACCTGAATCTATTATTCGAACCTATGCAATTATCTATCTAAAGTTTAGTTTCTAAGCTATCGTAATTGTAATTGTATCCGTATTTCTGCTACACACTTGCTATACATCTGCCATTTATGAGTCAACTCCAAAGTTCTAAAAAGCCTTACACATACACATTACATTTTTCGTTTTCGGTTTCAAGCCTTTTGCAAAAATAAAGGAACCAATTATCCCCAAATGCAGGTAGTCTGCTTTGGTTTGAATGTAAATTTCTCAAGTCTGTTTTTTTTTTATTCGTTATTCGATTTCATAAATCTTTCCACATATGTATGTAAAAAAAAAGCATTAAACAACCTTAAATATTTGAACGTAGATTTATTGGTTGCAAAACGGGTAATGCGAAATAGTTTTGCAATGAAAGAAGCTCCAAAAAAATATCCCATAATATAATCGAAGAATTGGAACAAAGGATAGTAAAAGAATATAAAATAAAGACAAAGAAATCGAAACTGGTGGACTAGGTTAGCAGGCAAACACGTAAAGTTGGCAAAAACTACTTACGTACATATGCAAATTTATAAATATATATAAATATTTGCTCTTAGGCACATAATATTGATACCTACAATCGCTTGATTATAACCCAGTCAACAGATTTGTTTAATCTCTATGTGAAAGGTATTTTAGTACTGATCTTATACTCAAATCTTAAATGTTAGTTTTTAAGTAGCCGTCGATAATGTTCTCAAACTAGAAGACAGTGATTACACTGAAGACCATGCAAAGGTTATTATGGCATTTTCGTAAATTCTCAAATCGAGATATTTTCTATGCTCAAACCTAACTCAAAGATGACAGTAAACGAATGTAATCAAAATACCCATTTCTAATGCTACTGAACTGCTATTCTAGTTGAAGTAAACTCTGGAAATAGTTTTTATTCTCGAAAATGATATATTGGGCTGCAAATCATAATTGAAAACATTTTCATAACAATTAAAAACATTTTCATAACAGACCACAGCGCGTATTGAAGTATTTTACTTCAAAATCTAAACACTAATCAGTGTAATATTTACACTTTTGACACCTTAGTACAAAGGCTCAAGGTACTTATATATGGCCTTATAAGATATTTAGTTAACACGCCCAAAATACTTAGGTATAAATACGTTCATAATTTTTAATAATACAAGCTGCAGAACTTAACCGCGCTGGAACAATATTTTATAAAAGCGTGCAACTGTTGGCATATGCTGACGATATTGATATCATTGGCCTTAACAACCGCGCCGTAACTTCTGCTTACTCCAAATTAGAAAAAGAAGCGGAGAAAATGGGATTGGTGGTGAACGAGGGCAAAACGAAGTACCTTCTGACATCATGCAAAGAGTCAGCGCATTCGCGCCTTGGCAACCAAGCCACTGTTGGCAGCAATAATTTCGAAATAGTAAAGGACTTCGTTTACCTGGGAACCAGCATTAACACCAACAATAATGTTAGCCTAGAAATCCGGCGAAGAATTACTCTTGCAAACAAATGCTACTTCGGACTGAGTAGGCAATTGAAAAGTAAAGTCTTCTCTCGACGAACGAAAATAACACTCTACAAGTCACTCATCGCACCCGTCCTGCTATATGGTGCAGAAGCGTGGACACTAACAACATCTGATGAGGCGGCTCTGAGAGTATTCGAGAGAAAGGTTCTTCGAAAGATTTGTGGACCTCTACGCGTTGGCGACGGCGAGTACCGAAGAAGATTTAATGATGAGCTGTATGAACTTTACTCAGACGCCGACATAGTTCAGCGAATTAAAACACAGCGGCTTCGCTGGCTAGGCCACGTAGTGCGAATGAGCGAAGATGCTCCAGCCCAGAAGGTATTCTTATCGGCACCCGCCGGTGGAAGCAGAGGAAGAGGGAGACCACCACTCCGATGGAAGGACCAAGTGGAGACCGATTTGCGATCCCGCGGTGTTTCCAATTGGCGCCAGTTGGCGCAACGAAGAAACGACTGGCGAGCTATGTTGGGCGGTCAAAATCGCCCAGGCGGTTAGATGACCATTTAAAGAAGAAGAAATACGTTTATGGCTAAAGTACTCACATTTGCAATCACAATTTACCCACAGCTGAAGCCTAAATCACTTATATTTGCCCTTATAAGCTGCTTAGTAATTGGGTTTTATATCGGAGAAGATCAAGTATTTGGCCCGTATTCATAGTCAAATTAAAATAGAGTTTTATCTACATAAATGTGATTCTAAACTAAACATCATTTCATGTCTGTCATAGTCAACTGAAAATACATTTTATGTCTAAGACAGAGTTTTAATTTTAAAATGACGAAAACATTTTAAAATCACAGTATGTGTCTATGGTTGTGTTTGTGACATTGCTTACTCCAAGCCATATACCATACCATGCCATAGTATACTATGGTTTGTGAATAAAATAGTTGACACAGGGTGACGATGCAAAACATTAAAAATAAGAGTACACTGTTACATTTCATTTTAGCAAAAAGTCTTTGTTTAATATGACTATGATTGACCAAAATTTTAAAAGTGTTTTTAAGTTAAGTAAAGATTTTAATTAAAACGCGTGTTAAGCAACGACTATGATTGCGGGCCTTTGAGCATAATAAAAAATATGTACGAGTAAATTAGTCAGAATTTAAGCTAAAATTTATCAGTAGCATCAACCCTTCAATGTTTATTGGGATGTTATACGAGTATGTACCATCAAATCGGTTGCTGTTCAAAACACCTTTTTGTACAAAATGAACTTACGACTGTGCGTTTGAGTGAGGCCCAGTCCGATGAAAAAAGATAAAATGAAATAAACACATCCTATTGTAGTTGTTATATGCTTTGCAGCGATTAGATATAGATACTTCGAGGTAAATTTCACCGAGCTTTACAAGCAGATTTGTCTCTCTATTTAAGCATATCGGCCAGTTTAAAGTTCAATACAGGTATATACTTGGGCATGTGTAAAGTTAACACATTCGCTTATATTGAAATTTACTCAATTGGTTTAGATACCGAGGTAATACCAAAGCGACTCGTAATGCAGACAATACCTGTCAATAAAAAAACTGGCTCAATTTCAGCTGCGGGAGGTTCAAGCCCAATAAAACAACTTGTATTTAGATAACACTGAGCTTCTAGAACCTAATTGAACTTTTACTCGTACGGTTTTAGAAGCTGCGTTAGCTTAGCATAAAACAAAAGGATATTAGAGAGCGTTTTTTGTTGCTCTCAAAGAACAAATGCTTAAATGACACACGGCCTACGTCTAATACTTAAATTATAAACATTTGAACTTAACTGTTTCCTTTAAAAATACGCCTATGTCCTTCTGTGAGAAAAATATATAGTTTTAAAGTTTAAATTAGAGAAATCGGTCACGTGGATTAGTTGTTTTGCTCTAACGATTATTTGGAACAAAGATACAAAATTTTCGTGTCACAATCTTTGTAACAGGACTCCTCCGAAACGGGTTCACTGATTTTTAGGAAATTTTTTTATAAATATTTGGTAGATAAGACAATCGGTTATAAGCTACATTTCATGCTGCCCGATAATTAGAGTCTGCAGATATTTAGCAAAATATGGATCCGGGTAGCGCTATAATTCTTTGGTTTAATATGGGCATCAAATTAAAGGTATTGAAAATGTCTTTAGTACAGGCTAATCAACATTTCCCATCACTCCGATTTTACCCGAACAAGGGCTGAGAGTGTCACTAAGTCACCACTGTAATAGACCATTATTGCGAATTATTCTATGAGGCGCCACCGTTTACTCTTTGGCATTGCCGTTTACGCGCGAAATATTTTGAGAGCGAAAATTTTCCATTAAGACTTGGAGTCTTAGTGGGCTTTCAAAATTTGGGGAGGTACAATCACATTAATGTGGTAAAGAAAAAATTTGACATAAAGGAACGATAAAGGGGGGTAGGGAGAGATAAGAAGAGGGGCGAGTTAGAGGAACAAAATATGAAAGTGCACAGTGGGGAAAAGTAGGGTAGTGGTAGATACTAGGTTCTTTCCATGTCAAATCGTCAGATAGTTAGAGCCGACCCCTTGCGATTTACATGAAATTTGGTGGGAAGTTTACTTTTATCATAAATCGAAGTACTGCCAAAGTAAAAAAATTTAAAATTTTTTTTTCAAAAGCTATGCAAATTCAAAATTTAACTTTTCTCAATTTTGAAAACATTTTCTCATGCCAGTGGAATGTAACCACAAATATGCAAAAAAAAATTTTTTAATTTATAAAATAATTTTTGTTTTACATTCTATTAAAAACAAAATTTAAAAAATTAATTGTTTGCTTTAACTTTCCAATAGCACGAAACAAATGTTCAGTGCATAAAAGAGCTCTTAAATTTTTACGATTTTTTTTAATTTTTTTTCCACCTCTAAGTACCCTCTTTAAAAGTGCCAAAGCTTTTTTTTTTAAGTGCTGTAGTTTTCGAAATATTGAAAAAATAAACTTTAGAAAATAGAAAAAAAGGATAAATTGAAATTGAATTGTTTTATTATAAAAGGAAATTCCCCAACAAATTTTACTCAAATCAGAAGGCGTAGGTTCCAACTATCTTTCGATTTCATCTGGCAAGAACCAATGAGAACTAAATCAAAGTTCAAACAAGACAACGTGGTCTATCAGCTATTCGGGCGGAACCTGCCGGCGAGAATAATTTTAATAGAGTTTTGTGATCTCTATCGACTTTATCGAAATTCACTGCCAAATTCCAATTAAATGGATTGAATTCCCCAATTAACTATTACACTTGCCCCGTCGGCAGTTTCTTCCGAATAGCTGATAGACCCCAACATCTTAAGAGCTAGATATAATTTGTGTGACAGAACAAAAGTTTTCCGGGACAGCTAGTTGTTGTTAGCCAATTACAAAAATGCTGTAGTTGTCGGCATTAGCAGAGTTTTGGGTAGAGGGTTAAAACTTTCGGCAATGTTTTGTATCTAACTTGTCATAAAACCTTTTAAGGTATCATTGAACCCCTAAATCAGGGATAAAAAAAAAACGTAAAACCCTTTGTTCTTCAAATCCCTATGTAAGTGTGTAAATATGTAGAACAAAGCAAACTCATTAACATATATGAAAAAAGTGCTATTGTTTGCAAGATATTTATGTTTGTTGGTACTTTATGGGTATGTTGAGCTATATGATCTTCAATTCATATAATGTAAGACATCAAAAACTTACAGAACAACGCATTAAAACTTGTTATTTGAAATTACGCTTTCAACTGTCTGTCCAACATTTTTCTCTTGAAGCTAAATTTTTTAAGTTTTTTGTTTTTGTGCTGCGCCTGTGCAACTCACATCTTGCAAATTTGTTCTGACACCACAGAAAAATCGAAATAAACTCGTATTACAACACCCTTTTTTGTCTGTTTTTGCCAAACCCTATTTTTCCATTGTTCCCGCGGTTATCTCGTTAGACTACATTTAAGGTATTGGAATTTAGTGATTTGAAAAATTGCCGAAAACAATTAAGGAAAAGGCTGTCTTCGGCTGTGCAGAAGGCTTTATACCTTTCATGAATACACCTCAAGGTTTTAAGTGTCCGATCCTTACATACAATAGCACAAACTCTGCAAATTGGAATTGCATTTGTCGGAACAATCGATTGTATGGGAGCTATATGTTATGTTGGTCCGATCTGAGTGATTTTCACTAGCCACTTTACGTATATAATATGTACCAAATCTGCAAAATTTGACGTTCCTAATATATTACAAAATGGCGACCCCATACCAAATTTCAGCGGGATATCTCTAAAACTGAGGGACAAGCTTGTGTTCAAACACACAAAAGGACGGATGGATATGGCTAAATCGATTCAGCTCGTCTTCCTGATCATTTCGATTCAGACCAAAGTTATAATACCATTTCATGTTCATGAAAGGTCTAAAAAAAAAGAAAACAATCATCAACAAATAGCAGCCGAAGCGCAGTCTCAGCCATTTGACTTAGTACCAGACACACAAAAAATGATTCAGCAACCCGGGCGAATGCCAAAATGTTCGTAAGTAATGACTGCGTCCACTTGCTTGGCTTTTGTAAAAGGCTTCCTGATTTCAAGTTTCGGTTATGGTATTTTTACAGATTCCGTAAAAAAAAAGAAGCGAAGTACCAACGCTGTGTTTGTGTATTTATGTATGTATTAGAACAGCAGACAGCCATTAGGAACGAGGGATGTGCTCCTATTTGGGCTTGACGTTTTGTTATTGTCTTTTATGTGTTATTCATTCTTGATCGTATTTTTTGGGATGACTACGTGAAACGCAAAGTAATGAAGTGCAATAAGACATTTGCGATTTAATATGAAAAACAGACAAACGCACACGCATGAAGGCATTGAATATATTTTGCACATTGTACGCAAGTTTTCAAGGGCATTTGCCACTCCCGTTGTTTCGTCTGTGGCATATGTACTTTATAGTTCACGTTTCAAAGGCTGCAGTTCTTGGCAAATCGCAACTTTAGTTATTTGTTCTTTCTTTTTCTTCGAATGCTCTTTATACCCAGTGGCGTGTCAGTGTTTTGGATTGATTGAAAATCCTTTATGATGGGTTAGATAATTTTGCGAAAGTATTGTAGGTAAGGTTAAGAGAGCGCGCATGGAATATCCAAAACTACAACTCGGAGGCACTTACATACATCCATTGAGAATTCTCTCATTGTGTAACGGGTGGGGTCACATTCACCCAACCAGGTATTTCTCACTTAATCCTTTTTAAACCATTTATTCTCCACTTTTGAAGCATTTACATAAACTTTTATCTGAGACGCCTTGACTATATGTCCTAGGCATCGACAAAGAATATCATGCATCGACTCCTCTTCCTGCTCATCCTGACAACTTCTGCATGGGAAACTTGTTGGTATATGCCAGGGCCGTGCGCAGGGGACTGTCTTCTGGGGAGGGGGAAAGCGGGGTTTGAACTTTTGGTTGCTCAGGGAATATTATGATCTGAGTCTACGAAAATTGCACTTATCGCACTTATGAAAAACTGAAAAAAAATTTACCTAATTTAAACGGTTCTGCGAGGTCCGAGAGGAAAATGACTATGTGTCGCCTGTAGCAGAATCTTGAAAACCACGCAGGTACACTTCCAGTCTTAAGCGCTGTCAAGGAGAGAATGATACAAGTCGCAGCCTGTAGCTGCCTGCTTATGCCGGAGTGGGAGTGTGCCCGGGGACCCATAACAGATGATATGATCCAGAGCCGTTATGGGATTCGGCACCTTCGAAATATATCAGTTTTTATCACGATAGATTGTAATGCGTTTAAAGCAGCTTCACTGTCAACGAAGATCATTATATTAGTGGCTGATACTATATTCTCGCACATCAATCTATGCAGCCTGTTCTCATTACTCCCTTGAGGCTTACTGCACCTTCTTCGCCCCGAAGTCAATAACTGACATGATATAATCCGTTATGGCTACTAGGTCAGTTTTGTTCTTGTTGTTGTTGTTTGTAACGACAAAAACACGCCCCGAAGGTGTTTGTAAGTGTTGTCGAACTAACAGTCCTTGGCCGGATATGAACCCAGGGGCATCATATCCGTAGACTAACCATCGAGTTGCACGTCCTTACCTTCATTCATATTAGTCGAATCTTAGGACCGGTATGCCTACCTCGGGCATATCCTTATCCCCTAACCCGCAGGGGCAACGTTTAGCCCTTTCTGAGGCGCGCTGCTTGCGGCGCCTGATATACCCATGCATGATAGTTTATGTATTTTTAATTGCTCTTTTTATCCAGCGGCTTCCACCAGACTAGAGCTCCATGCGTATGTATCGGTCGAAAGCTCCATGCCCCTTTTCCGTTATCGTCCATTTTTTGGAATGTGCTGTCGACTAGTCCAGTTTAATTCCTCACCGAAATTCAACTTTCTAACATGAATACTTCCAAAGAGATGCAGTATCAAAAAACTTATCGGCTTAGTGGTACCAATATTTTTAAATAAAAAGTATCCTATCTTTTAAGAAGAACACTCTTTTAAGTCTATACAACATTTTATGGAAATCGGTTCAGTAGTTTCAGAGTCAACTGCGGTCAAAGATTGTTAGATAATCTAAATCGGTAGATTAATCTAAAAAGAAATAAGGCTGACCGAAGTCTCTTAAAGGCCTTATATATAAACATAATAAACGATTTTAAGTACTATAGCTATTTTACCGGAGGAGCTTTACAGAAAAGTCAAATTTAGACATTGCAGCAATCAGGCAGCTCCTTTCCGTGCTCTCAAAAGAACACTATCTTACATGTGCTTAATTGAAGTGCAATAAAACTTATTGAACGCCCACAAAATGTTGTGAACATTAGTTAATCAAATATTTTTAAGTGGTTACGTGCCACCTCGAGCTTGTATTTCAAAGCGTGAAAATTTTCTTTACATACTTAGCAAGCACATAAATATTTTTGGTCTGTTATACAGTGATGGACTATAAAATAGAATCAATATGTTTGTTGTTTAAATAAATCTTGAAACCATTAATCAATATCTTATAACTTTAAACGAGCTATTCTTGTATATTTGTATATCCAGACTAGCTCGAAAACCGCTCAACCGATTTGGATGAAATATGGTACATACATAGTGTACCACATTCTAAGAATTTTTACCTGGGTGTTGCCAGATGGGATCTATATAGGGGGTTACCTCCTATCTCAATTTTTTTTTAATGAAATAAAACCAGCCAATTTGGGTATCAAACGAAAGCTATTTTGCCACTTATTGTTATTATTTCTTATATTATTATATCCTATAATTTTTAACGAGCTATTATTGTATATTGACAATATCTCGAAGTCTCTAAGCCGATTTCGATGAAATTTGGATACCACATTTTTAGAATTATTACCTAAGTGTTGCCACATTGGATCTTTTTACGGGGTTGCAAATTATCTGATTTTACCGAGATTCACACCAAGCCAAGGGGCTGCTAGGGTGTACCATGCAACGGCTGAGCATAAAGTTTAGGGACAAACTTTTGAGATTGTCGGAGTGCAGCTAAATTCATCGATGTTCATGCATGGTATGTTATATGTGGCGTTTTCAAGAGTTAAGCGATCAAATACGTTAAAAGTAATGGTTTCGAAAGAAAATCAGAGACCTACTCCGAACATGGTATACCTGGAAGTGTTGGCTTAGATTTCATATGTATTAAATATAAAAAGTTATGGATAATTCTCTCTTGAAAAATAAAGAAGAAGTCAAAGAATGTGGATAGATATATGAAGCACTAACCAAAAAATATACCCATGTGACACTATTCTTTAATTATGCGTATTCATATTAAACATCTTTCTATTATCCAGATATGTTTTTAAAATCTCTTTTTGAAAGGCTCCACTGCTGGTAAGTAAGATTTTACATAAAAACAACCAGTATATGTTCACTGATGAGTATCTAAAGCAAACCAAATTGTATGGCAACCTATGAAAATGCCGAGCAAAGCTCGGTCGCCCAGGTACTAAGTTTTAAAAGTACTAACGTGCAAAAATTCATTTATATATATATATAGTTCTTCTATAACAAATTATATATATTTAATACGGATTATAAGCTTTACGAAACTGAAGTCTTCAATTTTTCGGTAGGAAAACTAGAATTTTTATTTTACAAAAATATAAACTAACTTCTTCTTAAAGATTGAACTAAAAACATTCTTTGATAATTCAAAAAATTTCTTCAAAATTTCAAAACTTACTGAAAAAATTCCTCCTATCAAAACAAAAATTATAAAAAAAAATCTATTATTTTTTATATATTTTAAGATTTTAAGATAGTTTCTATAACGATTTCCTTACTTTTCTTTAACACAACCTATTGCAAAATAGCTACTTTCCCAATTCAGAAACAAATCCCAGGTGTGTGCAATGAGATTCCGAAAATCCCGATTTGCAAAAATCAAAAAAATTGGCATCATTTGCTCTTACTCAACTCATTAAATTACTTAATCGAGTCACGAAATAAATTTAAAATTCTGAGGAATTCATAAGCAACAAACCATATTCTTCATTAAGTGATCAGTTGCTTTATTTTAATGCACAACACTGCATATTCGTATATTTAAATTAATTGTCTTGTTAGTTAATACGTAATCAATTAAAAATAAACATACGTCATTGTTTTTGAATTTGAATGTCAAACTCGCGTGCGAATCGCACGATTGTAAGTTTCTAGAGCGACGCAGCGCGTTGGCGTTGGTGGTGATTTTAGGTGCAATACTTATGTATGTAGATAAGTACGCCGATATGTTTGTAAGTATTTATGTGGTAGCAGCCACCCACTACTTAGAGCAAGTAACTAATAATCTACAGCAGTTTTGAAGAAGACAGTAAGAGGGGACCTAACAGCAGTCTATGACGGAGAGGCTAATAAATACACACACACATACCTTCATATATACATATATACGCTTGCATGTCATTGCATTTGTGCGCTGCATTTTGGCTCACTTCACTGCATTTGCCTACCAAATTTGGCTAATTTAGTTGTTTGTTAATTTTTTTAATTTGCTGATATAGTTGTTGTTAGTCTTGTTGTTTGCATAGCTGTCAACATTGTTTACATATCAAATGCCCTGTGGGGAAGTTAGTAACTAGCGAGAATAATTTCTGGTGCAGAACTAGAGATAAAGTGGCTAATAAGAACTAGTGAGATAGTAACTAGATTTTCACTAGTTCGAAACCGGCAGTTGTGTAATCATTAAAATTTAAACAAATGGCGGTAGTGTTGCTATACTACCACACCGAAGGCCCAAGGTTCGAGTCCTGCGAAAGGTAACATCAAAAGTGGTTTGAAAAGTTTTTTAAAAAAGCGGTCGACCGTAGGCAGGCATTTGGCAAAAAGTCTCCTAGTGCAGTTTTACCATGGAAGGCTTCTTCAAATATTTTTTTTTTTTATTCTAAACGAACTACATCCCAACTGTCGAATTTTTAAATAGTTCGGAACTGTCGAAAAGGTAATGCAGCGGAGGCTTTTCCACCGCCAAGGACATCGCCATGTTAAATTCGCCAGCTGAATACATGTAAAAGATATTGAAGGCGAACTAGTAGGGGCTCGGAACGCACTAGAAGCGCACCAGTTCAGAACTAAAGATTTTCGCCACAGGGGTGTTTGGCACGCATGCACTAGTGTACGAAGCTTTTGGTAGACGACAAACACACACACACACACCAACACACTTATTAGCACATCAACGCGCGACTAATCTGTGCAGCGATTGAAATTGCGATGGTGATGATGATAATGATGATGTGTGGGCGTGACAGGCAGAGCAATGCAGATGCATATGTGCAAGCATACATAAGTAAATATACATATCAACATACGTATGAATGTATTTTATTAGAGTGCCTCGATCAGCATACGAAACAAAGCGGCCGTTCTTGATATCGTGACTACAAAACTGCTAGAAGCTGAAAACTTTCTACTAAATTAAATTATGTTTGTTTTATTTCACTAATACCTTTTATTTTATTTAATTAAATTTCTTTTATTTAAAAATTTTTTTTTTATTGTATTTTGTTTAAGTTTTTTTAAATTCTTTTATTTAATTTTTTTTTTAAATTTTCTTTTATTATATTTTATTTAATTTTATTTTATTATATTTTATTTTATCTTATTTTATTTTATTTTAATTTATTTTCTTTTATTTTAGTTTATTTTATTTTATTTTATTTTATTTTATTTTATTTTATTTTTTTTATTTTATTTTAATTTTATTTTTTTTTTTTTTTATTTTATTTCATTTTATTTTATTTTAATTTATTTTATTTTATTTCATTTCATTTCATTTCATTTCATTTCATTTCATTTCATTTCCTTTCATTTCATTTCATTTCATTTTATTTTATTTTATTTTATTTTATTTTATTTTATTTTATTTTATTTCATTTTATTTTATTTCATTTTATTTTATTTTGTTTTATTTTATTTTATTTCATTTTATTTTATTTTTTATTTTATTTTATTTCATTTCATTTAATCTCCTTTTTTTATTTTATTTTAATTTATTTTGTTTTATTTTATTTTATTTTATTTTATTTCATTTCATTTTACTTTATTTTATTTTAGCTTATTTTATTATATTATTTTATTTTATTTTATTTTATTTTAATTTCTTTTACTTTATTTTATTTTATTTTATTTTATTTTATTTTATTTTATTTTATTTTAGTTTATTTTGTTTTATCTTATTTTATTTTATTTTGTTTTATTTTATTTTATTTTATTTTATTTTATTTTATTTTATTTTATTTTATTTTATTTTATTTTATTTTATTTTATTTTATTTTATTTTAGTTTATTTTATTTTATTTTATTTTACTTTATTTCATTTTATTAAAATTTTTTTTATTTTATTTTATTTCATTTCATTTGATTTATTTCATTTCATTGTATTTTTATTTTATTTTATTTTATTTTGTTTTATTTTATTTTATGTTATTTTATTTTACTTTATTTTTCTTTATTTCATTTTATTAAATTTTTATTTTTTATTTTTTTTTTCATTTTATTTCATTTTATTTTAATTGTTTTTATTTCAGTTTATTTCATTTTTATTTTATTTTATTTTATATAATTTAATTTAACATTGTTTTATATATTCCATTCTACTCCCTTATATCAAGTATACCCAGTTTCTGGACACTCTTATGTCATTTCATATATATTTTTATTAGTCAGACATATTTGCGTGTGTGTGGGTAAAGATGAGCTGCACAATCTTAGACGTTGCACTGTGCCAATCTATAGCGGAGTGTAGGCGTAATATTTGGTGTTGTTTACTCAATTAAAGCTACTCGACTTCAACTAATTGGTTGCAATCAATACTTAGTCGAATTTAAAATGCAATAAAATACAAGTTTTTTCTATTCTATTTATTTTTTTTTTTCAGCGCCTTCACTCGGCTTTTTGTCAATTTGTAGCATATATATTTAAGTCTTGTCTAGTTAATGTTGTTGTTGGCATTATGGTCTGATTAATTGCCCACACGTTGTGTTTGTCAATTGAAATAAATGTGTATTTGATTAAAACTAAATTCAACTGATTTCATTGAACAAATATGGAAAAGTGATTTGAAGTGAAAAAAGTAGTATTAGGTTTGTAAGTAAGTGAATGAGTAATGGTTGTCAGCAAATGCGTTTGAAGGTGCCACAGAGATATGCGTAAAATTTATTTATATCTGTGATACATATATGTATATTGTTGTTGTAGTCGATATTCAAGAGTGGCGTTTAGACCGTAGAAAGATGTCCGATCAAATTGAATTTGCATCGGAAGTCTTTGATCAGCTGGCGCAGACAATCCTCACGGAACTTTGAGGTATCCATTGTAGACCGAGGGCTATGGGACAGAGGGAATCCGTATCAAGACTCTGAATCAGTAGTTTGTATACTGATGGCTCAGACCTAGTTGATGATAAACTACAAGCAATTTATACCCTTCGTAGACGTCAAACAGCATTGCACTCTTACGGGGCTTTTAGTTTTACCAAAAAATAGTTCATAAAAAACTTTTTTTGAATACTCTAAAGGCCTTAATTACATGTTAACCCAAAGAGAAATTTGTGTGGGAGAGTTCCTCGACAGGGGGGATATGAAATGAATAAGACAAGGTTTGACATCGTCAATTATGTCACACTCGTAGGAGATTTGGCCCCTCCATTGACGAACTCTGTGCGATGATCAATTGTGATCTTCCAGATCTTTTCAGCTTTTTTAGCGGGCGAAACTAGAGCCTATCACCGACTAACCCGACTACGACACTCTTTCCTACGTTAAGCGTCTGCTTCGATGGCGTTATGCTACATACTGTTAACCAATTAAATATGTTAGGAGTGACGTTTTACAACCGCCTTACCTACGCTAGTCATGGCACCGCAATAGCCACACAGGTATCGACCCACTATAATATTCTCAAGTCACTTGCGGCCAGCACTCGAGAAATAGACAAAGAATCGTTGGCTGCTACTTATATATTTATTGACTACGCTGCGCGGATGTGGTCGCCTAATCTTGCTGACACCAACTGGATAGGTTGCAAATCTACCAAAACTCCGCTTGCGTAACTGCTATGGGATGTCTTCTTATGTCATCAAAGTCTCACCTTCATAAAGAGGCAAAAATGCCCAATGCCGATAAGCACGAGGAATTACTGAGAAGAAGTTTCTATTGAAACCTAGTCAACTAAACGGACACCTGTTGAATAAAGATTCGCCGCCCAGAAGCATAAGGAAACATCTCCATAAGCACTAGGATATGACCCAGTTTCACATTACCCTACCGTTTGATCTACAGAACCACAGACGTGCTCTAATTGACCTCCACATCGAGTAGGTAGATACTTCCCTCAAATCTTGACCTGTGAACTCCGTTATTGACATCCAACTACCTGAAATTGCTAAAGAGCAGAGCGTTCTCCCGAGGGAGACTAGGGTACCATGGGTATAGTGATGTTGTTGAAAGCCACAAGCCATGAGCTAGCTCGATGTGAGCTATTGCACCCACAGATTTTAGTTTTGTGAGGCAGAAGTCCTGATCTAACTTGTTGTTATTGATATCGCATCTGCATAAACCACTTTTTGAAAATTTAAATATTTAACCTTATCAGTGTTAATAAACAATTCTACTTCGTCCCAGATTTTAAAGTTGACAGACACAGGTATAATCGCACCCCAGCCCATGCACACCTACATACACAAAATCGAGTAATCAAATGATGTCATCCTAACTGCAGAGCGCCGTGCAGGCGATAAATTGCTGTTGGGCTTTATTTTTTTTTAAACACCAACAAATGTCACATTTTGTTAGCTAACCAAATGAAGCCACTAACAAAAGTACGATCTAAAAACAAAAACAATCAAGAACGCCAAGAAATTGAGATGCCTAAAAGGTGGCGTTCGCGCGACTTTGCTGCGTCTCGCATCTCGAATGCGCCGCGCGCTTTGATGACAGGCATGCAGGGTCAGGTTAAAGTTGAATCATTTATCAGCGCTTCTGAATGCGCTTCGCTCAACCGCCTTCTAATTATTGTTAGCGAAAAATCTAGCTCTAGTGACCAACTGGCTACAATTGACCACTAGCAGCCGGCGTCTGGCAGACAGCAATGCAAATAAACATCGATATACAGCTGAGCGCTTGATAGACGCAACCGACAGCAACAACGACAGCTGCACGAAATTTTTGCTCATCGTAGGCCCGCACCCACCCCCACTATCACGTTTCAACGCGCTTCTCTTATTCAGCTGTCACGTCGAGTGCCGCTGCTCAGCGCGCAGTCAGTGCGCACCGAAGAGCAATAGCTTGAGCGCAAAGCGTATCGTGTGCGTTATTGAACGCCTTGACGTTGGTCAATTAATCAAGCACATACTCAGTAGTTAGTATCAAAAACAAAAATAACAAAAAAAGAAGTTACTATGATGAAGCAATGCAATGTATGTGTGTGCATATTTATGAGTTCACAGAAAATAAATGCTTTGTGGTCAGTCGAGGTGCCGCTGTAACCAATCGGCGTTCAAAAAAAAAAAAAAAAGCGCAAACTCGCATAAGACATGCAAATTGCATGAAAATTGAACGCTTATAAAAAATTCATCAAAACTAATGAAGTTTAGCGAATTTCGTGCGAAATCTTGACCGCTCTCAGATCATTAATTTACCATGCGTCACACACACATAGAGCGCTCACCCATCAATATGGGGCGTTCAGACATTATGGCACGCCCCTTACAACCAATGCCGGGCGCATGCAAAATCAGCAACGGTGCGCTTAAGCCACATACACAAACACTCACACGCACACATTTACAAAATCGCCAAAAACCTTACAAAATCGATTTGAGTTGTCCTTGAAAAACTTTAATTCGTGCTGTTACTATGCGCTTGTATTGTTGCTGGTATGCCACTAGCCAATCTCTTACAAACGCTATAGCGAACAGACAAAAAAATACCAACAAAAAAAAAATTTTTGCTAACCTTGAACGCGCGTATTTGGTTTGTAAGTCACGTCTTTCGCTTTTGCCGTTTTCTCTTTTGTTTATTTTTTTGCTGTGCGTTTTATGCGACAAAGCATTAGCAAAAAGGTCTCAACGCAACAAACAAAAAAACTTAATTTAAGCTCTGGCGCGCCGGTATTACGCATGCGTAACGCAAGAACACTGCGAGTTGTCTAATGGCCAGCGGCGATATGTTCCACGGAGAAGGTATAGCAAATATGGGCTTTATAACTTTCATGCGCTTGAAATGTAAGTAAATAAAATAAAATAAAATAAAAGTAAAAATAAAACAAAATAAAATAAAATAATATAAAATGACTTAAAATGAAAGAAAATAAAATAAAATAAAAAAAAGTAAAATAAAAAAAATAAAATAAAACAAATTAAAGTAAAATAAAATGAAAAAAAAATTTAATCCAATAAAATAAAAATAAAATAAAAATAAAATATAATAAAATAAAATTTTTCCTACTCTAAGAAATAAAAAAAAACTTTTAATAATCAATTAAAAATTATTAATAAAATAAAATAAAATACAATAAAATACAATAAAATAAAATAAATAAAAAAAATTAAATAAAATAAAATACAATAAAATAAAATAAATAAAAAAAATTAAATAAAATAAAATAAAATAAAATCAAATAAAATAAAATAAAATCAAATAAAATCAAATTAAATAAAATAAAATAAAATAAAATAAAATAAAATAAAATTAAATCAAATCAAATTAAATGAAATTAAATTAAATCAAATCAAATAAAATAAAATAAAATTAAATAAAATAAAACTAAATTTAATTAAATTAAATTAACTTAAATTAAATTAAATTAAATTTAAAAAAATAAAATAAAATAAAATATAATAGAATAAATAAAATAAAATAGAAAAAAAAGTAAAATCAAATAAAAAAAAAAAATTTTAATTAAATAATAATATATAATAAAATAAAATGCAATGAGAAAGACTAGAATAAAATAACAAAAATTAAAAAAAAAATTAAATAAAATAATATAAAAAAAAATTTTAAAAAATAAAATAAAATAAAATAAAATGAAATAAAATAATAAAAATAAAATAAAGTAAAACAAACTAAAATAAATTAAAATAAAACAAAATAAATTTAAATAAAATGAAATTTAAAAAAGTATATAAAATAATATAAACTAAAATAAAGTAAAATAAAAAAAATAAGATAAAATAAAATAGTTAAAAAAACCTAATCTCAGAACATTTAAACTCAGAACGTTTTACGATATACGCTATATCGATCGGTCAACCGAGATGATCTCCCTCTCAGCCCCCCATATGTAGATCAAAATTTTTCCAATTGGGGTTTGTAACAGACTACATATAAAAATATAATGAATACGGTTACAAATATGCACCGACAAGGGCAGGCAAACGACCAAAAGGCATTTCACATCAATTAAGCATACATTTTGGGTGCGACTAGAATTTTCTACAAAAAGAAGCACAATAACAAACATAATAAGAATTACAAATCTAAATGAAGAGTGAACAAAAAATCATTGAAATTCGCAAAACAACGCAAAATAAAATTGGAAGAGAATGTAAAATGGACTAAAAAAGCAGCAAAGGAAAAAGCAAAACTTGAGTACTCCAAGCTCTCTGCAGAGAATATTGAAAAAAAAAACACTTTCAGCTGGAAAAAAAAGAATAACAACAAGAAAACAATAACAACAACAATAGGAGTATACAGAAGCAGGCAAAAAACCGGCAATAAACAATAAAATAAAATAAATGTTTGTGCGAATTTTTTGTCTTCTTTACAATGAAGTAGAAAAATAATAAACAGTGCCCGATCGCACAGATACAATTTTGAATCTTAGCAATTTTTCTGCGTGTTGGGATTTTGAGAACTTTTGCTGATCTCTTTATAAGGGCTGAACACTTCACATTTCTTTGAGCATGTCCTATGAAGAGACCAATTGCACCCATTTATAACCGAATGGGTACAAAAGGACTAATCCTTGTAAAAGTTAAAAAATACCTGTTTGGGTAAAAAGTGGATTCGCCTTTTCGTACCCGTTGGGCGGATATAAATGGGTACAATTAGGCTCGCCATGGGACATGCTCAAACAAATGTGAATAGTCCAGTAAATACAAAGTGATGAGAACTGGCATTAGTCGCACCCTACTTTGAGACTCATCCCGGACGCTCCCTAAAATTATAGCATTTTCTGTAAGGTAATGGCATACATGTTTTAGGGGAGATTATTTTCTTGCCTGGAAAGGTCGCCGAGGGTCACACAGTTTCGAGAAATTGTTTCTAGCCGGAAATATTGTTGTAGTTGTTTCTAACTCTCCAAAGATTAGTTGCTGGATAAAGGTCTGGTACGCTCCGTTGCTAACACTTTCTGGTATTATATTGTAAGCTCCCTAACCTGCTGGTCCTTACGGCGAGAATCGAATACAGTGTACAAAAGTGGTCGCTGCCAATTTTGAATTCGAAGTCGAAGGTTCAACTATTTTAAAGTTCATGAAGTTTTTTTTGATAGAGTTGCGGTGTGGTCGTCCAACACACTTCCTATTATATCAATCCTAAGTTTAGGTTATAAAAATCTTCCCCATATTGAGTATGTTTATGGGAGGTTATGCTAGGTCTTAACGCCGTCTTTGCATAGCTAATAATTTGCTACTGTTCCTAGCTTTTAAACTTGATCGGATTGGATGATTTCTTCGTTCCCAATACATAGCCCTTTCGTTGACATCTGCGCTTATATACCAGTGATCTAGTCCTGATATATATTATCCGTCTTTATTAATCCGCGAACTATTGGCCCCTTCAGAGGACTTTCCACAATCTTGCTGCTACGTTAGAGTTGTCTCCGTTTTGCTAATTTCGAGTTTGTAGAACCTCACCAGATCCCCATATTCATCTATTCACATTGTGCTACTTTTGCGATGTTAAAACGAATTCTCAGAACTTTTATTCCACCACAGCGGATTTTCTTAGCCGCTGATGTCTTTGTTATTTTTAAATTCCTCCAATTCTTTCTAGATTGCTTGAGTTACCTTCTAAAAGTTTCTGGAATTTGGTCCAGTGAATTAACGTAGGGTTACTGATGCCTTCAACCCTCTCTACCCTTTGAGATAAGCTTGATCTGAGTAAGATGGTTTTCCAATTATACTCCAGCCTCTGCTCCCCTTGCTGTCATGTAAATATAAGCGAAGCCCTTTATCACACGTTTAGACCTTTTCCATTCGCTGCAATGGGAAGCCACACTAATCAGAAAAAAATTTTAGTTTACAACTAGAACTTCCTAGCTCTATACAAACTAGTCCAAAAAAGTATCAAATTTAGATTACCAAACATTAAAATCTGTATAGGATACTAGGGTACCCAAAGTGGGAAAAATTCCAGTAGAGCTTTCTTTTAAATTTGATATTTTCAGCACCAGTTGTCGCGACCTTTCCAATGTGGGCTGTGTACTCATCCACCATCCCTGGAGGCACTGAACACTTGAACTTTGATTTTTTTTTCTCTATTTTAGACTAGTCCATGATCAAGGTATATTTCCATCCGAAATCTGACATTTGACATTCCGACCTTTTAAATATACTAGTGGTTTATATCGAAAACAGGCTTAACTAATTCGGTCTGATGCTCATACTAGTTTTGAAGTGATTTAAAACTAGTTGGTTTGACTGCAGAGCTTTTGCATCAGCAAAAGACACGCGTACTAACACATTTACAAATTAAAATGTTGATAATGTTGTTGTTGGTGCATGTATTCTGGTGTGTTTTATTGTGTAAACTTTAAATTAGAAGAAACACTGGAAAACAATCACAAATGTAAATAAATCAAAAAATACTGCTCAAACGAATTCAAACAAAAAAACTAAATTATCGCTCTAAGTTTGTTTTTGACATTTTTATACTTCTAATTATCTTACTCTCAGAAAAAGCTTGTGCCCATCCATTCATTTGTAGCTAAAGTATTTGCTTAGCTTTGACATTACAATAAATAGTGAGCGCATTCGAACCTGAAAACCGAACCAAAAACTGAAGTTGAAAATTCGAGCAAATGATATCTTTACGTCAACCGTTATTTACAGTAATAGAATCCACAACTATGCATTTTTGTCTGTTTGTCTGTATGTTTGTTCGAGCATCATTGCAAAACCGCTTTGAATAACTTAGTGAAACTTTCAGCTAAAAGCGATAAGTCTAGGATGAATCCGTGTTGAGTCGCAAAGGAGCATGCGACCAGTTTTGATCTCTTTGTATGGGTTGAAGTGATCCCTTTTGTTTGAGCATGTTCATGCCTAAAAGGGTAGTCTCGGACAGATTCCCTTTGTTCCCCTACGGGTACGGTCGGACAAGTTTACTTTAAGCACCTAAAAGTAGGCTACAGAAATTAAAATCGATTTATCCCATCTATGCCCATAACGAAGTAGTTGGGATCAATTCTACCCCACTGTAGACGAAAAGCATTAGCCGCGGACCACTCTCTTTAAAGACCAGTCGCACGATTTTTTGCAGGTTATGACATGGAATAGCATGTAGAGCTGGAATCTGTGTCAGACAAGTTCACTTTCAACATCTAAAAGTAGGCTACAGAAATTAAAAATCGACTTATCCCAACTAAACCTATAACGGAATAGTTGGGATCAATTGTAGCCCACCGTAGACGAAAATTATTGATCCAGGCTGGGCTCAAAACCTATCGAAAAATCGATAGCGCGATATCGGTTAATAAATCGACCCAGTCTAATATACATATATAAATAACAGATATACCATCTACTTCGTAGGTACGAGTATGTATCAAATAAGAATCCCTTCCACATATTTGCAGTTCTCAATACTCACTCAATTGGCGTAACAGAATGAGTATGGAAAAAGACTATATTTTTAGCGTAATTCAGTTTGGACTGTCAGGGTCGAACCCAAAACTACCATTATTGGACCAACTTCACATGCTAGATTTTACTGAATAATTTCCGAACTGAAGATTTCCTGGGCCATTAAGGGACAAATTTGAAGTAATAAGGGATTATTCTGAAATTATGTAGGACTTGTTTCGTAACTCTCTTTCGGCTGCGGCATTATTTTTGGGTTCAATTCGGGATCATTTTGGGAAAGTTTCGGCATGTTCTCGGTGTAGTTTTCGGAACAATTTCTGGACTGTTTTAGGTGTCTTCTCGGAAAAATTGAAGACTGTTTCCGGGACTCAAGCGCATCACCTCGGAATCACTTCAGGAGCATTTGGGGCTACTGCCTGCATCACTTCCGAGTTTCTAGATCATTTATGGACTCTTTCGGGAACATATTGGGACTACTTTGAGATCATTTCGGCAAAATCTTGTTGTAGGCTGCTCTCTCACAACCACATTCGTTGCACTCACAAGTTAAAGGTATCATGTTGTTATTGCTAGTAAAATTGGTTACGATTGAGAAGTTGTAGTTGATGATTTGCTAATGCTTAAAAGCTTCGAACTTCGCTTAAGGCTTCTTAATCGTCATTGTTGTTATTGTAATGACTACAGTACTGTCTTCTATCTTTGCAAAATTTTATGTTTTTTTTATTCTTTTTGTCATTTTATGCTGCTGTCATCATTGCAAGTTTTGTTTTGTGTTTAATACAGATACAGCCGGTTTTTTCGTTGTTTTCGTTGCCATTTTTTTCGGTTAATTTGTCTGCTAAAGCTGCGCGCATGTTTCTTACTTTTCAAGGACAACCAAAAAGACTCACGCACACATACTAACGTAAGCCCAAATTTATGCACACATATGAATATGGAATAGCATGTAAAGCTTGGAATCCGTGACGGTGTGTGCAAGTTGAATTCATTGAAAATATGAAGGCTTCGGTTTCTCTTACTTTGCAACTCTTCTAGACGGTGCTTTCACAAAGAGACCGATGGGAACACTTCAAAACTTATAATAGACCGTGCTCGATTTTAATCGTTAAACTTCCGAAATCAGTTGTAATATGAAACTTAAAAACATCACTTTCGTTTGATACCCATGTTGGACTAACACATTTTGGGTTATGCTGGCTCACATATAGGGCAATAACTGCGAAACCTGTCAAGCTATAGAAATAAGGGATATCTGAAATTTTAAGTTGAACCGTGCGAAACTGCTCTCTCGTTTCACTATTTAGAATTTGCTCCATTATGTATTTGCTACTTGGCAGCAATGCCTAATCGAGAAAAATCTGACATCAGACACATAAATAATGAGGAGCCAGAAAGCAAAAAACCGTGAGCTGAATAAAACGTCATTAAAAAGTTATAACTCGCTTAAAACTTTCCATGTATTTTCAGAATTTGTTTTGTCAATGGTGCTGAGTGGTTTCTTCCATACAACTCATGAAGAAAAATTTATTTTGTATGGAAAATATACCCAGAATCCTTGACAAAAAAAAATGCTAAAAATTCAGAGAAAATTTTGAGTTACTTCTAACTTGCACATTATTGTGCTAAAATTAAATGAGCTAACAAACTGAGTACTTGAAAATTTTCTAAAAATTCTGCCCAAAAATATTAAAATTTTCATTTTTAAGAAACTAAATTCTAAATTTTTAACTAGCTTTCCTTTCGTTGAATTCACTATATTTTGAATGAAAATTATTAAAAACAAATCTTCTTTCTATTTCGTCGAACGATATCCAATTTAATTTCACTACTATTATATTGAACACAACTGTATTGTGGAATTAAAAAGGCGTTTAAAACAAACTAATCATTGTTTAAAATGCAGAACGGTGGCCAGTGTTTTTTATAAATTCCCAAGTAATCATAAGGACAAATCTATTTGGTTGTAATAAAATATAAATGAATATTTCTAAAATTGTACAGGTATTTCGATGGCAAATTAAGTAACTACTTCAAAATAAAATATCTTAATCTGTTGATATTTTTATCTATTTTCGGATATCCTACTAAGTTTAAAAAATTTTGTGAAAAGTAATATATTTTGAACTTATATATTCTGTGAGTCAGTACAGTTCTCAGATTTTTTCAGGAATTTGGTTGCTTGCTCTGATTCAAACAAGTGAAAATTTAAATAAGTATAATCTATATATATAATTATGTACTATATATGTATCTATAGATCGACTTGCGTCCTAAACGTATAAACCAATCGTAACCAAATTTGAAACACGAACTGGATACCTTACCGGGATGGTCATGGGCTAAAAAATATTTTGATATATATAGGGGGCGTGGTACCTCCATACAAATGGAATTTTCAACAGTCCGTATTTCTGGAAGTATTTACGTTAGACTACTGAAATTTGGTAAAGGGTTATATGACATTAATACCTACCACATCCAGAAAACTGCGGATAACGAAAAAGGGGGTGTGGCACCTCCCATAAAACTGGAATTTTTTATACTCCATATCTCTGGAAGTATTTAGGCTAGACCAATGAAATTTGGGAAGGGGTTATATAAGGTTAATCCCTAACACCTCCAAGAAAACTGGCACCTCCCATACAGCTGAAATTTTTTTTATAGAAATGTGGGGCGAAACCGACGGGTATAAGCTAGTATGAAATAAAAGTCAAATTGTAAAAGTAAAGTACAAGTAAAAGTGTTATGATTAAAAAAGTATATGTAAAATATGAAATAGTACAATTCAAGAAAATAGGTATACAGGAAAAGTTATCTATTTTTTACAAAATTGCGTGGTTCACAACAAAACGCGTTTTCCCTAGGACATGGCTTTTATTTTCACATGTTAATTATTATTTTCATAATTATAAGAAAATGTTGTGTTTATTACTACACTTTTTCTCAGTGTAGTATTTTCTTTTATGATTATATATTTATTATTTAATTGCTTTCAATGAGGAATGATATTTATAATTATTTGCATTGGAAATAATATTATTTGCTATAGTTTTGACTTTCATTTTGTATTTTATTAAAAGATGTATATTATTAAGAAATGTATCCTATTCCATAATATCTTATTAACTGTAACTTTACATTTTGAATTGAAAAGTTGATGCATATTGGAACGATTTTCCTTCATCCCTTGACAAACCGGTTCCAGAATTCCGCCATCCTCTGTGTTTTGTTTCGTTCTCTAAACACTAAGGATGGTGGAACGCCGAAACCGCTTTGTTACAAAACCAAATTTGACCAGGGATGATGGCAAATCGTTCCAATATACATCAAAAATTAATTCAGTAGCGCCTTTTGCATACCTGTTGGTACTGTGGAAATGGGAAATGCCCAAAAATCTACAAAAAATGTCTAAATTTTGGTTTCACCATTCTGGCACTATTGGAAAATTTTATAAAAAAATTCCACTTTTAGAGCGCGAAGTTTCGCATCTAGTCATCTTTGATACAGACAGACAGACAAAAATTCTAAAACACAGCTGATTTTTATTCTATTGGCTGAACAAATATCACTTCTAGCAATTTAACTTGAATATCAGCAATGTACAGACATCGACCGGTTACAATTTTCTAACACGTAACAATTATTTTTGGCTAGATTTGAAGTCGGTTTTAACATCTCTAAACTTTATTATAAATAGCTTATAAGAGTGTAGAGCATTTTAATTTGTTTGTGCAACTGTTCTTATCAAATAAATTTTTTTTCTTTTTTTCGCACTATTCTTATATATTCAAGTGCAGTACCTTAGCCTTGAACTTTAATCAGTAGATATATATGTATGTGTTTGTAAGTACATACTTAAAAAAGTAATTATCAACATCAGTTGATAATTTCGGTTCATAGTAGAAGGGAAACCAATAAACCCTAAGGACATTTGCAAATTGTGTGAAATTAATAGTCACAGAAAAATTAAGAGCTAGAAGTCTGTGTAGTATGTTTTTCAAATTTTCTTACTAGCGACATCTGGGAAATCTCTTTAGAAACTAACCGTGCTTTAATGAGTAAAATGCTAAAAATGTAACAAAATAAATATAATAAAATTAATTCTAGGAAATATATTCTTAATGCAGTTAACTTGATGGAG
Source organism: Merzomyia westermanni (assembly GCA_949987695.1). Taxonomy (NCBI): domain Eukaryota; kingdom Metazoa; phylum Arthropoda; class Insecta; order Diptera; family Tephritidae; genus Merzomyia; species Merzomyia westermanni. Next base: position 196,406,299 of record OX465288.1, read on the forward strand.
TCTAATTTTATTGTTGCTGTTGTTGGGTTTTCGGGTAATCTTAAGATAATTATTACACCTTTGTCATTATGAATTATTTGCCTTCGAATATTATCCCGACGATGGCGCCATCGATTGTAGCTATCTTTGAACACAGCCATACCTTAGCGAAGGCATGATCATATGATCTGGCTTATCAACTTAAAAAGTATACTCTCAGCTCTCAGCTTTGCTTTCAATTATTTTATACGCTAATGGGCTAGTTTTATTTAAAAAAAATCATTCAAAACCGAAAAAAATGGTTTATCAATCATAAGTATGATTTTCCAAATCAACCGAACTGGTAATTATTACTTTTAATAGTCAAAACCTAAAAAGTCTGATTCAGATGTTTGAATCGTAAAATGTTTTTTCGATGACTAGAAAGTGTACTATAGTTACTAAGGTATCTTTAACATTGCTCATGTAATATTTTCCCAGTTTTTATTAAGTCCTTTTTTGATTTATACAAATTTATAAAATATTTTATTTAATTTTATTATTATTATAGTTTTCTTTGTTTCATTTTTTATTGCTGCTTTCTTATATGTATGTATTTCAATTGCATACCTTTACTGCTGAGCAACCAGCATGTTTATATAGTTACAAATAAAACCTTCTTTTCACATATTCTTCTTCGTTTTTATTCAGACTGATCGTTGTGGTTGTTGTAGTGTTGTCACGGTTTTTATTATGATATTTTTCTTATCTGTTTCGTTGATTTCTCTGGCAGTTTTGTTGATTTCTTTGGCTGTTTTGTTGATATGTTTTGTTGAGATCTGCTTTTTTGTTTTCATTTTGCCAAACGTTTAAGTTTTGCGATTTTTTGTCTCCTTTTTAAAGTACGATTCGCCAATGACCTTGATTTTTTACTTCGCATTATTGTTGTTGATTGTGATTATATTGCTTGGTTTTTATTCTTGTTTTTTTTTTTTTATTGCTATTTACTATGTAAAATTTGCTGCCTTTTTAACTTGCGTTTTTGTGTGCGAATAAATATTTATATATTTTTATTTTTGTCTGCGTTCAAATTTTTTATTGTGCGTTGTTGTTGCTTAGGGCTTACGTTATTTTGGAGCAGATAGTGAGTTAGTGTATTAGAGATTTTTGCGAACATTCGCATTCGCAGCAATTGAAGTGAATGGTTGGCGAATTTTCTCGATTTACAAATAAAATACCTCCAATGAAGTCTCTCCATAATCCGCTCATTTTAAACTGGAATTTTTTAATCTCTAATCTTTTCTGGGCGTCGGAAGGACTTTGAATAGAGACTTGTAGCGAAACCTAGTTTCTGCTGTTATTTTTTTGAGTAACATAGAAATATTGAAACATAATTAAAAAAGGAATGACTGGAGCAGTTCCCAATGAGTAATAGAAGACTAACGAAACTCTGTGTAACAAAATTACAGGGTCTTATGTAGGCACGAAAAACTGGGCACGGAAGCGAAACCTCTAACGGTGCCTGAGTAACGAAATCGTAACGAAGCTGTATCGTAACAGTAATTTCGTTAGAGTTTCGTTACTGAGGTGTTACAAGTTTTATTTCGATATCCCGTGCTTCCCGTGCGCGTAAACTATATAAAAACCTCATCTAAAGAAACAGTAATAGTAACGTTCCGCGAGAGACGAAAATGTAACGAAGCTGTAGCGTAAAAGTAATTTCGTTACAGTTTTGCTACTGAGGTGGGGTTAAAAGTTTTCTTTTTATATCCCGTGCTTGGGCTACAGTTCTGTTTTTACGATCATCGTCGTGAGTAGCTTCTGTAGAGATTGTGTGGCCACCAGTCCTGCCAGAATTTTTTCAGCAATCCAGCTTCGAGAAAATTAAAAAGCTCAAAAAAGCTACAAAAAAATGTGTTAGGGCTAAAACACAGCTTAAAAATGAAGTCATCTTTTAACATGTTTTACTCGTTTTTTTATTCACAGATATATAAAAGTATATACAAAAGTAATATTTTATACAAAAAAATAAGGCTATTTGTACTCCAATTTCATAAAAATAAAAAAGTTTCTTGCACAGATGCTTTTCATAAGAATATACACTTTCGAGCATTGGAATTATAATGAACAATTCAAATCTGTATTTTTTAAAATTACGTCAAACTAAGGCTAATATTTCTATTTACTATATAAATTAATTGCTATTTATATAAAGGTACAACGAGTAAAATTTAAACCACAGATCACTATATTCTTCGATAAAAAGTCCCATTAAGTTATCAAGTACGGCACATATTTAAAAGGAAATATACTTTCATGGCATGCAAAATAACTAAATATAATATAAAAGGTAGTAATGTGAGATAATATATAACAAATACGTTTTAAAATATGTCAATATCACAATTTTCTTCATCATCCCCTGAGTTAGCATAAATAATAGAATTGCTCATGAGTTGAATGAGATCTTTTCCCATATCGGGGGAAAAACCTAAAAACAGCTAAAAAAAATTCTGGAAAAAGCTAGCAGCTAAATTCCATTTTTCCAGCTAAACGGCAAAAAAAAAAGCTAGATCTAGCTGGAAAACAGCTAAAATGGCAACACTGGTGGCCACTAAAACCGTTTCTAGGAAAGTTTTATCTATATCTTACTTACTATATACTTACCAACGCTTTTAAATTTGATTAGTAATTAGTAATCAATTAATTAGACGGCTTTTTTCATTGGTAAGGATTATTTTTATTGTTTTTCAAGAAAAGGCAATTATTAATTGATTACGATTAGAAAAATCCAAAAACAAAACAAAAACCAATATGAAAAAAATTTTAAAAAAAATCAATTAAAGGTGTTTTGGCTACTTTTTTTAATCTTTTTTAATTTTTTTTTTTCAGTATTGTTGATGTGAATATTTATGTGCTTCTACAACAATACTGAAAAAAATCAAAAATAATCAAGACCACTTTTTTTGTTTATTTTTGATTTTTTACTAATATTAAAAAATCCTGATTATTTTTTTAATTAATTGGAAAATAGTCATTAAAAATTTAAAGAAATTGGCAACCAATCTTTAAATTGATTCTCAAGAAAATAATTAATCAAAGCGGTAATCACTACGATTAGTAATCATTATTTAGAAGGTCTTACATATATCAATACAATTCTGTTTCCTTACCTGTAGAACAATATCGAAACGGAAAAGCGTTACAATTCTCTGGGTTTGAATCATATTTGTGACTAAATTGATAAGCTTGTTGGCCTATAGGGCCATTCTCTGTTTACAAGGCATTCAATAAGTATTTTACCCGAACAGTGTGGGACCAATTTTGAATTGAATAAAGCTGCCTGATATTTGTGTCAAAATTATAATTTCCACCCAAGCACTTTTGAAACTTCCGATTCGCTTCTCAGCATCAGTAAATCTATACTCTTTCCCTAAGTCTATATTTATTCATACTTAATACTTATAACATAAAAATTCTTACATGGAGAGTATTTGTAAGGGCTAAACTCAAAATGTACCTAAATAATTTTTGTAAACCGGAAAACAAACCAACCTAACTGTGAACATTTGCAACAATAAATTATTTAGGTAAAATAAATAAAACCAGATAAAGCTGGAAATAATTTAGGAAGCAAAAAATGCTTTTACAAACCTAAAGTGAAACAAAAATAAATCATGATAAAAATAAAATTAAACGAAAGCAATAAAAAATATGACGAACTCAACCAAAAGAATTTAAATAAGAAAGTAAAACTAACGACGCAGCTAAGAACAATCTAGTGATAGTCTTCCGAGGCTAACCAACAAACGCAGCTGACACTGAGTAATCATCAGCCAATGACTTAACTTTTACTTTCCTTAAGATTTTCATTACACATTAAAACGAACATAACAAGCCTTAAACGCTAAAAGGCCTTAAGCGACCAAATTACAATTTTAGAGCAGTTGTTTCTAATTATTAGAAAAAGAATAAAATTTATACAGAGGTCACTTTATTTGAAATTACTATAAATATAACTAATCAGCGTTTTGGGTTAGCGCTTTAAATTTTAGGCAGCTGCTGCATATGATGGCAGGTTAGCTACCTCTATAAATACCTGAAAATCGAAAAATGTGTCGTTTAATTCTTTTTGGCTATTATGAATCAATATACGCATAGTATTTATAGATATGTTTCGCTTTGTTTTTGTAGGTAAATAGCCATCAGCAATTACATTAATACAAGCGTTGTACTTGTTGCTTTTATTAAATTGACAATTAAAGAGCACTCAACAGCAACACAAATATTTACACGCCAGAGAAATGCAGAAGTATGTTGAAACTTTGAGTACATGGAAATCCTGCGCTTCACTTGAATATTTAAGTGTCGTAAATGATTTACCCAAAATAGGCACTTCTTATTTCCTTCTAATATACTACAATAAAGAAAATATTAAAATTAAATTATATTAAATTAAATTGTATTAAACTAAATTAAATTAAATTAAAATAAATCAAACTAAACCATTATCAATTAAATTAAATTAAATAAAATTAAATTAAATTAAATTAAATTAAATTAAATTAAATTAAATTAAAATAAATTAAATTAAATTCAATTCAATTAAATTAAATTAAACTAAAATAAACTAAACTAAATTAAATAAAATTAATTAAATTAAGTAAAACTAAATTAAATTAAATCAAATTAAATTAAATTAAATCAATTCAAACCAAATTAAATTAAACTAAATTAACCTAAATTCAATAAAATTAAATTAAATTAAACTAAATTAAATCAAATTAAATTAAACTAAATTAACTTAAATTCAATAAAATAAAATAAAATTAAATTTAATTAAAGTAAATTAAATAAAATTAAATCAAGCTAAATAATATTAAATTAAATTAAATTAAATTAAATTAAATTAAATTAAATTAAATTAAATTAAATTAAATTAAATTAAATTAAATTAAATTAAATTAAATTAAATTAACCTAAATTAAATTAAAATAAATTAAATTTAATTAAACTAAATTAAATTCAATTAAACTAAATTAAATAAAATTAAATTAAATTAAGTAAAACTAAATTAAATTAAACCAAATTAAATTAAATCAAATCAAACCAAATTAAATTAAACTCTCTCTCTCTCTATGGCGCGATATACAACAGGTATATCATCATAAACCTCCTAAGAGATTTTTGCGCTAAGCTTCTCTTCCAATTTGTGGTGTGCCGATTTGAATTTTCCCTACAAATTGGTGGGACCTACAGTTTTTTGCCGACTCCGAACGGCATCTACAAAGGAGACGAATTTTTGCTGGGAAGCCTGTCATGGCAGAAATACACTCGGAGAGTTTGCCAAACCACTGCCGAGGGGCGACCCCGTTTTGAAAAACTTTTTTCAAATCACTTTTGATGTTACCTGTACCAGGGCTCGAACCATGGACCTTTGGTGTGGTAGGCCGGCAACACTACCTTCACACCACGGCGGCCGCCTACTAAATTAACTTAAATTCAATAAAATTAAATTAAATTAAATTAAACTAAATTAAATTAAATTAAATCAAATTAAATTAAATTAAGTTAAATTAAATCAAATGAAATTAAATTAAATTAAATTAAACAATGCCTAAATTGTGTATGCCAATTTGAGAGGAAGAAAAATAATGATCTTCTTGTGTATTTCCCATCTACCCAAATGTAAATGAAAGTAGATTACAAGCCACATATCTACAGTTAAATGTATGGAGAACAATGAAATGCCCTACCAATCAGTTTTTCACCATATGGAAAATGTTTTTCCGTGTACTAATGAGGTCTAAGCGCCTGCATACTTTTAGGCAAATGTTTTCTTTGGTATAGAAATTCCATGAATATGCGTTGGTGGTAGTAAAAATGTGTGATTGTTTGGAATCAAAGTTTCACTATTCACTAAAAAAAGGTATTTATTTTCAAAAATCATTCTAGCCAGGGGAATATTAGGATCGTTTTTTGCAGTAACTTTCCTAAGAGATGGAGTTAAAGCTGGGGCCATAATTCGCAAGCAAATAGTCATGAAATATCCTGGAAGAAAATTCCGTTAGGTGGCGCACGGGTCGTGATATTTTCAAGAACGGCGGCCGCCGTGGTGTGAAGGTAGTGTTGCCGGCCTACCACACCGAAGGTCCATGGTTCGAGCCCTGGTACAGGTAACATCAAAAGTGATTTGAAAAAAGTTTTTCAAAACGGGGTCGCCCCTCGGCAGTGGTTTGGCAAACTCTCCGAGTGTATTTCTGCCATGACAGGCTTCTCAGCAAAAATTCATCTCCTTTGTAGATGCCGTTCGGAGCCGGCAAAAAACTGTAGGTCCCACCAATTTGTAGGGAAAAATTCAAATCGGCACACCACAAATTGGTGGTTTATGATGATATACCTGTTGTATATCGCGCCATAGAGAGAGAGATTTGAACTTTACCATCGTGGAGCTGGAAAGTTGTTAGTTTGAGCCCAGTTCAAACAGCGTGTAATGCCGCTTTACGTAGCATTACAATATTTCACACCTACACTCTACCTTACTACCCCACACGCGCCCACTGCGAATGAAAAGGTAAGCAAAGCAGAAAGCACAAAGCAAGTCAGCGCCTAACATGATTTCGCCCATGCGAGATCAAATGCTTATGCACAGCTGTAATTCGCAATTAGTTCTTCCCACTTTTTCCCACTCCCCAGTAATTGTCGACGGTGTGGTTTCGGTAAGTGGGACGGCAAGTACCACAACATATCGTGAGAAGCTTCCACCCTTACCCTGCACAACCCTCCGCTATCGATCAAACGTTTCGATTGCGTCTACGGGACGTAGAGAAGCACCCTAACGGTTGCACCTGCGCTCCCAAGACCAGTGGTGAGTCCTTCTGGACCACTAAATACATTTACCGGTGTGTACTCACGGGCCATCGCTTTACACCAACCGGTAACTCATCGGTAACCTGGCACCGATCCACCAACCGTCGTTGGTGACTTGTACCGTTCCACCGTCATCAGTAACCTGGCATTCACCAACCCGTCATCGGTGATTCATACCGATCAACCAACACGTCATCGGTAATTAATACCGATCCACCAACCCGCCATCCGTGATTAGCACCGATCCACCCTACCAGCCACGTTATACGTCGCTACTGACCCATCCTATTCATCGTACCCGACTAGATACCCCTGTGTGTGTGTGTGTGCGCGACTGAAATAACACCATCAAATCACCGTGTTCTTATTAGTAAAGGAAGTGGGACCTCTACTCGACTCTGGATAGGCTGGGCATTACCCCAGCCTTCGATAAAACCCACCTCACAAGCGGTAACAATGCTACATTCATTTAGAAAAATTCCGACAGGTGCCCGGATCAAGATATTTAGAAAACTCCAAGGAACCGGTTTTTAGTGATTAACCATTAAATAAGAGATTGGAACTTCGAACTGGAGGAATTTCACAGTCGATTTTCAATTCAGTTTCTGTCAAGAGAGATAGTTAAAACTTGAAACATCATTCACTTCCAAAAGGCATTGATATATCCTGAGAGAAAAATTCCGTAAGGTGGCGCACACATCATGATATTTCGCAGACTCATTCGAAGCAGTGGCAATGCGAACTATTAAAAAAAACTGGAAGGAACCGGGGGCAATAAAAAAAAAAAAAAAAATTTATAACACCCCAACCTAATACAACCGCACAGCGTTTTTCACCGCACGAAAATAAACGTTTTTTGTGGTTCTAAGCGAAATTAATTTGCATGCGTGAGTAGCTCTCATATATAAAACCGACGTACCAGCTGAGCTTAAATGTCAAATCAATATGTCACGCAAAACAAAAATTGGAAATTGAATTAGGTTTTTACGCTGTGCTTTGTTACGCTGTGCTGTGGTTAGTTAAGGTTGCGCTCATACAATTTATATATGCATGAGACATTTTTGACAGAAAATCGCCGGAGTGCGTTTATATTATGTTGGGGTGTAAGGCTCTTATAATTTAAAATGTTTATTTAAATGTCTTTTTAAAAAGCTTTCTATCTTTTTTTTATTTTAATTGTCTATGAATAGCAGATTTTTGTTCTCTTTTTTTTTGTTTTAGTAAATAAAGTTAGGACAAAGTTTAAAAGTAAAATTATTCTGGCCACTTTTTTGTTTTGAACTTCAGCCACATTTATGGTATCCAAATTTGTTTGTCAATTGTATACTATTTTCAAATTTCATTCTAATACCATAAAATATAATTTTTTTTAAGTTAATAAAACTAAATTTTTGATAATTTCTAACAGCTATACGCATTAGTTTAAACAATATTCATGTGTTAAATTACAAAAGTAGTACAAAGCATGCATTAGTCTAGCTTAAACGTGCCTAACATTGTATGCTGAATTGCTGCTGAACAACGCCAGTGCTACATGGCGTATGAGCATCATTGAGAGAGCCAAGTTTCTCCAGTCTGCGTTGTTGTCATATGGCGGGGTGGTGTAGCTACAAATAACACGAACATAGACTTTTCTTACAATGTTCGCTAAGTTAATTGCTGTGATGTTGACGATGGCGGCGACAATTACAACAGCAACTAACAACAAGTAAATTAATGAAAAACATAACAACATTAAAAAAATCACAGCATCTCTATCTACAAAGAGTTGTGATTATGGCAACTACCTAGTTTAGGTGCCGTTAATTACGCCTTCACCCACCCGTTGCCCGCAAATACTTACAAATGCTTATGTCACATATGTATTTACATATGTTTGCAGTGTCCCATACGTTGCCATTGTTGTTGTTGTTGACTGCTTGTTGGCCTCCTTAAAGTTGACACTTATTATATTTAATTAAAAGTAAATTTTTACATTTTGCACTCGGCAAATATTTACAAATTCAAAACAGCTTGCAAATTTGCGGTTTTCAATGTAGCTTTTCTTTTTGATTGCATTGTTTTTGTGCTACAATGTCTTCTACTCTGCTGCAATTTGCTGTTGTTTTCATCTTTTTTTTCTAATTTTTATTTCAACATTCAAATATGTTGTCCATAGAATTAAGTGGCACCCAAAAAATAAGATATAAAATTTAAGAACTAAAAAGATCACAAAAAAAAGTACAAATGACAACAACATCCGCTGCAGCAAGCTAAAAGAAACTGCAAAACCATGTTGCTAGTGGACATTTGGAAATTTTGCATTTGTTCTTAGTTCATATGACCAACAAATGCCATCGTCCACTCTTGGCCGTCTACGTCTCTTAGCCTGTGTGCTTGCCTACAATGTATAGTTAGCGCCTTTGCTTGTGCTCGTTCTGTCAAAAATTTTACTTTTTGGTTGTCGACCCCTGCATGTGCACATCATTTTCGTCTAATGCACGTAACACTAAACAGTGTGTGATATTGTGAAAATTAGAAACAAAATTGTAAACTTTACTAGAAAGTGTGGCCAAAATTTTGCAAAAAAACATTGGTCGATTGGCCACGTATGGCTAGTAAATTGTACCATTTTACCGCAAACAGGCAGAAATTAACTCTATTTCTAAATTTTCGATATCGAAAAACTGCAGTTGTAATCATAAAATAAAAAAATTTTTTAAAATTTTAATAAAATAAAAAAAGAAAAAAAAATATAATAAAGTAAAATTAAATAAAATAAAATAAAATAAAATAAAATAAAATAAAATAAGATAAGATAAAATAAAATAAAATAAAGCAAAATAAAGCAAAATACAATAAAATTAAATTAAATTATATTAAAAAAAACATAAATAAAACAAAATAACATAAAATAAAATAATATAAAATAAAATAAAACAAAATAAAGTAAAATAAAACAAATAAGATAACATAAAATTAAATAAAATAAAATAAAATAAAATAAAATAAAATAAAACAAAATAAAATAAAAAAAAAACCAGATAGAATAAAATAAAGCAAAATACAATAAAATTAAATTAAAAAAAACATAAATAAAACAAAATAAAAATTTTCCTCTAATCAAAAATAATAGTAATTAACCAAGAATTATTGTCAACTGGTCTTGAGCTCGTTAAACTTAGAAAAATATGTAAAAATGAACTGACCATAAAACCAACAACAAAAATACATTTATGTACAATAACTATCTTCTAAAAATAGAAAGAAGAATGTACAAAAACAAAGATGTTGGACATGATTTACATATATACAGAAATATTGTGTATACCGTTGGCAAGATAACAAACAACAATTAGAGGAAAACTTGAATTAAGCAGCTTGCAAAACTACACGCAGCTTAGCCTATGGGTTAGGCAGCTGCGCTTGACCATAAAACCAACAACAACAATAAAATAAAATAAAATAAAATAAGATAAAATAAGTTTAAATAAAATAAAATTACATAAAAGAAAACAAAAATAGTATTAAAATAAAATAAAATGATTTGAAATAAAATTAAATTAAATTAAAATAAAGTAAATTAAAAGAAAATAAAAGAAAATAAAATAAAATAAAATAAGAGAATTTCATTTAATTTTCTCATTGCTCAATCGTTTTCTCTTTCATCCTAAGAAATTTGATATTTTATATCTATCTCGATTCCGTTATATCTTATACAGTATTAGCTTCTATATGAAGGATATAAAGAGTGAAAAGCTCTATAGGAGGCTCCAGATTTAAATTTTCCCGATCAGATTGACAACGGTCTGTAGAGTAGGTGCACGAATTTTTGCCAAATCTACCTGGGTTTCGTAGGTACCAATCGTGTATCAAACTGGTATCTGCACTACCTAGGATACATGCTAGACATTACTACCTATGCGTAATTTTGCGATGATGCCGTCTCAGAGAACATATTGCCATGACAAAAAAAACACAAATTTGGGTCCGTTGCCCATCCCGGGATTCCTGTTTCTAAGCATCTCATCACCTCAAAATTGCACACTGTGCCCCATGGCATGCCATCGTTGTCAACTGCTTAGTATGTTCGCCACTCATTTTCAATTATCAGTGCTTAGTTCAATGGGACAAGTTAATTTCTTTTGTAAAATGTGTTGCATAAAAATATCAACAAAATTAGCATCAACACACACACACACACACGCACATACACGCACTTGGTAGCACCCACAAAACAGTCACTAGGCTTTAACTATTTCCTGTGTCTTTCTGTTCCATATTAGCTCTTTGGCTCTTTGATTCTTGTATATTGTTGTTATTGCATTTAAATTCCACTACTCAGCAACGCATGAATGAAACATCAAAAAATGGAATAAAATGATAAATGATCCTTAAAGAATGTTGGAGCATTTGCTAGCAACGCTTGGCAAATAAATTGTTTGTGGTATATGGAGTGCGTACATGTGGCATGTGTTGCATGCCACAAGCGCATTAGTGCTACACATGTGCTGCAACAATATTTGGCATACTTATGTAGTATGATTGTATGTACTTAGATTTGTTTATGATTTATTTATGAGTGTGTTTATGCAGATTTCTTCGTACATTTTTGCTGAAAGGCAGTTTGATTTACTCAACCAACAATAGCAACAACAAGTGACAAAGAAATGAAGTCCTAAGGCTCTTTAGAAGTACAAAGTTGGCATCAGTTGGATGTGGGTTAGCATTCAAAGTATGGAAATTTGGAGTGTTTTTTTTTTGTTTTTGGAAATTTCTATTTTAAGATCTTCATCTTTGATCAAAAATAAATATTGCTCAAAGTCTTTGGATAGCTGTACCATTATTTCAAAACTTTTTATACTTTAAAAAACACATGGTAGATCTAACTAAGTTGACCGGCTTTGAAATTTCAACTGGATGCTCTTTGAGTTTTAGCACGCCTTCCCTCTTCGATAGCCAAGATCGAAAGCTGAGCATGAGAAATGTTTTTCTTAGAAATGAAACCGGAATCTTAAGTTAATTTAGGAGCTTCAAAATAGCACTCAACAACAAGAAATTAACAATCCCATAAGAGCTGCTGTCAGCCGAGCACATGATTAACTGATCTGAGGCCCTAATTTTCAGAATCCAAACCAGTTTTAGGTACTGCCATACTTAAGGAATTTTATCAGATCAGTTCTTAGAATGCGATCTTCGTAAGTTTTTCTTCAAAGTTATGTATGTGATTCTAGGTCAGATATCGGACTATAACTATCTTTGCCTATAGTTTCCAATTTAGTTGAATTAGCTGTTCCTAGGAGACAATGGAAAGCCACTTTAGCTTTCTTTGCTATTTCGCCAACAACAAGTTGCCCTATTTGGTATTGTCGCAAGATGCTCAAGGATATCGTATTAGCCCGAGAAAGGCAGCTAGTTTTTTTAGATTCGATCCATCTTGTCATTTTGTAAAACAATTTATTCTTTTTCTTTTTTTTCAAACCTGTTTTCATATCATAACGACTGATTGAAAGATCACCCTATCTCAGCAGAGGATTTAAATACGCGCTGTTTCAGAATTTTTTTAAGAAATCATTTTTCCCATAATTTCTTTCTAAACGCCATATCCCATTATAAATTCTAAACAAATTAAGCTGAGAGCCACTTTTCACTCAAGGACTCGAATAGAGTGATCTTAAATGAGCCCACGACAAAACCAAACAAATCGTTTTCTTTAGGAAAAGATTTCTGGCGGTATGGTCCTTATCAAACATTTTTAAAATCATCGCTGGATTGCAAAATTACTTCGGTGCACAACGACTCCTATTTACTTGGTTTCGTTATAACATAAAATAGTCTACTTAATTGAAAATACAGCCGCAAAATTTCATTGAGACCTTGCCTGAAGAAAACCAAAAAAAAAAAAACTAGGAAACCCGTGCACGCTTCGCTGCGTCTCGGAACTTAAAATAAACTGAGTTCGATTTTAATCATTATATCGCCAAAATAACCTGAGATATAGAACTTAATCACATAGCTTATTGCAGCACCCATAAGCAACTTTAATTCGATAGCCATATAGTACTAACATATTTCGGGACACCTTGGTCCACATATTGGGCGATAACTCCGAAACCTACCGAGCTATCGGAATAAGGGTTATCTAAAATTTATAGATAGACTTCTAGTAATGCTACGGTGAAAGTTTCATTCAATAAGATTCCATTCAGCAGTTTTTGAGGGCAACAGGTAACAAGGTCAATGGAAATAACGTCAATTGACTTTATTTCGCATCAGCCCTGCCTATAGCATGTCGATTAATAATGCAAATTGTGTGAAAACATATTTCACCATTTGTGCTACCAAAAATGGCCCTAACGCATATTTACATCCAAGAGGCAAAGAAACGAAAATCAATATTCAAAAGTTCTATACATACATACCAGACCTGTTAAATATGATTAGTAATCAATTAATTAGACGGCTTTTTTATTTTAATTGTGTTTCAAGAAAAAGCAATTATTAATTGATTACGTTTAAAAAAAAAAGTTTTCAAAAATAATCAAAACAAGTTGTTTCGATTACTTTTGATTAATCAAAAAAATTTGTTTCGATTACTTTTGATTTTTTGTGATTAATTTAGTTTTTTTTTTTTTTTTTTTTTTTTTTTTTTTGCATATTTTTGACTTTTTTCATATTGTGGATGTGTATATTTCTGCGCTTCTACAACAATACTGGACAAAATCAAAAATTATCAAAAGTAATCAAAACAATTTTTTTTTTGATAAATGCTTTATTTTTTTTAATATTCGTAAAAAATAATTTTTTTTTATTTTTAAATATTATGAAAAATAATCATTAAAAATGTTAAGTTATTGGTAATCAATCATTAAATGGATTCTCAAAAAAGTAATTAATCAAACCGATAATCATTACGATTAGTAATCACTATTTAACAGGTCTGATACATACATACGTACATTAACGTATGATTTTGCTTTGAATAGCTTTTGTTTAAAATAAAAAATTTACTACTTTTTTATATCTTTATAAAAGTTAGATGACTATTGGAGAGTAACGAATATGCCAATCAAGGGCTTAATTGCAACAAGTTATTGTTCAACGAGATCCTGATAATCACGGGATTGTAATAATTTAAAAAAAATTTAATACCGAGTACTTATGTTGTAAACCCCCAAATTCTTAACGGGCGCAAATACTTTTCGGCCAAAAAAGCAACAAAAAATCGCAAAAACTTTGAAAAAAAGTGCACTGCACTGAATGATGCTTAGTTTGTTTGTGCTGGTTAAACGTATTGTTGCTAAAAATAAAAACAATTCATTTGATTCACTATTTGATGGCTTGTTGCCCTTCTCTTTAATGTCAATATTAATTAATTTGCAAATTAGAGATTTTGGCATTATCTTTGACGTTCCCTTTTGTTGTATTTCCTTAGCTGATTTAAAATTTTATACTAGCATTTACATTTATTTTTTTGTTCAATTCAATAGCCTTGTTCAATCTACGTCTTCCTCTTGTGGCATTAGCATAAATAACTGTGTCAGTAAGGCAAAAGGGCAAGTAGGTGAACGCGCGCAGTTAGAGCCGATTTATAAAGCTGATCGCGTGATTTTTGTTTGTAGATTTTCAAGTTTACACTCTAACGGAGTTTAATTAGTTTCGATATTAATTGCTTACGCTATTGTGGGGCGTGTTTTAATGATGATATTTTTACAAATTACCTCCAAAGATTGCATGGACCCAATTTTACAAAGCTCAAAGCGCCATTTCAAACTAGTTTTCAAATTAGTTTCATGCACGCAAAAATGTATTTCGCATATCTTTACTACTTATTACACTCAATTCAGTTTTTAAACATGTTTTGCTTACAACTGCTTTTCAACTTTTCAAGGTCAGCTAAAAGCGTAACCGAAAATTTTTGCCGAATTTGTTGGCCTTGAAATTTGGCGTTGCTTTGCCGCTTCTTTCGTTTATTATTACTATTATAATTATTTTTTTTGTCAATTCATTAACAATTTTTTCTATTGTAAATTCATAACATGTGGCGTTGTTGTTGTAATTTCTGCTTATATTTTGCACTAACCTCAAACAGGGTCAGTGTTATGTAATAAGCTCAGTTAACATACTTAATTAGTCAGCGCTTTTATTTGTTGCTGTTGTTGAACTAAATGTTGTATTGTTGTTTCTTTGACTTTTTAATGATGGCTTTGCATATCAAATCGTTATTATCTCAATGATCTTTTGAAGATTGATTTGCAGTTTTGTTGAAATGTAAGACATCAAACAGTTTGCAAAAACAAATTAACAAACTTCTTTCAAGGTGATGATGACCTCATAGGCATGTAAGTGGGAGACCTTACAATCTAATAGTAAGCGAATATCGAGTATTATGTAACTCATAGCGAAGCTCAGATTGTGATATACAAACCACTGGCAGGTACTGTTATTTGCATGCAAAGGTAGTGGTATTTTTGTTTAAAATATTCTTGACTTTAAATGAGCTAAACGCCAGGAGTAATAATTTTTATTAAATTATAGTTTTTATTTGTTTCGTTTTTTTTTATGATTCTTATTTAGACAACTGCCACAGCTTTTCTTATAGATCCATTTCGGAAGCTGTTACACTTCTTCAATTGAGGCACGTTTTGTTAACCATTAGGCTATCAGAACGATGGTGTGTTTGAGAGCTATACAGTTATTTCCAATGGTCAATTATACTAGGCTTGGCAGATTTTGCTCTCCTAATCAGTGTGACTAGAAAAGGCTAAAATTAAGAAGAAAATATTTGTATATAAAGCTGTAGACATAACTTAAAGGAACTGTTCTTGTTTCAACACATATTAGGCACATTTTTCTTGACTAGGAATTTTTTCAAAGAACTACATACTACAGAAAAATCACTACAAACTAATTATTTATATATTATTTTCTTCCTCTGATGAATCAGGAGAGCTTGAGTCTGCGTACAAAGTTTGTGTATTTATCGTAGAGATGAGATCATCGGTAATTTCAAAATCACTTAAAAATTTGGCTAAATACGAATTCGACCAGTTCTAAAAAAGGGGGTCCTCCAAAATTCTATGGTAGAGGTCACACTTGTCCTCTGTACAGTTATTAGCTTTCGCCACTGTAGCTCAATCAATGCTACTTGACTTGGAGAATACCTAGACTTTTGTTCTTGAAAATGAGAAAATACATCCGGCCTCTTAACTTTCAAGGAATTACCAACTCAAAAAAAAAAAAATTTATCTTTTGTAAAGAGTTCATATTATCAGGTAAGCGATGTCGCAATTGTTGACAATTATTGCGAATAATTTTCTGTATTCCGTCATCAATACCACCTTCATTTAAATTTAATTTTATATGAAAAATATATTATTGGAACCAGAAAAGGTTTGGAGTAAAAAAAAAACTATAAAAAAGCCACGAAGCTAAACCCAAAATTATGAGGCTAAAGAACAAAAAATAACTCAATCTAGCCTTGAAAAAGGTAACCTGGTCACACTGCTCCTATTAGAGTTGCATATACGTAGTATTGAAAAAAGTGCAAAAAAGGCACCGATTTGGAAAATTGTAGTAGAAAAGGAAGTAAAACCGTTTGCTAAATTCCAAATTTATTTCAAGAAATGTGTCTAATTCAATCAATATTTTATTGAATTTATGAGAAACAGAAATTAATTTTAACCTTCAAGCAAAAAGTAATGCCTTTTTAGGGTAATAGTAAAGAGAAAATTATGCAATACAACTTTTTAAATTTGAATGTTTATTACAAAAAATTGGCTTTATTTTACAAAGTTGTAAGAAATATGAACTACCTTTTACCTTAATAAGTATGCATTTTCCTATTATTTTTCCGAATTAGTAGGGAGCTTCCCTTAAGAATACCTTCTAGTTGTGAGCATCTTCATCTATTTCCATCTGGTGTGTATTTTTGGGTATGAATATTGCGATGTACTCATTCCCACAACACGCCTGAGGTTGAACTTTCTGGCGTGCTTTTTTAACGTGGCTTCCCCAGTAGGCCTAGTCAACTTATTCCCTCCAGTGTCTGAGTTCTTTTGAACACAATATCTATGTCGGGTTAGGAAGTAACGATTTGTGGGGGCTGAATTTTTGCATCTTGTTGTGCCTCTTAATTAATTGGTACATGCGCGTTTTGTAAAACAGTGTTTTTACTTCGATAGAAGCATCTATATGCTCTGAACATGTCACAAGTGTTTCAAAGTATTTTTTGGTGCAGCTAATCTAATCACCATTATAAGTTTTAAACACTATTTCTAGCTTTCAAATGGCGTGCAGAATTTCACTAGATGGTTTCGTCAGCCCACCTCTTGAGCGTTGGTCCAATACGTGATTGATTCTGCCCCGCCAGAAACATATTCAGCTAAGCGCAGCTTCCGTATTATGAAGCCCGCTATGTACTCCAACGCATCCTCATGTAGCTGCCTTATTTTCACGCGCTGATTCACTTTGTTGGGAAACGCTAGTTCTGCCTGAATTTCAAACTCCGCGGACACCACTTCTTCATCGGTCAGAAATTCCCTTCGCGAATTGGTCTACTGGCATGTCACTGAAGTGAACCCACTCGGTTTCGTCGAGTTGCACCTTTCCACGTGCCGCTAAATGTTCAGTATTTCGTACTGAAAAAAGGTGTGAACTGGGGAAAATTTTATTAAGCCAACAACGACCAGCGAATGTTGTATAAAACCCGCTTTTGAAAGTGGGTGGCACTTGTCAAGGCTGGAGTTCGGAAGATGTTTTTACTACCATTTTCAAACGAATTTTAAAAGAAGTAACACTGTCAAGCAGATTACAGTTAATAGGAGAGCATGAAGTCTGGAAGTGTCAAAACCTTTAGGACTGCCGAACCTTGTACAATTCAACAATGGTTATTTCTATAAATTTTTTTTTCCTTTTTGTTGCTCATGGTCAAACTTTTATGAAAAGAGTTTGAAAGTTTTTAAGTTGAAAGAAAAAAATTAAAAGCAGGTTTTTTAGGATTGTTGTAAACATTTTCTGTTCAATTTTACAGTTCAACGATTTATAAAAGTTCGCTCTTGAAGTTTATTAAACGTTTACTGTAAAGTCTTAGAATGTATTACATTAGCTACAAACCAAATTGTATACCAATCGGTAGTGGATATTTTGGTTTTGGCTTCTTTTCACAACGATTTTAATGTGGTTCGCAACATTTCTGTACAGAAAATTTTGCAGAAAAACTGTTTTACAGTTAAAAATATTTTTTTTTTGAAAAATGACTTTGTGTTTTATTTGTATACTTCGTCACGCAACAAAAACACATTTTACGTAAACAGCAACAACAAGGTGTATCCTATATTTCAAAGTAAAACTCCAGCAATATTCCTGTGGAAAAAGGATCATATTCTATATCGCAGATATTTATTGATGTGCGTACAAACATAATACAAACCACAGGCAAAAAGCCAACGAATTTTTTATTGAACTTTACTTAAACTAACTTTTATTGCCACCACTGTATTCTACGGGAACAAACTAAAAACGTACAAACATACAAACAAACAGACAAAACTTCTAAAAACTGTTATTTTGACTTCTGACAGACTAATAAAGAACTCATAGTCTGGATTGCCCTTTGACAGCCATAATAAAAAGTAGGGTGACTAGAAATATAATTTGGTTTCTTAGTTTAGCATGGTCTTGCTGTTTTACTCCACATTTTCAAATGACTCACTCTAGATTTAAATAAATAAATGATCAGTATGAAAGGGAATTTAAAAAAATTAAACCGAAAAATTTAGTTTATATCAGAGTGCTTTATTGAGGGGATATCCAAACAAGAATTGACAAAACCTCAATCTATCCAGTAAACATTTCTACATAAAGAAAAAGTCCCAAAGGCCGATTGACCGCAGATTGTGTGCAATTTAAAATGACAGAAGATTGTTATACTGTTCGGAGACAAAATAGAAAGTTTTCATACTCTCCAGTATAACAATGTTCAGCCACTTTAAGATCGACTCAAATAATGTTCAATGCAGACGTGTTAAAAATGATTACTAATCGAAATTAGTACCGGTTTGATTAATTATTTTCTAGAGGATCTATTTAATGATTGATTACCATTACTTTAAATTTTTAATGATTATTTTCAAATTAAGTAAAAAAATAAACAAAAAAATTATTATTTTTACGATTATTAAAAAAAAATAAAAATAATGAAAAAAAAAATTGTTTTGATTACCTTTGATGACTTTTGATTATTTTAGATTTTTTTTTTTTTTTTCTATTTTATATTATTTTTATTATTATTGTAGAGGCACATAAATATACACATCAACAATACCGAAAAAAATCAAAATTAGTCAAAAGTAATTGAAAGTAATCAAAACAACTTTTTTGATTACTTTTATTATTTTTTATAATTTTTTTTATTTTTATTGATCAATTAATAATTACCTTTTCTTGAAAAACAATTCAAATAATCATTACCAACTAAAAAAGCTGTCTATTTAATTGATTACTAATTAGGTACTAATCAAATTTGACAGGTCTGGTTCAATGTCATGAAAACACTTTGGATTTCCATAATCAATTTTAGTTGTTTTGTTCGCATTAGGGTTTTTAGCTAGCAGTGCCACCTAATCCTATAACATTTATTCTTTTGTATATCCGCAATTACATCGAAAAGGGCACATCTCTAAGAAATTTTTCCACTATATCTATAACACTATAAAGGCGGAAGGGTAGGAAGAAAGACAAGAGTTTTGAAATAATCCAAGTTATTTTAAACCTCTCGAACAACACTAATCTAAAATAGATTTCTTAAATAATGTGAAAAATGCAATTAAAATCAAGTCTAGCTGAGCGAAAAAAATGTGTCACAAAAATAATTCCTTAAAAGATTATAATATCAACACAAACTCCTAGATATCGCTGAAGGTTTCAAAATGCCTTTTCCATAATGCTCCAGAAATACTATTTGCCCCTTGACTCTGCATGGTCAATGTGTGTAAACAATTTTTTGGATCAAGAAAATCTATGCTTGTGATTTTAGTAATGAAAATGTAAAGACTCATAACTGTGTTGCCACCCAAATTTGGAGCTACGCCACACTTTTAACAAGTTATTTACTAAAATCAGTACAAAGAACCGTCAGACTACTGTACATACATGCATACATATGTTTATATGGCATGTGAAAACTGCGCTACGATTTGCTTGTCAAGCATAAAACGGCGCTTAGTCTCGAAACAACGCGCAGACACGTTTGATGGCGCCCCGTGAAGGTCGCTCACACTTATTCATTATTTTGACTTTTCTGGCGTATTTTAAATAATTTTTTTTTTTGTGCTGGTTTCTGCTTACATACCTACATTTGCACATAATATTGTTTGTTTTCGTTTTCCATTTTGTGCAAAAAAAAGAGTTTACAATATTTTAACCAAACAATCACAGTCACTGACATTTATTTCCTAGTTTGTTTTGATTCTCTTGCCGTTGGCGCTTGCTGTTCTGTTGAAATTGTTCGAGGTTTGTTGGTCATATTTTTTGTACTATTGAGTTTTATAATCAACTGCGCTTAGCTCGGAGAGTGTATTAATTTTATTCGACTAACGGTTGGTAGTAAAACCTAAACCAGGCGAAATAGATACGGTTTTTTAGAAAAATAAATGTATGTAAAAAATATTCGATTTTTCAAAAATCGCCCCAAATTTTCTTCAACACGTTTTTAAAAACTTGCAACTTAAATTATAAGAATTTCAAAATATTTAAAAATTGTTTGAAAAATCTTCAACAATTTTTTTAATTGTTTCAAGATCTGCACAACGATATTCGAATCTTAAATGAGAAAACGATATGAAACTCAAATGATCTGAGCCATTTTAAGGGCGGTAGAATGGATATTTTTCTGAACCACTGGAAGCAAGATATAAAGAGAAAGGTATTGCTACTGAATTTATTTTATGGTAAAGATAATGAAGACATGTGAATGCCATATGCCGCCCACCAAATGTCAGGGGAGCTTTAAATTAGTAACACAATCCGCGCATCCGAAAAAATTTCCTTTTTATTAAAAATGTGAGAAATATTACCTGTCATTATGAGTACTGCAGACAGACCTGTTAAAATTGATTAGTAATTAATAATCAATTAATTATACGGATTTTTAATTGGTAATGAACATTTTAATGGGTTTTCAAGAAAAGCGCACTATTAATTGATTACTATTAGAAAAAATCAAAAAAAAAATTGTTTTGATTACTTTTGATCTTTTTTGATTTGTTTTATTATCATTTTTGATTTTTTATGATTTTTTTTTCAGTATTGTTGTAGAAGCATATAAATATAGACATCATACGGAAAAAAATCCACGACGTTTTCAAACTAACTACTAACTCATATCACTTATATGCCACTTTAAAGTTCTATTTAGTAGCTGTAATGGTTTTCCTGAAGTTTCCAAATCCCCCACCACCGGATAATAAAAAAATAGAAATATTTTAATAACAAATGAGTTCTCTGAAAGTAACAGTTATTACGCTGCTACATTATTGCTCCTAACCATAACGTTGCCGAATATCTTATAGGAGCGTCTCTGGAACGTTGCGGTTACCAAAAAAGTATTCCTTGTTTAGGTTACAAGTATGTAATAAATATAAAATATAAAAACAAAAAAAATACACTTGAAAGTCACAACAATGGCAACAGCTCCGTTTTTGCGACTATTTGTGCTAGTTGGGATTGTTTTTAATTTTTTTTTTTTTTTTTTTTGAGGTTTGTGTGAAATATTTCATTTTAATTCGAATTTTTAAATAAAGCACTTTTAATAATTTCTACAAATTTTAAATAAACCTCTCCGAAAAAAAAAATAATCGCCACGACGCTGCAGCTGAGTACACAATGTCCCCTTGCTCCTTTGCGAAATTGCACTCTCTTACTTGTTTTTTTTTTTTTTTCATTGTTTTACATTTGTTCCTATTCAACGCATTCATATTTGGCTTATCATGCAAATATGTAACTTGCTCGAAAACAAAATTATATATTTTTTGTCTAAATTATTAGTCGCTCAACTTAAGTCAAACATTGTAAAATCACAAAAGCTTCATTGTTTTCTATTGCTTGCACACGATATTATTTGTGGCTGCTTAAACTATTTGGTTACGTTTATTCTATTTGGTTAAACTTATTTGAAATAAATTTAGCGAAAATCAAATAAATTTGGAAATTTTGTAAATTTATTTGTCCAGCGGAAATTTTGTGTTCTGTGCTGAATTGATTGTAGAGAAATCGACTTTAAGTTGACGGCTGAACTGTTCAGTCTGATTAGTAATTAGTAATCAATTAATTAGCTGGCTTGCTAACCTGGCAATGATTATTTTAATTGTTTTTCAAGAAAAGGCAATTATTAATTGATGACGATCAGAAAAAATCAAAAAAAAATCTAAAATAATCAAAACAAGTCTAGAAAAAATCACAAATACTCAGAAAAAGTTGTTTGGATTACTTTTGATTATTTTAGACTTTTTGCAGTTTTTTTTTTTGATTATTTTTGATTTTTTACAGAATAGTTGATGTGTATATTTATGTACTTTTTACATATTTTACTTGACCTCGAGCCAGCAAAATATAAATTTTATCATATAAAAAGGTCGCCAAGAACTTTCATACTACAAAGACGGTAGGTACGCCGTATAGCACAAAACAACAAAATTGCACTCCCACCAAGGATTTATGGACTACCAAAGATACACAAGGAAGGAGCACCACTCAGGCCTATTTGCTCAGCGGTTGGCTCACCATCATACGGGCTGTGTAAATATATTGTGAATATTTTGAAAAATGTAAGGACGATCTCCGAATACAACATAAGAAACACATTGAAATTTAAAGAAAGAATAAATAATAAATTTATTTGTGATGATGAAAAACTCATCGCTTTTGACGTTGTTTCCCAGCATTCCGACACATTTAGCACTTGACATAATAAGAGACAAATTGACGATTATAAAAGAACATACAAAGATACCTAAACACATATTTATGGAAACTTTGAAATTTTGTATCGAAGAAAGTTAATTAAATTTAAAGATACGGTATACACGCAATTGAAAGGAATGCCGCTGGGGTCACCAGCATCGCCAGTTATAGCTGACATTGTAATGGATGAACTATTAAACAAGACGATGGAAAAACTTCGACATAAACCAAGAATGGTAACCAAATATGTTGATGACTTATTTGCAGTCATACGCGAAGATGAGGTGCAAAGTACACTCCAAACTTTAAACTCGTTTGACCGAAACATCAACTTTACGATAGAATTGGAAGAAGAAGGCAAATTACCGTACCTAGACTCGATGATAATCTGGAGAGAAAACCAGCTCAAACTGAAGTGGTATAAGAAATCAACAGCGTTTGGGCGAATCATCAATTTTCGCTCTAAACACCCTAAAGCGATGATAATGAATACAGCAATGGGCTGTATACGACATAAATATGTTGCAAATATCGGAAAGAGTTTACCACAAGGAGGTTGTAAACGAAATCACATCGTTGTTAAGAAACAATGACTTCCCGGACAATATCATAAAAACATTATTAAATAGATCAAAAGATACTCAACAAAAATCCGAAACCTCTAAAATATTCAAAGCAATCACGTATGTACCTCAACTCTCCGAACGTTTAACAAAGTCAGACTGTTATGATAAGGAGTGAAAATAGCCCACAAACAGTCCAATACATTAAAAACAAATTTAATAAAACAAAGTAAAAAATACCGCAATTAGACAAAAGTAATGTCATATATAAAATTCCATGCAACGGAAAAAACAACAAGCCTACGTGGGAACAACCAAATCAAAATTAAAAACCAGGGCCCTTACTCTGTAGTTCTATTCGAAAGGCCGTTCTACTCGAAAGCAAAAACCGATGCTAATACACATAGGCACTCTGTAGCTCATTAGAATTTCCTTTAGGAAATATTCCATAATAATAATTCACTGTTTCACAAATTTCAAGCGCAAAGTAAAATACAAAAGACATTGCATAAATCTTAAGTGCAGTATTAGGTAACGCAGCTTTACATGTCGCAGTAGCGCAGGTGATAAAAATCTCGACTACCACGCGTGTGGTCGCAGGTTCGAACGTAAGTGCTTTCACACCTAATTTTAATTTTTTTATATATTTTTATTAAATAAAATTAAATTTTTTTAATACATATATAAATACTAAAAAATTTTCATTTGTGGAATTTCTCCAATTTTTTAACCAGAATTCTTCAATTATTTTCTGTCAACAGCGATTGCTTAACTCTTTCTGCGATAAAAATGATTTCTTGATGAAAAAAAATACTAATTGTTTTATTACAATCATAAGATTTTTATGGATTTCCGTTTGCTAAATTGTTGTCGAATAGAATTTCCTAGCTTTCGACCATTTTGGCATACCAAATTTTCTACAATCGAAAGGGGGATAAATGAAATCCGAAGGCAACAGAATGGAACTCGAACAACGAATGTGTTCTACTCGAAAATTTCTTACAGAGTACGAATCACTCGAAAGCGAACAAATTTTCTTTCGAATAGAACTACAGAGTAAGGGTCCAGACTATCAAAACATAAATGCGACGTAAAACAATGTTATTACTCTAGCACTTAGAAAAAAGCACTTATGGCTTACTGTGCAACATGTTGTACATGTACATGTTTTTGATTGATTATCAAATTGTTTATTGTTGTATGTGCTTTTTGTTATTAAATTATTTATTGTTACAGTTCCCTGAAGACGGTTACCGTAGAGTAACCGAAATATATTGGAAAAAAAAGAAAACATGTGTGTTTTTATTACATATTTTACTTGACCTCGAGCCAGCAAAACATCAATTTTAAAAATAATAAAAAAAATCAAAAATTATCAAAAGTAATCTAAACAACAACTTTTTTGGATTATTTTTTTTGTTTTTAATTTTTTTAATATTCGCAAGAAATGATGATTTTTTTATAATTTTTTCATTAATTGGAAAATAATCATTGAAAATTTAAGCTAATGGTAACCAATCATTAAATGGATTCTCCAGAAAATAATTATTCAAACCGGTAATCATTACGATTAGTAATCATTATTTAACAAGTCTGATTGACGGTATATGAGGTTGGTGCTGCACCAAAATTTAGAATTTTTTATTTCAAGTTTTCTCCAAAATATATTTTCACCATTCTTTTTTCATGCCAGTAGACAATATCGTGAATAGTAACGAATAATACACCATTTTCTGCTCAACAAAATAATTTTCCAACTGGCGCATTTCGAAAAGTAATCCTTGACCGATCAGTTTCTCTATATTTCCATCTGTTTTTTTTTTAGTTTTGTTTTCGTTTTGAGTTGTAAATTCCGTTTAATGTTTTAATTGCACTAATTGCCATCAATCGTAATTGCACCGGAAGTGTCACCAGCGTACGTTCAACATCGATTTCCATTTGGTTTTTGTAAGGTGTTTTATGTCGAACACAAGATCACTTCAAACACTCGCCAACATAAATTATCTTTTAGTGCTTTTGGCATATTTTGAATTTGTTTTGACATTTAACTTGTCTAAATATAAGTCGCAAATGGCTATAGAGATTTGTATGAATTTCATATTTCAATTAGCGGCAATAAATATTTTTGAAAGAAATTACAGATTTAATGCTTTTGGATGGCTTTTAAGATTACAATATCTTTAGTGAAGCGCGAAAAAATTTATAAAATATTTGCTAACAACATTACCTTCAAGATTTTGTGGCAAAATATATTTTATTTTGAAAAATATTCAATTTTGAGTTTTTGAATCTGCGAAAAAAGTTGTTTCACTCTCATCGTTCCTTTTGCATCAGGGCCCTTACTCTGTAGTTCTATTCGAAGGCAAATCTGTTCGCTTTCGAATGATTAGTGTTCTGTAAGAAATTTTCGAGTAGAACGCGTTTGTTGTCGAGTTGCATTCTGTTACCTTCGGATTTGAAATTTGTGAAACAGTCAGGAATGCCGATTTGTATTAGAATCTATTTTTGCTTTCGAGTAGAACAGCCTTTCGAATAGAACTACAGAGTAAGGGCCCAGGTAGGCCAATTTATTAAAGCATTTAAGTCGTGAAAGCACTTACATACAAAATCTCACCAATTAATAGGTAGCAGATAAACGTTAGCAACAAACAATTCTAATATTAATTACTTTCTCCTTATCCATCACACAACTTATAGATCAACTAGTTAGTTGCTTAGGACCACCAGTGAAGTGTCACACGCTCTGTGCCATGCCGCTTAACTAAGTACATGTCGTAAAATGTTTACTGAAAAGTTAAAAAAAAATATAAACAAAAGCTGAGTAAAAACTAAGAAAATAACGAAAAAAGCCGAATCACTTGATAGTTGGCAGCTGCCAAATGGTCGGTTGCATAAATAAAATCAAGCAAAAAAGTGCTTACAAAAGCCACACAACAAAATGATCCCTAGATTATAGTAAACTGCCTAGAGATGACAACAAAAACTATGCATTAAGGTGGGTTGAAATGTTTTCTTTGTAAAAAAAGAAAAATTACATTTCGAGTTTTCGTACTCGATGATTAACTAAACGATTGATCAAATGGAGAAATTCTAAAGGAAAAAAAATTTAAGGAAGTTGAAAAAAAAACTTGTTTGTAACTTATGTACACGGTTAAAAATTTGAGCCGCAATTTTAAAATTTTTGAACTACACATACATATGACGAAACGAATTTACTTTAGAAGTACAACTAGTAGTGATGGAAAGAATTTAAATTTTAAACCATAAATATCTCTTTAATTAAAAAAAAAATAATAATTAAAAGTTGGCGTCAGTTGGCAGTTTTCGAACCGACCCACACAGTATTAGAGTGGACTGTGCTAAGGCGTAATAAAATAAAAGAATGTTTGACCCATTTTTAAGGTAGTTTTTAAATTGAACGGTTAAGTATATACTGAAAAAGAACGTTTAAAAAAATTGCGCAACCCGATGAATGGTTAAAAATGTAGGCTCATATTTTTAACAGTGTAAAAACATCAACAAAATGTAAGGTCCCATTTTTGTATGAGAGAATAAAGAGGTTGCAAAAAGCACATCCAGCACTTTTAAAATATTTTTTTCAATATTAAATATTTTTTAACGATTTTTGGGCAAATAAATTTTTTTTGGAACTATTATATATTTACAGTTGTGTTCAATATAATAGTAGTTAAAATAAATTGGATATCGTTCGACGAAATAAAATTAAGCTGTGTTTTTAATCATTTTTATTTAAAACTAGCTTATACCAGTAGGTTTCACCCCACATTTCTATAACAAAATCCCAGTTGTATGGGAGGTGCCACGCCCCCTTTTTCGTTATCCGCAGTTTTTCTGGATGTGGTAGGGATTAATGTTATATAACCCCATACCGAATTTCAGTAGTCTAACGTAAATACTTCCAGAAATACGGCCTGTTAAAAGTTCCATTTGTATGGGAGGTGCCACGCCCCCTATATATATCAAAATATTTTTTAGCCCATGGCCATCCCGGTAAGGTATTCCGTTCGCGTTTCAAATTTGGTTACGATCGGACGCAAGTCGATCTATAGATAAAGGGTGTTTTTTTTAGGGGTATAGAACTTCGAATTGAAATAAAACACAAGAAAATCGTTTTAAGGTCCATCAATTTGGCTTTATTGGAAGGATAATTTTATGCCATTAATGTTTAAATATGATTTCGGGCATGTGCCGCCGCGGCTGGCTCGAATAAAGCCAATTCTACAGGTCCAATTTTCAACCCCTTTTTCGAGCATATGGGGCCGTATGTCGGCAATAACGCCACGAATGTTGGCTTCCAATTCCCCTAACGTTTCTGGTTTGTTGGTGTAGACGAGCGACTTCACATATCCCCAAAGAAAATAATCCAATGGTGTCAAATCACACGACCTTGGTGGCCAATTGACAGGTCCATTCCGCGAAATTATGCGCTCATCGAATGTTTCCTTCAATAAATCGATTGTGACGTGCGCTGTGTGGCATGTAGCGCCGTCTTGTTGGAACCACAACTCATCCACATTCATGCCATCCAATTCGGGAACAAAATAGTCGGTTATCATGGCTCTATACCGGTCTCCATTAACGGTAGCTGCCTCTCCAGCATTATTGCGGAAGAAGTATGGCCCAATGACTTCACCAGCCCATAGAGCACACCAAACAGTCAGTTTTTGTGGATGTAATGGCGTTTCAAGGGTCTCATGTGGATTCTCTTCACTCCAAATGCGGCAATTTTGCTTGTTGACGTAGCCATTCAACCAAAAATGAGCCTCATCACTGAACAAAATTTTGCGATGAAAATCAGCATCGAAATCAATCTCATTTTCGGCCCATACACCAAAATCACGACGCATTGCATGGTCTCGCGGCTTTAATTCTTGCACAAGCTGGATCTTGTAAGGTCGCAAGCCAAGATCTTTGCGCAAAATCTTCCATAAAGTTGATGGACAAAGCTCCAATTGCTGTGCACGGTGGCGAATCGATTCATTCGGGTCCTCTTCAACACTTTGCTCTACAGCGGCAATTGTTTCTTCGGTGCGCACTGTTCGACGTCTCTGCGGATGCGTATTATCACATAGAGTAAACGTAGCGCGAAAACGATCCATGGTTAACCGAATTAATTGCTCTGATGGACGATTATGTCGACCATAAAATGGACGGAGCTCACGGTAAACTTCGCGAACTGAACCATTATTTTCGAAATAAATTTGCACGATTTGCAAGCGTTGTTCTTTTGTCAACCTGTTCATGATGAAATGGCAAACCAAACTGAACATAAATGACATTAGAGTTGCCAGATTTGACCACAAAATGCCAGTTTTATCTCTATTCGAAAAACAAACCTGTAAAAAAAACACCCTGTACATATATATATATATATACATACATAATTTGAATTTTATATTTACTTTGTGATTTCTTAGAACTTAGAAATTTCTTTTTATGTGGTTTCTGTTATGGAATTCGCTATATTTTAAATGAAAATATTAAAATTACAGCTTCTTCGTATTTCGTCGTACGATATCCATTTTAATGAACTACTATTATAATGAACACCGCTGTATACGTATACCTAAAAAATTTTGAATTAGAAAATTTTTTATAACAAATTTATTTTAATTTTTTATATATATTTTCAACCCACCCTAATGTACATGCAAGTTTATATTGCACTTAGAAAGCACGTTGTGTGTGGCCGTTTGTATAGCATTTGTAGTATTTGGCTCTTTGGATTTTGCCTTTTGTTGACCGCCTCAGCATTTAAGTGGCATCGTTAGCACTTTGTCAAGCATAGCCAATTGGCAGCGTTGACACTTTGGTGCCCAAAATGCGGTAGCTTGTGTAAGCAAATCACAGCATAGCATAACAAAGAAGATAATGTGCATAAGTACAACAAGTATTTATGTTTCATATGTACGTATGTATGGTTGTACTTTCATGTAGATAATAACATTGACTGATGGATGGTGCCAACAAGATGTATTGATGTACTTTGTTGTGCTGTAAAAATGCTGCATAATAAAATTCAAGCACTCGGAGAGAAAAAAAACGGGTTATGGCAGTCTGGAAAAGGAGAATCGGAACTGGTAAAGTTGGATAAGAATTTTAGAACATTTATTTCTAGTTCACTATTAGCTTTTTTAATTACAATTGTACAAGCATGCTCCCGACGAGCTAAAGTATTTTCTTTCAAATAAAAAAAAAGAACAAGAGAAGGCATAAAATTGTATGGAAAAAAATACAGAAGTCTCCAAGAAAAAAAATTGCCAAAAATCAGCAAAATGTGTTACGAGCTTAAGATTAATACATTATTGTACAAAACTCCATACTGTAAAAAATTCAGAAAAACTCTAAGAAAAAAACTTTCGGGAATTTTGCGCACATTTTTAAATCAAAATTTATAGTTTTTGAAATATACATTGACACATGCTTTTATATAGTATTTGTTAAAATTATTTTATTAAAGCCAAAATTTGTGAAAATCGTCGAAATGCCAATACTTATGTTCTCCACTGTAAATACGCCACAATAAAAGCTTTCAACCCCTTTTTTGACCGAACCGTTTCACCGATTTTAATGAACTGTGCACCGATGTAATGGAAATAAAAATCTTCGGTGCATAGGGGGTATCTCTTATATAAAGGAGGCGCGGCGTCCAACTTACAGCATAAAATGTGAAAATTTGAATATCTCCAAAAGCAATAATGTCAGAGTAATAATCTTTGATAGGAAGATGCAAAACATCAATCAATATAGGACCTGCTGTGAAATATTGATGGTTTTGAAAAAAGAGGCGTGGCACCTCGCATACAAACTCACACTTTCATATCGTATATATCCGTAACTACATAAGCTCCATCAGTGAAATTCAGTAGCAGTGATTATAAAGCTTATATCATCCTTTTAACAAAAGTTGGCATATATTGCTAATATCAACCGTTTTACGAAATGTAATCTCGAACCTATAAATACGCCACCTGAAAAATTTCTCTTCTTCTTTTTTTTGCTATCCGGTTGGGCGATTTGAGTAGGCTGTAAGAGATATTGCGAATGGGGGGTCAAATCCCTTCCTTAATCGCTGCTATGTTGTAATAAAAATATGACCGACTTAAGGTAAAACTTGGACTGTGGAAAGGAGGACGTAGAACTGTCAGTACTAGCCTAAATTTTCCTTCTGCGTGTCTGCATGTAGACATGTTACGTATGCTTACTTGAGTTGATGTTATTGCATTATTCGATAATGGAGATCGTGTGAGCGCTCTCACTTTGAGCACGAAGAGTCTCTTGGTTGGAAATATTAAGGCAGCAATACCAAACATAAAAAAATACTTAAACATTATACATGATACAAACATATCCACAAAAACAAAATAAGCTATTATTTATGTTGAATTGATTGGAACTGAGAATACTCAACACAGAAGTCAATAACATTTCAGGGTGCTAACGTCAAATGGAAAACGACTCTAACTCTTTATATGTACAAGGTGGCGCAAAAGTAAGCTTCCGATGTTCAGCATATCGGTTGTGGCACGTGCAGTGTGTGCTGTTGCACCGTCTTGTTGGAACCACATGTTTTCCAATCAAAATTCATCAAGTTGCGGCAAAAAGAACTCGTTGATCATTGCTCTGTAGCGCTCACCATTCACAGTAACCGTTTGGCCCCGACCGATTATTGGTCAAATAAATAGTCAGCAATATTCCGCGTTCTGGAGCAGTGTAGGGTAATATTGTTTATTAACGTGTATTTCGCATGTGTTTACTACACAAATGTCAAAACATAACTGACTTTAGGGGCCAATCGCAAAATTTATAGCATTTTCTGATAGGAGGATTACTTTTGCGCCACCTTGTATGTATGGCATCGAAAACTTTGTGCAACCTGCCCGAAATCTATTAGTTAATACCTTATTTTATTAATAAAAAATTTTCAAAAAAGTTAAGCAGATTCTTTTTATAATAATAAATTTCCCAATTAATGGTCAGTAAGAACAACTTGAAATATTTCCTTGCCTTCTACGAAAAAGACACCACTCTAATGGCTTCATTTGTAATACAGTCTACGATTCTTGCTCTTCCCTATAAAAATATTTGTCGTTCAATCAACTTTGTTGGAAATATATGTATGTATTTAGGTAAGTCCTTTTTGTGAAACTCAGTTTAGAATAATTCAAACAAAAATGAACTCAAACCAAACCGAAATCTGCTTATAATAACACACAAACCTAATTTAAGTGGTCATGAGCAAGGATCACAAACTAAAACAAGTAAGTAAGGGGCTGTCTGCGACTGTGCCGAAGACTTGTTACCTTTCATGAATACGCATCACAGTATTAAGTGTCGGATCCTTACTCACAATAAGTGAAAGCTCTGCAAAACTGATAATTTAAAGATACATAGCCCAAACCCCATTAATCGGAACAATCGAATATATGGGAGCTATATGTTATCTAGGTCCGATCTGACTGATTTTCACTACACCCATTACATACATAATAAGTACCAAACGTGCAAAGTTTTACGTTCCTAGCTTTTTAATTGGAAAATGTGTAGCCCAAAACCCATTTATCGAAACTATCGATTGTATGGGAGCTATATGTTATGTAGATCCGATCTGCCTGATTTTCACTACCCACATTACATACATAATAAGTACCAAACCTGCAAAGTTTTACGTTCCTAGATTTTTAATTGCAAAATTTATAGCCCAAAACCCATTTATCGAAACTATCGATTGTATGGGAGCTATGCGTTGTATTGCTCCGATCTTGCTGATTCCGACGAATCATTAATCTCATACAAAATGGCGGCTCCATACAAAATTTCATCAAGATACCTCAAAAACTGAGGGACTAGTTTGCTTACAAACAGACAGACGGACATGGCTAAATCGACTCTGCTCTTCGCCCTAATCATTTCGGTATACTTATTGGTGGGTATATCTCTTCTTCTTCTCATACTTGCAAACATCGGACCAAAGTTATAATACCATTTGATGTTCATAAAAAGTATAAAGTTGAGTGGAAAAAATTGCAAAAAAAAAATATAAAATAAAAATTTGCAAAATTCAATTTAAAAATATATGAACCACTAAACAGTTGTTTGTTCGTATGATTTCTACCAAATCCACCCCCCTCTACATGCCCACTAGTTGGCCTGCTAAATCGGCGTTACTAAGTCAACTCTTCACAGCTGGTTAAGCTGGTTTGCTTTTTCGCCAAATGCCTTTTAGCAAATTTATTTTACCATTATTTTTTTTATTTTACTAGCAAAAGATCAACAATAAAATTTAGTTAGTTTTGGTTGGCTTTTTTGTTGTGCTTGCTATTGTTATTGTTGTAATTGTATGCATGTATTACTAATGCTAGTTTGATTAGCTATAAAGGTGCTTTTTGTCGCTGCTGCGACTATTTTTTTTTTGTTCTTGTTGTTAATGATTGAAGGTCACTTAAGTTGATTTCAGCTTAAATTTCGAGTTGTAACTCCAAGTTGCGCTTAATTGAGCCACTTTGGCGGGCACCGCACCAACGCTTGTTTAACTGAATTTTGGTTGTTTTTCTTTTGCACATACAAACTGTGAGTTAATTTATTTTGCAGTAAATTTGTATTTGAGTTCATATAGTAAATGCAAATAAAATGTCAAATGTTATTTAAGTTGTTGCTATGCATGTAAAAATGTGCGTTTGAACTGGTAGTTTTGTATTGAACATATATTTCAAACGATTTATAAACATAAAATTGAATTTGTGTCGGCGCTTTTCAGCTTTGTTTTGTTGTTGTTCTTGATACATTAATTAAATTTATTATTTTATTATTTTTGAGTGCCGTATTTTTCCGCTTTGTTGTTACTATTTCGCGTGCTTGGGCATGCGATCCCAGATGTGGGTGTGTCAAAAACCAGCATGCAGGCCTTGACTTTTGTATTTAAAATATTATTATTATTGTAATCTTTTGCTCTTTACTTATTTTCTATGGTATAATTATAATCAGCACTTCAATTATTAAATATTATTTTTTTTGTTTTACTATGCTGAGAATTTTCATATTTCATTCTATTTGGAATGGGTGAGGTTAAGTTTGGTGGGCAT
The DNA here is from genome assembly GCA_949987695.1 of Merzomyia westermanni. NCBI lineage: Eukaryota > Metazoa > Arthropoda > Insecta > Diptera > Tephritidae > Merzomyia > Merzomyia westermanni. Next base: position 196,439,732 of record OX465288.1, read on the forward strand.
GCGTGACATTACAAAAAAATGTCAATCGGAAACAGTTGTAGCCGTTCTAAATGCAGACTTGCTAAATTTGATAAGTAATTAGTAATCAATTAATTAGAAAGCTTTTTTTATTGGTAATGGTTATTTTAATTGTTTTTTCAAGAATTATTAACTCTTAACGATTATGAGAAAAAAACAAAAAAAAAATAAAAAAAAGGCTGTTTTGATTACTTTTGATTTGTTTTTTTTTATTATTTCTGATCTTCTTCTGTATTGGTGATGTGTATATTTATGTGCTTCTACAACAATAACGAAATAAATCAAAATTAATCAAAAATAAATCTAAAGTAGTCAAAGAAATTATTATTTAAAATTTTTTTTATAATCGTTAAAATTTATGATTTTTTTTTGATACATTTTTTTTTTAATTGGAAAATAATCATTAAAAATGTTAAGTAACGGTAATCAATTATTAAATGGATTCTCAAGAAAATAATTATTCAAACCGGTAGTCATAATGATTGGTAATCATTATTTAACGGGTCTGTCTAAATGTTCTTAAGCTTCTTAAGGAAGAAGCTAGCCGCGCACTCCATTCTTTCACAAAACATTTTATATCCCCATATGTTTGAAGAGGTGGTGCACAGAAAATCGAGTTTGGCTTTAATGGATTATTTTTAAAATATTGATTTTTTGGTAATGGACTTTTAATAAATCGTTAATACGAATTATACTTTTTAAATAAATTATTAAAATAAATTATACTTTTTAAATACATTTTTTTAATTATGCCATCTGTGCAAAGAATGGCAAATTGGCTTAAACTATGTACGCATTAAGGCTGAAAACACATAGTTTAGTCTAAATAACTTGTGGTTGGTCTTGAATTTAGTAAAATTTTAGGCAACATGGAACACTTATTGCAATTATTTAACCTAAATTTGTTGTTTAATTCAGAATTTAAAAAAAAAACTTATTATATTTTTTGTTTAATTTCAAACCAAATGATTGCTGTTTTATTTATGCTTAATATTTATAAGTTAATTTAATTTTAAATTTAGTCATGCGTTAAATGGTATATTAATTTGTAATAATATCAAATAATATTAACTTTTCTAATAACTAAACACAATTTTATATTGTTTACTCTTATTCGTGCCTATCAATTCCGAGGGAGATCCCGTCAATGCGCCGTCGAAAAAATGCTGTCAGGATCACGACCGTCTCCCGAAAATTCGCATTTCTTAACTTGGCATCACTAACTATGAGTGACAACTTTTATACTGCCTTTAAATTCCGTCAACAAGTAAACAAAAAAACAGCTGTTTCTCGTACGTATCAGGTAGCACTGATTCTAAATTAACTTGGTACGTAGACAGCACTAACTAAAAAATAGTTGTAATTTCTGGCAGCATTTCGAGACTAAGTGACAGCAGTATTTGGGTTAAAAAAGATCTCTAGCTCTTATTAGGGGCAAAGTGTTTGCTTAAAAAAAAAAAGATGAATTTTAATAGTTTTTTCCTCCACATTTCAACAGTTCCAAGGAAAGAAATTGTTCTTGTCCAAACTCGTAAAAAACATAAAAATGTTTCGGTGTGCATTGTTTTCATACTCTTTTATTTTCATTCAAACGAACATAGTTGAACTTTTCATTTGATTAAAAAAACTAAAATGAATATTCTTTTCAATTTCGGAAATTCTATTAGCTTAAGAAGGACGACCCTGCAGTTCCTGGAACGATAAAAGAAAACCAAAAACCAGGGGGAACATCGTAGTTTCAAAAATAGACACATCAAACAAATCAATCTGTAGCAATAATAATGCCGAATATGTCGGCCTTTACACAATTGGTGGTTAAAATTAATAGAATTAGAAGTTTAGCTGACCAAGGAACCGTCGTTCTGATAACCTAATGGTTAACAGAATGTGCCAAAATGTCTGTGTTTAAGAAGTCAAGCAGCTTCCAAAATAAACGTATGTATTGTATCTCGATACAAATAAAAACTTTAAATAATTAATAAAAATTATTAAAAAAAAGAGAAAAACAACAAATAAGAACTTAAATTTTCATAAAAGTTATTATTCGTAATTATGAGCTCTTTTATAGACATAAATACTTTGTAAAGTGATATGTGTTTTATAAAAGCGTCCAACTGTTGGCATATGCTGACGATATTGATATCATTGGCCTTAACAACCGCGCCGTAACTTCTGCTTACTCCAAATTAGAAAAAGAAGCGGAGAAAATGGGATTGGTAGTGAACGAGAGCAAAACGAAGTACCTTCTGTCATCATGCAAAGAGTCAGCGCATTCGCGCCTTGGCAACCAAGCCACTGTTGGCAGCAATAATTGTGAAATAGTAAAGGACTTCGTTTACCTGGGAACCAGCATTAACACCAACAATAATGTTAGCCTAGAAATCCGACGAAGAATTACTCTTGCAAACAAATGCTACTTCGGACTGAGTAGGCAATTGAAAAGTAAAGTCCTCTCTCGACGAACGAAAATAATACTCTACAAGTCACTCATCGCACCCGTCCTGCTATATGGTGCAGAAGCGTGGACACTAACAACATCTGATGAGGCGCCTCTGGGAGTATTCGAGAGAAAGGTTCTTCGAAAGATTTGTGGACCTCTACGCGTTGGCGACGGCGAGTACCGAAGAAGATTTAATGATGAGCTGTATGAACTTTACGCAGACGCCGGCATAGTTCAGCGAATTAAAACACAGCGGCTTCGCTGGCTAGGCCACGTAGTTCGAATGAGCGAAGATTCTCCAGCCCAGAAGGTATTCTTATCGGCACCCGCCGGTGGAAGCAGAGGAAGAGGGAGACCACCACTCCGATGGAAGGACCAAGTGGAGACGGATTTGCGATCCCGCGGTGTTTCCAATTGGCGCCAGTTGGCGCAACGAAGAAACGACTGGCGAGCTATGTTGGACGGTCAAAATCGCCCAGGCGGTTAGATGACCATTTAAAGAAGAAGAAAGAAAGTGATACATTCTTTAATATAAATTAAATAGTCATCACGATACAGAAACATGTGAACATGTTTTGTATATGGAACTATGTAGTAAACGGCCCGCTTCGCTGCGTTTCTGAACTAATAACAAACTTGATCCGACTTTAATCATTATATCGCATACTAAATAAGATATGGAACTGAATGGCATCGCTTATTGCAGCACTCAATATCACCTTTCGTTTGATACCCATATTGTACTAACAGAGCTTGGGACACCTTCGTGCACATATTGGTCGATATCTCCGAAACTGGTCAAGCTATCGCAATAAGTTATATTCTAAACTTTAAGTAAAACGTCAGGTAATGCAATGGTAAAAACTCTATTTAGTGCCATTCAGCAGTTTTTGAGTGATGCGCGACCAAGCATACAGACAGACAGACAAAAATTTTTAAAACTCTTGAGTGGGCTTCTATAGGCTCAATAATGATCCTAAAATATATTTTCGTTTGGCTTAATTTGGTTTGTCTCAGTTTTTGTTCTTTTGAAACCACGCCATTCAATTAGTTTCAGAGATATCGCTTCACAATTTGAGAGCCACTTGTTTGACACCATTATCAAAATTTTGCGTGATTTTGACAAAACTTTTACATGATATAATATGTGTCTCAAATATGATAAGACAACTCGTCTTCGAGTTATAGCTACCGCAACGTATGAATATTCTTGCCACGCTCATTTTAAAAATTTATATTTTTCTGAATTTCTTCTTACAAGTACACTGAAGAAGTAATGTTGGCATAAAAGTGGGCGTGGTCCAACACTTTTGGGATATTCTTTGTTATGACAGTAATCTGTTTTTCGATTATGGTTGTGATAACATAAACGATTTTTCACTTATGATTAAAAATATTTTTAAAGTTGACTTTAACAAAAGTGGGTGGTGCCACTCCCATTTCCAAAAACTACTGTAAAATTAATTTGATGCCTTAATTGCAATATACACAGCAATTTAGGTCATTATAGTTGGATTATATGCTGAATAATGACTGCTTTGAGTTTGACACAATATTCTATACATAAAAAATGGGCGTAGCATCGTACGACTTCTGCTACTTTAATTAGTGATTCAAGATAACTCAAAATGTACTCAAACTGACGTGTTCTCAGGATTTAAACTTCTCTTTTCCTCCTGAACACTTAAATATGCAAACAGCTATATCCATCCCACTTCGCTTATGCCTTTACGTCCTACCGTTAGGCACATTAAGTCTATATACCTTCTTTGGGTTCGGTAAGTGTGCATTGTATAGGTGAATGCATTTTCTTAACAAAATAATGAACGATCAGGTGAGTTCCTACGGATGCTAGAACATGAATCAGAGTAGTCGCATTGTTGAAATTCTTGCGTAACCAAATAGCAAAGCCAACTCGGACGTCATCTAGGTGCATGCTTTGTTTGCTGTTGTTGCCATAGTTGACCAACTTACTATCTCTCTCTCGACATAATAGTAGTCAACATTCAGCTAGCGTGTAGAAAGCTGAAACAGAGCCACAACGCTAGATAATTGTTCAAAGACGGTAGCTAAGCTTTTTGTGCTGTCGCTGGCTCGTTGCAGCTCTTTTACTTAAGACAACAATTCACTTTGCTTGTGTGGCATTTTAATATCGCTGGCATAGATCGCGCAGGCCAAGCAGGCTTATATGCATGCAACATTTCACAAAGTGGTGCGAAGGGATGAGCAACCTTTTGGACTTGCGTCTCATATGAATTGGGCTAATAAAATGCTGGAAAAAGACTTTCAAATAAATAACAGCAAAACGGGCGCAAAGGCATAGCGGCGGCAACAAGCCAACCAAGTAACAATATTTTGATCGTAGATATGCATGCAACTAGTTGTTGTTGCTATCTTTCGTTGCCTTTTTGGTTTTTGTTTTTGTTTTTGCCAGCAAAGAGGTTTGAGGTTTACTGTTTGTTCTTCGTAACAACAATGTGCCAAAAACAACAACAGTAAGTACAATAAAAATATGTTAGACCACTAGCATTGCAAATAAACAGTTATGCATTGGTTGTGTATGTAATTCCGGCGAAGTCGATTACCGATTACTGCAGCAGCAACAGCAACAACAGCGAAGCAGCAGCAAGTGCAAAAATGTGCATTTTAATCGTGAAACATTGTAACAAACGCAGCTTCTTTATATGGCCACTAATGGAGTACGTATGTCATACGAGGGATGGCTGAGAAGTTGTGCGCTTTAAAGTTGGTAATTGTTCAGGTGCTGTACATCAGCAATTTCTGGTCGAGAAGAAGAATGGTTTAAAAGGGAAAAGTGAAAGTAGAAGACTCAAAAAAGTTAAGTAACAGAATAAGAAGAATAGGATGAAAAACTTTGAAGGAAAGAAAGTTATATAGAACAAAGCAAATAACATCTTAATTGGAGGAAACTCGATGGAGAATCAAAGGGAAGATGAAGAAAAAGAAAGAGATGCTGAAGAAAAGGAATAAGCGTGGAAATGAAAGAACCAAAAAAGGAGATGCGATGAACTGAATTAGATGTAAAGGGGAAAGAGAAGCAGAAGAAAAATCAAAAGAAACTGAAGGAGAGTTAAGAGAAAAAAAAATTGGAGCAGAAGTAGGAGAAGAAATAAAAACTGAAGCAGAGACGGAAGGATAAGAAGAGATAAGAAACTAAAGACGAGGTAGGAGAAGAAAAAACCCAAGTAGTGGTGGGAAATACATGGAGAAGAAAAGAAAAAAGAAACTGGAGCAGAAGAAGGAGAAAGGGAAGAAAGCACACTAATACAGAGGAAGAAAACAGAAACTGAAACGGAGGTAGGAGAAAAGAAATAGAAACTGAAGCAGAGTTAGGAGAAGGAAAAATCGTAAGCAGTGGCGGAAGAAGAAGAAAAAGAATAAGAAACTGAAAAAGAGGTAGGAGAAGAAAAAAAATCAAGTAGTGGTGGCAAATACAAGGAGAAGAAAAGAAAAACGAAACTGGAGCAGAAGAGGGGGAATAAAACAAGCTGAGGCAGAGGCAGAAGGAAAGAAAGAAAGCAGATACCCCTCGATGGTTGATCTACGGATATGATGCCTCTCACCTCTCATTACCAACCTTATCCTTCCTTACGGAAGGAGGGGTAACATGACCTAGAAGGTTTCACTGGTCATAAATCGCTACCACGACAGTCGGGCAGTACCGCAAGGGAGTACCGGAGCGTACCGGGTTCAAATCCGGCCAAGGACTGTTAATTCGACAACACTCCCCAAAACCTTCGGGGAGTGTTTTTGTCGTTACCACAACAACAACAACAATAAAAGAAAACAGAAACTGGAACAGAGGTAGGAGATAGGAAAAAGGAACTGAAGCAGAGCTAGGAAAAGGAAATGAAAAAGGAACTGGAACTGGAGCAAAAGGAGAAAAATGGAAAAAAGAAATTGTGGCAGAAGAATGAAAAGCTAAAGGAGATTAGAAGAAAAAACCTAGCTTTAGTAGAAGATGAAGAAAATAAGAGATTAAAAGAAAAATAATATTTTTTTTTGTCCACTTCAGCAGAAAAACTACGAAAAATAGAGAATTAAGTATAAGTAAAAAAACAGCAAATATATAATAAAGTAAAGGGATAAGAAAATATGAAAAAACCTGGAGAAAAATAATAGAATTAAAAAACGGAATAGAACAAAAATAAAAAAGCGGAAACCAAAAAAATATGTTTGAAGATGGACAATGAAAAACTGCAGATAACTTCGCCAAGAGAGAAGAAACAGTCTATACAAGTAAACGAAAATAAAGAAGAACGAAAGTAAAATCAATAGGAAGGAAAATTTTAAAGATGAAAAAAGCCATGTCGAAGAAGCAAAAGGAACTAAAAATGGCTGTGCCACTGCACCAAACTGTCGTTAAATAAAGGAAAGCGGAAAAATTTATTTTTTTGAAAATGCGAGTGGCAACGCCTCCTCCTTTTGAGCAATTCTATGCTTACGTTTCGTAAGCTCTATCTCAGTGGAGCAGTGAGGCGGGTATGGGTGACATCATGCCCCGGGTGCTACGCACAAAGGGGCGGCAAATGGTCCGCATTGATTGATTCATTGATGATTTTAAATTTAGTCACAGAGTTATATCATGAGTGTATTGAGCACCGGGCGAGAGTTAAGCTAACTACGTCAATGCTCTAACTCGAAAATCTCCTTTTTTCTCACCACGAACTTATCGGCCACCTCGCATATGTTTGGCAAATATTGGAATGCATATATAAATATAGATATATACTCACGGCGTACTTGGTTATAACTGATTTTGTGGCTCATACCTTCATGCAAGTATCCTACTTCATTGTAGTTGTTGTTGGTGCAGTGCAGTTTTGGCTACAACTATTCAACTTATAAAGGGTAACCAACCCGTTATAGAAGTAAGACCCATCAAACCCAAGAAAACAACAACCAAACCAAAGTACAACTACAAACACGAATGCGGTTAAAAGTATATGGCGTAGTTTGGTAACGCTCGTGCGAGCACAAATGTAATGTAACGCGCGCCATAACAACAAAATTAAGAGCAACAACAACTCAATGCACTAGTAAACCCATAAGCTAAGTGTTGTTGTACCTGTTGCATAGGTAACTTATGGAGCTTGACTACTTCTAGACTTTGGCTGACTGCTCAAGTGTTGCCTATGCGGTTAAGGCTAGTATGTAGTGATATATTAGGGCATGTTGATAACTTTGAGGCAATAAAAAGAAAGAGACTAATTTAAAGAAGTGCTCACAAAAACCGTTACAATTAGGCGCATGCTCAATTTTATTGTGGCCGCACAAGTGCAGCAGACTTACAGATATGAAAGTTTTATTTTTGTTTTATAATTTTATTTTATAGCGAATTATTTTGATTTCTTGATACTCATAGTGTACTTGTGCTGGCATACCATACAGAAGCGCTGACGTTCAAATCCCCATAAAAGTTATATTAGAAATATTTTAGAAAAAGCTTTTCAATCGACTACCCTCCGAGTGTATTTCACATGCACGCCGAGATAAACCGGAGATTTGACATTCTTGTCGATAGTACCGCGCTTTTTAGCACCCCAAAAATCATAGGTGTGACGATTGCAGAATCGTACCTTTGCTATTCAATGCTCCCAAAGTACGAAGCAACAACAAAATTCTCAAGCCAGTGGCTGCGAGTATTGGCGGCAGAGATAAAGAAAAGCCGCGGCCAATAGAGCTATGTGCCACTAATAACGTAGCCCACCTTGAAAAAAATGCCGGACCTGTCGTAACACGAAACTTAGGACGGCTTCGGGATGTCTGTTGTTGTTGTTGTTGTTAACAGTGCTTCGCCCTGCCCAATGGGCTCGATCACTCTAAATTGTCATCAGGCTCTTTTAACGGAAGTCGGAGGAAACGCGCAGTTTCCACAGGGTTGGACCAGACTGATGTAGGTGTTAGAAGATGGGTTGAACTGAACAGGAGAAGAGGGGTCATACCACATGCAGGGCATGTGGGGGGGGAAGTCTCGAAATATAGCAATTAAACAAAAGGGGAGAGAGAACACCACTTTGCGGCACCCCTTGTTTTACTCTTCGTGGTCTAGATTTCTTGTTCCTGAATTTGACTGTTGCCTGTCGACGATTGAGGTAATTAGCGGTCCACCTCTTAAGGCCGGCAGGGAGCGGTGTCTCATCCAGATCTCGGAGGAGTGTGGCGTGATTGACCGTGTCAAATGCATTTGACAGGTCAAGTGCCACGAGAACCGTCCTATGGTTTGGTGGATGTTAATTCAAACCGTTGTTAATCTGCGTTGTAATGGCGTTCAAATCGGATGTCGTGCTGTGATTTTTGCGGAAACCATGTTGATGATCGGCCAATTTTAGATTTGTAACGAAGTAAGGAAGCAGAATGGACTCTAGTAATTTCGCTACCGGCGAAAGGAGGGATATCGGCCGATAAGACTCTCCTAGGTTCGCCGGCTTCCCTGGTTTTATTAGGGCTTCGGGATGTCTCCTTAACGCCAGCACATCATTTATATAGTGCTTAGCAGAAAATTTATGCTGTACTCCTGTAAGCCTGTAGCTTGAAGCCGCCATCCCGGCATGCTCGAAAGATGTTCGGTAAGCACCATTATAAGATCCGTCATCATGTAACAATACAATGTGATCCAAAGGTGCACCGGCCGGCTGTCAATAACATCCACAAAGAGTCGGGAAGATCCGTTACCAACTCCCGTTCGGCGACTGCAGTCATTCAAACTAAAGCACTTCCAGCAGTGGAATCGGAAAAATAGCTTACTTAATAATCGATTTTTCTTTTTTTGGGGCAGAGATAAATTGATTAGTGAAAAATCGACTTTTAAAGAGACTAACCGATTTTTTCTCCTAAATCGATTTTTTAAAGCATTTTTAGAAATATATTATGAATAATTAATTTAGCGAAAATCATTTAAAATAACAGGTATAAAATAACCAATTGAACGATTTTCAAATTTCATAAACTCAGATTAAAATTATTATCATAAAAATAAATTTGTAAATATTTTACTATAGTATAAATACTGCTTTCGGGAAACAATGCCCGGTCAAGGAGTAGGCATTTATGACATTTTCGTTGCTAGTGCTGCCTATTTATCATGTAAGACAGAATCAGTCCTACCAAGTCGTCAAAAGGCAGATGCTTTTTACTTTGTTGGCCGTATTTAAGGTAGATATATATATACTTTTTTTTAATTTTAGTTTTTTATTGTATTGCTTTTCACTTAGGTTAGTGATGCCAAGACAATTCTTTGAGTTTAAATAATTAACTTAAAATAAATAATTGCCACAAATGTTCAGTGTTACTTAGGACTTGACTAGAATCAAGATTGATAATAGGTAATTTACACGAAACTTTGTAGTTTCATCTGTAGTGTACACATAATTTTAGCCATTTTGCCATCCGTCCATATATGTCTCTTTTTCCAAATGTCGATTTTAAAAGTCGAATTCTTAAAATCGATTTATTAAAAATCTGTGTTTAACACAAATAAAAACGGGGCAAAAAATCGATACTTAAAAGAGATAAAAATCGGTTAAAGTGAAAATCGATTATTTATTCAATACCCTACCCCTTGACGCACCACAACATCTTTTTAAATGTTCAACCTAGCAGATTCTTCTAACAGCTAACTTAAAATGGTCGAAAGCCTGAAGTTCCGTTACAAGAACAGCTGCATGAATTCCATTGCAGACCACTGAAATGCTGGTGTGCATCATTAAATTTTTTTTCCCAATTTAAGCTTTAGAAATGTATTATAACACTTACCGTTTATTTCGATGAGCGTTTAAGTCCAGTTACAGTTACATATGGTAGTACAATCAGTAAGCACGCTTTTACAGTATTAACTCAATACGGAGAACAATTTTCAGTGAAAGTTACTTCGTTATGTTTTGGTAGTTATTTCACTCAGGGAGCGTTGGTCATATTGATAGTGCTTGGTCGGCTATGAAACCGGAGAGCAGCTTACATCTAGCTATCCTTTGAAAGTTACTGGTGCCCATACATATATAGTCTCCATAAACTACCCAAATTATATTTACACATCACAACTTTAGTCTTCCACCAAACTCGCTGTATTCGATACCAAAATTGAACGGTTCGATTTAAAGAGGTTCTACAGTACGCCACTAGCAAAAGCCCGTTGTAACAGTGCCTTCATAATTGCCATATATTAGTTGTTGTCAACTTTACGCTTAGGCATTTGCGCATTCGTCAACTATAAAATCAATGAAGATGATCAGAGATAACTTACTAATTGACTAAGGTTAATTGTCTAGTTTACTTTATTGGAAATATTTTATATGTAATTAAGCCAAATCAAATCTTCACTACTTTAATGTTAATGGTATCCATATGACCAAATGTGCATCTAACACACCAATTGCAACAATCTGGCTTTCCCAATTAATATCGGCTAAGTTATTTATGCTTGTAAAAAGATAAAGGAAAGCTTGTTATTTTATAACATTCCTTGACTTCTAAACTAACCCAATAAGTATTGGGACATGAGCTAAGGAGGTCGCCCCTGCGGGTTAGGGGTTTAGAATGTGCCCGAGGTAGGCATACCGGTCGTAAGAGGCGACTAATATACACAAAGGTGATGACGTGCAATCCCGGTTGATCTACGGATATGATGCCTCTCACCTCTCATTACCCATCTTATCCTTCCTTACGGAAGGAGGGGTGACATGACCTAGAAGGTTTCACTGGTCATAAATCGCTACCACGACAATCGGGCAGTACCGCAAGGGAGTACCGGAGCGTACCGGGTTCAAATCTGGACAAGGACTGTTAATTCGACGACACTCACCAAAACTTTTGGGGAGTGTTTTTGTCGTTACCACAACAACAACAACAGCTCAAGGATCATTTGCAAATACATTTTTTGAAAGTATGGGTTAAGCATAAAATACCATTTGTTTGATACCCACACTAGCACATATTTAAATATATTTTTTAAAAAATATCAGCTAGGTGGCAACCTTGTAAAAGCATTCTAAGTGGCGTCACTTAAGTAGGAGTCGAGCGGATACAGGTTTTAGGGTTTTCTATTTTATTTTATTTTTCTTTGTTTTACTTTCTTTTATTTTATTTTTTATTTTTGTCTGATTTTATTTTATTTTATTTTATTTTATTTTACTTTGTTTTACTTTCCTTTATTTTGTTTTATTTCATTTATTTTAGTTTATTTTTTATTTTTTTTTCTGATTTTATTCTATTTTATTTTATTTTACTTTATTTTATTTTATTTCATTTATTTTATTTTATTTTATTTTGATTTAGTTTTATTTTATTTTATTTTGTTTTACTTTCTTTTATTTTATTTTATTTTAATTTTATTTTATTTCATTTTATTTTATTTTATAAAATTTTTTTTTTTTAACTTTGTTTTATTTTATTATACCTTTCATGAACATGAAATGATATTATAACTTTGGTCCGTTGCTTGTAAGTATGAGAAGAACAAGAAGAGATAGACCCACCAATAAGTATACCGAAATGATCAGGGCGATGAGCTGAGTCCATATAGCCATGTCCGTCTGTCCGTCTGTCTCTTTGTACGCAAACTAGTCCCTCAGTTTTTGAGATATCTTGATGAAATTTGGTATAGAGGCGCCATTTTGCATGAGCTTAATCATTTGTCGGAATCAGCAACACATAGCTCTCATTCAATCGATTGTTCCGATAAATGGGGTTTGGGCTATGTATCTTTAAATTATCAGTTTTGCAGAGTTTTTACTTATTGTGAGCAAGGATCGGACACTTAAAACCGTGATGTGTATTCATGAAAGGTATAAAGTCTTAGGCAGAGTCGAAGACAGCCCTTTCCTTACTTGTTTTATTTTATTTTATTTTATTTTATTTTATTTCGTTTTATTTTATTTCATATTTATTTAAAAGCTATTATAATTTAGAAGTTGTATGGAAATGCCATTTTAAAATATTTATAAAACAATTTTATTTTTTATGAATATGGGGATAGACTCTAAGTCATCCGTTGGTCAATATTATTTTCCGGACAAACCAGATTCTGCATTATGCAAATCTCTATATAAATAAAATTGTAACTCGATATGTGTACATTAGGGATATTCAAGAAAAATTAATAGGAGGGATCTTTACTGAGCCAGTAGAATCCAAATGCAACTTCCACCGTGGTATTAGTAGACGTCTAACTTAATATTTATTATATCCCTTATTTCGATAACTCGACAGCTTTCGGAGTTATCTACCAATATGTGGACCAGGGTGACCAGAAATATGTTAGTGCAATACGTGTATCAAATGAAAGGTGCTAAAGAATACTGCAATAAAGAATATAACTAAATTCCATATCTCATCTTGTTTCGAAGATATAATGTTTAAAATCGGACTCAGTGTATTTTACCTTCTGAGACGCAGCGAAAAGTAGCCGAGTGCAGCATAAAAAATTCTTTGTAAATCCTCCATGAGCTCTGCAAGATCAAATCCCATATTCGACCACCTAATAGTATCTAAAATTTTTAAAACAAATCCTACGAGAAAACATTCAATCAACAGGAATTTTTTAGCAACCAAGCCAAAAACATGTCATCAAATATTTATCTGACTTATAGACTAAATCTATATACTTAATTGATAACACATTGCGAATTTTATTTAACTAACGGTTTTAGCAAAAATTGGCGTTTATCAAAATGTGATGATTCAGGTTATGTAAACTAAAGGTACGATTTCATAGCGTGTAAAATTCGCCAAATATCATCCGACCTTAACTATGAAGTTCAGCTGTTTCAATAGACACATACATATGTATCTACATGCAACTGTACCAACGTAAATATGTACATACTTTAATAAAAATATATGTAAATAACCAGAAAAAAGTGTGAACAAATAGAAATTAAAAAATGTGCCTTTAAAGTGTATTGCGTTACTGTAAATATTTGTTAACCGTTATTATTTTTTGAATATAACAGCCACTTTTAGAAAACAATATATTCGACATGTATTTCTTTTGTATGCAGGCAAAAAGGGGTATTTTTTTCTTGAATTCTATGAGATATTTTCATATAAATATTTTCAACATATTTCGATTGAATTGGATACATCAATAGCCGATTTTTATTCGTCAGCACTTAGCAACAAAAAAATAAACTAACAATCTGAATTTTTTTAATTTCAAATTTCCTTTGAAAAACAAATATGAGCCATTCTGTATAATCTATTCAATAGCATATCTCCACTACTGACCGAGAAAAAACTTGATGAAAACTTAAAAATCATTCAGCCCGTTATTTGCATAACGTGCTTTCTTAGTTCATTGCTGTCCAGATCTAAGGTCCGATATGTGGTACACGTGTGTATATATATGCATGTATATATGTATTTAACCATGCTAGAGTAACAATATAATCATTACCATCGAAACAACCTCTTGTTTGCTGCCACCAACTAAGGCGTACTTGGCATCGCAAAAAGAATAATTATTGTTTGTCTGCTGTTAGCAGTACATACTCAGGAAAAACACTGCTACTGTGCAACACTAGCAATAACAACAACAACTATATAAACAATACCGTTCACCACAGGCATGCCAATCCCGGTTGCTTTTTCAGTGATTTATTTCTTACAATGCTAAAACGGGAAATCTGTTAAAACACACTAACCCCCAAATTAATACAAAAATAATACTAGTTTACAAGATCTTACTATGTACAGAGGCAGCAACAATAAATTGAAAATTGGTTTTATTCGTAACTCACCAGAAACCATAGAAATAAAGGTCTCTAAGTTTACATAAAATTAATCAAAGTTTGAAAAATGCTCAGCCAAATTTTTAACTTTTTTTGCAGTATACAGAGAAAATGTTTGAGTACGCAGTTTAGAGCTCAGAATGCTCAACACAGGAGTTTGTTTTGGTTTTGTACTCTCTATAGTTAGACATATGCGAAATGATCTATATTAAAATGAAATATAAAATAAAAAATAAAAAAATAAATTAAATTAAATTAAAAATACAAAAAAAAATAAACAGAATAAAATAAAATTAGATAAAATAGAAAAAATAATATAAAACAAAATAAAATAAAAATAAAATTAAATAAAATAAGATTAAAAATATCAAACAAAATAAAACAGAATAAATTAAATTAAAAAAATTAAAAAAATTAAATTAAACCAAATAAAATAAAATAAAAATAAAATTAAAAATATAAAACAAAATAAAACAGAATAAAATAAAACTAAATTAAATTAAAAAAATAAAAACAATAAAATAAAACAAAATAAAATAAAACAAAATAAATCAAAACAAAACAAAAAAAAGAAAATAAAATAAAATAAATAAAATCAAATAATATAAAATAAAATTAAATTAAATTAAAAGAAATTAAATAAAACAAAATAAAATAAACTAAAATAAAATAAAAAAAAAATCAAATAAAATAAAATAAAACAAAAGAAAATAAAATAAAATAAAATTAAAAAAATAAAAATAAAATAAGATAAAATAAAATTAAATTAAATTACAGAAAATAAAATAAAACGAAACAAAATAAAATTATTTTGTAAGTTGAACGAGCTCGAGACCAGTTGATAATAATTCTTAGAAAAATTTAAAGCAACAAACATATACAGGCTATGATTATAGTACTATTTCGAAAATAGCCAACTAGAGGAAAACTTGAATTAAGCACCTTGCAATCAGAGTGAGTGGGTTCGTTGCTCCACAAGATCCTCTAAAAATAGCAAAACTATACGACTTAGTCTGACGAGAAATCGTGGCTGAATCGAAATAGTACTATAACTATAGCCTGTATATGTTTGTTGCTTTCAATTTTTCCTCTAATCAAAAATAATAATAGTTAACTAAGAATTATTGTCAACTGGTCTTGAGCTCGTTAAACTTACAAAAATATGTAAAAATGAACAGACCATAAAACCAACAACAAAAATAACATAAAATAAAATTAAATTAAATAAAATAAAATAAAATGAAATAAAATAAAATAAAATAAAATAAAATAAAATAAAATAAAATAAAATAAAATACAATAAAATTAAATAAACTAAAACAAAATGAAATGAAATGAAATGAAATAAAATAAAACAAAATAAAATAAAATAAAAAAGGTTTTTTAAGCGTTTGCTTTTTTTTATAAATATAGGGCAAATATTTGTGATTTAAAAAAATAAAATAAAATAAAATATAATAAAATAAAATAAAATGAAATAAAATAAAATAAAACAAAATGAAATGAAATGAAATAAAATAAAATAAAATAAAAAAGGTTTCTTAAGAGTTTGCTTTTTTTATAAATATAGGGCAAATATTTGTGATTTAATTATGAAAACTATCTAAATTGAAATATTTTAATTTTCAAGTATTTCCGACTATAAATGAGCTCAAAAAAGAATACTAAAAATTATTAAGAAATTTTCATAGAAACTATGCAACATTTCAATTATTGGTAAACAATATATTTGACCTTAGTTTTTGATTGTTATACTTATAATTATTGAAATGGTACGAATTTCCAAATTAGGGGCAAATTTCGGTACAGCAAAGTCAAAAAATCCTAAAAATTAGTATTCCTAGTTCAGCAGCATAACAACAGACAATTACAAATGGCTCGTTTTCAATTTGCTGCACTTCTTCTATGGTCAAGTGCAAGAAATTTGTCAAATCGGCAGCATCACTTCGCTGAAGCGTAGCGTACCACGAGAAGTTTTGTTAAAAGTTGTGGTACAAATAGTTAACGAGTAAATACAACAATAAATAAGTATGTATGTATGTACGAGTACATACCCTGTAAAAAACGTTGGAGCATCAGAGTACTCCAACACTTATCCTCATTCATATAAAAAAGGTGGTCCAATTTACATAGCGATGTCCGGTGATTGGATCACCTAATCCTATTCGGAGTACCATTTACTTTGCTTCTGAATAGTCTATAGAGCACCTACGTTGGAGTACTTTGAAAATGCTGCCAAGAGATTACTCTATAGAGTACTCTAGACAAAAGCGAGAATGGGAGTATGTGTTCTTCTGAGGACCACCTACTCCCGCTCTCGCTTTGCTGTTGAATACTCTATAGAGTAATCCCATGGGAGTATTTTGAGAGTACTCTCACGTAGGTGGTCTATAGAGTATTCAAAAGCAAAGAAACGGAGTACTCCGAGATGGATTAGGTGATCCAATCACCGGACATTGCCATGTAAATTGGACCACCTTTTTTATATGAATGAGGATATGTGTTGGAGTACTCTGATACTCCTATAGGAGTATTCTATGGAGTATGAAACGGAGTATTTCCGTTTTTTGCAGGGTAAGTGTGCAACTTGCAGTTGAGTGTTGATTGAATGGCTTTGAGTTGGCTTGACTACGAAATGGCTGAGCTGGATGGCTGACTTGTATGGCTGGCTGTCAAACTGATTGCTCGTTTCGTACGCTGACGAATTACCCCTTGAACTAACTGTTAACTACCAACACAACTTCTGGCAAACAGCTGCCAACTATTTCACATTGCTATCTGCCGCTCATCCCAGAGGTGTTTTCTGGCTACGGAAGATGTCATGGTGTGACTTGTTGGCCGATATCTGTCCTGAATACGCCAGCAGTAGCATGCTGTTGGGTAATTTAAGATATGTACTTACATATGGAAGCACGAGTGAGTGTAGATTGACAAGTGAGTGCATATCGACGATGGCAGTTATGTTGTCAGCGAATTGCTGTTATTACAATCTGTTATATTGTAGTTCCGATAGTTGTAATTTACAATGATTGACTGATTGAGAATGTGTAAATACTTATGTACAAGTAGATATATTTAAATCCGTTTACATGGAACCCATCCGGGCTAGCTGTTAACTCTGGTAAAACAAAGGTGTAAGATTCTAAGATCTGTCAGAAGATCGGGGTTAGCTGGGAATTTAGGTAACCAGGCCACTGTAGCGTCTTCCAGGCTGAGGTCAAATTAAAGCGCTGAACGCAACGAACCTGCTATCGAGCGACTGTTATGTTTATGTTTTAAGTGCCGGGCAATACGGCATCCCACGCAATTTTAACGTAGATTTCTTAGCCCGACTGGGTGTTAGAATATGCCCAAGGTAGGTATGCCTGTCCTAAGAGGCTACTTAAATTAACATTAACACCCATTCCGTGATCAACGAATCTTTCCGAAAGCGGGTGAGCTTGTACGACACAGTGCTAATGCCGGATTTGTAGCTGGCAAAGGACTGTGGACAGTGGTATAACCTTGTTTGGTTCGCCACGTCCCATTCCACGTATAGATGCGTCGACTAAGTAATGCGAAGTCCTGCCACAGAAAAAAATACCCTTCACCAAACTAGTCAGAAAATGGATATTTTTTTAAATTTGTGCCAAACAAAACTCAAAATTATTTTCCAATACGGCAGTGTCTTGGGTTGATCTTGATCTTTCCGATATCGTAGCTCGAATTTCAATTATTTTAAGTTTTTTAAATTTTACTATTTAAGCTGCCACAGTCAATGAGTTATCTTAGTTTTTATAGTTATGGTGATTGTTGTTGGAGCAATGCTCGAATTTTTATGTTTGTTTGTTAATTGATATTAGAGGAAAAATTACAACGTTATGCACAGCGATGGTATGGGATGACATGTGTCGAAGTGCCCAGCTTCTCATCAGACCCCTTCTCGGACACTGAGATACGAACCCAAGTGTCTGCACCAAAGCCGCTGGTAGAGTACTCTAACAACTAAGCTATGATGCCCTGTAGCGTCACGATGCATTTCTCCTCTAATGTGCCATTTGCTTATTCCTTTTATACATTCTTTGGTACATATATTTTATATGTCAACTCAAGGAAAGTGGAATATTTTTATGCGCGACCATAGAACAGTTTTAGATACAGAAAGGTTTTATTTTTTTTTTTTTTTGCATATCAACACTTCCGTGTTATTTGTTATGCACCCGCACTGTACCTGTAACAATTATAGTTATGTTGATTGTTGTTGGAGCAAAGCTCGAATTTTTATGTTTTTTTTTTGTTAATTGGTATTAGAGGAAAAATTACAACGTTATGCAGGAAATTTTCAATATCCAAAATAAAAATTTTTCGTCGTGAAGACACTAATCACTCAAACGGACAGACTGGCCGATAAACGAACAGAACATCGAAATCTTTACTTATCCCGAGAACTTTTACACATGGAACTCTCTATCTATCTCGATTGCTTTATGCCGTAATAAACCTCTTTTTTGTGGACGAAGTTACAGGTAATTCCAGTATACTAGATCAACTTCGTATAGAAATTGACACTATTGAATTGAAATTTCCCTACTGGGAATGTTATTTAACAGCAAAATAAATGTATGCGTTGGCCTATGTAGACAAAGGCTATGCAAATTTGTTAGCGCAATGCAATTATTACCGTTCCTTCGAGGCGCTTTGCAGTAGCATGTCTGAGTAGCTGTAATTATCCTGCTTTGATCCATATTATTTGTGATTAGAAAATTAAAATACATTTCGCGTTGGGAGGTTATTGTAAGCTGATAGCCAAACATATATTTTGTTAGATGTGTGTGGTGCCAATGGCACTGCCATATATGTATGTACATATGTACAAAGTACTTTAATTCCTACTTGTACATTTATGGAAAAGGCTCACAAGTTTAGTTGTGAAAAGAGGGTGTATAAAAGAAATTTGTTAGCTCAAAAGAGGCAGTTAATATTACGCTTTCGAGGACCTTAAGGCACCAACACCATATAAATAGAAAAATGGGCCTGCGTTCAACTATTACATTATTAACTACATACGAGTACATGTATGTTCCATGGTGGGAGCCATGACAAAGTCCCAAGTGGCATAATCCCAAGTAAAAAAATTTGAGTTGTGACACCTTATGTCACTTTTTCAAAGATCACATCTTTATGTTATAAGCCTTGTCAAGTAAATAAAAATTGCATAGTTAGAATTTGGCATACCCTCTCAAAATTTTGAGTTTAGGGTCGAAAATACCCTTTTCATAGGTTGCTTTAAAATCTCCCAGAGGATAAACCTCAACCTTTTCTAAACATTTTGCAAAGCGTTTTATTAGTTGGTTAAATGCATGGATTTATTTAAATGTGTAGCAAATTCAAAAAAAAAATATAAATACTTTTTTCGAGGTTAACATATGTTGTAGACATTAAACACAAACAAAAGCCGCACAATCAAAATTTTCGTCACCTCTTAAACGCTGCATCGCATTACATTTCACAACAACACTGAATTTCAATGGTTTTTGAAATGATATTTTGGTACGGAACTCCAGGTGTTCTGTAACAAAAAAAGAATGGCACTTTTGTTTTAGTGAGCTATAATTGATCCTTATAAGCATAGTTGGGATAAGTCTAGTTCATTTGGTATTTTATTTAATTTTTGAGTTAAATATTAATTTATTTATATTTTAGAAATGCTTATGAAAAACTCTATCCATTTTCTTTTATGACGTTCCTTACTATCTTAAACTAAAAACAAGTAAGGACGGCGCTGTCTTCGACTGTGCCGAAGGCTTTATACATTTTATGAATACGTGCAAACTTAAATACACATTGTTAATATTTCAAAATGAGGGATAAATGGCCATAATCCTCTTATCTGAACGATCGGTTGTATGGGATATATACTATATATAGCTCCGATCTTGCTGACTTTTTTACGAAATCTTTTACTATCCATAAGAAAATATCTCACCAAGTTTCAAGTTTTAATCTTTAAAAATGAGGGAGAAATGGTCATAATCCTCTTATTTGAACGATCGGTTGTATGGGAGATATATGCTATAGTGACCCGATTATACCGGATCCGAAAAACATACAACATACATCCGTGCGCCAAATTCCATCGAGATATCTCAAAAATTGAGGGACTAGTTTGCGTTCAAACAGACGGACGTACAGACGGACATGGCTGTATCAACTCAGTTCATCGTCCTGATCAATTTGGTATACTTAGTGGTGGGCCTATCTCTTATATTTCTAAACGTTACAAACATCGGACCAAAGTTAATATACCATTTCATGTTCATGAAAGGTATAATTGCAAATAACCAGATAACTTAAAAGGTATTGAATTTAAAAATGCCAAATACAGCAACGTAAACGAAAAATATGAATTAAAATAAAATAATATAAAGTAAACCACAGAAAAATAAGACATGGGTAAAATTAATAACAATTATTAAAATAAATTAAACATAATTATAAATATTTGAACAAAATATTTTAAATAATGTTATGAAAACACAAATGGATAAAATAAATCAAACCAAAATAAACGCAACAACTAAATATGAATTAAATAAAATTAATTATATGAGCCCCTTGTTATGGGGAAAGCTGCACGCCCCGGAGCGTTTGCATCAATTGATATTAAAAAACTTCCAGTAAATTGGCATTCAAATAAGAAGGCATGGATGACACGTGAGGTGATGGCACAATGGCTGAGAGATTTCGACAAAAAGAATGGAGTTTGCAAAATAGAAAAGTACTGTTAGTTCTAGACAATGCAGCATCTCACCCTCGTGATATGAGTTTGAAAAGAGTTAAGATAATTTTTCTACCTAGGAATACGGCTTCAGTTTGCCAATCCTTGGATCAAGGAATTATCCAAAATTTTAAAATTCATTATCGAAGCTTTCAAGTAAAAAATATCTTGGTTAGCATAGAGACTAGTTCTCCTAAAAAAATATATAAACGTTCTAGAGGCAATACATTTTATAAAACAAGCCTGGGCTAAGGTTCAACCGGAAACCGTAAGAAATTGCTTCCAAAAAGCAGGTGTGACAAAAATAGTAAAGTTGTTACAGGTACAGTGCGGGTGCATAACAAATAACACGGAAGTGTTGATATGCATAAAAGCCCTTCTGTATCTAAAACTGTTCTATGAACGCGCCTAAAAATATTTCCACTTTCCTTGAGTTGACATATAAAATATATGTACCAAAGAATGTATAAAAGGAATAAGCAAATGCCACATTAGAGGAAAAATGCATCGTGACGCTACAGGGCATCATAGCTTAGTTGTTAGAGTACTCTAACAGCGGCTTTGGTGCAGACACTTGGGTTCATATCTCAGTGTCCGAGAAGGGGTCTGATGAGAAGTTGGGCACTTCGAAACATGTCATCCCATACCATCGCTGTGCATAACGTTGTATTTTTTCCTCTAATATCAATTAACAAACAAACATAAAAATTCGAGCTTTGCTCCAACAACAATCACCATAAAAATAGTAATCTTTCATTCGAATTCGAACCCGAATATGGTTTGCCCTTAGTAACGCTTGCTTCGATTTTTGAACTATCAAAAACCCTTGTTGGGTCTATTTTTTCAAGTTCCGATGACTTTGTAGCAATAGACAATCATATATTGACCGGAAGCTCTGAGTTGGAGTTAGATGTTGAAATTGATGAAAATATTGAAACCATTGACGAAGAAAGTACTACTGATACTGAGAGTATGATCGTAGAAGGTGACAAAATTTGCTCAGATGAAAGTGCAAAAAATGAACAGATTCTGCAGCGAAGACCTTATTGCGTTCGAATTGTTGCAAAAATTGGAGAATCATATGCAAAATAGCTTTCTTTTAAAAAAACTCAAAAAATTTACGTCAATCGAGAATTTTCCAGTTTTTTAAGTGAACAATGTTACATTTCTAGTTTTATGTAATTTATTCTCCGAAGTGGAGTTTTTATTTTTGTTATTACTGTTTGTAAATGAGATGTGTATATGTGTATGCATACTCGTATGTACAAACTCGTACATACATATATAAAGTTTTAAAGTAATAAATAAACACATTGTTTGATCAATGTTATATAAGTATATTTTATTTAAATGAAAAAACGGTGAGCATGAAAAGATTTATAAAATACCTGCTCACTCCCTTATGCGGACACCTCTGTTGGGCGGACAAAAATTTACTGCCGGTGAGTGTCCCTCCAAGGGGGGTTCACTGTATATATAGTGGGGGGCATAAATGTACATACGTTCTTTTTTTTTTGCAATTTTCACAAATTTCGGCACTAATAAAATTATTTTAACAAAGACTATATAAAAGTATGTGTCAATGTCAAATACAAGAACTATACATTTTGTTTTAAAAATGTACGCTAAATTAGCGAAAATTTCAAAAAAAAATATCAAAATTTTAAATTTTCTAAAAGAATTTTTAGAATTTTCGGGGTAAGCAGTTTTGAAGGCCATTAAATTTTAGTATAATAAGGTGTTAATCTTAAGTTAGTGACACATTTTGCTGATTTTCGGCCACTTTTTTTTTTTTTTTTCTTAATGACTTCTGTATTTTCTACCTACTGAGCCATTTTTTTAATTCAAGTTATAAAATATCATACTCCTGCCACAATGGGGCAAAGGCGATTTCTTAAATTAAAAAAAAAAACATATGCTTAATTAAAGTAATAAACTTATCAGTTATCTACGTATATCTAGACCGTTTGCCATTCAAGCGTTGTGCCTAGAGCGCAGCAACAAACAATATATAAAGCTCTAATTTGCTCAGCTAGCGCAACTGCAGAAATATAAGTTCGCTGGCAGCGCCAAGGCAGAGGAATTTCGATGAAAGCAGGGCGACGTATGAGCAGGCTTCCAAGACAATTTTTGTATGACACTGTACTGATTGAATTTTGTTAAAATTAGAAACAAGTTTGTAAGAATACAATTTTAATCTGCTATAGTTAGCCTTTAAAAAAGGGATACTGAAAAAAATCCTAAAATTCTGCAAGTGAACCAAAGTTGACTCATGCTACTTATGTATTAAAACTGTATATATGTATAATATATATAAGCTTCTAATAGACATTACTACTATATGTATATATGTATATAGTAATTTATAACAACATAAGCAACTGAGTAATGCAATACCTAATATATTGGATGATGATATGCAAAAGTTATACAGCAAAAGCATCCCCATAAATACAGAAATAGTATCGAAAATTTATACACAAACCCAAATACATATCACATTCAAGCACACAGCACTTAAGACTTAATTAGTTATCAAATTTAAAAATAATAATTGAAAAATACGAGCTACTAAAAATCTAAAGCGAAATACAAAAATACTTAAAAGTCTAATCATTTACTAATATAATATCTTGCTACCCCCACTCTATCTACCCTAGTGCAAATGTGCATAAATGACAGTTAAATATATACAATACAACCAACCCCACTATGTATCACGAAATTAGTTGTAATGACATAATAAAAATGCATCTGCAATTGATTGCCGCCTTCAAACGTTTGATTGCTCGTCTCGCCTAGCCTCGTCGGTTGAAAAGCACGCTCGCCAACGAGAAACCAAAAATTAATTAATTTTAAATTTATTTGCCTTTTACACTCTTTAGCAATTGCTTGGTTAATTAATTGTGTTTGTTTTCTTCTTTCTTCCTTTTCTTCTTGTTCTTTCTTTGCAGGTAAGTGTTAGCTGAGATTTTAATTGTTTTTATGGCGATTATTGTGGAATTTTGAGAATTTAATGGCAAGAATTCATGAAACTGCTACTTGGTGACGTGAAATTAGATTTTTCTGTGACCCTAGTGGGATATAAGGCAAAACAAAGATGGTAAGTTTGGTTTTTGCAAAGCGTTAAAATAAACCATTTATATATTAGTATCGTATAGCGTTGGTAGTGTACTAAGTTTCAAAGCAGAATACAATTTTTTGATAAGTAAAGTAAAATTCTTAATCTCTACTTTCACGTAAAATTTTAGAAAGTCTTGTTACAATTAAGCCAACAATTGCAAAACTCCAAAGTAACAAATAGCTAACGCGACTCAGGCAAGAGAACTGCAACTTCAATTTTGCTTATATTCATTATTCCTTTAAACTCTTGGAACTTGTAATTTATCCCTCAGAGTAAGGGCTCGAAATTTCTCATTTCTGATTTGTTATTGTTTCATTATTTGTGTGTGTGGAAACCACAAGTTGAGCTACTAGTTAGCAGAGCAATAGCAAGTGTTATACCCGAAATGATCCGAAAACATATCCGAGATGATCCCCAAAAAAATCACGAAAACAATTACAAAATCATCCAGGAAAGGTATCGAAATGATTTCGAAATGATCCCGAAAAAGTCGAGCAATGTTTCCGCAGACACTCCCGAATAGGTCTCGAAAATTATCCCCAAAACGTTCAAAAATAAACCCGAAAACAATTTAATAATCATGCCGAAATGGTCCGAAAACATTCCTTGGGAAAAAGTCGAGAAATGTTTCCGGAGATAATCCCGAACAGGTCCCGATCTCCAAAAACTTCTAAAAATAACGCCGAAAACAATTACGAAATTATCCCGAAATGGTTCCGAACTGATCCGAAAACATACCCAGATGGTCCCGAAAGCATCCAGAAATGTTTCCCGAGACAATTCCGAACAGGTTCAAAAATTAGCCGAAAACATTCCCGAAATGATACTGAAAAAGTTCCAAAATTACCTAGAAGACAATGGTTTAAAGGTTGCGAAATGATCCGAAAACATTCCCAAATGCTCCCGAAAAAGTCCAGAAATATTCCCGGAGACAATCCCAAGCAGGTCCCGAAATTATCTGAAAACATTCCAGAAATGTTGCAAAATGACTACGAACACATCCCTAAGTGCTCCCTAACACAATCCCTAAAAGGTTCCAAAATGGTCTTCAAACATTTCCGAAATGATCCCCATAACGTGCCAAAATTATCCCAAAAAAGTCTCGAAATGGTACCGAAATGGTTCGGTAAAAGTCCCAAAAGTCCCCAAAGGAGTCCCTTTATGTCCCCGAATAAACGCAACAATTAGCGGCATAAGATCTTTTTAGTTCACATTTCTGTCGGTATTATTGCAAAGGCATTTCTAAAACTTACCACTCCAACCTTCTGCGAATATTCCACGCAACAACTTCATTCGGTTTCGGAGATCAACGTTAAGAAGAACGTTCTTACTTTGATTCACGAATAATTCGTAAATGCATTCGCGAACGTGAGCGATGTCGATTTTTCATGCGTTCTTATTCGCGAATGCGAATGCAAAGTTTTTTGGTAGTTTTTTGCTTTTTGAACACTGCTGACAGTGCCTACTAACTACAACAACATAACCCTGTCGTTCGCTGTCACATAATAGAGACGTTGCTATTGCGTTGCCATGATAACATAGTAGCAAATCGCTTCGATGTCACAACATTAGTCGAAGCTTAGTTCCAGCAACACTAAGCCTTAATCGAAGAAACAACTTATTATTGAATTTGTTATTTATGCGAACAAAAACAATTCGTACAAAAATTCTCTGAAAGTCAATAAAACTGCTGTTTTGCATGACCCACGAGAATTTCTCCTCGAACAAGTGAACTAATTAGTCACATTTCATTAACAATTATAATAGCACTAATCAAATGTTTTAATTTTAAATGCTATAAATTACAACACTTGTAAATCAATCACATTAAACTGTTAAGTTCTGTATAAACTTAATAAAACAATTACAGACAAATTACGGGTTACCTAAACTAAAATTAATCATTAAATCAACACTTGCAAAATTATTAACGCCAAAAACAATTTAATTTTAATGAGTTAATTATGCGCACATTTTTAAAGCTATTATTAACAAATAAATAGTGTTAATTGCTACTGAATATGATAATAATAAATTCTTATTAGCCATTTCATCATACATACATACATATTAGAATAACATTAGTACAGAAATGCAGTGCAATGCGAGTTAATGTTTAATGTATTAGTAAGATTGAATACATATTAACGTGGCTCCCTAATGAAATGAACAATACCGTTGAATGGTTATATAGTAGTAAATAAAAACTATTAGAGTTATGAGCTATTTCATTCGGAAGATAGTCGTAGTTCGTATGATCAAAACCATGATGAATTGACATATACAGTACCTGACAGAAAATTTGCAGCTGAAATGCGATTTTGTTTGGATGAATTTATAGTGCCAATCTTTACATATAATAAACTTATATACAATTAATTTTTAATTAATTTTAAATCTGTATAATGTTATAGGCATTAAAGAAAAACTGCAGAAAAAGTTCAAAGAATTTTTGTCTGTTTGACGGCTTGTTTGTTCGCGCATCATTAAAAGATTGCTTTATACTTTATTTTATTGTAACTTATTTTAGTATATTTCATCTTTTTTATTTTAATTTATTTGATTTTTTATTTTAAGTGCATTTTATTTTATTTTGATTTATTTTATTTTATTTTATTTTATTTTTTATTTTTTTATTTCGTTTTATTTTATTTTAGTTTATTTCATTTTATTTTATTTCATTTTATTTTGTTTTTCTTTTTTTTTTATCTTATTGTATTTAATTTTTTTTCACTATTCGACTTGATTTGATTTTATTTAATTTCATTTTATTTTGTTTTATTTTATTTGATTTCATAAAATTTTATTTTATTTCAATTTATTTTATTTTGATTTATTTTCTTTTATTTTATCTTATTTTATCTTATTTTATTTTATTTTATTTTATTTTATTTTATTTTATTTCATTTTATTTTATTTTGTTGTTGGTTTTATGGTCTGTTAATTTTTTTTACATATTTTTGTAAGTATAACGAGCTCAAGACCAGTTGATAATAATTCTTAGTTAATTATTATTATTTTTGATTAAAGGAAAAATTGAAAGCAACAAACATATACAGGCTATAGTTATAGTACTATTTCGAAAACAGCCACGATTTCTCGTCAGACTAATTCGTATAGTTTTGCTATTTTCAGAGGATCTTGTGGAGATCCATAAAACCAACAACAAAATAAATTTATACCGGAGCCCCCGTTAAGTACAATAACTATCTTCTAAAAATAGAAAGAAGAATGTACAAATACAAAGCCCAACATACATGATTTACATATAGACAGAATATTGTGTATACCGTTGGCAAGATAACAAACAACAATTAGAGGAAAACTTGAATTAAGCAGCTTGCAAAACTACACGCAGCATAGCCTATGGGTTAGGCGGCTGCGCTTGCAATCAGAGTGAGTGGGTTCGATCTCCACAAGATCCTCTGAAAATAGCAAAACTATGCGAATTAGTCTGACGAGAAATCGTGGCTGTTTTCGAATATAGTACTATAGCTATAGCCTGTATATGTTTGTTGCTTTCAATTTTTCCTCTAATCCAAAATAATAATAATTAACTAAGAATTATTATCAACTGGTCTTGAGCTCGTTATACTTACAAAAATATGTAAAATAAAATAAAATAAAAAAAAATAAAATAAAACAAAATAAAATAAAATAAATAAAATTACATATAATTACATACATTTTGTTATATATGATTTTTTTTTGCTTTTTAAGTAATTGTTTTTTTATTTCAGTTTATTTTATTTTATTTTTTTATTTTATTTTACAAAAATATTATTCTCATTTTATAAATTATTGGCAATGGAAAGTCTAAGGTGAAACAAGCCGATATCTGTAAATAAAAGACATAACGTATATGCATTTGGTATACCATATAAAACAGCTGACATTCTTCGATTTTCAAGTACACGTCAGATTTTTTTTTTTTTTTTATGTATAACACTGGCGGGGGGGGGGGGGGAGAAAATGTATATTTGGTTCATAGGACAGAACTAAAGCTCGTTTTTGTAACGCAGTGTAATGATACCAAATCCCACCAATTGAATTTTGATTTTCCGCCAGATCCATAAGCCATTGATTTTTGATTTGGCAAATTTAATAACTATTTACTACTTTTATTAATAATCGATGACAAAAGATATGGTATGTTTATGCTATGGCATTATGGCTATGTTAGTTTAGCTGCAGCTTTAGGCAGTCTTCCAGTCTTATACAAGGTGGCGCAAAAGTAAGCTTCCGATGTTCAGCATATCGGTTGTGGCACGTGCAGTGTGTGCTGTTGCACCGTCTTGTTGGAACCACATGTTTTCCAATCCCAATTCATCAAGTTGCGGCAAAAAGAGCTCGTTGATCATTGCTCTGTAGCGCTCACCATTCACAGTAACCGTTTGGCCCCGACCGATTATTGGTCAAATAAATAGTCAGCAATATTCCGCGTTCTGGAGCAGTGTAGCGTAACATTGTTTATTAACTTGTATTTCGCATGTGTTTACTAAACAAATGTCAAAACAGAACTGACTTTAGGGGCCAATCGCAAAATTTATAGCATTTTCTGATAGGAGGATTACTTTTGCGCCACCTTGTATATGTTTGTAAGAGAATAACTTAGTAACTACTACAGGGCATTGAATGGTTTCTTCACCGATATATTTCTATAAATCCATCTTGAAATATAGGACACGTGTTTATGTCATTTTCTAGACTATAAAAAAGTGTAGTGTGCTTTTAATTAACTACCTTTTTAAGTTGGTACCAAACCTAACGACCTAAAGTTAAATAAAAAATTACTAAAGGTAAGAACCGCTATTTGGCTATTTATTACACAAGTTACGAAATACCTAAGCACCTTGTCCTAGAAATACGCAGTTAACTTCAAACTATAGCGAAAATATGTAAAATAAAAAACTTAAAGTACCAAAAGAACAGTTAGCGTAAAGGCAATCTTTGAATCCAGTTTGGGTTGCTAGTTTTTTGTACAATAAAATGAAGCTAGCCGTATTCATATTGGACAAACGATTTCAATAGCCGCAATGCGCATCGTAGGTCGCCATTACACACATACATATCTACGTAGGAAAGAAGAAACGCCGTTAAGACGCCACAGGCGACAGCTGTAACCTGTGTCTGCAACCTTTTTGCGCAAGCGTGCAATGCATAACCGTATAGACACACAAGGCAACGCAATCACCTGCCGTCAACCGCCCACCTACCAGCAACACGTTTGTTGCTGCTGCTGTCGCTATTCTTATTGCTTGTTTGCCCAGTGGGCTTACGTACGGCGCATGCAATCGGATTAAGTGTACTGCATCTCTTATACATACATATGCAACAATTCTACTGGCAACACATACGTATAAACATATAAATGGCATACATGTATTTGACTGAAATTGATATGCACATTTGACTATTAAATGGTCACACCGTTTTTGGCTAAAACCACTTTTGGCCTTTTAGTCACATTGTAGATAGTAATAGATGCTGCATATCCATTACAGGCTTAGGTTTTTCATATTTGAACTAAGGTTTTCTTGCTGTGTGCAATTGGGGGCATTTTAATTTGTAAAATAACTGATTTTTTGCGTCATTTTGATTTATTGAAAAAAGAAGAAAAGGTATAGTTGTAGGCAATTTAAGTTTTTTGTTTGACCCGACAAAGAAGAAAAAGTATAGTGTAACTCCGACTAATA
The DNA here is from genome assembly GCA_949987695.1 of Merzomyia westermanni. Taxonomy (NCBI): domain Eukaryota; kingdom Metazoa; phylum Arthropoda; class Insecta; order Diptera; family Tephritidae; genus Merzomyia; species Merzomyia westermanni. Next base: position 196,469,514 of record OX465288.1, read on the forward strand.
ACTTCGTTATAAGAATTGGTTTCTATTGAAAAGTCAAACTAGGCTGGATTAGACTTACTTCTATGGTTATCAGAGTTATTTTATTTTTCCCAACAAAACTTTGTTGCTTGAGATGTAATCTCTTCATTCGATGGTTTCAGCTAAAATTTCTGTGCTTAGAACACATTTTAAGCTCTCATATCTGAGTATTAGGGAGGGTTGGAAAAACAAAATTATTTTTGAAACTTAGCTTAAGGGTTTACTTTGTACTTTACGAAATTATTTATTTTTATTGTAACTCAGCATTATACATATATACTAAATCATTGGAAAATATGATAGTTGCAGCGGTCAAATTTATTTCTAAAAGTTTTATAGAATTTGTGGGCTGCACCAAATATCTAATTGAAACTACAAGCAATCGCCTTTGAAAGTAGCAGAATTTTTATGCTAAAAAGTGGGCGGCGCCACACCTACTTCGTCAAAATCCACAAAATTTTTTTGCAGTCGATTTTTGCTTAAAATACTTTTTATGTGTGCAAGATTTAATTGATATAGCTTATATAGTTATAGAAATATCGCGTTTGAAAGTTTACAAACAAATTTTTGATAACTATTTAAAAAACTGGGCGTGGCCCTGAACCGATTTCACCCATTTTTACAATAAACAGTTAACTTTGTATATTCAACATTTTCACCATATATCGTTTCGAAAAATACATTTTTGCTGGAGTTTAGGCGAAAAGTTTTGTGGAATAATTCACTATAAAAGGTGGCGGGGTCACGACCATTTTTGAAAACTTTTAGTTTTGGAGTTTTTTCGTTCACGGGCACTTTTAAAATGAAATAGAAATGATATTAAGTTATTTTACGCAAAGTTATTGCTTATTAAATTTAACTTTGATCCTTTTCAAAAGCTTTCACATAAAAGTGGTTGTGGGCCTTAATGATTTCACCCATTTTTCTGGGAACATTCTTCGTTTAAATGAAAATCTGTGTACTGAATTTTATTTCGATATCTTGAACGGTTTTTGATTTATGATTAACTAGCTGACCCGCCGAACTTTGTTCCGCCTTAAAAGCACAAATCATACAGAGGGCACAAAACTTAACCAATTTTTAAAATTTAAACGGGGTATTGTTCAGCAGCTAAAAAGCAAGAGATTGTCGATGCGTTTTTTTTTAATTTTTTGTCTAAAAAAATTACACTGTGCAACAAAATTACAAAATTTTTTTCGACTGTTCTACAGATTCTAGACCATATAAAGCATACAATAACTGCATACTCAAAATTTCCCCTCCATCCCCCCAAAATCTGGAATTAGGGGCAAAAGACCCCTTTAAAGTTCAAAACCACCTATAAAGCGCAAAAGTCTACAGTTATTGTATGCTTTTTAAGACAAAAAATTCAAAAAAACCCGTCGATAATCTCTTGCTTTTTAGCTGCTGAACAATACCTCTAGGTGGTTTTGAACCAAATATGACCTTTTGCGACCACTGTGCCTGGGTCCCCATTAAGGTCAATGAATTGGGAACCGGGTAAAATATCGAGGTGAAAGATATCTTAAATTTTAGGAGAGATGTCTAGAAAATTATTATTGAAAGTTTCATTCATTTCTATGCAGTCGTTTTTGTGTGACGCGGGCGTTATGGTAAAAAGCCACATTTTTGGACACATTTTTCCCACATTCTGGTCAATAACTCGGGAACTGAATGAGATATCCAAATGAAAGTTGTTATAAATTTTAAGTTAGACGTTAAGCGATAGAATGGTGCAAGTTTCATGCAATTATATTCAGTAGTTTTTGCGTGATGCGCGCACAATCATACAGACGGACAAACAGACAGACAGACAAAAATTCTAAAAATTGTAGATTTGGGTTCCGCTGGTCCAATAACGACCTCTCCTATCAGTTTTTCTTGAATATCTTCAATGTACAGACATCGACCTGTTACAATTTTATTACAGGGTGTTTTTTTACAGGTTTGTTTTTCGAATAGAGATAAAACTAGCATTTTGTGGTCAAATCTGGCAACTCTAATGTCATTTATGTTCAGCTTGGTTTGCCATTTCATCATGAACAGGTTGACAAAAGAACAACGCTTGCAAATCGTGCAAATTTATTTCGAAAATAATGGTTCAGTTCGCGAAGTTTACCGTGAGCTCCGTCCATTTTATGGTCGACATAATCCTCCATCAGAGCATTTAATTCGGTTAACCATGGATCGTTTTCGCACTACGTTTACTCTATGTGATAATACGCATCCGCAGAGACGTCGAACAGTGCGCACCGAAGAAACAATTGCCGCTGTAGAGCAAAGTGTTGAAGAGGACCCGAATGAATCGATTCGCCACCGTGCACAGCAATTGGAGCTTTGTCCATCAACTTTATGGAAGATTTTGCGCAAAGATCTTGGCTTGCGACCTTACAAGATCCAGCTTGTGCAAGAATTAAAGCCGCGAGACCATGCAATGCGTCGTGATTTTGGTGTATGGGCCGAAAATGAGATTGATTTCGATGCTGATTTTCATCGCAAAATTTTGTTCAGTGATGAGGCTCATTTTTGGTTGAATGGCTACGTCAACAAGCAAAATTGCCGCATTTGGAGTGAAGAGAATCCACATGAGACCCTTGAAACGCCATTACATCCACAAAAACTGACTGTTTGGTGTGCTCTATGGGCTGGTGGAGTCATTGGGTCATACTTCTTCCGCAATAATGCTGGAGAGGCAGCTACCGTTAATGGAGACCGGTATAGAGCCATGATAACCGACTATTTTGTTCCCGAATTGGATGGCATGAATGTGGATGAGTTGTGGTTCCAACAAGACGGCGCTACATGTCACACAGCGCACGTCACAATCGATTTATTGAAGGAAACATTCGATGAGCGCATAATTTCGCGGAATGGACCTGTCAATTGGCCACCAAGGTCGTGTGATTTGACACCATTGGATTATTTTCTTTGGGGATATGTGAAGTCGCTCGTCTACACCAACAAACCAGAAACGTTAGGGGAATTGGAAGCCAACATTCGTGGCGTTATTGCCGACATACGGCCCCATATGCTCGAAAAAGTGGTTGAAAATTGGACCTGTAGAATTGGCTTTATTCGAGCCAGCCGCGGCGGCCACATGCCCGAAATCATATTTAAACATAAATGGCATAAAATTATCCTTCCAATAAAGCCAAATTGATGGACCTTAAAACGATTTTCTTGTGTTTTATTTCAATTCGAAGTTCTATACCCCTAAAAAAAACACCCTTTATATGTAAAGATGATATTTCTAAATTTTACATAATCAAAAGTACCACGCCCATTTTCAAAAATTTCTTGCAAAATTTATTTTCTGCCAAATTTTATCCTTCTAGGTGTATTATGTACTAAATAACCACTTTTTTCTTATATATATTATTCTATATATAAAAAAAAAGTGGGCGCCTATCATCCGATGTCACCCATTTTAAATAGCGCTCGGAGATAAGTGAGTGCGGGCATTCCCCGAACTTTAGTAAATTCAAATCCGGAAATGTCTATAATACAAGGTAGCGCAAAAGTAATCCTCCTATCAGAAAATGCTATAAATTTTGCGATTGGCCCCTAAAGTCAGTTCTGTTTTGACATTTGTGTGGTAAACACATGCGAAATACACGTTAATAAACAATGTTACGCTACACTGCTCCAGAACGCGGAATATTGCTGACTATTTATTTGACCAATAATCGGTCGGGGCCAAACGGTTACTGTGAATGGTGAGCGCTACAGAGCAATGGTCAACGAGTTCTTTTTGCCGCAACTTGATGAATTGGGATTGGAAAACATGTGGTTTCAACAAGACGGTGCAACAGCACACACTGCACGTGTCACAACCGATATGCTGAACATCGGAAGCTTACTTTTGCGCCACCTTGTACATAAACAAAGCTCATTTTTCGTCTAAGAACGCATATCGAAAAAGTTCGGATGAGATCGAAATCAGTCTTCCCACCAATAATGTATTAGCTCGAAAGAAAACTACAAGTGCTTTCAAAAATACTTAGTTTGAGTTCCGAGAATTTATAACTCATTGCACGGTACGTATTTGATAAATAAATCATTGAACTCTCTCATTAACTTTAAAAGTCTTTATTCTGATTAGATGGGCTCGTCTATTATAACCGGATTGCACTGTATATGCCCTTACGTTCTTGGTTCTAAAGTACTTTTATATCGATTGGCATACTTCTTATTTTGCAGGCCAAATACACTGATATTCGACACAAAGTCTAATAAAAAATGTCCAGAATTTTGACAGAAAATCTTATTAGCATCTTGTAGGAATCAATCCACATTTGTGTGTTTAGTGAGCAACTTCTTCAAATGCAAGCTTATGAGATAACCAAAAATCGTGCCAGCACCTACACAATCGTCACAATATCTCTACTATATAAGCTCGTATCCCATTGACCGACGACCACACAAAAAAATCCATTTAAGGTGAAAAAGAATAAGGCCAAATTTGAGTAATGACAGAAAACAGCACAAACTTACTACCATAAATCGAATAATAAAAGCTTAAAGTTCAGCGAAGTATGTATGTATTAGCAACTTAGACAACAATAACGACAACAACAACAACAGTAGCAATATCAACAGCGACATTAAAAATTCAGAAGCGATAATACGAAATTCGCCAATAAATTGCAATAAAATTCCCTTATAAAGTCAATTACAAACGTATACAAGGTTGCAACAAACACAATTACAACAACAACCAAAAAGAAATATTACTAAAATAGCAAAGCCAAAATATAAATATTTATAAAAAAACACTAATCAACACACAATGCATCCGTTGCCTGAATAGGTAGTCAGTGTTTAACACTGAAAAAACCAACGCGCATGCGCTCCAACTTTAAGTTAGTCCTGCGCGCGAATGTCAATAAACAAGCATATGGTCAGGTATTCGTGTATGCGAATAAAAAATTCTAAAAATAAAATTGTGACAAAATACATTTAAACAACGACACATAGTCTCACAAAGTAAACATGCTAAAAACGAGTACAAAAAAAAAAAAAAAAACGTAGCAAACTAATCATGGGCCCACGATCATGCAGGCGTCTGTTGAGTGAACAGCCTGTGCCACGTATTGTATAAGCTTTTGCATTTTCTCAATTGGTATGCCAACAACGCAATGTATTCAAATCACGATTTGCTGTTGCAAACCACCCACCACCTGCCTCACAGCTCCTCCCCATCTATCATACTCTCCAACATCATCTACCGTTTTCCCCAACACCACCACAAAACATTGCTCCGCTGCATATTCAATGCATTTGTGTGGGTGTTTATTTCTATGTGTGCAATGCATTTTAAAACGGCGGCAACTGACATAACAACAAGGTTCTCTCCTTTTGTTTGGCTATCTCTACAAACTAAACATCCGTCCCTAGCCGCTTTTGTCGTGGCCTAACTGCCCCACGAAATGGAGTCAAGGAAACTGACATAAGCGACAAGTGAACCAGTGACGACATCTCTGTCCAATGCGAGTGCCTCGATTTATTTAGTTTTATTTTATACAGGCCAACAACAATAGCGTGTTGGTTGTGCTTTTTCTACTTTGATTAAATTAATTTTAATAGGTCAAATCGAGTTGGGTAAAAAAAAATTTTACATAAAAATTAATGCAGAGTAAAGCGTTAGGTACTTCCATACAAAATAGTGGCAGCTTCTAGGTACAGCTAATGGGCATACTAGGGTGAACTCTGTATAATTATCTTTGAAATGCAAACTAAAATATTGAGAAAGATTCTGTGAGTCTGGTCTAATTAGCTGAACTTTTGATAACATTTTCTAAAACCAAAATCTCTACCCAATACATTCCATGTCAACAGTTTTTAGAATTTTTTCCTGTATGTCTGTAAGTTTGTGCGCGCATCACTCAAAAACTGCTTTATGGAATTGAATATCGTTTTATACTTGCTTTACTAGACATACAGGGTGTTTTTTTTACAGGTTTGTTTTTCGAATAGAGATAAAACTGGCATTTTGTGGTCAAATCTGGCAACTCTAATGTCATTTATGTTCAGTTTGGCTTGCCATTTCATCATGAACAGGTTGACAAAAGAACAACGCTTGCAAATCGTGCAAATTTATTTCGAAAATAATGGTTCAGTTCGCGAAGTTTACCGTGAGCTCCGTCCATTTTATGGTCGACATAATCGTCCATCAGAGCAATTAATTCGGTTAACCATGGATCGTTTTCGCACTACGTTTACTCTATGTGATAATACGCATCCGCAGAGACGTCGAACAGTGCGCACCGAAGAAACAATTGCCGCTGTAGAGCAAAGTGTTGAAGAGGACCCGAATGAATCGACTCGCCACCGTGCACAGCAATTGGAGCTTTGTCCATCAACTTTATGGAAGATTTTGCGCAAAGATCTTGGCTTGCGACCTTACAAGATCCAGCTTGTGCAAGAATTAAAGCCGCGAGATCATGCAATGCGTCGTGATTTTGGTGTATGGGCCGAAAATGAGATTGATTTCGATGCTGATTTTCATCGCAAAATTTTGTTCAGTGATGAGGCTCATTTTTGGTTGAATGGCTACGTCAACAAGCAAAATTGCCGCATTTGGAGTGAAGGGAATCCACATGAGACCCTTGAAACGCCATTACATCCACAAAAACTGACTGTTTGGTGTGCTCTATGGGCTAGTGGAGTCATTGGGCCACACCTTTTCCGCAATAATGCTGGAGAGGCAGCTACCGTTAATGGAGACCGGTATAGAGCCATGATAACCGACTATTTTGTTCCCGAATTGGATGGCATGAATGTGGATGAGTTGTGGTTCCAACAAGACGGCGCTACATGCCACACAGCGCACGTCACAATCGATTTATTGAAGGAAACATTCGATGAGCGCATAATTTCGCGGAATGGACCTGTCAATTGGCCACCAAGGTCGTGTGATTTGACACCATTGGATTATTTTCTTTGGGGATATGTGAAGTCGCTCGTCTACACCAACAAACCAGAAACGTTAGGGGAATTGGAAGCCAACATTCGTGGCGTTATTGCCGACATACGGCCCCATATGCTCGAAAAAGTGGTTGAAAATTGGACCTGTAGAATTGGCTTTATTCGAGCCAGCCGCGGCGGCCACATGCCCGAAATCATATTTAAACATTAATGGCATAAAATTATCCTTCCAATAAAGCCAAATTGATGGACCTTAACTTGTGTTTTATTTCAATTCGAAGTTCTATACCCCTAAAAAAAACACCCTTTATAACTTAATATTTAAGATATCTCTTATTTCGATGACACTACCGGTTTCGCAGTTATCGACGAATATGTGGACTAGGGTGACCCAAAATTTTTGAGTGCAATATGGGTATCAAACGAAAGGTGATGATGAGTGCTACAATAAGCGATGTGATTAAGGGGCATATCACAACTGGTTTCGAAGATATAGTGATTGAAATCGGACTCAGTTTCTTATAAGTTCTGAGAAGCAGTAAAGCGTGGAAAGTGTTTCCAAAAGTGACAATCCGTTGCCGGATATGAAGCCGTTACGCTTCGGTACTTCTTTACGATACATGCCCGACTGTCGCAAAAGTGATTTGGTATGACCTGTGCAACCTTCTAGGTTATGTCACCCCTCTTTCCTTAAAAAAGCAGAAGATGGGTATTGAGAGGTGAGATGGTCTCTCCGTAGATCAACCATCGATTTTTTTATAACACCGCATGTCTCGACAAAAATTCGTCGATTTTATGAACATGATCTTGGCTCTGAAAATTTGGTTAAATATTATAAGATGAAAGAGATAAACCAATTGTTCACATAAAGCGGGTTTTCAGCATAGCTCTTTCATTTAGACAGATTTAGAGAACTGTGTGGGAGATGCACTTATAAATTAACTGAGATTTTCCGACAAAATGTCTTCGATTAGAAATCTGTATGCACGGCTGAATGGAACCCTTTTCCAAATTTCTAATAAACTCAGAATTTTTTTCAATGGCCCCCTCCCTCATAATGAGTTTCATCAAGGAAAATTCAATAGATTTTCACCTAAGATAAGGATTTCTTTAACAAAATTCTGAAGTAAGACGTTTTTGAAAAAAAAAAGTTTGAAATAGGGTGACCAGTCAGCCGTCGATATGCTAAGGCTCCCTGTAAAATATTCTTCTGAAATAAGGCTTCTCACTCAACTGATTTATCAGTGATGATATTTTCCGTCACAACTCCTTACTCCCTAATTTGCACAGCTAAAGACGTGAAGGAGCAGCTGTTATTCTATCGAAAGGACCCCGCGTAAAGAGAAGGAGCCTGGGTATGGGCAAACCGACATACTCCGCTGAGGGCGGAGGTATAAATAAATGAAGATGAGCTTGGAACTCAGCACGTAAAAGGCATTGAAAAATAAAAATCCAATTAAGTCTCGGAAAAGGGCTCTCCTTTCTAATAACGGCCACGACAAACATTGCAAAGACTGCGATTTTGGGGCGTGCCCGTGTTGCCGCTGGTTGATGTTCTCGTTGATGCAGAGACCAAGATCTCCGAAAGAAGGGAAAGACATAGTATTAAATTGCTGTCGATAAAAAATCTGCACTCCAAATGTTGTCGTTCACACCATGAACGAGCATCTCACTGCGATCCACATAAAAATAAAATTAATCAACGTAACCTATATCTGCGCTTACGAATCTACGTGCAAGCCAACGATCGCGCTTACCACTCTAAAAGGTAGACAAAAAAGCAGTCCTTCGTCACCTAGTGGAAAAATTTGTTTGTAACATCTTTTATTGCGAAAAGAAAAATTATTTTCTGATCGTTGGCAAACATAGTTTCTACGTACTCCTTACAAACCGGCATTACGAGCTTCCAAAATCAACTCGGACCCCGTTTCTCGTGGATCTTGCGGCGGTAAACCTACACGCACATCTCAGGTTTGCTATCAAGCTTCTTCGTTGATCTATACATTCTCTATTATCGAAATAAGGAATCGACAAAAGTATTTATGAAATCTGGGAAGAACTTGTTCTACCACTTAAACTGTTAATAATAAGTGACTTAGTTGGACCGTTAGGACATTTCAGTGAATATGATTACATCGAATTTAGAGATTCCGAATATTGCCGGCAAAGAACCTATTACTACAAAATACTTCAGCAAAGCTTACTGAATTTTTAATTGCTTAAACCTGTAAATTTCTACCCCACCCTCGCACGTATTCCAACTCGTATGCTTAATATAGGTAGAGCATGTTGTCGAACTTCTGTTTATGGTTCTCCTTACCCATAGCACCTGCACAGCAGTCAATTTCACTGCATCATTACCTGCTACCTAGTAGCCTTGTTGTAGCTGGTGTTTGTGTTACATGTAAGATTTTGGAACTTTTTTGACATTTACATAGATGTCACATGCCATTGGACACATAACATATTTTGCTTACAAGCCGAGCGAATATGTTGCGCCTTATACAAGCTTATATCGTTTGATTATAAGCCTTTCAAGTTAAGATGCAAAATCCGTAGTCTTATGCCAACAAAAATAGACTTTCCATTCCTTTACAGTGATGCTGATGAAACGGGATTGTTCCAAAAGTTTAAGGTATTCTAGGCTATGTTGGGTGGTATCTCGAGAGCTAATGTACAGTGAGAAGCTCAAAAGAAACAAAAATTTGTTTAAAAATAGACTTACAGTATACTTTAAAATAAGCTATTTATATTTATTTATATTATATATATATTATTTTTAGTATTAAGTTCATTTGAAAGCTTAAAGAAACTTTCTATAAACGTCGACAACGTATTTTCATCAAAGACTTGTAACGAAACCAGGTAGAGAAACAAAACTTCGCTGCTACTGTTATTGTTTAGGTAACAAAGAAATGTTAAACGTGATTAGAACGGAAGGACTGGAACAGTTCCCAGTGAGTAACAGAAGAGTAATGAAAATCCGAGTAAAAAAAATTAATAGAAACCTAAGCAAGTACGAAATACTGGGTACGGAGACGAAACCTGTAACGTTCTCTCAGTTACAAAACTTTTCTATACCGAAACGAAACTAGCAACGTTTCTCGTGCGAATAAACTGTAAAAAACTCTCAGTAAAATGCTAGTAAAATTCTGGCTTCTGCTGATTTGTTTTTATTTTACCACAAATTCTTCTCACTATAAATTATTAAATATGTACAACTTTTTTATCCTGTAAAGTTTTCTGAGACATTTGCAAAGTAATTTTCACATTTCTTAACAATTTTCTTAATAAAAAGTTTATTTTCTAGAAAGGTATCAAAAGATCTTTTCGTTCCAATTCGTTCGTGATTTTTCATATTAAATCAAGCACATACGATGTTGCATTGCACCTGGAATGCTCAAATGTTCCTAAGATTTCGTTACAGTTTCGTTACAGAGGTAGCGTTACTAGTTTTGTTTCGATAGCCCGTGTTACGGTTATAGTTCTGTTCTTAGGATCATCGTTGTGGACAGTTTATGTAGAGGTTTTGCGTGTACATGAAACCGTTAACAGAAAATTGTTACACGTTCTGTTACAAAAGAGTATGGGTTTTCACTCTTTCGTTGCCCTTTTCGGTATAGCATATATGAATACAATTCTGTTACTTACATGTAGAACAATATCAAAATAGTGACGCGTTACAAGTATAGCTCATTTAACTTCAAATGCTTAGACAAAAAAAAAACAAAAAAAGTTTCTATACAACTTAGAATGTTTTAAACTCAAATTTATCAAATTTTAGGGCCTGTACATTTTAAAAGTATTTATGAATATGTATGGTCTCAAGGCCACAAAAAATATTTTTTATGAGAATTATTAATTGTTTTTATTTATTATTAAGAAGTTTTTATTTGAATAGAACGGGAAAATTTAGAGACAACCACCATAGCTAAGAAGCTGCTGGTTTTCTTTATTAGAAAAATTTGGAACATTCTGTTAGCTATTAGGCTACCAGAACGATAGTTTGTTTGTCAGCTAAACTTTTATTTCTACTCATTTTTACCATTCTATTGCAAAGGCGTTGACATCTGTTTTGCATTATTTGCATTTTCTCACGGCTTGTTTTATGGTATACAATCAATTTAATTGTTATTTTTTGCACCAAGAACTTTTTGAATATAAATGAGCTAAATTTTTAAATAAATTTTATTAACTATTAAAAGTGTTTTTTGAATAGAAAATACAAATTTTTAGCCTACCGCCATAGCTTTTCTTATGGTTAGTATGGTTTTAGTAGCTGCTTTACTTCTTCATCAGAGAAATTTGAGCGCTCTCTCTTAACCATAATAAACTGAAAATAAGCGTTTTATGATCAAATATTTTTAATAACTTACTATACTTTAACGTTTACTTGTTGGGTATTGACATTCTCGTTCTAAACATCTAAAATTCTGTACATTATCAATAATTGAGCAACTTAAATACCTAGACCAAATAGCTATGCATCTGTAATACACGAGTAAACATGTATAAATACTTACATATAGAATTTACTTTATGCATATGTTAGCATGTGCAGCCTGAAACTTGTGTACTTAAGCCATTCCTGTGCTCTTGTCTTAACTTTGGAACCTTCTTAATAATTCAATGAGCCACTAGCTTATAGAGAAACTTGTGAAATTGTGAGCTCAACATTTGACGTTGGCAAGGATTTTTGCTACGCAAACAGAAAAAAATATTAACATGTATTTTTTTAACTTCTCTATATATGAACAATAAATAAGTAATGGGTCTGTAAGTAAATCAAACCAATTTTTTCAGCAGATCGAAGAACCTCAATTGAATGGCAACCACACTAAAACTGCTGGATACATTTGTCACTGAAAACGTCCTTTTCAAACTGCTGGAAAAGTGGGAGATTTCTTCAATTGTTGTTCAATGTTTAGAATTGAAGAAAATCGCAATCGTTTAAATTTTCCTGTTTTCACTACCTCAAGTTAAATGTTTGCGGCTTTAAAGCGAATATTTTAGGCTAAAAGAAATAAATAGAAATGTTATTTGTCGTGAGAAATCGAAATATGAAATTTAAAACTAATAATGTTAAGACTTATTAAAAAAAAAATTTAAGAATGGAAAAATAAAGGTAAAATAATAGGAAAAATAAGATAAAAGTTGAGCCAGTCCGAATATGAACTCTTATTCACCCGAATGTATTTTCAACAGTCTCAACATCAAATGTGTACAGTAACAACAATATTTGAAAATCTCCAAGCAACTTCGAACTTAAGTGAAATAGGAAGATTGCTTTTAGCTAATTTCGAATTGGGCGAATTTCATAATTCTTTTGTAGCAAGTCAAGTCAGTCTTACCAATTCTGAACATTGCTCTGCAGTCAAGTCTACTAGTTTTATACTAGTCAAATACTAGTTTGCCAAACCGACTCAATTAGTTGTAGTTCTGTAAAGCAATATACCAGTTGACATACTAGTCAGTACATACACCAGTATCATACCAGGCTACATACTAGATAGCCTATACATCAGTATTAAACCGGTTACTGCACCACTTCATAATAGGTTAGTTTATTTTGGGTTGAAAAATAAAAGAAAATTATAAAATTACATTACAAACGATTTTAATGAAAATTAAGTCATCATATATAAAATATGTGTCTACCAAATAAATATTACTTCACTTTATTGAACAAATCAAACAAATTTCAATAAAATATAGTCATAGTATAAGCAATTTTACCCTTAAAAACAGTTATAAAAAGTAATTTTCTACTTTTTTTATAATAGTCCTTTTTTGATTAAATTTTATAATTGATTTCACAGACATAAATCTTTAAATTTTCTTGAAACATTTCATAGAAAATTTTAAAATTTAAATATTAATCTGAGTTTAAGTCTAATCCATACTTTTAAAAATATTCTTACACAAAATTAAGGAAATTCAAGGAAGATTCGCAGTTCTTTGCATATAACCATGCAGATAACTCGCTTATAAAATTCTAGTACATAATGTGTTCTTAGTAACTAAACTTTTAAAAAGTACTATTTTAACCACATTGTTGTTGTATATGCCTCTGTTCGCCAATTTCATTGTTGCAGCATTTAAACGATTCCGTTGGAGATTCATTGTTATGTGCATTTCACAATAACAATAAGTCAACCCCGAAAAATAACAACAATTCAATATTTTTTTTATGCATTTATTGAAAAATTTTTTTTATTATTCCAAAATGCAGAATAACTATGATAAGAAAACTTTGAGCAGAACAAAAAGCAAAAAAACCACAACTTTTATTATTTACTAGCTGACCCGCCGAACTTTGTTCCGCCTTAAAAGCACAAATCATACAGTCACCCTGGGTCCACATTTAGGTCAATAAATTGGGAACCGGGTAAAATATCGAGGTGAAAGATATCTTAAATTTTAGGAGAGACGTCTAGAAAATGATTATTGAAAGTTGCATTCATTTCTATGCTGTCGTTTTTGTGTGACGCGGACGTTATGGTAAAAAAACCACATTTTTGGTCACATTTTTCCCACATTTTGGTCAATAACTCTGGAACTGGATGAGATATCTAAATTAAAGTTATCCTAAATTTTAAGTTAGACGTTAAGTGATAGAATGGTGAAAGTTTCATGCAATTGTATTCAGTAGTTTTTGCGTGATACGCGCACAATCATACAGACTGACAGACAGACAGACAGAAATTCTAAAAGTTGTAGATTTTGGTTCCGCTGGTCCAATAACGACCTCTCCTCTCAGTTTTTCCTGAATATCTTCAATGTACAGACATCGACCTGTTACAATTTTATTATATGTAAAGATTTCATACATACGAAGTTAGTCCAACCTATACATACAAAAGTTCAATGCAAGCCGTTAAGTACAATAATAATAAAAATGTTTTATAACAGTTAAATTTTAATAGCCTGCGCTCTCTTCAACGCTTTTCCTCCAACTTCAGTAAACGTAAATAATAATGAGCGCGATAATTTTTCGTTTAAGCAAAGTAATTTGTAAAATGCGAAATTGTACTGAGATATTTTGCTTGCACTTTATGACTTTTAAGTTAGTCTTGTAATAAATTTTTCTAGGTGTTTTTTTTTTTTGAGCGTAGTTTTATTACCGGATTTTTTTAAACCAACGAAATCATGCGACACTTACGGCTAGAAAGAATAAACATTGTATGTACAGTGAGTGGCACTCAAAATGGCACAGTTGGTTCTTCAAATATACTACGAAAATTTCTTTTGTGTTAATTTCATTAAAAAAATATAGATTTTTCTGCATTAGACATCTTTTGAACTAGTGTTTACAAGTTTATGGAAAAATTATAAAAATTCGTGGAAACTTTAAAAAGCTATCTGAGAACTTTAAAATTTGAGCCAAGTATTTCACAATAATTTCTGTGTATGTAGTATTGTAGGCTTTTTAATTCTAGTCTCACAAAGGCTCTTAAAAATTTGATTATTGGCATTTTTTTGCATGGTGTTTGCAATTTTCTTCCATATGAGCTTGGCATCGTAATGCAATTTGTAGGGGAAAAAATTGCCAAAAATCTACCATATTTTCAAGAGCACTTGAAGAGACTTGCACTTTGTGAGACTAGAATTTGATAGGATACAAAAATGCATAATCAGAAATGTTGTTGAAATTCGTGCCTCAAATTTCAAAATTCTCATCACTTTTTTTTGAATTTTCCAAGAATTTTTGGAATTTTTGCATGAGCTTGCAAACACTCATTCAAAAGATTCCCATGCCATAAAAATCTATGTCTCTATACAAAATTACCAATTAAGTTTTATCTGTAGTAGCTTTCGTAATATATTACAAGAACCAACTGGGCCATTTTGCGTGGCACTCACTGTACATATGTAGACGCATGAAGTGGCGGCCAGTACTATAAGCAGTCTCTGACTACGTAAAAGCTTAATAATAAAGCAAAGCGATTTAATGGTGCGAGATAAAAAATTGCATAAGTATCTGGATGGAGAACATTAAGTCACAAAATACGCGGACTACACATAATGTCTTCCAAAAGTGCTACTATGAAACTACGATGCAATTACAACTAAGAGAATATATTGAGGTGCGGGTGTGTGTGAGTACAAGTGCAGATTCTCTAACGCCAACACCAGCACCACGCCTACAATAAACTCAAGTGTACATATATATTATGCAATATGCTATAGTTCAGCCGATCTTATATAAAATGTGTATGCAACAAAAGAAACAAGAACAACAACAATGTTAAAGACGCTTAATAAATGTAATAAAAACGTTAAAGCATAACGTCATACTAGTAAGTGTGCCAAGCATTAGCCCATGTTATGGAGGGTATATGGCGCATTGTAGGGGTGTGATAAAACGATAAAATAGTTATGTATGATGTCAGCGGTCGCAAATAGCAGTAAGAATTGCACAAGCCAACAACAAAAGCAGCAAGAGCGATTAATTCATAAAAATGACAGCAGAATTTTATTCAAAAAAAAAAATAATAAAAAATGTAACCAAATTTTACGCATATTTTGTTCGTTTTTTAACTTTATTTGGAGAGAACAAAATATTTAGGATTTTTTTTTCTTGCACTTTTCTAAAGAAATTGCATTACAAAGTAAAAATTGAGACCTTAGTCAAACTATTTTAAAATGTTTAAATTTGTAAACCAAAACTATAATCGTAGCAATTTCAGTTTCCATTAATGCCAGTACATATAAATCTCCAGCACCAGCGAAAGTTCCATTCAATTCCATGCAGCAGTTTTTGAGTGATGAACGCCCAAACATACCGATAGAGAGACAACAATGCATAAAACTGTTAATTTGGACCCAGCCTATCGATTTTTCTGGAATATGTGCAATATACAGACATAGACCTGTTACAATTTTATTATATATAGATATCAAAACTATCAGACAAGTTATTGCTCCAGAGCTTGAGCTCAGTTATAGTCATCAATACTTATATTATTATTATATAAATTATTTCTGAAATTAAAATTTATTTCGGTCGTTCTGTAATTAGTTCCATTTTATTTAGATTCCTAAATGCATTGCAATTTTCAAAGTATTTCTTTTTTCTGTATAAATATGTATATTACTCATTTGATCTTCGAATTTGAATAGCTGTTGTGGCCAAGAGATGAGACATTGAACTTTAGCGAAGAGTGCAAACCGGGCTGCACCAGATTATTTTTTTTTTCCATTTTTTTTCTATTTTTGCTTTTATTATTTAAATTTTTTTCTTTATACATTTTTAATGTTTTGAATGTCTCTATTTAAAACACCAACTTACTCTTTTAACTGTTTTTCAATTAACATTTTACCCTACATTAATCGGATAATTCTTTTGTTTATTTTCGAAAATATCTGAAAATATCTTGAAATTTTTTTTTAATAAAACAAACTAGGCTTCAACTCGCAAATTAATCGACTGGTGACCGCAGTGGGTTGGTGGTAGTGTTGCTGGCCTACAACACCAAAGGTCCCAGTTTCAAGTCGCCCCTGGGCCGTAGTCGGCAACACTCTGAGTGTATTACTGCCATGAAAAAGCTTTTCAGTAAAACTAAGATGCCGTCGGGAGTCCCGCTAATTAGTGGGATAGATTAAAAACATCACACCACAAATTGATAGAGAAGCTCGGCCTTAACCTACTTGGAGGTATATAGCGCTATTTATATTGTTGGCAATCCTATTTTAATTTCACTGAGATGCCTTCTTTTGTCCATAAAATCCACAATTCTGGAACAAAAGCCATGAAACTTTGTGCGATTATAGACGTTTGCACGGTACAATCTTGTTTTGAGTTTGGATTTTTCAGCTTATTTCCACAGATATTTGTATTTATCCAATGTTTACCACTAATTGGTTTTCTATTTAACTCTCAAATGCCACTCACGTGTAAAGAAATAACAAAAAACACACTCTAGTTACCACGAAATTTATTTCTTTGCAACTTTTGAAGTTCCAATTAATCATAAAGTTGACTAAAACACATATTAATTGCACATTTTCAATATTTACGTTTTTACGCTTTATGTTTTAACGTTTTTTAAACAATTAGCTATATCCTAGTTGCAACGGTCTTTATATAATTAATTTAATTATCGCATTAATGTGCAATTAAACCGCAAACAATATCTGAGGGTGGTGTACCAATACAAAAATAGAAAAAAATGCTAATAAAAAATATAATAATAAACGTTAATTACTGAGGTGCTAAAAAAGCAACAACCACATGACTACAACAATAATAAAAAAATGCATCTTAGCAGCAAAACAATTATAAGAAAGCGCTGTGTGCGGTAAAACAACAAAAACCACAATATTTGATTTGGTTTAAAGGCTGCACATTGTGGTACAGTGTGCTATTTTGAGGCAGTGATGGTTGAAAATATTATTTTTTTTTTTGTGGAATAAAATAAAAATACAATAAATTAGTTACTGAAAATTAAAAATGCCATACGCCAAAAATTCTAACCCTTATATACTTATATATTTAAAAAAAAAGAAAAGATTTGCGGGCGTTAGTCCCAGTCCAACGATTTCAATAATTTTTTCTTTTTTTTTGTGAGCTCGACTTGGCGACGTTTTAAAAGAAAAAATTTTGTTCTTATAAAAATCTCAATTGAAGATTTTTTTTTCTCTAATACTGCCAAATTTCTCTTTGGTTGTTATACCTCTTAAGTCGGTATAGATGGTTATGTACAGCCTTATCTTTCAACCGATTGGGGAGCTCTTGTGCAGTTTTGCGATGTAATTTTTGGGCAATTTAAATTCTTGCAGATGTAGGGTAGACTCCGATAAATCCTGTAGCTGAAAGGTAAGCTGTGAAGTAAATTTGACAATGGTCATATTTATAATCTAGACTAGCTAAATTTGCTATAGATTCTCAATTATTTGTACCATCTATCTTGCATTTGGTATAGAGGTCCTTTAGCCGAAGGAATAGGAGAAGAGGAAAAAGACGGTTAGGTAAAAGAAGACGAATAAGATATGAGAAATGTAGAGAGAGGGTGTAAAAACAATGGGAACAGTGATGAATTTGAACAGGAGTAATAAAGAGGCAGAGGACGAATCACAGAGGGAATAAGATCAAGGATATAGAAGATAAAATAGAGGATGAAAAAGAACAAAAGGAGTGAATGGAAAAGCAGCTGATTAGGCAAGCCATTTTTTGGGCAACACAAAGCCCGCCGGGGTTGCAGGTTTTGTTTAAAAAGTTAGAGGACGACAAATCGATACTTTTTTTTTGTATGAGTTCTTTTAGACTTCCTAGGTTTCGCTAAAACGAACTGCTATTGTATTTGTTATAAACTGAAAAAGGTCTCAGTTTTCTGCTGGAACCATCACACGAGATGGGGCTAGTGAGGCTGTTACTCTTCAGTAGAGTGATTGTGTGGTGGAATGCATTGGACACAACTTGTACCGTTAGTAGGCTATTATCTGAACAGAAAACTGCTTTGGAAGCTATCAGTGGCAATCTGAAGACTGCACTCTCCTTGGGTTTGAATGTTATGCTGAGAAAACCTGCGGCTTTGTGATATGGTTGCTAGGTAGACCCGTGGGTTCAAGCCGACTGATTACTGTACTGTCTTCCCCGCGGAAGTCACCGCAATCAACGTGTTAGTGCTTCTATAGTTAGGGAAGAGAATACTTACATGGACAGCTAAATGGCTATTAAGGGTCTGAGCTCAAGCATGAAATGTTGTCCGGGAATTTTTGTTGAAACTGTCGCGCCAGGAGCGCGATCCGTCAAGGCAAGAGTAGGTTGCAGACGATTTGCAGAGCTCATTAAGCTGACTAAGGCTCATTTATTCCTGGTTGTCGGCGTTTTGCCGAAGATGCTACCTAATCGGAGCACACGCTCGTTAATGTTGGTCCTCTCCTGTGGCGAAGGGGCTGAAACCGTGGCCTGTGGAATATCTCCAACGGGACAACAACGGACTGCGGTGAACTACGATGGCCTTGCGATTGTTGTACTCTTCCAAACGCCAATGTGGGGAATGGCGGGATATCCTCAACAACACGGTTCCAATCCAAGGTGTCTGGATAACCGTGACGAAGGATTAATAGGCAGCGTGCGGATGTTAAGTTTCTGATCTCTAACGGTGCCCTCCGATGCTCGGGCAAGGTCGGTTGTATAAATGCCTTGTCCCTTTGGAAGAGTGCGCAACACAACAATAACAGAACTAGCGCTAAAAACAAGGCAACAACGAACAAGACGGACGAGATAAACAAGACAGAATTTACCCAGACGACAAACGGTACAACAGCGACAAAGACGACAACAGACAAGACCATATACTTGAGTTCAAGTAATCTGACGAAAGACGCTTCACTCGCCTGCAGTCAGTAGACGATTAACAGTAACTATCACGCTTCGTACGACCATAGCACAGCAGCTGCAACTGAAGTCGCAGTGTCTGAGAGTACCAAGAACCAGCTCTTTCATCTACTACAGGAACAGTTAGTAACGCCAGCCATAGTACGCCGAACGGTACTGTGAAGAAGAAGAAAAAAATGCAAACTTAAATACCAGAGGACCCTGTACATGTTCGAGAAAATTAAGAACGGATACGGTTGTGGAGGCATTTTACAATCAGAGACAAGCCACTGTTGGTGGCCTTAAGCCCATCTGGTGGCATTTCTTAAAATGGGAACCGAGCCAAAAATTACAATGGCACCAAGGCGGCACCGAAAAAGCCCAAACGGGCGGAAGGGGCAGCCGCAAATCAATGGACGTCGCCGGAGAACAGCTTTAAGTGGCCATAGTGAAAGCCAACAGCAGATTGCCAGCGACGGTGCAACAAAACTCTGTACTCTCTACTACTACTCTTGACGTCAGGCTGTCGAAGCTTGCGACGGCCCTCGCTGGGTGTTTAACAAGAATCATTCTACGTAAATTTCTGATTTCGAGGGTGATTGCTTGTCAAAAGTATCATTATGTGCAAACTAACAAACTGCATCATTATATTTTATGTGGGGGCGTGGGGGCCTTATAATGACCTATCGCCACAAGGCAACGTTAAGTTATTTTGAATGTTTGAGTCACATGAAAACATCTTCCTGTGGCGTTGCCATATGGCAACCCCAGGGTGTTTCGGGTTAACTGCTCCGAGACAGTCAGTTAGCTGACCACTTAAGCTTGATGTTCATAACATACACTGACTGCACCTCATTCTCAAACAAATCTGCTTCAATCACGTTGATTTTTGATCAAGAGTCGACTATGCAGCCCACTGTGCCTCACCAGCCAATGCAGCACCGTCACGTTAATGCAGCGGCAGCAGCAGCAGCAAGTGCAGTCAACAACAACAGAAGCAAAAACCACTAACCAAACAGCCGGCAATTACTCATGCCTGACAAATGTATTGCTTTAACACAAACAAAAATATACCTACAAAAGTATGAAATGAAGTACGCGCTCGAACGGAAGCAAAGGCGGACTGATAAACTTGAAGTGAGCATACTTTAAAACCGTTACATTATGCGCTGAATGAATTCATTCAGTGCGGATAAGTAAACTGACGTGGCGTCAACCGACTGACATACAGACAGAAATACGTACAGGCAAATCGATAAAAAAGTCAATCAAATAAAACAAACAAAAAAAAAGTCGCTAACAAGCCAACAACAAAATAAAACCAACAAGCAAAACAACAACGGCTATAAATACTCTTAGCAAAAAATGTTGTTGTTGGGGCAAACCGCGTCTGCTTGAGCGAATGACTGAACAAACAATGAAGCGAAGTTAAGTGAATAGCAAGCAATGAACGGATATTGTACGAGTAAACGAACGAACGATTGAAGTAGAGTACATTACCTGCCTCAACAATGAAACCAGTTAACAACAACAAAAAACGCAACAAATAATAAAAACACAAACAGATAATGTTGCTGTTGTTGTGGTTGTTGTTATTGCGGCTGTGGAAGAATGCTTGCAAGGTTATTACAGCTTTGCGACGCAGTGAGCAGACTGCACTTGCATTTCCGCACACATTCACACAATCACTCAAGCGGTGTGCGCAGTGCTTGCACATTTTGAAGGCGCGCTTGCTGTTCATCGTTTCTCCGATGGGCATAACTGATACTGTGAAGATATGAAATGTGCGGTTTTTGCGCGTTTGTAGGGCGTTGTAGTGCAACCACAAAATCGCACAAAAATCGACTTTAGCTGGCAATTAGCGGTGCACAAAGCTGAGGTTTCGTTGTTGTCTGTTGTGGCCCACTGCTTATTGTTGATATTCCAAACTTAGGTTTTTGGTTTTTTTTTTTTTTTGATTTGAAGATGGGTTTGTTTGCTGCTTAAAAAAGCGTGTCCACTGGCGCCAATGACTATTACTTAGAGGTACTTACTAGGAGCGCAAAAAAACAAAAGCCATATAAGAAAAAGTTTTGTTTTTGCGGTGAATTTCTTTCTAGGTTCGTTAGAGATTAATGTCTTTTTTAGCGCAGAGTAATAATGTAATAAATATGAGCATTTATTTTAAATGCAGAAGGCGCATAAACAATTAATCTATTATGAAAGTTAAGTATATTTGTATATCCAGCCTTTCTCAAAACCCGCTTAGCCGATTTGGATGAAATTTGTTGTGTACACAGCGTACAATCTAAGAATTTTTACTTAGGTGTTGCCACATAGGATGTCTTTACGGAGTTGCCACTTATCTGATTTTTTTTGTAATTAAATGAAACAAGCCAATATGGGTATCAAACGAAGGGTTTTTTCTTGCGCATTAAAAAACAATTTCTAAGCAGCGTTGCCACTTATTGCCCCCATCTGAGCTTATCATATCTTAAAACTTTTAACGAGCTATTCTTATATATTTGTATATTCAGAATATCTTGAAAATGGCTAAACCGGTTTGGATGACATTTGGCATGTACATAGGATACGACGTTCTTAGAATTTTTGTCTAGTTGTTGCCACATATGATGTTTTCACGGAGTTGTCACCTATCTGATTTGTTTGTAAATGAAATGAAATATGCCAATATGGGTATCAAACGAAGGGTATTTTCCTGCTTGATGGAGTTTGGCTTTCTTTCCTTTATTTGAACAGAACGAATCCCGGGTATTTTTTAATTAAAATTTTCATTTTATGTTATGATATTAAATAAATCGTATGAATTTAAAATTCAAGTAATAGTATAGACGAGCATACCAATTAGCCTAAACTCTATGCATTAATCAGAGCATAATCATTACCGATTAACTAAAAAAATAGTCTCCCGATTAATCATATTTTGATTAACTTTAATTGCAGTCTTATTCGCTTGCTTATACAGAAAACTGAGTAATCACAACCTGATTAATCAGATAATTTTATTGTCTAAAAAACCCTCCCCCTTCTAATATTACTAGCGAAAAATTCACTGAGACACCTCGATGATTACTAATCGTAACGATAACCGCTTGGATTATCTATTTTGTTGAGAATTAATTTAATGATTGATTAACATTACTTTCAATTTTGAATGATTATTTTCCAACTAATTTAAAAAGTTATCAAAATAATAATGATTTTTACGATTGTTAAAAAAAAATTTTAAATAATCAAGAAAAAAGTTGTTTTGATTATCTTTGATATTTTATTTTTATTTTCTATTTTATTCAGTATTGTTTTAGAAGCACATAAATATACACATCAACAAGACGACAAAAAATCAAAAATAATCAACAAAAGAATTAAAAGTAATTAAAACAACTTTCTTTGATTATTTTTTTTTTTTATTGTTTTAGTTTTTTTTTGATTTTTTTGTTTATTTTTGATATTTTTTCTTTATTTTTTCTGATCGTAATCAATTAATAATTGCCTTTTCTTGAAAAACAATTAAAATAATCATTACCAATTGAAAAAGCCTTTTAACTAAATTTAACAGGTCTGGCCGAGTCCCCTTCCTCGTCATCGTGACAGCTTCTGCATAGGTAACTTGTAGCCTACCTGGTCATTTTATCAGTTTTATCGTTTCCATCAATACTGTTGTGCCGGGGGACCCAGCAGAGAACAATTTCGAGGTGATGCAGAGCACTTAGCCAAGTTCGGCACTTTCTAACCATAACAGATTTTATCTCATTAGATTTGAGTGCCTTTAAAACAGCTTGACGTTGGTACTATATTCTCGGGCAGCAATTCAGCAGCCTTTTCTATGGCATAGATTTCCGCTTGGAAAACACTGCACGAGTTAGGGAGTCGCTATGACTATTTGCCTGGCAAATCTTCAGAATAAGGCCCGGGCTGCGTTCCATTTTAGATTTTTGCGCAAATTGTAATCGCTCTATCAGTGACTAAACCCGATACTCAGCCTTTTGAGCCCCGAAGTCAATAACTGACGTTACGGCTGTTAAGTCAGTTTTGAACATAGCGTGTCCATAGTTGGCTGGCTTCCAAATGTTAGATTACCTCCGTTTGGAAGAGAGAAATTAATGAAGTTTCTTAGATTTCGATTTATTTTATTTTGAGTTAACTGAAATTGCTCGGGATCTGATTTCGGCAAAAAGTTATTAATTATAATTTTGTTCGATTAGTCACACATTCCTAGCCTAAATCATAACATAAGAAAATGTGCAATTTCCTTTCCAAAGGAAAAAATTCCATGAGCTTTATTTCATTTTTTTCTGGAATAAAGTATCCAACAGTACCAAAAATTAGATTTAAAGACGATCACAGTAACTTCTTCCAGCTTCAGAAAAAATTAAGAAGTGGCGCAACATTTCAAAATTTTAAATATTTTGTAAATTTCCCCAAGCGTCTTGTTGTCTGGCCGTTACAACAATATATCAAGACAGGTATGGGAAGCCTCTTATAAAGCCCGGATGTGGTATTCATGTCTAGAGAGGACAATACTACTTAGTTCAATGTATCACTCTTTGGCAACAGTAATTCTTCCTAGAATTTCTGACTTTATTTTCCTTGTTAACGCTAATTCCCTAATAAACAAAGACATTCATAGAGAATTTTAAGGCAAGTGATAAAAATATTATTAAAGCGAGTCAGCGCTAAATAAATCAAAAGTTGCGAAGTCACCTTTTTTGAAACTTTCTTTTTAAATTGGCTAACCACTTTATAATATTCATTTCAACTTTGAACTATAATAATATTTACATTAAGCTGTATTCTAATTTCCGCTACACAGCAGATACCAAGAAAAAGCCGATTAAATGTAAACTTACAGCATATAAGAATCCTTAAGAGCTTCTAAATAGTAACTGGAATCGTTTAACATATTTTACATATGTGTAAGAATACATATCACGTCACTTGCACTCAAACTTTTTGGTTGCATTAAAGAATGTGATGCTACACATCAAAAAATATATAACTGATATCCATTTCAAAGGGTAATATGAGCCAAAGTCAAATTTTAGAACTTTTAAACAGAGTGTTTTGAAAGTTGAAACTGGAAATAAGGGATTTGAGAATAACTTTAAACTTTCTACTACTATTCCATTTTCAGAATGCATATAATATTTTAAGAAAATATAAAGTAAAATAGACTGTTTGTCGGTTTTTCTGATGTATGAGATATGTATTCATATTTTGTATGACAACACGTGCATACATAAAATATAATTTCTATATACTGTTGTTATATAAATAATATCGACAAAATGAAAATATTTTAAAAATCTACTGTGATAAATGTACACATATAATCTTAAAAATTATGCATTTATGTATAGGAATATATGTATTAGACTGGGTCGATTTATTAACCGATATCGCGCTATTGATTTTTCGATAAGTTTTGGGCTCAGGAAAAAAAGTTCCACTACGTACACCCAAAAAAATAATTTTCGAGCCTGCGAAATTATTATTATTATTTATTTATTTTTTGGGCTTTGGGGAGTGTTTTGGGCAAAAAATTTACCCTTTCACCTTGTTTTTTAAGGGTTTTTTCAGCATACATGCAAAAATGTTTTCGATGAAAACGAATTTGTCTCATATTTCCTGTCCCACTTAAAATTATACGCTAAAACTGTGGCGATAACGGTTTTTTGAACAAAAATTTTGGGATTTGTTTTGGTCGAAAAATCGACTTTTCCCTTTTTTTCCAAAAAAAGCTGTTATCGCCAACGTTTTAAGCGAATTTTTGGGTCGGACAGGGTATACATGAAAATTTTAAAATCAAATGAACATTTTTTTAGTAGGTCATAAAAAAACTTTAAAAATCAAAGTCGAAAAAAGTCAAAAAAATGAAATTTCTCAGGCTCGAAATTTATTTTTTTGCGTATACGTAGTGGAACTTTTTTTTCCTGAGTCCAAAACCTATCGAAAAATCGATGGGGCGATATCGGTTAACTTTTGTCCATACAAATCGACCCACCCTTATATGTATATAGTATATTTGCAACTAGATAAAATCTTTCCTGCATCAACTTATGGCATATGCCACAATTTATCTTATTGAGTGGGGTGTATCGTTAAATGAATTTCTCATAGTCAATTAAAGTAGACAATCGCGAATCACATATACCTGGTTAAGATCTTGGATTTTAGTATGTATATGTATTTCTTTAAAGTTGTTTTACTTTATTTTATTTTATTTTATTTTGTTTTATTTTATGTTATTTTATTTTATTTTAATTTATTTTTCTTATATAATATATTTTTTTTTTTATTTATTTTTTTTAAGTTTATTTTATTTTATCTTTTTGTTATATTATTCTATTTGATTAGTTTTTATTTCATTTTTCTAGTATTATTTTATTTTATTTTATTTGTCTTATTTTATATTTTTTTTTTTTTGTTTTATTTATTTTATTTAAGTTTATTTAATTTTATCTTTTTTTATAATATTCTATTTGATTAGTTTTTATTTCATTTTTCTAATATTATTTTATTTAATTTTATTTCACTTAATTTTTTTTATTGTATTTTATTTTATTTTATTTTTTATTTACTTTAAGTTTATTATATTTTTTCTACTTTATTATACAGGGTAGCGCAAAAGTAATCCTCCTATCAGAAAATGCTATAAATTTTGCGACATTTGTGTAGTAAACACATGTGAAATACACGTTAATAAACAATGTTACGCTACACTGCTCCAGAAGGCGAAATATTGCTGACTATTTGACCAATAATCGGTCGGGGCCAAACGGTTGCTGTGAATGGTGAGCGCTACAGAGCAATGATCAACGAGTTCTTTTTGCCGCAACTTGATGAATTGGGATTGGAAAACATGTGGTTCCAACAAGACGGTGCAACAGCACACACTGCACGTGCCACAACCGATATGCTGAACATCGGAAGCTTACTTTTGCGCCACCTTGTATTAAAGCTTATTTCATATTATTTATTTTATGCTATTTATTTTATGTTATCTTATTTTATTTTATTTTATTTTATTTTATTTTATTTTATTTTATTTTATTTTATTTTATTTTGTACTAGCTTATACACGTGGGTTTTCCCCCCACGTTTCCATAAAAATAAATGAAAAATCTCATTTGTATGGGAGGTGCACCGCTCCCTTTTCCGATTTCAAAAAGGGATAGCTATTAGGAAAGGGACTTACTTTATACAACGCCTTACAAAAATTTAGTAGTCTAGCATTAATACCTTTAAAAATATTGTGTATGAAAGTTACCATTTGTATGGGAGGTGCCACGCCCCCTTTTCCGATTTAAAAAAAACTACGTAAGAACCATAGTTAAAATCCGTCCACGCGTTTGAGCGTCAAGAGGCGACACAAAAAAAGTGTTTACTTTTTATAATATGTATACATTATTTCCATTTATTTTATTTTATCTTATTTTAATTTATTTTATTTTATATTATTTCCATTTAATTTATTTTATTTTATTTTAAGTTATTTTAGTTTATTTTATTTTTTTCTATTCTATTTTATTTTGCTTTATTTTATTTTATTTTATTTTATTTTATTTTATTTTATTTTATTTTTTTTTATTTTATATTTTTTTATTTTATTTTATTCAGAGAATAAAGGACAGAAACCAAGTAATTATTTCTTGCACAGACACAAACCAAAATACATTGTTTAAGATACTACATATACATACGTGCATATATATTGACTTTATCATGTCTTTTGCTAATGCTGCTGCTGCTTCTTAAATTAGTTTAAGCAGAAAGTGTAATTAATGTGCGGATATGCCGGCGGAGATGAATGCATAAAGCAGAATAATTTCGGGTGATAACTTTTTGTTGAAAGTGGATAGAATAATTGAAGCTCAGAGACTTACAAATATATACATATATTTTTATTACACTTGGAAAGATAAAAAAATTGCTAAATAAAATACCCCAGCCACATTAAAAAAGTTGCCAGATCTGGTTACTCGATACATACATTTCCAGGTATTCTCACGCGCCGAATCCAAACCTGTCATCACAACTTTCTTAACTGGTCGCTGTTAGGCCCTCACCTCAACGAGAGAAAACGAAGAACGGTTTTCTTTTTTTTTGTTTTGTTTAAAGCTTGATTTATTGGAACCGCCCACCTGATGAAAATTTTCATTACCAATTTTTTTTGTGGGGAATTTTATTTGCTACAAAACTGTATCCAGCGCAATTTTTTTACTTTAATAGTTTGGCGCTTTTAACGTAAGAGTGAGATCAATCCTACGAAATCAGAAAGATTATACACCTCTAGAATCTAATATTGCGGTCTGTAATTTTTATAATTTTTTTTCCCATTCTGAGAAATAATAAAAAATATAATAAAACAAAAAATTTTTTTTTGCTCAGTCTAATTTATATACAGGGGTGGCCTTGAAATTAGAATCATATTTATTGTATTCAAATTGATAGCTAATTCGTATATATTATCTCTCCATATAATAAAATTGTAACAGGTCGATGTCTGTAAATTGCACATATTTAAGATAAATTGATAGTAGGGATCATTATTAGAATTTTAGTCTGTCCTTCTGTATGTTTGCGCGCGTATCACTCAAAATCTGCAGAATGGAATTGAATACAACTTTCAGTGTTAAAATACTACACGTCTAACTTGAAATTATGGGTACCCCTTTTTGCGATAGCTTGACCGGTTTCGGAGTTATCAACCAATGTGTGGACCAGAGTGACCCAAAATATGTTAGTACAATATAGGTATTAAACGAAAGGTGCTCATGAGTGCTGCGATAAGCAAAGTGAATAAGTTCGATATCTCAACTGGTTTCGGAGATATAATGTTTTGAGCCGGTTAGACTGATTACAAGTTCTCAGAAGCAGCAAGGTGTGACCTGGAAAAATATAAAGTAATAAAGCAGCTGAGTGATGGAGGGGATATCTATCTGTCTACGTATGACGTGCATCATTTATAATAGTAGCGCCACCACTGTATGCACGTAAAGTTTTTTCTAGTAGGGATTGCTTATACCCTGAGTAGACAGCAACTTATCAAAAATATGAAGAACTATTACTCTTTCTTCTTATGCTCAGTTAACAAAAGCAAAACTACACTTTTTAAATAGCAAAGGTGGGTGGTTGAGATCGCAAGGAGACTATCTTTTGCTACAAAGTGTTCGTTAAAGGGAAGTGTGACAAATTTTCTGACCTACCCCCTATGTTCATATATTGCGTGGAAATATTAAAATTTACTTTTGCTTTTAATTGTATGCATTAAAACTTACATACATATATACTCATTTAATATTTTTCGCATACATATGCACATCGTCAAAAGAGTATACCATATAATGAAACAAAAGTTTTTAATCAGAAAACAGTGATAAACAAAGCGAATGTCATTTGTGCGACGCAGAGGAGTATACCTACCCTGTGGGGAAATTCTCTAGTTCTGAACTCGTGCGCTTCTAGTGCTTTCCGAACCCCTACTAGATCGCCTTCAATCTCTTTTACATGTAATCAACTGGCGCATTCAACATGGCGATGTCCTAGGCGGTGGAAATTGTCCCCCCTGCATTACCTTTTCGACAGTTCCGAACTAGTTAAAAATTCGACAGTTGGGGGTAGTTCGTTTATTGCTACTATTGCTCTAGTTCTGAACCATTTCCAAATTCTGTAGTTTGGATGTAGTTAGCTTAGAATTAAAAAAAAAAAAAAAAATATTTTGAGAAGCCTTCCATGGTAGAACTACACTAGGAGACTTTTTGCCAAATGACTACCTAAGGTCGACCCCCGTTTTGAAAGACTTCTTCAAACCACTTTTGATGTTACCTTTCCAGAACTCGAACCTTGGACCTTCTGTGTGGTAGTCCAGCAACACTATTGCCCCACCATTGCGGTTAGTTTATACACGGCTAATAATTTGCGCTTAAATTTTAAACCATTCTTTCATAATGTATACATGTGTAACCTTTTCTCGACTCTGGTGCGGGACGCGTCGGTTCGAATCCTACCAAGTGATACATTTTTTTATTTTTTTTTTATTTATAATTTAAAATTTTAACCTTTCTTTAAACAATGTTATAAGAACAAAACATATTTTAAATACGAATCTAAATTATATTAAACTTTATTGATTACAAGACTACCGGTTTCGAGGTAGTGAGAAGCTAGTTTCTATCGTACTAGTTCTTATTAGCCACTTTATCCCTAGTTCAGAACCAGAAATTATTCTCACTAGTGACTGACTTCCCCACAGAGTAAGATCACATGCATACATACTTGCATACAAGTGTACAAATATACATAGACATGCACTTAGGAAAATTTATAAATTTTTAGTTTTAATTGTTAATTGAATCTTAAATCGGTTGCTGATTATGAGAATTTGGGGACTTTCAAGAGCTTAATATTTTGCATTATTTTGTTGGTATTTGTTATCATTGAATGCCTTTAATTTTTTGCTGAATTTTTTTTCTGCTTTATGGCTCAATTGCTTCTGAAGTGAGCAATTGGTATAGATTACTTTTTAATCTATAATAATTATATAACTTACGAGTTACAGTCACACATCGTAGAAAGCATTAAAACTCGAAAAATATAACTCAATTCTAGTTTTCCGCTGGCTAGACAAATATTATTCTCAGTTTCGAACGTTTTCTACGACAGACTGCAGCTATAACTTTTTGCGCAAGCCCACTTCAAACAAAAAATATTCAAAAATCTCTAGACATGTTATTTTCTTTTTTTTTTTTACACGAGTGAAAACATTAAACTTCATTTTATTCGGACCCGTTTTGGGACTGGTTTTGGAACTGTTTGGAGACTATTTCCGGAAACTTTTGAAATGGCACTGATAAAGTCTCGAGAGCAACCTCGAAATGGTACCCAAAAATTCTCGAAACGGTTCTTTAGTCTTTAAATATCTACATTAGGGTGGGTCGATTTGTATGGACGAAAGTTAACCCATATCGCGCGAAAAGTCGATTTTTCGACCAAAACAAGTCCAAAAACCCGAAAATAAATCTTTTTTTCAAAAAACCGTTATCGGCAACGTTTTTAGCGCATAATTTTAAGTGGGACAGGAAATATGAGACAAACTCGTTTTCATCGAAAACATTTTTGCATGTATGCTGAAAAAACCCTTAAAAAAATTGCGAAAGGGTAAATTTTTTGACCAAAACACTCCCCAAAACCCAAAAAATATTTTTTTTTCTAAAAAGCTGTTTTCGCCAACGTTTATAGCGAACATTTTTGGGTCGGACAGGGTATACATAAAAATTTTTAAATCAAACGAAAATTTTTTTAGTAAGTCATGAAAAAAACCTTAAAAATCAAAGTCGAAAAAAGTGAAAAAAAAAGAAAATTCGCAGGCTCGAAATTTATTTTTTTGGGTATGCGAAGTGGAACTTTTTTTTCCTGAGCCCAAAACCTATCGATGGCGCGTTATCGGTTAATAAATCGACCCAGTCTAATCTACATACATACACCAGAGCAAACCCAAGTAGTTCCGACAATAGTTTCTTTTGTCCATCAACGATCTCTAACTAGTTCTATAAAGCTTTAATCACCTCAGTGAATCTCAGTTCATCCCGAAATAACCTAAAAAATCTTCCGAACCGCACGCTGTAACTATGTTAATGCACATCTCTACTCTAATTAAATTGTAAGAGGTCGACATCTGTACATTGAAGATATTTATAAAAAATGTAAGCTTCTAGAATTTTTAGAATTTTTGTTTGTTAGTCTGTATGTTTGTTCGCGCATCACTCAGAAACTGCTAAATAGAATTAAATTCAACTTTCACCGTTGCATTACTAGTCGTCTTACTTAAAACTTAGGACATCCCTCATTCGATAGGCTAACCGGTTTTGGAGTTATCGTTCAAATATATGGACCAGGGGAGGTGCTAAGGATGCAGCATAAGCTGTGTGACTAAGTTTCATATATCAACTGGTTTCGGAGATATAGTGATTAAAATCGGACTCAGTCTGTGATAAGTTCTGAGACGCATCGAAGGGGAGCCGGGTCTTCTAGGTTGGGTATGATTTTGTTGAGACACTAGGTACTTTGTTTTAACTTTTTAATGATTTCAAAATAATTGAAATGTTATTTGAATAATGAATATACATTTATTTTTATTTTAATAAGTTTTAATTCAAAGTGACCCAACCCTAATAATAAGCCTTTTCGCGTTGTCAAAAATTACATTTTCTTATCACGGATCTTTTTCGTAAATTGAAGTATCGTGAATATTTGGTCGATGAAGGACTTTCCATCCCTGCAGGCACACTGATAAAACTTGATCAGCTTGTCGATGATGGGCTTCAGTCTTCCCACAATACCCTATACTCTGTTTGAAGAGCTCGGCGCTAGATTGCCATTCCCACTTCCTAGTAAACAGGTCTTGTCTTTTTTTTTTTTTGACAGGGTTTGAGATATCGGGCGCGTCATCTGCCTATCAAGTTAGCAATTAGCAGAAATCTTTCGGCCATAACTTTACTTACACCTAGCAAATCTTAAAAATAATCGAAGTTAACTCTTGAAATGTCTTTGTTTGTTTGTACATTTAAGCTTCAGAGAGTGCCAAAATATAAAAATAAAACTCTTTTTTGCACACAATTCCCTCACATCTTGGAAAAATCATAAAATAATGGCCATCCAAACCCCTACATCTTCGCTTCACAAAAAAATGCATTTCTAAATTAAGCAGCGCTGCTACATTTACAGCCACTCTCCCACAAATGCAGCACCCACCATATAATACTATAAAGTGTCACCATGAAATGTAATCAAAATGACGAAGATAATAAAAAATAGCAGCAGCTGAGAAGATAAGAATTTAAAGCTTCTGCAAAAGCGCGCCAAAATGCATTAAAGGCATATATAAACTGAATGAGGATAATTCTGCGTGAGGAAGCCAGCCACAAAAGAATGAAACGAAAGCAAGTAAAAAAGGCGATAAAGAAACAGAGGTTAAGCTAATGAAATAAGAAGCCTAACGAAATAAATAAAAAATAAATCAGCTCCACGGCGTAGCCAACTTGTGCAATAAAATACTATTTATATGTCCATTCAAGTTTTCGTCTCACTTACAAACAATCAACGGAAAATGATGCCAAGACACCCACAAACCGACGTTGAAAACTATTGAGTCCCTTGCTAAAGACAACAGCACCAGCCAGCACTCGGCAAACCATCAATTCCTTGCACTCAATCGCACACATTTTAATTGCTTTCACAAACACCAAGCAGTCAAGCACCAGTTGTCAACATTTAATTACGCAGGCAGCACAATGAATTGAATAGCAAAGGCACATTGTTCTTGTGCAGATTTAATATGAACTCACGCTGCTGGCGCCATCATTGTCAGTGCATTTTGCAGCAATTAGGTCAATAAAAAAGTGTAAATTGAAGAGAGCAGGAAAGCCAAAAACAAAACGAAAATCTAAAGAAATGTGCTGCAGCTGTGAGTTGGTTTGCATTTACTTCAATGCAGCTTGGGCTTACACTGCGTATACGTAATATCCATGCACTGTGCTGCGGCGTGTGTGCTACCCAACAAACACAAAAGTAAGAGAAATAAATACGGCAATCTGAAGCGAATAAATTTGTATAATCTTCGCTAGCTTCGCGGTAACCACTACCAGCAGTGGCCATTTTGGAATGATATGACAACTATCAAGTAACATTGTAGGTATTAAAGACGATGGTTTTACCTGAATAAAAATAATATTAAGTTGACCAAGTTACTAATATGCGACATCGAAATTATGGGGTCCATTTTTGTTATTTTAAAGTAAAATATCTTTTTAGTTATATTTTTATTTGTAAAGAGTTCTTGACATTTTTTTATTCTACAAAGAAGTAAATATAAATTGTAGATATACCAAATGCGGACGTTTTCATAGTTACAGGGTGGCTGATGAATTTTGCTACATTAAGAAACTCAAATAATTTTTTTTTTCAGTGTATGGAATTCATTTTTCTTTTATTCATGTTAAAGCTCATTAAATTTTATTAAATATAGCTTAATTAGTTTTAAAAATAATGGAATTTAAATGCCCCCCCTGCTCGTCTATGCATGTGCGGCATCTTACCAAAAAGTTGTTCATTACTGATTGGAGAGTTGAGACAGGAATAGCCGCAATTGTTTCTCGAATGGATTGCCTTAGTTCATTCAAATTTGTTGGTTTTGCTTTGAAGACTTCCTGTTTGCAATAACCCTACAAGAAAAAGTCAGGTGCAGTAAGGTCAGGCGACCTGGGTGGCCAACGGAATGTGGAGTTTCTGGATATCAGCTTATTGGGAAATTTTCGTCGCAATTCTGTCATAACAGGTTGGGCTATATGAGGAGCTGCACCATCTTGCTGAAACCACACAGATTTGAAAGAAATTCTCATTCGGCGTAATTCTGGATAGAAAAACTCTCTCAACATGCTCAAGTAACGGTCTCCAGTAACCGTAACGGTGTGACCGTTTTCTTCGAAGAAGTAGGGCCCGACAATGCAGCGTGATGAAACTGCACACCACACTGTGACACGAAGTGGATGCAATTCCGTCTCATGGAGTATCTGTGGGTTGGAAGCACTCCATATTCGACAATTTTGTTTGTTTATGTTGCCGTTTAAATCGAAATGGGCCTCGTCAGACATGAAAAGACAGTTCAACATGTTTCCATCCTCTTCCACCATTTGAAGCATCTTCTGGCAAAATTCCAAGCGAATCGGCAAGTCTGCAGCGTTCAGTTTGTTGGCCATTTGAATTTTATATGGGAATAAGTCCAAATCTTTGTGCATAATTGACTGTAATGACTGTCTGCTTACACCCATTTGAGCAGATAAGCTTCTTGTCGAAACACGTGGATTGTTTTGTATGGCAGCAACTACAGCAGCGATTGTTTCCTCCGTTCGAACTGGAGGGTTTCGATGGTAAGGTCTTCTGTTGACTGTCCCATGCTCGGCAAAATTGTTTACAAGTCTTATTATGGTCCATCTGCTCGGAGGATTGCCGCCAAACGTGCGCCTATACTCTCTTTGAACCGAAACTACGGACTCCAGTGCGTGATAGCGGCGGACAATCCAAATTCTTGTTTCAGTGTCCCAGTTATCCATTTTTGTTAAATGTAAAAGTCAATCTGCAAAATAAAAATAAATTAACCAGATTCATTAAATTCGTTCATTTTTTGGTAGCGGCTTTCATTAGCCACCCTGTATTCAAAATTAGGAAAATCCTAGATTTCATGCATTTTTGCATGAGTTGTTGTTATTGTATTGATTGCTGGCATACGGTAGACCAGTGTGAGCTGCTCTCACTAAGAAAGTTTTTGGAAACATTGATATATAAAACATAAGCAAAAATTGATGATACAAACAGTGCTTACAAAAACAAAGTACGTGATGGATTTCTCATTAGAGCTGAGAATATTCAAAACCAGAATTTTTTGTTTTGTATTTGAGGTAAGCTTTGTCCGAAATAAAATAAAAAAGTAAACTAAACTGATTTAAATTAAAATAAAATTAAATTTAAAAAAATAAAATAAAATAACATAAAACAAAATTCAATAAAATAAAATAAAATAAAATTAAAAAAATAAAATAAAATAAAATAAAATAAAATAAAATAGAATGAAATAAAATAAAATAAAGTAGAATAAAATAAAATAAAATAAAGTAAAATAAAATAAAATAAAATAAAATAAAATAAAATAGAATAATTAAAATAAAATAAAATAAAATAAAATATAATATAATATAATATAATATAATATAATATAATATAATATAATATAATATAATATAATATAATATAATATAATATAATATAATATAATATAATAAAATTAAGTAAAATAAAATAAAATAAGATCAATTAAAATGAAGTAGAATAAAATCAAATAAAATAAAACAAAATCAAATAAAAAAATAAATTAAGAAAATAAAATAAAAGAAAATAAATAAAAAAAATAAAATAACATAAAATCAAATTAAACTTACTAAATAAAAATAAAGTAAAATAAAATTAAATTAAATTAAATATAATAAAATAAATTTAAAGGAAAGGAAATGAATGAATGGGATAGGAAGGAAAAGTAAAGAAAGGAATGAAGAAAGGAAAAGAAACAATAAAAAAAATTTATTAAAATAATAATAATAGAAATAGAAACTTTGTTATTAAATGGTTTAGAAATGAAAGTAAAGAAGGAACACATAGAAGAGAAAAGTAAAGGAAAGGTATAAACAGAAAAAAAAGAAAACGGAAAGTAAAAGCAGATGGAAGGAAAATGTACTGAAAACAAGGAACTGCAAAAAAAAGAAAGAAGGGAAAGAAAGAATATGAAGGAAAATAACAGAAAATAATTAAAATAAAATTAAGTTTGTGGTTGAATTTTAACCAATGTGTGTGTTCGAACTCCAACCTATTACCGATAAAATTATATTAACGTATTTTCTCAAAACTTATAATATGCTGAGTTCGATTATAATCACTATATCTCCGAAACTGGTGGAGTTATCGAAATGAGGGTTATATTGAATTTTAAGTTAGACGTCTAGTAATGCAACGATGAAAGTTACATTCAATTTCATTAAGCAGTTTTTGAGTAATATGCGCCCAAACATACAGAGAGACAGACAAAAATTCTAAAAGCTGTTTATTTGGCTATTAGCTAAATAATTATCGCTCCTTTAAAATTTTCTGGAATATCTGCAGACATCGACCTGTTACATACAGAAAACTTCACACGCTATGGTTATTTCCAATTTCGCCAACTGTAGGTAATTAATACGTTTCTACAATTTGTCCATGAGTAGTAACAATTTCACTTTAAAGTAACAAAAATTAGTCGAAATGTGCTTACTGGGTGCTACCTTTCATTTTGTAATTCAATTGTGTCATAATGGCACTCATAACTGTATTCATTGCGACCGCAAATTGTCATTATATCTTACAAGTACATTAATAAAAAAGAAATTATGTACAGCAATTTCATTTGTATTTTTCAATGCAATTTCTTTGCCAAAATTTATGAGCTGCATGCTGCCAGCGTTGTAAATAAGCAAATGAGCGTTCGCTGTTCTTCCCGTTGTGCAAACATAATATGATTACGATTAAAATTATATTTTTAATTTTCGCACTCTTTTCATATAAATGCAATTCGTAAGGACAAATTTCAATCAGCAAACACAATTCACCCTCTCAACATTTTATGTTAATGACCAAATATTGTTATGTTAATTTTTGCAGTCGTCATGTTCTGCCTTGACTTGAGGTTTATAGCAAAAAAAAAACAAAGAAAATGTGTGTGCTCATGCGCTTGAGACCATATTTATCACCTTTTGCAACATAATTTTTTCTTTCACTGTATTTATTTATCGTTGGCCAGTTCCGTTTGGTTTGACATTGACAGCTTCATTGGTGCATTTTCCTTCGTATTGTTTGTTGTGAGTTCTTCCGGGCTTGATTTTATTTATTTTGATTTTCTCTTTAATTTTTATTTGATTACCACATTGCTACATTATTGTATGTTGTAAGTTATTATTGCGTATTTGTTGTAATTACTTACCATATCATTTCATGATGAGTAAATCACAGAATAGTTGTTAATAATAATGTAATTGTTTTGATCGAAACGAAACAGCAATGAATATGTAAATTTCAGAGGGAGTGTCTACAAAAATATGAAAATCAGAGGTCGGAAAAATATCGATGTTAGTTGCGATATTAACAATAAACAATTATATAGTCATAGATACAAGTAAAAAAATTTAAAATTATTAAATTGTATACCTTATAATTTTTTCGAATAACAAAAATTATTCTAAAGCTATCGAAACTAATCAATTACATGTAAATAATAACAAGACATAAGCAAAACACTTCCTAAATTATCAAAAAATCAAAAGTAATGAAGATAACCTAAAAAATAATCAAAAAAATTAAATATAATTAAAAATAGTCCCAACTTACAACAACAAAGTCAAAAGCAATAAGAAAGCTTCGCAGCACAAAAAATTATCGACAGTATTCAAAAATAATTCCAACTAATCAAAACAATCAAAACTAATTGAAAAAAATTTATGAAAAATAGCAAAAACAATAATCAAAAATAGTCCCAGCTGATAAAAACGAGATCTAAAACAATAAGGAAAATTTAGAAAAATTAAAATTGATCAAAAATTATGCCAAATAATTAAAAACTGATAAAAAAGTCAAATATAATCAGAAAAACACCATCAAAAAATCAAAATTAATAAAAAATAGGCAAAGGTCATCAACAACTCAAACATAATCAACAGGGATCAATCAAAGCTCATCAAAAACCATTTTAAAAAAATCAATTTTAATCAAAAAATCAAAAATGATTACAAAGAATCGAAATAGTCACTTAAAGGCTAGATTTTAGAAAACAGTCATAAGTTATCCTTAGAAATAATAAAACAAGTAAGGAAAGGGCTGTCTTCGACTATGCCGAAGACTTTATACCTTTCATGAATACGCATCACGGTTTTAAGTGTCCGATCCTTACTCACAATTAGTAAAAACTCTGCAAAACTGTTAAGAGATCCATAGCCCAAACCCCATTAATCGGAACAATCGATTGTAGGGGAGCTATATGTTATGTGAGTCCGATCTGGCTGATTTTTACTACCCACATTACATACATAATAAGTACTAAGCCTGCAAAGTTTTACGTTCCTATCTTTTTAATTGCAAAATTTATAGCCCAAAACCCATTTATCGAAACTATCGATTGTATTGGAGCTATATGTTATGTGAGTCCGATCTGGCTGATTTTTACTACCCACATTACATACATAATAAGTACTAAACCTGCAATGTTTTACGTTCCTAGCTTTTTAATTGCAAAATTTATAGCCCAAAACCCATTTATCGAAACTATCGATTGTATAGGAGATATGCGCTGTGTTGCTCCGATCTTGCTGATTCCGACAAATGATTAATCTCTTACAAAATGGCGGCTCCATACGAAATTTCATCAAGATATCTTAAAAACTGAGGGACTAGTTTGCGTACAAAGAGACAGACGGACATGGCTAAATCGACTCAGCTCATCGCCCTGATCAAATCGGTGGGTTTATCCCTTCTTCTTCTCTAGTGGGTCTATCACTTCTTCTTCTGATATTTACAAACATCGGACCAAAGTTATAATATCATTTCATGTTCATGAAAGGTATACAAAGAGACATATTCCCAATCAAAATGACATAATAAACCTTATTAATCCGAGCCAGTACCGTCTTTCCTATGCGCAGTTTATGCACAAAATCCTCTTTTGGATGGCGTGGCAATCTGTTCAAGATTTTTTTAACTCAAAGGTGTCATAATTTCAAGTAAACAAATTGGGACTTTGACACTCTGCCAGCTGTGTCAAAGCCCCAATATTTTTAATTGGGATTATGTTAATTAATAACTCGTCGGAATCAGCAAAATCGAAGCAATACAACGCATAGCTCCCATACAATCGATAGTTTCGATAAATAGGGTTTGGGCTATGTATCTTCAAATTTTCAGTTTTGCAGAGTTTTTACTAATTATGAGTAAGGATCGGACACTTAGAAAGGTATAAAGTCTTCGGCACAGTCGAAGACAGCCCTGTTGTTTTTACTTGGGATTATGACACACCTCCTGCAGTGCCATAATTCCTAGTAAAAAAATGTATATTATGCCACAGTACAAATTGAAACTTGACTACAAAAAAAATGCGAAGAAGAAACTTTGAAACCCGTTTTGTTGTTAAAAGGAATTTTACAACAACCCAAAGAAGCTGTTGGAGTGCCTAAACTTTGGATGACATGACAAACCTACAGATTATTGGGATCAAATAAATCGTTGTAAATTTTTTTTTTTTTAACTACAAAAGGGGTTTCAAAGTTTTTTCTTAATTTTTAACATGTCTCTCAACTCTGGAATATGGATAGTTATCTAATCTCCCAAAGATCTCTGATGATAGTGGCTACACTTGGTGTTAAAAATCACTCAGGTAAACTTCGTCCAGTAATACTTCAAAAAAGTGTCATCAGCAATGTCAAATAAGTATATATGAATAGAATGTAATTTCAAGCACGCTTGGCTTAAGAGACACAATCCCAAATTACAGATCACAAAAGAATCTTACATATGAAATGTTGTTCAGCTGAATCAGCAATGGTCAATGTCGAATTTATTTTGTCTCTGCGAATTCAGTATGTAACTTTAGCTGGGTATATCATTGAAACATTTTGATGTCTCTTCTTTGTAGATATTCAAGAAAAACTGATAGGAAGGATCATTATTGAGCAAATAGTTTATAGAATTTTTGTCTGTTTGTTGATCGCGTATCACTCAAAAGCTACTAAATAGAATGGAACGCAACATCCACCGTTGCTTTACTCTATACTTAACTTCATATGGAAGATATCCTTTATTTCGATACCTTGGCCGGTTTCGGAGTTATCGAGCAATATGTATGTGGACCCGGGTGACCCAAAGTGTCTTATTACAATATGGGTATCAAACGAAAGGTGCTAATGAGTGCTGCAATAAGCAATGTGATTAAGTTCTATATCTCAACTGGTTTCGGAGATATAATGACGGACTCAGTCAATTATATGTTCACACAGCAAAGTGGTTCCGGGTTTTCTAGTATTTAATCAAAAAAAATGTTGGATCATAAAAAGTACTTTCCTAAAACCCAATGTCATTTCAAAGATTTGAGCAACCTTGTTCCAGTTCTTAAGAATCCTAATTACATAGAATATTGTATAATCAAAACTTTACATCATTTTTTCTAAAAGTAAACCAACCATTTTTGCTACTAGTTAGTGATATCCCTGCAGGGTATTTGCCCATTGAAATGTTTTAGTACTCTAACAAACATAGATACAGTGATTAGCAGAACAGTTGTTGTTGGAGTGCATTGATCGTGGACCAAAACAGGTACTACAAGGTTTACTTCTGCTCTAAGCTGATTTTCTAGTTGCTATCAAGCATTGCGTAATTTTTATTATGATCGAAATACGTTTTGGCGTATTATGGGTTTGATTTTTTTGTTTTTTTTTTGTTTTTGTATTCCTTATTTATGCGTCTATTATTTTGTAGTGCAGCCGACAACGAAATGAGTGAGCGCGCCATAGTCAAGTGTCAAAGTACTCAAAGTCAACGTACAACCGCATTTGTGCGCTGCTGTGATGCTGCACTATGGGTCAGGCAGATTAGTTTGATGGATAAAAACACAATTTTTTTAAAACTGGTTAAACGAAGTATGGCATTTGAACTCTTGTTAAAAGCCAAATGAGCTGACAAATTAGCTACTTCTCCGAAGATCAAAAGCTCAGTCTATCGTTCCGATTAATGCTGATTTATATACAATTAAAAACTAAATTTTCGTAGAAGGAAGCCCCTGAATCCACTGGGCCGATTTTTCTAACTGAAATTTTCAAATGACATATTTGCGAAACAAAAGGATATAGGGGTATTTTTAAAAGCAAAATCTTATTTCAGAATCTACTGACCCGATTTCTTGAGCGCAGATTGTGAAATTACATTTTTGCGCCACAAAAGCATATAGGCGTATTTTTAAATTGAAACGTTAATAAAAAATATGTTTAGTAAATTTAGTAAAATTAAAAATAAAATTTTCGTAAAAACAAAACACCGAATTTACTGAGCCAATTTCTCCAACTCAAACTTTAGAACGAGATATTTTGCGCCGAACAAGGACATAGAATACCCCTAAAAACACATAGAATACCCTTAAAGGTAGAATGATAAAACAAACATGTTGAATCATAAATTATTTATATAAAATTAGAAAAAAAAATGTTTAAGAGCAAAACGCCGAATCTACCAGGCCGATTTCGCTAGCTCAAATATTTAAATAATATATTTGTGCCGCACAAGGATATAGAATTACTTTTTAAGTGAAATGTTAAAAACAAATGTTTTAAATAATTTTTTCCATATAAAATTGTAAACCCAATTTTGTTTATCAATAATTCCAAGCATTTCCTGTTAAAAACGCTGCTCATAATAACTTTCTTGCAAGAGCACAATCAACAAAAAAATGTATTAAATTTGATCCAAAACTTAAAGTTTCTCGTCCACCGTACACTGATTGACATACTGTTCAACGCTCCGACTGACATTGGTAGTGCGTTAGCTAGTTTACTAGCTAAACTCGCTTCATAGCAAATCGTAAGTCGATGATTTTATGATTTAGCAGCGATCAATAGCAGATTAGGTCATACCGGCATACCTGCAACTCGCACCAAAGGGTAAACGTGATTATGTATGAGATGCCTGTGAGATTGCGCGATCGCGGCGATATTTATGATGTGTTGCTGCTTTTTTTTTTTTTTTTTGTATGCCAATTTTCTTTGCCTTTAATGTGACAATTGAAAAAATTACAAAGTTATAAAAATGGCAATGCGATCCCATTTAAGGTGCAAAAAAAATCTAGCAACAATAACAAACGAAAAATGACAAAAAATTTAGTAGCGCCCCTCAACAAATTCTCACGATCGCCCCAAGAATGAATGCTATTTATGTATGTATGTGGTATTAAGTATGTAAGTTCTCTGTTTGCTTATAGCAACACTTTTGTCTAGCGCTAGTTTGTTCGTAACTCACTTGTCTATTGGGGAGCGTTTGTTAAGGTTCACATTGTAAAGATATCCATTTGTTAGATGTTGTTGTTGTTCCTAATTTTTTTATTTTGTTTTTTTTTTTTTTTTTTTTGGTGCTACAAATGTATCTGACTAAAATTGTAGTTCGTAAATATGTAAATATATATGTGTGTAAACCGTTAGTTAACATAACATTCATATCCAATATTCATTTGTGGACCGCGCGATCGCTCATGGGTGTGGTGACGCGCTGAGGAGTCTGTGCTCGTAGAGTGTGCCAAGGCTTACGCTTCTGAAAAAGGAGTTTTTCGATTAATATCGCTGTCATAGCTGTGTTTGCTTTTTTTTCTCTTTTATTCTCCATATTTCTTTGTTTGTGGCATACAATCGATTTGTTAGCATTTTGTGTTGGCAAACTATCCCTGTTGGGAAAGCAATAATGCGTACGACAAATTTATTGGTGGGAACTAGAGCTGTGGCGCCAACTATAAACTAGTGCAGTGGTACTACATTGACCTTCAGCAGCTCAAAAAAATCTATTAAGCACCAGCAATTTTGATACGTTTCTGAAACGTCCATTTGATTGATCTGGCAACTATTTTTTTTATGGTTGGAAACAAGCAAGTAATACCAATAATCGAAGCTTATTTACACTATGTAATTTAAAGCTAGTATAAAACTAGACCATGTAAAGCAGCGCTAAAACTGTTGACTCCCTCTCCACTAACTTGCAACAACACGAGTTTTATGACCAACCGGTAGGGACTGCGATTGCACTAGTTACGCATTATATATTTTCCCTACAGGGTATGTATGAGTTTTTCTAATACAAATTTTAGCCAGAAGGTATCCGTATTAACTAAAATACGTTAACAAACATTCATTAAATCACAGAAGGGCAGTTTCCATTACCAATAAAAATCTGTGAAATAAAAATTTTAGTGCTCAATCATTACCACTAAAAGTAAATGCTGAGTGTTAATGCTTTTTTCTTCTTTCATTATCACGTAAACATTTAATTATGTGAAACTGCACTTCCATTATCATTCAACATTAATTTTGAGTGCAGATTCACTTTCATTAGCACTAAAAATTCGTTTTAATGCAAGTTTCTCTTCTCATTATAACTCAGATTTATATTGAGTGAAGATTTGTCAGCATTAGCATTAATTTAAACTCACACAAATTTGCATTCAAATCCGGTTTAGTGAATGACATACTTCCAAGCATTAAACACAAGCATTCAAAAGCGCGAAAGAAGTTTTGTTTACTAATTTCAATGCTACGAAATTAAAAATCCATTAAAATAAGTTTCAATGGAAATATGCGTCCGTTTCCATTAATTTTAGTGCAAAGAAATCTTATTAAATTATATCTGAGCGTTAATGCATTGAAGTTCCGTTAAAAGTAAATCTTAATGCTAATGAATGAATGAAGCTCCACTCACAGTAAGCATTGAATTATAATGCGGCGTATTTTCACTAAAACAAAATTTTGAGTGCTAATAAAAACGAAGTTGCACTCAAAAATTTAAAGCTTGTGGTAATTGAACTAAAATCTCCCTACCAATAAACCTTGCATACTTAGTAAAGTATTTACTGCATTCAAATTTTAATGCAGTCTGCCCATGTTTGCATTAAACGTATTTTTATATTCCTAATTTAATTACTTGATCTCCTCGAATGTGTGCCAAAATTTAGCTATAAAATGTGTGTAAAACAAAAGTGAACAAAGCAAAACTCCAAATGCAAAAAAAAACGACTTAAATTTAATTAATTCAGCTTTGCATATTTTAAGCGTCGAAGCTACACGTGCAAGGGTTGAGCAGCTGTGAGCTCAACTCAAGCTCAACTCAGCGCAATGCAGACTTAAAATACTCACAGTCACCTCTATACCTATGCG
The DNA here is from genome assembly GCA_949987695.1 of Merzomyia westermanni. Classification (NCBI taxonomy): domain Eukaryota; kingdom Metazoa; phylum Arthropoda; class Insecta; order Diptera; family Tephritidae; genus Merzomyia; species Merzomyia westermanni. Next base: position 196,513,305 of record OX465288.1, read on the forward strand.
TCTCATGGACGCGAGCTTTTGTTCCACTTAGTGGTGCGCTGGTTCTAGTCTTTTTCCTACACATTGCCTGGACTTATGTACATGTTTCAAGCCGATTTCGAAAGGCAGATACATTCTTGCTGAGAAGCTTTTTCCTGGCAGAAGTACATTCGAAAGGTTGCCGACTACTGCAGAGGGGCGAGCCCGTTTTGAATAATGTTTTTCTATACCATTTTGGGGTAACTTGAGCTGGTACAAGAACGTGGGACCTTTCGATATAGAGGACCAGTATACCTCGGCGAGGTCACGCCTGCGGGTTAGGGGTTTAGAATAAGCTCGAAGAAGATATAATGGCGTTAAGACGCGACTAAAATGCACAATGGTAATGACGTGCAACTCGATGGTTGTTCTACGGATATGATGTCTCTCAACTCTCATTACCCATCTTCTCCTTACTCACGGAAAGAGGGGTGACATGACCTAGAAGGTTGAACTGCTGATACCAAATTGCTCCCGCGCCAGTCGGGTATGTACCCCAAAACTTTCGGGGTGTGTTTTTGTCATTACGAACAACGACCTCGGCGAGGTGGACGCAAATTCAGTCCTTGCCATCTCGTTAGCAGTCTTCGGCCCCCCTAAACTGAAATACCGACCTTCAACCATTCTTAGGATGAATAGTAGGGACATATTTAGATTAGATGGACTATTGGTTCTCATGCACACAATACCTCGTGTAGTATCTGCAATTTTCTTCGCTTATAACTAAAATTAATTGACCGTTCAGTTTCCACCACAGAATCACTTAAGCTACGACTCCACAACTAGCCTCTTGGGCGTTTCAGACTTTGTCGAATTTCAACTCGTTCGTTAGCTGTGTAGTTTTGGTGTTATGGCTGTACGTTCCTAGAAGACTCAGACCAGTCCAACAATTCTTAATCACCACTTTCTATGAAACATAAAGCAAAAAAGTGCAGGTATTAAAACTTGCGTTCAAGAAACCATAACAAACTAGCAACTAGCCCTCAAAAATTACAAAATTTTTTAATCCAAACATTTTTTTACGAATACAAACAAAAAGCGTACGAAAATAAAAACCAAAAAAGAGCATAGCCGGGCGCCACAACAAAGTGCGCAAAATCATAAACCTTGCAAAATATCCGAACAAATGCAAAAGCAAAAAAAAAAAAATAAGCAAACACACCCTTTGCCTTGAAAAAGCTGAAAGGTAGCAAAACAACAACAAAGTAACACAAAAGCACAAACCAACAAAAGGCAGCTAAAAAAGAATAAAGAGCAACCGAACAAACACAACTGTGTAAACTTAACAAAACAAAAAAGTACAACAACAATTTATACATACTATTATCTACATTCTTATTGTTTTAGCAAAAAACAAGTATTTATTGGCATACAAAATAATTACCGCCTCATTATTACGAATACCTAAACTAACAAAATTCCGAGTTAACAAAAAGAACGAACTCTCGACTCGCTCAAACAAATTATTTTAGAACTTCAATTAAGGAAACAATCATATTTTCAAATAATTGATAAATACTAGGCTTTTTTTAACACAAAAGTTTATTTTACTTCAAAGAGCTCTATACGCATAAACATTGCGAAAGTTGTAACAAAATTTTTAAAAAAGTTTTATATAAATTTGTCCAAAAAAAATTTTTAATATTGAAAAACGTCACAGTTTTCCCCTATTGTACGAGTATGTACACATTTCAGAAAAAATTTCAAAATTCCTTGATTATCATGTTCCTAGACCAAAAAAAAGAAATCAATGGAACCCACCTGGTAATAAATATTGTTACTCCTTTTTTGACCTTTTCGAAAATTTGAAAAACAATTAAAATATTTGCAAATTCAGGGCAGAAGAGACTTCAAGATTTTGTTTGACAATAGTTCGAATCTTTTCGGGACTATTGCAGCTCCATTTTAACATTATTTCTAAATCGTTTTCGGGATAACTTCCGGACAATACAGCAAAAGGTGCCAAAATATTTACCATATAGCGAAAAGGAAACAAATCTGAATAAGTAATGATTCCTTGAAAAATATTCTAAAAAATAAATCATTTCCGAATAACTAACCGCTTTCATAATTATTTTCGGTTTGGAAAAATAAATAAATTTCAAAAAATTCCATTACCGAAAAGAACACATTTTTGAAAAGGTAATTGATTTTGAACAAGTTACCGATTTCGATAAAGCAGCTAGTTTCAAACAAATAACCGGTTTTGCACAAATAACCAATTTCGAACAAATAGGCGATTTTGTAAAAGTACCCAGGTTTCAAAAAGGTAAAAGTAGTATCTAGTTTTGAAGTGATAACTAGTTTCGACACAGAAAGTAATCGAATACGAAAAAATTACCGGTTTCGAAAAAAATGTCAGACTTTAAAAACGTAACCAATTTCAAAGATGTTAGGGGTGTCGAAAAATTTAACAGTTTCGAAAATGTAACTAATTTCGAAAATTTTTACTGTTTTAAAAATGTAACTGACTTCGGCAGTTTCTAACAGATTCTCAAAACTAATCTGTTTCGAGAAAATAACCGGTTTCCATATAGTCGTTTTAAAAATCTAAGTAATTGAAAAGTAATCGGTTTCGAAATAGTAAGAAGTTGGTTTTGAAAAAGTAAAAAAAGAGATTTTTTAGAGGTACCCGGGTTTGAAAAAGGAAAAAGTAGAAGCTAGTTTTGAGGAGATCACTGCTTTCGAAACAGAAAGTAATCGAATACGAAAACTAAGTAACTGAGAAGTAATCGGTTTCGAAATAGTAAGAAGTTGGTTTAGAAAAAAAAACCGGTTTCGAAATAGTAAGAAGTAGGTTTTGAAAAGTTACCGATTTCAAAATAGTAAGAAGCTAGTTTTGAAAAAATAACCGGTTTCGAAATAGTAAAAAGCTTATTTGAAAAGCCAGCCGGTTTCGTAATAGAAAGTACCTGACTTTGAGCAAGTAAACCGGTTTCGAAATAATAAGGTGGTTTTTTAAATTTAGCGGTTTCGAAATAGTTAAAATTTGGTTCTAAAAAATTAACCAGTTTCAAAATAGGAAAGCTAGTTTTGAAAAAGTAACCGATTTCGAAATAGCACGACGCTTGAAAAAGTGATAGGTTCCGAATTAGTAAGAAGCTGGTTTTGAAAGAGTAACAGGTTTTAAAATCGTAAGAAGCTGGTTTTGTAAAAGGTTTCAACAACTTTTCTATGTTTCAAAAAAGTAGCCGGTTGAGTAGCTCGAAAATTTAGTAGTCTCAAAGAGTTACTCTATTTCACAAAATCATGCGGTTTCTAAAACGTTGCCTGTTCTGAAAAGGGAGCATGTTCCGAAAAAGTTAAATTTACTTTTGTAATACCCACAGGGGCGAGGTCGCCGAATTTGAGTTCAACTTATAAATTTCTATATCCAAAAAGCAATTTCCAACCAATGAACTTAAAATAACGATACAATTTCTTCAGCCAATATTTCCAAAACATTCCAAATAAGTAAGATATCAATCTATTTTAGTAAACATTTCTATTTGAAAAATATTTTTGGTTAAACGAAACGCGCCCGACTGTTCAAATAAAAAATTAATTAATGCAAATTATAAAACAAACAAAAAAACAAATTCTACACTAATCGTTAATATAATCATGGCGTTGATATGCTCTCCCCCACCACAGACCCCCTTCACACCATTATACCTTAAGCGATCTTCCGCAAAAATTCGCACGAATTCAAATATGTGTAAAAAATTAATATGTAAAACCGCCCCATTAGTTGAACTGCGTTCGAGGCCAAAACGACGAAGGCGACGACGCATGCAGCCGAATGGCCTTCTACAGCTCACGAGCGCATTTTTACACGATTTGCAAAACTTAGTAAATAATTTTGCTCAAACTTAGCAATTCTCTTGCTATACAAACGCGTTACTTATGCGCGCGCCAACCAGCTCTCACGTGGTATTGATGACGCGTCATCAGTATAAAAAATTTTGCTGAAATTAAGTGAGTGTAGCCAGATGGTGTAAAGACGTCAAAAATAGCAAACACCAAACATTTGTGCCACATACGAGAGTGGGTGTTGGACCTCAAGTGGTTCAAGTTTCGAGTTTTAAGACATGTAGCAGGCAAATATATATAAATATAAGGACGATCCACGGATAGAGTTTCTTCAATATTTGATGCTCTTCCAAAACTGTTTGGAAATTTTTACTGTAAAATAAAAATCCTGAAATATTAGCCAGTGCGTAGCGCCCATTGTGTAACAAAACAGGTGTGACATCTTATATGACAGGCACATCAAAATGCACTTTTTCGCAACACTTCAATATGGCGGCGCATCCGGTGTAGGCCAACTCCAATCCTTTAACAAATGATAGAAAGAGATGCATGATAGAATTCCAAAAAACACTTGACCGAGGCTCATATCTTTCTTCGCGCCTTTGATATTACACTATGGTAGCCCAGCTTTACATAGCATAACACAGGCCGGCAACGCTCTATCAATCGCTCCACTTAATTAATGACGAGCACAGATACTCTTCGTTGCGCGCCGCCTAGCTGAAATATGCGCGAATTTTTTGTTTTGCTTGCTTTTCGTTCTCCATAAGCCATAACTGTTGTTGCCATTACCGACTCTCATTTCAGAGTTTCACGTTGGTATTGTAATTTTTATTATTGCCGCTCTCACCACACATACATGCCATTAATTCGTATTATTCCACTACCCATTTTTTTTTTTGGCCACTTCTCATGTGAGCGCGTAAGTTTAACGCCGTCGTCACAATCTCTCAATGGCAGCGTATTTTTTTTATTGTTATTTAAGCGAAGATCACCGCCTGTTGCTGTTGCCTTGCCTAAACATAACGCCGCTAGCACGCGCGTTGTTAGTGTCCTAATTTTTGCCATTTTTACACATCAACGCCGCAACGCTTTTATGACTGTATGAAAGTATGTATGTGGTATGTCTGCTGCGCGTTAAAGTATTCATAAACAAGGGATTCTGTTAGCGTCAACGTTAGCGCCAACATATTAACGAGAAACGTTGCGCGGTACAGCGTAGCGCAGTAAAAGCTTTGGAGATTTTTGGCATGGTGCTCTTTGCAAAATTTTTCGTCGTTTGTTTCGGCGCAATTCAGTTCATTTCGGTTCGGTTTTGATACATACGCGCACGCGGTTGTAGCCTCTTTTGTTGCGGTGTTCGCCGCATATTTTGCATCCTCCCCTCTCCAAAGCTCTAACCCTCTGTCCTGCCGCGCACTCTCTATAACTTTTGTTATAGTACTCAAATGGCACATTTGCCAATTTTTTTTTTTCAACTATTTTTGTAAATTTTCTGCTGCTGCTCGCATCGCATACTCTTTGCGATTTGTACGCGTTGTTTGTTGTTGTTTTTTTATACATTTTGCTAATTTTAGTGTGGTTCTGCGCCGCGCAGTGGACGTCGTGTAAATATGTTTATTTAATAATTCGCATGTTGGCTAATTCAGCTGCTGAGGCGGCTTTTTTTTTTTTTTTGCTAATAATGAAGAACTTTTAGTTGGCTGCGGCGTTCACTAAGCGTTGCGCTGCGTTCAGTTCTTTTCTATACGGTGCGCGGTGTAATTCTAATTTTATTTTTATTGGCTAAAATCGCAGCGCATAGTTTCGGCGAAACAAATTAAATTTGCAGAGAATCATTGAAGAATAAAATTGAATTGACGCAGCTCCTACAAATGCGCATAGAATTGTACTTTAAGTTGGTTGTTCGCTGTTGTTGTGTTTGTTACTGAAATTCGAAGTTTGTACAGAAAATGCTGTTGCTTTAGTGAAGGAAAACTAGAAATTTATAACATGTGAAAAGTTAGCCGGCGCACAGGTGACTCCCGCTTATTTTCTTTGAGTACCGAGTGCTTCTGGAAAAAACAACAAAGAAATTTTATACAATGGAGTGCAAAAAAATCTGAAAGCCAGTCATTAATCAGTAGAAAAAGCAAGCGGCTAAGAAGTTACTATCTTTGGTGTCATTTATGAATGAAAATAAACTTCAACTGTTTCCGTTTACACTAACAGTGATTTTTGTGGCTTTAAAAAATATGCAAAAAATAAGTTAAAGTCTGTGAAAATAAGAAGTAATAACAATTTATCATTAACAGAAAAGATTTATGTAAAATAAACAAATGAATAACAAAGCCGAAATTTATAAAAAATCAGCGCCAACCAACGCAATTTAAATCTAAAAAGGTGTGTTCGAAAACAAAGTTCTAAAGGGCTTAAAATAAAAACCAAGCTTAATCTGAAAAATATTACCCACGGACCGAAAATATATGCTAAATCTATCGTTATTTTGTGATTGTATGAGTTTCTCCAACGGTACCCAATAAGCATTTTTGTTGGAAATTTGAATCTCATTTGCTTTCAGATCAATTAAAGAAACAGTCCATTCCCCAGCAAAAGGAAACATATTTGATATGAAAATTTTCTTATTCCTCCACTTGAAAATACCTTTATTGGACTCCGACTTGAACTCCATTAATATTTTCCAATGAAGTCAAACTTTACATATTACTTTTATGTTAGGCATTTCACTGCTTACTATAAAAAATAAATTTTGTCACACAAATGTATATCTTTTTATTTCTTTCCTTTTTTCATCTTTTGGCAATTTTTCGTTCACTCACGTGTTTTGATTAATTTTTGATGTCAGATTTGACAGAAAATAGAGTTGTTACCTTGTGTTAAAATTGCAGGTGCACTTTCAAGACGAACCCCAAGGGCTTTCAAACTTTTGAAAAAAAAATATATTCAACCTCAAGTAGAGAAACATGTTGAAAATCATTTTGACAATTTAGATATTTCTGCAAAATCGAAAAAAAAATTTAAGCTGATTTACAAGATTCAAGTATTGAATTCAAGTCGGGCGCGACTTAGGCGAAGGAGGTGAGAAGACGGGGAGAGTGCATGTAGCATCGTACTGTCCATGATTCAATGAATTATATGGTTGTCGCAATCGGGCAACAATACGAAATAACCGTTTGCCGTCGTTTTCTCCTTACGTCAAAAGACGCAAAACCGATTCGCGTATTTTCCAAGCTTTTCACGTATATCACACACATTTTCCTAAAGTGTTATCCAAAAGAACTCATTAAATATCAATTCACAACGAATTCTTATTAAAAATCAATTAAACACACCAACGATCTCAATGGCTTTTCGAAGAATCTTAAAAAGGAAAGTAAAACAAATATATGAGAACGAAATCAATCACTGAAGATGGCCGATCGCCGAAACCGGTTTGTTACAAAACCAAAATTGACAAGGGATGACGAAAATTCGTTCCAATATATGATAGTTTGACATAAGGTGTTGATAAGGAAGAAGAAGATGCTATGTCATCTGCGGCAACCATATATGTAAATAATTTAATCATGACATCAAGTCGTTTCAAATTTGTCTCTCTATCATATTCTTTCTACCTTATAGGCCGATTTATCTTTCACAATTACTTTCAAGAAAAATTGGCATGTAAACGCGAATAGAAAACACAAAAAAGAACGCAATTGCATTTTACACTTTTCTTGGGTGAAACGGCTCTTAGAAAAGGCCATCATAAATTCTTAAAAGGGCAAACGTATTGCACATTTTTCGGTAGTGGATACCAAACCCATCCCAGGATGTATATATAATCTATATTTTTAAAAAAGACACATTTCCAACGGTGTAAAAATCTGATAAAAGTGAATACGTTTCAGACTTATATACCCACTTCATTTGCTTCAAAAAGGCTTTTTTCAAACAAAAAACCACACCCGTCCCAGTTCAAATTAGTTTAATTTTCATTTCACAAAGTTTTGGAATAATTTTGGTCAGATTGTTCTTAGGCACAAGAAAATAGATGCATAGGTATTAAAGAATAAGGTAAATAACAACGACAGATATAAAAAATCGGGGGTGAGGAATACGATCAAGCATTACCCGTCCTTAGGTTGCAGAATATCTTGCTTATTTTTCAAATAGATAAAATCAATAAATAATTCAAGTTCAATAAAGTGATGGGGTTTTTTACTTTATATAAAATCGACGTGTCACACCCGTCCTAGTTGAATTTGCAGCAAATCTTGCAGTTAACACTGCGTTACAAAAACGAGCTTTAGTTCCGTCCTGTGAAGCAAATATACTTTTTCGGAAAGTGAAGAAAAAATAAAAATACACGTGTATCGGGATTTTCATGTACACGTCAGAATTTTTTTTTTCTTTTTTTTCTGTTTTTCTTTTTTTTCTTTTTTTTTTTACGTGGTAGCCAAATTGTTGGTACAGCGTACTTTATTGTTGACCTTCCATGAGTAAACTTGCATAAATTTCTATAGCAATAGTCGCAAACTTGTTCAAAACCAAAATATAGTGGCCGAAACCAAATTTATGGAGGCAAAACGTCATTTCATAACTTATACAAATGCTACAAATTTTTCCAACTCTCACCGTTTTCACTTCTACAGTAAAACTCACCTCTTCAACCCTTGTTCTTCTTTAAATTCCGCTGAATAGTCTAAACGATTTTAGCCCTTTACCATAGCTCGCCACTTTTTACGTCTTTCTCTCAATTGGCGCCAATTGGAAACATCACGGGGTCACTAATCGGTCTCCACTTCGTCCTTACATCGGAGTGGTGGTCTCCCTATTTCTCTGCTACCATCGGTGGGTGCCGACAAGAATACCTTCTGGGCTGGAACATCTTCATTCATTCGCACAACATGGCCTAGGCAAATAAGACGTTTTAATTCGTTGGGCTATGTCGGGGTCTGCAAATAGCTCATACAGCTCATCATTAAATCTTCTTCTGTACTCGCCGTCGCCAACGCGTAAGTGTTCGTAAATCTTTCGAAGAATCTTTCTCTCAAATACTCCCAGAGACGCCTCATCAGATGTATACAGTGCAAGCTTCGTTCTTCGAGAGAGGACTTTACTTCTCAATTACCAACTCAGTCAGAAGTAGCAATTGTTTGCGTGAGCGATTCTTCGTTGAAAACTCTGAAGAAATATTTTCTTGAGGATTTCTGTATTTTCCTCAATACAAGGTTATGAAAGCAATTTCTTTTATATGAAAGTAGACACTTTAGCTCTTCGGAAAAAAAATTTTTAATTTTGATAAAATTTCTTTGAATTTCCGCGAATTTTGGGTACATTTTTAAAACAAAATTTATTGTGTGTCTCAAATTTCAGGTTGCGGAAGAAACATTTTTTCAGATAATTTGTGTTTGTAATGACAGTAAGGAATCAAAATAGAGTTAAGATTCCATACATGATAGTTTGTAGGGTGGATGAAAGTAAAAATGTTTATATTTTACTTTATTTGGTACCACAACTTTTTTTTCGATATCGAAAATTTCGGAAAACCTAAAAGAAAATAAATTCATTAACTAGATTTTTTAAATATATTAACTTTATCATGATGATTTTTTAAAAATGGGTGTGGCACCGCCGTCAGAAAATTTTTAAATGCCTGCTATGAATAACTTCAGAAGAGTTTGTGATACGAGTGACGAAATTTGTACAAAGCAAGAACACAGCTATAATTGACAAAATTGATCAGAGAACACGACCACTTTTCTTTAGATAGTCCTATCAATATACACCGATTGTATTGTATATTGCTGATAATAGCGAGACATCAAAAATTAGAAATGGCTTCACCGAGACAGATAAACTTTCTAAACTTTATCAGACCTTTTTTTCACTATGATCGACAATTGCGACAATAGTAGATAATCGATAGATAGAAATCATCGATAGTTTTCCCATCTAACTTAGCCTTTACAAGAAAGCTGCAAATTTCTGATTTCATTGAAAATCGGGGAATTTTGATTTATCGAAGTTTCGTGCGTGAAAGACGATCGAGGTCAATAGATAAAATCTCTTTTTCGATTATTTGCAAATGCTACGAGTAGATAATTGAAAACGCGATATTCGATACTCGAAAACTACAACTTAAAAGAACTGTACAATTAGCAATGAATAAATCGGATAGAATCTATAATTATCATTGTGGAGAATCGATATAAGAAAACGATGGTTCAAAACGATAAGAGACGTCTTTGTTAACCTTTTAAACGTAAACGAAGGACAAGATATATTAACTTTGTTACGGCATAAACGGATCGAGATAGATATTGACTTATATATATCAGAATGTTCAGGAGGAAAAAAGAAATTGATTAAGCCATGTCCGTCCGTCTGTTAACAAGATAACTTGAGTAAATTTTAAGATATCGTAGTGAAATTTGGTATACAGGTTCCTTGGCACTCGTTTTCGAGCGCTGTTTAAAATGGGCGAAATCGGATGATACACACGTCCACTTTTTATATGTTGAATATTTTCTAAAATACAAAAAAAGTTATTATTCAGTACATAATACACGTATAAGGATAAAATTGGGTGTGTACATTAACTATAAGGCAGAAAATAAATTTTTCAAAAAATTTTTGAAAATGGGAGTGGCACCGCCCACTTTTGATTAAGTCAACTTTAGAAATAATCTTAATCATAAATCAAAAACCGTTCAAGATATCGAAACGAAATTTAGCACACATATTTATATTAATGAAAGGCATGTTCCGGAAAAAAATGGGCGAAATCGGTTATGGCCCACGCCCACTTTTATACGAAAGATTTTGAAAAGGTTCATAGATATATTTAATAGGCAATAACTTTGCGTACAAAAGCTTCATATCATTTATATTTCACTTTCAAAGTTTCAGTGAACGAGGAATGTCAAAAAATATAAATTTTGGAAAATGGACGTGGCCCCGCCCTTTATTCCATAAACCTTTTTTCGCCAGAACTCCGGCAAACATTGATTTATCTAAACGATATTTGGTGAAAATTTTGAATATATAAAAGGAAATGTTTGTTGGACGAAATCAGTCAACGGCCACGCCCAGTTTTTGAACATAGTTCTGAAAAATTTGTTTGTAAAATGTAAAACGCGATATTTTTATAACCATGCAAGCTATATAAATAAGATCCTGCACACATAATGAACTTTTTAAGCAAAACTCAACCGAAAAAAAAATGTTTGTGGATTTTGGGGAAGTAGACGTGGCGCCGCCCACTTTTCAGCATAAAAATTCTGCTATTTTCAAAGACGATTGCTTGTAGTTTGAACTAGATATTTCAATCAAAATTGGTCAGCTGCTTCTCAATAGTATGTAGTATACTCCTGCCAAAAATTAGGCAAATCGGATAGCACGCAAGTAAAATATCCGAGCAGTTGTTAATACCCCACTACAATAGGGAAGTTATATATCTAGTTTGATTATCTTACCATTAATGAACATGAAAGGTTAGTAAGTATGAGAAGAGGAAGAGATGGGCCCATCAATAAGTAAACTGAAAAAAGAAGGACGATGAGCTGAGTTGATTTACCAATGTCCGTCTCTCCGTCAGTATGTCTGTCCGTGTGTCTATTTGAATGCAAATTTTTCAAAAGCAAGAAGTGCATGTATTGGTATTTTGAAAAAATTTGGTTAGCAGTTGTTGTAGGGAAGCTATTTATATATAAATAAATGAATGGCGGCCGCCGTGGTGTGGTGTGTTTCCGGCCTACCTCACCGAAGGTCCAATGATCGAGTCCTGGGACAGGTAACATCAAAAGTGGTTTGAAAAAGTTTTTCAAAACGGGTCGCTCTTCGGCAGTGATTTGGCAAACTCTCCGAGTGTCTTTCTGCCATGGAAGTCTTCTCAGAAAAAATTCATCGCCTTTGTAGATGCCCTTCGAAGTCGGCAAAAATCTGTAGGATCCGCCAATTTGTAGGAAAATTTTCAAAACGGCACACCACAAATTTAAAGGAAAGCTTGGCGCAAAAATCTCTTAGGAGGTTTATGATGATATACCTGTTGTATATCGCGCCATACATTTATACTTTTTTAAACTTAATTTTCCCCTCAAAACTCATAAAAGAAGTGCTTTTACTGAAAACAATCAGCTTGCTTTATAATACGAATTGAAAATTATTAAAATAGACCGGTGTAAATTGGTATGCCATAATAGATCACTACTAGGTATATAATGTTCGGTTCCACCCGAACTTAGACCTTACTTGTTTTTATTTATAGATTGGCATCCCTTCACCCAGAGCTGCATTTTAAGAAGAACGTTAGATGATGGAGAATGATCGTAGTTTTCAGATTAAACAATAATTTGAGTCTTCACTACTTATTTATAAAGTATTAAATAGCACTTTTGTACCTTTTCACCTACATTTTTGAATTGGAAACAAACAAAAAAATACTTATTTCACTAACGTTAAGTAACAATTTGTCGCACAATCGTTAGAATAAAAACCTTGGCCGCACCCACTTCAAAACTTTCATTCTCTATGGCACAGCCAACAACATCCAGACTATTAAGTTCAACGAAGTGTAACAAATTTACAAACAGACAACGAAATATATAAGCAATACAAACATACAAACGGCTGTATTCTATGGGCAGAACAACTGCAAAACTAATTTCCTTCAATTAAAAATTGGCGAATTTTGCTACACACTGCCCTTCTTTCGCTCTCCACTTAGTTATTTTTACCTTTTTGTACTGGCAAAAAAAAAATTACGAAAACCAAAAATTGAATAAATAAATAAAACACAAAATAAAATCGTAGAACACAAAGAGAGAACTCGTTAATGTTCACACTAATAATAAATAAAAAATTAAGTAAAAAAAAAATTCAAGAAGATTATTCCAACATTTACAATAGCAGGGATGTGTGTGGAATATGCACACAGATACATTTACATGTATATATGCGTATCAAAAATTGCGCTACCAGGCTCTGAAGAGAGTAGTCCCAAATAGGGCTTTATGGGGTATGGTTCTGCATTAGTTAGTCTTAAACTAATGAATTTCGTGTACAAATGAAAATTAGTAATTTTGATAAAATTTTAATTAGTTTTTTGTTGTCTAAGCCAAGTACTAGTTTAATTTTGTGTATTATTTTCTGATTTTTTATTTACAAAAACTTTTTTTTTTTTACAAAAATAATTCTTTATCTGTTTGAAAAATAATTCGAAATAATCGTAGTTAGGAAATTGATTCGATTACTTTGAATTCGAAATAATCGTATTTAAGAAATTGTTCCGATTACTTTGGATTCGAAATAATCGTACTTAAGAAATTGTTCCGATTACTTTGGATTCAAAATAACTGTAAGTAAGAAATTGTTTCGATTACTAGGAATCCGAAATAATCATAATTAAAAATGTTTTTCGATTAGTTTGAATTCTAGATAATCGTATTTAAGAAAGTGTTTCGATTAGTTTGAAAATGCGATAATCGTAATTGAGAAATTGTTGCGATTACTGTGAAATCGAAATAATCGTTATTAAGAAAGTGTTTCGATTACTTTGAATACAAAATAATCGTATTAAAGAAATTGTTGCGATTACTGTGAAATCGAAATAATCGTTATTAAGAAAGTGTTTCGATGACTTTGAATTCGAAATAATCGTATTTAAAAAATTGTTGCGATTACTGTGAAATCGAAATAATCGTTATTAAGAAAGTGTTTCGATTACTTTGAATTCGAAATAATCGTAATCAAGAAAGTGTTTCGATTACTTTCAGTTCGAAATAATCGTATATAACAAATTGTTTCGATTACTTTGAATCAAATATCTGACTATTTTAAAAGAATCTGTTTGTTATCCATTGATTATTTCCTTAACTCTTAATTTTTGATTAATCGATTATTAATTAACCAATTACCTAAAACAAATCAAATCATTATTAAATTTAATAATTAAAAAAAAATAGTAATCATAAAATCACAATCCCCCTACCATGTAGGCGATTTCAGACGCCGAGTAACAAAGCGAAAGGCAGATTGTAAATACGAAGGGGCCCTTATTCGATAGTATTAGGGTCCACCATTTATCAATAAAAGCGTTATAGTCGTTTTTATATAAAGGTTTACTTACCAACAGTACAGGTCTTCTAAAATCGATTTCTTGTACACACGGATTTAGGAAAAAAATATATATGACTGGTTTATCTGGCAACCCCAGTTGGTAACCGTTTCGTTTAATACCCACATGGGCACATCTCACTTTTAAAAAAAAAACTTCAAATAGTCAATTAGAATTTTTGTTAGTATTTTGTCTATCTGTCTGTATGTTTGTACGCGCTTCACTTAAAACCTGGAAAACAGAATTGAATTAGTGAATGTAAGGCGGGAAGAAACTAACTTAGCAGACATACTCAAATAATAGTTAACAGCTTATTGCATACCAACGCGTTATTAGACGCTTGATTCCTTGCGACTAATCCCCGGACATATACCAGACTAATCGAGCTATTTCAGGGCTGCGCACAATCAAGGTTGTGCTGGTGTGCGTCTGGTGCCCTCTACAACGAATTCGCATAGAACGTACAAACACACACACACGCGACATACTTGGACAACATCAAGCGAGTGCGAGTGGGGATCGTGAGCGATCGCGTGCAAATAAAATTAACAAAAAAATTTGCCAAAAAATTACACAAATAACAACAACAACTGCTGTAAAAAAAAGCGCTGTGAAAATAAAAGCAAAAAGTCATAACTATTAATAATATAAAAGTAAAACGAACAACAAAAACAATGACAAAATGAACAACAAAAGTACTGACAACAATATTCGCGACAGCATAGCTACTGATAAAAAAATATACACACATACTTAGCACAGTAACAACAACAATAACATAATAATGCCTGCTTAAAGCTCTTATGGGTCGTAAAGTTGACCTTCAAACAGCAACATTTTTGCCAAAAACAAAAATTCGCTAAACTTTTTGTTTTATTTTTCTTTTGTTGGTCTTTTATTTTATTATTATTATGTTTGTATGTTTTCGCTTTCTAGGTTTGTCTTTTATTTGTGCTTTGTGCAGCGTCAAACGTTCGAATGAGGTTGTGTGTTGTTGTTGTGGTTTTTTTTAAGTACTTTTTCATTCTCATTTCTTTGTAGTAATTGGACAAGATTGTGTTGTGCTTCGCCCAGTTTGTAGGTTTTTATTTTATTTCATTTAGTCGTTGGTTTCTTTGCACGATCGCTTGATGGTTGCTCTTTTTTGGACCTTTGTTGTTGTTGTTATTGCCGCTTTTTATTAGTTCCCAGCAAATTCGTTGTCGAATTCGCAAACACAACAACAAATTATTGTTTTACAGCCCTACACACTGGCTTCCTTATGTTGTATTTACACACAGATACACAAATTTACTGTCATAAAACACACAAATTGTTACACATCATGCACAGCTGCAAATAACGATCGCCACACATCTAATACATGATCGCTTTCAATGCTTGTATTGATGGAACTTACTGCATCAAAATGATCTAATAGGTAGAATGCGTGTTGAGTTAACTGAATGCTGGAACAATCAACAGTGAACTACATAACGCTCGATGACCCGATTTTACTTTAAATTACTTTTTTTAATATAATCATATGAAAATATGGAACACGTTGTCATATTTAACAGAAATCTTACAAAAATATCTACAGTGGTGGACATAAATGTGAATACAGTCGTTTTAAGTCATTTTCATAAATTTTGGCTATAATAAAATTATTTTCACAAAGCCTATGTAAAAACATGTATCAAGATCTAATACAAGAACTGTAAATTTTGTTTTAAATATGTACGCAAAACCCGCAAAAATTCAAAGAAATTTTATCAAATTTATAAATTTTTTCACACAATTTTTTGAAGTAAGCAATTTTGTAGGTAGTTATTAAATTTTAATATAATAATGTGTTAATCTTAAGTTCGTAACACATTTTGTCGATTTTTGGCATTATTTTTCTTGGGAACCTTTGTATTTTCCTCCATACAAGTTTATGAACGCAATTACTTTTATATGAAAGAAAACTTTTTGGCTCTGTAAGTACATTTATGTCCGCCACTGTATGATCAATGCATAGTTTGAATAATAAAATTGCAAATTTGAAAACCGTTATTGGAAAGGTCTAGCTTGATTGAATTGTGAGATTTGTCTTTGTATGCGTGTATAGAAATTCTTTACTGCTTCTTGACTGCTTGCTGATATGTGACGCTGTGCTTATATGTGTATGTGTGCATACAAGTGCTTTGCTGGCGCTGATTGGCCTTACATTGTTTGGCTTGCTATGCATTTTATTAATCGGTAATCGTGTGTAAACACGATGAATGCTCTCTAAAATAAAAAAAAAATAAAATAAGATAAAATAAAATTAAATCAATTAAAATAAAATAAAATAAAATGAAATGAAATAAAATGAAATGAAATAAAATTAAAAAATAAAATAAATAAACTAAAATTAAGTTAAATAAAAGAAAATAAAATGAAGTAATATAAAATAAAATTAAATTAAATAAAACAGAAAAAATAAAATAAAATAAATTTAATTAAATAAAATTATTAAAATAGTATAAAATAAATTAAAATAAAACAAAATGAAATAAAACAGAATAAAATAAAATAAGATAAAAAGAAATAAAAAAATAAAATAAAATACAATACAGTGAAATAAAATAAAACAAAATAAAATAAGATAAAATAAAATAAAATGAGAAAAAAAAATAAAAATACAATTAAATCAAATAAGATAAAATAAAATAAAATAAAAAAACTAAAATAAAATAATATGAGAAAAAAAACAAAAATACAATAAAATAAAATAAAATAAAAAAACTAAAATAAAATGAAATAAAGTAAAATAGAATAATGTGAAATAAAATAAAATAATATATAATTAATACAAAGAGACTAAGGTACAGGAAAGGGAGAGAAAGGAAATGAAATTAAAGCAGCATCAAAGAAAAGTACGACAAAATAAATTTAAAAAAAGGACTTGGAGAAAAAAGATGAATTCAAAGAGAAGGGAAATATACCAAAGGAAAGGAACAGGCGAAAAAGGAAGGGAAAGAGGGTGAATGAAATAAGCAAAAAATTTAAAAGGAAATAAATGTTCCATTTCTAGTTTAATGTATGTTAACATTTGTAACACATCAAACTTTTTTAGTTTTCTTGAGTCTGAAACGATGTCGTCACGGAGATAATCGATAGTAAAGAACAAAAAGAATAACTTCTAAAATTCGAATTTCATTTCGATTCTAATTTTAGAACATTGAATGTATTGCAACCTTTGATTCTTTTTTCTGAAAATTCGAATTCCTGAAGATTGTAATTTTTGAGGTTCTACTGTACTTTATTTAATATTAATTAACTGTTGTAAAAAAGATTCTACTCAATTCATATTTTATCTTATCATAACATGTCGATTATATCATACCTTATCATATGATCAAACATCAATCATATCACAATATATCATAGCGATCATGTAAATCATATCACTTGAAAATATGCAAGTACTTATCTATAAAAAAATTTTAATTAGCTTAGTAAATATCAAATAAATTATCAATCACATCATATTATATCATATCATTTAAGAGCATTTGATATCAGATCTATCAATCGTATCGCGGTATAGTATGTCTATCGTAAGAGGCTACAAAAATCCCTGATCCGAAGGTTTGAAGGCGTAGAAAACCACTCCAACTGCAGAAGGACTAATACGAGACAGTGCTAGTACCGGTACATATAAGATTCACTCCGCCATTCCGGGAGCGTTTTGCGGTTACAACAACAACATGAAAAATTCAAAAGTTTGCTTTGGACAGAGCATTTTAGGGCAGTTTTTGGGAACTTTTCACCGATGTTAAAACAACAAAACTTAGAAAATCTCTTTAATATTGGCCCAATTACTTCTCTCGAAAAAATTTTAATTTTACAGAGACAATTGATCAAACCTCTGCGCGCCCAACAATCAGTCTAACGCGCACAGCTGCTGACGTACTTAGAAATATATGTATGCATGTGAAAGTATATAGAAGTATAGAAACATATATCATATTGTTGTCAATTTTTGGCAAAGGCCCCACCAACGTATTTACTGATGGGCAGATGGGCTAAGGGCGGCGGAGCACACCATTTGTCTACTTAATAATAAGAGCGCGCACGATCCCATCGACGTATGTATGTGGTCGGCAGCGTTATTTTCGTTAACGACGCCATCGCATCATAGTCAATTCAACACGCTTGCCAACAACGCTTTGATGACGCGCTATCGATCGTTATTTGCAGATATTTCATTTTCGCATATGGCCCACACATTGCTGCCAGAAGTTGTCGTAGACGCTGCTGCTACACTTTGCTAACTATGGCAGTAAAGCTTTCGCACAAAAACTTATTCTAAACACATGTGTATGTTTATGTTTGTATGAGTGCGCGTCTGCGTATAGTTTATTGGTAGGTAGTAGGTACCTAAGCTGCTCCTCCACAGCGCCCACAGCGTGGCTGGCAAATTTTTTTATGAGCTTTTTTAAATTTTTTTTTTGTTGATATTTGCTCATTTCATGTTTTCGGTATTTTAGGTTTTTGGATTTGGTTCGCTGCTGCTCTATGCCTTAATACATATGTACGTATGTATGTGTGTGTGTGTGTTTTGCATGTTTTCTGCGATCGGTATCAAGGTTTTTGGCAATCCATTTGACGTTTGGGACTTTAGTCGGTTGATAGGTTGTGTCGCGTAGTGTTGTCGTCAGCGTCGTATTTGTCAACGGTTTTTTTTGGCTTTTTAAATGGCGTAACAAAACTTGGAAAATAAGCACACCTCTAATCTGCTGTGAAAAGTAAAAGTTTTCTTCTCCAAACTAAGTTATCACTCAAAAATAACAACAAAAGCAAATCCAAGCAAGTGAAACGATCTCACATTTTATGTATGTAAGCAGCCTGCAGTAAAACACAAAACTAGTCAGAAAAGAGACTAGTTTACAACTGCAATTTTGCAACGCATCTCAAAATAGTCCGAGAAAGAGCAAACATATAATAAAATTGTAGGAGACAAATACATATACAATAGGTAGATGTCTGCACATTGCAGATATTCAAGAAAAAATTCTAGAAGGAATCACTGTTAAGCTAATAGAATCCAAATCAACAGTTTTTAGAATTTTTGTCTGTCTGCCTGTATGTTTGCGCGCGCATCAATCAAAAACTGCTGAATATAATTGAATACAGCTTTCACCGTTGCATTACTAGACGTCTAACTTAAAGTTTTAGATATACCTCATTTCCACAACACTACCGGTTTCTGAGTAATCGACCAATAAATGCATCAGGCCGATCCAAAATGTGTTAGTGCAATATGGGTACTAAAAGAAAGGTGCTTATGAGTGCTGCAATAAGCGATATGATAAGGTTCCATATCTCAACTGGTTTCGGAGATAATATAAAGTATAATTTGTGGCCTTTCCCATGTATAGTCATATCAGTAATTCACGAAGGTATTTCATTTATTTTCACTTGAAAACGACCACTGAAATCGAACAAAGTTTTTTTGGGCTATTAAGAACTAGTTTGAAAGCGGTATATTTCTGCCCGAAATCTGACATTTCATATATTTTATGACATTCCAAAATACCAGCTGTTTATATGGAAAAAAATATAGTTGACTGGCTGTTGTTGTCGTTGTTGTAACGACAAAAACACTCCCCGAAGGTTTTGGGGAGTGCTGTCGAACTGACAGTGCTTGGCCGAATATGAAACCGGCACGCTCCGGTAGTCCCTTGCGGTACTGCCCGACTGTTATGGTGGCGATTTGGTATGACCAGTGAAACCTTCTAGGTCATGTCAACCGTCCTTCCGTAAGGAAGGATAAGATGGGTAATGAGAGGTGAGAGGCATCATATCCGTAGATCAACCATCGAGTTGCACGTCATTACCTTGGTGCATGTTAGTCGCCTCTTATGACCGGTATGCCTACCTCGGGCATATTTATACTATTTCTAAAGTATTTTTCAACTAGTTGGTTCGACTACAGGGTATATATACCTGCCCGTAAAAGTACGAAAAACTTAGCGCTGCATTAAGGCGCTGCCTTTAACCACTGGGATGAATGTAATCTATACGCGCTGCTCCAAAAAAATGGTGCCGCACGCTGTACTGCACGCGCTCATCAATTCCAATTCAAATTCGTTTTCAATTTATTGCGCGCTCATGCGTATGTATTTGTGCGCCTTTGGGAACTTTAATGTGCGGCACCTTTTTTTTTTTGCTTAACTTTTCGCCAGATGCATACATATGTAAAGTTCGCCAAATACTTGTTCTTGAGCGCGCTATTGTATATGTATTTGTCTCGGATTTTTTATTGTTGTTATAACTTCGTTACGTTAACCATTACTATTCGCCATTTTTTCGATCTCTTCTTCGTCATCTTCTTCTTGATTATAGTATGAGTACGTCGTTGTATCTATATAGCACCCTAAGTGGCGCACAAGAAACAAGCACTTGGTCTGCACATGTGTATGTATGTATTTGCTTAATATTAGACGCGTTCTCTTAACCCACAAACCGAAATTGTGATATTGAGACCATTCCATTTGCAATACTTTATAGTTACATTTATGTTTGTTAGAGCTCGCGCGGCAAAGACAAACGAAAGCAAACTCGCCATTGTACGGATACGGATGCGGATGCGCATTAATAGTTCTAGTGTAAAATCAAAAAAGCTAATACGCAAGGTAGTTTGAGTTTTTGCAAAATTATTACGGTAAAGAGGAAAAGTGTGAAATTGATATTAAAATAAAAGTTGTATAAGAAATAATAAAATTCAAGCAATAGAAGTGCGCAAGTGAATATTAAAATAATTATTTTATCAATCGAAGTAAGCAGAGCGGTAAACTTCAGTGTATCGACAAAAAAAGCTAACACAAAAATATCACAAAAAGAAATAAACAAATAGTTCGTATTTGTTTGCACAGAACGCAAAAAAAAATATTTATTATGTGCATACGTAAAATGTGCAGTGTGGCCTAGCACTGATTTTAAAAAAACTTTAAGAATAAACAAACTTAAATCTTAAAAACGTGTACCCACTAAAACACTCAAAGAAATTTAACTACATTTATTAGTTTGCTGCTAAGATGCTGCAATAAATTTAACGAAAACAGTGAAAAACAAAGAAAAGAAAGTGATTGTATAGAAAATAAATAAACCAAGAATATCGCTACGTAAGGACTTAAACAAGTCCTATACAATGTCTAAAAAATAGAGAGCAATAAGAAAAATAAAGATTAAAACAACTGTACGACATTATAAAAATTTGGCTTCAATTTTCAAACTATAGTCAATTTAAAAAAAAAAAACTTTTTTTGTTATCAAACACTAGCAATACCAAAAATAAAAATAATACACAGAATTAATGAATACAAAAAGTAAAAAAAGATTAAAAATCGAATTCGGCTGAAACCGTACATAATATGTAAACTAATTGGGAGTGATAGTTTTGCTATTCGGAAGCTTGTAAACATTTTTTAAAATCTCGAACCTTGTTGCAATATTTCATTGACTCCAGTTATAATATCATATACAGCCTGGCTGCAATATTTTATGGACCGTTGTTACACTATTTTGTATGCAGTAACTAAAAGGAGATGTGGTTTTAATACACTACACTCCTTTCAACATATCTGTGTTTCAGTACCAGCGTTAACGTTTTTTGGAGAATTTCTGAAATTTGGTTTGTTATATTTGGCTAGCGATATATTGGGAAAATTTTTGGATAATGTATCCCTTTATCAGGATCTAACAACCAATATCATAAAAACCTTTTAATGAGTAGTTGTAAAATTAATTTGTTTTTTGCTGACAGCACTCTGCAACAAATTTTTTAGACTACAGTAAAACACCTTCATGATCGAATTCATTCCAGCTTGTTGAAACTTTTGGATCAAAACACTTTATCACTTATCTATAGAGGTTTTATTCTAAACGGTTTATTCCTATTTTTTGAGATAATTTCAAAAACCATTTGATTCAGACTTCTGTCCTAGTTTTAGAAAGTATTATCATTGTAAAGTTTATTCGAAGTGTTATGGGGACCTCAGTCAGTATCGTTGAGATATCGTAAGTGATTTTCAAATACTCGGTGAAAGATTATGTTTTTTTTTTCACTTTCTAATTTGTCGTGATGTCCGAATTATTAGATATTTAAAAAGTGGAACTTGTTGAGGTACTATTTCCTTCAAATTCATTGAGATATCGCAAACGACTAAAATGCTTAGTGAATTAAATTAATTACCATTTCAATTATTTATTAAAACAAAAAGCTTACAATAAAAGTTAAACATTCAAAAAATTTGAAGAATATCGAAAATATATAAATATCAAAAAATTATAATAAAAATTAAAAACAACAAATAATTTCAAAAATATAAAAGTAACAAAAATTAAACGTAGCGAAGTTAATAAAAAATACAAAAAAATAGATAGTATAAGAAAATTACAAGAATTCAAAAGTATAATAATTGTATGGACTTATTATCATTACAATTATTTGCTAAAAGCTGAAACAAATCAAACAATAAAAATTCAACACTAAAAAACTATAGTTTTGAAAAGTATATAAAAACCAAAATATTAAAATAACAAGAAGAATAACATAAAAGTTCGCAAACATGAGAGTAACAAATAATAACATTAAAAAATACAAATAAATTAAAAATTTAAATAGACAAAAAATATAAAAAGTCACACTCGAAATGCCCTGAAGGCCAATAATGATTATTGTATGGATTTATCATCATTCCAATTATTTATTAGAATCTAAAGCAAAAAGCAAAAAAAAAAACATTTTAATACTGATAGTTTAAAAGTTTTGAATAGTATCTAAATTATATAAAAATTTAATAGTAATAAAAAAATTTATAAAAATTAATAATAACATAAAAATTCAAAAATATAAAAGTTACAAAAAAATAGATCAACAAAGTTAATAAAAAAATACAAAGAAAAATATAAACACGAAATAAAAAAAGTTCAGACTTTAAATGTGTTCAAGGCCAAGAATAATAATTTTACGAAATTATCCTTTCAATTGTTTATTAAAAACTAAAACAATAAAAGAAAACATTATAAAAAATGTGAAGCTTATCAGAAGTAGGGCAAAATCAAAACATTAAAATAAAAATTTATAATAACATAAAAACTCAAAACAAAAATAGTTTAAC
Organism: Merzomyia westermanni; assembly: GCA_949987695.1. Lineage (NCBI taxonomy): Eukaryota > Metazoa > Arthropoda > Insecta > Diptera > Tephritidae > Merzomyia > Merzomyia westermanni. Next base: position 196,536,348 of record OX465288.1, read on the forward strand.
AAAGTTAATAAAAAAAAATACAAAGAAAGAAAATATACAAAAACTGAAAAAAAACACAAGAAAGTGCAGACTTAAAATGTGTTCGAGCCAAGAACAATAATTTAACGAAATTATCCTTTCAATTATTTATTAAAAACTAGAACAAAAAAGAAGAAAACATTAAAAAAAATTTGAAGAAAAATCAAAACATTATAATAAAAACTAAAAAAAAAACATAAAAATTCAAAATTTTAAAACTAACCAAAAGACAAAACTATAATGCCATATGTATTAGTGCAGCTGGGAATAATTAGGGTGGCAAAGCTAATAAAGACTGCAAAAAATGAAGAATACAAAAAAATTATGAAAATTCAGACTTTAAATGAGCTCAAGGGCAAGAATAATATTTTTTTTAATAATTTATCTTATAGATCCATTTCGGAACCGGCTAGATTTCTCTATTAGAAAAACTTTAGTTCGCTCTGCAAACCATTAAACAGAACGCCGGTAAACAAACAAAAAATTTAGGGTGGCTAAGGTAATAAAAAATTTAAATAAAGAAAATTAAAAACTCCATACTTGAGGCCAAGAGCGTTAAAGGCCAGGAACAACAATGTTATAAAATTATTATCGTCATAATTATTTGTAATGTTTTTTAGAAACTATTAAAAATATACATAAAAATGCAATGGTGAAAATTGGAAACAAACAGCAAAGCTATGCTAATAGATCGAAATAAGCTATAAAAACTAAAAAAAAAATAATTAATATCAAATAATTTAATAAATTCAAGATATTTCAAAATGCAAAAAAAAACCATTAAAATTTCTTGACATTTTTATTAACATATAAGAGTTCTCCTCGGTATATTAAAATATTATATCTATATCTTTTATTTTACAGCAAAAAATAGTGCCTTAAAGTTTTTAAAAATAAGAACGTACATATAAAAATATACCATATTTACATACAAAACAACAAAAGAATTAAATTTTGTACAACATATTTAAAAAAAAAAAAAAGCGCAACAAGCATTAATTAAAAATGAGCTGTAAAAAGTGCAAAATAAAAAATTGTTGATGCGAAAATGAATTGGCGTAAACAAAATATATTTATTATAAATCTGCAGTCAATATATTAAAGTGTCTTACAAAACAAAAATAAAAGTGAAATTACTGAATACAAGAAAAGCATATGCACAATCTGCATTAAATCAAAACTTACTCAATAAGCACTAAAGTTTTCTAAAAAAAAGTTTAAATTTAAAATTTATGCGCTAAATTTTCAATTAAAACTACTTAAATTCAAAGCAAAAAATACCCAATTGGCATACCAACACAACCACACATTGGCATACATTTCATTGAATTTATAAATAAATATTTTGTAGCAATTTGAAATAAAAAACCTACACACTGGCTTACAATAACGACGAAATCTCGGTGCAAGAAACCATCTCACAACTGGATTATTACGTCTATTGGTTGACACACTGTTTGGGAAGGTGAGTGAAAAGCGAAACATGACAAAAACCATTAACAATTTAGGAAGCATTAAAAGCGTAATTTGAAAAAATCTAATATGTGTTATTTCTTTATTTACATTTTTTTTTTTTGTGTGTGACAAGTGAATGAATTGGAAAAACCCTGCGATATTGTTTGCAAAAAAAATAAGCATGCACGAGCATAACAAAACTGCCATGAACTCGTTTACAGCGAATATAGTAGATACTTCAGTTTGAATTTATTTATTTGGTTATTTGATTCTTTTTTTTTTCATTTTATTGTTACATTTCCCCTTTTTTCAATTGATTCCACTACAAATGTGTGCGTGCAATCATATATTTGTGGTTATTAAATAAAGTTTTGCCGTAATGACCTTCCGCCGGCAGTGAAGGTTGCAGCTTTAGGGAGAGAGCGGTTGTTTTGCAAGTAATAAAATATTGGTAAACAAAAGCACAATACTTAAAAAAAAAAGTGTAGAACAACTGAGCAATGCTAAAAATGTAAAGCAGATTTTTTAACAATAAAAAACTGAAGAGAGTTTTCAACCAACTAAAAAATAAAAAACAAAAAATTAAAAATTTACTTGCCTTCATGTAAAAGCTGTACTCCCTACCCTCCCCTTCTGCGTCAATTGCTTCCTATTCTGAACTGACATCACCTCTTTTCCCCTTTCCTTTTCGATATTCTCTGCTCTTCTTCTTGCCCTTCCTCTACTTTACTCTTCATTCCTATTCTCTTTCTCTTCATCCGTATTCCCCTCCTTCAAAGTGGGTACTTGGAGACATAAAAAAATTATTTGGAAAAAAATTTTCTAATTTAAAAAAATTTTAATTTTGAGTGTTCAAAATTTTTAAATTTTGTGTTGAGCTAAGTGAGATGGCCTAGAAAGCTTAAAAGATTTAAAAAAAAATTTTGACGAAAATTTTAAAATTTATATTTTTGAAAAAACAAAAAACATCCTTCTCAAACATTTAGGTTATCTGTAGATATATCAGAACTTTAAACAAGCGAATTTTAGTCCAAAATTTAATAAAAAACTTATTTTTTTATGATTTGGAAAAATTGAAAATTTTCTTAAAATTTAAAATTGAAAAAATAAATTCTAAATATTTTTTTATGCCCCTAACTGTATTACACACAAAATTTACAAATTAAACATAAGACCCCGATGATAACCCTTATCGGCTTTTGCTTTCTTTCAATATTTTTCCCCAAATATCCTCACTGCTAATATGCTCAAAACTGTAGATCTTTTAATAAATCGATGCACGTACCCACTTACAAAGGTACAAGAGTTTTATTTTAAACTTTCCTTCAACGTAAATTGTGTCGCAATGTCCTCTGCCTTCATCGCTAAAATTTTGCGCAAGTAATAATATTCCGACGTTAATAATTTGCAAATACTAGGCACAATGCATGGGATATTGCATAATGCAGAAATTTCGACAATATTTTGTTTATGCATTTACAAATTTTGTACAAAAAACATTTCAAGTACTTAAACCCAACGCTAAATTGGATTGCGGAAATATTGTTTGTCAGCTATGTATGTTCAATAGACTGAGTCAAAAAAAAAAAAATTGTTTTAAATTGATTTATTTGATTATTTATTGGCATTATTTTACAGAGTAATATATGTTGGTACAGTCATACTTTTCGAATTTTTAATAAATTTCCTAAATAAAAAGCTGGTTTCGGAAAACTATACCAATGTTCTTGATTTCTGTGGAACGGCCCACCTGTACAACATTTTTATTTAGAACTTTTTTGGGTAATATAATTTTTACAAAACTATATATCTACATTTTTTTACCTCAAAAGATTACCACTTTTTTATTAGACAAGTATTAGATTCTGTTCGATGCCTGTATTCAGTCGATTCTATAAATGTATATCTTACAGATTTGTCGAAAAGCCTGAAATCAAATTGGATAAAATGTTCATTATGGATTACATATGTATGTACAGAATCGAGAGTACACAAAACTAGGTCAAAAATTAAAAAAAAAAACTCTAACCCGATTTAGGCTCCGTTCTTTTTTAAATCAAAATAATTGTTACGGTTACGGTTACGGTTCCAGTTCCATTAATATTGAGTTATAAAACATTTACAGCATTTTTTTCGCCGTTTTGAAAAATAATATATACTTTATTTTCCAAAAAAAAAAATTTCTCCAGTCTAATGTGTAAGTGGAATTATTTTTTATTATTAAACGAAGAGGTTTAGGAATGTGGCGATCATGCAACGATTCTGACGACAAATTTGTGGTGTGCCTTCAGAACAGTCTATAATATATTTGCTATCTGCATAGGATGCTTCCGAAAGTCTAAAAAATTGTCATCGTCATCCCTGCCATCTTCAGTGTCATTTATTTATTTTTTGGAACGAAACTGAGTTGAGCCAACTTCAGCCCAATTTTCGTTTTGAAAGACAAGCTGTTGTGCCATCTTCAGCGGCATTTTTCGTTTGTGCCATCTTCAGTGTCATTTTAGCGATTTGATGGAAATGGAGTTGTGCTATCTTCAGTATCGTTTTTCGTTTTGAAGAAAAAGTAATTGTGCCATATTCAGTGTAATTTTTCGTCTTGAACGAAACGGAGTTGTGTCATTTTTCCTTTTGAACAACCATTGATGACGGATAATAATTCTCGAAAGGAATATTGGCCAGTGGTTGAGATGAAGAACTTTCAAACTCTTTCAACAAATTGTTATTGTTCTTTTGCTATTACTATGCTTGTGCCTATAGTTGAGGTAGTAAATGCTTTGTTTTCGAAGTTCTTATACCTGCGCCTTATGTGATTTCACACACTTTCAGGGACTTTTTTGTTTTTGTTGTTGTAGTTGTAGGTTTTTTTTTTTTTTGTTATTGTTCTTTTAAAATGTTTTCCCCTCTGCTTTACTATGGCTTATTATTATGTACACCACTGTATACCATCTCAAAGGTACAACACATGTAAATATTTATAAATATCAAACAACATGTGTCATAGCAATTATTTAATTTATTTACACATTTAGTGATCGGACAACCTTAATCATAATTTCAGTTATGCTCGAATTGTTCCCTTTGGGATTGCAATATTTCGAAACACGTCATTTCAGTCAATAAGATGCAATATTTGTCTTAAACCCATGTACCTTTGTATGTTGGATCAAAAGGAAGGTTGCCGAAATTAGTTTGACGTCACACGCCCAAACAGAGAAGACGATAAAAATGAAAGGCAATTAAACGATGAGAAAATTTTAGACATGAGAATCAGAAATAAGCATACAAGTGCAACAAAGAAATTTAAATTATTTTTTGAGTATGCAATATAGTGCTACATACATACCCTGCTTGGGCAGAATGCGCTAAATCTTTTAACTTCATTTCGTGAACACATATTTTCTTTTCGCTCAAGTTTACTGAAAGAGGAAATTGCTTTTAATGACAACCCCAAGTTCTGATTTCTAAAAAAGCCTTAAATCAAATTCGTTTAAATTTTCAAGATAGATAGACATGTATCTATGGAATCGACTGTATACAGGTGTCGAAAAAAAAGTCTAATACTTTTCTAATAAAAATATGTGTTGAATTTTGGAAATTATTTTGTCTAAATTTCATCCATTATATAATATTTATTATTAAATTGAAAAAAATCCACGATGTCCGCAGAAAAAAATTCTAAAAAATAAAACCTAAATCAATTGAGTTCTATGACTGAGTAATCAAGTAATAAATAAATGTTGTAGACGAATTCCGGTGCCGAAACCGAAACATGTTACAATACCGGATAATTATTTCAATCGGTTTCATGCCTTGTTATATGAACGTGCACCCAAATATACATGTGGCCTTGAAAACGCCGGTGGTTTTATAAGTATTTTAAAAATCTGGAAGTGCCTTTAATATCCCAACAAGCATTTCTGTAAGTATTTTAGGAGTATTAATTTTTTTTGAGGGTTTCAACTTTTTATTAACTTTAAGAACGAGTTTTTACAAATCAGTTACTTGTAAAAGTGAAATGCAAATATTTACAAAAATCCAAAAAAAAAGTAGTTGCATACAAAATATTTTTAATAATTATATTTATTATTTTACTAAAAAAACTCCCGTTTACTCTTCGCTGCGTCTCAGAACTTATAATATACTGCGTTCAATTGAAATCATCATATCTATGAAACCGGTTGAGATATGGAACTTAATCTTATCGCTTATTTCAGCATTAATTAGCAACTAACGTTTGAGATCCATATTGTACCAACACATTTTGGGTCACACTGGTTTACATATTTGTCCATGTGATGCGCCACCAAACATACAAACAGACAGACAGATAAAAATTCTAAAAACTGTTTCTTCTATTTTATTGACTCAATAGTCATTCCTACTATCAATTTTACATAAATATCTGCAATCTACAGACATCGACCTATTAAAATTTTATTATATATAGAAATTATTTAAAATTATTTGTTTCATAAAGGAGCACAAGACCAAGTGTAATAATTTTTAGGAAAATTGTTATTGGTTTTTATTTTTAATAATTTTAACAAATTATTTTTAATTATTTTAATTCATTATTAAAGTTTTTATTTTTATAGAAAATGAAAATGTTGGAGACTAAAGTTATAACTATTCTTATAATTCTATCTTGGAAGCTCTTAAGCTTCTTCATAAGAAGTTTTGACACATTCCATTAACCCTTAGGCTTTCAGAACGAGGGATTGTTTGTCAGGTATAATCCTATTTCCATTAATTTGTATTAACCATTCCGAAAGTGTTAACAATCTGTTTGCATGAACAAATTTTCAACAAAAAAAACCATCATTTTTATAAAATAAACTTATTTTCTTAGAAATTAGTATTCTTGGAATTGAGCTCATTTACTTATATAGTCATGAATACTACGATTCGTTAGTAGGCGAAAGAAAAAACACGAGGTTTAGAACTAGAAGCAGCACTGATATTCTCTTTTTGTCCTCTTCTATCCAGACATAGCTAGGCCAGCTGACCTCTAATTTTCAGCATTTTCTTACACATAGGTTCTCATTCAATAACGTGATATCAAGCGAAGCTTTCCTTCTGGCTCAATGAATAGTTATAGTAAAAGTGGTGTGCCGATTTGAATTTTTCCCTACAAATTGGTGGGACCTACAGTTTTTTGCTGACTCCGAACGGCATCTACAAAGGAGACGAATTTTTGCTGAGAAGCCTGTCATGGCAGAAATACACTCGGAGAGTTTGCCAAACCACTGCCGAGGGGCGACCCCGTTTTGAAAAACTTTTTTCAAATCACTTTTGATGTTACCTGTACCAGGGCTCGAACCATGGACCTTCCGTGTGGTAGGCCGGCAACACTACCTTCACACCACGGCGGCCGACGTGTGAATTAATAATAGTAGTAATAACTAAGGCCGAGCTTCTCTCCAGAAAAATTTTTACTGATAAACTTTTTCACGGCAAAAATACACTTGAGGCGAACAACTTTTTTAAACCAAATGTAAATAAATTTTGTTTATCGTTTTCCTGATAAAATTAAATTTTTTCGTTACATCTGTTTGCAGTTATATATGTACTTAATTATGTATTTGAAAGCATTCATTTCAACACGTGTATTTCAATTCGCTTATATATACATACATAAATACATATGCGCCGAGTAACATGTACCATCACTGCTATAAAATCACCACATTTGAAAATGTGAATAACTATTCAACAAGGGATGAGTAAATATGAGGCATTTGCATTTCCATTTCTCACCCAACTGTGACCATTTTAAATGCCCTCCATACCTCGCTCTGATTTTAAGTGCTGAGAACTAAGGTAGCCACCCAACATTCAGTAACATATATATCTATATATATGAATCTACATGCTAGGGATCTCAATTTTTTTAAATTTTTACAACCACGGGATTTTGGATTTTACTAACCCGAGATTAGACCAGGATGGAAACTAGTTATTCTAATAGTTTAGGTTGAAAGAATTGGAGAACTTGTTTAAGAAAATAGCGGAAGAATTGTTAAGAATCTGATATAAAAAATATAACAAATAGTGGCATTTTTTAAATGTTTTTTTTTTATTTAAAACAAAAGTTATTTCATTAATAACAAGGCAACATGGAAAAGGTACCCAAATTGTTTCATATTTTATATTAAACCAGAAAACCCGGCCGCTAATTTTCAGAATTTACAATAGACTGATTCCGATTTTAATTATTACATGTATCTCCGAAACCAGTTGAGATATTGAACTTAATCCCATAGCGTATTGCAGCACTCATTACCACCTTTCATTTGATATCCATATTGTACTAACACATTTTGGGTCACCTTGGTCCACAACTCCGAAACCGGTCGAGTTATTTAAATAATAAGGCCTATCTTAAATTTTAAGTCAGACGTCTAGTAATGCAACGGTGGAAGTTGCATTCATTTCTTTTTGGCAGTTTCTGAGTGATACGCGCGCAAGTATGCAGACAAATAGACAAAAAAAATTAAAACTTCCAATAGAAGCTTAATAATGATCCCTCCTATTAATTTTTCTTGAATATCTGCAATAAACCGACATAGACTTGTTACAATTTTATTATTTATGTAGAGATTTTTCAGGAAATTTTAGGATTTTTTATACAAAATGAATCATCTAGATCAATTTTAAATTGACATTTGAAAACGGCAATTTTTTTAAGTTTAAAATCCGTGTTAACTCAGTTGTTGTTAACCAACAGGGAAACATTCCGATCGTGATTGCCGTAGACCCACAGTGTGTTGCTTGTTCCTAGAAAGACCCTTGTTACCTTAAATAACATATGCGGTTTTTTATTCGTCATTTCAATGCTAGTTACATTTTTAGTGCTTTCAAAAAAATTCTTTGAATTGAAAGCAACAAAAAAATCAGCAATAAGAAAAAGTTTTAATCGCTCACATGTTTGGTTGCTATCTCGCAAGCGACAAGCTCACATTTAATTTTCGAAGGAAATTTCCAATTTAGAAGTAAATTTTTTTTGTTATTTTATTCATACATATGTCGCTAAGTGCTTATGAAAAAAAATCGTAAATTTTTTCTTTTTAAAATTCTCCATAATATTACAAATCAACCACAAAATTAAGCTAATTTTCATAAAGAAATCACACATACTTTAATTTTTAGTAACATTTTTACTACGCAAAAAGTAGGGCTTGGCATCCCTAGTACATACTAACCGATATGTTGAAAATCAAATAAAAAAAATTCGGCAAGCAAAATACCTCTTCCCTTCCGCATATAAATTGTCAAAAATAGTTTTTTTTGTAATATTAGTACCATCGCATTGTGTATTTTTGGCTATAATTTTTTTACACGATCATTATTAGAAAAAACAACAATTCCCTCCGGCCCTACATGCACGCGCGTTCCCCTTCCCTATATACATATGGGTAAATCCTGGGTGAAGGGCATTAGATTCGCAAGCGTTTATCAAACGCTACATTTTAGCTTGTACATTTTGTGAATAGCTACTATTTTGTAATTGCTAATTAGCTACCAACACAAGACAATGTGAATATTTTAGCTGAAAAAACGTATTTTCTGTGAGAACAGACGACCGGGTCATTGCATGCTCGACGCAGGTTCGAGCCCATTTTTTGTTAATTAAATATATAAATGTTTCTACACTTAAAATTTATTATTTTTTTAACTTCTTTAATTTATAACCCAATATTTTACTGTTTGTAACCTGCCCAGAACCAGCTGACAAATTAGTGACTTTTTTTGAGACTAGAGATGTGAGACAGCTTACTGAATACTAAATTGTATCAAAGTTGAAATTGACCACAAAATGTCTCTATTAGTGACTAGATACTAGTTACAGAATTCATCTATAAATCACATTGCTTATTGCAGCACTTATTAGCACCTTTAGTTTGTTAGCCATATTGTAGTAACATATTTTTTGTCACCCTTTTTATCATATTGGTGGATAGCTGCGAAACCGGTCGAGTTATCCAAATAAGAGATATTTTGAACTTTGAGTTAGACGTCGAGTAATTCATCGGTGAAAGTTTCATTCACTTCCATTCAGCAGTGTTTGAGTGATGCGTGAACAAACATACAGACAGACAGACAAAAATTCTAAAAACTGCTTATTTGGATTATACTGACTTAGTAATTTTTCTTGAATATAATTTTATAATTTTATCACATGTACAGATAATATACATACATATATCTCTAAAATTTTCTTTTAAGTCACGATGACCTGCCGGCTGCATAAGATCGGACGAGACACCATTTTCTATCTCTTTTTTTATTAACCCTAGACAAGTAAGCTTCGTCGATTCGACGAATACGCTGTTGAAAATTTTTTGTCTCTTTTTAAGACTGGCTTTCTAAAAGGTTAAAAAAAATATATCAGAATTGTTCCAAAGTAATAAAAAAATGTTTTATTTCGAGGATTAAAAACTGTATTAGAACTATATTTGAAGAAAAAAAAATAAAAAAAAATCTAATCAAAAATAATAATAATTAACCAAGAATTATTATCAACTGGTCTTGAGCTCGTTGAAATATGTAAAAATTAACAGACCATAAAACCAACAACTAAAATATATTCGAAATAAGTATTTTAAAAATGTTCGTCGAATCGACGAATGGTTAGGTTTTAAAGGGAGTGAGCGAAGGTTAGCTTTCTAGTGTTAAGACTTCATCTGCCATTTTTAATTTATTAATTTTTTTTTTTTAAATATTTCATGTTTGGCTTAAAGTTTAGTCTGCCTTTCTAATAGCACTTAGTATTTGGGTAAACAGTTTAGGAACAACTTTTTCTTCCATATGGTGGACTTTATTCTGGATTAGCCCAAATGCTTACTAAATAATAATGCGTTAACATATATACCATTCATTGGCATGTTCATTGTTAATTATTTTCTTATTTGAAATTATGTATATAGTTCGTTTCATAACTATAGCACATACATAATTTTAGTTTTTTTTTCACTTAAGAAATCTTAAAAAAAAATTGTACATATTTTACATCCGAAAACGGAAATCACAGATTTGTAGATCAATGAATTATGAATCCAAAGTACAACTTTTAAGTTTTTCGGGAATCTTTTTGAACTTGAAAATTTTTTTTGCATATATCGAGGGTTGATTGGAAGATCACGCTATTTCGAAATATTTGCAAAAAAAAACCGCCCTATCCTAGAATTTGTTTTAAAAAAAGCCCTGCTCAAGAATTTTTTTCAATAACGCGCTATTTAAAAATTCCTTTGAAGCACATCCTATCTTAAAATGAGTTTCAAAAACGCCCCATCTGAATCAAAATTTAATCAATTTTTAGTTGAGATAGTGCGTTTTTAAATCGAATTCTTATATAGGGCGTTTATTAAAAATATTTTAAAATAGTGTGATCTCTCACTCAGCCGTCGATATAAAAATGTTATCCATACTTTATATAGAGAAAAGTTATGTGAAAAAAAATCGGGAGTAATTTTGATTTTATTGGCTTCAGAACTAAGTACATTCTGATTTAAAATAAATCAAAACAATGCTTATTTGTTTTCGAAACTCCTTTGAACTTTGTAAAGATGTTCACAACGTTTAGAATACAGATTGACCGACTCTTACAGCCGATTTATATGAGAAAAGTACGGAAATTCAAATGATCTGCATATATATTATTAAACAAAGTCCAAGATTTTTGAATGACAAGATCTCGAACACTACAAAACGCATTTGCATGCAACTTTTTTTAGAATAATGCTTACATTTCGCGCTACAAAGATAGCTACCTAAAATAAAGATCAGTTTATCCATTCCTAAAATATTTGTCTATTTAGTTTCATAATTTTTTACGCCAAGCAAAAAGGTTCAACGTGACTAATTAGCGAAAACAATTAACAATTAATTTCCGGGTAGACAATTCACCAATGAAGAATTTTTCGAACTTTACTACTAGTATTATATGAATGATTAAACTATGTCAATTCTGTTTGTGATATAGTTACGAAACCCACTATAGTTGTTTGCTTCGTTTCGTTTCGCTACTACCACCCACTCGCTCATATGCTCCCTGGCTCTCGTTTGCTTGGATTTTTTTTTGCTAATTTGCCGGTTTTATTTTTGTATTCATGTAATTGTTTTTGATTGCGTTTTTATTAAACATTTTTACTGCCGATATTGTGTGTTTTGTTGTTACTTTCATCTTTCTTATTGGGTTCTGCTTGGTTAAGCACAATTGCTTATTTTCCCACAAGATTTCACTTTGTTGTAGTATTTTTGGCCTGAACTAGTGCTCTCGTTCATTTTAGGTGCGTTTATTACCTTTATTTATAGTTTCATCTTACTACCTTACTAAATACTTGTTAAGTTATGAACTTTGTCGTGATTCAAGTTACAGGCAGACTCCTTATCAGCAGATTTAATTGATGTACCATACCAAAATCCAAGAATTAGATTGGGCAGATCGCTGTATTTCGGGACTTTGGTATATTTTTGTGAATTAGAAAACATTATATTTGTTTATGATAGTAACATTAGACTGTTTTACACAAAAATAGTCGCCTAGTTTTTTTTTTTTTTTTTTTTTAAGGGTGATGTCTTATCAAAAACTGTCTCAGTAATTAAAAATCTTGTGATAACATTGTGATAACCTTTGGAGTTTTTGTTCTAATATGTTAACTAAAAAACTAAAAATGGCATAATATGCTCAGTTTTCACTAGGGTGGTGAACCGTGTCTAAAACAGGAACACGCGATAGTGATTATTTTTATATTTTTAATGAAAAAAATCAAAGGCATCCCAGTATCGGAGGACAGTTTAAAGTATATGAACATGGCTGTCTCGTCATGCTCAACGAAAATCTGCATTGATTGCAGAAAATTTGAGCGAAACCTATATAAATTAAATATAATCAATCTTTTTTGAGTTAATTTTTTTTTTATCAGAAATAATCATAATTTTTTGGAGTTTTATTTTTTTTTTTTTTTTTTACTCGAAAATAAAACTCATTTTTGAGTTAAATTTTTTTTGCTGAAAGTAACATTTATTTTATCCTTCAAGCATAAAAATTAAATTGTAAGCTCTAATTTTTTTCACAGTTCGAAAAAATCCAAAAAGGCTTCTTGCATGCTGCCAACCTATGTACATATACATATGTATGTGTCTATAAATATGTTTTATTGATTGCGTACATATGTTGACGAGATTATATCTACCAATATTTATGATCAATTACTTACCAGTTTTTCGATTCGTGAAAAAAAAATTAAAACTCAAAATTTAATGTTTATTCTTGAAAGAAAAAATATCGCTCAGGGAATAAGTATTATTTTTGTCAAAAAAATAAAACTCAAAAAATAAACATTATCCTTAATCAAAAAAATAAAACTTGAAGATACCTATTATTGTTGATTTTTATTAAAAAAAAATTCTGAAAATAACGATTAAATAGCGAGTTTTATAATAAAACTTATAACAGTTACGGTCCCTGGTCTAAAATTAATCTAAACAGGATTCACTGCGATATCTACAAATTGAATGCTTATCTGTCATCGGTTTCAGCTACGGTTTCAATAGAGGAAAACTCGAAGAAGTCAGTTGTGAGCCATTTTTTATTAATTATTATGAGGTCTAGTACATATTACATTAGAGTGGCTCTTATTTTAAAAAATCGGAAATTTGATAATAAAATAATAATAAAAAGAAAAATTTCTAAAACTTTCGATAATATTCATCAAGACTAGCACAACTTTAATTTATTTATTTTCTTTTCAGGTAAGCACAGTTTTTCTCTCAAATCATATATGCAGCTGTGCAAATATGCACTTGTTTACTCAATGGCTACGTAAGTATAAAAGTAGTTCTATGATGTATGCTTACTTAAGAACAATCCGTTTAATAAGAGGCTTAACTCGATTCTTATTTAAACTGTTGAAAGTACGATTCAGACATCTTCCATGGATTTTTTCAAATCCTACTTTGATAGTGAAGATTTAGAGTCCGACAAGAATTTTGATTTTACATCAAATTTAAATATCTCGTCTGGTTTTGGATCGCTGTGCCTCTCATATGATGATGTTGCTTATGGTATTCTGTAGCTAAAGTACTGACATCTATGGCATATTTGTGCTTTTACCTAAAAATTGTCCAACGCTATTTTGCCACTACTTACTATGTTTAACAGATCATTGTCTACTGGTGATTTTATTGATGCTTGGAAATTGGCTTCTATTACCCCTGTCTTTAAAAGCGGCAACAAAAATAAAACTAGACCAATCTCCAAACTATCTACTGTCTCTAAGCTCTTTAAAAGTATTGTTAAGGACAAAATGTACTTCAAAGTTTAATCAGCCCTAACCAGCATCGGTTTATACCTGGACGTTCTACTGTCTCGAACCTGCCCGTTTTTTCCGAGTATTGCACATCGGCTTTTTCAAACGTTGCTGAGGTAGATTGTATCTATACAGACTTTTCCAAGGCGTTTGACAAAGTTTCCCGTACGATCCTAATTGAAAAGCTTGATCGGCTTGAGTTCCATTCAAATTTTTTCATAGGCGATGCTCCGTAAAGGTGGATAATGTTTCTTTTGATGTTTATGTTGCGACATCTGGTGCCCCACAAGGTAGCATACTTTGTCCATTTCTTTTTGTTTTATTTATCAATGATATTTCTATGTGTTTTCAGGCATTCCACTTTTTGTTATATGCAGACGACTTAAATATTTTCTTGAAAGTAAGCAATTCTGCCGAAATGGCACTAATTCAATCTAACTTTGATAGTTTATACTCGTGATGCCTGAAGTCGCACCTTCCGCTCAACGTAAGTAAATGCTTCGATGTCTCGTTTACCAAGTCTGTTAGTTTGTTCACAACATCCTATAAAATGTCGGAGCTTGCACTGAAAACAACTAGTGAAATCAAGGACCTCGGCGTTATTTTTGATGCCAAACTTTCTTTCAACAGGCACATTGACTTTATAATCTCGAAGTCGTATGCTATTCTTGGCTTTCTAAGGAGGTATAGTGGAGAGTTCTCAAATCCTTTCAACCCTAAAATTGCTTACACCTCTTTCGTTCGTCCCCATCTAGAGTATGCAGCGTTTATTTGGCGACCGTTCCAACAATTTAGGATTTATAGGATAGAGCGAGTTAGAAAAGTTTTTCTTAAAAATGCTTTGCACTGTCTTCGCTTCTCGGACCCAGTTCCTTCCTATAATTCTCATTTATTGCTCATAAATCTTAAAAGTTTGTAAAAGAGAAGGTCTGCCCTCTCCTTAACTATTGTTCTGGGCATTATATCCAAGGTACTGTAGACTGCCCTTACCTTTTAGAACGAATTTATTTTAACGTCCCGCAAAGATCATTACGTTATTCATATATTTTTTATACCGCTTACTGTAAGACAAATTATGCGCGTAATGCTCCCATGATACGAGATGCTATTAAATTCAACATAATCTTTAATTCTATCGATCTTGACTTTTCTCTTTCTAAATCAAATTTTGTTCATATTTTAAATATGATTCCTTAATTTTATTAAATTCAAATTAATTAATTTATATTTTCCAATAGTCTGTAAGAATATTTTGGATGTTCATAGACTAAAAAAATAAATAAATAAATATATCTACAACAGAAGTAGACTTGAGAGACTTTAGTGAAATATATTTGTTGTGAAGTTCGATTGTTCCTACATATCTTAGTTAGCTCTTTACCGTCTAGACGTATTCTGGAAGATAACAAAATTTCAACTTATTTACGTACAAGCCTTTTACATCATCTTAGAAATATGTCTTTAGAGAAATAACTCAATGACTACCTATTTTCAAATAGTAGCAATAAAGATTGTCTAAGCTTTATGGAGGGCGAGTAGTTTTTTAAGTTAATTTATTGTATATTATTTTATTATTTGTTCAGAGAGTAGAACGGGGGGTGCGGGGCACATGTTGCATAGGGGACAACCTTTGAGTAATATTATTTGTTTTTATTATAATTATTTGTTCTATATAGAATGGGGAGTGCGAGGCACCTTTATACCTTGTACGTATTAATTGGGGGCGAGCACTGTTGGCTCTGAGGCATTGCGCGGGATTGGCTTCCTCATTCTCGTTGTGAAAAACCCCGGTTTTGAGATTGCAAAGCATAAACTATATCTTTCGAATATTTCATTTACTGATTGCGAATTGTATGCAATGCAAATGAAATAAACGAAAGAAATGACTACACTTATGTCGCTTAAATAAAGATTAATTGTAAATATTTGGTAGTAGTCGTAATTTTAATTTTTACTTTATCCATGTGGTTGACTCTTCACATCTGTGTTCCGACGTGGAAGAAATAGAAAAATTTGTGGTGAATGACTAGGTTTTATTCAAGTTTTGGAGTCCTTAAACGCAAAAGACAGCGCCTCCAACGGAATTTTTTGGATCAATTATTGCGTTGTCATCGCCTTCTAGACCATATGCCAAGTTTCAGGTCTCTAGTTCACTGGAAAGTTGTTTAAAAATCGATCGCAAGATTCCGCCATTTTCTAGACATTTTTACTTCTCAGCATAGCGCGCCACCTAGCGGAAGTTTTCGTTTTCTTCAGATAGTAGTGTTACTGAGTGGTGAACTCTTTTCGATGTTTCACGAGCATATATCGACGGGAAATTAGCTAAAAATCGATTGCAGGATTCCCAATTTCAAGCGAATTTTCAAAATATCTGCTTCCGTATGATACATAGCGGAATTTTTCCAAGCAAATAAGGCATTGTCACAGGATTCTGAGGTATGTCACAAGTTTCTAGTCTTGGATAGCTTTCCGCAATTTGTGTGCCTACTGATATAAAGACTTAAATAGATTTTGGAATTTATAGCTGTTGTGAAAGTTACTCAGATTTTCTATAATATGCAATAGATGGCGCTGTAAACAAAATTTTTTTTTGTTTTTTTTTTTTGTAAATTAATTCGGTAATGGTAAAATTCATACCCATATATTCATAAAAAATAAAATTGGTTTATTAAGCTCTTATAATTCAAAATTTTTATGGAAATGTCATTTCAAAAATCTTTATAAAGCCATTTTATTTTTTATGAATGTGGGGGTAGTCTATATTTATCAAAAAGAGTTAGTTCCACTCAAACTAAATAGCATCTTTATCGATTTTAATATTTTTTGCTCTCTTTTGTGCGCTCTGACTTAGATAGGGGTTATACGAAACATTTTTGTAGAAAAGCCGCAATGGAATTTCAATTAAACTAATACAAGGTGGCGCAAAAGTAAGCTTCCGATGTTCAGCATATCGGTTGTGGCACGTGCAGTGTGTGCTGTTGCACCGTCTTGTTGGAACCACATGTTTTCCAATCCCAATTCATCAAGTTGCGGCAAAAAGAACTCGTTGATCATTGCTCTGTAGCGCTCACCATTCACAGTAACCGTTTGGCCCCGACCGATTATTGGTCAAATAAATAGTCAGCAATATTCCGCGTTCTGGAGCAGTGTAGCGTAACATTGTTTATTAACGTATATTTCGCATGTGTTTACTACACAAATGTCAAAACAGAACTGACTTTAGGGGCCAATCGCAAAATTTATAGCATTTTCTGATAGGAGGATTACTTTTGCGCCACCCTTTAGAAAATACTGAAATTTTGCCATAGATATTGAGATTGATGTTGAGTGGTATGAAAAACGCGTGTAACACTCTTTCGCTATCATTTCCTTCAACTTTAATATTTTTTCCCATGCTAATTTAGTACGATTTTTTAAAGAGTATTTGAAGCTGGAAGGAACACATAGCTTTGAACTTAAATGCCTTGGTATAAATCGTTTCAAAACATCTAAACCCACTGTAAAACATGATAGCACCTTGAGCAAGTTAAAAAACAAAATCGCAAATTAACAGATCGCTGGCATGATGGGCTACGCAAATTTTCTCCCAAAAAATGTTCTTTCACCAATTAACACACACAACTATATACTCGTATAGGTAGTAGCTGCCATTTAAATTAACAACATTGTACATTTCATTTCATTCCAATTCAGTTTAGTGGAATTTTCACCGGTTGAGTAATAGCAAAATGAGCACATTCATATCAGGATTCTTTTATTTTTGTTTTTTGCTACAATACTCATTTGGCCAAAAATATATTTAAATATAATAAACAGGCATATTTGCATTGTGTACCTGTAATTGTTGTTATGTTGCTGCTGTCATTCTTTTCGCTTGTTTTTCTATTCTAAATTTGGGTCATGTTAAAGACGCGGCTGACAAAAGAGTGTCTTTGTAATTGCAAATTATATTTTTGCCTCGAATTTTTCTTACCTTCAGTTTCGTGAGTTTTTACTTCTAAAATATTTTTTTTTTTTTTTACTTTTTCTTGTGATTATTTTATACAATTTCACCATCTCTATCTTTTTAAATGTATTTTTTTTTGCAAATCTTTCACATCTAATCTATTATCTTTTTCGGCCTAATTTGTTTGTTTTATCCTTAGTAAACTCTGCATATCTCTTACGTATTTTTTTTGAATATTTTGATATATCTAATTCACCTTATTGTTGTGTAAGTTACACATTAGCATGTAGTTGTTATGCTAAACTGCAATGTAGATATTTAAAATTTAAAAAAAAAATTTTTTTTTAAGTTTTTTTTTTTTTGTGATTTTATTAATTCACAAGGATGAAGATGTTCTGTTGTTGAAAGCTGTCATAATCACCTGTGACAAATATGAGGTAAAAATATTTCGTGATTGTGTTTTTGTTTTTCTTTACATCTTTACATTAACATAGATACGGGTATAACAGAAATGGTTTTATGCAAAACTGCGCAGAAACATTGCGTTCTCGAAGTGGTGAATTATATTTTTAAGAATTTTTACCAATTTTTTTTGTTGCACAAATTATTTCAGGCTTCCGAAGCTTTCCAAAAGGAATTTAAAAGTCCACATAAACGCTACTTCCATTTTTCCTAAGACTCCATTCATGAGGTTGAAAAGGGTATGATTTCTTTGACCCCTGAAAATCGTGCCGCAAATTATAAAACTGGCTAGCTTTAGCCTGTTTATATTCTAATATCGCTAGCCCTTTGTGTGGGGTCTAGAAGAAAAAAATTTGTTGTGTTCTCCAAATTTCCATAACAAAATGAGAAAACGGATTTCAAGAATATTTTTAATTTTTTTTTAATCTCTTAAAGCGGCCTTGAAAAAAATAGCAACACTTTTTACTACTGTTTTACCTTTTAGAACTATTTAAAAATACTCAAAATTCAAATGTTTTCAAAATTTTGATCCTGATCGATAGAAAGTTATATAAAGAAGAATCAAAAAAAAACGGTAGCCTAGAATTTTTTATATCATGGCAACCACATATATATACCGAAACCCGATGCTACTGGTTCCGCTAATGATCTATTTTATCTGCTAGCACGCTGATTTGGAAAGACTGTATGGTTGGTTCGAAAAATGGTGCCTGTCCCCTTAGGTTCTTGGTAAGAGATGCGGGAACTGAATTTTTGAGGTTAACTTTCTAGGAGCAAATCGACATTTTATATTGATGCAACGGAAATAAAAAATTGTAGCAGGGTATTGTAGTAGAATGTAGAAAATAGCTTATTGTAGCGAAATCAGGCAGGATTCGGATGGTTTCGAAATGGTTTTCGGAACTTTTTGCGAATCATTTCGAGACTTTTTTGGAATTCTTTTCAGTATCATTTCGAAAATGTTTTTTGGGATACTTGCGAACCATTTAGGTAGTATTTCGGATTTTTTTCGAAACTGCTTTCGGGACAGTTTTCCTAACTTTTTCGGAATCATTGAAAGACCGTTTTCGAGCCTTTTTGGAAACTGGACTATTCCGGATTGTTTTCGGAATAGTTTTGGGGATATTGTAGGAATCATTTCGAAGCTTTTCCAGAACGAAGCCGAAATCATCCTGAAATGATTACAAAAAAAGTAAAAAGTTAAATTCCATCGCAAGTACTCATTTTTCTCTATATAACTTGAAAACAACATTATTTTTATATAAAAGATGGCTTTCGAAAAAATTCGCATTATAATTGAGTAATTAATTGATTGGATGGCTCTTTCAATCAATAATGATTATTTTAATTGTTTTGGAAAACCCGAAAATACTAATTGATTACCATTGAAAAAAAAAAAACAAACAAATACATTTTTTTTAATACATATATTTTTTAATTCTTTTTTTTTTTTATGCGTTGCTATGCGTTGTATTGGTCCGATCATGCAGGTTCCGACAGTGATTAATGCTATACAAAATGGCTGCCTCTTACCAAATTTCTGCGGGATATCTCTAAAACTTAGGGACTAGTTTGCGTTCAAACAGACAGACGGACGGACAGACGGACATGGCTAAATCAACTCAGCTCATCGCCCTGATCATTTCGGTTTACTTATTGTTGGGTCTATCTCTTCTTTTTTCCATACTTAGAAACATCGGACCAAAGTTATAATACCATTTCATGTTCATGAAATTTTTTTTTTATTAATTTTGATTGTTTTTATTTTTTTTTTTTAAATAATCATTAAAAACCAAAAATAATGGGTAATCAATCATTAGCAGGCTTTTGCAAAAGATAATCAATCAAACCGGTAATCGGTACGGTAAGTAATCATTACTTTACAGGTGTATTTGATGGACTACACAACTTCTTATTGCTTTTTCATTTTGCTGATGTAAAATATTTCAAATTTTTTTTAACTATTTTTAAGATGTACACAAGGTTTAGAATACAGACTTCAAATTGGAATTCTATGAGTAAAATTTTACTCAGATATTTTCTTCAAGTATGTTTTGATCTACATATTAGGGTGGGTCGATTTGTATAAACGAAAATTAACCGATATCGCGCCATCGATTTTTTGATAGGTTTTGGGCTCAGGGAAAAAAGTTCCAATACGCATACCAAAAAAAATAACTTTCGAGCCTGCGAAATTTCATTTTTTTGACTTTTTTCGACTTGGATTTTTAAGGTTTTTTTTCATGACCTACTAAAAAAAATTTCATTTGATTTTAAAATTTTCATTTATAACCTGCCCGACCCAAAAACGTCCGCTAAAAACGTTGGCGATAACAGGGTTTTGGGGAGTGTTTTGTTCAAAAAATTTACCCTTTCGCAATTTTTTTAAGGGTTTTTTCAGCATACAGGCAAAAATGTTTTCGATTAAAACTAATTTGTCTCATATTTTCTGTCCCACTTAAAATTATGCGCTAAAAACGTTGGCGATAACAGTTATTTTAAAAAAAAATTTATTTTCGGGTTTTGGGACTTGTTTTGGTAGAAAAATCGACTTTTCCAAAACCCGAAAATAACATAATAATAAAAAACTGTTATCGCCAACGTGACAACGACATGACCAAAACACTCCCCAGAACCCAAAAAATATTTTTTTTTCCAAAAAACTGTTATCGCCAACGTTTTTAGCGAACAGGGTATACATGAAAATTTTAAAATCAAATGAAAATTTTTTTAGTAGGTCATGAAAAAACCCTTAAAAATCAAAGTCAAAAAAATTAAATTTCGCAGGCTCGTAAATTATTTTTTTGGGTAGTAGTGGAACTTTTTTTTCCTGAGCCCAAAACCTATCCAAAAATCGATGGCGCGATATTGGTTAATATATCGACATATATTTAGGTGGGCCTATGTATATGCCTATCCATGTTATGTAACTGCAAAATAGTTTTTTTTTCTTTTTTGTTGAATAATACGCGATCCGAGTAACTATGCTGTCTCCCAAGGCTTCCATTTGGTATGATAGTATAGCTTTAAAATGCTCACACATACCAGTACTTCTGAAAACATTACAAAGTAAGAACTTTCCCAAAAGGCGGCCTGCAATCACCTCCCAACCATAATTGTTTTGAAATTTTAAGTTTGAACTTTGAATATAATTGCCAAAGGCTAATATTCGATCTCTTTTCTAATTTTGTTTAATTTCTATTCAACTCATGAATAAGTGTAGTTACAATTTTCCCTACAACAACTGCACTTAATACAGTGACAAACCAAAATTTACAACTCGATACGCTTTTACATAAAAACTACATATAAGGTATCTTAAATCCATTTCCTTAATAAAAGACTTCGCTCACTTCGTCAAATGCTCAATTGTGGAAATTAACAGATTTAATCACAACAAGTGATGTCTTTAAGCACTAACGAAAATTAGCACTTTTAATTGCCACAAAGCTGCCACAGCACACACTTGACAAACACGCACCAACGCAAGCACATTAGAAAACAAAAAACGCCTGCAACAACTCTATAGTGCCAATTAGACTCATCACATTGCACTTTTTCAACAAAGTGCACTTTTCTATTCACCACCAACTTGGCACCTTTGCAATTCCGTCAATCATTTTTTTTTCTCTTGTGTTGTTGTAGTCGGTCTACACTGCCTAATGACAACTAACGGTCGCAAGCGGGTGTTGGAACATTTATTACTCATAATTTCAATATTTGCACAACGCATTGGAACACAAATTGCAATTTGTTATTGCTTGCTTGTGTCAGTCTTGTTGTTTTTATAGTTGCAAACTTGTATGTGCGTAGGCGTTTGTAAAAATCTCTTGCAACGGTGCTGCAGCATTGCCACACACATACATAAAGTGCAGTTCATACGACGCCAACGCAATTGCTGACATAGTGACTGCATTGCTGAGCCTACCGAGAGCACCCGCACATATTCACTCAATGAGCACATTTCGAAGAGTGGGTCACCATGTCGAAGTGGTTGCCCTGCGTCAGCTTTTCATTACAATTTATAGTAATTCCCACTTCTTAGGAAAATGTGCATACATACCTTCATATTTGTATGTATTTTCTTTTGTATACAAAAAAGTGCAGTGGCGATTATTTGGCGTAAGTATTGTTATTATTTTTTATTGTTGTTGCTATTGTTATTACTCTTGACATAACACAGCCTGTGATGATTTCTACTAATTACACTTGCTCTGCTATTCCTTACTACTTACAATTGTCTATAGCATCATGAGTTATGCCACGCAGCGTATGAGTAACATTTGAACCAAGTGAAGGTTGGTTTTGACGTGTAAGCATCTTTGGGGTCGGTATAGGGCAGTCCAGCAAAGTTACGCGTAACAAAATGTAACATGTGCCCGAGTTGTTGTTGTTCTTGATAATGTTAGTTCTATGCATGCCTGAGTTGTAAGTGAGATTTTGTGTATGGGAATTCTTGCTTGAATGCTTGCTGATATGTGACGCTCTGCTTATGCGTATGTGTATGTGCTTGCTAGCGTTGCTTGTCCTTACATTGTTTGTTTGCTGTTGTTCGTATTTTATTATGCGTAAGCACGATAAATGCTCTCAATCGGCAAACAGACGAGCAAAAGCACAAACTGGGTTTTTGATAAAGATACTATATATACTAAATTAAACTGAATAAAGTAAAATAAATAAAATTTAATTAAAATAAATTCAATTAAATTAAACTAAATAAATAAAATTAAATAAAATAATTTATTTTTATATTTATTTACGGTCTAAAAAGTACAAGCTTTTATACAGACTAATTAAGGATAGAAAACAATTCCAGTTTAAATTTATATAAACTGTTTTCAAAATTAAGAACGTTGCTGTATCGATTTGCTAGCTGTACGGCTCTGGCTACTGGTTCATTCATTGCATAATTGGTTCTATGAGTAACCCCGATAAACAACCTATTACGTCGTAACTAACGTAAATAATATACAATTCAATACAATAAAATAAAATAAATCAAATCAAATAATATGAAATAAATAAAATTAAATAATATATAATTCAATGCAATACAATACAATACATTAAAATAATATTAGAATAAAATAAAATAAAACTAAATAAGATATCATAAAATAAAATAAAATACAATAAGATATAATTCAGGCCTAGAGCTCGGAAAAAGTTTCTATAAAAATAAAATAAAAGAAAAGAATAGAAAATAAGAGTAAAGAAAATAAGATATGATAATTACACACAGAGTTTACAAAAAGTAAAACTCGCGGTTAATGCAAGATAAAATAAATTAAATTAATGAATTTACTTAAATTAAATAAACTTAAAAAAATTTAATAAAATAAAATAATTTAGAATAAAATAAAATAAAACTAAATAAGATAAAATAAAATACAATAAAATAAAATAAAATAAAACAAAATAAAATAAAATAAAACAAAATAAAATAAAATAAAACAAAATGCAATAAAATAAAACAAAATGCAATAAAATAAAACAAAATGCACTAAAATAAAATAAAATAAAACAAAATAAAATACAATAAAATAAAACAAAATAAAATAAAATAAAACAAAATAAAATAAAACAAAATAAAATAAAATAAAAAAAAAATAAAATAAAATAAAACAAAATAAAATAAAATAAAGTAAAATAAAATAAACCAAAATAAAATAAAATAAAACAAAATAAAATAAAATAAACCAAAATAAAATAAAATAAAATGAAATAAAATTAAATTAATAAAAAGAAACTAAGCAACTAACTAAGAAAGAGAAATAAAGGAACGGGAAAAAAATAAAATAAAAGTAAGGGAAACCGCATCAAGGAAAAATACGAAAATGAAAGTGAAGGAAAGGATCAGAATGTATCAAAGCAAAGGAAGAGCAGAAAAAGGAATGGAAATAAGCGAGTGAAAGCAGCAGCAAATAATTAAATTAAATAAAGTTTTGTAGTTCATTTTCAACCACTCTGAGAGGTTGCTCTAGTTAAATTTAATTTATGTGCAGGACGTTTTAAACCTTTTTGTTTTTGGTAATACGCTCTACTGCCCATGTCTGACCTCAACAACGTTCAAATAGCTTCAGGTTTTACAGCTTATCTTGCTTACCTCAGTTTATCAAGTACTTCGAGCTAGCGTTGGACGTTCCCTTTTCCCCCCTTTAAATGACCAATTTTAATTGAAATTCTGCACGTTTAAGTGCATGGCCGTAGGCAGCTAAAAAAGAGGCGGGGCACTGTTTGCCGCTTGATCACCTAAAACGGCTAGATTTAAATAAAAAATACTGTAGACTTATCAATCTTCGTTGACAACACAATAAGTTGATTAGTTCATGGGTGTAGGTGTGGGTGAGTGAGGGTGGAAATGGGTGCACCCCGCTTGCTCACTTTTAATGTGCAAATTTAATTGAAATTTTGCCCACTTGTCAATTTTTTATTACTGTATTTATTTCACTTCTACCCAAGTGCTTGTATTGGAAACTCTGTCATTGCTGTGCACCACTGAACAAACCATTTGATTTGCTGAAGCTGTTCGCAGAGAGCAGCAAACCAATCGAGTCAAGATAACTAAAAATGCAAAAGTCAGAAAGTAACAAATTAATGCAAAATAACAAGAAACGTGCATGGAAATAAAATAGAAAAGTAAACGAAATTGAGATGAGAGAAAGCATCAAAGCAAAAACTGCTAACTCATATTTGAACTGTACACTTCGCGTACTAAACTCATGATCGCCCACGAACGTGAAAAACTAACGCTCGAGAGCAGAGCAGGTTAAGCTGTAAATGAATACAAATAGATAACTGTAAATTTTACATTAAGTACGGCACTAAAAAAGACGCTTAAAGTAATTTGCGAATACATACAAAACAGCTTATAATGTTATTAGGGCTGTTCTTATTTGTAGGAAAAACTCTAACCTGACCATGAAATCCATATAGTTTCGATGAAAGTGCTAACCGCGTATTTAATATGTATGATGTGTGAATTTATTTTCTAAGCTCTGTCTCAGGGATGGTTCGAATAAATTATTTTTTAGAAAAACGGACGTAAAATAAATTTGGCTGTTGTGCTTGTTCACATTCAGATTTTCCTTGCAGTTTTACAAATGGCTATGTAAGTTTTTTCATCTCTTCTTATGCACCTGCAGGAGGGACCACAGTAGCTCCTATAGCTGTAAGAAAAATCAGAAATTCATATTAATCTGATAATTAAAAAAAACCCTCGTGTAGCGCAGTGTACGTGATAGAAGTTAACTTCTGACATTTTCGTGACCATTTTGGGCTGTTTTTTTGAAACTTTTCAGTTTTATTTCAGGATTTGTTTTTGGTGTCATTTTCTGCATTTTTTAAGATTGTTTTAGGGACTTTTTCAGGATATTTTTACGGGACCATCCAAAATAATCTCAAAGTGATCCCGAGAGAGTCCCAAAAACAATTCCAAAGGATCCCGAAAATGTTAAGACAAAAATCCCGATACCGATCCCATTAATCCCGAAAATACCCGGTTATGATTCCTAATGATACCTTATGAACTCTGAGCTGATTCTGAAAACATTTCGAAAAAGTCAAGAAGACGAGACCGAAATGGTCCCGAAAAATTCCTTAAATAGAAAAAAAACTCTGCAATTATACCGAAATATCACCGAAGTCCCAAAATGACTCCCAAAAACTACCGAAATAGTCCCAAAATTATCCTGAAAATATCCCGAAAAATTCAAGAAAGCAATCCCGAAAGTGTCGCGAAATAGCCGTCTGCTATTCCCAGTAAAAAAAACAACTTGTGCATCGTTGTAAGAAAACGTGCTATCTCTGCTACAGGTTGAAAAACGTCTTGTCTCACACATGTATTGAAAAACTTTGATTTTCAAAGTTTGTTCCAAGAACACCCGATCTTAAAATTTGTTCCAAGAACACCCCATATCAAAATTTCTTCCAAGAGCACCCTACCTCAATATATAGTATTTGGAGTTATAAAATTCAGCAGTATCAAAACGCCCTACGTGAAATCGAGTTCAAATCCCAATTCAACCACCCTAATATTATCATAGAGTATGTACGTCCAGAATTAGATGTAATGACAACTACGCAAAAAACGTGTAGGTGTTCAAAAAGTTGTGCGGCGTGCAAAAACGTAGTACACGTGCGTGCAAAACAACACAAAAAAGACAAGCACTTACAAGAATATATTATCGACGAACATTAGCACCTACACAAAAGGGATAGGTTTACTCATATGTTGGCATATGTTTCTATGAATGTACCATACTTGTTTTTATGTAAAATTTACAATCGTAAGCTCTTGTTGGACTTTATGTACCGTACGACCTAAAAACTAGTCTCAAGAGCAGCAGGCGTAAATGCTATGCAGAACATAATTACTTTTACAAATAAAGAGGTACATGGTTACATATATATATATTAATGGCGGTATATATGTATGAAGGTACACTTAGAAATCGTAACATTATTAGTAGTGATAAAAGTATAGTTCATACCCAATCAACTTTTATGTTAGAGCTGAAGTGGTAAAGCATATGAGAATTTATCTTCTTTTCATATCGAGCCCTAACAGCGGCTTTAGTGTAACCGACAAAAAATATATTTTTATAGGAGAAGTGTTTTTAGTTTAAAAATATACAAAATTTTAAAGCAAAATGTTCTTCTTTCTTTAAATGGTCATCTAACCGCCTGGGCGATTTTGACCGTCCAACATAGCTCGCCAGTCGTTTCTTCGTTGCGCCAACTGGCGCCAATTGGAAACACCGCGGGATCGCAAATCGGTCTCCACTTGGTCCTTCCATCGGAGTGGTGGTCTCCCTCTTCCTCTGCTTCCACCGGCGGGTGCCGATAAGAATACCTTCTGGGCTGGAGCATCTTCGCTCATTCGCACTACGTGGCCTAGCCAGCGAAGCCGCTGTGTTTTAATTCGCTGAACTATGTCGGCGTCTGCGTAAAGTTCATACAGCTCATCATTAAATCTTCTTCGGTACTCGCCGTCGCCAACGCGTAGAGGTCCACAAATCTTTCGAAGAACCTTTCTCTCGAATACTCCCAGAGCCGCCTCATCAGATGTTGTTAGTGTCCACGCTTCTGCACCATATAGCAGGACGGGTGCGATGAGTGACTTGTAGAGTGTTATTTTCGTTCGTCGAGAGAGGACTTTACTTTTCAATTGCCTACTCAGTCCGAAGTAGCATTTGTTTGCAAGAGTGATTCTTCGTCGGATTTCTAGGCTAACATTGTTGTTGGTATTAATGCTGGTTCCCAGGTAAACGACGTCCTTTACTATTTCGAAATTATTGCTGCCAACAGTGGCTTGGTTGCCAAGGCGCGAATGCGCTGACTCTTTGCAAAATGTTACTTACATCATAATTGCCTTTGCTTAATTTTTGTAATGGTACATAACACAGTTGTGATATTTTGTGAGATGGCTTAAAATAAACAGAACTATCGATATCTGTCAAACTACTGATTTTCTAGATTTTGTTGGTTTTGTTTAAAATCTAAGCGAATAGCGTTCTCAAACTAAAAAAATCTCATATTCTCAAACCCATCTCAAACATTCTCGCAACGGAGTGAAATCGTTAGACCCATTTAAAATGATTCTCAACTGAAAATGCAACGTTTGAAAAGAGTTTTCAAAAATGTTTACTCTCTCAAATAATAAAAAACACAGCAAGTCAAATATAGAACTAGCATTTTTTGGATATTTTTTATTGTTTACTGGGTAGTGTTGTAAAATTTTACGTTGATATGCAGCTATCATTGTATATACATGTGTCGGATATATATGTTTGTAAGTAAGTAACTGTGAAATGACATCATTATGTCATATTCACGCATATCGGTGGTTAAGTAGCAGATCAAAAAACTCCTTATTTCAGCATTTGTTTGCAGAGGATTTGGGAATTTTTTTTCAATAACGTCCTATTTTAGAACTTGCTTGAAGTACGCCTTGTAGAAAATTCCTAACCTTCATTTTTTTTGTGTGTCTTAGATCATGGATAGAGCACTCCTCTGGTACGAGCATTACGGTTCGAAGCCTGCCAAACAAGACATTTTTTTGTTTGCACCGGAACGTATCTGATTCATTCCGGTAAAGAACTGTTCATATTCGTAACACTCTCAAAACCTTCAGGGAATGTTTTGTTGTTAAAACAACAACATGTTCTTTTAATTGGTAGTGTTTCGGGTTTAAAATGAAAAGGCTTTTCATCACACCCATATTCGCGAAAATTAGAAAAGTTAAAATTTTAAACCAGACCAGTTAAATTTCCATTAGAATTGAGTAATCAATTAATTGGAAAAAATTAAAATAATCAAGAAAAATCAAAAGTAATCAAAACAAAAAAATGCTTTAGATTTTTGCTTACTTTTAATAATTTTCTATTTCTTTTTAATTTTTTTTATTATTCTGCCGCAGTTGCTTATGTTTGTCTGCATCAACACCAAAAAATTATCAAATACAACCAAAGTAATCAATAGCATTTTTTTTTGATATTTTTTGAATATTAAAATTTTTTATTTTTTTTCATTCTTCACTTTTTTGATTACTTCTGATTTTTTTTGATTATTTTGAAAACCGAAAACAATGTTTAATGAATAATCAATCATACCGGTAATCATTGCGATTAGTTATCATTACGATTAGTAATCATTACTTAACAGGTCTATTTTAAACTAAATTTATTCTGGTTATATACGTATTCCAAAAAAAATATTCATTTAGAGTACAATTTTCAAACATGCACTGTAAAGAAGCTAATATCGTACGCGTTTTGGCTTTCGTCCAGAAACTGTTTAGTATAACGATATCGAGGTTGCTTCATATTAAAGCTTTCATTATCTAGGGTCAGTTGAGCTCAGATATTAGTCGATATCTTGGGACCTAGCAGTATCTATGTATTTTAAAACCTAAACTCAGAGCGAAAAAATCCTTTATTTAATTTTTCTAGGAACCCCCTAATGTGCGTATGCTGTGAAATACAAATCTGGCACACGCCTTAACTGTCTCCAATCGGGACCAAAAATTATATGTCTTCGGCTACATAAGTATAAGGACCACCTTAATATATAAAAGGTATATACATATACACACAAATTCTCACAAATTAATATTGGTTAAATATGCTAAATTTCTCACTACAAGTATCTAGCGCCCATCTCATACTCATAACAATTGCTCAAACTTGTAAATTTTAAATTTTATAATGCTTGCAAAAAATTGAACTTTTTGACCTTTTTAATATTCTGACATTTGCACAAAGGTATGCAACCGTATTCACACATTTATTTTCAGTGAGAAATTCTCTCTTTCGAACACATTGCGGAATTTTGCTGATACATTTTTCATGGCAGATACATACTGGGAGGGTTGCCGACGATTTTACTTGACCCGGTACTGGAACTTATGAACTTGGGCGTGTTTTTTTACCAATTTCAAGCAAACAGCACAGAAAGCAACAAAGCTTTCAAATCAAGAACACGAAACTGCAACAACAAAACATAACGACATAAGCAACGTCATCCGCAACCTGTTGCATTTCCACACTTTCTAACGACATATTCCTACTCATCCTGTAAATCTTCAATTATTAAAATATGTGTCTGTCTCCCATAATTTCAAACGATTAGACATATATGTATACCCAGCAGTGAAACCAACTGGTATGGGACACAAGCCAACCCGAATTGCACAGAGGTAATGACGTGCAACTCGATGTTTGATCTACTGATATCATGCCTCTCGTTATCCGTATTTTCCTCCTAACGGAAGAAGGGGTGATACGACGTAGAAGGTTTTACTGGTCGTGCCAAATCGCTCCCGCGACAGTTGGGCATGTACCGCAAGGGAGTACCACAGCGTACCGGGTTCATATCTGGCAAAGGACTGTCACTTTCGACAACACTCACCAAAACCTTCGGGGAGTGTTTTTGTCGTTACAAACCAAAAGTCATCTAACTTTGTTTGTGTAAACATATTTGGGCTCGGTATGAACTCTCCCGGTATAGGGCAGTCCACCAAATTTACGCGTAACAAAATGTAACATGTGTCCGAGTATGTTGTTGTGTTGTTGATGTTGGTTTCCTGCATATCTAAATTTTAATAAGAAATTCTTGCTTGACTGCTTGCTGATATGGGGCGCTATGCTTATAAAAAGGTAAAACAAAAAAAAAAGGAATATAAAAGAAAACAAAAGAAAGTAAAACAAAAGGAATATAAAACAAAATAAAATAACAAAATAATATAAAATTAAATTAAATATATTAAAATAATATAAAATTAAATTAAATATAATAAAATAAAAGAAACTTAAATAAAATAAAACAAAATAAAATAATAATATAAAATAAAATAAAATAAAACAAAACAAAAAAAGGAATATAAAACAAAATAAAATAAAATAACAAAATAATATAAAATTAAATTAAATATAATAAAATATAAGAAACTTAAATAAAATAATAATATAGAATAAAATAAAATAAAACAAAATAAAATAAAACAAAATAAAATAAAACAAAAGAAAATAAAACAAAAACAGGAATATAAAACAAAATAAAATAAAATAACAAAATAATATAAAATTAAATTAAACGTAATAAAATAACATAAAATAATATAAAATCAAATAAAATAAAATATAATAAAATAAATCAAACGTAAATAAAATAAAACAAAATAAAATAATAATATAAAATAAACTAAACCAAAACAAAAAAAGGAATACAAAACAAAATAAAATAAAACAGCAATATAATATAAAAATAAATTAAATATATAATAAAATAACATAAAATAATATAAAATCAAATAAAATAAAATATAATAAAATAAAAAAAACTAAAATAATATAAAATAAACTAAAATTAAATTAAATAAAATCTTCTAATTATAATGTTTGTGTAGGAACTACTTTTTTTCGGCTGGATCTATTTGGATAAGATGAGTGCACATAAGAATGTCTGTAACCGGAGTTATTGGGCAAAATGTGGACCAGGTGTGGTCCTAGAAGATGTTTGTATGCTATGGGTATCAAATGAAAGGTAAAGGTGAGGGTTTTAAACAGGAGGTCCCATGTGAGGCCCTATTTTCAAGATATTGACCAAAATAATAGCGATAGGGATCGGGATAGGGATAGAGTAAGCTGAGTAAGAGAGCACGAAACAGAAGGTGGGTAGGCAGAAGAATATAGATCTAATATGAGAAGGGAGACAGCCAAATTTTAAACATGCAGTCAAGGAAATTTTTGGGCAGAACAACGTCTGTTGGGTAAGCTAGTAGAATAATAAAATAAAAAGTAATAGTAAAGTAAAAATAATAATAATTTAGTAATAATAAAAAAATATTGGAGTTTCCAACCCTAGTCTGCTTAACTATAAACTTTATTGATACATGTTTGGTAATTTTCATACTAGTTTAATTTTAGTCAGAAAATTCTAGTTCTACTCTAGTACCTCTACTGACTAGTTTAGTGTTTCACTGCAGGTTACATTCAAAGTATGTGAGAGTTGACACACACTGCTGTGGTACGTCTACTAAATTTCATGCTTTATTGATATATCTATTGATATGAAGTAGCCTAAATTTATGGGAAAATTGTTGGGCAGAATCAGTTTCCCGCAAATTACATTTTCTAGAAAGGAATTCAACCGCAAAGCGCTTACTTGTTAACAATTTCTTACGTGTAATATTGAATGATCTGTAATGTGCTATGAACATTAGAATGGGTCGATTTATTAACCGATATCGCGCCATCGATTTTTTGATAGGTTTTGGGTTCGGGAAAAAAGTTCCACTACGCATACCCAAAAAAATAAATTTGGAACCTGCGAAATTTCATTTTTTTGACTTTCTTCGACTTTGATTTTTAAGGTTTTTTTCATGACCTACTAAAAAAATTTTCATTTGATTTTAAAATTTTCATGTATACCCTGTCCGACCCAAAAATGTCCGCTAAAAACGTTGGCGAAAACAGTTTTTTGAAAAAAAAAAATACATATTTTTTGGGTTTTGGGGAGTGTTTTGGTCAAAAAATTTACCCTTTCGCCATTTTTTAAGGGTTTTTTCAGCATACATGCAAAAATATTTTCGATGAAAACGAATTTGTCTCATATTTCCTGTATCACTTAAAAATATGCGCTAAAAACGTTGGCGATAGCGGTTTTTTGAAAAAAGATTTTATTTTCGGGTTTTGGGACTTGTTTTGGTCGAAAAATCGACTTTTGCAAAACCCGACAATTAAATTTTTTTTTCAAAAAACTGTCATCGCCAACGTTTTTAGCGAACATTTTTGTTTCGGACAGGGTATACATGAAAATTTTAAAATCAAATGAAATTTTTTTTAGTAGGTCATGAAAAAAACCCTTAAAAATCAAACTCGAAAAAAGTAAAAAAAAAAATTTAATTTCGCAGGCTCGAAAATTATTTTTTTGCGTATACGTAGTGGAACTTTTTTTCCTGAGCCCAAAACCTATCGGAAAATCGATGGCGCGATATCGGTTAACTTTCGTCCATACAAATCGACCCACCCTAATGGACATATATACAAATATGGCCATATGACACCTGATATGTTATGTTGGTTACGGTCAAAATGTTTTGAGGTTATTTACGTTTTCCCATTTCAAAAAATACCCAAAGCGCCTAAAAAAGTTTTCAATTCAAAAAGATTTTAATTTTGTTTTGAACTCTGTGCCAACATTAAAAATATTTTGTCCTTTATACAGTTGGGAAAATAGGTAATTACTCAACTACCGCAACATAAATTGAACCTGATTCTTAACAGAAGTTGTAAGCCTAGAAAATGAAAAAGTTTTGCAAAACTTTCGATATGCTGGCTTGTCAAAATAACAAAAGTATTACATAATAATAAATTGTTTACTTCCAATTAAGCACCATATTTTTGTTTCTATTCAAATGCTTTATTTTTATTTTTTTTGAATTCTTACTAAAGTCTGCACATCTGCGTGTATGTATTAGCTCCGGCTCTTAATAATGCTATTCAAAATAATCAACTGTTTATTTTTGCTTTTGTTTTTTAAAATTATTTCATTTTCCTTCACACACCCCCACCACCTATCACATTTATGGTAGGCAATTTATTTAGAACGCATTGAATGCAAAATATTTATGCAAAACATTTTTTGCGCAAGTTTCCTACATTCCCGCAATCGCGTAGAAAATACCAGCAACAATAACAAAGTGTGATAATAGCAATGTCAGTCAGTCAGTCGGCAGCGCCGCTACAGCTGTGCAATTTGTGCTGTGTAGTATGCGAGGGGCAATTGTTCTAAACTATTTACTTTTGCCACTCGAGCGTTTGCCGATTAACCTCTTCCTCCACCTTGTTGCACCCTGGTTATACTTATTTTTTTTTACTCATTTGTGAATGTATATTTATCAGCTAGTCGTTGTAGATAAGCTTTCGCTTTCATTTGGTATTATATATGTACGTTTTTGCATTCACATCGAACGCTCTGCGATGAAACAATCGAAAGTGAATAAATATGTGAACTAGCTGCTTCTGCGTCATTGCATTACGAAATCGCTGGGACTTAG
This sequence comes from Merzomyia westermanni, assembly GCA_949987695.1. Classification (NCBI taxonomy): domain Eukaryota; kingdom Metazoa; phylum Arthropoda; class Insecta; order Diptera; family Tephritidae; genus Merzomyia; species Merzomyia westermanni. The sequence goes on from OX465288.1 coordinate 196,570,099, forward strand.
TTTTAGGACGGGAAGAAAACGATCAGCAGTGGGTGTTAAAATTATTTCAATTGATTTTATATTAACAATAACAAATTTTTATGCTTTTAATGGTAATTTTCAGACTTGTTTAGTAATGATTATTAATCGTAATGATTAAGGTATTAATTAATTACTTCCCATGGTTTCCTGTAATTAAAACAAAAAAAAACTAAAATAAATTACAGGCATTGATGAAAATAATCATTACTTTTTATTATTTTCAACTTTCCTCTTTTTCTTTTATAATTTTTTCTAATTTAATTCTTATATAATCCTCAAAATTTTATTATTTTAAAAACAATCAATTAACGTTTAATCCAGCGACTGGCCTAAATAATAAAAAAAGTAATGATAACCTTTGATGAAAATAATCATTACTTTTAATTATTTTTAACGTTCCTGTTATTCTTTTTTTCAATAGATAGTCTTACAAAATGGCGACCATTTCATTTTTTCAATTGTCGCTAATTAGAATTTTTCTTTCAACGGCGCACGGAAATAAAAAAAGTGAAAATAATCATTACCTTTGTTGAAATTAAGCATTCTTTTTTATTAAATTTTAAAAAGCATGACTTCTTTAATGATTTTAATAGCAATCAATTATTCTTATTTAAGAAATTATTTTCATTAGAAAAAAGCTTATTGATTATTATTTGCGTTGTGTTACGATCACGTCGCCTTTTAGGGATTGATTTTTAATGGTTAATAATCAGTTAATTACCTCACATTGTATCTGCCTTGACATATGACTTTCGTTATGGCTTCAGTTATTCGACTTACAAAAATGTAAACTACCTAAATCAACTATTTGATTATGTTTTAATATTAAATTTTTTTTAAAGGGATCTTCTGGCCTCTTGTAGAACTAGAACTACGTTAAATGGTTATTTCAACTTTGTTTGGTTTCGGGTTTACAGTCCAATAAATCAGAAAAACGCCTTTTTTATTTTTTCGGTATTTACTAGAGGTGTGCAATTAATCGATTAAACAAATCTTTAATTAATCTTCAAAGGTTTAGTTTTTCTAATAAAGCAAATCCCTAAATTAATCGGTTTCAAAGATTTAGGTAATTACCGTTTACTCAAACAAAACTTTTTTTACTTCTTTCGAGTACTTTTCTCAACAACTTAATCACTTATAATCTTTTAACTCTCTGATTATTCAGATTTCGATTAAAGACTAATTAGATTATTATTAATCAAAATGCAAATAATCGTGAAATTAATCATTTTGATTAGTCGATAATAATTATGCTCTGATTAATTAATTAATCAAATTTAGGTTAATTGAATTACTCGACTAATTGATTAATCCCTAATACCTAGTACTTTCTTATTTGTGTTGCTGTGCAAAAATATTTAATACCTCATTAGTGGAGTTCTACTTAGATTTTATATATATATGTATTTATCAATATATACATATATTCAGATAATTTTTAAATAATGGGCTTCGATGTTTATATACCTAATCTATTGTGATTAATATTTTTGTAATCATTTTCATTTTCACTTTCTTTGTTTAAATAGCTGCGTTGACAGAGCTAGCACATGATCGTTTCGCTCGTAACGAGCTATGCTTGAGTGGGTGTCGGCAAAATACACACACAGCCATACATTTTCTTGTGTGCGTGTAACAGCACGTGTCAGTTTTTTACAGAAATTTTGCTACTCTGCTTCTTCACTTATACTAAAAAAAGCTGGAAAAATTCTTAAATACTTATACGCGGTGGGGGGCTAAATTTTCACACAAATTTTGAATAACTATCCTGTATATATCCCTGTGGGGAAGTCAGCAACTAGTGAGAATAATTTCTGGCGCAGAACTAGAAATAAAGAGGCTAATAAGAACTAGTGAGATAGTAACTAGATTTTCACTAGTTCGAAACCGCCAGTTGTGTAATCATTGAAATCTAATAAAATTTAGATTTGTATTTGAAAAAATGTTTTGTTCTTATAACGTTCTTTAAAGAATTTTAAATTTTAAATCATAAAAAAAACATCAGTTGGTAGGATTCGAACCGACGCGTCCCGCATCAGAGTCTAGTGCTCTACCCATTCAGCTACGGCGCACGCAACAGTAGTGTGAGAAAAGGTTACATATGTATGCATTATGATAGAATGGTTTAAAACGCAGGCTCAAATTATTAGCCGTGCATAAACTAACCGTAATGGTGTGGCGGTAGTGTCGCTGGACTATCACACCGAAGGTCCAAGGTTCGAGTCCTGGGAAAGGTAACATCAAAGGTGGTTTGAAAAAGTTTTTCAAAACGGGCCTCGACCTTAGGTAGTCATTTGGCAAAAAGTCTCCTAGTATAGTTCTACCATGGAAGGCTTCTCAAAATATTTTTTTTTTTTTTAATTCTAAGCTAACTACATCCAAACTGCAGAATTTGGAAATGGTTCAGAACTAGAGCAATAGTAGCAATAAACGAACTACCCCAACTGTCGAAAAGGTAATGCAGGGGGGACAATTTCCACCGCCTAGGACATCGCCATGTTGAATGCGCCAGTTGATTACATGTGAAAGAGATTGAAGGCGAACTACTTGTGCTTCGAAACGAACTAGATGAGCACCAGCTCGGAACTAGAGATTTTCCTCACGTGGGACGCTCAGCAGCCGACTTATACGCACAACGATGCTCTCGTCGCTGTGATCACAAATTAACATAGCCAAGTGGTATTAAGTGTAGTGGGCAAAGGCGATGACGCGCTTTGATGTCGGAATAAATTCACAGCGCAAAGTAACAGAATCAGAATCGTAGAAGTGTGTCGCTGAAATATATTTATTTGAAAAAAAAAAAACAGGGCTGTAACCCAACCGACAAATCAACTTCAACTCTGCTCGATTTTTTCTTAATATCATGCTCGCCATTTTAAATTTTTCCAATGATCAGACTTAAGTCCGTACCAATTTCAACATATTTTTGCAACATTACCCGGAACTTCAATGCAACTCAAACCAGCACTTTATAATACCAAGCTGAAATTTATACATTAGATTGACCTAAAAAAAGCAAAATTTTTTGTGTTTGTAGGGAAATAAAATCCCCACAAACAAGTTCTAGAAGTAAAGTTTCTTTAGGCAGTCCGTTCCAGAGGAATTTTTAAAGGAAATTATTGCTAAGTCCGAAACCCATCATAATTTAATAACAGATCTAAGTTCGGCCCTAACTCCAAAAAAACGAAAACGAACCACCGCCCAAATTTAATATTAGAATTTATAAAGTTTATGATTGGAGCTTTGAAAAAAATGGAAATTCAACGCACGCTCTGTGCTCGCTGCTAAAGCAGTATAAACATTTAGATAACAATTGATTTTACCAAACAGAACTCGGCTGGTTGGGGCAAAATACCCGTGCGCATTTCCGTAATAAAAATAGTTCTCACATAAAATGATATCAGTAAGCATAAGTAGGTAAAATAACCAGAACGTAGTGAACCCCATGTAAACGGTCTCATGACAAGGCTGAAATGTTTCTATTCACCAGACGCTACTAAATATCAATTAAACTAGCGTAAACCTACAAGATCGCAAAAGTCCACGACTCTACGCAGGGTGAATAAATTATTCAGTTGCTCTAAAATGATTCCCAAAATTAAAGATGGACTTCTAGCAATACATGGTGAAAATTGCAGTAAATTCTATGATGTGATTTTTGAGTAATTTGCGTACAAACATAGAGACAGACAGACCAAAAACCGTATGCTTTAGCTTCTATTCACAAAAATTTCACTGGGCCTTTATTTTATTGACTCACTCTGCTTTGTATATTCTTCTAATTTATTTCCACACATACATACATTTACAAATAGTTTTACTTGTTAATTTAACTTACAATGGATGCCCTTGAATTTTTTAAAAACTATTCTTATCGGTCAAAGCAAAGTAACCCCAGTCAGCCTGATAAAAACATGCATTTATATGTATGTATACATATTACAATGTGATTGAACTGTTTTTATTACAGAAGCTCGAACTAGTTATTTTTGGACTAGATTTAAAAAATTTTGTAGGTCTGCCTGTAAGTTTGTACGCACATCAACTCAAAACCGCGATTGTAGAACAGAACGAAATTTACACAGATGTGTTTGCTAGATATTCAACTTGGAGTTTAGCATCAAGTCTACAGAAAAGCAACAGGTTCTCGAATTTTCGTCTATCTGTCTATATGTTTGTACGCGCATCACTCAGTCACCGCTGTATAATATGGAACGCAATTTTTACCAATCTGTTGGTATCTGTCCAGTTTGAAGCTAATAACAACTCTTACTGCACAGAAAAAATTTTCGCTGTACACAGTGGTGGCAATATATGATGGCTCAAAATCTCTTTATTACATATAATTATTTGATGGGACTATTACAATTCGCATGACTCTCTAGATCAACAGCCGGTTTCACAAAAGAAAGGAAATTTACACGTAAACTGCTTCCCGAAACTGGCTGCAAGAGAAGCAAACGTTTTTGGAATTTCTGCCTGTCCGTCTGTATACGAGTATATGTTTGTACGTGAATCAATAAATAACTACTTCATGGAATTGTATGCTTTCTTCGCCGATGCACTTTCAAAAGTATATATAGAGATATGGGATGTATTTTGCCATTGCTAAAATGTAGTATATTGCTATGATCGGTACTTTTGTTAACCCAAATTTTGATAAATTTTTTTAGCTTCCTAGCCCATAGTATGCTCGCTACGCTGAGTACTTTATGGTGTCCGTGTGTTAACAGTGACGTCAACAGCGAAAGCGTAACCTGGAGCATTTATTATTAATATGTAATCGGTTTACGTGACTTCTACTATTACGATGGCTTATATTTAATACTAGGCTGTTCGATTATTTGACTTTTTTTCGAACTCGACTTTCGAGTTATGCGAAAAATGTAAGTTTATCGTAGAAGGCGAGTTAATTATACTATTCAATGCCCCCTATAAGCAGGTTTCAATGTTTGATTTGCTTTTGATTTATGGTTATTAGAAGAGACATTTTGGATCTAAGTGAAAGTTATACTGTAAGTAGTATTTAAGTTTTTCTTTGATTTTGAGAGTATAATCTATATTTTTAGAAAATCTGTCACAAAATAGACTGATAGATGAATTTGGGTGTATGTGCTTATACCAGTGGTATCTGTGTGATAGTAGATCAAATTATAGAGAATCAAATACTGATAATAACTAAATTTCGTACTAGATCAACTTTGCTTGTTTCCACAAATATCGTGTTCGCTATAGATCTCCAATTTGCTTCTACCATGTCAATCACTTACAGCGCCTTCAGAGCATTACAACATTTTGAATGTATAACAAGATTCTTTGATTATTTGAAGAGGGCAATCACCTTTCAATTTTTTTCAAAACTATTCAAACAGTTGGGTGCTTAATACCACATAGACATATGTACATAAGTACACATAGACATATAGTGTATTGGCCCACGCAATATATGATTTTATCATGAGTTCATTGAACGCTGCGTGCGATGGAAAATTACTAAATTTTATGTATTTTTATATACAAAAATTTATTTTACATGTGTATAATTGCTTTTAAACAAAGTAAAGTGACACATATTAATTTTAACAGCTAATTATATACATATGTAGTGTTTTACACAAATAACCTTAACTATTATGTGGGCAACTAGATTGAAAAGTTACTCCATAAATTTGTTGAGAATTGAAGAAATCAACCGATGCCATTAGTTTTTTTTTTTTTGCGATTATTTCCAGTGATAAGAATACCTTAAAAATATATATATCTATATATTAATCCTCAGCTGCTTTTTGTGAGCAAGTTTAATTATACAAACAAAATAAGCGTTTGATTCCCTCCCAGCAGCTCAATTGATCAGAAAGTATATCGAAATAAGCAGAAGAAGCAGTAGAACTGAGTCGATTTAGAACACCTAAATAAAAATCCCAAATAATTCTGCTTTGTGTTTTGCCTGATTTTTTTCTTAAATTGACTATATCTTGTCTGCATTCTCATGCTCAGGATTACGAAGTGTATCATCTTTAAAAAACACTACCAATCCCCTGCTTTTCTTCGGTGGCATATTATAGAAATTATGGATTTCGTGGCATTCACTTTTTCTAGTAACATTTTTCTAGTACAAATTAATTTTATAGAGTTTTTTCGAAGCAATACCCTTAGAACTTTTTCGAACAGTACTTAAGTTATTGGAAGCAATCGATATTTTAGGCCTTAGTGAGATTGGCACGGTATAAATATTTTCATTTGAAATACCCAGTTATATTTCACGGGATCAAATAACAAATATTTCTGTAATATACAACTAGCTGTTGGAATTGTAAATAGTAGGGTTTCAAATTATTCATTTATGAATATTCAAGTACGTTTTTATACGAGTTTACACTCGAAAAAAAAAATTTCATTAGCCAAAAAAACGCATAAAAAATCGTTCACATTCCCAAAATGATCCCGGAATGATCCAAAAACCATCCCAAATAGTTCCGAAAAATTGCCGAAATGATTCCAAAAACAATACCGAAAAACTTTCAAATGCTCCCGAAGTCTCGAAATGATCCGAAAACAATCCCCAACTGATCCCCAAAAAGTTCTAAAATGATCCCGAAATTGTTTGATAAAACCAAAAAGTCCCGGCAATAGACCGTTTTTGTTCACTTTTCGGTCGGTATACCTGCAATAGCATTTTTGTAATTTACAACTCCAACCTTTTACGAATATTCCACGCAACATATGCATTCGTTTCTGAAAATGAAAGATAAGAAGAACGCATTCGCGAATGTGCACTAGAGCGTATCACGGTGTAAGGAGGAAAAAAAAGTTGAAAATGTTCCCCCCCCCCCCAGTTTGAGCACTTACCTTATGAGGTTTTAAAAAAAAAAATTTTTAATTTTGTTGTCACCCTGTAAAAACAGCGAAATTTGTTTTTTTCTATAATTTCTATATTTGAAGTTCGATTTTCAAAAGTGATACATAGGCGATATTTCATCCATAGATCATCATGCCAAGTTCAGGTTTTTATCTATTTTTACTAAAACCAACACCCTGTATTTGACAAAAATTTGGTTTTAAATAAATTTGAATAAAAGCTAAAGTTGCTGTCGCAGGTTAATGGCTTATATGGACGAAATATGACACGGGTTAAAACCTTTACAACAATATATTGCTCGTTGAAATCAAAGACCAAATAGAAAAGTTATAAGCAAAAAACGAATTTCGCTGTTTTTACAGGGTGCCGAAAAAATTTTTTTTTTTTTTCATTTTTGAAATCTCCAACAAGTAAACATTCGAACCAGGGGGGAACATTTTAAACTTTTTTTGGCGATACGCTCTAATGTGCACCATGACGACTTTTTATGCGAATGCAAAATTTTTTTTAATGTTCACATACACGAATACAAATACAAGTAAATAGCCAAAAACTTTAAGTTCTAAGTACTTTAAAGAAATTTCCTACATAAAAAATAACAAATTTTTTTTTTATAGAAGTAATACATTTCTACAGGGTGTTTTTTTTACAGGTTTGTTTTTCGAATAGAGATAAAACTGGCATTTTGTGGTCAAATCTCGCAACTCTAATGTCATTTATGTTCAGTTTGGTTTGCCATTTCATCATGAACAGGTTGACAAAAGAACAACGCTTGCAAATTGTGCAAATTTATTTCGAAAATAATGGTTCAGTTCGCGAAGTTTACCGTGAGCTCCGTCCATTTTATGGTCGACATAATCGTCCATCAGAGCAATTAATTCGGTTAATCATGGATCGTTTTCGCACTACGTTTACTCTATGTGATAATACGCATCCGCAGAGACGTCGAACAGTGCGCACCGAAGAAACAATTGCCGCTGTAGAGCAAAGTGTTGAAGAGGACCCGAATGAATCGATTCGCCACCGTGCACAGCAATTGGAGCTTTGTCCATCAACTTTATGGAAGATTTTGCGCAAAGATCTTGGCTTGCGACCTTACAAGATCCAGCTTGTGCAAGAATTAAAGCCGCGAGACCATGCAATGCGTCGTGATTTTGGTGTATGGGCCGAAAATGAGATTGATTTCGATGCTGATTTTCATCGCAAAATTTTGTTCAGTGATGAGGCTCATTTTTGGTTGAATGGCTACGTCAACAAGCAAAATTGCCGCATTTGGAGTGAAGAGAATCCACATGAGACCCTTGAAACGCCATTACATCCACAAAAACTGACTGTTTGGTGTGCTCTATGGGCTGGTGGAGTCATTGGGCCATACTTCTTCCGCAATAATGCTGGAGAGGCAGCTACCGTTAATGGAGACCGGTATAGAGCCATGATAACCGACTATTTTGTTCCCGAATTGGATGGCATGAATGTGGATGAGTTGTGGTTCCAACAAGACGGCGCTACATGCCACACAGCGCACGTCACAATCGATTTATTGAAGGAAACATTCGATGAGCGCATAATTTCGCGGAATGGACCTGTCAATTGGCCACCAAGGTCGTGTGATTTGACACCATTGGATTATTTTCTTTGGGGATATGTGAAGTCGCTCGTCTACACCAACAAACCAGAAACGTTAGGGGAATTGGAAGCCAACATTCGTGGCGTTATTGCCGACATACGGCCCCATATGCTCGAAAAAGTGGTTGAAAATTGGACCTGTAGAATTGGCTTTATTCGAGCCAGCCGCGGCGGCCACATGCCCGAAATCATATTTAAACATTAATAGCATAAAATTATCCTTCTAATAAAGCCAAATTGATGGACCTTAAAACGATTTTCTTGTGTTTTATTTCAATTCGAAGTTCTATACCCCTAAAAAAAACACCCTTTACATTTACAGTACATAGAATTTTTCGAATATTTTCTAGCCTTTGTTTACGCGCCCTAAATGAGATTAAACCGCCCATCCGGCCGGTTGCATACCGTCAACGCTGCGAAACCCACATTTCATATCGTTATAGCATTACTAACATACAGATCCATATATGAATATTTACATACTTATATACATATATATACGAAAAGTCACACATACATACATATTTGTCTAACGATATGGCTTATGTGTTGTTCATCGTACATTTTACATACTCACTTGCACAAATTCATCATAATGCCAATATGTAATAGGGATGCTGCGAATATACTCATTCGCAAACGCGAATTTTATGAACAATCGCATTCGCAAAAAATCTAAACTGCAATTTTAATGGATCCTGTCTTTTTTTATGGCTACCACAAATTGTGGCCAGTATTAGGCAAATCTTTCGAAAATATTTAAAAAGATTGGACATATCTACATATTTTAAATCAGAAACCCGTAAATACAACATGTATCCCATCAAATTTTAGTACAACAAAGTAGAAATTTTAAATCTTTTAAAATTCACCTTAAATTTTTAGAAAAAATTATTTGGGAAAAATTTAGTTAAATCTATGAACTTTTAGCTGAACCTGAACTGTTACTGTCTGCCAAAATCTACCGCTCCACAGTCGTACCAGCCCTAAACTATATATATTATGAGCAAAATAAAAAATGTAAAAAATCAGCTTAACAACAACAGCAATGAAAAGTGTAATAATACTATTTATAAAAATAAAGGCATAACAACAATGTTAATTGTCTCCGCGTGATTGAATTCTACATATGAATATCCACTGTGCTTAACTGGCGGTTCTCTCGCAGCGCTTATTCTCTTTAGTCTTGCCAATTAAACTGAAAAAGTACCTAAAATTATGGAATTGAATGTGTCATAAGAGGCGACTAATATGCACAAAGGTAACGTGCAACTCGATGGTTGATCTAGGGATAAGATGCCTTTCACCACGCATTACCCATGACCTAGAAGGTTACACTGGTCATATCAAGTCGATCCCGCGACAGGCGGGCATGTACCACAAGTACCAGAGCGTACCGGGTTCATATCTGGTAAAGGACTGTCACTTTCGACAACACTCAACAAAACTTTCGGGAAGTGTTTTTGTCGTTACAAATAACGATTTTTTTTGAACAATTCACGTCGCTACCAGTCTCAAAGAGGGATTAAGTTAAGTTCCTAGTTTATATTAAGAAATCTTTAACTTTCTCATATCTCTGTTATCAATTCCTGCAGCAAAGATCAGTTTCTTTAGGTACTTCTAAACGAAGTTGAAATAGGCAGTTTTTGATACTTATTCTTTCCAAAAATTTGCCTTTAATAAATAGACAAAACATTGCCCGTTGGTTGAGGGAAGTGTTACGGATCTTGACAGTCTTTTCCCCGGAACCGGTACGGTACTCCATTACTAACTCCTTAAGGTAATAGTTCGAACACGGCAGGTCCTGTTTTGTTATTATGCTGGGACTCCTTCATAATTTTCGTTGCCTAGCAATAAAAAGAATCCTTGTTGTAAGTATTAGATCAAATTCCTCGATAAGCTCATGGACTGTAACACTTTTTAATATGAGAAGAAGAAGAGATAGACCCACCAATAAGTATACCTAAATGATCAGGGCGATGAGCTGAGTCGATTTAGCCATGTTCGTCTGTCTGTAATATACTAATCATTTGTCGGAAGCAACAAGATCGGACCAATACAACACATAGCTCCCATACAATCGATTGTTCCTGTAAACGGGGTTTGGCCTATAACTCTTACAATTAAAAATCTAGGAACGTAAAAATGTGCAGGTTTGGTGTATATTATATACATAAGATCGGACCAACACAACATATACATAGCTCCCATATAATCGATAGTTTCGATAAATGGGGTTTGGGCTGTAACTATTGCAATTTAATAGCGATGAACACATAATTTGGCAACTACAGTACTCATTACATATTTAATGTGTGTAGGGAAAATCATCAAGATTGCGCCAATATATCATATAGCGCCCATACAACACATGTTTCCGATAAACGGGGTTTGGGCTATGCATTTTTAAGTTAACAGGATAAGAACAAGTTATGCAGAGTTTTTGCGTATTGTAAGTAAGGATCGAACACTTAGGAAGGACTAGACCAGGCATTACTCAGTTGGACGCAACTATAAGAGGCATATCAGAAATTCACTATCTAGGTTCTATTAGTGCTTATCGAGCCAAAGTAGCTGTTAAAAAAATTCCGCATTTATTTTTTTTCAATCACATCAATATGGCAACGCTGATTCTATTTCTCTTCACAATCCGAACATGCTACTCGTAGGCGTAAGCACAAAATATAATACATACAAAAATATTATGTGAGTAAAACACAATCAGCAGCTGCCTAAAGAATGAAGGAGAAATAACAAAATAAACAGAACGTCAAAGAACTTTTTCGCAAAGTCACAGTTATAGGGCCGTCCAACCCCGTGCCCCACTACGTTTAGCAAGTGCCAGCGTCGACGCATCTGCCCACGTCGCTGGTTTCGCCGGCATAGTACAGCGCCGCAAAATTAGACGGCGACGCAAATAGCGTCGCTCAATTCAATTATTATTTTGCTCTCTGTTCTTTGACAGAGGAAAAAGCTTTGTTGCTCCCCTGATCGCTGGCACATCGCGCTCTGCAGCTTGTAATGTACGAAATTTGTATTTTGTTCTGTGTAAGTACGTTAGCACTTACGCAGTAATTATAGTTTTTGATTCTTAAATTTTAATCTCATAATTTTTAAGCTTGCGCGTTGTTGCTGTTGTTTCTACTTAAACTATTTTTCTCAGTTTTGTTAGTTTTTGAACTTGTTTATTATTTTCTTTACAGGTTTTAGCAGGCTTATTTGACTTTGCGATCGTTTTGTTTTTATACTTAGCTGTGCTTAGAATACCAATAATGAAGGCTTTCAACAGTTATGCAAATTTAAAACTTCACTTTTTTTTTCTTTTTTATTCCGTGTTGTAAAGTTTTATTTTTTCTATATTTCGGAAACTACTGTAGTAAAAAAAAATTACTTTTGAATTTTCAAGGGGGTACTCAGAGGTACAAAAAAAAATATTTGAAAAAAAAAATTTTTTAATTTCTCATTTTTACAAAATTTTCCATAATCGAAAAAATTTAAGTCAATAAATTGTGGACCCAAATTTTTTTTGTATTATACCTCTTGTATATCTCAAGATATACCGAAATTTTCAGAAGGATGTTTTTTTTTCCAAAATAGTCATTTTTAAATTCTTTTCAAAACTTTTTTTTTTTTTTGTAAATTTTTTAACTTTCGAGCGAGTTCAATTAGTTAAACGCTAACTTACATAATATTTGAAAAAAAAATATTTTTAATTTCTAATTTTTGCAAAATTTTCCATAATCCAAAATAGTCATTTTTAAATTCTTTTCAAAACTTTTTTTTTTTTTGTAAATTTTTTACATTTCAAGTCGAGTTCAATTAGTTAAACGCTAACTTACATAATTTCGCTTTTTTAGTGCTAGTAGAAGTAAAAACAACAATGTAAAAAAATTGTAAGCATATTTTTGTTTGTACAAAAAATGTGAAAAAAATTTTGAACATATTTTTAATTTTACATTTCGTGAAATTTTGAATATGCATAACTTTTGAAAACAAAAAAAATTTTTTTTTTTTCTGTGGTAGAACTTCGTTTTATGATAAAAGGAAACTCTCCGCCAAATTTCATTCAAAGCGAAAAGGGTCGATTCCAACTATGTGACGATTTGTCATGGAAGGACCTATTTATTATAGTATATATTCGAAAACTTTTGAATGGGTGTGACACTTCCCTTTTTACACTTCTCTGCCCTTTTTCTTCGAAAGCATAGTCACTTCGCAACATTTTCGAATTTTTAGAAAATCCAGTAAATATCCATTAAATTAAAGTTGGGGTGCTAAACGAACTGAAATTTCACAAACAATAAATGTTGATTGGAAATGCTTTTTCTTTTCTTACTATCACTCAAAATTTTATTTAGTGAACTTACCCTGTCATCAGCATTCAACTGTGAATGAGCTCAGAGTTTCATTTTCATAAGCAATAAAACTATTTTTACTGGAACTGTATCTCTATTGCCACTTTATAATTTATATTTAGAATGCGCAATGGAAATGTTTGTGTGTTTGCATTAATGCTAAAGTGAACAAATTTCCATTAAATCAAAATTCTGAGTGTTAATGGAGATAAAGTTCCTTAAAAAATAAATTTTAGAGCCAAGAAAACTGGATTGATAAGAGAAGTGTAATTACACTAAAACACAATTTTGAATGATAAGGAAAATAAAATTCCACTTAAAAATTAAATATCACTAAAGTAAAAATATAATTTTACTAGCAGTAGACCTTGCGTGGTTTGTGAAGTGTTAACTTGCATTCAAATTTTGAAGCAGTCTGAGAAAATTATTGATAATCCATCTACTTATTGTTTTTTTTTTTTTATTATTCCACCCTAACTTAGATTTCCTTACTTATTTAAATTCATTTCGTTGCTGTTGTAGCAGTTTCTTATATATTTCCATACTTCTCACTAACAATTAAAATTGCCAGCAGCGTTTTCACACTAATTTTGTTGTTGCTCATCAACATTCCATACGACTTTCGCTTTCGTTTGTCGATTGATCGGTCGTTTGTACTATTGTGGTTGACGTCGCAAGAGCCGGCGAATAAATTAAAAGCCGAGTATGTTATTGTTTTGATTTTTTTTTGTTATTCACGTTATGGTTTTTTTTTTATCTTTTTTTGTTACAGCTCGTAAGCGAGTAAATCGCTAATCAGAATCTTTTATTTATTTATTATTTTTATACAATTTTAATTTTGTTGTTGTTGTTGTTGTTGTTGTAGTTTGGCAAGACTATTACCTCATACTCATTTATTCGTTATCGCATTTGTGTGAAAGTGCCTGACTGCACGTACAATATTTTTTTGTAGTAGTAAATATATATTATAGAGATAAGAACAATTTCGTTTGGCTTTATTTTTTGCATTGGGTGCTTTTGTAATTTGTGATTAGTTTTTTTTTCAACATCAAGTACTTAATAGACAAGTCAAGTATGAATATTGCTGGAAAGTAATTTTTTTTATGACTTTCGATCATAAGCTAGAAGGAATTGAGCATTCAAAATATACTGGGGTCGATCAGCTACTCCGGCGGAGCTGCCGGCGGGGAATAATTGTAATAGAGTTTTGTGATCTCTATCGACTACATCGAAATTCCCAGGCAAATTCTGATTAAATTGATTAATTTCTCTCATGACCTATTATATGTATTTCTCCCGTCGGCAGTTCCGTCGGACTAGCTGATAGACCCCATTATGTTTAGGGACATAAACTTTGGAAAGGTTGAAGATTATATATCTTTACCGATATCATTCCTGGATACTTGTTTTAGCACTTTCTCCTCTCCCTGCCTTGAACTAAAATCCCGTTTGGAATAATAGCGGCATGTTTTATTACTTAATAGCTGATCCCGCAGGTCTTTTCCTGCTTAAAATTGTATATTTTCTTCACTTCGTTTTGTTCGAAAAAAAAAGATTTTAAAAATCAAATTAAGCACTCTGAGATATACTACATTTTTGTCTCGCTGCCAAACGCAAAAACGATCCAAACAGATGATTTTCGGGCACGGGAACACGGGTCATCTGAAAGCCATTCATTTTACCGATTCGGGCCACAAACACTCCATGATTGGCTTTGTTATTTATTGGTTGTCATGACGAAAGCGCGACAAATTGGAAATTGAATTAGCTTAAACCCCAATGACGTATGGGTTGGGATCGTTGGAATGCTCAGAAAGAGAAATTCCTCAACTTTGAACTATCGTTTTAGTACTCCTACGTGAATTACATTGCTCAAGAGTTTTGTTCCGTTGCATTATTTTGTTGATTGGGATTACAAATCATGCTGACTAATAAATCAACCTTCAATTGTAAATTGTGCGGTTGTTGGATGGCTAGCTGACTCATCTTCGTTTGTTGCACAATCGATAGATTTTAAGGACTGCTGCAGTTTAAGTCATTCACATCCTTGTGCCTCGCTGCTGAAACTGATCTTTCACTTTGTTTATGAACTCCTCTTTCGTTAAGATGAAATTGCAAAATTTCGGGCGAACGTAATCAATTCATTTTATGCGTCGACAGGAACACTACCATTACCGATAACTAGCAATTGATTGGAGAAAACTTCGCAAATAGATCGTTTACCAATGCAATTTGGATGTTTGTCGTCAGCTGGAGTTTTTTCGCATAAAGCCAGAATGTTGATGATTTGAGGCAACATTCATCTCATCTGCAGCTGTCAATTGCGGTATTATTGGTAGCGTTTGTCGGAAATCGCCTGAGCGTATAATCAATGCACCCTCAAAACTTCTTCCGCCATTATCTTTTTTTCTTTTTTTTTTTTTTTTGACAACAAATATTCCGAAAAAACTCCTTCACAACGTTACGTAAACATAAACGTCATCGATCATTGTTTCATTATACATTTAATTTTTTAAGAATTTTCTTAGGTATTCTTCTTGTTTGGCCGGCGGCCAAGCCTAATTGGTGCGAATCATTGAAATCAATCCAGGCGTTCTTGAGTTATAAGCGAAGTAGCTAACGTCCCTCTCTTTTAAATATTTCGATTGATTATCAAGGTTACTTCAAACCTTATTATAAACTTAAAGATGGAATTTTGATAAACCATTGCAATTTTAAAAGTAAATTAAAAATGTTTACAACAAGGCAAATTAAACAAGGTAGAATTGATAACTGAAATATTTTGCTTTTGTAGGAATTCTTACTTGTGGCCCGAGCACAATATTGGTCCATTCATTCTAAGAAATATCCCGCCTCTAAAAAACGATTTCAAATATGGCTTTAAAAAGCACTAACAGTTTGGGTACTCAATTTTTATGGTGGGAAATTCATTGGCCATTGTATTTGGTTAAACGATTCGGTCTTATTTCATTCCTGTAATTATCGCATCTATTCCCTCGTTCCTTCTCTACTTAGTTTCTCGACAATTCTTGTTAACATAAAATGAAGAGTCTTGGAATAAATGTATATCAATATGAAAACGATTTGTTATTTCTTCTCTTGATAAAAATAACAAATTTTTAAGCATAATCGGTCAATAATTTTAAATTTTTTTTGACGCAATAATTCCTACAGAAAAGAGAGAACTGTCAAGATCACTACTACTTTGTTTAATGTACTTTGGTTTACGTAAAATCCAGAAAAAGTAAAAAAAAATTTTCAGCTGAAAATGTTTCAAATTCTTTTCATAAAAGGCAAACTTGTTAAATTTGATTAGTAATTAGTAATCAAATAATAAGACAGCTTTTTTAATTGGTAATGATTATTTTATTTGTTTTTCAATAAAATGCAATTATTAATTGATTACGTTTAAAAAAATTAAAATATAGGGATGATTTTTTACGATTATTAAAGAAATAAAAAATTTAATAAAATATAATCAAAGCAACTTTTTTTTATACCCAGCGTGTACAGGGTATTATTTTTGATTATTTTTGATTTTTTTCAGTATTGTTGATGTGTATATTTATCTGCTTTTGCAACAATACTCAAAACAATATTAAAAAATAATCAAAAGTTATCAAAACAACTTTTTTAATAATCGTAAAAAATCATGTTTTTTTTTTTGATTATTTTTTTAATTAATTGGAAAATTGTCATTAAAAATGTAAAGTAATGGTAATCAATCATTAAATGGATTCTCAAAAAAATAATTAATCAATCCGGTAATCATTGCGATTAGTAAGTAATCATTATTTAACAGGTCTGATAAAACGTTGTATATTAGAGTGGCTTCCCCAATTTGCTAACAATTGATTAAACTTACAGAATTCAATTAAAATAAATGAATAAAAATATCGTTTAAATAAAGTTTAAGAAAAACATTTGTGAAAATTATTTACATAGAACCTCAGTTATTTTTTTTTTAAATATCAATTTTCAATGTTGACATGAAAAACTGGCCAAAAACAAATTCAATTTGTTTTAAGGGATCCACATTTTGACATTACTCAGTTATCGATAAATATATCGAAGTATAGCATAGTCCAACTAAAGCCTGTGCCCTTCCCCTTTTGTTTGTTACCCATATTGTACGCATGACCTACATATTTACCAAATATCATTAGTATAGGTCAAGTATACTCAGAGTTATGTAGAGCAAAAAAATATCAAAAAATAACGGTTGCTTGAGGACTCGCATCCTCCAATTTTTAAAAAGGCATATTTGTTTCCAGACAGTTAGCTATCTGCATACCAAGTTTCAGCAAAATCTGTAGTGGCGTAGTGGACAACCAAACATTAAGCTATATAATAGTTGTGCCCATATCTCCATAGACATGTGAGTTATTGGAATCGCATGAATCTTGTTACCTATTGTTTACTCCTGAGAGAAAGTATAGAAAATTTTGTAGAGATCGATTCAGCGATTTAGACGTGAACGACTCGCAAACACACTTACTCAAAAACTTACGTATTTATTATATTTATATTAGTAAGATAATCAAGGTTCCCTTTCGATTATTTAAGGCTTATTTTCAAACATTTTGTAAATAAAAAATCAGCGTTTTGTAAGCTTAATGTTTATTGCATTATTCTTTCTAAAAATTTACTTTTAGTTTACATCGCTTGTTTGGTATTTAGGGATAAGGAAAAAATCTTCAAGAGGAGCATATCAACCCTCGCCATGAATACAGGTTTAGCTAAACTTCCAATTTGCACATTACATATTTCTAGTCATAGATTTCTGCTTGACATTGAAACTGTTCTAGTACGCGAAAATAACAGTGAAACGTGCTAGATTTGCATGAAACAATGCAAATCGCCATAAAAACAGTTTATCCTTACAGTTTTATTATTTTTGAAACTTCAAACATATTTCTTATAAATTTTTGTTTAATCACAAAATTTGTTTTTCGAATTTCCACAGATACAATACTGACCAAGGAGCGATGGACCAGCAATTCTGTCTACGCTGGAACAATCACCCGACAAACTTAACTGGTGTGCTCACCTCGTTATTGCAGCGAGAGGCACTTTGCGATGTGACGCTGGCATGTGACGGGGAAACAGTGAAGGTAAAATTATAATGCTTTAATTTAAGATACAAATGTACTAATTATACGCCGTTGCATACATACAGGCGCATCAAACAATCTTGTCAGCATGCAGCCCATATTTCGAAACAATTTTCCTGCAAAACCGCCATCCACATCCTATCATCTATTTAAAAGATGTCAGATACTCAGAAATGCGCTCCCTGCTCGACTTTATGTACAAAGGCGAAGTCAATGTCGGACAGAGCTCGCTGCCGATGTTCCTCAAAACAGCAGAGAGTCTACAGGTACTTACAACACAATTTAATTGTTACAAACTTTTTTTTTTTAATCGGACTTTATAATACAGGTACGGGGTCTAACAGACAACAACAATCTCAATTACCGTGCAGAACATCGCGACTCGCCAATATCCTCGCCCACCGCACGCACACCCTACACAAGTGGTGGTACTCTTGGTGGCAGCGCTAGTGAATGTGAACGCGATCAACATTTACGTGGCCGTGCCGCCGAACGTGACCTACGCAACGAAATGCATTCACATCGCAGCAGCAGTAGTTTAAGTGAACGTAATGCCGCCGCTGCAGCCACAGCTAGTGTTGGTGCCAGTTTACAATCCGCTGCAGCAGCTTTGGGCTTAGGCGAACGTTCACCAATTACAGCGGCCGCAATGGCTGCTGCCGTCGCTGCAGCAGCAACATGTAGCGCTAGTGCTGATGCGCTTGGTGGCAATGCAACGAATGCAGGTTGCGGTAGCGGTAGTGCTAGTGGTGGCAGTGGCGGTAATGTTGGTTTGTTGAATAGTCGTAATAGTGATGCGAATAGTGAACGCGGTCGAGGTGGTTGTGGTGATGGTGGTGTTGCAGGCAATGGTGGTAGCAGCAGTGGCGGTGGTAGCAGCAGCATTGAGCGCGATCGCGCCGATAGTCGTGATGAACTTATGCAGCTGGACTATAGTAACAAGGATAACAGAGATCGTGATAGAGAGATGTCCACTACACCGGTGGATCATATAGGTAGTAATAAGCGAAGACGTAAGAACTCATCCAACTGTGATAATTCGTTGACCTCGACGCATAATGCAAATGTACAGGACAGGCACTACACTCAGGATTCTCAGGTAAGTTCATGTCAGGGAATATTTTAATTATTAATTATTATTAATTAATAATTAAAAAAAAAAAAAAAAAGCACGCCATTTAATGATTGCAAACAATGCGATTATTCTTTAACGAAAGTTTTGTGTACAAGAAATAATTTCTGTTGTTAAACCAATTTTTAAAATTAAGTAAAACTCGTTTGCAATTTATTAAAAATCAAAGAGGGAATAACCAAAATTAGTAAAATGTTGAATACTTCGCAATTGATTGCAATTATTTACAGCAACGATTCAAGCTTATTAAAATTTAGAAATATTGAAATTCAAAAAGTTATAAATAATTTTGAATGCAACATTTTTAAAACTTTGCAATTTATTATAAATCAAAGATTTCGAAAAAACTAAAATCAGTAGAATTTTTAAAAATTCCCTATTGAATGCAAATTTTTACAGCAAATGTTGAAGGTTAATAAAATTTGGAAATATTGAAATTTTTAGAAAAATATATATAAATAATTTTATACACAAATTTTTAAAGTTTTGAAATCCATCAAAATCAAAGACTTGCGGCATAACTAAAATCAGTAAAATTTTGAATAGTTTGCAAATGATTGCAATTATTTACAGCAACGATTCTAGATTCTTAAAATTTGGAAATATTAAAATTCAAAAAGATATATATATAAATAATTTTAAAAACAAAATTTTTAGAAAGCTTCAATTTAATTAAATCCAAAGACTTCCGAAATAAGTAATGTTAGTCAAATTCTGAATAATTCGCAATTGATTGAAATTATTTGCAGCAACGATTCGAGTTTTTGAAAACCTAGAAATATTGAAATTCAAAAAAAATCTGTACATAAATATTTTTAAATTCGAGGGAGTCAAACAAAATTAGTTTTTCATGTATAAAAGTTGCCATTTTATACCAGTTAGTTATCCATATCGACGGCTTAGTGGAAGGTCTCTCTGTTTCAAAATATTTTTCAAAATCGTCCTATCTCAAATTTTTTTTAATAACGCCCCATTTCAGAATTTCATTCAAGAACGTCACATTTCAGAATGAGTTTTAATGCATCGAAATCTAAAATCCATTAAAACGGATTTGAGTGGAAATGAATTTTAGTTTCCAGGAATGCTAGTGCAGACAAATATCCACTTAATATGAAAATCCATATATTCTAATGGAATTGAAACTCCATTAAACATCAGTTTTTGTGCTATAAAGAATCCCCATTCAAAATCAACAAAATTTTGAGTGTTAATGAAATGAAATTCCACTCAAAAATCAAATGTTGGTAGTAATGGGTGTGCCATTTTATATCACCATTAATTAATCTATATACATCATAAATATTCATTTCAAATTTTAGGCATCCTCACGCAATTTTAAAACGAGTCCAGTGCCAAAACCTGGCAGTACATCCGAATCGGAGGATGCGCTTGGCGCTGGTGTTGGTGATAGACGCGATTCTCCACTCTCTGCCAGTCAATTGAGCGGTGGCGGTCTTGGTGGGGTTGGCGGCGCTAGTATTAGTGCAATTCCCAGTAGTATTGGTCTCAGTCAAGCGCTTAGTATTAAACAAGAATTAATTGAAGCACAACAACAACATCAGCAACAACAAATGCAACAACAACAACAACAACGTGAGACTCATGTACCTTTGCCAACTGATTACTTGCCGGTAAGTGACGTATAGTAATTAATTATTGAAACAAAAATATTAAAACCAACTTTTAGTCATTGAGGGATTTATAGATTAGGATGTATTTAAAACTTGTCTATACTAATTAGTCGTGTCCTTTGTGTTAATTAGTAAAATTTTTATAAACATATTGATGTTACTGCTCTTGCTTTAGTTGAAGTCTCAATCAGCAACAATGCCCTAAACATTCAGATAGGTATGGGGTCTTAATCAAAAGGATTTAGAATTGTCAAATGCTTCCGAAACAGCTAACCACGCTAAATTTCTGAACGATGCTTAAAAAGCTAAGCTTTCTCTTAACATATAAAGAGGGACCGCTAATGCTCTGCGTGGTCGGCAGGCGTCTTTCTAGGACAGAAACGAAAGGAGCATTAATCAAGTGGCCACAGGGTGGTGTCCTATCCCCGTTATTGTTTAAGTTTTACATCTCTCTCTGCTGAACTCTGCTCCAAAATCTTTGGTTTCTCGCAGTCTTATCAAGCTATTTCACCTCGCGGAACTTGTCGCCAACCAAATCTCCAGCACTATCTTAACGACATGCAACTTGCAGGTGAACACGATTTTAGATATACGCTGTAAACCACCCCAAAATCAGATGTGACATTTGATATCGTCTAAAATCACTTGATAGCTGTACTTGCGGTAAAGATAAAGGCACGCTGAAACAGGTTCGGCAACGTCCAGCCGATTCTAAGCCAGCCTCAGCTAATATGGTTGGTAGACACACAAAGGAAGTAGTTGGGACCAGGTCAGAACACTTAGTCAGAACTGCGAGTCACTTCGGCCTGTATGTTGTAATATTTGGAACTCTTACCTATCCAGACTAAACCCCAGAATGCCAAACGCCGACTCTGCATAAATCGTTATATGAGTTGTTTTGACAAACAATCTATTACGCCTTAGATCAAGCTGTGGCAGATATAGCAGAGATAATTCTTGAAATTCTTGATCCAGACCGCAAAGCCGATCGGGTTTTAATTCGTTGAAGTATGGTCATATCAGCCTAGAACTCATTCAGGTTATCGTTAAAATTTCCTCGTTGCCGACACGCATCACGGAAAGTACCAAAAATCTTGTGGAACACTTTTCTCTCGAATACTTGAACAGCTTTCTTATATTTTTCGCTGGGCGTGATTTCATAAAGCTGTAGCTTCCGTCATAATTGGCGACATGAGTTTAGTAGTACAAATCTGTCAAAATGTTTATAAAGATTTTTAGTTTTACGTCAAAAATAAATATGTTAGTTTCTTTTGGGTAGGACGGGTATTTATTAATTCACATAAATACACACATACAATCATACATTTGTGTTAATGAGATTGATTGTTAAGGTTTTTTCTTTGGACCGGTACGATGGTTCCAAACGCATTCAATACATGCAGTTATCTACACATTACAAAACAAACAAAACTTTATTGCTGAAAAATATATTAATTTTAATGGTATTCACTAAAATACAAACCTAACACAAAGAAAATGCTTCAAAGGATATGAAAATCTATGCCGAGTGCGTAACAACTTAAGAAAATATGGAACTACCCCAAACAAAAACGAAAGAAGGATGAAGGATTTAGGTTGTTGCTTTATTTAATTAATTACATAGCTACATTGTAAACGCTAACCCCAGGTTGAAAAAAATTGTTCGCTAAGCATGCTTGTAGAATTTGTACTTTATAAAAGCATAATACTTTAAAAACATACAAAAAAAATGTAACCCATCTTTTGAGGTGATCGACTATATTTTTAATACCCATGATACACATGTAGTATAGATACTAAAGTATCGATACTGTAGTTTAGAGTATACTACAACCAGTCTACAGCTACTCGTGTTATGAAGGTGATACATATGTGGTATAGATCGTGGTATTGATACTATATAACCATATGTGTCCCTATTATAAATAAGTAATTAATAATAGGAGGTAAAATGTATTTCACCAAGTGTGATTGAATTTCAATTTTCTCTAAATCGCAACAAAACTGTAATCACCAATTTTTTTTCCGAAAGCACTAAGCGACTTATGTAGGAATAAAATAAGAAAATTATTTTTTTTTTTTCAAAAATTTTTATTTCCCTTTAAATTAAACTTTTTTTCTAAAATTTTAATATTATTTCAAATTAAATGAACTTATCGCTTGTGAGATAGCAACCAAAATTGTAAGCGCTTATAATTTTTTTGCTCGCTTATTTTTTTGTTGTTCAATATTTTTTGTTAGGCATACAGACAAAATGTTTTCTACCACCGAAACGATGAATAACAAACAGCCAATGTTAAACAGAAAATTATTTCAACCCATTTGAAAACAAATTTTTTATTTAAAAAATTTTCCTAAAAAAATTATTTTATTTTAATTTTAAATTTTCAATATTTATATTTTGACTTTAATGCATATGCAGCAATATGACAGAAAATTCTATTACGAATTTAGGAGTTATTGGTAGTAAAACAAAACTTTGTTGCTAGTGGAGTACGACCCAAAGTCAGTTGTTTTGCATTTCTATAGGCGAACAGAATAAAAGCTAGCATCAAAATAACTAATAAAATAATCATTATTTACTTAAATATAATATTCTTAAATAGAAAAAAATAAAATGCTATTTCAGTTATGAGGTGCGCCATAAAGGGTTAACTCAGTTTGTTTATACATTTTTTTGCATTATATTGGTTTTAAAAGAGTTATATTAGACCTGTTAAATTTCCATTTAGAATTGAGTAATCAGTTGATTGGATGGCTCTTACATTCATCAATTATTACTTAATTGTTTTCAGAAATCCACAATTACTAACTGATTATCTTTGGAAAAAAATCAACAACAAAAAATCAAATATAATCAAAATTAATCAAACAATCTAAATTAATCAGCTAAATAAAAGTAATCAAAAACAATCATTAATAATCAAAAGTAATCAAGCAATCAATAGTATTAAAATGTAATCAAAACCAATCAACAGTAATCAAAAGTAATCCAACAATCAAAAGTAATCAACAAATCAAAAATAATCAAAAAAAAACTATAAATCAGGATTCTTTCTTAAAATATTCATTAAAAAAATCAATAAAAACCGAAACCAAGGGGTAATCAATCAAAAAATATTTCCAAAAATTCATTAATCAAACCGCTAATCTTTATGGTTGGTAATCATTACTTAAAAGGTCTGAGTTAGAAATCCGCAATTACTAACTGATTATCATTGGAAAAAATTAAAATATAATCGAAGTTAATCAAACAATCTAGATAATCAACTAATCCAAATGTATCAAATGTAATCAAAAACAGTCATAATTAATCAAAAGTAATCGAACAATCCAAAGTAATCAACCAATCAAAAATAATAAAGAAATATATCATAAAAAACCATGATTATTTTTTAAAAGAATCATTAAAATCTCTACATATGATCAAATTGTAAAAGGTCGATGTTTGTACATTGCAGATATTTAAGAAAAATCAATAGTAGGGATCATTATTATAACCAATAAAACCCGAAAACAATGGGTAATCAATCAAAAAGTATTAATCAAACCGCTAATCATTAGTAATCATTACTTAACAGATCTGAGCCATACAGTTTTTGTAACCTATTGTTGTTGTTGTTGCAACGCCAAAAACACTCCCCGAAGGTTTTGGGGGATGCTGTCGAACTGACAAACCTTGACCGGATATGAATCCGGTAGGCTCCGGTACTCCCTTGCGGTACTGCCGGACTATCGTGGTAGCGATTTGGTATGCCCAATAGAACCTTCTAGGTCATGTCACCCCTCCTTTCGTAAAGAGGAAAGATGGGTAATGAGAGTTGAGAGGCATGATATCAGTAGATCAACCATCGAGTTGCACGTAATTACCTTTGTGCATATTAGTCACCTCTTACGACCGGTATGCCTACTTCGGGCATATTCTAAACCCCTAACCCGCAGGGGGTGTTTTTGTAACCTCTTTCATTCTAATAAATGGATTGGGTTTTTAATTAAATAACAAAAGTAAAGAATCAAATTTGGACCTTTCACTGGCTTTGAAGGGGACCTCCTACCGTTTCTAGAACTTTAAACAAAAAGTTGTGTTCGTTGATCAATTAGATATTTAGTCAAAAATCTACACCTTTCCAAGTGTACTTCAGGAAGCATAAAGTGTTCTTCAGCAACCGTAAAATGTACTTCGGAAACTGTAAAATGTACTTCAGAATAGTCAGTTGTACTTCACAAGTCATAAATTCTGAAGTACTTTTGATTACTTGGAAGTACGTTTTATCGTTTCTGAAGTGCAATTGACTGTTCCGAAATACATTTTACAGTTTCTGAAATTAATTTTACCCTTTCTAAGGCACATCTGACTATTCTGAAGTACATTTGATAAGTTTTGAAAAGGTGTAAGGGGCCATCTGAAAATATTGAGAAAAAAAACAATTTTTTTTTTTTTGTTCATTTTTTAATTTTCTTGTTTTATAAGTACAAATTAAACACCCATGCTAAGCGTGAAAACAAAAAAACATATTTTCAACCCACCCTATTACTTATGTACTACATACATTACAACCTACTCGTATATGCATCGGCCGAGAAAAAGAAAAAATCTGAACAACTATGCTTTGGTGAATGCTGTCTTACATAAATTTCTAGCTAACTGTCTTCACATAAAATAACAGTACTTCCTCCCACTCCCTTTCCCGTTAATGCTATATGTTTCATTGTTTTGCTTAACATTAATTTATTTGGACACATGAAACACGCTGCACTACACACACAAAAATGCAAATACGAAATCCTTCCTCCTTTTACTTATTTGGAAATGTTCTTTCCCCCCTTTTCTTAAGTTATTAAGGTTTTTTTACATTTTTTTTTTCGTTTATTTCCTTTTAATTTTACAATGCCACGGCACGAAAATTCATACATTTTGCTCACGGCTGTCGCACATGCGCCGCACAGAATAAACGCACTTCGCAGCGCGGCAAATCAGCTGAGCGTCAGCGTCGTACTTCT
The DNA here is from genome assembly GCA_949987695.1 of Merzomyia westermanni. NCBI lineage: Eukaryota > Metazoa > Arthropoda > Insecta > Diptera > Tephritidae > Merzomyia > Merzomyia westermanni. Next base: position 196,595,838 of record OX465288.1, read on the forward strand.
ACGCCAACACCAACGACTATGTCTATCACTACGTCACAACTGCAGCATGCCTGCCAGCAATTTGAATTCCTCAAGCAGCAGGGGGAGCGTGGACAGCAGCAACAACAAAATATGCTCTTTCAACAAGCAGTGCAGGCGCAATTAAAGAACCTACAACAACAACAGCGCGAGAAACAAGAACAAGCACAAAAAGCGCAGAACAAGAGCCCTTGGTTTACACCGTCAACATCTGCGCAACATACAAGCAGCCAATCAGCAGCACAGCGTTTAGCCAACGATCTTGAGCTTGCACAAACGACCGCTACGGCTACTGCAACAATACAGCGTCTACTACAACAACAACAGCATTTCTTACTTTCCAACGCTGATAACTTTCAGCGTCCTCTAACGCCAGCAGCTTACGACACCAACAAACAATGTAGCGGTAACACCAACCAAACGGGTGGTAGCACCACATGTGGTACGTCCACTTCGGGTAGTGGCAGCAATTTACGTAAAAGTGGACGCTTCCGTTCTAATTGGCTTTTTCAATTTGATTGGCTGCAATACGATGAGGTGGCCAACACAATGTTTTGTAAATTTTGCCGTAAATGGTCGAATGATATACCCGATATACGTACCTCATTTGTGGAGGGTAACTCAAACTTTCGTCTGGAGATTGTCAATCATCATAATAAATGTAAATCGCATCGTTTGTGTTATGAGCGTGAGCTACTTGAAGTCGATAAATTGAAGTTGCGCAACAAAGAGTGTGGCGACAGTGCGAGAAATATTGTTGAAGCGGGCCAAGAGGCTGGCCATGAAATTGGCGCGATTTTGCATGAAACAATGACGTCAAGGCGTAATAAAACTCCCGAAGTAATAACGATCAATGTGGGTGAGGATAGCACGTGAAGTAGGTGGTACGCTTACTGCAGGTTTGGAGAAAGACGCTATAAGTATTTGGTACTTTGGAGCAGAACGTGTTTTTACTACTAAGACGACTTGAAGACGTCTTTTATGGCAACAAATTATTAAGATCTCGCGCTGTGTAGTTATTTTAGTTTAAGTTCTTATTTGAAGTTTTCCATTTTGTTTTTAAGAACTTTTTCACTTTAGGGTTTTTTCTTCCTTCTAATTGAAATGTGAATTATAAAGTGCAAGCACAAATTAGTTTCTAAGTTTGAAGCATTTTCTTTGTTATGTTGAATACCGAAAGAGTGGAATATAATTAAAATGAATTAATGAAAAGTTTACCAAAAGAATTCAAATATTTTAATAAAGTCAAATAAAGGCCTATACACCTCGTAGTCTTAACACATAAGTAGGTTGTAAAGCACTAGGCGTTTAAAGGAGCAGCGTCATAGTATTTTGACCTATATGATTTACTAGAACCTATGCTAACGAGTTTTGGTTTGCATTTTTCGAGGCTGATGGACATTTTTGGAGTTGCCATATAATTTAATTTGCTCTAGCATTTATCAGTGAAGAAACGCTGGTCGTTTTTATATATAATTTAAATTACCAGCAAAAATAGATTTAACTAAAAGTATTTCGCATGTTAAACTCAAAAAGAACTTACGTGAAAATAGCTGGCAACCCTAAAAAAACTTCCTGTTGTTGTTGTTGTTGTTGTTACGGTAATGACAAAAACACTCCCCGAAAGTTTTGTCCTTGACCGGATTTGAACCCGACTGTCGTGGTAGCGATTTATGACCAGTGAAACCCTCTAGGTCATGTCACCCCTCCTTCCGTACGGAAGGAGGAGATGGGTAGTGAGAGCTGAGAGGCATCATATCCGTAGATCAACCATCGAGTTGCATGTCATTACCTTTGTGCACAATAGTCGCCTCTTACTACCGATATGCCTCGGGCATATTCTAAGCCCCTAACGCGAAGGAGCCACAAAAACTTCCTAAGTGGCAACACTTAAATACGAAAGCTTTAAACGAAATTGCACCGTAATGGGTCAAGAAATTTTGCGGGATAATATCGAATATGAAAAAAGTAAATATAATAGAGTTAGGTGGCAACCCTGCTTAGGAATATTTTTTGTAGTTTTTTGGAGTTTAGATGGTAGCAAGTAACCTTTTTACAAAATTTCATAGAAATGTGTCAATTCGATTTTGAGTTAATAACGGATATGGGAAAATATATATAATAACATTAAGTGGCAATCATAGATGCCAACCCTACATATATTTGTGTTGGCATATATTCTGCCATTAAAAAAAAATTAGATAGATGGCAACCCTGTAAAAATATGCTAACTGGTAAATTCTGAGCGTAACCGGCAACTTTGTACCTGGAAGATTATCTAACCGAAAATCATAACCGTTGGCAATGCAGTTCATGTAACAGCGATTCTAGCGTACATCGCAACGCTGTCAAAAACAAACAATGCGCAATAGAGAATAAAATGGAATCGCGAACGAAAAAACGTTAAAAATTTATTATATTGCTTATTAATTCTTGTGAACTAGTATGCTTACACAATTTGGGGTATTTTCTGTCCACAAAAATATTTACAAAACACGAGTAATTCATCACGGTTACGCCACGTTACTACCTTTTTTGCTGGTTACGAAATTGAACTGCAACTTAAGCCGGCAGAATATCAAAAGGGTGTAAAAGTTTCCAAATTATTTATTTGTCGGTAAAGCGAATGTTGTTACCACACTAGAATTAGGGTGTAAATGGCAACGCTTAAGCAGGAAAACTATTAATATAGAATATTACCTTTAAGCGCAAGGGCACCCAATTGGGTCAAAACGTTTGCGGGATAGATCGAATTTGAAAAAAAAAATATAATAGGATTATATGGCAACACTGCTCAAAAATATTTTTGTTGAAATATGACTTAAATCACCTTTGTTGCATACCCATACCGGCATATCACATTTGATATTTTATGAAACTTCAGATAGATGGCAACAGCGTAAATATATATAAAGAGGCAACACCTAATTTAGGGAGTATAAACTTTAGCAAATAGCCTACATACAATTTCAAAGAAATGTGTCAATTCGATTTCGCGTTAATAGCAGATATGGAAACAATATATCTACCTTGAAATATTTTTGTCGGCATGTCATATTTCATTTTAAAAAATTCAGATAAATAGCAGCCCTGTAAAAATATGCTAAATGGCAACACAGCTTTTCTACAAACTTAGAATAAAGGAGATTATGTTTACTTAAAAGTAAGTCCAAATCGGTTCGTGATAGTATCCAATGTGAAAAAAATTAATATATATAATAGGATTATGAGGTAACACTATCTTAAATTATTTTTCTTGTGGCAAAATCTAGTTAGAAACTCTAAGAGGGTATTACACGATCTACGTGCCAAATTTTAGGCAAATGGGTTAAGCTCTTTTCGAGTTACTCACTTATATACAAATATATATGACTAGCTCTTTTGAGGTTATACAATATTTATTGTAGTTTTTATTTAATATATATAACAAAACGATTTTTAAATAACATATATTCAACGCACAGCCCGGTGCACTAAAATTACATCCCGAGGAAATGTCGCAATTATTATCCACACATGGACTGCAGCAGGATAGTCGAGATGAACAGAATGATGGCAAACAGTTAACACTGGATCAATCGGACAATATTGATGGTGAGTACCAAAGTACCAATTATGCTTCCTTGTTTTGTGTTTTATTTTTGTTTTGTTGCTCTTCCATACACTATCTCTCTTTCTCTCACTATTTATACCTCTCTCTTTTATGGAGCAATTAGTAACGCGCTCGCTCATGTAGTTGAGGCTTTACTGTACTATATCCAACATACTTATATAAATATTTATTCACCAAAAATTCAAACACTTATAATTAGAAAATTATTTTCCCGCCCTAAAAACCCTGCCCCATAGAAAAATTTATAATTTCCTTTGTTACAATAACTGGCATATATGACATTATTAAATATAGGCTTTTATAGTTTGAAAAAAAAAATATATATATATTAATTGTTCATATATTTAAGTACAAAATTTCCAATTTGAAACGGTTAACGCTAACGAGACACAAAACAAAAATATTTGCATATACAATATATATATCGTTAAAGTATTTTATTGTATGTAAAGCAAGTTAAGGCCTTTTGTTTGTTGTTCTTTTACCCTTTTCATTTGTAGTTATGTATTATGTAAACTAGCAAAATTTGGTTTGTATATTTGTTTACGATTTCCTTTAATTTTTTTTTTAGTTTATAGTGAAACATTTGGTTTACTTTTAGTTAGAAGTTAATAATATATACTACATATATATAATATTGGCATAGAATTTGAGATTTTAACAACTAATACTTTGCGCTAAAAGATTACAATTACATATTATCATTGTGTAATGAGTATTTGAAAATTAAACGATAAACGAAAGTAGATGTAATGCAGAAGAATCTAAGAAAAAATTATTTAAACATTTTTGTAAAACAACGAAAAGTAAAATTAAAATTTGATAATGAATTGAAACCATACAAAACCATAAAAAAAATATGTAAAAAAACAGTAGCACAACGATACCCGACACAATGTTGAACACAACTACCCAGGCATGTAACCGTCGTACCTTTGTACCCACTTCATCGTAACCGGCCACTTAAATATATAAAATATTTAAAAACTTTAAGCTCACAAAAGTAAATTAACAAAATTTTTTAACAACAATTCTATAACTAAGAAGAAAAACATATTCAACTTTAGTAAATCCTATCAAATCGCTCCTTAACCTCACTTTCTACCACTTGTACTTTTCTTTTACTACCCACATACACATAACTACTATATCTAATATAAAACTACATATTTACTAGATACTAATAGTATATACGCACAAATATATAAACATACTTACTTAGAAAATGTTTTTCGGGCGCGTTTCCACTTCTGGCTTTTTTAGTTTTCTAGCAAGTGTTTCGAGGGGCTTCTATTTGTAGATTTTTCAGAAAGTACAGGGTGTTTATAGAGTATACATATGGATAAAACTTAAATTCTTTTTTTTTTTAATTTTTCAAAAACTTTATTTGAACTTGTATAAACAAGAACTCGGGATACAAATTAATTTTCTGAAATCATAAAAAAATGACCAAAAGTGCGATTTCTTTGAGGAAAAGAGCGGTGGTGAGAACATTAATAAGAACCATACACTAACGTTCATTTAGACAGTGTGTCAGTCACTTTCAGAGACTCAAAATCGAAATTAGAAAGGATTAGACAGGTCACAGGGTGGTGTCCTATCCCCCATTTTGTTTAGTTTATATATATCAAGGCTTCTCTCTCCACCAGAGAGTGTCTCTATAGTCTCCTGCGCCAACGACTGTACTAGTATGGCTTCGGACAAGGGCCCCTTTATTAATGAACTATGTTTAAGGACAAATAGTTACATCCACGACCTTTTTGGCTTCTTCACCAAACGAAATCTGACCCTATCTGCAACTAATGAGGCAAGAGTTATGGTGCATGGAATAACTCTACCTATTGTCACCCTACCTTAATTATTGGGTGTGACGTGTGACAACGGCCTCACCTTCGCTAATCGTGGCACCGCAATAGCCTTAAAGTTACAGAGCCGCAACAAGATCCTCAAGTCAGATGCCTTCATATGTCATCTGAGTCTCAACTTCATCAAGAGACTAAAATGTGATAAGCCTAGTCACCCAAAATGTCATCTATTAGATGAAGATACGCCACCTACAGACATAAGGAAGCATCTCAGTAAGCACTTTGATGAGATCCGGCACTACATAACCCAGAGGTTTGATCTGCGTAATCACATGCGGCCTCTAAATGACCTCCACACTGAGTCGATAGACAGATCTCTCAGATCTCTGACTGTGAACTCCGTAATTGACATCTAACCACCTGAAGAGGAGCGTGTCCTTCCAAGGGAGACTAGAGTCACACTGTAATAAGTTAAACTCTTACTTTTACAGACTCAACCCCATCGTACCAAATGTTTACCCCTCATGATACTAAACATCTCTTTTCCTGTTCATTTCAATCCTCACTTCTAGCACCAATATCACTCTGTTCCTTCCCTGTTGAAACTGCTTGTTTCCGTACTCTCATTAGAAGACCTTCATGACGATTCTGAGTGATTGTGCGAAGCACTGTTCACAAGAACAACAGCAGCGTTCATTTACTTTTCCATGCGCTGATGGCCCCACAAGTGTCAACCAAATCGAAAATTAATATTTGAGATCTACTGGAACTCAAAGTAAATCAGTCACCATTTTTTTGCTAATTACGGCCAAAGCCGAATTGAATTTTGGTAGCCGAACATGGCCGAAGCCGAAGCCGATGTTCGGTCGTGCTCGAGAAATTTAATAGAACTTTCGGGAGTTATGCCTCAGCCAGTATCTCAAGCGCCGCATCCTCACGCCTTTCATCCACAAGTTTCTTATATCTAAATAGGCACCTCTTAATATCATCGCGTATTGCACTCGTACACAGTGTAAGCCTTTGCGCCTCCCATTCTTTCCCAGGCGGTTCCGCGGTGCTTATCGTACCGTTTATTCTTCTGAGCTGTCTGATGCCTTAAACCGTCGAAATACTTAACTCAAAGGCGTTTAAACTGCAGACGTAATTTTGGTCATCAAATTTATGGAAACACTCGACTCCGTGGCTCTATATCGCAGTTGTTCAAACTGGAATTTAATAAAAAAAAATATATTTATTTTAATTATGCTATAATGCTATTTATATATATGTACTTATATTATCTAGCCAAACTTTTAGTACGTCTTCTGCTATGTTTTCCTGTTTATACTTTCGCATGTAACCCTTTATTAATTTGCAATTACAAAATACGAATAGTTTATACTTTTAGTTTCAAAAAAGAGGTCGCATATAACTTTGATTCGCAAAAAGCGGTACAAGAAACAAAGAATCTTGATTTCAAACCAACCTCAACAGCGCTAACTTACTTAGCATAAGCGGATTGCCCACAAGAGATGTAATGTGTAAAGAGGTGGTCCATCCGATGCTCGTTCATGGGTTGGGGTCTGGTGTATACGTCTAAAGATGGCACCTGTTACCATAAACTTAGAAAGAATACAACTGATGGTTCTGTTTCAAATCAGGCCCACTCACTTCTTACAATACTTTGCAATTTTCTTACTTGATAATAGTACAAAAAAAACTCAAATTTTCAATGCGCAAAAATTGCACAGTAGCCGAAAATTTTTCAACGCACAAGAATATCAGTAGCTCATAAAATAAGTGGCTCAATATCGTATAGTCTATTAATTAAAAAAAAAAAAAAAGAAAAAAAAAAAAAAACTACTTCCCCTTTTTCTTGGAATATCCAAGTTTTTACTTCAAAAGTAATTACAAATCACTTTTCAGAAATGACGCGAAGAAGCATAGTTTTATTCATTATGCTTGAAGCTTCGATTGAACAAGAATGAACCTTTTGGCATTTAGAAATTGATCTATAGATATGTCAATCAAAGTAGTATGAAATGAGAAACCTGCTCCATGTCCGCCCGCGCGAACGGTCTGTGGACTAAAGCTGCAAAACTTTCGATTTTACTATCAATACAAGGAGTATTTCGTTGTTTATACAGATATCGATTCTTTCTTTTGATAATGAGTAGTATGTAAAGAGAGTAAATTCATCAATAAAATTTGAGCACCTAAAAATCGCACTTTGTTTTATTAAAATTATTAAAAAATGCTTCAATTAGAACTCTTAAAATTATTCGAATATTCGACTAATCGGTTGCTTGATTATTCCGTTTACAACCATTTGCATGTTGATGCTATTCGAATAGTCCGCCCAGTTTCAATTAATCGAATAGTTGTTTGCTTCGACTACTTGAGTATTACAACAAATATGATGCTCGGATAGGAGTAACAACGCTTATATAGTCGAGTACTCTGCTCAAGTACCGAGTTTTCTTTTTACGTACTCCTTTACCTCGTCAGAGTATAAGTACAGATATCGAATACTCGAGCTCAGTATCGAACTCGTGCGTCAGTTATCGCTCCCGCCTTTTTTGCTTCTGTAATTCCAGAAAAAATGTTGTTAGATTTACACATTTTGCGTTCCCCTAGAAAATGGTAACTAAGAAACGCCAAATTTTTGCGAATGTTCATAAATATTGCGTTACACTCATAAAAACTTACGAAACAAAATCCAACTTTTCTATCATCGTCTTATGGTGATTTCGTTTCGCACAAAAAATTCTTTCTTAGAAATAAATGCGTTTGTCATAATCTGAAGTTTGTATATGTTTAGGATTCGTTTTCACATGTCTTTGAATAAATATGATAACAATAGTTATCACGAAAATTTAAATGAGCACAGGTATCGAGTACAGGGCGGCATGGCAAAACACTATTTCTCTTTGATATTTTTGTTAAAAAAATAAAAAAAAAACATGTTAGAATGTATGTTTAAAAATTTATTTGCACAAAAATGTGATATTTCAAGGGAGGTGAACATTTATGTGTGATTGATAACCCTGCGCTCTGAGAATTCTAGCACAATTGGTGCCATCGACCCCATCCACGTGTTTTGGGTATTCATACATACATACACATATCCTTCTTATGTTTCTAAAGAGTAGTTGAAAGCTTTAAAAGTATATTGAGAGATCTCAATATTTCCACCTTACACTAAGACAACGCTGAGATAGACGATGGCAGCGCCGCAAGAACTGTATTCGCTTATTAGAAATCCAAATCGGAACTAGTCAACTCCTCAAGACCAAAGCCGAATTTCTGAAGAATATAATTGAGACGATTAGTCGGTGTTCTGTTTGAATATGTCATGTCCTAAAGCTAATACCATCGGACTCCTTTATTTAGTACTGTCTGGGAGAGAGTAACTTAAGTCCACAACTGCCATAAGCCAGTGACTCAATTAATATACATACAAGGTGGCGCAAAAGTAAGCTTCCGATGTTCAGCATATCGGTTGTGGCACGTGCAGTGTGTGCTGTTGCACCGTCTTGTTGGAACCACATGTTTTCCAATCCCAATTCATCAAGTTGCGGCAAAAAGAACTCGTTGATCATTGCTCTGTAGCGCTCACCATTCACAATAACCGTTTAGCCCCGACCGATTATTGGTCAAATAAATAGTCAGCAATATTCCGCGTTCTGGAGCAGTGTAGCGTAACATTGTTTATTAACGTGTATTTCACAAATGTCAAAACAGAACTGACTTTAGGGGCCAATCGCAAAATTTATAGCATTTTATAGGAGGATTACTTTTGCGACACCTTGTATAAACCTATTGGCGCGTGCAAAATTTTCAACCGAATTTTTAGGGACAATTTAAAAATAGTGACTGAATATTTTGAAAGATTTCTGCGAAAAGTTTAGTATGAGAATATATATATCGAAAATATCGTGCGCGGTGAATTCGCATGAAATTTTATAAACAAGTTATCGAAGAAGGAAGATTGCTATTGAAGCTGGGCGAAATCGGATGATAACCACGCACCTGTTTTCCATATGGAAAATTTCGAAAAATATTTAACTTGAGATAATTCATTGACTAGTGAAGCATAATCTCTCGCTTAATTTAATGAGCATATTGATTTGATGTTGAAGTTTGTAAAATTGACTGTTATATGGCGTTTTTTCTGAATTGTTTTTGATGTTCTAGCGTATCATTGCCATTAGAAAATATTATTTTGTTACACCGATAAATTTAATAAAAGCAAAGAAGTCCCTTTAGTACAATACTGTTAAGCATTGAACAAATTTTTATTTTTTTTTTTAATTAGATACATACATACTACCAAAAATAACTCCTAAAATTCTACCAAAAATATTCAAAAATTAATTACTTTAAATTAACACAATTCAACACCTCTCCTGCTGAATTTTTTCCTACAACTCAAATTAATAATAAAAAAAAAGTTTACCACTTATTTAATGACTTGATTTGTTCGCTTATTTGCTGCTATTTTCCATGAAAAAGTAATTAGTTTACTTGTTTTGGTTATTCAAATTTATTAGCAGCAATATTAAGTAGCCAAGTTGCAAAAAAAACTTGTAGTAAGATACTGTAAAGCATGTTAACCACATGGGCAATGAGAACTAAGTATAACTGTTAGCGAATATCGCATGCCTGCAGCGTTTTAAAGAGAAATGTATGAGCGAGTCATTGTCCTTTTGCAACTCAGCTACAGAAGATTAAACTCTTTTACACATTTACACCTACAACTCGTAGAGCATGTATGTTTACTTGCATGAACTGACTGCGCTGCTACACTATTGTTAGTTAACCTAAACTTTTTTTCAGTATTTTTTTTTTTCTTTGAAAACTCTATTTTATTTTCCTATAGTACATTATCTTTTTTACGTTTTTTATATAAATATGTATCATTTTTCAATTAAAACAAAATTTTTTTTATTATTATATAAATGCGGTTTATGATTTGCAGCGTTTTTCCTCTCCAATTTTCATAGTCCATCACGAAAAACTAGGAAGACATAATCAAAAAAAAAGAATAAATCTCTTGAAAAAAATTATTTTTATTAAACTGTTTTGCAAAATAAATTAATACGAATTTCTTTATCGTAATATTTAATAGCGCATTAAAATAAATTAACACGGCTGAAGAAAACATTAAGCAAAAACAAAAAAAAACCCCCCATGTTTTATAATTTTTATAGAAAAGTGACTCCAAATACTTTACTAACTACTTTAGTTCATTTAACAAAAAACCTTTAAGTATATATCTAAAACATTCCCAGCGTGACTTCGGTAAAAATGTTTCACAGTAGTAAAAATTTGGTTTGAATAAGTCTATAACATATCGGAGACTGGACACAAAACAATGCTCTGAGCCAAGGATCCTATGTGCGCTGATAGAAATACTTCTAAAGTACAACAACATTAGGAACTCCGCCAAAGACCTTGAGTATTGACAGTGAACAGTCCAGCAGAATCACTAAAATATTTTCTTTGAAGCCTAGAACTGAAAGTGAAGTTTATAAAGTTCTGGGGGGCTGGCGAAAATAACTTATTAGATACGTTAACTTTATCCTTTTTATTGTAGAATGACATTTTTGTAAAATTCGAGATATTAGTGCACTCTGTTTCCAACTAAATGCGATGATCCAAGGAAGTGTTTTCTCGCGGGATCAATTTCTGAAATACACTTGGAGCTAAGACATTTCTATTAGTATCTCTACTGCTCGCATAACTTGGAGCTAAGATGGATATTTCTATATTAGATAAGTTTATATATATATGAGCGAGCTTCGTGGACAGTTTACACTAATTAAGTTGATGAAAAATACCTACCGTTATATTATTTTTCAATAAAGTTGAGTGATTAAGGGAAGATTTGAGTTATGGTTACAGCGAAAAATCGTTAGCTTCGAAGCCTATATTTTCTACTTTAGAAGTTGAAAACCCTTGCGCTGTTTTATATGTACATACATATATACATATTTTCGAACAAATAAATTATAATAACTTTTAAAAAAAAACACTACGGTCTGAAACTGAATTAATATTTGACTGATTGCGTGTATGCTTAGTGTGTGAGCTGAGTGTAAAAACATTTTCGACCTAAAATTAAACAAATGAACCGATACAAGAATCTACAATTTTTAATTAACATGTGAGCAAAAAAAATCGCTTATAACAAATAGCAAAGGTTTCAAAAAACATTGAAAATTGTATGAGATTTAAGAATATATGGCCCTCGCAGAGTTTTGCAAATTTATATTTCTTTTTTAATTTGCTTAAAAAATAAAATAAAATTACAAGTTTAAAATATTACTAGAATTAGTGAACTCGTTACAGTTATTCTATGCCATTACAATCATTCATAATTATTTTTTTTTTATCCAATCCCATTTTAATAAACTTTAAATTCACCAAAACACTTGCTCGTGCCATGCCACGATTGTATCCTTATTACCCTTGAATTCAACTATACACAACATGTTTGAAGCTGCTGTATGCCACACTATAATTTTGAAACCACTGTATCCCATACTATAATTTGGAAGCCACTGTATCCCACACATGCTTCGAATTAATAATAAATCGTAACTTTGTTTTGTTAAACCTTAAATTTTGCTACTTCGATTTAAATTTGAAATTTTCTATATATTTTTTAATAAGTTTAATTAGCTTACAGCTTAATTTTATTTATATATTTACTAGTTTAATTTAGTTATAAATTTTGAACATATTTTCAAGCTTGATTTCATGGCATATGATTTAAACATAATAGTGTAAAAAATATAAATAATTTTTATTTTCTACACGAAGCGTTAGTTATATACTATCCATATTTTATAATACATATCCAAATGTAGCTGGTAGTTTTAAAATTCATAAACAGTACATAGTACATATACAAATTTCATAGCTAAAAAATAAACATGTAATTAGTCTACAATTCCCGAGACATGCATTTTTTTAAAGTAAATATTTCATTTATATCAATAAGTTTTCCTTCTAGACATTCATATATGGGAATGAAACATAGAATATAACTGTTTTAAAACTATGCCCAATATCTATTTGCAAATCTGGCAGCTTCCTAAGCGATGAAATTCTTACCTTTGTGTTGAATCACATAGTCCACATACAGTTTTAAGGAGAGCAAACAGTTTGCCACACCTTTTTCCATTGAAAGCTGCTGAAGTTGAGATATACTTTTGTAATACCCAAAGCAGGGTGATTTGTGGGGTCGTCAGTAAAATTATTTTGATTTAATCAAAACTGTGCCTGTGAAAACTGAACGTAAATAAATTTTTTTAAGCAAACCTTTAGATTTGGCTTGCTTAGGTGACAGCTTAGACAACTGTGACCCATATCGTACACCCTGATAGCTAAAGGTGCTCTTTGTCTATACTAATGGGTTTGGCTGACACGTCTTTTACTAAAAGTATTGGCATGCCATCTTTGTTCTACACAGCCCATCCAGTGTTGTTCAAACTGCTTGTTTTCTGGTTTTAAAAGTTACAAATGGTTTTCCTTATGTGCGCATAGCACCCTGTTGGCAAGGTGTTCTACCTATTAATTACGTATTCAAAAATATTAACTATCGCAAACTTTTATTGCTTAAATTTCTGCTTGGAAAATATTGGGGTAACTGCCCGTTGCTAAATTTTTTTTTTTTAATTCGGTACAATTATACCATCTCCCGCCTTGCTATAATTAAGCTTTGCTTAAACCTCTGAATCAGGGTTATTATATGGTTTTTACCTTTTCCAAAGATATGGTCAATTATTTTGAAATTTTCAATCGAGTGAAAATGATAGCCTATTTCTCAACACAAAGTAAAGACTATCAATTGCACTCTGTGTAAAACTAGATGTTACGATCCGGGAAAAAATGTTTTCTCGCGGGACCGGTTTCTGGAACACTAGATCCATTATTTAATTTCTCATTACCATTTGGCACTACACATGAGGTAGTAGTTGGCTGTTTATTTATGTTATAAGGCGCTCTGTATTCTCTACCCGCCTCTTCCTGGTAGATATAACAGTCTGATCAGTACATATCCTTTTCGCCTTAGAATTATAGCAAACCGATTCACTCTAACGTCAGCCATGAACACAGTTCACATGCTTCTTAAGCTCAAAAGCTGCCCTGCATTTCTCCAGATTGCTAATCTAGCAATCATGCATATTATTTTTTATCATATATATACACTCTTGTATAATAAGCGACTAGGCCAATATCATCATCAATTCACTAGCGTGAGTATCCCGTTTTTTCTCTGTAATGCATTCGGCTTTTTTATATTATCTAGAAGCTTTAAGCATTATTCAACCTTTATTACCATTAGAAACTTTAAAATTAATTGAGTTAGTCGCTTTCTTTTTTTTTGCGCTCTCCCCTCTGAAATTGCCCCATCAATCCCTCTTACCCTAGTTTGCGTCTATTTTACGCTTCACCCCTTCGAGTATGTTTTCAATTATATTCCATGCCGTGCGTGCATATGTAAGTATGTAGAGTTTTTTAAACCTTATGTCCACAAGCAAAATTGTGCTAGCGCAATCAACGCATTTCACCCCAAATTATACCCGCGAGTTTGCGCTTTAATATTCCAACAAATTCCACAAAAAAAAAAACAAGTTCAAAATTCCGTCAAAATCCCTAAGCATGAAAGTGACTGGTGACTGCATAATTCCAAAACTGTGATTACAGGTGATGATGGTGCTGGTGGCAATGGTATACGTAATGATGATGATGATTATGCACACGACAATGATGCTACAAGAGATAATGATGATGATGATGATGTTGTTGTTCGTAATGGGAATAAGAAAATAGTTGAACATAGCTATAATAACGCACGCTATGCAGTTGATGAGCATGCCGATAATGAGATTGGTGGTGGTGATGTATGCCGTCGACGCATTGTCTATCATACTCTTGCTGCAGGCACCTCGCCAATGCGTCAACATGCTACAGCTGCTAATGTGGCGTTGACAAATGAAAACCATGCGCAAGACTTATGCGTTGATGAGGATTATGATTATGATGATAATGATAATGATTGTAATAGTGATTGTGATCATAAGATCTTAGATAATAATTATAATTGTCACTACAAAGGTTGTAAGCAAGAAGCAGCCGTTATACGCAACCATCAGCAGACACAGCAAAAACAACAGCCGCATCCCTACGAATACCAACAACAAAAACCTTTACATCCACAACATTACAATCAGCAACATGCTGCAGAGATAATGCTGGCCGCACCACCACCACCTTTACCCGCACATCGCCACATACATCCGCAAACCGTAATTAATTTGGGTCGCTGTGGCAGCACTTTGGATGCACTTTGCTCTGCCGAGGTCGCTGCTGCAGCTGCCGTAGCTGCGCTATCGCCTGCATCTTCCAATGCATCGGCCGCGTCTACAACGCTACTGCACCAACAACAATTGGCATATGCGCAGCAGCAACAACATGCTGCTGCAGCCAACTATCAGCACCAGCAGCAACATCATCACCAACAGCAGCAGCAACAACAACATCAACAAGCCTTAGCGGTAGCTGCTAACTTAGTACAACATCATCATCAACAACAACAACAGCAGCAAGAGCAAGTGCAACGTCACCATGAACACACTAACGGCAATAGCAGCCTACAACAGCAGTTGGTTGCTGCAAATGCTCACTCACCCAACACCAACGTCAATACATCAAATGCTGCAGCAGCGGCGGCCGCAGCAGCAGCAGCAGCAGCTGCTAATCGTCGCGATCACAACATTGACTACTCAACGCTATTTGTGCAATTGTCCGGCACACTGCCCACTCTGTATCGCTGCGTCAGCTGCAATAAGATCGTATCAAACCGTTGGCATCACGCCAACATTCATCGGCCTCAGAGTCATGAGTGTCCTGTTTGCGGGCAAAAATTTACACGTCGAGACAACATGAAAGCCCATTGTAAAATAAAACATGCCGATATAAAAGATCGTTTCTTCAGTCATTATGTTCATATGTGATCAATTTTATATGTGGTCAAATAATTTATTAACACATTTATCTCTAAAGATTTAATATATATAATATAGAAATTTATAAATGGCACACAAATTATAAAAACACACAGATTACTATATATATAGACAAAACACACATGACACATACATTAAGGCCTTTATGGAACACACGAAAACCACATTTAATGAACTCAAGGAAAGTACTTTTACGAAGATGGAAAGAATAAACCAAGTTTTCTTAAGAAATCTAAATCTTCTAGTATACACTTACAAACTCAATACGCCCACTGTTATTGTAGACAACTCTAAGCGAAGAACTTCATGGTCACAATCGGCATGTACTTAACCTCAAAGACAACGTAAGACAATATTGCTGGAATTGTATGGCAAATGCTCAGTACAGCGATGAGACAAAGTGAACACCAACCTTTTTTACAAGTATTCGTCACTTCGGCGCTAAGCGCTCACAGTTTTGGTTGCTATCTTGCAAGAAATGTCCTAAAAAGAAATTTCAATGCTGATTTATTTTGTTGTGTTGATCTTCCGAAAGGGTAGTAAGCTGATTTTTGTTGGAACGATTTTCCGTCATCCCTTGTCAAGTTTGGTTTTGTGACAAACCGGTTTCGGCGTTCTGCCACTTTCAATGCCTAGTTTCGTTCAATGCTATGCTGATAAAGTCTAGCAACTATAGAGCTTCTTGAAAAAAAATAACATTTCTTTGAAACGAATTTTTTGAAGAGATTGAGGTACGAAGCAACTTTGAAGGCGTCAACCATAAATGTCAATAATGTACCTAAAGGCTTTAGTAGAATTTCCCTGCCCTTTCTTCTCTTGGAACACGAGTTTAGCCGCTTAGTGCAAGGTCATGATTAGATTGACGGCAGACTGGAAGATTACTCTATTTTTCAGAACTGTTTTGAAGAACATGCTATCCCAATTTTTTTTTAATAACGACCTATACCAAAATCAGTTTCCAAAACGTTCTATCTAAATAAAAATTCAAAACATATTAGCCTGAGCTAGGGTGTTTAAATATCACATGGTAAGATAGCGTCTTGCTGAAAAACATGTTGAAATAGGGAGTTTTTCAAAAAGTTTCAAGAACAACAGTCAGAACTTGTAACTTGGCCAAACGAATTCCATTAGACCAATCAATCTCGAAAGCAATAAACGTCGCTTGATCAATGATATAACTAGAAGCCAACGGTCATGAGGAAACAATGTTCTATATTGTAACGACAAAGATGTTCTATACTTCAAGTTAGACCTCCATCGAAACAACGGTGGAGAAACCATGCAAATCCATGTAGTAGATAAAAATTAAAAAAAAAATTTCCCTATGCCGGCTGTTCCTCTAAAGACAACCCATTTCCAGGTTTCTGCAATATTTATAATACAAAGAGATCGTTCTGTTTCAGTGCCACTAATTGTCAAAAACGAAAACTTTTCAGCCAACTTTTATTGCCACCATTATGTACAGCGAAAATATTTCTGCGCACTAAAATGTAACATATGCTTCAAGCTGGACAATGAGGCAATACAACGGTGAAAATTACATTCTATTATACCCAGCGGTGTTTGAGTGATGCGCGAGCAAACATACAGATAAAAATTCTAAAAAGTGTTTTTTTCGCTTCGCACTCTATATATATAATTATTGTCTACAATAGCAATGCCCTTAAGCTGAGTTTACACTGAACTAAAAACACACTTACATACATAAACAAAAAAAACCTAGTCTTAACAGTAAAAAGTAGGCCACAGCAAGGTAGTAACTGTAAATTATTGAAAACCGCAAATCAAACCAAAGAAATCACCAAATATTAGTCCAACATTAATCATTTAAAAAATATATGTATACAAATTAAAAATATATATATATTGGACAACAACAAAAATAAAAATGTAACTCATTAAAAATATTAGTCATAAAATAAATTATTAATTTATCATAAAAAGCGATTTTAACAAAACAAAGTACGAGTATTAACCCACCCGGGCAAATTTTGGATTCTTTAGTAGACTGTAGTATTGCATATTTACCGTTAGTATTTTTTTTTCTCTCTTTTATTAAACTCAATGTACTGAGATAAGTAGAACGAAAGTCGTATGAAAAAATTCTAAGAATTATATTTAATATTTTTTTTTATAAATAATTGCCTCCGAATAGTATAACGAAAATTTGCGAATATTTTTAAAAACCTTGAAAAATGTATTTACAATTACATAAATGTAGTATTTTTTACCATCGCATAACGTTATACTTATTTATACAAATGTATAGATATGTAAAAAAAAAACTGAACCAAGTATTATGTTAGGAATTCCAAGAAAGAAAATAACAATTCAAGTAGTATTGTCAACATTAACACGTTTAAGCCCTGCCACTATAAAATTGTTTAGTAATTTGATTAAAAACTAGTAATTTAGTTCAAAATATTAGTCAAATTAGAAGTTTAATTTAAAAAAATATTTGTACTATGTAGGACGTGTTGTTTAATTAATTGTTAATTGCTAATTTACTGAGATTGTTATATATAGGGCATGTAGTTAATGATAGTTTTTAGTTTGAAGTGACCAAGTGGTAGATGCGTGAACTGTGTGTTTTTGAATTGAAAGTGTTTTAAATTTTTGAAAAAATGTGTATCGAAAAAAAGTTTTCATATCAAAATTCACAGTTCCAAAAGCTACGTACAGAATCATTATATAAAAGTGCTTGCCATATAAATCGAGTAATTATATCAAAAAAAAGAATTTAAAAAGAAAGATTATTTGACTCGCAAGGCAAATACTTCATTTGATCATCGATAAGTTTCCTTTTTTTATTTTGAATACATGGCGCGTTAGGGGTATTCACACAATGTGCGGTAGTCCAATTTTTTATTTTTTTTATTTTTAAATTAAAATTTTTTTTTTTTGTGACTAGTTAGACAGAGCTACAGCGAAATAGCAGTCGTTGGTCGGGTTAAACCCAAATCATTTCGGTACAAAAAACCAAAAAACAAAAAAAAAACGTTAACGGTATTGAAAGTCAGAGGCCTTACACTTTCTTTATAAATAATTTATGACCAGGTTGTAAAGTTGTACTCAATCTAGTCTTACAGCATTGCCAACCTCTATGGAGTTGAAATTGTGTGCTAATCGACCAAACTGGCTGAGTTTAACTTTTTTTGCTATTTCAAATGAATGAATGGAAAATTCAAAATAGCGGAATTCTCAATATTATAGTCTCAGGATCCATAACTTTTTCAAGCATTTTGTGGAGGAAATACTTCAGAATTTTCATGATATTTTTGTGAATCACTTACGTTACCGGTTTATGAAATTCCATTAGGAAAAAAGAATTAATAAAATAGAAGTTCTCAAAAGTCTAACGTAATAAATGTTCCTTAGAATCTAATCCTATATTGTATAGGTTATTTGAAATGGGGAGGGTCGCTTAAAACTTCCATACTGTGGGAGAGTTTTTCTTCATTTCACTCTAAATATGTTTTTCAGCGTTTCGTGAAACTTTGAGCAATTTTCATGAAACTGGAACAATTGAGCCAAACCCTCTCCTTTCTTCTTTTTTTTTGCTTGTTTGTTTAATTTGAGAATCGAGAGGGATACGAATAACCTTCCCAAATGCTCACAATGGCCTTAGAATCAAAGCAAAGACCACGTTTTGGGCCATTTCGGATGGATACGGTATACAGCTGGAACGAAATGTCCAAACTTCCAATGGATTCAGACTTCTGATTCTGATTTCGTCTCTACGTTATAAGAGAAGTCGATCAGCAAAATGTTCCGGTGACAAACACTAGATACCACGCATTAGAAATGTTTGACAGTTATGTGGTGAATACAATTTCACGTTGAAATTTGTTCACCACACATAGAAAATCTGACTACCCTAGTAATTAAAATTTTGAGATGTTGGGGAGCTTCAATTCGTGCTCCGAAACTCGAATTTAGACTTCTGATTGTGATTTCGTTTCCGAGTTATAACAATCGATCAGTAGAAATTTCTGTGCCAAACGCCAGAAAAGTACCTCGCATTAGAAATTTTAGAAACGATTTGATTTCTCTCATTCAAGCAAATGGATTGTTCATACGATTCGCTAATTCGATTCTAATGCTAAAAGGCAATGGCGTTTTCGCTTTTGGAATATATTGTCTGAATACCCCTATCGATTGCTTTGCATTCATAAGGTGTCTTCAATATTTTTTTTATATTTTTTTTTTTTGTGAATGCGATAGAATTTATTTGAGCTATTAGAACTGTAGACTTATTAGTCAAAGAAAGGTTTCACATCAATTATATTTGTAAAATAGTTAGAAAAAACGATGTTGAATATGTGTTTATGGCGAGTTCCTTTTTCACCAACGCAAGTACAGTACTATC
The DNA here is from genome assembly GCA_949987695.1 of Merzomyia westermanni. Classification (NCBI taxonomy): domain Eukaryota; kingdom Metazoa; phylum Arthropoda; class Insecta; order Diptera; family Tephritidae; genus Merzomyia; species Merzomyia westermanni. The sequence goes on from OX465288.1 coordinate 196,615,662, forward strand.
TCGTTTTTCCGGACACATATAGTTCCGGGGTATGTCCGAAATACTGGATTTGTCCGGAATATAGAAAGCTGTGCAATTATTGACACAATTATATGTAAAATTCATATTTGAGCTTTATTCATTAAATAGCTTTTATTAAAATGTTTTGTATATAGGTTTCAAGTACATAAACATATGTACATATTACATAAATAATAAGAAATTAATATCGTTTCCAAAAATACCTTTACATATGTTCATTATAGAGGTAAAATATGAAAAATGTCCGGAGTGTGCAGGTGTCCGCATTACTGGGAAGTCCGGAAAAGTGAGTGTCCGGAAAAACGAGATAGTACTGTAATAACAACAAAAAAAACCTAGTTAAGAAGTGAAACTAAACATGCAAACATAAACTTATTGTGGTTTCAAACTATATATAAAATAAACAACAAATGTGGTTCTTCAACTAGATAAACAATCGTGCTTGTATGTAGTTGTACTAAACGAAATGTGAAATAAAAATAAAAATTACGATAATAAAATGCTAACAAGACGAAAGTTACGTTTAAAATGGCGTTTTTTATAAAAGGATTTAAAAGGTTTACATAGTTAGCCTGCTTTTAGCACATGAAAATTGCATTTAGGTACTTTTGCAAAGTAAATTTATGTGATAGGTACACTGAGATAAAATTTTAATGAACCGCAGAAAAGTTTTTTTTTTTTTAATTTTTTTTTTTTTTTGTTAGCGCTGTTCAATTTGACCTAGCTTTCTTCCACACACTAGAAGCAGCGCGCAATCATACCGCATGGGATATTATTTTTTGAAAGTACAAATCACAAAATTGTGTTTTTACAAAAGCGTACACACACATGTAGCTATGTATGTGTATATAAAATTTAGCACAATGGGTTAACGCCTTCAAGCATTTTTTATTAAACACAAAATGGTAAGTCTTATAATTTTCTGCAAATTTTTATAATTCTACTTTCGTTTATTATGTGTTATCTCGCATTAAAAGCAAAAACAAGATAAATTTTTATAAGAAATTTATAATTTTAAGCGCTCAAAATGAATTAACAAACAATTAACCCCTTCTAGGTTTATGTATCACAAACAAACAATCAAAGGGAATAACATGCAAAATTATCTATTTTAAATTATTCTTCTTTCCAACAAATTAACAAATGCAGTCATGCATGGGTTAAGGTGTTAAGTTGCCCTAGATTTTTGCGATTTTTATTTCTATAAGGGTGCCTTTTTATAAAAATTCTTTTGTTATAAAAATATCTACTTTATATTGTAATTGTAAGTGCTGGACTTTGTGTATGAAAATTTACAAATTAAAATCAAATTTTCTCAAAATTTCCAAATTGCGACAAAACACCTTCCGCCATGCATGTCTTCAAGTGTTTTTTAAAAAAATATCATAGAAGTTTTTATTTTACCTTTTGTAAATTTTTTATTACAAAATTTCAAAATCAAGAAAAAACAGGAATTGGCCGACAAATTTGAAAATTTTTTACCTAACGTTGAAAAACACTAAAACAACAATAACACAAACTCCCTATTCTGCGCAAGTCTGCTTCTGGACTTTGTGTATAAATGTACATGTGTACTTCTTAGATTCTAAACTTTTTTCCCCCCCACATACCCATACATACACATATTTTATTTTATGAAATTGTATTGCAGGAAGGAGGGGTGTTGAAAAAAAAAACTAACTCAATATCAATTTATAATATCAATATAAATATATCTATACATACATAAATGCATACATACTATACATTCAAGAACAAAGGTTTGTGCAAGCCGGTTATATTTTTTTATCTTTTTTATAAGTCTTGAAGGATTTCGTGACTTTGAGATTGCGTAAAAAGTGCTTACTTTAAAGGTATAACGAATATACCATGTAAGCGACAACATTTTCGATATTTCATTTTTAAGTGAGCAAACTAGACTCTGCTTGTTTCCTCCATTTTTCGAAAGGGTGGAAAGTTTATATGTATTGGAAGAAAAGATTAGCCACTATCCCTTATCAAGCGTTGTTCCAGCACTTGCCATCTTCAGCGTGATTTTTCCATCATCCCATGTCAAATGAGGTTTGGCTACAAACCGATTTCGGTGTTATGCCATCTTCAGTGTTCTGATCTGTGTATCAATAAAGCCAGGAACCGGGAATTGTATTCCTTTGAAAATAAAAATCCATAGAAAAAGGCTATTTCTAGCACTTTATTCTATTCGGAGAAAAATAACAAGTACACCCGGTGTTTTGTTTTTTCTGGCTAAAAATAAAAGTTAACTTTGCGAAATATTTCTAAGGACAATTTCAAACATGTAATCTAAATTATTTATTGATACCAAATTTATTTACTTAAAATTTTCGGTTCGTTAGCTATTTAAAAGGTCTGTTATTCGCCTTTAAAGGTATCTGGCCAAAGATAACTCTATTGATGGCGAGAAAAATGAAAGTCCGGATTTTTAAGTTACTATCGGACTTTTTTCAAAAAAGTCAGAAAAATTTATTGTGGCCAAGCTTTTGGTCCTGGAAGTCCTGGGATGACAGAAAAGTGAATAACTTTCTTCAATGGCACAATCTAACTCCGGACTTTTATAAGATCGAAAGAAAATAACTTTTACTTTCAGTCCCTGAATAAAACTGTCAGCGTATTTCAGGTGCAAGAAGAAGACTAACACCTAACAAGCAAATAATAACTCTGTCGAAATATTTCAACCTTTAAAACTAGTTTACAAAAAAAGCCAAATCACAAGGGAACACAATCAAATCAACAAGTAGCTACAAACGAAAATAAACAAAAATAATACCTAGAAAAATTGAAGTTAAAAAAAACGTGTGACTTATGTGATTCAGGAGTTTCACTACAGGGAGATTACAATCACGCTGAGCGTACTAGTTTATTATAAATGACAATGAAACACATTTTAAGGCGCTCGAAACTTCGAAAAGCTGTATGCAGTGTTGCCACGATTCAAAACTGCAAAGTGACTTAATATTTTTTTTTTTTTTTCTCAATTCGGGTCCCACCCCACTGCTGTACATAGCTATTTTCTAACCTGCCATATTTTCGGTTTAGTGGAAGGTCGCGCAAGCTCTCTTCGAAGTCTAACATGCCTGGAATTTGTTTAAAAACAAGTTTCAAAATGTCAGAGGCAGCTGAGATTTGACTTAGAAAAATACATATTTTCTAATTTTTATATGTTTATTATTATTTATCTTCAATTATTATTATTATGTTTTTATTGAGCTCAAGGCCTTTTTTACAAATGAAAAACAAAATAAAATTTTTTTTTTCAAAATTTTTATTTTTTTTTTAATTTTTAACGTTATGTTTAATTTTTAAAAAAGGCCAAAAACTTAATGAAATTTTCATATATTCTAATAATAATATTCTTGGAGCAGGCTAACATAACACGATCTTTAACTAAGCCGCCAACTTCTAGCCCATATGTATATTATCTAACAAATAAAAAACATATTTCCAAACATTTAGTATTATCGCTATTTGCAATAAAATGTTGCATAACAATTTGGCACACTTTGAAAACGCATAATTGTAATATTCATGTACATACATAAACACATACTCATAAGAATTTTATAGGTACTTTATTAACAAGCAAATAAAATGAAAAAAATAATTATAATGCAACTAAAGCAATTAAAATAAATTTTGCAGGGTTATTAGACCTGTTAAATTTGATTAGTAATTAGTAACTAATTAATTCGACGGCTATTTTAATTGGTAATAATTATTTTAATTGTTTTTCAAGAAAAGGCAATTATTAATTGATTACGATTAGAAAAAATCAAAAAATAATCATGAGTTTTTACGATTATTAAAAAAAAATCTAAATAAACGAAGAATGATCAAAAAAGTTGTTTGGCTACTTTTGATTTTTTTTCTTTTTTTGATTATTTTTGTTTTTTTTTTTAGTTTGTTAATGTGTAATATGGTCCTACAAAAAAAAAACAAAAAAAAAAAATCTACATAATTCAAATTTTTTTTTGATTATTTCTGATTTTTTAATAATCGTAAAAAATCATGATTTTTTTGACAATTTTTTAATTAATTGGAAAATAATCATTATAAATTGAAAGCAATTGTAATCAATCATTAAATGGATTCTCAAGCAAATAATTTGTCAAACCGGTAATCATTACGATTAGTAATCGTTATTTAAAAGGTCTGGTTACCTACCTGACTAAGTCATTGTAATCGATTATTACATTTAAAACAAAAAAATTTTAAGAAAATGAAAATAAGAAAACACCAAGTCAACTAACTATAAAAACTATGTTAAAACAGTTTTAAAAACAAAAGAAAAACTCCAAAAAAATAGTTATGTAAGTTAACATTTGTAAAGGTTTTTGTAAAGCTATTTATGTATATTGTTACTAAACTCAACAAGTCGGCATCAAGGCGCATTTAAAAAAAAATGAGCACGTAACAATCAATAATTTAACATTTATACATATCCATACACATGCATATAACACATATAATACGCATATTAATACATATACATATTTAGATACCCACCAACAAATTTGTACCTACAAAAAGGTTAATTTTTTATTATCAACGAGGCGTGTAACAAAGGGCCTCAAAATTTACATCAGCTCAGAGGAATGCTGACAAGGGAAGGCTGCATTAAACTTTTGATGGTGGAATTGAAATTATTGATAGTAGAATACCATTTCCCCTGTCACTAATACATATTTGATTTTTGAGTAGAAACTAATTTTTATTATAACTCAAAATTTTATTTTAGTGAAACTACTTTCTATTAACATTCAAGTTTATTTTGAGTGGAGATTCTCTTTTGTTAGCACTGAAATTAATTTTTAATGAAACTGCATCTCTATTGCCAAAAAGATTTATATTGAGTGGATATATGTCTATATTAGCATTAATGGCAGCTCAAACATATTTCCATTCAACCCGTTTTTAACGGATTTCAAATTCCAAAGAATTTCCATGCGAGTAGAGACAAATTTTCACTAAATATTATAAATCTGAGTGATAATTAAAATAAAGTACGACCAGAAATAAATTAGAGTACTAAAGAAATGGAATCTATCTCTACTCTCAATCAAAATTGAAGGGTAATTTCACTTTCATTAATATTTTGTGTAAGAACGAAAAAAGAGAAGGAATGGAATTTCATTCAGCAATAAAAATCTTATTTAATGGAGTATAACTGGGAACTATTTTTAAACAACTATCGATATACTGAATTTTGTTGTTGTAGTGATTTTAAAAATGATAGAAATTTCGACTCTACGAGTATTTAGGCCAAAAAAAGTAAGGCTTCATTATTAAACATTCTTTCTTAACAGGATAAACCTTCTGAATTAAATTTGAAAGGACATATTATTAGAGGCTTATATTAGGGCTTATCATAAGGGTTTTAATAGAGCATAAAGCACTTTTTACGAAACCTTATATACATCGATATAATTGCTGCATTACAAGGTATATTCCCATTGAAGCAAGCAACCTCACCGCTGTGTTAATTTTTTCTTAAATACGCTAACATAATTTTTTGGTTGGGTAGATAGACATCCATATATAATATGAAACATAAACATAAATGTAATTCACATGCATTCATACATACATATATACAGAGATACATCTATGCACAAAAGGGTATTCTCATGCACACACATATTTAAAAAAAAAACGCTGATCACTTCTTCAATTAATTTAAAAAATGGCTTTGGCAACAAATACTTATGTACTTATATATGTATTATTTATCAAAAAAAAACTTTATTTATCGAATACTTACAAGCAAAGTATGTGGGCATTAACTCATACATTTTTATTAAAATGAAAAAATCATTTTAATCTTTGAATACTTTAAAAGTATTATTTACTCTCACCATCCATCCATTAAAAATATATTGCCGAATTTTTTTTTTCCCTCATCTGAGTTATTCACTTGTTTTGGCTTTAATTTTGTATTTCTGAAAATGTTCCTTGCTTCAAAAAATTTTAATTTGCTTCATAAACATTTAAATTCTTAGAGAATTTGGCCATAGAGAGATATCGACGCACAATTAATACTATAAATTATGATTGTGTTAGTTTGCCCACCACTGTTGTTTTCTCATATGAGGCATTCTCCACAAATACACAAAGAAATTATTTTGCTCTTTTTTTGTCATGATTTTCAAACTAATGAATGGCATCGTTTGCTGTCTTCGTGGTTTGGAGTGGGTAGTGAGCTTTCCAGCATAATAAAAATTTTTAAAAGATAGGATTGCAGTGCTTAGTTAGCCCTTATAATGTATCTGAGTTAGTAGATAGAATTATATTCCATGAAAATATTATTAATATTTCCCACCTCTCTGCTGCGTATTTCTTTAAGGTGAAAGGAAGTTGTACCTTTTAGGAAGGATCTCAAGTTTCCCAACATAATTTTAATAATTAAAGCCGTTTATGAACTAAGTAGTTACGAGAAACTTTTTTCGATTGAAGCAAAATTTTTATTTTTTATGGAAGTTAGTAGATGATGCCGTGTTGTGGCGGTAGTGTTACTGGCCTACCTCACCGACGGTTCAAGGTTCGACCCCTGGGACAAGTAACATCAAAAGAGGTTTGAAAACGTTTTTTCAAAACGAGGTCGCCCCTCGGCAATGGTTTGGCAAATTCTCCGAGTGTATTTTTGCCATGGAAGGCTTCTCGCAAAAATTTACCTGAGATGTCGTTTGGAATCGAATTGGTAGTGAAGTTCGGCCTTAATCTCTTTGGAGGTAGCTTTTGATGTAATTTACTATGAGGCTAGAGTCTTGAATAAAACTTTATTTTGACCTTTATAAGTTTCTATAAGAATCGTATTACTTTAGTAAAATAGAAGAACTTTCTTCTTCTTCTTTAAATGGTCATCTAACCGCCTGGGCGATTTTGACCGTCCAACATAGCTCGCCAAAAGGCTTTGTTGTTGAATTTCATTGGAACGTTGTTTTATGTGGTGGGTCCCAAACCCAACGCACAACCCGTTTCACGGGAGGTTGAATTCTATTACACGTTTGTATATCGAGCCGCTTGATCCAAGACAGACACCCGCTTGCAGCCGCACCACATGGTGATCAGACGCTGCTGTTTGAACCCCCCAGCAAGCCCTTAAACCGATTATGTCGGAGTGGCCTTACCAGGTTGTCGCCTTCTCACGTTTAGCTCACCACCAAACGGGTGTTCGGTGGTTACCCAGAGGATACTTGGGCGCAAAGCCCGGAAGTAGTGAGCTGCTTGAACCGCATGCAAAAGAAAGAACTTTCATTCCTTCCGAAATAAAAGTCAAAAGAAAAAATTTATTTTTGGAACTTTATTTTTTTTGAATAAGAATAAAAGTTATCTTTGGCGAGATATTTTTAAGGACAGACAGACTTTTCAAAAAGATTAATTTTCAATAGTATTTTGCTCCTGGAATGACAGAAAGTTAATAATTTTCTTCAGGTACACTATCTAACCCCGGACTTTTATAAAATCGTAAAAAAAACTTTTTTTCCGTCCTTGGTCCAAATAAAAATAAAATAGAACACACTGAATAAAGTTTTGGTCTCAAGCTCAACAAATCTATGAATTTAATAAAAAAATTTTTTTTTTTTTTTTTTTCAAATACCCCTATGGCTGTGTGTAGCATTACATATGTCATTTTGGTACTTGAATTAGAGAAATAGCTCTAGTAGAGCGACAGGACAAGATAGAATATAGTAAGATATGATACTCGTAGGATAAAATAGTAGAGATATAGAAAAAAAGAAAGAATAAATATGTAAAGAAAAGAAAAAGAAACAGAATAAGAAAAATAAAAAGTGGGCAAAAATTAAGAAAATTAAAAAGAAAAAGAAAGATAGAAATAAAATAAATAACTTATTGATTGAATAAAATAAATAACTTATTATACTGAAATATCAACTCTAATCAAAACCAACTTGTACAAAGAGAAAATCGATTTAACAACTTTTTAGATAGTTTTTATGGCTGCCAAGCACGGGTTAGGACTTTAGTAAGCTTAAAACTAAAAAATAAGGCTTGAATGTACTGAAGTTAAAATGTTGGAAAATCAGTATATTTAGATATACTCGAGTACTTGGCATATTCATATTGCTGGCAAGGGGGCGATTGGAAATTAGCAATGAAATTTGAAAGAATGTTACCTAAAACGTATGAAATAGACCGCTTTCTAATTTTAAAAAATCTTAGAAATAATAAGATATGACAAAAGTTTGTATATTTATTTACTTTGAGGTCCTATTAACCAATTTACTCCGCAAAATCTGTCTAGTTATAAAAAAATTATCTGAAATCCGATTGCCACAACACATCCTTGATGAAACGAAAAACGGATTTTGGAAAATAATTTTTCGTTTTAAAACAGTCAAAACTCAACTTTGTTCGAAATGTAGAAAGAGTGTGATAATTAATTTTGTAGAAAACCTAAATCGCACCAAAATTTTTTTTGGAATCGAAGGCGATCTTTATACCCTAACGATTCTCATGCTTGCTGCTCAAACTGCTGATACAAATCTTTATTCTGAGCATTCCGAGAGTTTTCATGAAATAGTGCTGAAAAAAATCTTCTGCGTGGGTTTCCATTCAGTGTTCTTGAGTTGAATCGAATCATACTTACTCAATCGTCATGCATGTTTTTGCTTGACAATATTACATCTATCGATGCGCCATCTTCAGTGTATCGTTTCGTTCTCGAGAAGGAAAAATCATTCCAATGCACATCAACTGTTCACCCTGTATAAAAATCGACAAAGCATAGCCTAATATATTCCTTTCGATAATAGCTCTAGTACTCCACGGTATAGTCTCGTGGGTCAACTGTTGTTTATAAATGCTGAAAATTGCTCTTGTTTCTGCTTTTGTAAGATTTTTGATTTATGTTCATAACCTTAAACAATATTAACTCATTAAGAGCTTTTGGGACTGCAGCGCATTGCTTATTGATAAACGTAAAATCATATCAGCATAGGAGAAAAATCTGGTGTCTGTCGGTCATGCCATTGACTTGCTTCGTGAATAGCCGTGCTTCTCGTAAGAGAGAATTTTCATTAATATTGCCCCAAAATTCTTCGCAGTACGGAGTTCTTCCACGTCGATATACAGCTTTTTAAACGCGACATACTCCAACTAGAGATTGATTTTTCTTGTTCAAATATTCTCTCCAAGTTCCATGCGATGGTGAAATTGTGAATTTCATATTTACCACGATAAATATCAGAATTTTCTTTCGCTCTGTCAAAATTTCTCCTTTTCATGCATTTGGCACAGGGCCTGAGTAAGTTATTTATGTCATTACATAATTTCTTTTTTTTTTATCAATGTACTAATAATATTAGAATTTATAAAACTGTTGAGATTTATAAACAAACAAAAAATTTTAAAAAAATATTTAAAAATAAAAACGCTCAATGTAAACTTCAAGGACTCTCAAATTCTACCATTCCGTTTGCAAAATACTAACAACTTATGTGGAATTAAAAAGGGGTTGGATAGAATGTTAAGAATTTTAATACTCATAATACATTTTTTTATTTTTTTTTCTGATAATTTTTTTTTTCTTATTTATAAAATTAAAAAAAAAAATGTTCCTTTTAATTTTGTTTTTCCTATAACTTTTTTTGGTAATATTTTTTTTTTCTTGTACATATTATTTTGTACACTGCAGTTTCAAAATCAAAATTCAAAACAACCGATTTTGTACTATCCGCCTGACCACAACCTCGTTTATGTATATGTGTTTGCATAAATTCTCGAATGTATGTATGTATGTATGTACATAAATATATTTGTTACAAAATATGTTCCCAATTATTTGTTTCTAATGTCCAAAATTGCTTGTTTTACATAAACATAACTTTCTAATACATTGTATATATTTGTGTGTAACGCAGAAAGTTCCACTCACTCCTCCTTCTATCTAAATTTTGTTCACTTTTCTTCTACTTTTGTACTATCCTCATCAATATTTTCGCTCCTACAATGCCCATTTTCTAACTTGCACTCTATACGAATTTTCAATATTAAGATTAAGTTCTAAAAACAATTTAGTTTACTTTTTGTTTCTTTAAATCATTTAAATCAACTACAATCATTAGCTATAATTTATTTTATTTTTTGTTGTCTTTCTTTTCGCGACGCCCGCAATATATATTAATGGCATTTCGTTTACATACCCTTTTACATAATTACCTATATGATTTCTATCATTTTACTATGCCACTTAAAACATTTTTCCCAAAACCAAAAATTTCTGTAATCATATGCATAAATAAACAACAACAACAAAACTAATACATACATAAATCGAAATTCAAAATTGATATTGAATAAATTACCCCCCTCAACCTCCAATACTGCCCACCGCTGTTGCCCACTATTGTATGTATATTCCACATTCCAATCGGTTACAGGTTCCAAAGCCTGGCATATGCGTCTCACGTTCGAACGTCTGTCCGGCGGCTGTAATTTGCATCGCTGCAAGCTGTGCGGCAAGGTCGTCACACACATACGCAATCACTATCACGTCCATTTTCCCGGCCGCTTCGAATGTCCGCTGTGTCGTGCCACATATACGCGCAGCGATAATCTGCGAACGCATTGCAAATTCAAACATCCAATGTACAATCCGGATACGCGTAAATTTGAAAATTTGATGTCAGCGGCAGCAGCGAGCGCCGCTGTAGCGGCACAATCACCAACAGCAACTCAAATTGCAGCCGCCTCACAAGCGGCAATGGCAGCGGCGGCGGCTGCAGCGGCTTTTAATGCGGCGCAACAACAGCAACACCAACAGACGCAACAGCAGCGCGAGCGCGAACGTGAACGTGAACATCAGCAGCAACAGGCGCAGGCGCAGGCGCAACAACAATTGCAACACAATTTGTCACAACAACTGCAGCAGCATGCGCACAATTTAACACAACAGCAACAACAACAAATGTTAAGTATACAACAAACAACACAACCCTATCAGGTGCTATCGAATCAGCAGCATAATGCGACAACCGAATGATATAGCCAGTATTTGGGCTGGAACTATGGCAACATGTTGAACAGCTCAACGGCGGCATTAGCCTCAGCAACAGCCACATCCGCGAACGCAGGCACAACAAATACAAATCCTTTTCTATGGAACATCGATGAACCCGCAACGGCGCTTACGCCACAAACACAGCCGTCCCAAATACCACAAGATTTACCAAACTATGCGCAAGCGCCAACAACACAACTACCATTCAATTACTACGCGCGCGCAAGTAATCAACACTTTGGCTGCGCTGGCCACTCGTCATTGAGCGCGCGTGAACGTAATATTGAGTTTTTGCGGCGTAGCGAGCAGTTTGCCTTCGAGCAACTGCAACAACAACAAAAACATGAACGACGCCTAGAAAATGCAGAGTGTAAAAGTGCGCGCAAAAATGGCAGCAATAATGATGAGCTAAACAAGCGCAAGAGCGCGACGCATGCGCCTGCCGCAGCAAACAACACCGAGACAATTTTGCTATGCAACGACGATGACAGCGATGATGATGTTAACGAAGTTATGGAGACAAATGCGAAAGCTGCAGATTATAATGATGCAGTGGCAAAGTTTCTAAACTTTGGCGTTACGAATAAAGCAGTTGAGATCAATGAGATACCCAACGAGAAAAAGGCAACCAAGTCTGGCATGAACTCAACAACAATAGCAACAGCAATGAATGTTCAAAAGAAAGAGTATGAAGTGATTGAACAGGAGATCACAGCAGAGGCAAACGCTGCGCTTGACGCCACCAAACGTTTAGGCTATATCAGTGAATGTCCGGAGCAGGCCACAATGAACAATAAGTGCAATAATGAAGAGGCAATAACAACAAATACTACAACTGTAACCATAACACCAACATGCGCTGAGAATGAGAGTGAAATGTTTAAAAATATTGCAAACTGTGAGAATGTTACACAGCATGTGGCACACGTAGCGCTGGAGTAAGTTATTATAGAATACAGTTACTGCAAAAAGTATAGAACTACACACAAACAAACATCACAAAATTTAAGAAAGAAAACAATTAAGCATAATTTATACACAAATAGTTAGTTAGATATACTTTTTACAAGATGTTGGTTCAATATTTCTTTGAACGAAACGGTAAGCCAAAATTTCATTTGTCAATTAGAACAAAAATTACGAATATAACTACCGATGACTTGCGTAATATTAGCCGTGTTTTTTTGCGTGTACGCTTAGCAATCCATACAAATATTAAGCGCCAACGCAGATGCGGTTGAAAAAAAAAAAGAAGCTATTAATACACTGTTAGTATATGTACATATGTGTATGATTGGGATAAGCAGAAAAGGTCCGCAAAACATTTTCATGAATGAAAGGTGAGGTGGAGCTAAATAAAAAATGTATTTTCGTTTGCAAGTGGAAATTATAAATAAAATTTTCCTAAAAGTCCTAATCTCCAGGATCTTAAAGTAGCGTGAAACGAGACTTTTAAAATTAAACTACTAAAACATTTAAGAATTGTTGAAATTCACTTTGATACCAAAATAGCATGATATTTTCTGAGAATTTTTTTTAATTAAAAAAATCGATGAATAAGCATGTGATCCTCCTGTCTAAGCAAACCAGTGAAAACCGCTCAATCTAAGAATTCTTTGATGAACGGCTTATCTTAGAATTTGGTTAAAGCACGTCATATCTCAGGCCCATAATCAAGTCGTTGCTTAACACGCGTTCTAATTAAAATCTTGACTTAACTTAAAAAGACATTTAAAATGTTGGTCAATCATAGTCATATTAAACAAAGATTTTGGCTGAAATGAAATGTCCCCTTATGAAAAAAAATTAAATTGTTTGGTGGTATGAAGACATGTATTATGTTTTGCTAGGTCACCCTGTGTCAACTATTTTATTCACAAACTATAGTACACTATGGTATGGTATGATATATGTCTTGGAGTAAGCAATGTCACAAACACAACCATAGACACATACTGTGAATTTGAAATGTTAAAATTACGTTTTCGTCATTTTAAAATTAAAACTCCGTCTTAGACATAAAATGAATTTTAAGTTGACTATGACAGACATGAAATGATGTTTATTTTAGAATCATGTTTAAGTAGATAAAACTCTATTTTAGTTTGACTATGACTACGGGGCAAAACATTTTCATTTGAGGACTTTTCTTAATGTGCCCTCAGATCACTTTGCTATTCTGCATTCTTCTATGTCGGTATATCAAAAGCTTTTATTACTCGAAATTCTTCAAGATAGAGCATTTTCAACTAAATTCGCATTTTAAAAGATAACTCTAAGATAGGGCGTACTTCTAAAACACTCTTAAAGAAGTCTATCTTCCACCCATCCATCGATTTACAAAAAATGCATTCACAAATTTGAAACATTCTTCATATGTTTCAAACTGTAGAATAAAAATGTTTTTTAACCAAAATTTAATTTTTAAAATAAAACAAAGCAAGAACAATTACTTTTCGCTCCTCCCAAAACACAGTCAAAATATTACAATTTCGTTTTTTAATTTCATAAATTTTTTGAATATCATTATTATCGCAAGTAATATTGAACTATTTTGTTAAAAAGTTTTTTTAATTTATTTTTATTTGAAATCTTCTCGCGCTATGGAGTATTTTTGTACGCAGTTTACAATAAACAAAATACACTACAAACAAATAAAAACTAAAACCAATCAATGTCAATTTGACTCTCATGCATGTGGTGCTTATGGATTGCTCGGAACCAGACCTGTTAAGTAATGATTACTAGTCGTAATGATTACCGGTTTTATTAACTGTTTTTTGGAAAATCCTTCTAATGATTATTTGAAAAAATAATTCAAAAATAATCAAAAGCGATCAAACATATTTTTTTTATTGCATTTGACTACTTTTAATTGTTTGATTACTTTTGATTGTTTTTGATTACTTTTTTGTATTGTTGCAAACAAAAGCACATTCGGCAAAATAATCAAAAAAATCAAAAGTAACTAAACCAATAAAAAAAATTAGGTTTTGATTATTTTTGATTCAAGAACAAATCTAAATCAAAATAAAATGTTTGATTATTTTTTAACTTTCTTTTTTAATTTTTTCCAATGGCAATCAATTAGTGATCGTGGATTTTTGAAAACCACTAATCATTACTTATATCTAATGGGAACTTAAAGGTCTGCTCGGAACCTTGGACAATGTCGAAAGAAGATTGATTAGCTCTTGGACCATTTTAGAAAAAAAGTTTTCCGAAGAATATATTGTCTATCTCGCGTTGACAACGGTGACTGTCCAAGTAATTTTAATGATAAGCTCAATGAGCTATTGACAGATAGAAGCATAGTGTAGCGAATTAAAGCATAACGGGTTTATTATGAGGTTTTACAAAGAAACTCCGGTTCTGAAGGTTTTCCCATCGAAACTCGAATTCGGCAGCACAGAAACCCGTCTAAGATTGAAAAAGAGGTGAACGATGACTTGCCTCTCACTTTGAGTTTCGGTCAAAAACGCCTGAGCGGTTAAGCTCCAATTAATGATTATAATGAACTACTCCTCTCCTTTTTCAACTCTCACTGTGTCCCACATTTTCGAATTTTTAAGGCAAACTTTAACAAATTTACTATCCCATTTTCACTGTTTGTGACTGTAGCTAGTATTAAACATAACCGCCCACGAAGTAAATATCGCCACCGTATCACATAAACATTTAAAATCGAGCACCATATTTACAAAAAGGTTTCAGATTGAGTGTATTGATTAGCATTTAAGTATTCAATGGAAGAAATGAAATCTATATAACAAGAAAAAATACACTTAATACGTATCACATATGTATTAAAAGAAACGATATACATATATCTATATATTTCTTGAACTATCTTGATGTTATTTGTGTGTAAGGAATAGTGTTTACAGAAAAATACCAACAAATGTGAAGCAGGTTTCCCAAGAAGTTTTGAACAAAATATATTTTCAAAGAAATAGATAAAAATAAAGAGCATAATGTTTAAAATATAACAAAAGAACAAAATTGTATTAGTTGGCAAATAAATTTAAATATTACATAATTCTTAAAAAATTAAACAAATGTTTATGTAAAAAAAAACTAACAAAATAAGTATTAAACTAAAGGTGCAAAAACAGGAGTACGCAGTATATTAAAATCTTAGCAGTTCTACAAACATTTTCACTTTTAAGCACTCACAACTCTTTGAAGTTTCTCTGTGGTAGGTTATGTATGCATGAAAATCTTAGTGCACTTTGCCCAACTATGCCTATTAATATGTAAACGTAAACTTAATAAATTCACAAAAAATGTATAGTAACTATACGCTGTAAATGTGCGTGTACCTGTGTGTGTTTGTAATGTACACGGTGAAAAATTTGGAGGTAAATTTTTTATTTTTTTGGTTTCATATATGAACAAAACAAATTTGTGTTAAAATTTAAACTAGTGCAGTTTACGAGCAAATAAGTTTGATATTAGGGTTTCAATTTTAAGCCAAAAGCGGCAGATGCTTTAAGAAAATGTTGGCATGATTCAAAAGGAATGTTTAACCATGTACGGTTATATTGCATAGCAAAACTAGCTAACAGACCAAGCAGACGTTATCTTAAAATGGTTTAGAGTTAGCCGCCCGCCTGAGAAGGCAACTCACATGGACACGTATGCTGTCCGTTGTGATACCACATATTTCCCGGTGACACTAACTTCCAATTATTTAGCAAATCGCTGCGCAATAAAACTTCAGATAAGGCAGACATCGAGCTTTGATATATTCTCCGGAGGCCTAAGAATATCCGAACCAAGACACATGCGCCTAGTCCTAGCAAAAGCTGGACAGCTGAGCATTAAGTGATTTGATGATTCCATCTCGTGATCCTCCATGCAGCTTACACAGCTAGGATTGTCAAAGATATTCAGCCGCATCGCATAAACCTCCATAGTGCAGTGCCCCATCAACATCCCAATCACCATGGAGAGATGTGCTTTAGAGAACCCTAGTAATTCCGATCATCATCTGGGTCAATGACTGGCCAGAAGGACCTCGACACCCGACAAGAAGTGGTATCAGCCCAGCGTCTGTTTAGCTGATCCAAAGCCCACCTACCCAGAAGTAGACTGCAGGTAGCGAGAGGAATTCCCAATGTGCTGGAGTCAGCCACGCCCCTTTCAAGGGTACCCTCTCTGTGCAAGAGATCCGCATTGCAATTTACCAGGAATGTCACAGTGGCCTGGAACGCAGTGCCTTAATTTTACCCTTGACTGTCGGAGTAAATGTTAAACTCTCTGACAGTGACTACTTGAGACAGCATCACATCCACCGCATCCTAAATCGCGGAAACCTCCGCTTGGAATACGCTACAATGGTCGGGTAGCCTAAATGTCCTGCACTCCGAATTCTTGGCAGAGAACACCATCACATCCGTAAATAGGTTTGTCCCCCAGACCGGTTAGTTTATACTGAAAATTACGACGGGGAATTCGGGGACTTAATAAGAAAAAATGGCGAAATTAAAAGCCTTTTACCCAGAGCATTTCTTAAAAACTAATGGCACTTAATCAAGATGTTCTTAGAACTCACAATAGTTATCTACGAGGACAATATAGTCGAATAGATGCTAAAAACTTTGTAAGCTTATTTTTTTGAAAATACTTTTTTTTCAACAGCTTTGGCACACTTTCAAACTGTTTATCAAAGAATTTGGTTTATAATAATTGAGTATTTTTGGATTTCACTAAGAAGTGATATAAACATATTTGACAAGATTTCACACCTCACCTTTAGTGAAGACATTTGCAGATGTACGACCTTTAGTATCAATGCAATCGCGCAACGCAGCACGACGTAACACAGCACTAGTATTGAGCGCAAACACACACACGCATGCGAACTACTTAATATTGATAAGTGTCCCAAATTGTATAAATAAATAGAAACTATAGAAAAATATACATAAACAAATAATTGAAAATTTATTTTAATTACTGAAACAATAAATGCAATTAAAACTACACCGAACAAAACATAGTAGCAGAAAAACAAAGAATAAACTAAAAAGTTTTGAAAGTAACAACTTTATAACTACTACAAAAGGTCATTGCTTTTATCTAAATGTTTACAAAAACTAGTGAAACAAAAACAGTGTAGAAAAATAAAAATGAAAAGTTAACGGTGTCCACTAATTGTGGTAAAAATAAAAAATTAGAACAAAAGATTAAGCATAGTAAGTGTTGAGTATATACCAAAACTAGCAAAAACTTAAAAACTTGAACAAGAAAAGAACCACAACTTTAATAACAATATAGAAAAAATGTAATAATGTATTTATACAATTTGAAAACAAAAATGAGAGAAAAGGAAGCGTAAGCAAGCGCTAAAAACAAAAATAAATTAAAAACATACATATTTATAGAAACTAACGTGCAATGTAAGCGGATGCGTGGCATTAACAGGCTGAACAGTTGAGATTTTTATTATTGTTTTTTTTTTTTATATATTTATAATTATTTTTTATTAAATGCATTATTTGTATTGATTTATTAGAATTAATAAAAATTTTAGAAAACTAGTAATATATGTATAGTTTTAGTCATATAAATCAATTTAAGCAGGCAATAGTAGTTTTACTAATTATTATATAAGCTGATTTTTAAGATTATTTTTTTTAAGAAAATCTTAGTTTTTAAATATTATTAATTGCAATTAATAAATAATTTTTTGACAATGCTTTTTAAAATCGCTAGTGCTATACTTGTGTTCATAGTCAAAACTTTAATAATGAAAGAATTTTTTTTTTCATTTGTTTCGCACTCAAGCAAATAGACCCGTTTTATAGAATATATAGTGCGTTTCATAACTATAGCACACTCTGCATAGTTATGTTCTAATTATTTGTATATTATCATATGAATTTTAATATTTTTCTCAATTTTCACACTAAACTTACTGCCAACTACTAAATAATGCTAATTTTAGTTGTTTAGATATTATTAAAACAAACAAACATTTAGTCCAAAGTTCTCTTAACGTATTCTCTGCTAATTTAAAAAGAAAAATACAAAATAGTTTTACAATAGCACAAAAGAAAAAATGTAAAAAGTAAATTACATAAAAAATCATTTAACTGTAAGCAATTTAAGCATTTGTTTTTAATATTAATATAATTATATTTTTTTTTACTAAAACCGATGTACAAAATATTTTTATTAACAGCAATACACCTAAGCACATACATAAATACAACACACAAAATATATACCTTATAAAGCTCTTGTTAATCGACCAATCGTTAAATAGAAGCAAAAATTGTTTCAGAAAATAATCGAGCATTAAACGTCTAACCGTTCGTAATCGTCTAAGAGACTAGTTGACAAATTTTATTATGCGAACAGTGGTTTTCTTTCACCATTTTTAAACTTTCAAGTGAGCAGAATTCCTTATACAATCAACTGTAACCATGCGATTAATGACACAAAGTTCAATAGTTGCTTTTCAAATAAGTGACTACCGATCGTATAATCGTTTAACTACAAGAGCTTTAATAAATAGATAACACAAACACATCACTGTAGCACACATTGAATTTACTGTTTTAAAGACATTTCATTATTATTTTTTATGCAGTTTTTATAATTATTAAGTATGCATGTACTATATTTATTGAAAAATATATGTACATAAAATTTTTTTTGTATACTATATTAGGGATGCGCGATTAATCGATTATACAAATTTTTAAGTAATAGTTTCTCTGATTAATCAAAACTATTGTTATGTGATTAAACAGGAAATTTATCGTTTTAATGAAACGTTAATAATTATTCGCTGATTAATTCATGAATAAAGTTTCAGTGAATAGGCATATTCGATTTATTGATTAATAGCACATCCCTATAGAATATCATTACACTGCAGTACATAGCAACAAAACATCGATAGATGTTCTCCTTTGACTTTATTGCCAGCATTAAAATCCAATTGAAACCTAGCAAAATTTGTCTACTTTAGACATTTAACATTTGTTTGTCACTGAAACTCCATTTTTTTGTCTTAGAACTCCAAGTAGTATATTTTTATGGAACCACATGCAGACAACGGAACAGTCATTCACTATTCTTTATGTAGTCATCAAAGAAGCACGTTAAGAAGATTATCGAGAGTGTAACTAAAATATTAATGATTGTGTAGACGCTTTGTTGGCAACGCTGTTAAAATGTCACCAAAAATAGGCGACATTTTGTTGCCTTTGGAACACGTTCCCTTAAATTTTATTTAGGATCTCTGCCACAATTTGTATGCCCTAAACATGGCAGCCGTGACTTAACAATTGTCATTTATTGAAGAGTTAACTGCAATAAAAGCTATCGAAAACTGTCGAGTATACTTACGATGGTTTCAATGTATCGCCAGTTCTATCGATTTTTCATTGATATCTATAGTATCGATTACAGCATAAAATATGTTTTAATTAAATAAATCGTTTCCCAGTGTCCGAGAAGGGGTCTGATGAGAAATTGTTGACTTCGAAACATGTCATCCCATGCCATCGCTGTGCATATCGTTGTAATTTTCCTCGAATGTCAATTAACAAACAAACATAAAAATTCGAGCACTGCTCCAACAACAAATACCATAAATTGGCGATAGTTAGCTTTTTTCCACATTTGTATTTGCAATTCAAAGAAATTATCTCCTCTACAATATATATATATATATATCAATCTATCGATAGTATCCATCACAGCTAGCCGTACAATGAAAACGGTAAATAGCTTTTCACCTTCAATGTCTTGCCTCTGACCACTACGCTTAATATCGCTTAATGGGAAATGAGTATTGACAAGTGACACGCGTTTTTGGACCGTTGCCCCTACCTTTAGCTGGTTTTTATATCTCTTTTTAAAAAAAAAATTACTTCTTATTATTGGAAGCCTTTGCAAATATTAAATTTTGTATAGAAACATTATTTTATGCATAAATTAGTATTCTCAAATCCAGTGCCAAACAAAAAATAAAAAAAAAACGATTAGACAAATATTTTTAATACCATTTTTGCTGATTTGACACACTGTACTGTACTATATATATACATATATGCAATTTTAAAGCAATTGAGGCATTAAACTTCGCGCACGCGAAGAGGGGCATTAAGTAGTTACATAATTAAAACGGACGAGATGATAAAACGAAGAAATTGAAAAAAGGAAAAAATTAGCTACTGATAAATATTGCGCGGCATAGCAGAATTAATGAACTAATGTATTATATAAACGTATACATATATATAAATTTTTTTGATAAGATTTTAAGGTGCTAAATCCAAAAACAAGATCGCTAGCAAATCTTAGCGTTGTATTAAAAGTACAGTTGTAGTTCAACAGAGATTAACTTTTTTACAATTTTTTAAGTTACTATATACACAAATCAAAGACAATTGTTAGTGCAATTTTCAACAAAAAAATAAATTAGAAAAAAAAAACAATTGTTTGAAACTTGTGACAAATGTGTTGAACAGTAAAACAAAGCTTAGAAAATAACGGCCAAATTAGTTGCTGCTTGAGATCGAGAACGAACCGTATGTGCAATAATCACTAGTTTATACATTTAGAGATGCGTTTTTAATTAAATACTTATTATAAATGCCGTAAAATTTTAGCATATTTTTGTTTTAGTGAAAATTAGTTAGAAATATTTAATAAAAATAACTAAATATTAGGTAAAAAGTTAAATATGTTGAAAATATATAAATATTTGTAACAAGAACCAGAGTGAGCAAATGAGCTGATAACAGATAAATGTGTTCGTTTTTTTGTTTTTGGTAATTTTTATGTATTATTTTTGGAATTTTTTGTTTTTTTGCTTTTGTAGATTTAGAATTTTTTTTTTTGCTTTTGTAGATTTTTAATTTTTTTTTTGTAGACTTAAAATTTTTTTTTTTCTTGTAGATTTAAAATTTTTTTTTTTTTTTTTTTGTATATTTCTTTAATTGCAATTTTTTATTTTTCATATTTTCATCTGTAATAATTTTTTTTGCTTATTTTTTTATTTATTTTTTTCAATAGATTTTTTTTTCAAATGCCTTAGATAAGCAAATAAGGATAATAGCAAATATTTTGCTTAAGGTATATACAAAAACAATAACAATAAACATATTTTTATAAATAGAAATTTTCAAAAGCCAGTAATTCAAAAAAAAACGCTTAACTCAGTTGTTTGCAAAATTCTGGTGCAGGAATGCATTTTACATTTATTATAATATTTTTTAAGCAACAAATGTGTGCTTTATTACCCTGCAATAAGTATTTCTTAAAAACCATTTAAAAACATCAGCAAAACAAGCAAAATGAATGTATTCAATTTTTTTTTTTAAATACAAAAACTACAAATTTTTTTACAAAATACAATTTTAATTTTATACTTTTGAATCGTTAATTTTTAAGCAGAATCTATAAAATTGTACGTAAGCCAAAAAGAAAAATAAAAAAAAGCGCAAACAGCAAATGAAAATCAGCATGCAAAATCTTTTTATGCTAATTTTAACTTTGCTAACGTAGACTTTAAACATACAATAATTTTTAAGAATTTTATTTATATAAAATTTATAAATTTCCAATGAAATTATGTTAAATGTTGAGTAAAAAAATAGCAAAAAATAAATTTATAAAAAGAAAATATATTCGTAAGCATTTGTTAAACAATTTTTTACCTTAAAAATATTTTAGCAGAAAAGTAAGCAACTTTAGCAAGTGCTTGTGAAGTGTGAAGTAAAAAAAATAAAACAGACTAAAAATATTTATGATAAAACATAAAAAAAAATTAAATACAAACATTGAAATATTTAAAGAATAAAATAAATTTTTTAGTTATAAAAAAAAAAATGTTGTATTATTTAACATAATTATTTGTCTTATGCAACAAAATGAACTAAAATCACATACAATTGATAAAACATAACAGAAATTGTGAAACAGGGGGATTGGTGTGAATAAAAATAAAAATTTCTGTCAAATTTAAACAAACAAAAATTTTCTTTTAATTTCAGCTTTAGTAAGGCAGGCGCTGGAAAGCATTTTAATGTGATAAATTTATTAAAAATAAAAACATATACCCATAATTACTTAGTTTTCTTGAAAAAAAAAAATGAAGTCCTCCAGCGCTTTCTCTGAATCACTGCTTTTTTTTTTTGTTGTATGGTCTACAAGCAATATATATAAACTGGCTTGTGTGTTATGAATTGTGCTTCCAAACTCAACAGTTCAAACAAACTACATATTATAAAATATAATAATTCTCAAATTCATACAGAAAACAGCTGAATGTTTTATGGTATGAAGTGTGGTATTTGCAAAAATTCGTATGCATTTCTTTGTGTTTTAGGTCTTCGTGGTCAGCGAATTTTCAAAAGACATCGGCTCAATTTCCTGTTTTTTTTTTACTTTTATGTACCTTTATTTTTCACTGTGTAAACAGCGAAGATATTTTTTTAAATGTTTATAATTTTTAATATATTTTCTTATGCTTATATTTTTTACAGTTTTTCAATAATATTTTTTTTAAATTATATGCTTATATACTATACATAAATATTTGGTTTTTTTATACTAGTGTATACATTTTTATCAAGCGGTTTTATATTTCTTTGGGAACTACAGAAAATATAATTTTTCTATTTTAGTTTAAACTTGGCATGTCAATATGTTGTTTTGTCTTCTAAAGCCGTGGTAAAAATTTATTTGTATTTTTAAGTGAGTTCCATAGTTTTAAAAACTATAACATCTCAGAGAAATCTACAAACTATCTCAGAAAAATTGATAAAGCTGAAAAACAACTAAACCCTTATAGTTTGGAAAACCCAAAACACTATAACAAATCCTCTTCACAGGCAGTCGCTCGCTTGCGTTATACTGTAAAAGGGATATCTGAAATATAAAGCATTCAAATACAAAAACACTAATATGTAGGTATCGGCTTTACTTCATAGCGATTTGGTTTTTCTAAGCTTGTACAATTCATAAGTCATTGTCAAAAATATTTTCATAAGCGGGTTTCAAATTCCAAATGATATACGATATGGATTATTTGAAATGTTAAAAAGATTGAACAATAGCTTTTGTGAAACGATTTCATCTTTTTATAAAAAAAGTTTCTTGAGATATTAAAAAATTATTTATCTTTAAACCAAATTAAATTAAAATGATCGAAAAAACGATATAGAAAAAAGGAGGCTGTCGCATCTACCTAGTTTAATCCTAAATTACAGCGTGAAACGTTTTTGTCTTCTTTTATTTTCTTGAAAATAGGCGTTCAGCGCAAAGCTTAAAGCCCTAAATAAGGGTTAGCAGTAACTCCTTCATATCCAAAATTAGGGTTAGCCCTAACTCCTTCATACCCTTAATTTGGGTTAGCAGTAACTCCTTCATACCCTGAGTATGTGTTAGCAGTAACTCCTTCATACACATAATTTAGGTTAGCAGTAAGTCCTTCATACCCTAAATTTGGGTTAGCAGTAACTTCTGCATGCCCTAAATTTGAGCTTAATTACTTATGGTTAGCATTTGACTTTATACTATAATAACTGCAAAGGTTTTTAAACTGTATTTACGTCCTACGTCAGCTTGAAATGCACTTCCGAAGATATTAATGACTTTTTCTTTTCTGCAAGAAGACAATCCTAGAAATGAATAGAACGAAAGGTAACACTGAGGACGTCAGTGGCCAAATTTGACAAGGAGCGACCGCGAAGCTTACAATATGCAGCAGCCATAAGATTCTTCGAAATATTTCAGCTAGCGTTTTGGAATCCCTAGGTCTCTAATAGTGTTCAAGTTCAACAAAAAAGTAATCGTAAAAGAAAGGAAGAGTTGTTTTAAGTGTCCTCAAGGACGGAACTCTATTTCAGTTTCCAAGGCTCAAAGTTTTTACTGAATTTCATCCTTTCTTTAATTACTTTGTAAGTAAATGGCTAGTGTTTCCTTATTCCAAAAGAAAACAAGTTTTTTATCAAGTAAAAGTTAGATTTCAAGGGTAACGAACAAAAAATTTCCTTGAAATGATGTTCAGTTAAAGAATGGATATGTCAGCACCTCCTAGACCGGGGAAATATAATAAGACGAAGCTTTTCAGAAATAGTTTCAGTGTGTTTTAGCTGTCAGTCCGCACGAAAACCCCAATTTTGGAGTAAAGCAAACTAAGCACATTTCCTAGTTTTATTCATTTTTTGGTGCATAACCGCCCATTCATCAATTCCTTTCGACATTTTACAGCCAACGAGTGCCAGAAAGGGAAATTTTCCAAAATAAATTTTCTCGAGCAATTCTTAAGCAAGAGTTTTTTTGCTTTTTTTGACCTCAATAATACGCTTTAATCTTTTTTCTTTTTTTAAATTGCTTCTTTTGACTACACTTTTGAACACGTTTCGATAAAATTTGTAGAAGTATTTTTCGCATTTGGTATTTTGCTTTTGTATCAATAACTGTTTGCTTAAACTTTTATCTACATGCCCCACACGCATTCTTACATTATACACTCTTGTTGTTGCAGCACTTGGCTTATTTTTTTCAAATAAAGTTTAACAATTTGATTTTCAAACTTTTGACTTTGAATTACTGCACTCAAATGCTTTGGCAGTATTGTTTACATGTTCATGAAGAGCTACGTAAGGTTTTTTTTTTATTTACTAGGAGAAGTGTTAATCAAATAGGATAACAACAGCATTAAGGCGGGTCGATTTAAATGTGTAAATCTTAAGATTACACGACTGCCTAATCCATTATTATTTTGTGTGATTTTAAACGTTAGATGCATTTATTCGAACTATAGACAAATGCTGTAAACATAAATTTCCATATTTTGGAGCTTCAATTATTTGTTTTATTAGTACACCGTGCATTGTTGGCAGAGAACTTTTATCTGGTAGGTGAGCATAAAAGGAGAGGAAACAAGAGAGCACTGTATGGTTTGTTCTCCTGCTCTCTAAGCAAAATCATTTGAATTGCAAAAGAGCCTAACAATGTGTGGCATTATTGACAAATTTAATAGTTTAACTAAACATAATTGTTATAAGAATTATTATTTAGTAATGCCTCTATGTCCGTTTGTGCGACTAACATGCAATTTTAAAGTTCAGTAGATGTATTTTGCTCCTACGAATAATTGGGTTTTAAGTTTGTATATTTATTATAGGTTATAGATATAGATTTATCATAATATAAAAAACACTTAAAAAAAATGTTTAAGTGGCAAAGAAGAATGAATAGTATATCTGCCTCAAACTCGTCGTAGTTATATCACGCCAGCTATTTTTATATTATTATTATTAATATGAACTTAATGGCACATATATATCGATCCGCCCTAGTGTCTTATAAATAAAAATTTAAGCAAGTGCTAGAGTATGCTCATGCTAAAGAGTTTCACAGGCTTCTGCCACAATTAAGTATTGGCTAGCATTTTCTAATATATGTGTTTTTAGATGCTGGCATTCTCAAGCCTTCTCTAGTACCTACTAGACAATACTTCCAATGTTGCTAGCATTGTTGAGTATATGATAGAAACTTTTAAATGTTCATCAAGATTTCCAGCATCATCTAGTATTTTTGGATATTCTTGGTATCAGCAGGATAATGCTCTTATCGTACTCTAGCATAGGCATCCACGAGCTCGTACTCAAGTTTTGGTTTATAATGCCCTATATATTGCTTACAGTATTTATATTCTACAATCAACTCATACAAATATACACATGCCATTATACTCATTCATATATGCCTACGATCGCATACATACACTCTGTAATAAAACTGTAACTATTTAAATTTTATTGATATATATTTTTTAAAGAACTCTAAATTTAGTTCCGTATATATTTAAGTGCTAAAAATTTCGTAAAATGTAAAAACATGTAAACGTAAAACGTAACAACTTTGTTTCTGACCTGTACTCTGTACTTCTATTCGAAAGTCTGTTCTACTCAAAAACAAAAATCGATTCTAATACACATTGGTACTCTATAGTTCGTTCAAATTTAATTTCAGGTGATAGGCATCTCACTGCCACGGGTGCGGTCGCAAAAAAATTTGTTTTTTTTTGAATTTCCAATTTTTACCTAACATTCTTGAATTATTTTGATGAAAAAAATCACTATATGTTTTTTATAATCATAAGTAATTACATTTTTGTGGATTTCCGTGGTTAAATTGTTGTCCAACTTTGAA
This sequence comes from Merzomyia westermanni, assembly GCA_949987695.1. NCBI lineage: Eukaryota > Metazoa > Arthropoda > Insecta > Diptera > Tephritidae > Merzomyia > Merzomyia westermanni. The sequence goes on from OX465288.1 coordinate 196,641,907, forward strand.
CCATTTTGGCATATGTTTTCGAAATAGAGAGTACCAAATTTTCTACAATCGAAAAGGGATAGATCAAATCCGAAGGGAACAGAATGGAACTCGAACAACGAATGTGTTCTATTCGAAAATTTCTTACAGAGTACGAATCATTCGAAAGCGAACAAATTTTCTTTGGAGTAGATCTACAGAGTAAGAGCCCAGTAATGGATTCCGATTCTGCTCTTTTGCTGCTAGTTGGGTTGAGCTGCAAAATTTATGTTTAATATTTTTATCAACAAAATTAAATAGTACTTTAGTTATCTTACGGAGAGTGTGAATGGGGACGTATGAAAAGTTTTAACCTTCACTTAGTTCGATGCAAACTAAACTTGCTACACAAAGGCGCGTTTTGCCTAGTCAGCTTTCAGTCTTACTTAGAGTTTCTCAAAATTTTAGTTAAGCTTTCAGGAAAACTGGCACATGACAAACATACTATTTAGTATGCTTATTTATATATGTATATGTATTTAAATTAAATACCCGAAAATAAAATGTATTCACGAAAAATTTGTTTAGAATGAATCCTTAATAAATTTTGCAACAACGACATTACATTTCCTCTTTTATAAAAAACATTCCTTTATACAGCATACATCACATACACATATTTACACACAAACACAACGTATCACCTGCCACATACCCACATACATATACATATGTACACTTTGTACTACTTTTTTTCTCTCTATATTTTCTGTCTGTTTTACACACACTGTTTGTTTCTCTCGGGCTGATTATCGCCCTCCATGGCGTGGTGTATGTTCTTTTTCGTTGGTTACAGGAGGACAAATTGGACGTCATCATCTAAACGATACACCGCTCTCAACAACATCATCAAATTCACCACCACCGCCACCCCCACACGCATTCACCATGCATTTAAGTGCAGCATTAAAAAACGAATATCATCCATTGGACGATTATATACGTGGCAACAATCCTAATGGCGTACAAGCTACACATCTCTACAATCCAACAAGTCCAGGCGGTTTAGGCAATGGTGGTCCAGGTGCAAATAATGCCGCCATTGTACATAATTCACATCATCAAATGTCCTATCATAATATGTTTACACAATCACGTGAGCCGGGCACTATGTGGCGTTGTCGATCCTGTGGCAAAGAGGTTACCAATAGATGGCATCATTTTCACTCACACACCGCACAACGTTCGCTATGTCCCTATTGTCCGGCCACATATAGTCGCATAGATACGTTGCGTTCACATTTACGTGTAAAACATCCAGAAAGATTACTCAAATTGAGTCCGACTTTGTAAACGTTGCGTTAGTTATAGAAGAAGCAGCGCGAAGAGAGGCTGAACAGCGCTATCAATGGGGGCTACAACATACTACATATTGAATGAGATAGACTCAATATGAATTAGAAATGAAATTTTATTGAAAACAAAAAAATTTTAAAAACAAAGTCTTCAATTCAAATTTATCAACAAAAAAAAAATATTACAATTATTAAATTCGATACGCTCAAAAGCGAAAACGCTACACTGAAAAAAAGGAATGTGTAAAATGTATATGTACACAAAGTCTAGCTAAATAGCGCATATAATTTAAGTTAAACAATAGCAAAAGAGGCAGTAAAAAAGTCATACAAATGCCAAAAACAAAAAAGCAGCAAAATAAAAAAAAATAAATTTAACACTCAAAACAAAGGAAACTTTTTATTGAGCACAATGCAAAATATGGACGTAACAACAAATATTGTGAAAATGAGAGCAACCAAAAAAAAAAACAACAGGATCTACAGCAACGTCAGCGGAGCGTCAGCAGAAGCCAACGAAAATCAGTCAATCAACTAAATGCCACCGAAAGAAAATAATATCGCTCTAACCGTTACACCAAAAAAAAAAAATTCAAAACTAAAATTAATTATATATATTAATATATGTATGTATGTACTAGGGAGCTAAATTTTCATAGAAACTGCTAAATATTAAAATATACAAAAAAAAAACAAAAACACACTTTAATAATGCATATGTACATATGTATATTAGAGTTGTGTTGTTTGCAAAGGAACTAGTTCAACTCAACGATACAGTTGTGTGTTTAAAATCGTGCAGTGAGCAGCAAACTTCCTGCTGGCCGCTAACGTGTAAATAGGTAATTTACCAACACACCAAAATTTGGTTGAAAATGTAGCGAATGGTGAAATTTCAATAGTTAGCTATGACTTAACTAACTAGACGAATAACTAGTTCGTTCGAACATTTAATTCAACGAATCACCCAACTCTAATATATTTATATATTTATGTTTGCTACTATTGTTATAATTAATCTTATGATAATACTATTACCATTATTAATAAAACGAAATTATATGAAATTTAAATAAATATATGGGTAAATGTTACTACACCCATATAAAGTACATACATAGAAAAAACCAACAAATTTTTTATGTAGAGTTTTTAACTAAATCAAAAATTTTGCAGTGTGCTACTACTTAAATAGATCCAAAAAAAATATTTTATAAAAAATGTAATAACAAGAAAAACTTTGCTTAATATATTAACAAAATGCAGCAATTAAAGAAATCTACTATCTAAATAATTACATAAATGGTTGTATGTGTAGCTTATATGATAACCCTGCAGTAAAATCAATTAGTTACCAATTAGCTCACAACTAGTGGGTAACTCAAGCCAATTTGTTAGGCAACTGTCGTTTTCTCTCTATAAGTAACTGGTATTTTTAACACGGACATATACTAAAAGATGTCAGGTTTCAAGCAGAAATATACCAGCTGAAACTAGTTCAAAGTAGTTCAGCCGCTAACTAATTTAAAATAAAAAAAATTTTGTTTTAATCATGCTATGTGAAAATAGTTCAAAAGTTCTAGCCCTATTGTATAAATACTCTGCTCATAGGTTCGAACGCTGGTACTCCAAAATGTTGACTTTTTATTTACCACATTTTTCCCCTTTAGTTATTAGTTATGAACTAGTTTATGGTTAGACTATTTTGTGATTTTCCTGCAGGGAATCAACGAACTATAGATTGTATTTACAGAAACACTTATACATTTCAAAATTTAACAAACATATGTACATACAAACAATTTCATTAAAACCTATAACTCTCTTTAAGTCAGCTGTTATTTAATTAAAAATAGGTATAGACGCAGACTCCATTCATAAAAGGAGATAAAACCTATCAGCTCCAATCAGCAAAAAAAAATTTTTTATCTAACTCAATTTAATGACAACTACACTTACCTCTAAAAATTTCAATGAATACAAAATGTATGCAGTTGCCAGCTTTTCATAATGTTTTTGGAGCTAGCAGATTTTCTAAAGCAAGTGCAGTAATCTCCCACCTTTGCAGCAGCTTAAAAAAGTCCTTTGGAGTGAAAAGAGCCACAATATATTCCTGCCTTTCCTTAAAAAAGTTTCTTTATGAAGTGAGCGCTTATTATACTGGCTTTTATTATTATTTTATTTTTAAAAACGAAAAAATTATACAATAAAATCAATTTTTCCTACAAGACGTGGCTTAGCTTTTTAGTTCTATCACATTTTTTTAAACTTAAATAAATGCGTATTTCTAGAATAAATACTTGTTATAGAGGGTCAATATAAGAACTGTGAGCCTAAGCTATAAGTGCAAATATAAGTACTTTGGTCCTCAGCACTAAGCAGTTTGTAAAGTCTAATTTGAGTACTTTTCACTTAGCACTAAAGAGTTTGTGGCTGTAGATATAAGTACTTTGAATCCCAGTACTAACGAGTTTAAATAAAAAAATTTAATACTTTAGTGCTTAAATGTATGCGCACGGCCTAAACAAAATTAAGTGCTTCAAGAAGGAAATGTTATAATGTAATTTCTTTTATAAGCACTTATATAACGCAGTCTTGTAGGGTATTGGTATTGGTTGAAGCGGTTGGTAGGGGAGTGTGAGTAACATTTTAAATTATGAAATTTTATATTTTTCTTATATGTCACCAGGTTCTTTTCTGATATAATTATCTACTTATATTGAATTCATACCCACTAATTAAACAAAATAGAAAAAATTTAATTTAAATTAAACTAAAAAATACCTTATTCTTGAAAATTGATTGACACCACTGAGTTACGCTCTACTCCTTAGCCTGGAGCTTACACACGAGAAAATAAAAAAGCCAAATACTGATTGAACGAAACAAGTAAAACATTTTGAGAGAGCTAGAAAAAATGTTTTTATGAGATGGGGAAATCCAGTTGTAACTGGTTGACTTAGCAAAACGCCAGACTTGGCGCCAATTTAAAAACGATAGTTATCTACAGAACAAATTTTAAATTTGCTACATATGTACATACAAAATCATACCCGCAGAGCATCAAATTTCAAAAATGTTAGCAGTAAATAGATAGGTTTTTGTATACATTTAATATTCCAATTTGTAAATTTTAATAAATGTAGAGTTCAAAAACTTTAAAAATAATTGCTATTAAATAGTTAAAGAATCAATATTTTGTAAATATGTACATAAGTTGTGTGCCCTAATCAGTGAAATAGCCAAAAAGAAAAAAAAAAAGCTTGCAAAGCATACAATTTCTATCTTGAATGCATTACCAGCTATTATCTTATGAAATGAGTTTGAATTTTAGTGAGTTCGTTAATTCTATAACCATTTGCTCCTAGAATTGTCTTTATCAATAGTAATACCATGTGCACACTATTGTTCATTCTTAATTTCGTTGTAAATCATGTTGAAAACAAGTAGTTTCGTCTTGTTTATTATAAGATTAACTCATATTTGCGCTCCTTTATGATTGAATTATTAGTTACACAGCGGTACAGCTGTCAAGTGAAAGTAGGAATCACTGGTATGAACGCACTTATTTTATGTGAACTGATTTATACAAAATTAGTAGTGCTCAGCTGTAGTAAAAGTAATGGTTTCAGTGCAGTTAAAATATATAAGGAGCCATTTAAATAATCAAATCGAAATTAATAAAAACAAAAACTACTTCCATATATTAATTACATTAATATATAATGTTAATAATTAATAAACAATTAAGAAATTCATAGAAGTAAAATTATAACGGCTCGACAAAAAATTTAGATAATTGTAAAATATTAAGTGCAACAAAGCGTTTCAGTGAAAGCAAGGTTTCTAAAAAATGTATGTACTTGAAATTATATATTTAAACTAAAATCGTATATACATACATATAAAAACAATTTTATACAATTATTGTAATTGTAACAGTAATTCTACTGAACTCGATTGTAAGAAATATTCATGCCATACTTTTAATATACTTTTCTATGTGGTGAATTTAAATATTAAAAATACTTACACAAATATGAACGGTGTATAAAACTTAATCAAAGATATTACAACATAGTACAGTGAAACCTCGATAAAAAATGTAATTAAATGTAATTAAATGTCTGCTGAATCTTTTAAGAAACATTAGATGCATGAACCGCATCGATATAAAGAGAAAATTGCAGGAGCACGCACGGTGAGATTAAGAACGGACGAAGAAATTCCAGAATATGTATGTAAATAAGAGCATCGTTCACAAAAACCCTCCAAAAAAACAATGGTGACGCAGAAGTCTCGTGTTCTGAATAGGTTGCCTGTTCAATTCTCGCTTGTAAAGACCTCGTAAAAACCAAATTATTTTATTTTTCGTTTCATCAAACTATGCTATAAATATAAACAAGGAATATGTATAAAGTTAAGAATAGTGCATTAAATTTTAAAATTCACCAGCTTACCCCACTAATACATTGAATCAGATTTTCCGAATGGTGAATTTCAACCCTTGTTAAGCAGTGGTTTGTGTCCAAGCTTTATCTACTTTAATTTAATCGGTATAGAACGTTGGAACGGCTGAATAAAATATGCTCACTTTTGAAAAAAAGCTAGTTCGTTCAATTCTATTAATGATGGCTCTGCATCGAGGTTTCACTGTAACCTTAATATACCAAATCATTTAAATCTCGCTAGTTATGTGTGGTAGCCTAAAAAAAAGTGTTTTCATGCTGAATACACACATGCAAATGTGAGAACATAAATATTGTACATACATTTATAGAACTTAAAAACTACATTAGTTTTAAGAAAATCCTATTAAAAAAGAAACTAACAATTAATATTAAAGAAAATATGCTCAGTTCCTCAAATCAATGACTGGTTTTCTTAAAAGCTCGCATTATTAAACAATTAAAATAGTTACATAATTTAAAATTATGGTAGAATAATATACGAACAGCAATTTAGTGCAGTGTTGCCAGTAATTGGACAAAAATGGATCAAATGCAGCGCACGCAAATCTTACCATTCTTAAGTAATAGTTTGAAATATGGGATATTTAAAGCGTCTGTGAAGATATTGCTATACAATTTTAAGATATTTATTTTCGTAAGCAATAAGCTTTTATTATTTACAGCCATCATAATGCTTGAAAATCATAATCGCCCCTTTATGGTTCAAAAATCGCAAAATAAGCCGAAATCTCCTAAGCTGGCATTACTGATTTAGCGTGCTTGATGTGGTTCAATGGTTTAAAAACTTCACGAAACTCATTTCAAACAGGCTTTTGTAACACTAACTATTGAACAATTATTACGTACAAAAATAGCAAACAGACGTACGCGTTCCAGCCATAAAAAACCTAAAGACGGCTGTTTAGCAGCAAAAAAATAACTTATGAGTACCCAAGCTTAGCGACTAACAAGAGAAAAGTCATGAAGTTCTTCCATTCTTTTGTGAAATATGACGAGAACGAATGCAAGAGCACACTATCTAAAATTCAGTTTCAAAAACGTTCCACACTTCAATGACAGCTGTGGCGTTCTTGAAAAATATTCTGAACTAGGTTGAATGAATGCCGATGATTTTTCTATTGATCCCTAGTAAGTTTTGCAAAGCAGCGTGGATTTATAAATACCGCTTTTCAGTAATACTTTTGTATTTGTGGCAGTCCATCCACCCGTGCGACGTTTACCCTGCTGTGACCGAAGAGTCGTTGAAATTGCTTTCGAACTTTTTGACTCAAAAACAATATTTAAGTGTTTTTTTTTTTTTTTAATTTTGACATTTGTGCTTTTATATAAATTATGCGCTCGACTTATCTAAACTAATTAGTTTTAAGTGAAACCTAATTTTATAAGATGAAACAATGCAAAAGCACTATTTTGCCGCAACTACAAACAAATATCAATATACCTCAAATGCATTTCAAATTTATTATGCTATTAATATTAAAAATATTTTTAATTGAATTTTAATTAAAGCAAGTAAATAATGTATCTACTTGCATATGTTAAATATTAGTTACTTGCTTACTATGTTATGTATTGCTTTAAGTTTAGCGCAAGTGGTAAGAATGTAAAAAAAAATTTTTAAAAAGTGTTTTCTTGTGTTGTATTTAGCTACGTACATTTTTACTTTTCAGTTACAAATTGTGCAAAGTAGCTAGGATTGATCATGTTTTAAATTACCAAGTAGTACACTTTAAATTGTTATTTGCAGTGAGAGCACAATTTAAGCAGCAAAGCGGGTGAAAAAAAATGTATAAAACAAACAAAATTTGTTTGGAAATTTAAAAAAAAAATCAATAATTTCTTAAGTTTATAAAAATTTGTAAAATCTAAATTACAATCGTATAAATAATATAATAAATACTTATTTAAACTGTTTACAGTTGCTTCAAGTAAAAGTACATATGTACTATATTTGCTTTTAATATATATATATATAACAGACTCGTAATTCGGCTTTAATTTAGTGTCCTTATTTAAAATTAAGCAAAGTGCCCTCTTGCTGAGAACCTTAAACATTCATGGAAAGAGCTTACAATGGCAAATTAATAAGCACTCTCTATTCAGATTGCCCTTTCTCAACAAAAATAATTTATTATATTAAGATCGTTGATAAATCATAACTTATGCATGTTTACTAGGGTATCCTTCATTATTGATTTAAATTTCCTTGTAATTTTTGAACTGAAAACTAATATCGAAACAAAAAATTTCATATCTTTTTCAATTTAATTTTTGCCGAAACCATAGCAAATTCTCTTCACAAAAATGAATTTAATTTTTGAACTTTATGTTTTTAAAGATTTTTATAAAATAAATTTATTTGTGTATAGTGCGTTTCATAACTAGAGCACACTCGTTTTGAAATGTTTGCATCATATATATAAAAAAAAACTTGAGTTTAAATATTTTTATCAATGAAATCTGGTTCAAAAGCGGTATAAATCAGTATTCTAAACTTTCTTTCACATCTTTTAAGACCAGTTCTGACATATTTTAAATCAGAAAACCGAAAATATAGCGTTGTAGCCCATCAAATTGCAATATAAAAAAGTAAAAACTTTAAGGGTTGTAAAAATTGCACTTAATTTCTAGAATTTAAAAAAAAAATTTAAAACGAAATTTTAAGCTAGACTTATGAAACGCAATATATAGTGAAAACAGCTCGATACGGTTTCTCGATAAATTCAGTCCTTTAAAATATTTAAGGTTAAAGCTGGCGTGGCTTATAGTTTTCTGTTGTTGTTAGCTACTTTTTCTCAAAAAATTTAGTTTTTTGCCATTGTTAAGTTTTGGTTTTATTGTTTTGTATAAAGATTTGTTTGGCAAAATAATTTTAATAATAGTTTGAAAAAAAAGCTAACAAAAAAAATACTACAAGTTAAAATATGAACACTTAAAAATAAAAAAAAAATAATGTTTACTATTTAGTTATATTAGTGTTAAGTCTTGAAATTTAACATTTTGTGATATTCAAAATTATTATTTTTGGAGTTTAGTTGTATTTATATTAATAAAGTTTACAGAATTTGTATTGAAAACTCATTTAAGTTATTTCAAAACATTTGCAAACTATTTTTATGTGATATACATATGTATTTGGCCTCAAAACAAACATAAAAAATTAAAAAAAAATTTATTACTAGTATTTGTGTAAAATTCTCTTCTGGCTCCCCAATTCCTGCAACACAAAATGTCAAATGTCAAACTTAAACATTACATATTAAACCATTTTGAATACAAAAATTTTAATTCTCATAAAAAATCTTTTTTGTTGCATATAAAAATAAACAAACAAAAAAGAAGTTTTATAACTTTTGTCCTAATTAATTCAGCTTTTTTTAATTTTTAGTATACAGCGTTATATGTATGTATATTGATTGATTTTTTAAGTTTATATACAAGCTTTTCGTTAAAGTTTATTTTTGTATAGATCTTATGTAAAATAAGGAAAACTTGTGTTTACATTTTGTTAAGGCGTTACATTGAACTAAAAAAAATTATGTACCAAAAAAAAATTTGAAATAAACAAATTTTAAACATAAACGTTTTGATTGATTTCTATACACTTGTGGTGGAGGTATTTTTTCTTTATAGTTATTTCTAATTTACCCACAGTATGAGATTTTTTTATGTACGACATGCATAGTATGTTAGAGGCATATTATTATGTGGGAATCATCATTTGGAATTATCATTTAATCTTTCATTATTTACGCAACGAGTCTTGCAGCCAACAGGAACACCGAACTGCCATACAAGGTGTGTTTACTAACAAAGTTAAGAGGCATTTTCACAATATCCGGTTAACGCTAAACGGCAGTTTATTTTTTTTTTTTTGTCAAATAAAGTAGATGGCGAAAACGGTCTTAAGAGCTCTTAATAACTCAGTAAAGAACTCTCAGTGATTAGAATGTGTGTGAATATAGCTGGCTGCCGAAAAGATTGCGTGATACGTTTATTAAAAGCGATGAAAAAATCCGCAAGAACTACCTGTACTCGTTTAAGAAATATAACTTCTTAGGCCCGTTAATTATAATTATATGACATTCACACTTACACACATGCAAGCGTTGACAATTTTATGTTTACTGACTTTAATGCTTACGAATTTGTAATCCATTAAAATCGGTTTGAATGGGAATGTGTGCGGGTTTCCATTCAATGCAATGCACATAAATTTCCACTATAAATATTTCAATCGGAATGGTAATGGAGTTCCATTAAAAACCATTCTTAGCGCTAATGAAACTGGTATAATTGAAAAAAAAAATTTTAAAACAACAAAGTAAAAACATAAAATAGTATATAAAATAGTAAAATTAAAAAAACAAAAACCATAATGCTGTACATAGTGGCACATATACAAACTATTATATACTCTTCCACTTAAGGGTCAAATCGTCGCATATTTATGTATGAAAATCTAGTGAGTTAGATCAGCAAAAGTACACGAAGCAGAAGGCCCAACCAAGTCTTTTTTTGACATTCTATGTCTCTTTCTATCACACGTAGAAGTTGGGAGTTTGAACACACCATCAAACGCCATCTTGAACACTGTCTCATACTATGTTTTCAATTTGTACGCCTTCACTATAAAAAGAATTTCAATTCGCATTGAAAGTACAGTGTTTTGACTTAAACTTCAAATTGGTCGAGTATATAAAACCACTCTCATATTCGAAGCGAGTTGAAAAACTGCTGACTTAGAGCACAAAAACTACACCAAAGTGTTTTATTTATATTTTGTACATATTTCACGTATTTAAATATATTAATTATGTTGTTTATAATTTTGCGAAATAATTCACGTGTTTTCTATGTACACTTTTCACAAAATTCGCAGCTGTTACGAAATGTCAGTTCAAGACGTTTTCTTTGCTATTGATTTAGGTGCATTCGTAAAAACATTTGATAAATATATGTGTTTAGCAAATGGGCTTTTTTTTTTCATAAACATTTTTTTATAAGCATAAACAAGGTATCCCTCAATTTTTAATTTTGACAGATACCATATCACACTTGTTCTGGTACACATTGGGTCGAACGCCGAAAACGAGAGTGAGTAGTCAAATCACTAGCAAGTAGTTTACCACAGGAAATTAATAGCAAAAAGCACTCTTCTCCAATTTACTAATATTAAATAAAAAAGGAATTATTACTAGCGAGTTAAAGTCAAATTTCTCCCATAGTGAATTACCTGCCAGCGAATTGATGTTTTATGGTTACACACTTTCACGGTACTTATGGCACGATTCGGCCCCAAGCTTTCATAAATATACAAGCACATATATTTCTTCCATAAATAACAATATTTAGTGAAAATAATTAATAATTAAATATTAATATTTTGTGTGTATTTTTATATTCATAAAGAAATTCAAATAGAAATGTATATACAATTATTAAATAGATATAGGCGTTTTATTTAAATTTCAAAATTTAGAAAATATAATAAGTATAACCAATTTAAAAAAGATTGAACCCTTTAGCGTTGGTCGATTGTTGAATTCTTTCTTGAGTCGACGTCAAACATCCCTTTTAACGAAAACCAGCTGGGTCATTTAACTATTACAATAATAAGACTTACTTTGAGGTGACACTTAGGTTAGAAGACATGTAGATCAGTGAACGGCATAAATCGCTTACTCAATTTGAGAATATATTAGTTTGTTATAAGGAAAACGGCTATGTGTTGGTAATATTTGACTGGCCAAGCAATAAAAACAATGCGACATCGCACGGCACCAACTTGCCCCGTTAAATGCTTATAATCAATCCTATGAAACTATATAAAATTTGCTGCTATTCTAGTGTTGACGTTGCCGAATGGGTTGTAAACCAGTAAAAAGCCGATTGTGTACGTGTGAAGGCGATACCAAGGAAAGTAAATGCCGACCATTGATTTAGATCGATATTTGAGGTTTGGGGAGATAATTTTTATGAAAATGTAAAAAAATAATTTCCAAAAGTGGCTATGTATTGAAATATGCAATTAAACAATAAATTAAATCATAAAAAGTTATCTAAATAGTATATATTCCATGTCTAGTTTTTATATAAAAAATAATTTTTTACCTTGTGAAATATCAACATCAAAGTATAGATTCTTTCTCGCATTAAATATTTGATAGTTTATTATAAATAATAATAATAAACAAATAAATTAATAAAAATATTTCTTACATGTATATGTGTACTATTTCGAAGTAAATTTTACAAGAATAATGATAGCTTTGAAGGATGTATGGATTTTCAAGAAAGCATCCAAGGAATGAAAAATAAATACAAATAAAATAAAATTTAATAAATACCGAAAGTTTATATTTGTAAATTTAATTTTTATCTTTGCATTTCTTTTCTGCAAAACGCTAGTTATATAAACAAAGACAACGTTTGGAAGCACAATTCATATTTTGATTAATTAATTATTGGTTTGCAATACTTAATAACAGTGAAACCAAAGTTAATTTTTTTTTTATCAATATACAAATATAAATATAACTTTTTGAGGCTCTACTGGAGAGATTTCAGAGTCATAGGATTTATCACAGTAAGTACTCTCGCAGCCTAGATACAACCGCAGATATGCATTGAATGTGAAGGTGAACGGAAATATATGGATAACGGGTTAGTACCTATACAAAATTGTTGTCCCTATACATATTTTTTGTATTGACCCTGAAGGAAGCATGGTTGTCAGTGCCTCTAAAGCTCATTGGTGCGTTATCGGTAACACTTTAAATTAGCGGAATCAACCCACCCCTATGAGAATTAATGCAATCGATTACTGGTGCATTGCATTTTGGTTTTTCTCCTACGTAAAGGATACGACTATAGCGGCACGCCAACTGAGCCAATGTTTTGAGCTTAAAGCTGAAGTTATTGGTGCGTTATCGGTAACCTTATAAAACACCTGATTCGACCAACCTTATGAGAAACAATGCGATCGATTATTGGTGCTACATCGTAATTCGGTATCCGTAACGTAACCTTACCGATCAAGCATGTTGGTTTTTCTCTTACGTTAAGGATAGGACTACAGCGATACGACAAACGCACCAATTCAACTTAAGTCACCACTGTAATCTACTATTGTTATTTGTTTATTTATTTATTTGTTTTAAGTCGACACAAACATAAAGCGGTCGACTAATAGCAGATATTTAACGTAATGTTATAAATATGTGATTATAACAAAAGTACAATTAACAAAACAAAATAAACTTAGGTCTAACAGATTGTACAAATCTTACAAACTAGACAGTACAATTATAGCATTAGCTGAAATGGTTGGAGAGGCCGTGTCTCCATTTCACCTTTTAAAATGATCGATATATTCCTTTAAAGTTTTGCTTAGAGACCTTAAATGTCTGAAAATTCACTGGATGGTTGAAGAAGCCGTGTCTCCAATCCACCCTCACATTCGGTCGAATTATTGCTTGAAAGTTGTGCTTAGAGATCTTGATTATCCACTGGTTGGTTGAAGAGGCCGAGTCTTCAATCCACCCTGAACATACGGTCGATTATTCATGCAAGGTTGTCATCAGCGATCTTGGTTATTAACTGGATAGTTGGGAATGTTTCCAATCCATCTTTTTTTAAAAACGATCAATTTATTCTTTTAAAAGTTTGCTTGGAAATCTATCTTAAGTGACTGCATGACACTGTCTTTGGCATTGCCTCTTACGCGCGAAAAATTTTGACAGTGACTTATTGCCATTTTCCAGATCAATTGTAAACACGTGTGCTTGTAAAAAACCGCAAACATTTAATAATACAATTAGTTGTGCCGCCAAATAAAATTGGTGCCGATTAACGACTTCATTTGATTGAAAAAATTAGTTATTCCAGACTTGTGCGTCAGTTAGTTAGTTACGTTAGTATGTTAGTTTTTTTTGACTATAATAGGAAATGTCAACGGCAAATAAGTAGAGACTCTCAGCTGACCATTTGAGCAGCTCTGCTGACCAATTATACCCCATACAATGCAATTTGATGTAGACGTTTAACATGTACTTGTCATTGGAAGTTCACCAGTCTCCTTAGAACTACTGACTGTGTAGAGTATACATGGTTCTTGCGGACCCACTTGCGCACTTGGGAGCTGATATAGGTCTGCTACTAGCCTAACTACAGCGGGAAAATCCTATCGGATCTTCGGGTCGTGTATTTCATCTGTCTCTTCCGGTTAGAAAATGTGATAAATTTTCCTTAGGGCCAGGCTAAATTTGCCCTTTTAATATCAAGGGCCTACCAAAGAAAGCATGTGCAAGGCAGTTTGTCAATTTAACAAAAAAATATATTCCCTCTGAGGGCATCTCCACATCACAGTCGTATTCTCTATTCATTAAGGTATTACATTCAATGACATCTTTTCGGCGATTGAACAACTTGAATGAAATCGTAGAAAAGCTAGGCAGGCCCTGGATTGGAAAAGCTAAGCAGGCTCAAGCGAGAAAAAACTAGGCGGACCTTTACAGATCCCTGCTTAAGTTCCCAGTCAAGCCGTAACCTGGGGAAAACTAGGCAGGTCCCTTGCAGAATATACATCAAATTGCCCGTACATTTGGAAAACATACGCTTTTCATGTCAGAGCCCTAGGCAGAGTTGCATATTGTAGGGAAATCTAGCCAGGGCCTATGTTAAATATAGATTTTTCTAAATTATTTCTACCCCGGTTATAACAGGTGGCTGTTGGCGCCCAGCTGATTATTTTGAACAAAGCCTGCTATATTAGCTGTGTGTAAGATAACGAGAGGGCTCATCAAGTTACTTCAGAATGTCTCCAAAGGAAGGACTCGCCAGTGTAGCTGTTAGCTTATGTAGTAACAAGTGGGCTGTCCCTCATCTGGGGTAGATGTCAACTCTACCTAACGTAACAATTGAGTTCGCTGCCTTTTGATTCCATCTTCCTACGAAGAAGTCGTTCGGAGTTGGTAAAATCTTAGTCCATCAGTTCGGTCTAAAACACATTAGAGTTCAGTTCACGTTCATATGTTAATTTATTTCATTTTTTGTGTTGAAGCATCGCCTTTAGCTGATTGTCTTGTTGTTGTTTTTGACGGCAAACCCAGTCTCCGAATATGATCACCAAATTAAATCTTCTAAGGTGAAGCCAAATAGAACTCCGCATTAATAGTAGCATACAGTAAGTATTGATATATTGGCAAGGGGCAGACCCTGATACATATTCAGGAGACATTGTGTTTCCTCTATTTTACTAACGAAACATCAACTGAGAGTAAGTATTTTTAGTTTTGATCTATTAGCCACATTGCAGACGCACTTTCTGAGTCGACAAGTCTGGTAATTTTTACATTTTTAACGTAAAGATTTTCGTTCAGTCTGCGCGAAAGGCCTATATACAAGTTAGTAGCAGAAGCAATGGAAAGAGAAACTTTACCTAAACAAGTTAGAAATAAAATTACTGAAATAGGGCAAGAAATTATTTTCATTCGGTATGTTTTTTGGAGTCTTACTACCTTTCAGGGGCATTGTGGACAATTGTTTTGTAACGACAAAAACACTCCCCGAAGGTTTTGGGGAGTGTTGTCGAAAGTGGCAGTCCTTTGCTGGATATGAAGCCGGTACGCTCCGGTACTCCCTTGCTGCACGTCTCTCATTACAATCGGCCTGATACACAGAGGAATAAGAAGGGATCTACTGTCCCACTGCGGGTTAGAGGCTTAGAATATGCCCGAGGTAAGCATAACGGTCATGAAAGGCGACTAATATGCACAAAGGTAAGGTGTAACTCGATGGTTGATCTGAGGGTATGATGCCTCTCTCATTACTCATCTTCTCCTTCCTTACGGAATAAGGGGTGACATGACCTAGAAGGTTGCACTGGTCATACCAAATAGCTACCACGACAGTGGGGCAGTACCGCAAGGGAGTGCCGGAGCGTACCGGGTGTCACTTTCGACAAAACTCCCCCAAAACCTTCGGGCAGTGTGTTTGTCGTTACAAGCAAACAAAACAACAAGGGCTCTACTGAGATAGAAAACCCAGATGGAGAATGAACTAGCCTCACTCGCCGTTTTCATTTGATAATGATGGTAAAAGGAAACTTTGGTAAAAGTTTTATTTGCACATTTTTAAAAGTTGAAATAAATCTGAAATTATGTGTTCGTAATAAGCTATATATATATATGGTCTTGAATTTCGATAAATTCCCATAATTTTGATGTTCAATATGGATATAGCGATATGAAATTTTCATATTTGAAGAAAAAAGTCCTTGAATTGCTAGTAAACTACACGGTAATTCTTTCCATCCTACTACAACTGCTAAAACACCTCGGTATCAATAATCCGAATGTGGATTTTCGATTATTTGTTTCAGTGAAAAGTTATTAGCAAAAAACCGAAAAGTTACCTAGATTCGATCCCAAATGAGGTAAATATATGAAGATCACCTTCCAAGAACCAACTACACTCCTTAATTCCACTTCTTGTGCAGAAATCTGTCACCATCAAATCATCTAATTACAAACGAAAATAATCGTTTTTCTAGCCAAATTCCTCTTGCCAGAAAGCGTTTTATGATGAAAAGCTTTTCAGCAAGTTCTATGAATCGGCGGTTGGCGACGCGAATATGCTGAAAATCACTTATTTTTACTTCACAATCAAAGTAAACTTGAACAAAGCACAAGCAAAAGAGCTAGCTTTATACCTGCGGCAATAAGCGGAAAAAGCCAAACTCATGTTTGGTCGAAAACGAGATAGTACCACCATGGTGTTCTCCGTGTTAGGATCTTTAAGCACACAAAATTTGCAAGCGCTCTACTGAAAAATTCACAAAAATTACATTGGTAGTTTTCCCCTATTGCATACACGACATTTTAGGCATAAATATGTATATAAATGTCAAATGACACACACACTATACTACATTATTTTAAATTTATTATATAGACAATGCACTATTTCAATTGAATAAATGCTTAACACTACTAAATTCGCGTTTTGTTAGAATTTAACGTTACTTTAAAATATGTATACTCAAACGAAGCAAGAAACGGAAGCTGCTAAAGCCGGTAATGCAGTGACCCAACAAATACCTTTTCCCAACAAAGCTGCCACTCCAAAGAGGATAGATATGTAAGAACGTCAGTTCGCTACTCGGCGAATGGCAACATTTTGTTGATCGCTGCTTTGTGTGCTACTCGACGTTAGCTCTCAGGGGTTCGGCCATTCCTCTTTGTCCGAGTTTTGAGTAAAAATCTTGAAACAAGAATTGAGTGTCGGCTGAGTTAATTTGCGGAAATGTCAAAAAGTAAAAAGCAATATTGTGAGTCAATGTCAAAGTGAAGTTGTAAACAGTGAAAAAGTGGTAAAATTAATTGAAATTGGTGTAATATCTATCCTCTTTGCCTTAACACGCGAAATTTTGTGGTAATAAGACGTTGCCACATATTCCTTACCCGCCACCTGGTTTTACGTTAACTTGAAGTGAAAAGTTAATGCGTGAAATCACCTCGATTTTTGATTCACGTTTTACTTAAAATTTTCGATTTGAGTTGAAGTGAAAAAAGTTAACGCCAATATAAATTTTCTGATAACGTCAAAACTTCTAAAAATTCAAATATTTTAAGTGATAAAAATTACTTTTATTTTTACAATTCTGTAATAAGCAAGAACAATTTGTGTCAACGCAATTCACAATGTTCTTCTGCAAAGAGTTTTCATAGCATATATCAGAATCGCATTTTAGAGCTCAGTGAAGTGAAGAAAGGAACACGTCAAGTGATAACTAAAATGAAAAGGTTTTTTCACTTCACGATAACACCCAACCAGAATAGATCTTTTTTTGCAGACTTCGTTCGTTTCGAATAAAAAATATAAAAATTCTTGTGACTGTTAACTTCTAGCGAAGAAATATCCATACTTCCTACAGTAAATATATAATAAAAGAGATCGATCTCTTGCTCCTAGTAGCTGGTAGTCAGAGAACCGATTAAAGTATAGACCTTCAGTAACTTGTAACAATTTTTCAGTTCTTCTCCTGCGAACAACTTTCTGTAATGTTAAATGTCTGGAAAATGTATTTTATTTTCCTTCTTTTCATACTACATTTACACTTCACCGCATTTGGAAAATTCAAAAGAGGCATTTCAAACTCATTTACATTAGCATTTTGTTTGACATTTTCCTTCAAGCGAAACTTGAAACCATGATCCTTCAAACGCAATGCGTTCCACAATAATATCATGCTGTTGCGGCTCAAATGCCAGCGAATGCGATGAAATCAGTCATTTGGGAAATGCGATTTGTATGGCGAGATGCGACGCATTTGGATTTATTAGACTATAAATAAATATAATTCTAGATGTTAAATAGAAACTTATCTGTTTGGCATACACGCTTTGACTCAAGAAATTTCATTTGTTTGTGACCCGTTGCCATTTGTTGAGTTGACAATTTTAGTTGGCAACGCCATTTATCGCTGACAGCACAAAAGCGAAATAAAATGGAACGCATTTTGGAATATGCGCTGTATTTCCAGCTCAAAAAGGAATCGAGCAAAAGTCATAAAAAAGAAAATTACAGATTTTATTGAAATTCGGGCGCAAAATTGTAAAAAAAATGGAAATATTCCTGTTAAAGTACTACTAATGGCGAAATATATAAAGTGTTTGAAATGCATTAACGGAAATAGAGTGAATTTTGCGTATTAATTGTGAAATTTGTGCTACAGCATTGGAAAATTTCTTTTGCTGTTGCAAGAAAAGCAAAAGGGGCGAACGAGACGCATACAGACAGTTTATTCTCATCGGTGTATAATAAACGCTGTAAGTTATTTACACATTTACAATGCGTTGGATATCTTAAGAAGCTCGGAAGCTGATACCATTAATAAAATATGTCTCTTAAAATGTACTTGTGCAGGAAATGTAAAATTGTATAGTATCCTTAACCTGTACCACCACCCCCCCATTCTCTTCGGAATAGTTGTGTATTTGGTCGAAGATGGTGTAAAAGAATTGTTTGCCGTGTTACGTTGCCGTTTCGTTCCTTCTAGCTGTCAATGCATCAATGGGCACTTCTGATTGAATGAATTGTGAAAAGTACAGCGCGCCACCGATTATGTGATTAGTAAAGTTACTTTTATTTATGTGGTGTTTTAACAATAATCCTGTAGCTTATATGTGTTATTATTACCAAAGTTGCTAATTAAACAAAACCGTTTGTCAGCTCTGCTAATGTGTAATCCACAAAATTTTCCAATACGTGACTTACAGGTTGATTTCTTCTTTTGTACAGATAAGCGCATTGGAATTGCAATTGGGAGCATTACGAGCTGTGGTTGTTGTTCTTTATGAAAAGACATGCGAGAAAAATTAATATAGATATTTTCAATGATACTATTCTAAGAGTTGGACTAACGTGGAACAATTTGTTAATAGCTTGAAGCTATGCAAATACTTAATCGTTGTGCAGAGAATTAAGCAAATATTGATTACACTGGGGATTGTCTATTCAAATTGTGTGCATTTAGTAGCAACAGCTTGTTTTGTTTACATCTTCGAAGTTTTAATAAAAATTTAATTTAAATGGTAAATATGTATTCATAGGTATATAGTTAACTGTCTAACAATTATGAAATCATGTTTTTAAAGTGAATATCTTGTAAGTTTTAGTTTTTTTTTCTGCAGGAGCCGAATATCACGCCTTTCATCTCCGACCATAATCTCCTAAGTGCTACTGCACTGTTAACTCCAAACCTCTTTTACAGGACTGTTAAACAACACACAAAAATTCGAAAAGACTGGACTGCACAAATCCGTAACACTCCATTAAACTTTCGGGATGTCTCAACATTAACAAACTATCTAAAAGACATCTATCGGCTTTGGCGACCTTACGGGAGTGTTTTTGTGTTACAAAACAAGAACACTCGGATGTTTTTAGGGAGTGTTGTCGAAAGTGACTGTCCTTTGATGACCCCGGTACGCTGCTGAAGCGATTTGGTATGGCCAGTGGAACCTTCTGTTGTTGTTGTTGTTAATAAAAGTGCTTAGCCCTGTTTAATGGGCACGATCACTCTGAGAATCGTTGTTGATTGTAACGAAAAAAACACTGTCCGGCGGTTTTGGGGAATGTTGTCGGATATGAACCCGGTAAGCTCCGGCAAAAAATGGAAATATTCCTGTTAAAGTACTACTAATGGCGAAATATATAAAGTTTATGAAATGCATTAAAGGAAAAAGAAAGGAAAATTTCTTTTGCTGTTGCAAGAAAAGCAAAAGGGGGCGAACGAAACGCATGTCCCACTGTCGTGGTAGCGATTTGGTATGACCAGTTCAACCTTCTAGGTCATGTCATCCCTCCTTCCGTATGGACTCTCTTCTAATGGGAGTCCAAGGAAACGAGCAGTTTCAACAGGGTTGGACCAGAGTGATATTGGTGGTAAAAAGAGTAGGTTCAATTGAACAAGAAAAGAAATGTCTAGTATCAAGAGGGGACATACCACATGCAGGGCACGTATTTGGTATGGTGGGGCTCAGTCTGGATAAGTAAGAGTTTAGCCTGTTACAATATCCAGTGGAACCCCATCCTTTCGTAAGGAAGTAGAATATGTGTAATGAGAGGTGAGTGGCATCATATCCGTAGATCAATCATCAAGTATCACATCATTACCTTTGTGTATTTTAGTCACCTATTGTTATTTAATTTTTAAAAATCGAGACTTCCACAGTCACCGGAAGGGTGTTGTTGTTTCCGTTCCCTAAAATAAGTTTGGAGTAAACAGTGCCACGTTAAGGAGAGGTGGATATTGAAAGTGAGCAGTGAACGGCATCATATTCTGGATCAGTATTCTAGTCGTGGCACCCCACCAGAGAATTGAATATTTAGGCCAAAGTCAGTTTTTGGAAAGTGAATAGATTCCGATCCCCAACAATGGGACGGAATGGTGCTGGTATAACTATAGTGGACGCTAGGTGAATTCAATATCACTAAGCGTTATCACTAAATATTTAGTGCCAAAGTTTTTAAGATCTGAAAGTAGACTCATTTGGCTTATCTGTTGTTGTTGTTGTTGTTGTTGTTAACAGTGCTTCGCCCTGCCCAATGGGCTCGATCACTCTAAATTGTCATCAGGCTCTTCTAACGGAAGTCCGAGGAAATGCGCAGTTTCCACAGGGTTGGACCAGAGTGATGTGGGTGTTAGAAGAGTGGGTTCAACTGAACAGGAAAAGAGATGTATGGTATCATGAGGGGTCATACCACATGCAGGGCATGTATTTGGTATGTTGGGGTTCAGTCTGCATAAGTAAGAGTTTAACCTATTACAATATCCAGAGCGAAGTTGTGCTAGTATGACTCTAGTCTCCCTCGGAAGTACACGCTCCTCTTCAGCCAATTCAGGTGGTTGAGTATTAATAACGGGATTCACAGGCCGAGATCTGAGGGATCTGTCTACCGACTCAGTGTGGAGGTCATTTAGAGCCCGTCTATGGTTCCGCAGATCAAACGGCAAAGAGATATGATGCCGAATCTCATCGTAATGCTTACGGAGATGTCTCCTTATGTCTCTGGGGGGCGGTGCTACATCCAAAAGATGTCGGTTTGGGTGACTAGGTTTGTGACAGTTCAGAAGGAACTGTCTACTCAAGAGTTCCGCGTGCGCTTGAACATAGAGCAATTTCGCCTCTTGATGGAGGTGAGACTCAGATGACATAAGCAGGCATCCCGTAGCAGTTCTGATGGCGGTGTTTTGGCAGACTTGCAATTTCCTCCAATTGGTGTCAGAAAGGTTGGGCGACCATATAGGCGCAGCATAGTCAATAACCGGCCGGCCAATAGCCTTATATGTAGCAAGCAATGTTTCTTTGTCTTTTCCCCAAGTACTGCCGCCCAGTGACTTGAGGATCTTATTGCGGCTCTGTACCTTTGAGGCTATTGCGGTGGCATGACCAGCGAAGGTGAGGCCGTTGTCAAATGCCACGCCCAAGATTTTTGGGTGGTTGACAGTAGGTAGAGGTACTCCATCTACGTGGACATTTAACTCTTGCCCCATCTGCGCATTCCATGTGGTAAACAGGGTCGCCGTAGATTTAGTCGGAGACAGGGTCAGATTACGCTCGGTGAAGAAGCTGGAAAGGTCATGGAGGTAACTGTTGATTCTTATACAGAGTTCATCAATGGAGGGACCCTTGCCCGAGGCCATTATCGTGCAGTCGTCAGCGTAGGAAACAATGGAGACTCCCTCTGGTGGGGGGGGAAGTCTCGAAATATAGAAATTAAACAAAAGGGGAGAGAGAACACCACCTTGCGGCACCCCTTGTTTTATTCTTCGCTGTTGGCTGTTCGCTTGGCTTATCTGTTCTTGAAATACACATTGACGCTCCCAACCTTACAAAATGCATCTGCTAACCTGCACAGTACACAGCAATTCCACACAAAAATCGACAGCACCATGGTGGACTAGCTGATCTTGGCAACGCTAAGCGGATGAGGTATCGGATATAAAATACTACATAGTTAACATAAACAGGTTGGTCTTCTCAATTATAAAGGTTTTTATTATAAATTCATGATCAATAGTTTCCTAAGGAATGAGGATCCTTTTTATGGTAGATGTACATCCCAGTTGATCGATACGTCCGTCAGAGCAGATGTTTTACTATCCTTCCTAAAAGAGGGATACGCCACGATCGGCATCTTATGCAAAATTTAAAAAGAAGAAATATATATATCATATGTTTTCTAGCGCTTCACCAAATTTTCATTCCTCACAATTAACAGCCACTAAGTCTCTGGTTAGATTAGTTGAATCATGGCAAATTGGTTTATTACAATTTATTGGGCCATAAATAGCGAAAAAAAATGTTTGAACTTTATTTAATTTATTAAATGAAATGAAAATGTTTGACTTTTCTTTTATCTTATATAAAATGATTGTTGTTGTAGCCTGCCAAAAATATCACCTTACCTTACCCAACATTGTCATCAAGCTCTTCTAACGGGAGTCCAAGAAACCTCGCGACTTCAACAGGTTTGGACCAGAGTGAAATTGCTGTTAAAAGAGTTGAGCAGATGAACAGATGGTTAGTGAGGTGGGAAGACACGCCGCATGCCGGGCAGTAATTTGGCATGTCAGGGTCCAGTCTGGATAGGTAAGAGTTTAGCCTGTTACAGTATCCAGAACTAAGTTGAGCCAGTATAACCCTTGTCTCCCTAGGCAGTTCGCGTTCCTCTTCGGAAGCAGGTGGAGCTTGTGACTGTAGGACGGCTACACTGAGCACACCTACATCACTCTGGTCCAACCCTGTGGAAACTGCGCGTTTCCTCGGACTTCCGTTAGAAGAGCCTGATGACAATTTAGAGTGATCGAGCCCATTGGGCAAGGCGAAGCACTGTTAACAACAACAACAACTGTAGGACGGCGAGCTGACAAGGAGTTTACCGACTCGGTGTGGATGAGATTTAGGGCCCGCCGATGCACCTTTGAATCAAACGGCGAGAAAATATGATGCCGAATCTCATCATAGTGCTTACGGAGATGACTCCTTATTCCTCTGGGAGGCGGATTTTCATTGAGCAGGCTCCTGTTTGGGTGCTGCGGTTTATGGCAGTTGAATTGAATGCCTGGGTAGCATTTCGCTATGGTTCCCAGATTTTAGTTGTTTAAGTTAAATTTGATTTGTTTTTCGGACTACGGAAACTACAAAAAAACTGTAAAAAGTACGTATATGAATGATGAAAACATTCCAATTCTGAGTGTGCTATGGTTATGAAACAACAAACATATGTACCAGAGCCAAATAACGTATGAATAAAATAATAAATTTTAAAATTCAAAGCGATTTTTAAAACTTATAATATCATTATTATAAAATTTTATGGGCTACAAAGTTATGCTTTCTCTCTTTTCTCTTTATGGCGCGATATACAACAGGTATATCATCATAAACCTCCTAAGAGATTTTTGCGCCAAGCTTCTCTTCCAATTTGTGGTGTGCCGATTTGAATTTTCCCTACAAATTGGTGGGACCTACAGTTTTTTGCCGACTCCGAACGGCATCTACAAAGGAGACGAATTTTTGCTGAGAAGCCTGTCATGGCAGAAATACACTCGGAGAGTTTGCCAAACCACTGCCGAGGGGCGACCCCGTTTTGAAAAACTTTTTTCAAATCACTTTTGATGTTACCTGTACCAGGGCTCGAACCATGGACCTTCGGTGTGGTAGGCCGGCAACACTACCTTCACACCACGGCGGCCGCTTTCTATTTTCTGAATTAAAATAATGATTGATTTGGTTTTTGGCCGCTAGTAAATATATATGACTTATATAGTTATTGAGCTCAAGTGCTGACTTTAAATAAAACAACTGGTTATGTTGTTAATATTTATTAATTTCAATATTTCGACTTCAGTCTGAAGTCATCAACTGCAAAAACAGATACATCATTTTCCAATTAAAGAATAAAAAACATGTAGCAATGTTGACGAAATGCAATAGCACAACTTACATCTTTAGCTGTGCTTAAATGACTAAAACTGTACATACATAAAGTTTTTTGCAGTTCTGATGATGACTTCAGACTGAAGTCGAAATATTGAAATTAATAAATATTAACAACATAACCAGTTGTTTTATTTAAAGTTAGGCCTTGAGCTCAATAACTATTTAAATCCTAAAATAATTAAAAAATTACAAAAAAAAATTCTGTGCTATAGTTATGAAACGCACGGTAAGTAGGGTGCTCCTAGAAAGCCCATCGAAATTGGGAAATTGCAAAAATTTTGTCCGTATTATTGGAATTTATTTAAAAACCAACAAAGTTTCTTCTAAATTAATATTAACTAACACTGAAAACATCACGTTCGACAATTTTTGTATGTTTTTTTTAAAGATTTTTAATAAAACCAAAATTTATTGGGAACTGTTTATTACTTATAAGTGTGCCTTCTAAAAATGTAAAGGGAAAATATTTTTTTGTTTTTTTTTTATAAAATACAACATTTTTTTCAAACCACCCTTTCACCAAAATTTCCGGAAAATCCTTTTGCGTTCGAGACTGTTCATAATTCCGATACATGCATCAGGCAGAAGAGACCTGTAGATCGTGATTTGCTTCTTCGAAAAAGGGCTTTGTTTTTCTTAGCAGACCGAAACACGAAGTTACTTTTATTTGTGTGTACAAAAGCATAATTTAGCATATGGGCGGCTGAGAAAAGACCAGCATACCTTAGGAAACTAGTGACAAAGGCCCTATACCAGAATTACTTTCGAAAATGGTCCGTCTGAGAAAACCGTTATACATGTTCTTGCTTAAACTGGGCTAAGTAAAATTTTGAAAAATCTCATGTAGGTAATTATTATTATTTAGTACACCTTGCGACGGATATCACTATAAATGATTGCTTGCCTGCAATGAAATAATGGCATAATTAGGGCACGCTTCTTTAGCTTGTAGTGCACGGCCGAAGCAATATGTAAACAGACATCAAACATACTACATATGTACACACATATGGCCAAATCAGAGCACGAAAAACAAACAAATATCTGAAGTAGATAATGTGCAACAAGAGAGACAGAAAGAGAGAGTGGGTGAAAGTTTTCATTTGTGAGCGACGCTGGACAGGAATAGCTATTCAAAATACATTTGGCTTTTTAGTTGCCGACGGTATATGAGAGCGCGCAGATCAGGGCGATTCGTTGAACGGGCATTCAAATATATGTGGGAGCTATCGTAAACATTTATGTACAATGCGACGGGCGCTATAGTCTATTTTTGGGATTCCTGTTTTGATTAATAGAAAAATATGTCGAAATTATGATAAAACAACAAAAATGTTTCAAATTCATATTTGCAGTTTAAAGATTGACGCATTTAAAATAATTTAGTAATTAATTGTGATACCCTGCCCTCTGCCTTGGAAATACATAAATTACATAATGACAAAATGGCAAATGTAGATGAAAAGCCATCAACACTCACGGTGTACCAACGTTAGGAATTAACGGGCATTTACGAAATTGTGGTTACTGAAAATATGGCAAAATCAGCCCGGAATTCAAGACGTAATAGCCGTGCCGGTGGTTCCTCCACAAATTCATCTTCATCACCCAGCAATAAACCGCGAAAGCAAGTAAAACGATGTTGCCGCAATTTCGTCACATTTATGTGCACCCAAGTGGGCGTGGGTGCATTAATCGTAATGTATGCCATCTTTGGTGCACTTACCTTTATGCATATAGAGCGGGAATATGTTGATGAGACATCGGCGTATGTAAGCGATTTAAGGCATAATTGTGCTGAGAAAATGTGGAATATAACAGAAAAATTCAATACATTTGATCGTAAAGAATGGCAAAATGATACAGATGATATATTACGTGAATATCAAAACGAAATTGCCACACTTATCAAAAATGGATATGTCGGACGTACGCCAGAGCAAATATGGTCTTTTCCTGCTGCATTAATGTTTTGTCTCTCCGTTATTACAATGATTGGTTACGGTAATATGGTGCCACGTACACCTTGGGGTAAAGGTTTTACTGTTATCTATGCTACATTTGGTATACCACTCTATATACTCTATTTCCTCAATATGGGCAAAGTGTTGGCGCGTTCATTTAAATTTCTCTATCGCAGTATGCATGAGTGCGCGCAGGACCGTACGGTTTATGAATCGCGTTTAGATGCGCTTGAAAATGGGATAGCAGGATTGGATGCTGTATATCAACGTAAAAAAATTATTGTGCCATCAACGGCTTGCCTATGGGTAATCATATTCTATATACTCACTGGCACAATAATGTTTGCCAATTGGGAAAAATGGTCATTCTTGAATTCTTTCTACTTTTGTATGACATCGTTGTGTAAAATTGGTTTTGGTGATTTTGTGCCGGGTGCATCATTGATAACAGCTGCCGATATTGATGCAGCATCATTGAAAATACGTGAAGATTCTACTGCTGATCCCGATGAAATATTTAATATGCAATTAATTACCGATCAAAACTCCAAATTAGCAATTAATTTCTTTTATATGTTGATTGGTATGGGCTTAGTCTCAATGTGCTATAATTTGATGCGTGAAGCTGTGCGCATGAAAATTAAAGAAATTCGAGAGGATACAAAGCTATGCTTGGAGGATACGCAAACACGATTCATGGGCTGTTGTGGTACGCGTGATTATTTCGACGACGATTACTATTAAGCTAATTAGAAAGAAAACATTTATTAATCTACTGAATTTAGTATGTGTGGAGTGCAAGCGGCGTGCGGGTGTGTTCGTATTTAATTGTGTTTGGTTATTTTTTTATTTTTTTTTTTTATCGACAACTGCGGTGCTGTGGTGGTCAAAGTCATTGGCGTCCACTAAATTTCCATATGAAATGTGTGTATAAATATAAATATTTACAATTATTTATAAGTAAATTCTGCACTGTTGTCTATTGTGAGTTAAATGCTGTGCTTTTAAAACTTCTGATTTTTCCTAATTGTGTTGAACAAACAAACTATAAATTGGCGTTGCAAGTTCAAATAATCGAAGGTGAGGAGCGATTTATT
Source organism: Merzomyia westermanni (assembly GCA_949987695.1). Lineage (NCBI taxonomy): Eukaryota > Metazoa > Arthropoda > Insecta > Diptera > Tephritidae > Merzomyia > Merzomyia westermanni. The sequence goes on from OX465288.1 coordinate 196,669,268, forward strand.
TCAAATATTTCATTGAAAATATTTATACATTACACATGCCTCAATTGAGTGGTGGCAATATATAATTTATTTTCTTCATAAATGCTTGAAGTATTTTTAATGTACATATAAACAGTGGGTTGCGAATATAGCATGCACTGAACATGAACGAATACTCTGTGCTATCTTATAAATAAAATAGGCCACAATAAAACACAAATTTTATAGTTTGCATATGATTGAAGCTGTGGAAGAATAGATGGGCCATGTCCGTCTGCCTTTTCTCCATCAACGCAGATGTAGGACTCAAGAGCAGACTTTCTTGTTTTATAATACACTTTGGGTTGATGTCAACAACTGGGTTCTCCCAATTACGCTCAATATCTCCTTCACAACATTCCATTTTATTGTGGATACCGATCGACGTCAGTCAGTAACATTACTTGGTCGGTCAAAGATTTCGCATATTTGAGGGTCATAGATGACGGTCTGTAGTGCGAAATGTCCTTAACCTCTAAGTTTACCGTGCCAGTTTCCTTGTATATTTAACATTTTCAAATAGAGCAAAGATACACGGATATACTATACTGAGCCGGGCCGAATCAAATACTCAGCAGCAAGCCGCATCCAAGCTTCTGTGCATTGCATTACTACACGTATCTAATTGCAAAGGCGTTATGGTTAAGTCCGCGATGTTTCTGACATGCTCAGGAAAATTTGCTGACACGTGTCAGCCGCTCTAAGTGGAAAATGGACAACACGCAGAGCTATTGCATTATTTGAAATAAAGTTTTTTTATTATTAAAATCATGAAAAGATATATATATATATACAATATAAATTTATATTGCAGGCAATCATTGAACATTTTTTGAAACTACAAAAAAGGGTCACAAACTTCGGGGTAATGCTAGGCGGCAGTACCGATCGTCTATGCACACCGAGCACGTCAGCTGGCCCATTTCGTATATTTGCCGTTACCGGCTTTCAAAATAGGGCAAATGATATTGTCTATTGCCCCCCAATACGGCCGACTGGCAGCGAAAACGCCGAAGATTCGACGGCAGTGGTTTACTTTGGTGGTGATGTGCAGGTATGTAAATATTTGAGATTATTACCAAATCTAAACTTCAAAAGCATTTTTTTTCAATAATTTCTTAGGACTTTCCGGAGAGCATGGAAACGAATCGGGATAGCCGTGGTTACATGAAATACAATTTAGAGAATTCGGCGATACTACTACGTGAGGCTTTTCCACGCGCTCACATTATTGTCATACGGCCTGTGAGGTAAACAATCACTACTACTTTACGATATTGAATATGTTTTATACCCTGTAGTGCTGGCATATTGGGTGTTTTTAGTCCGCGATGATTTCTTGCATAAAAGAATCGATATAGATAAAGTCCTACATATTATATATACACTAATTCAAGTCGAGTCAGTACTAATATTTAAAATTAAATTACAAAGTTTATGCCCAAAAGAAATTACTAATTAAAAAAAGCACTTACGTTGCTATGTTTAAGTTTTTATTTATTATGTGGATGCAAAAAAAAAGGTGTACACTGTACATATATCCATTGAAAACGAAACACCCTAATGCTGTTTTTTTATATATTTTTTTTTTGTAGAACACCATTAGTATACTATAAGAGCCGCCGTATCTTATATTTCTTAACACTTTTCTTACATTTTTCAGAATGGAATTTAAAACATTTAGTTGCTTCGATAATTTCGTACGTGGTAATAACGCTGGCGTTCCCGATCATACACCTATGAACCATGCATTGCAACATTTAGAAAAGTGAGTATTAATCCTAAAAAGTATAATTAGGATTATATTAAATATTTAATTTCCTTATAGATTACTACAAAACCTTTCTCAACGACTGATCTCTATACCCGAAAATGAAATAATGGATCAGGCTGCACAAGCGGCAGCTGCTGCTGCAGCTGTTGCCGCTGCTGCTGCATTAGTGTCCTCCACGCTATCCACAGCTTCCACTGATACGCCTGTCCCCTCCACATCAACACTAAATGATAGTAGTCAAGATATGGATATTGATATATTGCAAGTTCAAGAAAACGTTACTGTTGATGCTGACGGCGCTGTAATATTTCCAAATGTCGGTGGTACCAACACTGGTAGTGGTTCTGGTGATAACGGTGTTATCGGTGGCGCAAGTAGCGACAGTGGTATCACTAATAGTAACACCATTGGCAGTGCAACAGCAGTATTAAATAATACTGCAAATAGTAGCATGTCATCGACGTCTACAAATCCACAAAATACCACGACACTGTCTCATTTACAATCCACGACACAGCAAACGCAAGTCAACAACGTACTGCATTTCAATAATATTGGTGGTGGAAGTACCAATAATAGTAATGAGTGTTTAACACAACAACAGCACACAGCACGTCAAAATAGTAACCCTTTGTGGTGGAGAGAAAATTTAAATTTGGATAAAGCGAAACTAGTTTTAATTGGCTTCAGTAAAGGCTGTGTGGTCCTCAATCAAGTGAGTCAAATTTGGTGTAAAAATCGAAATGCAATTTTTTTATTATTATAAGATAGGTTTCCTTTTAAACGTACTATAGACAAAAATTAAATAGCTTTTAAAAACGTATAGCCGTTTTCCTACTCTTAAACTCATGCTTCCGTAGTAAAATTATAAAATTTATAAGAGAAAGTGAGCCTCAATGAACAAATTTTCTAAGAAATACCTAAAATACTTTCATCACACTTTATGTGCTGTCAATTCAGTTCATAAACAAACAAAAAACACACTCTATTACTATATTTACGTTTGTAGGTTATCAAATTATCTGGTTAAAAATTATTTATCTATATATAGTTTTATGAATATTATCACCTGAGCAAAAACCTAACAAGCAGATATACGTGACTACAGCTTATATAAATATCACTTCTAATAAATTCTGAAACAATAATGTACATATGTATATGTATTCAATTCTTTCCTGTTTTCCCTTACTTTTACTTCAGTTTATTTACGAATTCCATTACCTAAAAACTTTAACTCCGGATGATAGTACAATGATACGTTTGCTTTCGCGTATCAAAGACATGTATTGGCTAGATGGTGGGCATGGTGGTCAAAAAAATACATGGATAACATCCCGAAGTCTCTTAGAAACGCTAACTCGAATGGGTAAGTCATACAATTTAAGTTATAGTCATTAAAGCAAAAAAAAAAGTCAGTTTAAGAAGAAACATTTTTTTTATTTATGTAGATTGAGATAAATAGTAATACCTAGTCGAGCGCTTCAAAAAAATTTATATATTTAGGTGGGAAATATAGTACAAATTCTAATCAGTTAACACACGAGATAGTAGCGGATTTACGAGGATAACTCGTTTGAAATTATAAATAACAGATTTTTTATGACATCACCTGTAGACGTCATACAGAGTAGGGCTCTGATTTCATATGGATTTTTCAAATAACCGGATAAACCTAATATTTTCATGTACGGAGACCTAAGCATACAAAAATCATGATATCAGTGAATACAAAATATCGGAAATTATTCGTTTAGTTACCCACACCCCCAACTCTATGACAACTCATGCTCATACTTAAAATTTTCTTGTTGCCTCTATTTCTAAGCATAAGGGCAATCAGTGATATATGCATATAAAAGCTTACTAGTTCGTAAAGAAAAGTTTTAATCTGCTCTATACTTTTACAGGCATGAATATTCATGTGCACTTAACACCGTATCAAGTTCAGGATGATCGTCGCCCATGGATACGAAAGGAAGAGAAAATTTTTACCGATATGCTTCGCCGTTTAGGTGCACCAATAACGCGTCACTTGCACTATGACAGTCAAACAGCGAACTTAATGACGCATTTTGAGGTGTTGCAAGCTTTTTGTCAACACATCCATGCTCTAAATCAACAGCAACAACAATTGCAAATACAACAACAACAGTCGGCAACACAACAAACATCAGCTTTACAACCATTGCAGCAAACTTCGAGCAACATCCAATTAAATGATCAGCTGTCGCCGCAACAGCTACAACAACAAACTCTGCTCAATAATTCAAATCGTTCAGAGTTGGGTAAAACAAGTTCAAGTGGGTCAAAGTGACATCATCGTCGTCGCAATGTTAGCCGCTTGCACTTGCGTAGAGTGGCAACTGTTACGGCACAGCCAGGCAGCAGCTCATTGGCAACAACATCGAAACAAATTATGCATGTATCACCACAACCGCAACAACAGCCACAACAGCAAGAGCACTACCAAATAGTGCAGCATCACCATCAGTCTGTGGTCACTGCATCACCATCAAATTTTAACTTGCTTGATATTGCAACTACATCAATTGTAAATAATTACACACTTAATATGACACAAAATGCAACACCAACAGCTACAATTACAACCGCAACAGCAACAGCCGTTGTGCCTAATCGTCTACGCCATAAGGCACCAAACTTGCAGAGAGGCAGACCAAGAATAAATCAGCGTCATCATCACCATCATAGAGGCCAGACAACTAAAATTCATCATTATTCACGTGCTAAAGGTAGGCTTTTACAACATCAGCCTTGCCGTTAGATTTTATTCTTTGGCAGTGAAAGGCCAATTGTGTACGAATATGCTTAGATACTAAAGATATGTACATATATGCGTGTACATATATATTTCTAGTGCAGTTTCATTGTTCATATTAACATGCACATGTGGGGTGGATTTCCCAAAGCTAAAAAAGAAAAAGAAATATCCGGCTGGGAAATAGCGAACACTCTAATATGACTGTAATCAGGCTTGTTCGCCTTCACTCGGATACGTTTGCTTTATCTGGCAAATTTAAAAAGAGGACGGGACTCGAAGGGAACAATGGAACTTGCCTGGGTATGTATATTTCTAGAAAATAATTTGTCTTTTAATTATAACCACTTCAATGGGAGTTTAGTATGTATTAAGTTTATTATTAACAGAATTCTGCACTAGAAATTATTCGCATAGAATGGAATTAAATAACAAACGATGGAGATGGCAGAAAAAATAGTAAATAATATGCTTTATTGTGGAATTTTAAATAGTAATTTCATGTGCATAGTTTAGTTTGCGCCTTCCTGCCAGGAGAATAGTTTACGTGTGGTAAAAGAGGACACTATGCGAGAAAAGAAGGAAATATTTTCTTTTTTTAAATACAAATATAATTTTTGTGCGTTACGCTATACATAATATGAAACAAATTTCAACAAAATATGTTACAAAATTTGTGCAATTATGCAAAAAACCATATTTCTATTACAAAAGTAAATACTTTATTTGCGTAGACTTCCGTTATTGTAAGCTTTGCATTCACAGCTTTATTATGTAATGTTAACAAATTTCCCAGCTAAACCAGATTAATTCGTCAGTTTACGTTAAGGTTGCGTTTACGTCAAAAATAAAAGCACGCAATATAGAATAAATTTAAATATGAACGAAATGTGTAAAAAAGTGGCACTTAGCACTTAGCCAACATACATATATATAAAATAACAATCAAATTTTTTTTAATTATGCCGATTGCGGGCTTCAACTATCTTTGGGAATTCCACCCCGCTGAGTATTTCAGCACTTGCACCTAAAAATATGCTACATATTCACAATTCCGCCCCATTTGTGAAAGCAGGGTAAACAATTCATTTATTTGCTTCTATAAGCGTTTAAATATAACTAGCTCCACGCGTTTGTCAGCCCTGTTAATCGTGTTTTTTATGTTGAGTATTTCACCACACTTCGGAAGCTGCAACTCAACAGTTGTTCATTGAACTTAATGAACAGCGAAAATAAAATAATGTTCACTTTAGGAATGCTTTTAATTGTTATTATTCGCATCAGAAACGAAATTGGGAACCGCAACTGGTGAATAACAGAAAATTTGGTTTAAAAGTCTTGTTTTGCATTTATGGCAATTTTGATTATTGTGACATTATTATGTAAAAAAAAAAGGCTCATTTAGATCAGTAGTGTGCTAACTCTAATATAAAAAATATCTAGTTTCGTAACAGGAATGCTCGTTAAGTGAAGCTTTATCACGTTATTTAAAATTATGAAGCGTATGGAAGTTTTTGGGTGAAAAATATACCTACTATAAGAGAGGAGTGGGGTTATCTATAAAGGACGTATTTATATTTTCTTTTATCTGAATAAATAAAGCACAAAATTTTGTAAAGTGTATTCATAATTAATATTACCAAATAAAGTTGTGAATGTGGAAAAAATTTACATATTTTAAACTCCAATGAAAACAAAAATAAAATTTTAATAGAAAAATATTTTAATCCAAAAACGTAATACATCATATTATTATGTCAAACATTATTCAAACCTAAAGGTTTGCTCTTTCTTTTGTATTATTATTGATAAGCCTAAGTAAAGAGCTATTTCGTGTTATATGTAGTTCGTTAATAAAAGTTTGCGACAGAATGTAGTGAATAAAAAAGACAAAAAGGCGATATGGGAATTAAAATAGGTGAATAGCTCTGAAGCGTTGTGCCTAAAAATCAGATTTATTTTTTACAGTGTACCTTGTGAAGTTGGTATCAAGTTTAGATATCCGATTTCGCTATACACTTGAAGAATGATAAGGCAATTCATTAGAATTCGCAAAATGACTCGTTACTATGGAAATCACCTGGAAAAGAGATTTGTAACCACTTGCGTGGTTCTAACGGTTTCCGAACTACCCTTAATGATAATTTGGCTCACATTTAATTTATTATTTAATTTTTGAGTTTTTTCTGGGAAACTTTTCATGGCCTTAATCAATTGAAAGGGTGTGTCAACCAATGCTGAAGTGTAACTGGTGCTAGAAAAAAACCTGTAGACCTTTACAGTGCTAAAACATCACCGTTATTTTCTACGTAACATCTCCATCAAGACTACAAACTGTACCAACATGACAAATTAAAAGGTAATCTATAGGATATTAGGTTTGAATAGAAGACCGTCTTCTGCTGAGTGCTGGACATTGGCAAAGCAGATGCTGGACGCTCCGTTTGTTAAGTTTGTTTGAGTAGCGGCAAAAACACTCCCCGGAGGTTTTGTGGAGTGTTGTCGAAAGTGATAGTCCTTTGCCGGATATGAAACCGGTACACTCCGATGCTCCCTTTCGTTACATGCCCGACTATCGCGGGAGCGATTTGGTATGAGATCATGTAATCCCTCCTTTCGTAAGGAACCATCGAGTGGCACGATGCATTTTAGTCGCCTCTTACGACCGTTATGCCTACCTCGGGCATATTCCAAACCTCTAACCCGCAGGGTACATCTGCAACTGCGACAGTACTCATAGGACATTACACCCACATAGGACATTACTATAGGGGGGTTCTCTGAGACTTCGACAATTTCGTATCATTTTTATACATACTCTGAAGAAAATTGGAGCTAGTCCAAAAATACTTGAGGAGTTGAGCTAGTCCAATTTTCTAGGGCTATTTCACATTCATAACTCCTATATCGCATTGGTGTGTTCGTTTGGTTGTTGAACAGTGCTATACTTTTTTCCTACTCTGGAGGATGGATGACAAAACTATAATATTTATATAAGTACATATGTACACATGTATGTATGTTAAAGTTTTTTTAATATCAGCATAAGATTAATTTAGCGTTGCAATCAAATAGATTTTGGTGCAGTGATTTCACTAGAACATAGATTTATTTTTAGTTGCTATTTATATATACTTACATACAGGTACATATATTTTATAATTTTGATTAAAAAAAAAAATAAGATAATATCTTCTCAGCAAAAATAGAAATTGAATACACATTAATCATCATTACCCAGTGCAATCCTCTTAGGCATTTATACCTACATAGACATACACATGTACTTGTTTTAATTTACTTTTATTTATGTTCCCTTATTTTATTTGCTTTCTTATAAAGCTCTTCTGAACGTGAAATACCGATTGTTCTCTTTTTTTTCTTTCACGAATTGTCTTACTTAAATTAAGGATTTCTATTAGTGTTTTCGGTAAATTTATTATGCTAACATGTACCAGTTATTTAAATTTTTTTATTATTATTATTAATGTTTATAATATCAACAACTATTGTTCTTAAATTTTAAATAAGAGCTCAAAATAAATATGTAAGTTATTTTGTCTAAAATTTAAAAACAGAATAAATTGTGCATACAACTCGATTAAGTTTCCTTCATAGTTAATTTGGTGATACGAGCGATCGTTCAAAGGTCAACAAAATTATGAAAACAGCGCGTACAATTTCCCTGTCGTAAGGCTTTATTATAAAATACATATACTAGAATGTCCGCATTGGCTTTTCTTTCTCGCGCTAAATTTTAGATTTGTCATAAAAACAAGAATCCAATTAAAATATGTTATAATATTCAAGGACGAATCATAAGATATTTTTTGGATGGGAAATTTCGTAACAAACAAATTGTAGAAGAAATTTTTCTACAGATGGGACAGTTTGCGAGAAACTGATTTTTTTGACCTTTATAACTTTTTCAGCCGGGTCGAAATCGACATTGATGACTTTTCACATGTTCATTCAAAACGACATAATAAATGTGTATACAAAAAAAAAAACTGGGCTAAAATACTAAATTATTCCATTTTTTATTATTTTATTCGCCTGCGCCGCTTTTCTAAATAATTTCGAAATCAATACAAATTTGGAATCAAATCGATTTTTTATACCTAATTTTTGACTGTGGCAGTTTATAAAAGCAAGCATGAGTACTTAGCTCTTTGACTAAGCTGCTCCAAAGGTAAGCAATGAACACATTAGCGCTAAGTTTTTGCCTACGACCCAAACATAAAATATTTCAATCGTCATTATAAGTACTTGGTTTCGTAGATATTTACATACATATGTACATATATGTGGACCGCGATATCCCAAAAATATGTTTGTTCGCGTGATCAATAATTGAAGCCGGGTAAACCTAAAATTTTTTTGTTGCAAGATGGGTATCAAATGAAATTGATGGTTATTTTAAATTGGATTGTCGTTGAAATTGTTTGTATGATCTCGGGCGAGTCATAATTTTGACATTTCTCTAGACTTCAACGAAAAGGCTTACTGCAGTGACACAGATTTATAAAGATGGTTGGTACCTTCTTCGCTATAACTGGCGCCATATGGAAACACCGCCAGGTCCTTCTCCCTGCTTTTACCAATCTTTTTCCCTTTTTTCAGATGCGACCGGCGGGTATCGAAAGAAATTCGTTCTCTCCCGATCGTTTCACACACGTCACATAAGCTCCTTTTGAGACTTTGTCGCAAATAAAAATAGTAAAAGTTTAAATAAAATCTAAACCATAAATTTAAAACTAAAACAAACACAAAACTCCAAATAAGAAACTATAAATAAAAAAAGATAGATATAAAATTAAGGTTAAACAAAAATCTATACTTGAGAAATTCTTAACAAAAAAAAATAAAGAGAAAATTCGAAAATCGAAAAATTGCATTAGAGTGGCATGACAAAAAAAGTGAAGAATTTATTAAGTTATAAAAAAATAAATTATGTAAGTTAAAATTGTAAGAGAGAGAAAATCGTGAGAAAGAAAAAGTTAAGTTGCGATAATTTCATGTTTGAAAAAACTTGTAGTATGCAATTATATTTCAAATAAAATTTATTCAAAGTGTAACTTATTGTATTTTATATTACTTTTTTGCTAAACCCCGTAAGAGTATTGCCGACTTGAGAAAAATGTAATATGCGCAAGATGCCCGCGGTTGGGCGAATCTTCGCCACTCCAACAATATTTAAGGATATACATGATAAAATCAAAACCCTCGAGCCTTCAGGCAAATCTGGCATCGAACAGTTTATACCGAGCGTTCCACACGACGCGTCGAAATTTTTTACAACGGAAAGCAAAAAATTGATTTCATACTCGTTTTTGCTCTACATCAAATTACGAAAAGCCACCCCAGAACAATTCTACATTTCTATTTATTGATATTTTTATCACACAATTATTTATAAAAGTATCTAAAAAATCAGAAAAAGGTTTTTTTTTTTTCGTTACAAGTTTTATTCATAACAATGGATTTGAAACTCTCAGAATGAAATTTACAAATACACAAGAGATAGTCTTATACAAGACAAAGTCTTGATGCACAGCATCTTTTAACAAATCCGATTTAAAATATATAAGCTACTCTCACTACGATAGCTAATGTAAATTATTTTTAATAATTATACTCTAATTATCCTAATTAACTATTCATATAGAAAATCTACAAAAATATATATATGAGATTTAAGTTGTGTTCACGTATTCTATCTCTTCCGGTAACAATTGCTACAAATCATCATCTAGCTATTGTGTACAGAAAAAATTTAAAGAGCTAAAACGGAATGTGGACTTGCAAGTTTTTACTGGATAGTTTTTTAGTAAGAACAACAGTTATGTTCGCGTACTCTGCAAGATCCTGAAAATTCCATTAACAATTGTGGTGGTGTATGATTTACATTTGTTACGCTCAAATGCTTGCCCAAATTTCGTGTGAACGATTTGATATGACCATCAGGAACCTTCTAGGGAATTCACTCCACTCACCCTTCTGTAAGGAACTTGGTTGTCACCAGAGCCTTTCATTTTAAATATGTATGTGTAAACATTGGATGCAACTCGAGTAGGTGAGACCACATGGATTGGATCCGATATGTATGTATGAAGCTACGTATTGCCCATATGGTGTCGTTTCAGATCTTAACAAAGTTTTGGACTGTAAGAGAGCGTATGTTTCGTTGGAATCATGCGGGATCGTTTCGGTTGGAACAGATCTATATTAAGTATAATATGACAATGTTGGATGGGGGGTGACATCCTAGGCAGGTTAAGTAGTCGCTACAACAACAACAAGTATAATATATGTTGAAAAGGGCTTGAACTTCTTGTTTAAAGGTTTTTGGCAGTTTTCCTCTGTGAGAGGATGTTTAGAAAATTAGATGATGCATATTTTTATGCAGAAGAATATGCAAACGCAGCTGGAGTTTTTCCACTCGCCTATGAAAACATAATAATATGCTTATGTAGGTTATAAAAACCGTCTTATAATAATGCGCACCGATTTCTACAGGTAATCGTCAACCATTCATCACTCCCATCACAACAGTCACATATGCCATCATTAATACGACTACTTCGTACAAATAAATCTGCACCGCGCCCGGTAAGGTGCCGCTTCTGATATTTGCAATAAAATCGTCCATTGGGGCAGGCATTAGTACTGGGTTCATCACTACCATCGGAAAGGCAATCGCAATAGTCATCATTGACACGTTCAAAGTGTACTTCATGACTACCATCTAAGCAACGAAATTTACCACTGAAATTTGGTTTATACGAATTATAATCGAATAGACGAATCCCACTGAAAATATATTTATGCATACATGTACGTAAAACTAAAGAAATAGAATTTTCAAAATCCTATTTACCGTATAATTTTAATGGTGTCATCAACAGAATTCTCCAAGCCTCCAACTGCACTACCGCTACCTCCTCCGCCATCATAACCATCAGTCTGTTTACTACCTAATGATTGCAGAATTTCCTTATGCTTTTTTCTTATTCCATTCACGGTTTCTTCTAAGCTCCATGGAGTACTAGCATTTGGCAACTGATTTATGGAGAATGCTTGGTAAATAAAAAAGACTATACCCAATAAAAATACGCATAATAAAAACATCTTAGACTTTTGCTTATAAAATGGTTTATAATATATATTCTCCCTTTTAACCCAAGTCTTTCGCATTGTTGTGATTATTTGTTTAACAGAATATTTATTTTGCTACACCGAAGAAATAAAAAATTATTTATCTAAAAGCTTATAAAATGCAATGTGTCGCGAATTAATATTTTTGTTTACTTGACACGGCTTTTTATATTCTAGTGTTGCTGGGCCAAGTATTTAATCAAAGTAGTGTTGTATTTTTTGGGATGTGAAATTAAAGTTGAAAACTGAAAATTGGTCTAGACAGGCATTTCGGCTCTACGTTAAGGTTACTCTGTATCGCGATGCGAAAGCAAATGCTATTCGAGAGCTGTACAATTTTAAGAGTTTGATAACTTTACAGTAGTTCACTATTGAACGCTTGAAAATAAACTGATCAACCTGCCTTGCTTGGTCACCGCCTTATATAGTCCAACAGGGTGCTTGCCTACGCACCGAGAACTTTCTTGGTTGTTCGCTTTTCGTGTTCTGGAAGGGTCGGTCTTATTTATTAGCATCTCCTCTTTGCATCGTATTCGCAAACACTCGCGCCATCTCTCTTCCTCTTCCTAGTTATACGCTTGCATGCATAAGCGTAGCCATCGTTATCTCGGTTGTGTTAACTAGTGGTGGGAGTGCTATTGAGTTAGGGATGGTACATGCTTGAGAATAATCGCCACACTGCCCTCCACCTAAGTCTGATTGTCCCGATCAGACACATTGCCGGAACCAAACGCAGCTAGCCTTTCCAAATGGACCACCTTCATCTTATTCCTTGGCCTTCCCATAGTTTGTATGCGATATACCACGTCGTTGATCCGTTTTATGACTTTGTATGGGCCTTCCCAGTTACATTGTAGTTTTGGGGACAAACCTTTCTTACGCTGTGGGTTGTATAGCAGCACTAAATCTCCTTCTATAAAACCTTCTGAATTTATTGCTTTGTCGTACCTGGCCTTCATCTTATCGCTCATGATCTTAGTGCGTTGTCTCACAAGGTCGTGAATTTCTCTCATTTCTTCTTCCAATACGCTAGTAGATTTCCGAGCATTTACTCCTGCATCAGCGTTTATCCCAAACTTCAAGTCAGCTGGCAATCGAAGATCATTCCCGAAAATTACCTTTGCCGGAGTCTGACCAGTTGTTTCATGTACTGCAGAGCGATATGCCATTAGGAATAAGGAGATGTGAGTATCCCAATCCTTCTGGAACTTATCCACTACTTTCTTCAGGTGCTCTTCCAAGGTTCTATTGAATCGTTCCACCATGCCATCTGACTGAGGATGTAGTGCAGTTGTTCGAGTTTTCCGAATGCCCAATGTCTTGCACATTTCCTGGAACACAGCTGATTCGAAATTTCTGCCTTGGTCAGAATGTATCTCCATCGGTGCACCAAACCTAGCTACCCAATTGTTAGTAAACACTTCTGCTATGGTTTCTGCCTCTTGATTTGGAATAGGGTACACTTCTGGCCACTTGCTGAAATAGTCCATAACTACCAGGACATATTTGTTTCCGAGTTTGCTAGTAGGAAATGGACCAGCTACATCCATGGCTATCCTCTCAAATGGCGCACCTGAGTTATACTGTTTCATTTGGCCATGGCTCCTTGATGTCGGTCCTTTAGCTTTGATGCATACTTCACAGTTGCCAATCCACTCCGCGACCGATTGACGGCAACCAACCCAATAGAATCTTTGCTTGACTTTTTCCAAGGTTTTGGTGACTCCAAGATGACCTCCGCTTGGACCGTTATGTAATTCATTGAGTACATCAGGGATTTTCTTCCTTGGGACGACAATTAGCTTTCGAACACATTGACCATCCTCACTTTCCCATATTCGATGCAAACAACCGGATTCTAATTGCAAACTATTCCACTGTGCCCAATATGACTTGGCAACAGGACTTTCTGCTGACATCTCCTCTCTTGATGGTCGCTCGTTTCGTTCGATTCCTTGCATTACACGTGTAAGATTTGGATCTTCGTGCTGAAACCTCCTTAATTGATCCATGTCCCATTCGTCCGTAGATGTTATAGTCATGAGCCGCACATCTATAATGTCTTCCTTGGCCTCAGCTTTGGAACAATGCTTGCATTCCAAGTTACATGGTCTTCGTGACATTGCATCAGCATTTCCGTGGGTGCTACCTTTGCGATGCTCTATGGAAAAGTCATAACTTTGCAGTCGCTCTATCCACCGTGCCAATTGACCTTCCGGATTACGGAACTGTAAGAGCCATTTCAACGCTGCGTGGTCTGTCCTGACATGGAATCGCTGCCCATAGAGATACTTGTGGAAATGCTTAACGCACTCTACCAATGCCAACAGTTCTCTCCGGGTTACACAATAGTTCCTTTCAGGCTTCCCAATTGTTCGGCTATAGTATGCAACTACCTTCTCCTGTCCATCAACAATCTGGGACAAAACACCTCCTATAGCATAACCACTCGCATCTGTATCCAGAATAAACTTTGAACCTGGAATTGGATATGCTAACATCGGGGCAGTGCATAGTCGTTCCTTCAATGTTTGAAAAGCCACCTCCTGTTCCTTCTTCCATTCAAAACTCATATTCTTCCTTGTAAGGTCATGGAGACTACTAGCTACGCTGGCAAAACTTGGTACAAATCGGCGATAATACGTGCACAGCCCAAGGAAGCTCCGTAACTCATGCAAATTTCTCGGTCTTGGCCAATCCTTTACGGCTTCGATCTTTTCCTTAGCAGTGCAGATTCCCTCCGTAGTTACCTTGTGACCCAAATAACTTACTTCCTTTTTAAACAAGGAACACTTCTTGGGACTTAGTTTCAGACCAGCACCAGCTATTCTTTGGAAAACTTCATCCAAGTTCTTTAGGTGTTCCTCAAAGCTTTTTCCCAGCACGATAATGTCGTCGAGGTACACCAAACATGTTTGCCAGTGCAATCCTTTTAGTATCTGGTCCATGAGTCTCTCAAAAGTAGCTGGAGCATTGCATAGTCCGAAGGGCATTACCGTAAATTGCCAAAGCCCTTCTCCAACGCTGAAAGCCGTCTTCTCTTTATCTTCATCCTTTACCTCCACTTGCCAGTAGCCGCTTTTCAAGTCCAGTGTGGAAAACCATTTCGTGCCAGATAACGAGTCCAGAGTATCGTCGATTCTTGGCAATGGATAACTGTCCTTCTTCGTTACGTCGTTCAATTTCCGGTAATCCACACAGAACCTCATTTTTCCATCTTTCTTTTTCACTAGTACTACCGGTGAGCTCCATGGACTAGCTGATGGTTCGATCACGCCGCTGTCACTCATTTCCTGTATAATTTCTTTAACTACTTGGCGTTTGGCCAATGGAATACTACGAGGAGCTTGGCGGATGGGCCTTGCATCACCAGTATCAATTTGATGCTTCACAACTTTGGTCCGACCTGGTTTAGAACCATCCTTGTCAAATATGGTCGAGTACTTTGATAGAAGTTCCTTTGCCTTTTTCTGATGATCTTTTTCGAGGCCTGCCGTCCACGACGTGATATCATCTGAAAGATTAATCTTGATGGTAGAATCATTTTCCTGAAGCTGTTCGCAATTGATAACTACCTCGACCTCTTGGCATTGTCCCAATATTGCTCCTTTGGAAAGTTTAATCGGCGATTTGAACTCATTAAGTACTCTTACCGGTACACGTCCATCTTGTTTTGTCATGGCCAGGGTTTTTCCTACTAATATGTTCGTCCTTGATTTGTTTGCTGCCTCGACAACCCACAATTTGTTTGTCCCATAATCTCCATCAATCTTTGCCCATATGATTGCTTCCGACTTCGGTGGAATTTGTTGGCTCTCCTCCACAAGCACTCGCTTACTAACGTATTTGTTTTCGTAACCAAAATTTAATGGCACATCCATGTTCTGGTAATTCATAATCCTGTTTTGCATGTCGATCTTGATGCCTTGCTCGCTTAAGAAGTCCACACCAACTATGATTTCGTCAACAATATCTGCTACTATAAAACTGTGTAGAACGGCCACGTTCCCAATTGCGATTTCACATGTTACTTCTCCTAGGACATGGGTGTCCTCACCAGTGGCCGTACGTAACTTTGCTCCATGCAATGGTCTCACCTCCTTGTTGACTAAATCAGATCGAATTATGGAATGCGATGCGCCTGTATCCACAGTTAGTAAGTGCTCTTTTCCATCCACATATGCAACAACAGTAACATTACTAGCTTTCCTTCCGATCTGTGAGACAGAGATTATGGGGCATTCATTTGCGGGAGCCAGTCCACGCCCCTTTCGGCTGGCTCGATTTAGTTTAACGACTGATTTGGTTGGGAAATTTGCTCATCTCCTTCAGCTTTGCGTTTTCGTCCACCTGAATTGCTGAGGTTACTGGAGCCAGTGCCGCAATAACGTGCTATGTGACCAGGTTTTCCGCACTTAAAGCATTTAATGGCACCATCACTTTTTTTCTGTACTCCGTTCAACGCTTCCAAAATTTTGTCTACCCAAGCCGGAGTTTCCACTTCTACACGATGAGCCTTGTACGCAGGTTTACTTAATAGCGAGGCTGTTTCCTGCGTTAGAGCATGTGATACCGTTTCAGAGAATGTCCGTTTGGGGTTTGCATATGTGGCCCGCTTCGTCTCTACATCGCGTATTCCATTTATAAAACTTTGGATTTTTACCCTCTCAGTGTACTCCACAGGTGCGTCCGCATTTGCCAAATGGGCCAATCTCTCGATGTCCGATGCAAATTCCTGCAAAGTCTCATTAGGTTTCTGGGATCGATTCTGTAGCTCTATTTGGTATATCTGCTTTCGATGTTCGCTACCATAGCGTCTTTCAACCGCACCCATCAATGCATCATAACTGTTCCTTTCGGACTCGGGAATAGTCTGTAAGATTTCTGCTGCAGGTCCCTTCAATGCCACGAATAGTGCTGCAACTTTATCTTCAGTGCACCAATTATTCACCGCAGCCGTCTTCTCAAATTGTAGCTTAAATACCTGGAATGGAACAGAACCATCAAATGACGGGGATTTTACCTTGGGAGTATTCGCTGAAGCAGATGGACGGTTCAGTTGCAACTCCTGGATACGGCCCCTTAACGCATCTACCTCGGTCTCTATTTTATCTTGAAATTGTGCAATTTTTGCATCTTGTGCTTCCAACTGCGATGACATATACGCCTTTTGTTCTTCCAGTTGAGCGGAGAGCTGTGATGAAATATTGGCCGAAATTTGAGACGACATTTCTATAATACGAGTCTCTTGGGCCTCCATTCGACATGCAATGTGTGTTTTCTGTTCTTCCAGCTGAGATGCCATGCAAGTTTTCTGTTCTTCCAGCTGAGATGCCATGCAAGTTTTCTGTTCTTCGAGCTGAGATGTCATTCGAGATGTAATACGCGTCTCTTGTTCTTCCATTTTAGTGGACATCTGAGTTAATACAGCCAATATCATGTTTGTGTCCACAGTTGCTCCTGGATTCGGAGACTTATTTTTTTCTTCCATTTTTGTTGGTGCCTCCTCCACAAGATGAAAAACATGATCATCAACGTTGATTCCTTCCGCTTCCATAGCCTCTCGCAATCGTGACTGTAACTCTGATTTATTGCCTGTAGTGTTTAGTCCGCGTTGTTCCAACTCATTTTTGAGTTGCTGAATCTTTAATTCATTCAGCTTTGCCATGTCTTTGTTATCCTTGAAAACTCTCGGTATTTATTTAACAATATCACTTCTGACACCAATTGTGACGAATTCGACGATTCCTTGATTATCAATCCTGGGTT
Source organism: Merzomyia westermanni (assembly GCA_949987695.1). Lineage (NCBI taxonomy): Eukaryota > Metazoa > Arthropoda > Insecta > Diptera > Tephritidae > Merzomyia > Merzomyia westermanni. Next base: position 196,686,769 of record OX465288.1, read on the forward strand.
CGATCACTATAAAGTCGAATAAACACACGCACAGATAATGTAAGTAATAGCTAGTTTTATTTACTAGTAATAAACGCAAAACAATTTTAAGAGTTTGATAACTTTACAGTAGTTCACTATTGAACGCTTGAAAATAAACTGATCAACCTGCCTTGCTTGGTCACCGCCTTATATAGTCCAACAGGGTGCTTGCCTACGCACCGAGAACTTTCTTGGTTGTTCGCTTTTCGTGTTCTGGAAGGGTCGGTCTTATTTATTAGCATCTCCTCTTTGCATCGTATTCGCAAACACTCGCGCCATCTCTCTTCCTCTTCCTAGTTATACGCTTGCATGCATAAGCGTAGCCATCGTTATCTCGGTTGTGTTAACTAGTGGTGGGAGTGCTATTGAGTTAGGGATGGTACATGCTTGAGAATAATCGCCACAATACATTACAAATGCGAAAGGAATTTCTTTCACATCGCGATACAGAGTAACCCTCAAGGTCCGACTTATCATGTATCTTATAACCTTACAAGTCAGCTGACCTTCACATGAGCCGTCTGTTGAAAGGAAGCGCTAAAGGGGTAATCAGGGCGTAGAACAAATCCGCCATCAGATTTGTAGCAGAAATATGAAAAATCTGATGCATCTATCAGCAGAGCCTTGTAGGGAATGCAGGAAGTCCTTAGATAACAATAAAATAACAAATTTATTTGATATTTGTCATTACTGTTGCCAGATGATGCACTATAGGAGTTGTTATATATGAGTACATAACTCCTGCCACTGCGGGTTAGAGGTATAGAATATGCCCGAGGTAGGCACACCGGTCATAAGAGGCGACTAATATGCACAAAGGTAATGACGTGCAACTCGATGGTTGATCTACGGATATTTATTCTCTCACCTCTCATTACCCACCTTATCCTTCCTTACGGAAGGAGGGTGACATGACCTAGAAGATTTCACTGGTCATACATCGCTATCCCGACAGTCGGGCAGTACCGCAAGGGAGTACCGGAGCGTACCGGGTTCATATCCGGCAAAGGACTGTCACTTTCGACAACACGTCACAAAACCTTCGGGGATTGTTTTTGTCGTTACCACAACAACAACAACAACAGCACATAATTCCATTTGAGAAGCAGGGGAGATTTCCGATGACGTAATGTACATCAATGTTTGCCTGCTGAGCTATTCAAACACGGAGGCGAGGAGCTGGTAAGGCGCATGCATCAGCTTCTATGCAGAATTTGGTCGGATGAATGCATGCCTGAAGATTGGAATCTAAGTGTTCTCTGCCCAATCCACAAGAAGGGCGATCCTGCAAACTGCGCCAACTATCGCGGAATCAGCCTTTTGAATATCGCATATAAGGTCCTATCAAGCGTATTGTGCGAAAGACTGAAACCTGATGTGAACAGACTGATTGGACCTTATCAGTGTGGCTTCAGACCTGGTAAATCTACCATCGACCAGATTTTTACAATACGCCAAATCTTGGAAAAAACCCGTGAAAAAAGAATCGACACGCATCATCTCTTTGTTGATTTTAAAGCCGCTTTCGATAGCACGAAAAGGAGCTGCCTATATGCCGCTATGTCTGAATTTGGTTTCCCCGCAAAACTTATACGGCTATGCAAAATGACCTTGAGCAACACCGCCAGCTCGGTCAGAATTGGGAAGTACCTCTCCGAGCCGTTCGAAACTAAACGAGGTTTCAGACAGGGTGACCCCCTATCGTGCGATTTCTTTAATTTAATGCTGGAGAAAATAATACAAGCTGCAGAACTTAACCGCGCTGGAACAATATTTTATAAAAGCGTGCAACTGTTGGCATATGCTGACGATATTGATATCATTGGCTTTAACAACCGCGCCGTAACTTCTGCTTACTCCAAATTAGAAAAAGAAGCGGAGAAAATGGGATTGGTGGTGAACGAGGGCAAAACGAAGTACCTTCTGTCATCATGCAAAGAGTCAGCGCATTCGCGCCTTGGCAACCAAGCCACTGTTGGCAGCAATAATTTCAAAATAGTAAAGGACTTCGTTTACCTGGGAACCAGCATTAACACCAACAATAATGTTAGCCTAGAAATCCGACGAAGAATTACTCTTGCAAACAAATGCTACTTCGGACTGAGTAGGCAATTGAAAAGTAAAGTCCTCTCTCGACGAACGAAAATAACACTCTACAAGTCACTCATCGCACCCGTCCTGCTATATGGTGCAGAAGCGTGGACACTAACAACATCTGATGAGGCGGCTCTGGGAGTATTCGAGAGAAAGGTTCTTCGAAAGATTCGTGGACCTCTACGCGTTGGCGACGGCGAGTACCGAAGAAGATTTAATGATGAGCTGTATGAACTTTACGCAGACGCCGACATAGTTCAGCGAATTAAAACACAGCGGCTTCGCTGGCTAGGCCACGTAGTGCGAATGAGCGAAGATGCTCCAGCCCAGAAGGTATTCTTATCGGCACCCGCCGGTGGAAGCAGAGGAAGAGGGAGACCACCACTCCGATGGAAGGACCAAGTGGAGACCGATTTGCGATCACGCGGTGTTTCCAATTGGCGCCAGTTGGCGCAACGAAGAAACGACTGGCGAGCTATGTTGGACGGTCAAAATCGCCCAGGCGGTTAGATGACCATTTAAAGAAGAAGAAGATTACTATTAAAAGGCGGTCTCGAAGCAAATACCCTGAGCGCCCAAGCCCAGGGCTAACCATGCAGCTAGTCCTGACTAGTGTGCCCAAAGGATTTGCCCCGAGATCGTCAAGTATGCTTAAATCTAGATTAATTTATTTAGGTTGGTCGACATTAAGTATTCTATAATTTTCTCTGTGCTCTTATTATCAACTTTTAAACAATCTGATGGTATGCAGTTTCCAAATATACTAGCTCTGGTGTCGGTGAAATGTTGGCATTGGTCAAGCAGGTGTATTACCGATAGATGGTTCAAGTTGCAATACGGGCATGGTGGTCTGTTTTCTCCTTTAAGGATGTTACTATGTGTTAGAATTGTGTGCCCGATTCGTAAGCGGGTTAATGTTTTTAAATTATTACAGGATATAGCTGGTTCGCATATTAGTTTATTTCTTGTTACGTTGAAGTTATTATAATGGTGTGGTGGGTGCATGGATAGTTGAGGCCTTAGTTCGGCTCATTCTGCATATGCCACGCGGATAATGTCTTCTTTGAGGGTCCATTCGGTAGTACAAAGAGGTTCTATTGTATCAAGTTTGGCTCTCTGGTCGGCTGCTTCATTGCCATTGATTGCCACGTGACCAGGGATCCACATAACTCTTGTCGAGCCCTTACACTCCAGCAATTTACACCGTAGTTCGTTGAGTAACTTGTTGTTCTTTTTAGGGTTCGTAAGCGAATTGACTGTGGAGAGGCTATCGGTACAGATAACCCATTTACCTCTGGTTCTGCATGCATACTCGACGGCCTTTAAAATCGCTACTGCTTCGGCTGTGTACGTTGAGAAAAATGGGAAAGACTACCTGTGCATATGGTAGAGGAGTTTGAGACGACGACAGCATACGCTGTTTGAGATGTGGTTTTTGATGCATCGGTGTAGAGAAAATTCCAGCCATTTGATTTTAATTCAGTCGCGGTTTCATTAAAAAGTTGTTGGTACATAGCCGGATTTGTTTCGTTTTTGCGATATTTTGCTAGGTGCGAGAAGCTGAGATTACATAGGGATTTCCAGGGTGGGGGGCTTTTGAGGCCTTCATTCTTTATGGATATGTTAATTCCCAGATCTTTTGCTGCTGATATGCATCTAGCTACTGTGGACGGGTGGCGTGACTTTCTCTTCTTAGTTGCTTGTGCTTTGGGTAGCTTGCGTACCAAAGGATTGTAGCTTTTTTTGCAATTTTGGTATTAGTTTAAGTGTGCAAAATGATATACGTTCTTGTATAGATGGTAAACCAGCCTCCGAGAGCATACACGCAATTGGTGATGTAGGGAAGGCACGGATGCTTCTCCTTACCGCTACATGGTATGGTGGGGTGATCATTTTTAAGTTGGCTTTTGAGCATTGTCCATATATCAGCAATCCGTAGTCCATTTTTGAGATGATCAGAGCTTTGGTAATATTTACTTAACGGTGATGGGTGTATCAAACAGTGTTTCGAAGACAGATATTTTATAATGTTGAGTCGTTTGCCTAATTCTACTCTAAGGTACTTGCAGTGTAATTTAAATGTAAATTTTCTGTCGAATATTACACCTAATATTTTAATGCTGTCAGAGTTTTCAATGTTCGTTCTATTAAAATTTAACGACAGAGATGGGCAGTTGTGCTTCTTGCATAAGTGTAGAATTTTGCATTTACTGTATGCGAGAGATGCCCCTGAGGCTTCTGACCAGTTCGAGATTGATGTAAGGATTTGATGGAAGTCGTCATGAACTAATTTTCGATCTCTGCACTTAGTGAACAATATAACGTCATCCGCATAAGCTATGTGCGATATCCTTTTAAAGTTAGGAAACATTCTATTGATTTCGTCGAATGCAACGATGAATAAAACCACTGAAAGGGGGAACCCTGTGGTATTCCATTATATAGCTTTTCAGTGTTGGAATATTTATTGTTGTATCTGACAGCTAAAGTCCGATTGATTAGGAAAGCCTTTACGAAATTGTATATTTTTGGACCAATTTTCCATCGGGCCAGTTGTCGTAACACTGCGTGTATACCAATCCTATCGTAAGCCTTTTCGAAGTCGAGGCTGAGAGTGAAAACATGATTTTTTGTTGCAATGGCATTAGATACGTAGTCTTCAAAAACTAGCAAAGCGTCTAAGGTGCCCTGTCCCTCTTTGAATGCTGTTTGATTTGGGCTAGGAAGGTTATTAGTTAGCGCGAACCACATTATTCTTTTCGCTATAATTTTTTCGAGTAATTTGCTTAAGCAAGGGAGGAGACTGATTGGCCTGTATCCCGAAACGTCGGTGCTTGATTTGTTTGGCTTTGGAATTGGCATCACAATGGCGTGTTTCCACGCTTGTGGGATAATGCCTTGGCTAAAAATATTACTGTACAGGCCAACTATTCTGTCTTTAGAGCTTTTTGAAGCAGTGTACATCATATTTTAAAATTCTCTATATAATTAAAACAAATATATAATGCATCAATACAGATACAGCTTTCGTTTAAAGGTATGTATATACAATCAATAAGAATAGACAAAAGACGAAAGATAACAGTAACATTGCACCTTTTATGTGACTGGTGGAGTTAATCGATTTAGGTTGAGTTGTTACTGATCAACCAGCTGTCTGGTAGAGATGGCGTTGTGGCCATGGGAAAATTTTGGTGTGGGCAAGAACATTGGAATTTCTCAAAAAAAAAAAGTATGGCATCGCTGGTAACAACCGCAAGTGGTCTCCGCCATAACACTACAACATTATAAAAGGCTAACTACATAATATACCGCTCTTTTCCTAGATAACAGCAACGGTAACGGATTAGAATTCGAAAAATTAACGTTTTGAAAGGTAACGGCTACGGGGACTCAGTTCACTCCCATATAAAAAATATCTGGTATCACTGATTTCTAACTATTGTGAATGACTAAACATTAAATAGGTGATATCAGCTGTTTTTTTTTATTATTATAATTTGTTTATAACGAAAAACGCTTATTTAATAAATTGGATGCGAAATTATTTGCAATGTCAAGTGGGTATAATTGGGAAAACGCTGTAGAGCGACAAACCACTACACAGGCTCAACTAGCTGCAAATACCTACGACGTGCTGGAGCGAAGCTCCGCGAGTATACAACGTTCAACCCAAGTAGCTATCGAAACTGAGCAGATAGGCACTGAAGTTAGTACCAGCCATACAAGAAATACATATATTGTAGTCTTGTTAATTATTATATTCTAATAATACCTTAATTCCTTTAGGTATTATCAGAGTTAAATGAACAACGCGAATCTTTGATACGGTCAACGCGCCGACTTCAAGACGCAGATGCTGATGTCATGCAATCGAGGAATGTTATAAGGAAATTACGACGTGAAGTGCTTTACAACAAATTTATACTGATACTAATTATAGTATTGGAAATTTTTATTTTAGCCGGGCTAATTGTTATTAAATTTGTAGCATTTTAGTTGTGAATTATACTGGAGTGTTCAGTATCAGTAAGCATACATATAAAAAACTTTAAATCCATTTTAACTGACAAGGGAGAAAAAACAAGTCATTTTGAATGTAATGAACATCAAATTTTATTTGATATATTTCCATATCACTACAGAGTGAATCGTTTATTTAACATTTATGTAAATAACAATTTGCAGATTAGAGATATATAAATGTGGTGCATACCAATTGTAGTGCAACAATCCCAATATGTAATTTCTTGATAATTGCATATGTATATATTTTTTATTATGCTAAACATTAAATAGCTTTTGATCTATGTATGTATGTACATACATTAAGTTAATTAAATATGAGGGGCCTAAGTGACATTCTATATTTAAACAAAAAGTGTTTGGTCAGGTAAAACATATTCATTTAAATCTGCTAGAGTTACTGGGTTTGCTTATACAAACAAGGTTTGAATTCTAGCAGTGTGATAACAAAGGATACATTGTTTTAACGATATGCCCCGTTTTTCAGATCAAATTTAATCTATAGTTAAAGTCTTTTTGTTTTGTATTGCAATTCATGTTTTTATAAAAGCAGTCGATTTCATATATAAGCATTTTGTTATTTTAATAACAACCTTTGTAGAAAAAAGGCATGGATAAAAAAGTTGTTGTTGTTAAAAGTAGGAGTATTATGCAAATGATTACTTCAAAAACATGTTAACTTAAAATAGTACTAACAAAAACATGATTGTCCCGAAATTCAATATATGATACATTATATGATTATTGTTTTTCTCAGAAATAAGGGAATAATGTGTTTCTTTCCATATTTCAAAATTATTTATATATTATAACATTTCGCATGACGCATACATATTTAAACATTTAACTACACAACAGTTAGCCTACAGAGATTTCAATAAATAAATTCCTGTACTGTACACTTTTTTTATTTATTAAGTGTATTGCACACCGTTTTTTTAATATATGTAAAATTAGCTTAAATTACAAAACTATGCTTTAGAACATCTGCTTTTTTAGTAATTTTCAATTTTCCTTTGGCAAGACTATAGACCAGCCAAAGACGCGCCGATCAAATCCACATGAGAACAAATCGCAATTAAGTAATGGATCTTCAGCCCAGGCTACAGAAGACACCATACGACGATGACCCTATAAAAAAAATAAAAAAGAGAAAATGGTATTAACTATTTCTTAAATCTATATACATACATCCGAATATTTTCATTGTACTAGAGTTTCCAGAGTTTAATTATTCTACCAGCACTAAAGTAGCTAAAGAGCTGACAAAACTTATAGTTTACTTTTGTTTAAGTGAACTTTAGTGACACTTTTTTGTAGAATTATTTGGTCATGGTCTTTATCAGACTTTCAGTTTTTTTTTTATATAGATACTACAACTCATCATGACAAAAGCCTTTGACAGCTCTTGAACTATAATAACGTATTCTTCAAACCTGACGACTGGTGCGCGGCAAACGTGCAACACGCTGACCATTCAAATCAAATAACCGGATTTGCCGATTGTCGTGCGGCATAGCAATTATGCCGCCACTTGATACTGCCAAACGATTTACAGATGAATCCGTACGTATTGTAGCGAGTGCGGAACGCATATTCCGTAATTCCCAAACCTTAACGGTGCGATCATCCGAACCAGAAACAACTTTATCGTCGCGTGTAAAAACGGTTGACGTAACACTTCTATAAATGATTTCGGCAAGCATTTGTAGTTGCATTTCTTTTTCATATTATACACAGTACTTACTCAGTGTGCCCTTGAAATACAGAAACTGCAGGTATTTCATATCGAAAGTCCCAAAGACGGAAAGTTGAATCACGCGATGCTGTAACAACTAAACGTTGGGATGTATGTGCAGATACATGTGTGAGTTCGTGATCGTGACCAGTGAGCGTTTGTATTGGTTCACGTGATTCTACATCCCACAAGATTGCCGTACGATCCCAACTACCCGTAATGATTTGTCTGTGGTCCATGCTTGGCAACCAATCGGCAGCTACAACCACAGATGAATGACCACCAGGCCCGGTAAACTCGCACAGAGGTGTTCGGAGTGTATCAACACGATCACGATCTTCTACCTGCTCGTCGCTGTCGTCGAGTTCCTCTTCTGACGAATGACCACGCCTAAATAAAGATATGTACACATCAAAACCTAACTAGGAATCTTATTAAAAATTAGACTCACTTTGATGACTCCCAGTTAACTGCTGCCTGCCATATATGTGCGGTTGCATCACCGCTACCTGTAAGCACAAGATCACGGTTTTGATGAAATTTTACAGAGTTTACCGAACCAGCATGACCCTGGTATTGTAACAGGCATCGACCATTTTCTATACCCCAAATGCAAGCGGTATGATCTGCCGACGCAGTGCCTATGATTGGCTGTCCAACTTTAGCCGTAACTTGCCAAACACCATCTTTGTGTCCACAGAATTCTCTCGTTACTTGACTAACCACTGTTTGTGCTTTAAAACTTGATACTATGCGACTTGTTTGTGCTTTGAGTTTATTACTGGCCTTTACTTTGCCACTACTTGACGTGAACTTCGCTTTCAGACCCTTACCTCCTCCACCTCCGCCGATAATAGGTGCGAGGGCCGCAGTGTCACCATCTTCATGGCCCTGTGTAGCTGTAGCTGGATTTACTTGAGTTGCACCAGCCAATGGGATATTATGTGTATTGGTGCCAATCGGATTATTGATACTTCCGCCAGCGGCTATTACTCCGGCCGAACGTTCATATGAACAAATGAGATCTTTATTCATGCAGTTGTCCAATTTTTCTTGCACTATTATATTTAAATATAAGAATTATCTTACAAAATTCTACATATACATACAGCTTAAATTTTCCAAATATAGTAGCTCGAATTCTTTTTCGATCTGCCCAAATAGTGCGTGCAACCGTGCTCTAAATGGTGCATCTTCTGGAATGGTTATATCTTCCGCCAAGCTGGATAAGCGATTCTTGGACGGTTTCATATTTATGTAAATTATTCGTTAATTGGTTTGGTTCTCTATAGATTTTTTACTAAAACTTTTTTTTTCGCCTGAGAATCAATCTATACACTTACTACAGAATCACATGCTATGTGATTTTGCAAGCAGTGGCCAATTGCTTTTTTATGGTTAATCACTATTGGATGCGAACAAAATAGAATAATCTCAGTAATTTAATTAGTCAATTGTTTACTTATTACACTGGAATAGTTTTTCTGTCTACATTATTTCTCTGCAGACAAGGATCGCTTCTTTTTATTCTAAATTTAATTAATTCACAATAATGGTCATAAAAACTTGAACTATTGGCACACTTCTATCTTTATTTTTGGATGTTTTTCAGTTATGGAGTTTTTAGGCATGTTCCAATTAGGAGTGATCCAAAAGCAGAGAGAAATTTTGCATGTAAATGCAACAACAACGTTGTGATCTTGACATTTATCTGAATCAATTTTAGACCCGTAGTTAGTTTTTTTGTAGTAGATTTTTTGACAGTCAACCCTTATTTGCTTGGTAGCACAGACACACATATATGCACAAACAACTCTCATACAACTGATCCGTCTCGTCCCCGTGAGATCCTGATCGTGATACTGATCTGGATAGCTGATGGGAACGCAACTTTTAAGTCGCTACCACACAAATCTTATTTCATTCATGTCGTTACCATGATACATCTAACCTGAGTATGAAACTCAAGTCCTGTAGAATTTTGTGTTCGCTACCAGAGAGCTGTTTGATCAGTGACAACTCATCAAATACTCAGGTTAGATGTATTATGGTAACGACTCGAAATCTCCATAACCCTGAGACACAAATAAAGGTAAATGTGTGTAAACAATACTTCAAGTTTTTTTGACCTTTATTGTGAATTAATTGGATTTAGAATAAGAAGAATCGATCCGGCTTAAGCTCCTCACCCGCATGATTGTATAATTTATATGGTTGTCGTCGATGACATAGCGTCTTCTTCTTCCTCATCCACACCTTATGTCAAACTATCATATCTCTGTTTTTTGTTTACAGTTCTTGGAAAAGCTATTGAGTTCGCTTCGTGTTTTATTCATTTTTAATAAAAATTCGGTGTGAATTCATATTTAACGAGTGTTTTGTGATAACATTTTAAGAAATTTTGTGATTTATGTGTGTGTTATAGGTGGAAAGCTTAGAAAATAGGCGGATCGTTATTGTGCGTTCCCTCTCACATGTGCATTTTGACATAAGGGCAATACGTTGCCAAACCGTAATTACGTGTTGTTGGCCGGTTATGACAACCATATATAATTGAATCCTGCTCACTGTGGGAAAAACTAAGTATAGGGAAGGGTCCGCCTTCTTCTCCTGATTTCATAGTGTACCACACTTTTTTGTGCAAATGAAAAATGTGGAATTTTTTGTGTGTTTTGTTTGTGCTTCATTAATATCCAAAATTCAGAGTCGATATCTATAAAACTTTCCCGATAGATTTAGAATTTCTGTGGGTGCGACATGGGCTATGTATAGTTTAGGAAAAGTGGGCGGTGCCACGCCGTCAGGCTATATAAAATTTCCATTCGGCACAACTATGAACGTATTTGATCTAAATTAATGATATTAGGCTATATGTGACCTTTAGTCAAGATTTACATAACATTGTGCTTTATTATTGTCCAAAGTTTAAAGTCGATCTTAATGAAACTTTCGCAGTGGATTCAGGAGTTTGCTGGGGACAACACAGGCCATATAAAGTTTTGGGAAAAGCCCCAGGCTATTTGAGGTAGCAATTCGGCATAGATAGGAATTTATTTGGTTCAAGTTAATGATATTTTATATATAGATAAGTGTTCTATATATCAAAAAAATCCTTGAAAACAGAAAGCGGTACCAGGATTAAATAAAAGTTAATTTGCTAGATCTTCGAAACTATGCACATATCACTACCGCAGAGGAAATGGGAGAAAAAGGGGCGTAAGAATATATGTTGTTAGAGGAAAATGAAGAGGGTAAAGAAGAGTAACGGTATATGATAGTAAAATCTAGTGTAACAATTTAACAACGAATAACTGCACTTTACTAATTTTTCTTTTATTAATTCATGAGAAATTACATCAGAGAATACTTTCACAAAGTTTCATAAGTTGACCTAAAGCCAACTTCAAACGTATAGCAAAACAGCGCTAACATTCAAATAAAAGCGACACTTACTTTTGTGTTAAAAAAAAATTAATTTGGTGTCGCCCTTGAGACAGACGAAATGCTGTGGCTCTTGCGGAAACTTACCACTTCGTACATTTTTTTGCCACCCCATCAAACGATTCTTTCAACGAATATAAACTTCTGGCAACTATACGTGGCTGTCGCCATTTGTAAAGCTAAAATTCGTGGAAAGTCGGTAGAAATTGTCCTCTGCTTTGCCAATAATGACGAGCATTGGAGATCTTTTTACGAAATACAATTGTACAAATTGTCAAGACGATATCTCGGGAATTCGTGTACATTGCGCAGAGTGTGAAAATTTTGATTTATGTCTTCAGGTGAGTAATAAATTTTTTCATGGAATGTGTTCATTTTCGGCAGAGTGCCCCGAGAGATTGTAAAAAACGATGTTGCTGTCTTCCTTCGGCATTTTGCAGATGACGTTCGTTCAATGGAATATCGAGACCACTTCCATTTAGTGGAAGTGGTATTTATTCAATGTCTGTCACTCAACAGCTGTATATTGTTTATTTATAAATTTGTATGCAATACTTTTTCAGTGTTTTGCTTCTGGAGCAGAAATTGGTGCACATCAAAACAATCATGCCTACCAATTTATGGACACAGGTACAGCAATATTATCTGTGTTTAGGGGTAAAGGTGCTTGGACAGCTAGAGAGGAAATACGGTTGCTGGATGCCATAGAACAATATGGCTTTGGTAATTGGGAAGATATTAGTAAACATATTGAAACTAAGTCAGCAGAAGATGCCAAAGAAGAATATGTAAAACGTTTCGTGAATGGCACAATTGGTATGCACACATGGACACCTGCACAAACACAACGACCTCTTCTGGTAGATCACACATCGGAGGACAATGGTCCATTGGGAGCTACAGCTTTACAACGTTTACCGCCATTAGATATTACTAATGAAGAAGCCGCTCAATTGGGTTATATGCCAAATCGTGATGGTTTCGAGCGAGAATATGATCCTACAGCTGAACAATTGATTTCAACTATGGCACTAAGCACTGAAGATACTGAGGCTGATTATTTACTTAAATTAGCCCATGTCGATATGTATACACGTCGATTGCGTGAAAGGGTGAGACGAAAACGTTTGGTGCGAGATTATCAATTAGTGGCAAATTTCTTTCGTAATCGTAATTATGCTCAACATCCTGGCATGACACGTGAACAAAAAGAGTTTCGTGATCGTTTTCGGGTTTTTGCACAATTTTACACAGCTAATGAATATGAACGACTATTGATGTCACTTGAACGTGAGAAGGAGTTGCGCATACGTTTGGCCGAGCTATGCCGTTATAGGTATAATGGATTGACCAAAATCGATGAGTGTCGACATTTTGAACAGCATGCAGCCATGGCTTTGCAACGATCGACGGGTCCATATGGGCATGGAAAGACTGTAAGTATAGTATGCACCACAGTGTACGAGTTGGAATTACAAACTTATAATTATGTATCAGTCATTTATTAGGACATTGTCGTAATTTGATAATCAAAAACCGGCAATAACAACTTAACCCCATGTTCGTAGATGCAGTGTGGCAAATGCAACCAAGTCCCTCATTCCCTAGTTAAAATTTATCGAAACGTCTGGTTTGTTCAAATACACTCAATTACCCAAATGGAATTTGGTTGTGATGTTCGGAGCTTCTATTTTATTTATTTCAGAAATAGGTGAGGATTTCTTTCCTGCAGTGGTGACCATACAATTTTACTAATGGTCAAAATTAAAAGCTGAAATGGTTTTGTAATTCCTCAATTACTCATGAGTAACATATCAAACATATTCACTAGTGTTTCATAACAAAAACAACTGGGTTGTTGTTTTTAGCGACAAAACCCACCCGCTAAGGTTTTAGGGAGTGTTGTCGGTAGTGACAGTACTTTGCCACATATAAACCTGGTACGCTCCGGTACTGCCTTGCTGGGCAAGGTATTGTTGCAAAAAAACTAGTGAAGCACTTAAGAAAAGTGCCGGCCCCAGAGAACCATTAGCTCTAAAGAACCGACGGTTTCAGGACCTGCGGGTTAGGGGTTGTTGTTGTTGTTGTTGTTGTTAACAGTGCTTCGCCCTGCCCCAGATTGGACAGGGTTACACTGAAATAACAGCCCTTGGCCGGGTGAAAAAAACCCGGGTCATTCCGGTGCGATAGAACCGGCTGTTGTGGGAATGCGGGTTAGGGGTCGTAAGAGGCGACTAAAATGTACATCATTACCCATCTTTTTTACGGAAGGAGGGATGACATGACCTAGAAGGTTGCACTGGTCATACCAAATCGCTCCCGCGAAAGTCGGGAATGTACCGCAAGGGAGTACCGGGTTCATATCCGGCAAAGGACTGTCACTTTCGAAAACGCTCCGCGTAATGACTTACAACTCGATGGTTGATCTACGGATATGATGCCTCTCATTACCCATCTTATCCTTCCTTACGTCTTTGAAACAAATGGAAATTAGATTTCAATGAAACCTAGAGGCCATTCCAAGATCCTCAATAAAAGGTGAAAAAATCTAAAAGTCTAAGTAACAGATCAATTCTAAAATAACCAAAAACCGCCAATTCTGTAACATTTAATCAAAACCTTTATATATTGTTTTTGCACAGTATCATAAAGTATCATGTTAACTATGAGTATTTGAGACCTAAAAATCTTGAAATTTAAATATGAGTTTGGGAGGAAAAATAAACTAAATTTTTGTTGTTGTTGTCGGAAGTTTCGGAGGCATTTTCAAATCGGCACCTTACATCTTAATATTTTTTAGCAATAAAATTTTTTTAAAAACATTGAATTACACAATTTTCTAGAATTAACTAAAAATTTTGAGACATGCCGATTTAAAAATACCTCTGATCCCGTCGGATAGGGTTTGTTGTTAAGTACATAACAAAATTTCGCTTAAACTGCCAATATACGAAAGATTGAATATCGTGTCGTCTCTATAAAAGCTTAAAGTAGTTATTCTGTATGACTTTGTATTGAGTCCATTGCAAGTTTGACTAGTCTTTTCTAATACTCCATTTATTTTCACGATATTCAGTTTGCGTGTATAATCGGCACACCAAGTGGCGAACGTTTAAACGGATGTATAAGACAATGTTTAACTACAGGACAGCACGCATCCCAGCATTGGAAGGCGTCGGCAGCCAGGCTCTTTCTTACACTCTCCACAACACAGCAGCAGAAAACCGTAAGTTTTTTGTTTCATAAATGATATATATATATATATATGTAGGTGTTGTAAGATTTTTCATTGTTTTTTATTTGTACAGCGAACTGTCAAACGGAAGCGAGGTAAATCAAAATTCAACCGTGTCAAGAAACACGCCCCTCACCGGCGACCTGATCTCCTCCGGCGCATCATTGCACAACAGAAATTACTTGGATAGCTGTCGGGAATCGTCGGTTCATACGACGATATCGCAGGCGGGGCTGATAGTGGGAGCGAACATGATGACCAACAATGCAATGATGCCATCAGCAAAACTGCCGAACGGACATGTACAACCGTTGACAGCAACACAAACGCAACAGCAGCATACAACGACGACAGCGGTAATGAAAAACCAACCACCACTACCACAACTCCAAATAAACGACGTCGTCGTAAACGAAAAACAACATCTTCATCAACTATTGTTTCCTGAAAACAATAACAATCATAATACTAATTTTGATATAAAATCGCAAGCATCACCTGCAACAACATCCATGAGCAGTATTTTACGCTCTCAAATAGACGAATTAAAACATCTACCAAAGCCTTTGGGTAGTGACTTATTGTCTAGTAATGAGCAACAAGTTTGCAAAGATTTCAACCTTCCACCTACAACATATTTATCATTAAAAACACTTCTGTTAAGTGGGGCACCCCTTGTTAATAATTTGTCACCAGTAGAAAACTCGTTAAGAAAGTATTTTATAAAAGTAGGTTGGCTAAGTCATTAGATTTAACTGAATTAAAATGCATTTAAATATGCTGAGAAACATGTCTAAGTTTTGTTTGGGTAAATTAAGAGTACACAAATACACAAGATATTGAGTGCATATTTCCAAATTTCTTACAAAAATATTCTAAATTAAATTAAAGTTGATTTCATATCTCCAGAACAGTGGTGCGCAAATGGGATGTACAGTTTACGTTAGAATTAGTTAGATCTTGCTGTCCAGCTCACGAGTCATAACCGCGGACAATAGTATATGACCGTAAATCGACACCGCGCAATTATAATAATAAGCATATATGTAATACTTCTATATTGCTAGCACACTATGCCCTCAATGTGTTTTGAAATCGAAATCTTTGAGATTGTATTGTATACGTGTATTTTTGTTGGCTATGAAATTTACTGAAAAGTGAAATCATTACATAGATTCCACATTTTTATGAAAGACTTCTATCTTATTATATCGAAATTTAGCACAGCAGCCCACCCGCTTTATATCGGTAATAATTTGGCACAATATACCTCCGAGAAAATGAAAGATTTGCTTCTCTCTTCTAAAAATTTGAGGGACCAACATGTTTTAACATCGAGCAGTTGCTGCTAAGCCAGATGGCATTCGATAGGATCTTTATATGGAATAATGGGTACCAAGCTTACCTACAATAACTTTTCTCAAATATCAGGGCAGGGTCGTAAATATTTGTCAGCTTGCCCTATCCACAACTTAAAAATATTTTGCCATCTGTTCTCAACCCTTAGATATGGTCACGCCTCAGTCAACTAGAATCTACTGCTAGGTTTGCGTTATTTTAAGATTATAAATATGTACTACTTTTTTGTTTCGTATCCAAAAATATTTTTCAATGAAAGTAAAATACGCCCACGGATTTTTCCAAACCAAATGTCATTTTAGAACGTTCGTTTCCTTTATATCTGCACTCTGATGTTGGCGAGTGTATTGAATATTTTCCAGCAATATAGAAGTATTACATATATACTAATAAGAAATATGTATTGTACTAGTTTCTCTGCCACTACTGTGAGAAATATATTTCATGAATTACATTTTTTTTAAATAGATTTGTATCACCTCATATATTTTCGTACATATATAGTATAATCTCTAGAATAATATTCAATTGATTGTAAACTTTTAACGCTTACTTGTATCAAGTTCTCAATTAAGGGTTCTCTTTAACCATGTGGTTTCCTTCAAGTATGGATTGAAGAATTGAACGGAATTTGGAAAATACAAATTGTATGTGTTGGTGAAAGTTTAATTCGCTTATTGTATGTTTAGATAGTTATAGGCCGTTTAATTCTGCATACAAAATATATTCTATTGAACTAAATAAAAATGTATTCCAACATCGCTGTGAAATAATATAAATTTGTGGATACTTTATTTATACCCCTTATCGGATACACATTAGAACCCTGAGTTTAGACCCAACTAGTGGTAAGTCTATAGAAGAGGTAGTGCTTTTCGTTTTCTTGCCTATCACTCGAAACTTTTGAATCAGTGTAGGTGTCCAATATCAAACCAAAATGGTATCTAGCTGCTAAGGCTGCAATCCTCAAACCTTTGAAAACTGTTAACGTCTTACTTAAAATAAATAATATATTCTAGCTCGCTCCTGTTAAACATAACGCTTTGAGTTGGGTGAGTGCTGAGGCCGTGCAAAACCTCGGATATCTAGTCTAGTAGAAATGTTGTTTTGATCTTTCTATTAGATGATTGCTAGTAAATAAATACGACTATTAACATTTTTATTTATTTTAATTAAAAACACAATTTTCTATTGCAATATTGTTTATAAGTATGTAAGTAGTGTAGAGAAAAAGTTAGGTTACGTTTTTTTTTTTTTGCTAACTGTTCGCCTATTTTGCAAGATATATATTTAAAATTTTTTTTTAAATACGGTTAGTGCTCTGACGGAAAGAATTTTAAATAAATTTCAGAACTTGTACAGATATCTACTAGGGAAAAAAAAGACAGATCAGAAAAACAGATTAGAAGGTGCGGTGCGGATAAACAAATAATGTATGTTTACAAATTTTTCTTTTGAATCGCTTGATTGTTTGTATATGCATATTGTCATTTTATCATTAGCTGCCCTGAGGACGGTTACCTTAGAGTAACCAAAATATCGAAAACTGCGTTTTCATTTGTGGTTTTTGAGATCTTGAGCCGGCACAAATAGGAAAATTAATATCAAAAAGGCTACTAAGTCATCAATACACATTTCAAAGCTCAATAAAAAACTTGGGGGAATTAAGCCTAAAACTTTAATATCTTAGTCAGTATTAAAGTTCAAAATGTGGAATATAAAATTGAGACCAAAATTTTAGCTACTTTCCTTTATTTTGTAAAAAATTTCAAATTAAGTTTAACATGCCCTTCGATAGAGCAATAATCATATTTTTACATAAAAAATAAAAATTGCAAAAATGTTGCAAATATTTGGAAAAAAAGAGCCAATCCCATTACTTTTTTCTCACTGCATATATAACAATTGCTTGAACAAGTAGCATACGAACGACGTAAACAATATCTAAAAATTGCGGTACGAGGTGAAAACTATTCGACCAATTTCTGTTCTTTTAGAACATAAACTGCCTTGGTGCACTTCGTTACATATGTATGCATGTATATGTATGTAATTTTCACCGAACACTTAGGCCAATTAAATGCTTTCCACTGGTGTCCCATAACAACCCAGATATCACTTATTTCGCAAAAAATATCGATACAAGGTATTTTTCTGTGCACCATTAGCAGCTGGAGGTACAACTACCCCAGCTTTGGTGGCAACAGCGCTCTGCGTCTGACTGGAATGTGCTGCACCAGTTGGTAATGTAGTACTACCACTATTTGGCGACTTGATATTACCATTTGCAACAGCAACAGCAGCAGCGGCTAATGAACTACGCCATGAGGCAATCAATTCATTTTGAACATCCAAAGGCAATTCGTTGAATACGTCCGTGTCCACACCAGCCGGACATGGAATATTCGAAAGATTTCCGGTTTTGGTAGTAGCAGTGCATGGAGTTGAAGAGGCAATAACTATTTCGGATGTTGATGAAATATCTGTCATATTTGTCGATGGATCATCAGACGGTTGTACTACACCATTGGCAACTGCTGCATCGACGATTTGAATGGCTGTTGATGTTGGTGTATTAGATAAACTGGTACCCGTTTCATCCATAGGTGATGGTAATGGTGATGATGTAGTAGATGATGGTGTTGATGAAATTTGTGTTTGCATGGTATATGAACGATTTCCCACTGTAAAACGATTTGTTTTCGTAAGTAATGTTGAAGGCGGTTGAATAGTGCGGAATCGTTGTAAAGGCGTAAACGATGATGACATTGGAGCGGTTGATGTGGATGCAGACGGTGTGGAACTATTTGGCGTACATGATGTCACGTTGGTGGTAGGACTTATAACGAAATCTTTTTCACTATCTCTTGAATTCAAACGCAAATCACAAACACGTAATTTACTTGGTGATGCAACATCAGCTGAATCGTGTGAGCTACAAACAGCAGAGCTGCCTAAACATCGACGATTTCCCATTAATAAGCGGCCTACGCGACTCTTTTTTGGTGAAGGTTCTACCTCAGTCTCGGAGAAGTCTGAAAAGTCTGAATTTGTTGCTGCAGACTCAGAACCGTTATCAATCAACATTGGTATTGGCGATGCGGCTGTTGCACGTCGTCGATAGAACTGATCACTTGGCTGAAATGTGGTCGGCGATGAACGAAATGCTTCGTCACTATTCGTCGAAGATATTGATGGTGTTGGACTCTGTGAAGTTGTGGGCACTTCTGTATTTGTTAATGATGTAATGGATTGTACTTCTAAATCCGTTTTTTTAATAAGAAAGTTCGCAATGGACGATGAGCCGAGTTTGCGTTGTTGAAATTTTGAAAACGCCAAACCAATGAGTGTTATATTAAAAGGTTTTGTTAGATCAACCACGCGCTCGAATAGACGGAGTATGATTTTTAATAACTTTTCTTGTGCGCCTTCAGCAAGTATTACTTTGGGACTGCCAACAGTTTCGGTACATGGCAGTGTACGAAAAAGCGAAGGCAATATATTAACTTGTTTCGTTTCACGATGGCTGGTCTTCTTTACGGGATCGAATTTACGTAAAACTACTTTAATAGCGACCGGTATCCGGCCATCTTCAGCAACCTAAGTATAATGGAAAGCACAAATATTATTATACATTCAAATGTATATACTTGTGTACATATGTATACACATATATTCTAGCGATCTGGCAAAATACACAGCCCTACCACCGAATGCCATAAACACTCAGGTGTAAATCGGTAAAGAATTCACAAGAGGACTGTCCTAGTGGCTCTGGACTTGTCGAAGCCTTTGACACAGTCAACAACACGGCACACTTAAACTTTAACAAAAACACTTTTAAATTATCTGAGTGGTCGGCAGGCGATTGTGGAGTTTACGAACCAACGTTCGATATCATGTAGCACCAAAGAAGGGTGGTATTCCCCTTTTTTTTGATTTTTACCTTCCTGCTAGAAAATTGCACCAGATCAATGGCCTTCTGTTGATAATCCAAAATAAATGCATATCGCCAAATCCTATCTGATTTTTCCACCTCACGGAAACTGAGGGCACAGCCCATCCTCTAGGACTACTGCTTACACATACAAAAAGTATGCTGGGAAAATTATTTAAACACTTACCTGTTCTACCAAACGCATTAATAACAAACGGAAACGTTCTTCAACTTCGGTACGTATTGATATTGGACGGCATGAATCTTCGAGGCCGATAGTTTTAGGTTTGCCAGATGGACGAACTGAGCACATATCTCTTCCAAAGGCTAAGTCTTTTAACTTTGTTGCAGTTTCAAACCCAAATTTTTTTCGCAATGTATCCATATTACAAGTTTGCAATTCAGTTATATTAGCTATACCACTCTCCAACAACAATGATTCGGTTTTTTGCCCGATGCCCGTAACTCTATGCAAACCATTTAAGTCGCGCATAAATTGCACAGCATAGTTAGGACACAAGACTGTTTGTTTATTGGGTTTATTTTGTTCTCCCACCAGTTTGGCCAACAATTTATTATAGGATACACCAGCACAACATGTGATATTAAGTTCCTTTCGCAATGCTAAACGTATTTCGTTGGCAATTTGTGTACCCACAGCTAAACGCTGCGTACAACCACAATCACAACTTGATAGCAAATCACCATTTTCGGGATACACATGACCTTCGATTTGTGGCAATATACCAGAGGCAATGGTGGTTGCAGTTTCCATATGCTTATATTCATTTTTCTCAATTCGACTTTTTACTTGCGCTGATACATCTAAAAAATTTTCATCGAAACCCAATTTTTCCACAAATGGTGTAAATCTTAAGAGTGCATCAAATATACGTTGCGACATTTGTCGATACGGTGTTAAATCTTCACCATTGACCAAAGTCATTGTGGGACATTGACGCTGTGCATCCTCAACAAGCATCATTTTTCTCACACCAAACTCACGCGCCACATAATTGCAGGTGACAACGCAACTTTTCTGTTGTATACCAAGTGGACAAGTACGTAAAGTAGGGTCTCGTATCTCTTCGACTTGGGCATAGAAACAGTCCATGTCTAAATGAATGATGGTACGCTGATGTGGCTCACTGCGATTAAGAATGTTCGAAAAATCCATGTCTTTTTATGTATTGTTGCAGCAGATAGAATAAACCTAAGAATACAAATATTATAATTTCATAAATTCAGTTTTTATTTCTTTCGTTTTTAATAGGTAAACATAATATACAGTAGTATATAATAGGCCCATATCGACAATGGTTCTTGGGTCAACGAAATCGCTACCAAGACAGTCGGGACGGTGCTACAAGGTGCTTGTACCTTAGCGTACCGGATTGTTTAAGTGAACTTTGGGCCAAATAAATCTAGGTTGTTTCTGCATTGTTACTGTTATTGTTGTTGTAGCAGTACTTTACACTGCCTACTCTATGAGCTTGCTGTTAGAAGACTTTGCTCTGCTTTTGTCTTAGTTCTTCCGGAAATGTTTTCTTATTTGGCAAGCACTTGTCTACCATATTCCTCCAGCACTCCTTTGAGGAGGGTTACCGACTAGGACTGTTTGTAGTACTACCCGACTGTGTAAAGGTCACCTCTTACGACAGGCTATATCTAACTTCGAATATATCCTAAGCCCCTGACCCGCTTGTGAGAATTTCTTATCGAAACTTGCGTATGTGTGTGGTGGGTCCGAAATCCAAGGCCCGAGAGATAAAAATTTACCCGCCATTTTTGGTCGCGATTTTGTTTTCATTGCATGTGGATGTGTACGAAATTTGTTTTATTCAGTTTTATTGCTCGTTTGAGCTATTTGTATTCTTCATTTTGATAAAAAAAAAATATCAACGACAATTTCCCTCGCAAACTATTGATCAAAACAAAATAGCAACAGCTTTTATTCTTCCACCCCCTGGCTGGTTATTCAGCTATTTTCTCACTTCTACACCACCTTTTATTTTGTATATACTATTCGTTTTGTGTTCACCAACATTTCACGATTTTCACAAGATTTCGTCACTTCTGAAGAAAAATGCGAAATGACCGAAGAGAAAACAAGAAAAATGAGTAATGGGCTTTGGCCTCAAACTATGCCACCACATCTCAGCCCACTGGACCCCTTCCACCCGTCAACCAATATTTATTTGCTACGAAACGAAAAGTGAAGAGGAAATGGGGGAAAGTTTATAATTTAATAAGTGCCATATAATAAAAAAAAATAATAATTCTGTAACTCTACATTAATAATATATTAATTATGTATCTACACATTCCGCATGCACTTTTGGCCGTTTTTGCATATGGTAAAGCTTTATGTATTTTACGCGAGATGTGCATATCACAAGCTTATTTTTTTCTCCTTTTGAACGATCATGAAATTAAATATTTCTAATATTTAATTAACTGTTGGACACACCACATACTCATAAAGCGATTATTCTAATATTTAATTAACTGTTGGACCAACCACATACTCATAAAGCTATTCAATACTAAAGGTACTAAAAACATCTGCAGCAAGAGTATACGAATAAAAAGCTGTTGGCTTGATAACTAAAACAAATCGTAGTAAATTATATATTTTAATTTGGGTAATTGTTTCCTTTAGGAGACAACTGTTAAAACACGTCCAAAAATATCGGGAGAGGTATCAAACAACGCGTTTTGACTTTGGTATCAACAATCCGAAAGCGGATTTCAGTGAAGTCGAAGTTATTCACAAAAAACCTAAAAATTACCAGAGTCCGATCCCAAATAGGGGGATTGATCCAAGGTATTTATGTGCAGAATACCTTTCTGAGGCGGCCTTTGGCCGCGCTTCAATAAAACAAACCCTTAGCCGGTCCAACACCGGCTACGCGGTCCACAGTATTTCTGCGCAGAACACACTTCTGCACTTTTCGGTACACCCTTATCCAAAACAAGAAAATTACCGAAAATGTTCAACTTTGATTGAAAATATCTCTATACTGAAACAAAAACTCGAAAATCCGCTTCCAGATTATTGTTACCGTGGTCAAAAAGCGTCTTTTGATACCTTTCCCGATAATTTCGGACGTGTTTTAGCAGTTGTCTCCTAAGGAAACAATTACCTTGATTTGTGGCGGCGGCTTAAGTATTGCGTTTATTGATTACGAAAACTTGTACTTCCATTGTTTCTGGAATGCATTTGAGTAACAAGCCTACTGCAATGCACAAGAGGAAAATACGAAGGTCATGGCAATAGCAACAACGTAATAAATGGCAAGTCAGCTACGATTTCACTTTTTTGAAGATCTACTTACCTTGGAAATTTCCCAGAAGATCAATGGCAGATGTGATTGCGCAGCCTTTTTTTTGCCTTATCAATTTTGCGACAATCGTAAATGTAAAATCCTTGCTTTTTTTTGCTAATTTCCAGCTGTAACTTTTTGCCTGCCTTGTGTTTGTCCGTTCTCTTTATCATTTTTCCGTCCTTTGTATTTCAATTTCTGCACTTGTGCTAAAAATTCAGCTATTCAGCACAGTGCTGTCCATAGGTAATTTCTAAGCATAGTCAAAGAGGATAGATAAGTAAGAGACGTCAGTTCGCTACTCGGCGAATGGCAACATTTTGTTGATCGCTGCTTTGTGTGCTACTCGACGTTAGCTCTCAGGGGTTCGGCCATTCCTCTTTGTTTTCTGTCCGAGTTTTGAGTAAAAATCTTGAAACAAGAATTGAGTGTCGGCTGAGTTAATTTGCGCAAATGTCAAAAAGTGAAAAGCAATATTGTGAGTCAATGTCAAAGTGAAGTCGTAAACAGTGAAAAAGTGGTAAAATTAATTGAAATTGGTGTAAAATTGTGAAAAACTGTAATAAATTGTCAAAATAATAAAGAAGAGTGAAGTTAATTAGTGATAAATTAATTGATTTAAAATTTGAAGACTGTGTTGGGCTTACAAAGGTGTTTTGCTTGTTTGAACGGAAAGTGGTGTATGTGGTTTGTGCGTTTGTTGGCATGTGTGGTGTTTGTGTGTTTATAAAAGTATCCAATTGTGTATTGATATGCAAACGAATTATTGAAAAATTGCAACATTATTTATAACAATTCGGATATGCATTTCATATATTACTTGCAGTAGTATTACTAAAATCTCTGCAATTTTGTATGCATGCATAAATGTTTTGTTCACATCATAAAAAGGGGAGATAAAGGTAATTGTTTCCTTTAGTGAAAAATAGTGAAAATAACAAAGAAAAGTGAGGTAATTAATGTTAAATTAAAGTATTTAAGACTTGAAGACAATGTTGTGCGTACAAAGGTATTTTAGCTTGTTTGTACAAAAAGTGGTGTATGTGGTTTGTGCGTTTGGCGGCTTGTGTGTTTAGAAAAGTGTCCAATTGTGCTTTGATGTGCCAGTAACTTATTGGAAAAGTGCAAAAGTTATTAATAAGAATTCCGATATGCATTTCATATATTATTTGCAGTAGTATTACTAAAATCTCTGCAGTTTTGTATGCATGCATAAATGTTTTGTTCACATCATAAAAACATAAAAACACGTCCAAAAATATCGGGAGAGGTATCAAACAACGCGTTTTGACTTCGGTATCAACAATCCGGAAGCGGATTTTCAATTTTTTGTTTCAGTGAAAAATTATTCGCAAAAAACCCAAAAATGATCCAGGTCCGATCCCAAATAGGGGGTTCGATCCAAGGTATTTATGTGCAGAACACTCCGGTCCAACACCGGCTACGCGGTCCACAATATTTCTGCGCAAATGTCCTAATATATGTTATATGTGTGCATGCCAAACTTCTTGCAACAATAAGCTATCAAAAATATGCTACCAACCACCTCACGTGCATAAATACATATTCATACATATATGTATGTAAGTATTCTTGTCAACAAAGTACATTTGTACGCACAAATATCTACGTCCAACAACAAAAACCATTTCTACGCACAAAAATCTACGTCCAACAACAAAAACCATTTCTACGCACAAAAATCCAACAACAAAAACCAATTCTACGAAACAAACTACAAATGCAACAACAAAAACTTCATTGAAACATTCATTCATAAAAATATATAAAATTATTTGTCGAAGAATCAAAATATTCAATTTTGTCGATTTTATAAAATCCAACTTCAATCCATATGAAGGGTATTCCCTCGAAAGCGTTTTTTCAGTTGTGCACTTTGGCATTTTTCCGAACAAAACTTGGCATTAAAACTTTGATTTGCTTCAGGTAGTTAGGTATATTAAAGAAAAAATAAAATAAAAATATTCAGCTATTGTCCAGGAACAGACCCAAACTTTTGCAAAAAAATTATTCCGAAAAAGTTTCCCTAAGTATTTTTAATTATTTAATGAAAGTTTCCCTTATATGACCAAAAGTTGTCCTTATTCGATAAGCAGTTTGATTATTTGCGCAACTGATATTGCTTTCGTCACTTTTGTTTGTTTGCGTGAGAAACCCTATGAGATTTTGTTGTTGTTACTGAAATTCGGTCGCAAATTTGGTCAGCCATGTTTTTTTGGCTTAAGTGTGGCCGTTCTGGCACAGAAGTATCCTTTGAATACACTACTATGTAGTAAAAGTTTAGCTTTTTTCACTCCTTATCTACATTATGTGCGAGTTTAGATGATTTTCTTAGGCAAAAGTTAATATAAGAATATGGAATTAATATCCGAAGTAATTTAAGATAGTTACATGCCATTTTGGAAGAAAAAAACAGAAATTAATAATACTTAAGTAGTGAAGAACTACTCCATTTTTTTGGTAGTGGCAGAAAGATAGGAACAAACTGTGTGCGCCAACACTTTTGATCACCGACGACTTCACTCAAAGCTCGTATCAAAGACGAAATCAACGACATTCCTGTGTATGTACATATTTATATTTTCATACAATTTACTAAATGCCAGTCCAACTGAAAGCATTCATACATGAGTGCGTTCGTACGCATATATTTAAGGGTGGATTTTTGTTTGCTACGATCAAGTGCTTTTGCATTTGATTTGTGCAATCAAAAATTGAACCTAAAATAAATTTGCCTAGTACATTATGCACATGCCACCCATACCCATGTCACCCATAAACTAAATAACCCAAGAAATAGAATTTATAGCTTTTAATAAGAAATTGAATTTTTGTTGTATTTGTAGTTGCCGTCGGCAAAACCGTATTTTCATTTTCTTATCATAATAGGATTATTTTGAATTTATAATATTGAATACTGAAATAAACAACAGTAGGTACATATTTCAATAGAATTTTTTCCAAATTTGTACAATATTTCAACTAAATAATGATAGCAACATTTTTGTGGTATTCACCGGCGGCAAAGTTATTACTTGCATATATGTGTTTTTCCATAAATTTATTGAAATTGGTAAATGTTTATAGTATTTCATATTTTTCATTTCATATAAGTCATAAAAGTAAATTTTTGTGAAAATTAGGAATATTTGCACAATATAAGCAAATATCACCAACTTCTTATAAACTCACAAGTAGCAAACCGCTCCAAATAAATATATATACGTAAATACTCCAAATACGAATGTTACTCATTCCCCACAAATGTCAATTCCGTGATTCCTAATTTTCACAAAAATTTACTTTTATGACTTATATGAAATGAAAAATATGAAATACTATAAACATTTACCAATTTCAATAAATTTATGGAAAAACACATATATGCAAGTAATAACTTTGCCGCCGGTGAATACCACAAAAATGTTGCTATCATTATTTAGTTGAAATATTGTACAAATTTGGAAAAAATTCTATTGAAATATGTACCTACTGTTGTTTATTTCAGTATTCAATATTATAAATTCAAAATAATCCTATTATGATAAGAAAATGAAAATACGGTTTTGCCGACGGCAACTACAAATACAACAAAAATTCAATTTCTTATTAAAAGCTATAAATTCTATTTCTTGGGTTATTTAGTTTATGGGTGACATGGGTATGGGTGGCATGTGCATAATGTACTAGGCAAATTTATTTTAGGTTCAATTTTTGATTGCACAAATCAAATGCAAAAGCACTTGATCGTAGCAAACAAAAATCCACCCTTAAATATATGCGTACGAACGCACTCATGTATGAATGCTTTCAGTTGGACTGGCATTTAGTAAATTGTATGAAAATATAAATATGTACATACACAGGAATGTCGTTGATTTCGTCTTTGATACGAGCTTTGAGTGAAGTCGTCGGTGATCAAAAGTGTTGGCGCACACAGTTTGTTCCTATCTTTCTGCCACTACCAAAAAAATGGAGTAGTTCTTCACTACTTAAGTATTATTAATTTCTGTTTTTTTCTTCCAAAATGGCATGTAACTATCTTAAATTACTTCGGATATTAATTCCATATTCTTATATTAACTTTTGCCTAAGAAAATCATCTAAACTCGCACATAATGTAGATAAGGAGTGAAAAAAGCTAAACTTTTACTACATAGTAGTGTATTCAAAGGATACTTCTGTGCCAGAACGGCCACACTTAAGCCAAAAAAACATGGCTGACCAAATTTGCGACCGAATTTCAGTAACAACAACAAAATCTCATAGGGTTTCTCACGCAAACAAACAAAAGTGACGAAAGCAATATCAGTTGCGCAAATAACCAAACTGCTTATCGAATAAGGACAACTTTTGGTCATATAAGGGAAACTTTCATTAAATAATTAAAAATACTTAGGGAAACTTTTTCGGAATAATTTTTTTGCAAAAGTTTGGGTCTGTTCCTGGACAATAGCTGAATATTTTTATTTTATTTTTTCTTTAATATACCTAACTACCTGAAGCAAATCAAAGTTTTAATGCCAAGTTTTGTTCGGAAAAATGCCAAAGTGCACAACTGAAAAAACGCTTTCGAGGGAATACCCTTCATATGGATTGAAGTTGGATTTTATAAAATCGACAAAATTGAATATTTTGATTCTTCGACAAATAATTTTATATATTTTTATGAATGAATGTTTCAATGAAGTTTTTGTTGTTGCATTTGTAGTTTGTTTCGTAGAATTGGTTTTTGTTGTTGGATTTTTGTGCGTAGAAATGGTTTTTGTTGTTGGACGTAGATTTTTGTGCGTAGAAATGGTTTTTGTTGTTGGACGTAGATATTTGTGCGTACAAATGTACTTTGTTGACAAGAATACTTACATACATATATGTATGAATATGTATTTATGCACGTGAGGTGGTTGGTAGCATATTTTTGATAGCTTATTGTTGCAAGAAGTTTGGCATGCACACATATAACATATATTAGGACATTTGCGCAGAAATATTGTGGACCGCGTAGCCGGTGTTGGACCGGAGTGTTCTGCACATAAATACCTTGGATCGAACCCCCTATTTGGGATCGGACCTGGATCATTTTTGGGTTTTTTGCGAATAATTTTTCACTGAAACAAAAAATTGAAAATCCGCTTCCGGATTGTTGATACCGAAGTCAAAACGCGTTGTTTGATACCTCTCCCGATATTTTTGGACGTGTTTTTATGTTTTTATGATGTGAACAAAACATTTATGCATGCATACAAAACTGCAGAGATTTTAGTAATACTACTGCAAATAATATATGAAATGCATATCGGAATTGTTATTAATAACTTTTGCACTTTTCCAATAAGTTACTGGCACATCAAAGCACAATTGGACACTTTTCTAAACACACAAGCCGCCAAACGCACAAACCACATACACCACTTTTTGTACAAACAAGCTAAAATACCTTTGTACGCACAACATTGTCTTCAAGTCTTAAATACTTTAATTTAACATTAATTACCTCACTTTTCTTTGTTATTTTCACTATTTTTCACTAAAGGAAACAATTACCTTTATCTCCCCTTTTTATGATGTGAACAAAACATTTATGCATGCATACAAAATTGCAGAGATTTTAGTAATACTACTGCAAGTAATATATGAAATGCATATCCGAATTGTTATAAATAATGTTGCAATTTTTCAATAATTCGTTTGCATATCAATACACAATTGGATACTTTTATAAACACACAAACACCACACATGCCAACAAACGCACAAACCACATACACCACTTTCCGTTCAAACAAGCAAAACACCTTTGTAAGCCCAACACAGTCTTCAAATTTTAAATCAATTAATTTATCACTAATTAACTTCACTCTTCTTTATTATTTTGACAATTTATTACAGTTTTTCACAATTTTACACCAATTTCAATTAATTTTACCACTTTTTCACTGTTTACGACTTCACTTTGACATTGACTCACAATATTGCTTTTCACTTTTTGACATTTGCGCAAATTAACTCAGCCGACACTCAATTCTTGTTTCAAGATTTTTACTCAAAACTCGGACAGAAAACAAAGAGGAATGGCCGAACCCCTGAGAGCTAACGTCGAGTAGCACACAAAGCAGCGATCAACAAAATGTTGCCATTCGCCGAGTAGCGAACTGACGTCTCTTACTTATCTATCCTCTTTGGTATTACATACAATTTAACTGCTAACCCTGACATGCCAAATGTTTGTGGTGTGCCTCCCCATGACACCAACCATCTGTTCATCTGCTCAATTTCTAATTTCTTATCTGAACTTGCTTATGTGTGTGGTGGGTCCAAACTCTTTTCATTACATGTGGATGTATACGAAACTTGTTTTATTCAGTTTTCTTGCTCGTTTTATTTATTTCTATTCTTTACTAGTAAAGCCCGCTCGCTTCGCTGCATCTCAGAACTAATAACAGACTAAGGGCATTTTTCTCGACTTCCTGTTAAAGGCAAGATTAGTCAACCGGCGGATAAATTTCTCGCCAAGATAAATTCTACTTCATCTTCTTAACCTCCTGTTAAATACTTGTAAAAAATGTTCGAAAAGATCGCAGCACTGCGAAAGGAAGGAAAGTTAATTAATGTCAAAAACAGCTGTAAAAATACAAAAAATTTAACAAAATTGGGGCAATTTTATTCGGAACATAAGTTGTTAAAATTTGTATTTGTATTCTTAAAAGTAATGGGAGCGGTGGCGAAAAGCCCTATTGGCTATACCGCGCTCACTGGTTTCCTCAAATTCTTCTTTTAGAGCAAACGCATGTCCGTTTTTCTTAGGAATTGTTAATTTTTTCTTTGTTTTATAATCTTTTTGCCGAAATAATTTCAATTGACAATCAGCTGTATTGTGTTTTTCGAACCGACAAATTTTAAAGGTTGGATTGGTTGCCTGTTAAATTTGTCGATGGGAAAACGCTAGCAAGCACTAGAGAAACCAAAATTTTATTTATGGAAGAGATACATTTTAGCACGCAGTCGAGAAAACTGCCCTAAGGGCCGCCGTGGTTCGAGCCCTGGTTTAGATAACATGGTTTGGCAAACTCTCCGAATGTATTTCTGCCATGGAAGGCTTCTCAGCAAAAAGCTATCTGATTTGCAGATGCCGTTCGGAATCGCCAAAAAACTGTAGGTCCCGCCAATTTGTAGGAAAAATTCGAAGCAGCACACCACAAATTGGTAGAGAAGCTCGGCCTTAATCTCCCCAATAGGTATACATAGCGCCAATTATTTATTTTTTTATTTTAAAGCTGCCTGGCGACACGCAAGCATATGCTGCTGTAGCCATAACCACGGGTGGTTACCATAGCAATCGGCGCGAACGACGGGTAGTCGTGCTCACAGGTACTTGTTGTCGGCTTTCGTTGATGAAAATCAAAAATTTTAGATTTTTTCGCTTGACAGCTGGTCTATTTGATCGTTGCCAACGGGATTGACAAGCATTAGTGTGTTAGTTTTGTGAGAACGTGAAATGAGCAAGCTCGCGGAGGAAAAAGATTTTACGTTGCGGTTTATTGAAACCTACGAGTGCATGATGCTTTTAACTCTTTTAAGAGGTTCTCATGCGTAAACTGTTTACGTTTTGCATACAAACTTTTCATCCACAATTTTTATTTTTTTCTTCTTTCCGCCAAAACAACTGCAGTTACAAGAAATAAAAAATCGTCATTCGATGACATGTTTACGTCCGCACGCTACGAATTTTCAATACAAATGACGCTTGATGCTTTATGCTTGTATGGTGGCCGGGAAAGCGACAATCACCCGATAACGCACACAACCACCCGTTGCTATGGCTACAGCAGCATTTGCTTGCGTGTCGCCAGGCAGCTTAAGGGCCGTTTACTCAATATCCGGCTTACGCCAACCGGCACTTTGTTTGACAGATAACCGAGGAACTTCTGTCAATTAAACCACCGATTATCACTAACCCGACATTGAGAAAACGGCCCTAAGTCCGATTTGAATCATTATATCCCATGTCATATAATATTTGGACCTTATTTATATCGCTTGTACTAAACACATTTTTGGTCACCGTGGTCCACGTATCGGTCGATATCTCCTAAACCGGCCGAGCTATCGGAACAAATGATATCTTCAATTTTAAGTTCAACATCTAGTAATACAACGGCAAAAGTTCCATTCCTCCTATTGAAGCCGCTAGATTTTGATGACAATGATAGGCAAGGGAAGTGACAACAACAACCCGACGGAAACATTTGTATTAGCAGCCCAATTCCATTCAAACTAAATGTAAATCAAGTAAGGAAAGAACTAAATAGTCTGTCGATAAAAATTTTCAGATGAAGAGGCTTGTTTGTTGGTTTGTTTGAAATTTAAGTCAGTGTTAAGGGTCTCCCCATTTGCCGGATATGGATCCGGTGCGCTCCAGCATAAAGACTTTCTAGTACCAGCCCGACTGCCGAAGGTTAGCTTTATATTTTTAACTCAGAGTTAATGTCAATTGAGGGGTTGAACTCATACGTTTTTTAAAAATTTTCAAATGAAATCTGCCATCTTGCAAGTGGGACTTATTCGGTAGTTTATGTCCATTTTATTTTTTTACATAAACGGTTTAAGGAAAGGCGAACCCTTCAAAATTCACAGTTAAGACTTCCCATTCGCTGATATCAACCTGTATTAACTTACAATTTGTTTTCTCTATTTTTATACCTAGTAGTTCTACGCACACAAGGTTTGTTAACTTTAGTTGCGTAACGGTGGTATGTAACGGCATGAACGGATCGAAATGGATATTGACTTACATATATCAAAATGTTCAGGAGAAAAAAGAAATTGATTAAGCCATGTCCGTCCGAGTAAATTTTGAGATATCTTAATGAAATTTTGCATGCAGGTTCCTTGGCACTCCTCTCCGAGCGCTATTTAAAATGGGCGAAATCGGATGATAGCCACGCCCACTTTTTATATATAGAATATTTTCGAAAATACGAAAAAAGTGATCATACAGTACATAAGGAAAAAATTTGGTGTGCACATTTACTTTAAGGGGAAAATAAATTTTTCAAGAAATTTTTGAAAATGGGCTTGGCACCGCCCACTTTTGATTAAGTCAAATTTAGAAATAATATTAATCATAAATCAAAAACCGTTCAAGATATCGAAACGAAATTTACCACACATATTTATATTAATAAAAGGCATGTTCCGGAAAAAATGGGCGAAATCGATTAAGTTCCACGCCCACTTTTATACGAAAGATTTTGAAAAGGATCATAGATATATTTAATAGGCAATAACTTTGCGTACAAAAGCTTTATATCATTTCTATTTCACTTTCAAAGTGTCCGTGAAGGTCGAAAAATATAAATTTTTGAAAATGGGCGTGGCCGTGGTAAAATATCCGGGTAAGTTGAGAATTCCCCACTGCAATAGAGAAGTTATATACCTTTTTTGATTTTTATTCCTTTAAGGAACATGAAATGTTTGTAAGTAAGAGGAGAAGAAGAGATGGGCCTATCAATAAGTAAACTGAAATAATAAGGACGATGCGCTGTGTCGATTTAGCAATGCCCGTCTCTCCGTCCGTATGTCTATTTGAACGCAAAATTTTTGAAACATAAAATGTGCATGTATTGGTAAAATGTGGTTAGCAGTTGTTGGTAGGGAAGCTATTTATATACAAATAAATTAATGGCGGCCGCTGTGGTATGGCGGTAGTGTTGCCGGCCTACCACACCGAAGGTCCAAGGTTCGAGTCCTGGGACTGGTAACGTCAAAAGTGGTTTGAAAAAGTTTTTAAAAACGGGGTCGCCGCTCGGTTTTGCAAACTCTCCGAGTGTCTTTCTGCTGTGGAAGGCTTCTCAGCAAAAATGCATCTCCTTTGTAGATGCCTGCAGACCCCTTCAACTTTCTCACTTGGCTAATAATAAGCTGGGGGTTAAACAATACCCGCCTAAAAAAAGTAATTTCCCCCAGATATAGTGAAATGGGCCCTAAGAGCCTATCCACACAACAATCTTCATCAGTGGGATTCAATGAATTAGTAAGCGCAACACATAGCTTCTCTAATCCAATTGTCAACCTCACCTACTCATGCTAATTAATGAGTTTATGGATTGATATCACTCAAAGCGCTTTCATTTGGACAACAATCGCCAAACGTTGAAAGGAAGTGTTTTTTTGCTCCTCAAACTAACAAACAAGAGCCCGTGAACTTAACTGCCTACTATCGTTAACAAGATATGGTGAAAGGGACATCTCAGTAAGAACTCGACATCGGTATTTTATTTTCGCTCCTTGGCAGAGGTAGGCAACCGTCGGATTTTAATTCTGCTATGAAAAGCTTCCTAGAAAAAGGATATTTGTTAGCTAAGGCGTTTGGAGTCTGCGTGAAACGTTGTCCGACTATGCGTGACCCCCGTATTTGCAGATAGTATATCTTCAGAAAACGAGGAAAACAAACAAAAATACTTAAGTTTTGCATATCGAAAATGCAGATGGGAGGTAGAGGATAGAACCAAAAACCACGAAGGTTCCTTTACCAAACTGTTTAGCGTGTATCGTATCTTTCACGCAAAAACAACTTAACTAATCATCATTAAACTTTGTATACATTTCCTTGGAGGTATTAGAAGCAACAGAGGATACAAGAGAAAAAAATTGTAACTGTATATACCGACTGCATTCGTATTATCAAATATTCATTATCTATACGTCCAAATATTTTCTAACTGAAAAGGTAGTTTATAGCAACTCTGATTAATTTCCGTTTCCAAACGTTTCCTTATTGATGCCACTCGTTCAAAATGTGCTAACTTTTAGTACAGTTTAACGGCGGATTTTTTGATGTTGCATTTTTTGTGTCTATGTTTTTATTAATCTAATAATTTTTAGAAACTGAGAATAAATAAATCGGGTGGAAAAAAGATAAAACTAACTTACTGCCATGGACTCAAAATTGCCAAAACCATCGGGATTGAAGCGACCAACGGCGCTAACAAAGAATATTTTGCCAATGGATCGAATAAAAACAGCAGCGCTTGGGTTTGGTGCGAAATCCGCCAACTTATCCATGGACCATTTTCAACCTTTGACGCGTGATTTAACAAATTTACAAAATGGGTTTCAACGAAGAGGTATAGCCAAATATTTGTTATTGTTTTCGTTGTACATTCTATATAATTGTGAAAAAGAAACGAAACATAAAATTTTTTTTTTACTTAAATGCAAGTTATTTCTATTGGTGCACCTCCCGATGAAGTATAAGTTATTGTTCTACGGTAGATGTATTATTGCTGTTTTTTACTAAAAACGAAAGATGGGGAAAACGGTTCACTAAACACCAAATATTTTCAAAGTAACTTAGTGGAAGCCCGAGTGAGCCCCGTTGGTTTGTGGTTTGTATAAAAACTGAAAGCATCGGGTATTATTGGGTCTTCGGTTTTGAAATTTTTGCGGCCTCCCCTATTTGAGTATGGTGTACAGAAAGAAAATTTAAAATTAGCTTTTATTATTTTAATATACTAAGCCAGAATCTTATAACATGCAATTACATTTTATCCTATTCAAGAACGCGCCGGATCGCCAGATATTGTTCGGTCACAATCCGCTTGTAACACCGGCATGACACGTGCCAAACTAAGACGCAGCCGGTCAGTTAGTGACATTCGTGATATACGTGAAATACGACCCATGAAACGCCCAGAACTAACACTGGCTCCCATTCCTGCAAAGACAACACGTTTTGCTTATACAGGCGCTTCTACAAATACAATAACCCAATCGCATTCCATGTTTACCTCAAATAATACAGTTAATAGACCACCACGTATGGGCAATATTACAACTACGTCCACAGCAGCTACTAAGAGACAATTACCAATTCGCCCTCAAGTGGCAGCAGCTGCTAGTAGCAGTGGTACAGTACGTCCTGCGAACACCACGGCGATGGCGACAACAGCAAAAGCTGCGGCCAATAACAAGAAAGCTACAACCACTGCATCCAGTTCTTCAGTATCAACGACGGGTGCCGGAAAACCAATTAACAAGAGAATACCGCCCTACGACTTCAAGGCGCGTTATAATGATTTACTGGAAAAACATAAGATTCTAAAAGCAAAATATGAAGAAAAGTGTGAACAGATGGGTACGTTAGATGGTCTGCCAGAACAGCTTGAAGAGTCACAGGATCAGTTATATAAAACGAAAGAAGAGCTAAGAAACCTAAACACTGAACGTGATTGTTTAAACCAGCAACTTAAGTCGCTAAACTTGAAATTTGATTCCATTACGGGTTCCCTGGTCAAGACTAAAGAAGAATTGGAGTTTATAATGCAAGAGCATAAGGTCAGTATAATTGATTAGAAATTTAATGTAGCCGAAAAAAATGTTACACCATTCTCTTTGATTTTCTTATAGATTCTGAAACAAGCGCACGACACACTTTCCCACGAAGTACTCGAACTACGCGACCGCTCCACACGTTTAACAGCAGAAAACGAACTGTTACATGAAGATTTGAACGCATGCAAGGAGCAACTGTTTCGAGCCAATTTGGAGCGTAAAGAACTACATAACACAATTATGGATTTACGTGGCAATATACGGGTATTCTGTCGTGTACGACCGCCGTTAGATTTTGAACAAGACAAAGTACTTTGTGGTTGGAATTACATAGATGAATCAACAGTTGAAATACAAAACTACGATAAGAATAAAGGTGGAGCACACACCTTTTCATTCGATCAAGTCTTCCATCCTAATTCAAAACAAGAGGATATTTTCGAAATGGTATCACCTTTAATACAATCTGCCTTGGACGGTTACAATATATGTATTTTTGCGTATGGGCAAACAGGTAGTGGAAAAACATACACTATGGATGGTGTTCCTACCAATGTTGGTGTGATTCCACGCACCGTCGATTTACTTTTCGATTCTATCAAGAATTATAAACGTCTTGGTTGGGAATATGAAATACGGGTAACATTTTTGGAAATCTATAATGAGGTATTATATGATCTGTTGAGTAATGAACAGAAAGATATGGAAATTCGTATGGCTAAACATAATAAGAACGATATATATGTTTCAA
This sequence comes from Merzomyia westermanni, assembly GCA_949987695.1. Taxonomy (NCBI): domain Eukaryota; kingdom Metazoa; phylum Arthropoda; class Insecta; order Diptera; family Tephritidae; genus Merzomyia; species Merzomyia westermanni. The sequence continues at coordinate 196,723,051 of OX465288.1, forward strand.
ATATAACTCAGGAGACGGTAATCTCTGCTTCTCGTCTACGCGAATTGATGCATGTAGCAAAAATGAATCGTGCCACAGCTTCGACCGTTGGTAACGAGCGTTCATCACGTTCACATGCTGTTACGAAAATTGAACTTATTGGTTATCATGATGAAAAAAATGAGACATCGGTAGGAACGATTAATCTTGTAGATTTGGCTGGCTCTGAGTCGCCCAAAACAAGTACACGTATGAACGAAACTAAAAACATAAATCGTTCACTTTCTGAGCTAACTAATGTTATATTGGCATTACTGCAGAAACAGGATCACATACCCTATCGTAATTCGAAACTCACGCATTTATTAATGCCTTCATTGGGTGGCAATTCAAAAACATTGATGTTTATAAATGTAGCACCATTTTTAGATTGTTTCGTAGAGTCTGTAAAATCATTGCGTTTTGCAGCATCTGTTAACTCCTGTAAAATGGCTAAGGCGAAACGTAATCGCTACTTGAATACATCTAGTAATAATTCACTCTAGAAATAGTGTAATCAATATATTTATTTAATTTCTTTTATTTTTGTAAAATTTTTGTTGTTTCTTTTTACATATTTCTGGCAATTCTAATAACGCATTCCAACTATTTTCTATTAGTTATGTATTGTATTTTACGTTATCATTATTTTAAATAAACAAGTAGGCGCTACTTACATACCCCTAAAATAAGGTTATTGTATTTATTTTGAAATAATCACATTTTTCTAAAGCCATGTTTCCTATAAGTAGTACACACACATCATAATTACTCTTTAAATAAGCTTCACTTATTTGAAAAGTGAATAGAACCTAGAAAACTAATAGCAGTTTATGTATAAGTATACTTTCCGTCGCGTTGGACATTCTTTTTACTTTTACATTCTCTGAAGTTAATTAAGAACTATTCTCATTTCAATTTCAAAGCATTTCTTTATCTACAAAAAATTACATAAATATCCATAACTTAATCCCTTATGAGCGTAAAGCCTCTATAATTTTCTGTGGTACTTGACCTGCGAGATCGGAATGTGATAACCCTGGAAAGGTAGCCAAAACGCCCATACGGTTTTTATACTCAACATCAGCTGCATAAGAATAGTGTACGCCAGCTAAGTCGGTAAGTGTACCACCGTAGGCTTCCAGCACAGCTTCTGGAGCACACGTATCCCAACGCTTACAACCCGGACTAGCAAATACATAAGCGTGTGCTGTACCTTCAAGCAATTGTAGCACCTTATAGCCAGCACCACCAACTTTGATAACTTCAGTTGGTGATAGTGCATCGAGTGCTTGCTGTACAAGAGGTGTTAAATGCGAACGGGTTGTTGTAACTATCATTTGGCCTTTTGGCGGTACTTTCGGTTCGAATCCGCCTGTACCTAAACCTTTCAGACCCCAAATGGTTCTACCCATATCACCATTAGATTGTTTATAGTACGGTTGATAGATAACACCGCCAACAGCGCGACCTTGAATTGCAACACCAATAAGTACTGTAACATGATCTAAGAGGCCTGTAACCATAAAGTTTAATTATATTGTATATTATTTTAATTAATATTATAAAACCTTGTGTGTACTCAGAAGTGCCATCTAAGGGGTCTACCCATACTACGAATTCTTCCTCTTTCACTTCACGCCATTCTTCGGGACAACATTTTGACAGGAATTCTTTATTTTCTTCTGTTACTAACCACTCTGCCTTGACATCTAAGCATGAGTCGCCTTCCTCGCCAATAATTTTGAGATTAGGAAATTTTCGTGATAATGATGCAATTATGCATTGTTGTGCTGAACGATCAGCCTCGGTTTGGAGATCATCTTTACCCTATTGAAACAAGTAGATATATTTAAATTTTATTGTATTCATGAAACGAGCTCAAGGTCTAGAATAATAATTTTTAACTTTTTAATTTTTTTGAAAATTATTAGTTTTTTTATACATTACAAATATTAAGGAAATACCTCCTTTTCTACAATGCCAAGATTGCCGCGTTGCATTACATCTCTAATAATTGTGCCAGCACGCACAGCAGTGTTGATGGACAAAGCCATAATACGCATCAATTGAGGAGTTGTCATTGTAAATATTAAATAATATAAACTATTTCTACAGCACAATTTAATTGAATTAAATTTTTGTCAATTTACAAATCACTACTACTGTGTAACGCTGCGCTGTACTGCGTTATTGCGCTGCTGGCAAGGATGGAATTAAGTAGTAGTTAAAGCTTAAAGCTGAAGTTATTGGTGCGTTATCGGTAACCTTATAAAACAGCTGATTCGACCAACCTTGTGAGAAACAATGTTATCGATTATTGGTGCTACATCGTAGTTCCTTATCCGTAAAAAACCTTACCGACCAATTGCATGTTGGTTTTTCTCTTACGTTAAGGATACGACTACAGCGATACGACAAACGCACCTGCCCCTGCGGGTTAGGGGTTTAGAATATGCCCGAGGTAGGCATACCCACAAAGGCCAGCCACCAGGATAAGCGGTCTGCAGCCCGGATTCTCTACAGAAACGCGACCTCACCGACAAGGGAGGAAGATGTTTCGGCGGAGGTTTGGGCGAAGCTCCAGCGAGACCTGGCGTGGGCTCGGCGGGTAGTGCCGGATTTTAAACTGGAGTTGTATGGCGCTAACAAAGGGGAAGCCTCTAAGCGCAATCGCTCAGTGGAGGTGACTACCCCAACGGCACCGAAAAGGGCCAAAACGCAGGGAGGCTATACACGGTCTTTCGCGGCGGTAGCCAAGGATCGCAAGATCATTGGCGTTATCGATGAGGGCAGCGTAGATGGCAGGATCCCGAAACAACAATGGAAGTGGATCGAAGCCGCGCTCGCTAAAGTTGCCATCCAGGTGAAGAGGGAGAACCCTGGACCGCCACCATCTTATACCGATGCAGGATGGTACCAAGGCAATGTCAGGCTGATCGCCTGTGGAGACGCTAGGTCCGTGGACCTATACAAGATCGGCGTGCAGCGAATAGGGGAAGTGTACCCTGGCGCGCGCCTCAAAGCAGTGGATGCGTGCGACATCCCGCAGCGGCCAAGAGCTAGAGCCTGGGTTCCAGTGACGCCAACGGAGCCAGATGAAATCCTGGAACAATTGCAGGAGTTTAACCCAGGTCTACCGACCCAAAACTGGAAGGTGGTCAGCGTGGACAAAGCAGCCGGACAAGCGACGATGCAGATAGTTCTGCTGCTAGACCAGGTAAGCATCGAGGCCCTGGACCGGTGCGACTACCGCGTAAGCTATGGTTTCAAAAATATAAGCCTGAAGGTGTACAAGGCGGACGCCGAAGCCCTGGCTAATTTTTCATCTCTGGCGGAGGTGGAGCCTCCCCCCAGCGATAACGAGATGGGGGTTGATGACAGTGGGTCGGATGTGCGGAGCGGCTATGCCTCGTCCAGCTTGGACGGTAGCGGGACTCTCAGGAGGCTTTACTCCGAGAGTCAGCTTCTGAGCGAGGACGACGCCGACGCGACGCTCACGGAGGAGAGTGCTAAAAAGCAAGATGATGAGGGTCCTCCAAATCAACCTTCATCACAGTAGAGCAGCGTCAGCTGCGCTTCTACTCCAACTTTCGGCAGGGGGAGTAGATATCGTTTTAGTTCAAGAACCGTGGATCACTGGAAATAGGATCTGTGGTTTGAGGACTCCCACTTACAAGCTCTACAGCGCTCAAGATAAGGGTAAGCCTCGTACGTGTATTTTAGCTAAGTCGAATATTAACGCTTTTCTTCTACCCCAATTTAGTGACGGAGATCTGACAGCGATTAGCGTCGAGGGGTTAGGTAGAAGTTGTAGATTTGTCTCTTTCTATCTGGCCCACGATCACGAAGGTTCACTACCGCCACATAACTTCAGAGAGCTCGTGAGTTCCACTAGGCCACGAAATAATCTAATTGTGCTTGGAGGCGATGCGAATGCCCATCACACTCAATGGAGCAGCACCGACACAAACGACCGAGGTGAGTCATTATATAACTACTTATTAGGCACTAATCTAAGTTTATGCAACAGGGGAAGTGACCCCACATTCATAACAAGGAACCGCGAGGAAGTCCTTGATATTACACTGGTCAGCGACTCCTTCAGCGACCTCATAGAATCATGGAGGGTTCTAACAGAACACTCCTTCTCAGACCATAGATATATTAGTTTCTCAATAGCAGATACGCACACATGTCCAAAATTCATACAAAATATAAAAAGAACAAACTGGGGCTACTACAGGAAGCTCATTGATAGAAATCTATCAAAACAAATGGTCACACCTAGAAATGATAAGGAACTAGACGAGCTAGTCAACACTTTTAATCAACAATGCAAGCTTGCTTTAGATAAGGCCTGCCCGATCAAAAAGGTGACGGAAACCCATAAGCCACCTTGGTGGTCGTCTGATCTAGATAGACTCAGGAAGGCTTGTAGGGTTGCCTTTAATAAAGCCAAACAGGACGGCCGCGAGCTATCCTGGGCTGTTTACAAAACTAAGCTAAGTACATATAAAAAAGAAATCCGCAAGGCCAAACGAGCCTCCTGGGTGGAATTCTGCAGTGAAATTGAATCCACATCTGCTGCCTCGCGCTTGAGGAGGGTGCTCTCAAAAGCGCCAGCAACACTGAGCCACGTCCAAATGCCAGATGGGCAGTGGACGGATTCGACTACGGATACCATGAATCTGCTCCTGGATACACATTTCCCGACAAGCACAGACGTGTCTACTACTACCGGCGGAAAGGTGCCTTCCGATCAAATGATAAGGGAGATCACCGATGAGAAGAAGCTAGATTGGGCTTTATCTACCTTCAAGCCCCATAAGTCGCCTGGACCAGACGGAATATTCCCGGCCCAGCTACAACATACATCCGGGCTTATCATGCCCTGGTTGAAAACTATGTTTATAGGCTGCGTAAGGCTCAACTACGTACCCACTTCATGGAGGGAGGTTAAGGTAGTCTTCATCCCCAAAGCCGGGAAGCCATCTCATACTAAACCTAATGACTTTAGGCCTATAAGCCTATCCTCATTTCTTCTTTAAACCCTAGAAAGACTTCTGGAGGACTATGTCAGAAGATCGATTGACCCAACTCAGCTATCGCGGGCTCAGCATGCCTACAGTAAGGGTAGGTCAACAGATACTGCCTTGCACTCTCTTGTATCTGTTATAGACAAGTCACTAAACCTAAAGGAATATACATTGGTGGCTTTCCTCGACATTGAAGGCGCTTTCAATAACGTCCTTCCGGAAGCTATCACCTCTGCGCTGACGGGTCTGCGGGTCGATACCTGTCTGGTGGAGTTCATTCGTAAACTGCTTACTAGCAGACGGATCACAACCGAGCTAGGTGGGAACTCGATTCACAGACTCGTTAACAGAGGTACCCCACAGGGAGGTGTTCTCTCACCGCTACTTTGGGTGGTTACTGTAAACCAGCTTCTACGCCTCATGGAAGCGAAAGGCCACCAAGTGATTGCGTACGCCGATGACATCTGCGTTATGATGCGGGGAAAATTCCCTCAAACTCTATGCAACTTAATGGAATCAGCCTTATCTAAAATTTGTGACTGGGCAAAGTCAACAGGTCTGGGGGTTAACCCCGAGAAAACCGAGCTAGTCCTCTTTACTAGAAGGTACAAAATACCGAACCTTATACCACCAAAAATTGGTAACACGACTTTGGCATTCAGTGACAAAGTCAAATATTTAGGAGTTACTCTAGACAGGAAACTACTCTGGGGTGACAATATAACAGAACGGGTTAAAAAAGCAACGTGCGCGTTGTTTACTTGCAAGAGAGCAATTGGTGTTTCGTGGGGGTTTTCTCCCAGGGTAGTGCACTGGATCTACACAGCCATTGTTCGCCCGATTCTACTCTACGGAGTGCTAGTCTGGTGGCCTGCACTAACTAAGAATACGTACCTCAAACAGATACAAAAAGTCCAAAGGAGTTCAGAACTCTGCATAACCGGGGCCCTTGGGTCCACCCCGACAGAAGCACTCAACACTATGCTGCATCTACCACCGCTTGATTTGGTGGCGAAGGAAGTAGCCACGATCACAGCTTTGCGAATAAGGGAGACTGGCGTCTGGATAAATGGACAAAGTGCGCACGCCACAATCTTGGGCAACCACGCGCCTGTTAACATTCCACCACACACGGACTACTGCGCGTCAAATAACGTGTTTGTCAGGAACTACGAGGTTATAATACCGACAAGACAAGAATGGGACAACAGACCACATACGGTTCGGGGCGCCATCAGCATCTTTACTGATGGCTCCAAGCTTGAGGCGAAGGTGGGGGGAGGAATCTTTTCACCGGACCTGGGACTAGAGATCTCCTTCCGTCTTCCCGACCACTGCAGCGTGTACCAAGCGGAAATGCTGGCAATACACGCCGCGGTGAAAAGCTTGGTATCCATGCCCCAAAATGGTAAACAGATCTATATCTTCTCAGACAGTCAGGCCGCACTTAAAGCCTTGAACTCATATGTCGACAATGCAAAGTCGTTAACTGAATGTCGCAGATCTCTCAACGAGATGGCTCAGCACTTCAGTATTAGCCTTATTTGGGTACCTGGGCACAGGGATATTGAAGGCAACTGCAGAGCGGATGAGCTGGCTAGACGGGGTACCACCACCCATCTCCTTCCAGGAAATAGCTCGGTAGGCATACCCATGGCCTCCTTTAAATTTAGTGTCAGCACAAAAACAATGGAAATAGCAAATATGCTCTGGTCAGGGCTCTCGACGTGTGAGATATCCAGGTTAACCTGGCCTTCCTACAACAAAAGACGTACAAACTCCCTGCTGTCCCTCAATAAATCGGGCATTTCATCCCTGGTAAGGGTTCTAACAGGGCACTGTTTAATAGGCACTCACGGCGCCAGAATGGGCGCAATGTCTAATGATTACTGTCGCAGCTGCAGATGTATTGAGGAGGAGGAAAGTGTTCAGCATCTGATGTGTCAATGCCCTGCACTCAGCAGGCGACGGTTAGCTATCTTGGGCCAACCGTTTCTCAATAACCTCGCTGAGGTATCACAAATAGAATTAAAAGCGTTATCTAAATTTATTGACTCCACGAAGTGGTTCGATCCCCTGCCTTGAACAGGGTGTGAGTTGGTTTTCCCTGGCGTCGACGGCAGCGCAACCGTGTGAGTCGACTGATCCTTCTCAGCTTTCGGGAGACCTTTGAACTCGGATACTCTAGGGTTGTTGGATCGGCTAACTGTTAAGCGCCTGAGCTGCTGTCGGCGTCGGGGATGACTTGCTCGCATCTCTGGGGCATAGAGGTGGGTAGAGACCGTATAGGGTATCACAATGGGCCTATTTAGTGGCCTAAGTGTCGGGCAGAGTCCAGGTACTCTGTCCTGCCCTTGTAACCTAACCCTAACCTAGGCATACCGGTCGTAAGAGGCAACTAATATGCACAAAGGTAATGACGTGCAACTCGATGTTTGATCTACGGATATGATGTCTCTCACCTCTCATTACCCACCTTATCCTTCCTTACGGAAGGAGGGGTGACATGACCTAGAAGGTTTCACTGGTCATAAATCGCTACCACGACAATCGGGCAGTACCCAAGGGAGTACCTGAGCGTACCGGGTTCAAATCCGGCCAAGAACTGTTAATTCGACAACACTCCCCAAAACTTTCGTTCGAGTGTTTTTGCCGTTACCAAAACAACAACAACACTAAAAACCAATTGCATGTTGGTGTTTTTCTTACGTTAAGGATACGACTACAGCGATACGATAAACGCACCAATAACTTTAGCTTAAAACGTAGGTTCCGTTGGTTACGTTACGGATAGGGAATTACGATATAGCACCATAATCGATTGCTTTGTTTCTCATAAGGCATGGCTCAATAATATATGGTTGACGCAATCGGCCAACAACACGAAATTACCGTTTGACGTCGTTTAATCCTTATGTAAAAATGCACATGTGAGAGAGAACGCGCAATAACGATCCGCCTATTTTCTAAGCTTTCCATTTATAACACACACACACAAAAATCACAAAATTTCTTAAAATATTATCACAAAGCACTCGTTAAATATCCATTCGCAGCGAATTTTTATTAAAAATAAATAAAACACGAAGCGAACTAAATAGCTTTTCCATGAACTCTAAACAAAGAATGTAAAAAGAAAACAAAGATATAATAGTTTGACATAAGGTGTAGATGAGAAAGAAGAAGACGCTATGTCATCCGCGTGAACCATATAAATCATTTAACCATGTCATAAGGTTGGTTGAGCCAGCTGTTTTATAAGGCTACCGACAACGCACAAATGTTTTGAGCTTAAAATTAGTTGCAGATTTTGTGGCAGTCACGATTCAACAAGCCATAACTAACGTAGAGTTCCTCCCTAAGTTTCACAATGTATAGTTTTGTAGTTTGCCCCTGCTGTTTGATCAGTGACAACTCAAAATCGCATCAAAACATTTGTGTACGTGTGAGCCAATTGCGTATGTGTTCCGCTCTACATAAGACCTGATTATCAGCTGAGTTGTTACTGATCAAACAAATGTCTGTATGTGTTGGTGCGCTTAACTGTTGCCCGGTACGGACGTGCACAATTGTTTTGATAAGATTTCGCAACAGCGCCATGGAAAGCTTATCACAATTCTGATGCCTCACCACCCAAGACCTGAGTATTTTCCTGACTTTTCACACAGATGTCAGGTAGGGTTTTTTGATAAGTGACACCACACGCAACTGTCCGGTAGGGTTGTTTGTTCAGTGACTGCTCCGCTCATACTCAGTCATGAGGTAGTGAGTCATCAAAATTCTGAAACGCCTTCAATGGCGCTTTGAAAAATCTGATCATAACCCTGCAACAATCGAGTGACTGAAACTCCAATTGGTCTTCATGTCGGTAAAATATCCCGTCATTTTATGTGTTATATATGAGTCAAATGACTAGTAGCTGTGACACCGGTGTGAGAAGTACAGTTATATGTTTATCTTAGGTCAAAAAATAATTGAGAAAGAGCGAGATGTAAAGCCACACACAGAAACGTAAGGAAAGAAACAGTCACAACGGCTACCGATGCCCTTATAAATGTGATGGGAAAAATAAGGAAACTTTCCCCATGGATCCGGGTAAATTTACGCATCATTTTACCCGAACGTTTTTGCAGGGAACATTCCTATGTGTGTAAGCGGTGTGTGTATGTGCCGTGCGTTTGCTGTTCTACCCATGGTACAACAACAAGGTAAAGTCAACTCTACAGCAACAACATACTGGCGTACAGATTGTCAAAAGCAACCCTACAAGCACACTGACAGTCATTTGTCACGACATCTGAGAGTCAGTGCTGTCATTCTTACTATCAGGGATTTGCATCATGTTCTTAAAGCGAATAGCAAAAAATGATGTCAACAACCGTGTACGTGTGAGTACGGTATGTTCCTTTGTTATTGCCTACGTAGTTTCGGGCTGCCCAATTCGTGTTCTTTCCCTTGGTTCTTTGTGGGTGTTGGCAACAACGGACACCAGTGTGCTAGGAAACAAACATACTAGTATAAAAGTATCACCATTGACACATAAATTATCATCACTGTCAATAAAAAGTGTGACTGTGTTAGTAAAGAAATCAGCGTTTCTTGTAGGGAACTGGCTGGTGTTAGCGAATGAACCGAAGAGAAAATAGAGAAATATTCATTTGTGAGAAATTATATGTTGCAAGCGTGGCTGAAAGTGATTATTATTGAATAATATCGCAATATTTTTTAGCAATTGTTTTTAGCTGGAGCATTAGAAAAAAACACAAAATAGCACATGCAAATCAGGCATGTTTACGTTTTGCTCTTAACATTCTGCTTTTTACATCTCCTTCTGACAATCTATACGCCATTGTGTTCAACCAAATTGAATCAGCTGATGAAATGACACAACCTTATTATTGAACCATGGTTCTACCACAGACCTGAGTTGTCATTGAAAAAACAGCTTTCTGTATTTGTTAGGGCCCATCAGGATTTTCTGGTGGGGTGCTTTTCTTAGTATGTTCCACAACTTCCCAAACTTACACAATGTAGCATAAAACTGTTCCGCTACCCAAAACTAGATCCGCCCATTGGCAATGTTTTTAAACCAAAATCTTTATGGAACAGACTCTTTCACTACCAAAGTACTTGTCAAAACTTGGCGGCGTCCGATAATAAATAACATTTATAAACGTCTCCAAAGTATTTTATATTAAAAAAAGTTGTTCTACTAAAGTTCATAAAATTTTATAAAAACAGAATAATAAAAATAAAATGTAAGCTATTTTTTAGTAATGTTAACATTTCTCCGTAACTTAACCTCACATTTTTTACAGGGCACTAGTCAAGCCTAAATCTGAGCTAACACCTGAAGAGCTTGCACGCCAAGAGGAAGAGGAATTCAATACCGGCCCACTTTCGGTGCTCACACAATCTGTGAAGAATAATACGCAAGTGCTAATTAATTGCCGAAACAATAAAAAGCTGCTGGGTCGAGTCAAGGCTTTCGATCGTCATTGCAATATGGTACTAGAGAGTGTTAAGGAAATGTGGACCGAGTTGCCCCGTACGGGGAAGGGCAAGAAAAAAGTAAAGCCTGTTAATAAAGATCGTTTCATATCGAAAATGTTTCTTCGGGGCGATTCAGTGATTTTGGTGTTGAGAAATCCATTAGCCACTGCAGCAGGGAAATAACCACCGTGAAAATGAAACAAAAATAGCAATGTTATTTGCGTAGGGACAAGAATCAAGTACAGAATTGAATAAACTTAAAAATAATTTTAGAAGAAAGTAAATAGTTATTAATGCTTGATGAAACTAAATATTTATTAGCATAAAAGTGCATAAGTACATGTAGAAGATACGCATTTACATTTGGTATGTAATACTCCTTTAATTTCCAGATAGTTGCTTATGTACAGTCGGTACATATTCATCCCATTGAGCTTGATAAAAGTTCCCTGCTACTGGTTCGCCTAACCCGTATTTCTGGGCAAAAATGGCAGCACGAAATTTGGGGCGTCCATTACGACTTATTGCCTACACGCTCTTCGTTGAATTGTAATTTACTCGGTTGCTTATACAATAAAAATACGTAACGATGCAGTCCTGTACCCTGTGGTGGACCCGATCCTACATAAGCGGCCAATACTTCACCTTGACTACCATCATGCCCAGGGATATTGCCAACTAGCCAGTGTTTAAATTCACGAAACTTTGGTTCGCTGCGACTTGGAGCATCTGGATCCGTCATTATGAGTGTGTAGCACTTGGCTCTGCTTCCCATTCCACTATTGGTTCAGACTTCACTTGTGTTGGAGTTAACTCGGCTCCTGGATACACTTCCAACCCGTTTGCGTATGTGACCTAAATAATTTTGGTGAAACAAGTTATTTATACAATTCTTAAATATATTTTTATCGCAAAATACTTTAAGGAATTGGGTAGGCGCTTGTGGTACAACGTCAGGTACCACCTCATTTTGCTCAAATGCCTGCTTTATATTATGTGATAAGTTAGGATTAATGGTGACACTGATACACAATACAAAAAATGCATTCGTCACACTTGAAGTTGCCATTGCACTTATTTTACAAGAACTCTGACACTTATGTCCGAGTATACAAAATAAAAACTGAGCAATTCTATTATTAAAAATCTTTTATTTATTGTTACCAGTAGCTCCAATTAGTGATATGATCAGCCAGCTTTTCAGGCAGGAAAGCTTTATAAACTCTCAGTTAATAATTTTTTGTCGTTAATAAGCAGTGCGATTCACATATGTATACCCTACAAAAACAGTACGGATAAAATGATCAGTCAATTTACTCGAAGCCATACCGAAAGTTTCCGTATTTCTCCCATCACATTTTTAAAAGCATCGGTAGATTTTCTGACCGTTTCTATTCTCACGTTCCTGTGTGTGCGGTTTTACATCTCGGTCTTTCTCATCTACTGTTTGACCTAAGATAAACATATAGCTGTACTGCTCTTACCGGTGTCACAGCTACTAGTCATTTGACTCGTACATAACACGGGATATTTTACCGACATGAATACCAATTGTAGTTTCAGTCATTCGATTTTTGCAGGGTATATAACCGACGCATTCACCAATACTGATTTGTTTACACAAGTGCATACAGCTCATTTAATTTTGTCAAGTTTGTCACGTACTGATACTGATTTGTTTACACAAGTGGTAATTGTTTCCTTTAGGAGACAACTGCTAAAACACGTCCGAAATTATCGGGAAAGGAATCAGAAGACGCGTTTTGACCTAGGTAACAATAATCCGGAAGCGGATTTTCCAGTTTTTGTTTCAGTGAGGAGATATTTGCAACCAAATTTTCGGTCATTTTCATGTGGTTGTTGTAATCACAGATTAGGGTGTACCGAAAAGTGCAAAAGTGTGTTCTGCGCAGAAATATTGTGGACCGCGTAGCAGGTGTTCTGCACATAATTACCTTGGATCAAGCCGCCTATTAGGGTTCGGACCTGGGAAATTTTTGGGTTTTTTGCAAATAACTTTTCACTGAAACAAAAAATTGAAAATCCGCTTTCGGATTGTTGATACCGGAGTCAAAACGCGTTGTTTGATACCTCTCCCGATATTTTTGGACGTGTTTTAGCAGTTGTCTCCTAAAGGAAACAATTACCACACAAGTTTATGCTCCAATGCGCTTGCCTTCGCTAGCTCAGCATGGCGGGTCGTGGTTCTTAACCCTAACACATTGAAGCGGGGCGCATATTATCTATCGTTCGGGATCATGAGTATGTTACACAGAAAGCCCGCCCATCCTTGAACCGCTCCTAACACTTTGTACTTACGTGCGATTCCCTTCGGTTTTAAGTTACAAAACTTAGGAACAAAATTGATAAAAGTTAGGTGAAATTACATAAGAAAGAATTTCCTACATAAATAAAAATTTAACGCCGCCTCTGTTCATTTAATTATTTGGAGCCTTCCTTGCAATGTGTTATAGCATACTTCCCATAATCTGGTGCTGAACTTTGCTTATCTTCGAATCAAGCTTTTGTACAGTGGTGGTTGTTGTTGTTGTTGTTAACAGTGCTTCGCCCTGCCCAACGGGCTCGATCACTCTAAATTGTCATCAGGCTCTTCTAACGGAAGTCCGAGGAAACGCGCAGTTTCCACAGGGTTGGACCAGAGTGATGTAGGTGTTAGAAGAGTGGGTTCAACTGAACAGGAGAAGAGATGTATGGTATCATGAGGGGACATACCACATGCAGGGCATGTGTTTGGTATGTTGGGGTTCAGTCTGGATAAGTAAGAGTTTAACCTATTACAATATCCAGAGCGAAGTTGTGCTAGTATGACTCTAGCCTCCCTCGGAAGTACACGCTCCTCTTCAACCAATTCAGGTGGTTGAGTATTAATAACGGGATTCACGGGCCGAGATCTGAGAGATCTGTCCACCGACGGTGTGGAGGTCATTTAGAGCCCGTCTATGGTTCCGCAGATCAAACGGCAAAGAGATATGATGCCGGATCTCATCGTAATGCTTACGGAGATGTCTCCTTACGTCTCTGGGGGGCGGTGCTACATCCAAAAGATGTCGGTTTGGATGACTAGGTTTATGACAGTTCAGAAGGAACTGTCTACTCAAGAGTTCCGCGTGCTCTTGAACATTGAGCAATTTTGCCTCTTGATGGAGGTGAGACTCAGATGACATAAGTAGGCATCCCGTAGCAGTTCTGATGGCGGTGTTTTGGCAGACTTGCAATTTCCTCCAGTTGGTGTCAGAAAGATTGGGCGACCATATAGGCGCAGCATAGTCAATAACCGGCCGGCCAATAGCCTTATATGTAGCAAGCAATGTTTCTTTGTCTTTTCCCCAAGTACTGCCGGCCAGTGACTTGAGGATCTTATGGCGGCTCTGTACCTTTGAGGCTATTGCAGTGGCGTGACCAGCGAAGGTGAGGCCGTTGTCAAATGTCACACCCAAGATTTTTGGGTGGTTGACAGTAGGTAGAGGTACTCCGCCTACGTGGACATTTAACTCTTGCCCCATCTGCGCATTCCATGTAGTAAACAGGGTCGCCGTCGATTTAGTCGGAGATAGGGTCAGATTACGCTCGGTGAAGAAGCTGGAAAGGTCATGGAGGTAACTGTTGATTCTAATACAGAGTTCGTCAATGGAGCGACCCTTGCCCGAGGCCATTATCGTGCAGTGGTGGTTCACTGTACCCAACCAATTAAAATTTTTTTTATAGGAGACTTACTTGACGGTGGAGGGAGTTCGTGTGTGCTTTGGCTTGAATGTGCAGATGTATCTGCAGTGGGCGAGGATGGCGTTTGATACGGGTCGTTGACCGGATCTCACTTGACCGCGATTCTCTGCTGGTGCATCTGGACTTCGATGGCTGGATCTCATAAATTGATGATTTCGGAGGTTGGTCTTCCTAGGGCAATCACCTATAAACTTTGCGCCGATTATGTTTCTAATAAATGTTTTAAATTGCGGATTATGCTTTTCCCGCTTTTCTAATACCGTGCGCAGCACTACTTTATAATACGACTTAATAATTCACTGGGATTTTAAATACCCGCTATACCGTCATGATCCTCCAAAAAAATCTTAATCTCCTTTAACTCGCCTATGTCACTAATTTTTATACCCTTGTTTTCTATTTTCCGGTTATTTCACCTACCGTTTCCCGTATTATCATATTCGGCCAATCATGCGCACGCGCACCTGTCCCTTTCCTACACTTCTCAACTCTGCACACCCAACCTATCATATGGCAACTCCTTGAGATAAAAGCTCTTTTGTTATTATTTTGCTTTGTGACATTCCGACTATTGATATGAAGGTAAGTACTTAAGTTGGGCAGATGTTTACATTAATTAACTATTTTATTTTTTTCAGCTATCGGAGCGGTACAAGGGAATTGATTTCCGGCATATTTACAGATAGCCCAACGTGGGGAACACCCCCCTGACAAGTTTACTAAAATCTTTCTTCGAGCGGAGTCAAACAGCAGTACCGTAGAGTACCATATCCATATCCGACGACTTACGAAAATCAGTAACAGCCGTCTATATCTTTCGGAAGTGTTTTTCCATTTCCGAGGCCAAAAATAAGAAGAAAAGGCACTCCTTACCGTGGACATACTCTTATCCCCCATGTAACAGCACTTATCACTGATTAGTCAGATGCGGACTAAGCAGGGTTAAACTGAATTAACAGCCATTGGTAAGGTAAAACCAGATTTAGGCCGAAGGCTGCTTGCCGGAAAAAGCGTTTTCAGTTAAGTCTCTAGTTAAATCGTGTTTACAGGATCGTTATATATTTTCAGAGGGTCTTAATAAGTATTTAAGATTTACAGACTCTTTACTATAGATATATTAACATATATGTCTAAAAGTTTCTTGTAATATTGACTAATGAAGTTTATTTAAGCTTTTTTGTAAGAAAATCAATTTATAAAATAAGAAATGATTTTCTGTACATTCTATTTTCACTTCTTGCCCGCCAATTGCTTATGGACTGTCGGTACATAATCATCCCATTGTGCCTGATAAAAATTGCCAGCGATGGGGTCACCTAATTTATATTTCTTTGCAAATTTCGATGCACTAAAGTTTGGTCGGTTTTGACTACTATTTTTTGGTATACGTGGTTCTTGAAAACGTAATTTAGTTGGTTGTTTATATAGCAAGAAAACGTAACGATGTAGCCCAGTGCCCTGCGGTGGGCCAGAGCCAACATATGCCGTTAATACATCACCCTTGCTTATATCACCACCTGGTATATTGCCAATTAACCAATGATGAAATTCACGAAATCTTGGATTTTTTCGACTAGGTGCATCGGGATCGGTCATGATGAGTGTATAAAAGGCATCGCTTTCAGCATTCCATTCGACTGTGGGCTGTGCCGAAACTTGGGTTGGTGTTAGTTCTGTGCCGTTTTCAGCCATTACGTCTTTGTACTGTACCTAAAATAAATGAATTATTAACTACAAAAGATATTTTGAAAAAGTCCACAACCTTCAAAAATTGCTTTGGTGCTCTCGGTATCACGTCAGGCACAACTTTATGTTGCTTAAAAATATTGTCAGGATTCTCTCCAACATTCGCCCCCGCAGCCATCAATGCGCTGCGAAAAGTTTTTGAAATTAGAAATAAACAGATGACTTCAAAACGGATATTGAATTTGCAAAATTCTGCTTTGAATGTTCTACTTTTCATTCTTACGGTGAGTTAAAGTTATGCAGAGAAGTGATGGTTAGTTCTAATAGCTAAAGAGGTTTTCTTAAATTTATATAAAATATCTGTCTTCGGTTTTTCGGTTTAAGCGTAAAATTCTCGTTAAAATATTTTTATTATTTCGTTGTCAATTACAAAGCTATAAAAAACGTAACAGCGAAAGGTAAACTCCTACTATTAATTACCTACCAACTAAGTATCATTTAATTACTTTATGTATTTGATTTCTTTTAAATCTAATATTAATCGTTGGTTCGAATGATAATAATATTATATACTGCAATTGCAGCCAAGAAAATTTAAACTTAAGCTACTTGCACCACCCTCTGCTTGAACATTTCCAGATTTTCATGAACGGAAGTGCCGTTCAGAAACACTGCTTTATCGACGAAAGACTGTTCGCATCCAATTGCGCACAGTTAGTTTCTGCACGCTTTTATACAAATAAATTTTTATTCATTATTCCAAAAAAATGTAAGTGACGAGTGAATGTTATTTATTATTCTAAAATCTTCGAGTTCAGCGATATTAAAGATGTCCATAAAGCATTCTTATCGCCACCCGCCGGTGGCAGCAGCGGAATAGGTGTGTCAAATTAGCACTAGTTGGTAGAAGGAAGAAACGAAAGGCGTGCTATGTTGGACGGCAAAACCCGTTTAGACGGTTAAAAAAAGAAGAATAAACAGATCTCACCACTTTCGGCAGAAACAAAGGGCTCCAATTGTAGATACCACGCTACGGACAGCAGTTTCAGAAAAAACCCTTACTCTTAAAACTCTTTGAAATTTTTTTATAGCTTTTTCCAACGTTTCGTTTCAATTAAAAAAGTTAATTTTCAAACGGTTTATAAGCGAAAAATCACAATTTTGTAAGCTTAGTATTTATTTTGGAAAACATATTTTTGTAAGTATAACGAGCTCAAGACCAGTTGATAATAATTCTTAGTTAATTATTATTATTGTTGATTAGAGGAGAAATTGAAAGCAACAAACGAATCGTGGCTGTTTTCGAAATAGTACTATAACTATAGCCTGTATATGTTTGTTGCTTTCAATTTCTCCTCTAATCAAAAATAATAATAATTAACTAAGAATTATTATCAACTGGTCTTGAGCTCGTGATACTTACAAAAATATGTAAAATGAACAGACCGTAAAACCAACAACAAAGTAAAACCAACAACAAAATATTTTGGAAAACTTTTTAAAGGGATGTTACGAATGCCTTGTTAACATTAACAAAAGCTAAATTACTTAGAAACAGAATATAATGAAACAGGCAGATATCTGTACATTCTTCTTTCTTTAAATGGTCATCTAACCGCCTGGGCGATTTTGACAGTCCAACATAGCTCGCCATTCGCTTCTTCGTTGCGCCAACTGGCGCCAATTGGAAACACCGCGGGATTGCAAATCGGTCTCCACTTGGTCCTTCCATCGGAGTGGTGGTCTCCCTCTTCCTCTGCTTCCACCGGCGGGTGCCGATAAGAATACCTTCTGGGCTTCAGCATCTTCGCTCATTGGCACTACGTGGCCTAGCCAGCGAAGCCGCTGTGTTTTAATTCGCTGAACTATGTCTTATATCCATCGATACCGCTGCCAGAGACAATGTATATAGTCAATAAAACACTACTGGACAAAACAAAAGACAAGGTTAAAACTGCACAAATTACCAACACAATAAAAACAACTCTAAAGCAAAACTACTTACAGTTCAACAACAAAATCTATAGGCAAACAAACGGACTTGGAATGGGAAACCCAACACCGGCCATTCTCTTGGAAGCATTCATGCAGAACTTGGAAAGAAAATATATACAGATTTCGAAAACCGAGTTAGGAGTGACATTTTACGCTAGGTACGTTGATGACATCATCTGTGTATTGACTGCCAACAACGAAAAAAAGATTTTAGAGTTCCTCAACAAGCAACATGGAAACATAAAATTCACAATGGTGACTAAAAAGGATGGAGGAATGAACTCTCTGGACCTAATGATAAGGATTGACAAAGTTAAAGATAAGTTCAATTACGACATTTACAGGAAACCAACCGCTACGGACACCATAATACATTATACGTCAAACCATCCTCAAAAGTACAAAAAGGCAGCGTTAAGACAGTTAGTGGACAGACTCCAAAGAACGCCTCTCACACAGGAGGCATACAGGAGAGAACTGAATACGATATATAACATAGCCACAAAACAATGGATACACAAAAGGCATGGTGGATAAGCTCTGAAGAAGCCAGGGACCGCAAAAAGAGACAACGAAGAAGAAAATACAAAGATCTGGACGGCAATGATTTTTTCAAGAAACACAAGATTAATTAACACAGCGTTCAGAACATCAAACAACGTGGGACAAAAACCAAAGACCAACACTAACTCGGAGGATCGGTTTAGCAAATACGGAGTATACAAACTTACCTGCGAATGCCAATACAGCTACATAGGACAAACAGAACGAAAAATTGGTACACGATTCCGAGAGCAACAAAAAAACCCAGAAATCCACCAATGTACCAGAATCTAACTTCGCAAATCACATGTTTGAAAACAAATGCACCCCAGCAAACATCAAAAAAACGACACGAATACTTCACATACAGGGAAAAGGTCGGCGCCTCAATGTACTTGAAAACATCGAAATATACAAACTAAAACATTTGACGGTAGAATAATAAACGAACAAATAAACACTAACTCTGACAAGATATTTGAACCTTTAAAGATGATTTACAAAAAACGAAGCAGTATCGCAAGCACAGCACCAACACAAGTAACAATGAGCACACGAACACACAAAATAAACCAAAAGGAACAAATCACCTATTTCTACCTGCCTCAACCTATCAATTAGCTACCGAGCGTGTAAAAACAGCCCCGTTACAAGCATCCATTTAGACACACCATAATAAATTGACGCATATTCACATTACCTGCTCCAGTGCAGCATGCACGCACATATTAACATTACCTGCTACAGCATCCACGGACTATATATACAAGACAACGGATAGACAAAGATCAGAACGAAACTAAACACTGAGGATGGCGGAACGCCGCAACCGGTTTGTTACAAAACCAACTTTGACAAGGGATGACGGAAAATCGTTCCAATATGCATGATTTCATCTTATTTTCAGCATCACATTTTACTGGTTTTGAACAGTTTTTGCTTCGAAAGTAAGAATGAGCCCAAAATTAAGATTGTATTCATATATAAACACTTTGGACATAATTATCTGTGAGCACGAATATTCGGTACAACCCTAATATGAATGTGCTCAAGTTCCATAAGCTTTGCAGAAAATATATAAATAAAAATGCATCAGGGTGGAATAAGCATAAAATGGTTACAATTTAAAGTAATTATTTTTGCTTACCCCTTTACAGTTCGCTCGAACCGCAGTCACTCTAGCTGACCTTGTGAGCCAGCAGACAGCTAGCCAATCTCTAGAGTGTCGAATTGTATATCGAAGTGTATGTAAATATATACATATATATGTATCTCTACTTTCATTCTCCCCTATGTATTTTCATAAATATTCAAATTTAAATTTATACTCTAATTTATAAACTAATTGAGAATGTGCAGTTATTTAAGTATATGTACACATATTCGGCATGGATGGGCACTAGCAATAAATGAAAAAAGTTTTTAATCTCATTGAAATTTTATATTATTCAAAATCAGTAAAATCTCACAAGCTTTGAAGAGATGTATCGTAGTATTATCGAAACAGCTGTCGGCTTATGTAATCCCTGTATTGAATAAGTCGAAATATTTCTTAAAAAATTCAAGCACTTCGCGACTTCTGAATAAAATAAATTGGAAACTCTTCTGCTTACTTATTTTGTTGTTGTTTTAATTCAGACCTGTTTAATTCCCATTAGAATTGAGTAATCTATTGGTTGGATGGCCTTTTCAATCAATTATGATTATTTTAATTGTTTTCAAAAATCCGCAATTACTAATTGATTACCATTGGGAGAAAAAAAATCAAATATCATTATTTTTTCTTGATTGTTTTGGATTACTTTAAGTAATTTTAAGTTTTTTTTTATTATTTAAAATTTTTTTTTGATTGTATTGCTATATGTGTTCCTAGTAATGATTACCGCAACAGTATAAAATAATCAAACACAATCAAAAATAATCAAAAGTAGTCCAACAATCAAATGTAATAAGAAAAACATTTTTTGAAGGTTTGATTTATCTTGATTTTTTTGATAATCACAAAAAATGTTGACTCCCTTTTGATTGTTTTTTAAATAAAATGATCATTAAAACCCGAAAAACTTGGTAATCAATTATTAGTAGGCGTTTTAAAAAAAATAATCAATCAAACCGGTAATCATTACTTAACAGCTCTGTTTCATTTGAACTTTTTTTTTTTAAAACTGCCAAAGTTGAAGAATTGCATTGGCTTTATCTATATTTTGCGGTGCCAGATAATAAGATTAACGGAAATAATCGCAAATGGAAATAACGTCAATTGGAGCGATTTTTAATTAAAAATTTAAATTTTATAATTTGATTTGAATTTAAAATGTTCGCACTATTTTTTATTCCACATTTTCGCTTTGCGATGCTTATTTAAATAATTTCCAAAAAACTATTATTGAATATTTTAAATTTATATTTATAAAAGGAAAATGTGGAATTAAAAATCGCGTGATTTTTAGTTTTTGTCGTAAATGTTGAAGCTATTTCCATTTGAATTAAGAAATAACATCAATGACTATATTTCCAAACTTTTGTTGACTTGATTTCTCTTTTAAAAAGAGAAGTAACGTCAATTTATATTGATGTATATTGATTTCCCGATTAATCGCATTTTGACTATGATTATTCACAAAACTGAGTTATCACATTTTATTAGCATGCTAATTTAAATGATAAGACGTTTTTGAGTTCAATAAATTCACCACTCTCTTATAAGTATAACACGTCTTAAGTTTGTACATTTATTTTTTATAAGAACAATAATTACAAGAGATCCAATTTGATTTATGAGTAAAGTTATTAATTAAAAATTCCTACTCAAAATACTAATTAAAATTCAACTTTCTAATTTCAAATTTCTACTTTATTATTTATTGCTGCACTGAATATTTACTGCAGTACGCCCATCCTTGTTTGTATGTATGTTTTATATGCATGCGTTGAAAAATTTTGATTACTGAAACTTACTTAACGGCTTTGATTGGACACTACTAAAAAGTGAAATGAAAAAAAAAACAACAAAAACACTTTAATATTTAAAACCAGTTTCGTTTTTTCTTTCTCAAACCGCTTCCAACCTTATCTAATCTTGGTCTTAAAATCATTTCATATGTCCCAACTGCTTATGCAATTGTGGTACAGAATTATCGTATTGTGCTTGAAAGAAATTACCAGCAATCGGTACGCCTAAACCATATTTCTTGACAAAATTTTTAGTTGAGAAATGCTCCCGTTCTTTGCCCATTTTATTTGTTATGCGCGTTTCAGTGAATTCCAATTTCTTAGGCTGCTTGTAAAGCAAAAACGTGTAACGATGCAAATTCGTGTCCTTTGGTGGACCAGCACCAACATATTCCGTTAGTACTTCACCCTTCTCCAGTTGATTCCCCAGTATGTTGCCCACCAACCAATGCTGCCATTCACGCATTAACGGTTCAGCGCGACTCGGCGCATCCGGATCAGTCATTAGCAACGTATAATAGGTGTCAGCAGACTCGGATTTCCATTCCACTTTGGGTTGGTTTTTCACTTGCTTAGGTGTTAATTCTACACCTTTATCAGCCATAACACCACTGTCAAAGGTTATCTGCCAAAAAAGGAGAAAACTTGTTTAAACTTTCAATATGATATATCTTTCGTCCCACTTACCTTTAAAAAGTCTTTCGGTCCTTCATCAATGAGATCTGGTATTACATTCAAGTGTTTCATAAACTTGGTAACATCAGAATCCGCAGCGTATGCCAGGCATGCTAGGCTCAGTAGCCAGACCTGCTTCAAGCTAAGCATTTTATCATTCACGGTATTATATTTACTTTTGATATATATTCTTTAGTATCTTATTAACGTCCGCAAGCGTTGCGCTTCGAAAAGTGAATAAACTTTAAAGTTTGTTGCGAGCTGTTGCCGTTAGGTCAAAGTTAAGCAGAGCTTAGTTGAGCTTTTGCTTGCCTTCGGTGTTGACAAAGTGCTTGCTATAGCCCAACTAACTACTATTTATACAAGCTTGGATGGATCTGTATGTGCGTAAGTAAGTTTGGCATATTACGTAGATAGATATGTGCATATATATGTGCATCATATATTGAAATTATAACTTTTAGACATTTACCGGCTACTTTTGTTTATAAATACTATGTTTACCTAACAAGTAATAATATATATCTGCGGCCAGCGTAAATTTACTACGTTTTTTAAAAAAATGGCAAAATCTACTACGCTAATATGTTTTGCTCATGATCTACTATGATTTTTAAGAAATAACCCTATTCCGGTATTCTAGATGAAGTTAAAAATATGGCCGTGAGCGTTTATCATCTTTACATACAAAACTAAAGCATGAAAAGTCGCTCTGCTAAACATGTTTGAATAAAATTCAATGTGCAAGTTTTAGATTTTTTATTTGTTTTATTGATAAAGGCCACATATTAGTTATTTGAAGTATAAAACAAAAAAACTTTTTGCATGTTCCATTAAAAAAAAATTAAATTTTTCAGGCCAAGTAAATAATTTGTGCGACAAAACTAAAGCACCAAATCAAGGTAGGTCTTGTTTTTCCTTAAATGTGCTGTGAAAACCATAAAATCGCGGTAAACGTGAGCCACAATAACCACGCCGATGAATTTCGAAACATTTCAAACAACGGTTTCCTTCCTTTATTTAGCCGTTAAACGATCTGTAGAAGTCTAAAATATTTGCTGGAAATAATTATCTGATGGTACTTCGCGATAGAATTTTACTCAAATTTAATCAAAGGAAATTAGGAAATACTATTTCAAAATGTTTTAACATTTTTTATGGCCTTATGTAGCGTACTACAAAAGTTTTTTCATTCAACTGGCTCCCTTAGCACTGTACAGTGAGGTGTTAGTGCGCGAAAAACACCGAATAGTAACGATCGGTTGAGCTTTGAAACCCCTTTGATTTCAGATAAAAGCGAAATAAGGGGTTTAAAGATTCTATATAAATTGGAGTAGAACAATGTGACGAGAAATCTTTTTTTCTGTCAAATAAAAGTTTTCTGAAATAGTAGGACCCTCCGAAGCTTGTTCCCAGCCTAAAGAAGAACGCTTACTCACTTTTACTATACTTTTTGATCAATGAAACAAGGTTCAGGCTGTGTAGGGGGTTACAGACGCTTCTCCGGCCATGGAGTGGGCCCAATTCATACGATTGAACTGTACAAAAATATCCATAAAATCTCCATCCTATTTCTTGAGGGGGAAGGAGTGTCATTAAGGTGAATATATCAGGAGGACATTCTGCCGAAACGTATAGCGATTTGCTTCAAAAAATAGATTAGGGCTAACAATGTTGGCGTATTGCTTAGGCCAGTGCTATTTAACCGAAAGGAGAATCTAGAGAAAATGATGGATCCTCGGATGGAATCGGATGGGAAATTGCGGCAACAAAGATTCTATATTCGGACAAGTATACAATAATACACTTAATGCCAACACGATGTGAGGCCACGGTTATGCCACGAAATAATGAAAAAGAGCCGTGTTTGTCCCATAGATATTTGATGGTGCTGTGGTTTTGTAGCTCCACTTTTTGAGTTCATCGATTCTTTGTACAACATTTTTTGGATGAGCTGGTAAACAACTTTTATTTATTAAAATTTATAATACCTAATATATATTCCTCCTGAATAAAAAGGACTACGACTTTTTTTAGTAAAATGTTTTAAAGGGAATTTCGGTGTTTTCATTTTGTCACACACTGTATGTATTACTTATTTTTTCATCGTACCAGGTGTTTTTCGGGATCTCTTGTGCCGGAGCCCTAAAAGCTAAATATAAATAATTTAATCGTTTTCATATTCTGCTTTCGCTGGTTATCGAACACTGAAAATCGAATTTCAAAGTCGTATTACAGCGCATCGCTGTCGCAATTTTCACCGCGTATCTACTTTTTGATCGAATAAGATTTTGCTGTTGACGCAGTATCGAATAATTATTAAATTGCTAAAAATGTAGGTTTTGTATTCATCTGTTACTTTTTTCATCTATTTCTATTTGTTAAAATTTTATATAGGTATAAAGTCGTGAGTGCAAAACAACAAACGTCGGTTTCACTAATGTAGCAAAATCCGAATAAGACGAAAGTTGTTTGCACAAAAGTCCAGGCTCTAAAAACGTTGGAAAAAATCACTTCCTTGTGATATCGTGGACAAATAACGTTTTCTAAAACATCTAGCAACTCTGATAACACCACAGACACAGTGAATTGAGCGAGTCCGAGTGTATACTCGCTCCTAATGCTTAGTTGGTACGATCCTTGAGCAAAATATCTAAGAAGTGTTGCCAATCTTAAAATATTTGGAATGGATTTGGCTCTATCACATTGTTTGTGCTGAACAGCAAGTCCATAAATGCTTTTTGGGCAGTCTAAAGATCTTTATAAATTCTAAAGGATTGGGAGCATCTCTCAACCGCTTTCCTCCTCATCTGAAGAATTGTCGAACCACAATCCCTACGTAGTAATATTTTTGTATATTTATATTTAAGAACTTGTTTTATCTGTGTTCATGAAAATACATAAAAACAAATTACACTTGATAGGGTTTTCTGTTGATTTGCACTTATTTAAAAGTGCAGCTGTCAGAAATGTGCTATTGTGAACAGTTGCAATTATCGAAATTCACAATGATGCTAGTGTTCATCGAATGGCTATGGTAATACCAAATGAAAATTCGTCCGATCAGCTCTTTCGAAGATAGTATTTTTCTCATAATAGGGACCTGAGCTAACATTGACTGTAAACATGAAAAGTTCCATTTTCTCTCGTCATTTTTTCACAAAAGTTTTCACAAAAATTCTGTTTAACACAATAATCCATTTTAAAAATTGTACAAAAAAAAACTCATCAACAGTTCTCTTCAAAAATGCTAAACTTTCTCAAAAATCATTTTTATATCATTTTTCTTTGCTACGAGTGTCAATGAAATAACTTTCCTTTTAGGTAAATAAAAAAAAACATTAAAAATCCCATTATTTGTTATATATTTTAAGGTCAGATAGTTTCCCAAAAAATTTCTTCAGATTTTTCCACCTTAACTTCGGAAGAAGAGCGAATATCCAAATCGCAGGATCCCGTCATTGCAAAATATTGACCCCAAAATCGCGGGATGCCTAAATTCGAAGGTATTGGCATCCCTAATGAAGTCTTAGTATTCGCTGTATTCATTCATAATTCAACAAAGTTAAATATATATATAGACATAGTTATTTGGCTAATTATAGCATTTTTATATCCGTAAATTTTTTTTTTAAATATTTACTTTTTATGTGCAATTTTGAGAAAATCATTCATTCATCCATTTTTAATAGTGATCCGACACGATACCCAATATAATAAGAATGTGAGCACTGGAATTAATGCCTAAACCTTAAATACCGTTATTACAATCGAAATTCTTACACGATATGTTGTCGTAGGCTACAGAAGTTGGCAGTTGGGAAACAATTTTAAAGTGAAAAAAAAGCTTGAAAGTATTTTGATTGATTTTTAGGGAACTTGGATGGTAAAATATTCGAGAGTTTTCAGACCTGCAAAGAAATGATGGGTTTCCATTCTGATAATAAATTTTTTTCTGCAAAAAGAGAAGCCCAAAAGGGCTGTTACTAACAAAAATTTGATATCTGTCTTCAAGATTTTCTGTACGACAACCATCATTGATCTTTCCTCGTTTATTTTTTTTTAATTTCTTGGCCAAACTTGGTTCTTGGCTATTATTTAAAACCTTGCTGTTGATATTCCCAACTTAGCAGCTACATCTTCAAATTTCGAAACGTTTATTCTAGAGTGGTTAAATGCTACACATATCTTTAGTAGTCTTTTACTGTAATACCATGAAAGAGGTAGAGGTATACAATTGTAGGGGGTTTTTAATTACTAAGATATAATTGTGAGGTTCCTTTAGAGTATCTCTACATATAAAAACATTGTAACAGGTCAAAGTCTATACTCAAGAAAAATTTATAGGAGGGATCATTGTTGAGCTCGTAGAAGCCAAATCAACATTTTTAAGAATTTCCGTCCGTCTGTATGTATGTTTAAACACGCATCACTCAGAAACTGCTGTATAAAATTGAAAGCAATTTACATGAAAGATATCCCTTATTTCTATATCTCGACCGATACGTGGACCAGACCTAAAATGTGTTTGTACAATATGGGTATCAAACGAAAGGTTCTTATAAGTTCTGAGACGCGTGTGGCCGTATCTTCTAGTAAGTAATAAAAAAAATAATCCAAAATTGTGGAGTACGCTAAAATGCCAGAAGTAAGCACAAAACTTTCTTTGCTGGAGCTGCAGTAGTTCCAGCGGTAATGTTTGTAGTGTTAATGTTTAGCATATATAGTATAGCTGGAGTCGTTGTCTTAGTTTCTTTACAAAGTTCCCCTATCCAGTGAACTTCCAAAAAAGGCCTCCATAACGAAGAATATTTCATACAATTTACTGATAAAACCTCGCTAATTCAGTTGCTGAAAATCTTTTAGAAATGGGATTTTCTAGTTTTTAATTAGAGTGATAAAAGGAAAATCAACAGCTTTTAAAACATTGCCTGTATGTTTACATGTTTATTTAGGCATCAATCGAAGATAGATTTATAGAATTGAATGCGCTTTTAAGCGATGTGTTGCTAAATGTCCAAATAAAAGTCTGTGGTCGATTTGCCCAACAGCAACAGCAGTCAAAGAAACATTTTCTAAAATCAACTTCTCTGTCTGTATATGTGTTTGTACGCGCATCACCGAACAAGTACAACATGGAAATTAATGGTTTATTCACCGACCCATTTCTGGCGGTCTATCATGAAATTTAAAATGTAGTAGCCGTCATCCGGTAGTCGTGATCCTGAGCTAGATGAAATATTTTACATGTAAATGTAACAACAAAGATTTAAGCCAGATAGATCAAGATAGACGACTGGTTCAATTAGTGAGAAGGATAATTTTTGCTTGTTTCTAATCTTTAGTATGGACACACTAGCTTTTAATAAACAAATTTTCAATAACATATGCCGCTGGTGCCCTATGATTAACGTGTTTCTGCGCGTGTATTAAGATTGGTATTCAGATTAGGGTATTTTGTTTGGATTTCATACAAAAACATTAAAATTTGTTGAAGTTGTGTCATTTATATGAACATAGACATGTTATTGATTTCTTGAAAGTATATGTTATTTCTCAAAATGAATATCTTAATTTCAGTACAAAACCAAAATGCTTTCGGCTTTTTTTTTAATTTTTCTTAAAAATATGGATAGCCCGATCTGCTTGGAATGGGAAGCAAGCGCGCTGACATTTGCTACTGAAGTCTACTAATGATGCGGAGTATTCCCGCGAGAACTCAGTGCAATAGGGAGCTCTATAACCCCCAAGATGTCGGCAATTTTCCGTTGCTGCTGTATACACTTTTTCTAATTCAGTGCGTGGCGAAGCCTCGCACGATCGTAGGTATCTTGTTTCACTATAACACTTGTTAATCTGCAACCATGACTGGAAATGCCAACTATGCAGGGCGCAGTAGTGTACAACAATATAGCTACAAAAATTTTAAATTTTCTATCCCACAAATACGGTCGTATGAAAAAATGTGAAAGTTAACAATTTTATAAAAATTTATTTTTATTTTTACTTTTTGTTGCATCTGTATAAACTAGAATAAATATTAACTTAGTTTCTTGGGTTTGTTTTTTTGGTCGAAGTTCGCGGAAAAATAAGAAGGATAAATTGAAAATTATATATACTCGTATATGAGACTAGAATAAAAAGTAAAGGAAATAAAAGTAAAGCACAATAGTTAAACAAATGAAAGAGTAGCTAAGGAATCAAATAAGTAAAGAATAACTTAGAATAGAAAGAATAACTAAGAAAAGGAAAATATTGCACAGGCAGAATTGAATTTAAGAGACTATAGAAGTTAAGAAAATAGGTGCAAGTTAAAGTAGGCACATGAAAGGATAATAAAGAAGTGCAGTAAAGATATAAAAGTAAGTACAAAAAGAGCAAGCAAGTAAAAGTCGTAGATTAGGCGAGTTAAAGTTTAAGTAAACAATGAATGACTAAATGCTTAAACTAATAAATTAAAATTAATAAATATCCTACATGGATATAATGGTAGCTCAGTGTTTGTCCTAGTCCTTTCCTTTTACTACTTTTCCAAATGGTTTCCTCTCTTTCAGTTTTCCAGTTTTTTTGTGCTATATACATATATATATAAATACGTATGTATATACAGGATTTCGTTTTAGTTTCCTTTTCGCTATTGCAATATTTCAGCTTTCCTAACAATAGCCATAAGGTTCGTACAATCATAGAAGTCTCACGTCTTAAAACGTGCATGCGTTAGCTTTTACGATGATGAGCTATAACTAGACGATGTACCACTTGTGCTGCCAGCAGAGTTGTATGAACTAGAGCTTGGATAGTGTGAACTGTAGGCGAGGTTTTGTGAGTCCCAACGTGCATATGGACCACCGCTGGCAGGTTCCCAACTGTTTGGATCGTATGAGGAGGCTGTAGTACTGGGTGGTGGACCATATTCGGCTGATGGCATTTGTGCAGGCATCATCATCATTTTAGCACCAGACAATTTGGTGAACAAATTATAGATCAGGAAGCCAAGTACAAGCTTAATGGCGATTTTCGACAAAATCAAAGCCTTTGTTGCTTTGAGTGAAACCAGTGCCAAGAGTATGGGCATGACAACCTTCAATTTCAATTTCATGAGCAGCAAAAGAGGTAGAATCATTTTATTGTTATTTTTCTTTTCGGCGCGAGCTATAACATGATGAGTGGTAGGGAGAGAAATGAAAAACAAACGAATGTTGTAAATTTATTTTGTACATATGTGAAAATGTGTGAATTTTAATAATATATATAAGTAAGAAAAACTTCAGAATGGAGTTATGATTACCAAAACTACTTAAAATTATTTTATGAAAGAGCTCTTCCTTTGTTTTTTGAAGTTATTTGCCTAAAATTATGTAACGATAGTTTAATATGTACTTTTGTGTTTCCCTCTCCCTCTATCACTGTGTCTTCCTCTCAAGTAAGCTAGCATAAGAATTGAGAGCAGATTGGAAAGCAATGAGCCGTGCATTGCTGCTCTCTAAACACCAAAACACCAGCGCTGGAACATCAAATGCTCTAATAATGCATAGAATTAGAGATAAATTCAATGCCTTAATCATTGTGTACCATGTCAAGTGTGGTATCTAAGGCATAGACTTCGAAATTCCGAAGAGCCTTGGTACCCTATTTTTTTATATTCTATATTGGTCTCATCCTGCATCTCTTTCTATCATTCGTTAGAATATAGGAATTCGGTATGTACCGAATGCGCCGCCATATTGAAGTGCCTTAGATGTAAACAATGACTCCATGTTGATGTGCCTTTGACAGTAACATGTCACACTTGTTTTGATTAATTTAAGATATTTTCTTTTAAAACTTCACTTTAAAAATATCCCTTTGACCTAGTGCGGCACGAATATGTAAGTTAGAAAATAGAGACACAAAAATGTTCGGTTTTGTTTTTACCAAAAATGTTTATTTTGATTTTTTGCTAGATTTCTGGAGTCAGTGCATTGCAAGCGTTGTTTGTTTGTTTCAGAGCCTACGGAATACTTGCCAAAGATTTTGGAAAGTGCGGTCGGTCATCCCACTCATCATTATTTTTCTAGTATATGTTGTTCCCGTTTTTTACCCTTTTCTATTGGTGAAACGCTCCAATTTTCCCTAATCACAATCTTTTTATACACATTTTTGTCGGCCTCCAATTTTTAGCCATTACGTTTTAGTGTTGTTATTTTAAGTTATTTTTCATTCAATATCCCATTTTTCCTATTCGACTTTACATTACAAAATTTTCATAATTTATTTTTACCCTTTTTAGAACCGACATCTACTTGACATTTTTAATTCCTCATTTTGTGTTCCTTAGTCTAATTTTCTTTGTAAAAATACCAATCTATCTTAATATTTGTTATGAGACAACCTTTCTAAGTTGTTTAGCCCATTTGTATATTGATCCCATAGGTACAAGCTTTAACCCAGAAAATCTGCAAGCTTATAAAATTGTTTATAACAAAAATTTCCTTTAAATTTTTCATATTTTTAGAGCATCATTTTTACCTTTTTCTTTTAAATTTCAAGTTCAAATTTTCTTGGACAGGCTGCATTGAAATTTGAAGGCGGTGAATATACCAAACATTAAAGACTTAATGAGAGTGAAATTTCATTTCCATTACCACAAATATTTGATGTTTGTGTGAAACTTCATTTTCATTATCATTCAAAATTTTATTTCCCTACCCTTCCATTATAATGCAATGTTGATTTTAAGTGGAAACACGCATTCATTAGCGCTAAAATTTATTTTTAATGAAACTGCATCTCCATTAAAATTCAGATTTAAGCTTAATGGAGAATTCTCCAAATTAGCATTAATGGAAACTCACACACATTTCCATTTAAATACATTGTAACGGTAAGTGAGAAACTAAGTTTAAATGTGATCAGTTACAATTTATATTTGAGTGAAACCCCCGTAGCATTATAATTCAGCGTCGATTTTGAGTGGATTTTGATTAGCACTAAAACTTATTAATAACATTTAGTCTCAATTAATGATAAGATATATATTTTAGATTGGTATAAATTAACATTAATGGAAACTCATGCATACATCCATTCAAACCCATTGTAATGGCTAATTGTGAATGCTTGAGTATCCATTAAATCTAATGCAGACAAATTCTCAGTAAATATAAATTTAAGTGTTGATCGAGTTAAAGTTCCATTAAAAATAAAGTTTAATTCTAATCGATGTGCAACTCCACTCAAAATCTATGTCAAATTACAATGTAGTACTGGTAAATACTAAAAAGTTTTGCATCAAAGAGCAGCCGAAAATAAGTAGAGATGCGCGATTAATCGATTAAACTAATTTTGAATTAGTAACTTTCTGCTGAATTGGATTATTGAGATCCCGAAAGTAAATTAATTGAAACTGATTAGATTTGTGAATTTTTTTAATTAAGTACTTTTCATAAGAAATAAATAATTCAATACACTACGAACCGGGTTTTGCTAAACCGATAAAAATTGTCTAATTAATCAGATTGTGATTGCGAAATTTTTTGAATAATAAAATTAATTAGATTGAAATTAATCTTAATGCGATTAATTGGGAAATCGAAATTAATTAATCGGTTTACTTTTGCGATAACTGATTATTCTCTGTTTAACTAATTAATCAAGATTAGACTAATTGGCAACTTCGACTAATTTATCACTTAAAATAAGTAGGTTTGGTTCAAAGAGTATTATCAACCAATAATAATCTTTTCACAGCTTCCTTCACACTTCACCATCTATCTGCAACCTACGTTTTTCACCTAAATTGTCACACTTTGTACACCAGCGAATACTCACCTCCAGTCTCGGGCACTACCAGATCAAAACCACGTGCGGCGCTGTAGCTAACAACCGCGCCGCCAAAACCAGTTTCAGGCAAGCGTAGATGGAATTCATTGTTATTCAAAATTCTGGCAACACGATCAACGATCACTTTGTCCATAACATCGTCGCTAAAGGCACGACCACTAATATCCTCATTAACACCAGCTACACCATCCAAATAGGTCAACACTTTCTCTTTCAAGCAATACAAACCATTTGCATGGAAACATTTATCCACAATCGTCGAGAGCAATTCATCCGTATTACGTATACGTGGCTCCGCTACAGAATTATCAATGGCAGCAGCATTAATTGATGTAACAGCAGCCAACAACAAACAACCGAACGCGATTAAGGACCCAAAATGAAACGCCATTTTTTCCAAAATTTGATTTGTATATGTAGGGCTAGACGAAGGAAATAGCTAGCGAAAGTGAACAACTCGTAGTTTTCAGTGATCGTTCAGCTAAACTGGCCACTTGGATTATTGTGTGTTCACAACAGAATCGATAATTAGACAATGATGTCCACTTGGTCGTGTATTCATGATTTTATACTGCCGCTCCCCAGAAGCGCCAACTGTATTTGTTGAACTGCGTACAGAGAGCTGGTATACTGATTGACGGTTAGCGCGGTTGGCTGTGTTGGCAGCGGTGTTGTGGGAGTTAGGTTGAGCGCGCAACTAATTGCTGAGCCATACAGAAGAGTCGATGAGTTGCGACATTTTTGGACAATAGCAGCACCAACAACAAAAACGAATGGTGTGGCAAGAGCGTCAAACTTATTAAGGGTTTTGGACAAAGAAAAATAAATTGAAATCGAATTTGGCTTTAAATTTGACATTTTAGCGTTTGATTTGATCGAGTTAAGCTTTCTTTTACGTAAAACGAACTACGCTCTAAACATGGTGGAGGGCGGCGCAAAAAGCGAAGAGAAGTCGTAACGCGCAACTAACACAAAGCTGAAAGGGTTTGAATTCCATTTGCCAATGACACTTTTTCCAATGCGATCGCTATTCGAAATTAAACTTGGCGCTGTGTGCAGACAACGAAAATGGTAGCGAAAAGCCAAATAGCTGGCAAAAAGTGAAAAGCATAAAACTAAAAAAATCGAATTCGACACAAATAGCGACTGTCAAACGTGCAGTCCGTTTGTTAGCTTGCCTGTGCGCGCGCTTTCAGCCTAATTTGTATGCAAGGGCGACATGCTTACGCGGCTACTGGCAAGCAGGCCACAGCAATAACAACAAACATGACGTAAATATTTAACATGTGAAATGAAGACAATGTTTTTTTTTTGTATATACAGGGTGTGTCAAAAGTATGAGGACGGCTTTCATTAGCATTAATACGCAAGTAAATTTTCTAACGGAAAGTCCTTACATCTTTTTCGGAAGGTTTTCTCGAATATTATTAGGAGGGCATGTTGGGGTTTTTAACTTTTTCAAGCCCTAAAAGTCCACGAGGTCGAGTAACGCTTTTCCTGGACAACTTCAGACATCTCTGTGGATTTTCTGCCGCTTTTTGCCATCTTTTCTGCAATCTGTCTCAAACTGGGTATGTTCCGAAGCCTTGGAATATATTCAAATGCACACTTGTGTGAATCGCAAGGATTACAAATCAGTCAGTCTCTAGTTGTTACTTCTAAAGAGCTGGATCTGATTAAGCTATACATAAGCTATAGGATTCCTACAGGATCATTATCGGCATCACAGCTGCTCTGTACGCGGTGGTAAACCAATAGAAGGTTATCTAGAGTACACGGGATTTATTTAGGGCGCCTTTTTACAACATCCTACTCGGAGATTTTAAAAGAAGAATGATTAGTTACTTCCCCCTGTTAAGCCCACTCCAGGATGCGAAATAAACCGAGTCAGTTACGTAGACCTGGTTGTTGTGGGAATGAAATTTATTGTCAAGCTCTTGTGGGATAGAACTGTCGGGGTTGGGTGGTATCAACGGCTGCCGAGTGTTACTAATACTGATGACAATGTAATCCAGGTCAAGGGTACCTGAAAACTCTGTGCCATGTTTTGCAGGATTATGTGTACGTGTTGTCTAGTTAGGCATAGTCTTGTGGAGTGACTGACAACTTCACCAAAACGTGACTCGTTCTCTTACAGATAATACTTTCAGCTTGTCTTCCATTTGGGGGCAGTACCACTACTACTGTCTGATAGTTTTTGTTATCTAGGAATTATAGTTGAGAGGAATCTGTCCTGAAACCTGATGTGGCAGATATGACTAGGAAGGCCTAAGTGGTATGTACTCTCACCAAGGCTTGTATACTGACTTTATGAGACTTCAGTCAGCACGTTTTTTCTTCTATTGAGTGATTGTCTGGTGGAAGATATTGAACAAAGCTAGGATCTGTATATTTATATTAAGTATATGCGTCGCCCTTAAGACAACAGACATCTTGGCTTCGAATGTTATGATGGCTGCGGGCAAGGCGGTATGGACAGATTATTGCACTCGGGTGACTGCCCCTTCTTGTTAGTTTTAGTGCCTCAAGGGTGGGACTCATTTGGCAGGTTGAAACTTTAAAAATTTTTCTGTCAGAAGCTTGATTTAAGACGAAAGTTCAAGCTGACTGAACATTATAGTGTTTTCAATGGACGTGATGGTATACAGATCTTTGCTTAACTATGGTGGTAGCGATTGTGGTCTGCGAATGATTTATCTCCATTTTATCAAGCTATTTGAAAATAGGCATCAACTGGGTCCCAGGGCACATCAATATCAGATTGGGTATTTGTTGGTGTTCTTGTTATTAAAATAATTCTGTGAATCGTCATTAGGTACTTTTAATGGGAGTCAAAGGAAGCAGAGAGTAGGTTCAATTGAACACTTAGTATAATGAAGGGAATTTGGAATTTTTGAGTTAAACCTGTTGCAGTATTCTGACCGAATTTGTGCTAGTATGTCTCTAGTGTCCCCTCGGTAGGATGCTCTCCTCTTCAGCTATTACATGCAGTTGGATAACAATAAGGGGGTTCAGAGGCAGAGATCTGAGGAATTTATAGCCCGGCTGT
Source organism: Merzomyia westermanni (assembly GCA_949987695.1). Lineage (NCBI taxonomy): Eukaryota > Metazoa > Arthropoda > Insecta > Diptera > Tephritidae > Merzomyia > Merzomyia westermanni. The sequence goes on from OX465288.1 coordinate 196,758,067, forward strand.
GGTTACGAAGATCAAGCAGCTAGGTAAGATGATGCCGGATTTCATCATAGTACATAGCGAGAGGCTTCATTTTGTCTCTCGGTGGCGGATCTTCGTTCGATACGCATTGGCTTAGATGACTAGGTTTATGGCAGTTCAGTAAAAACTTGATACTAAGTAATTCCGCGTGCTCCCTAACTTTGAGCATTTTCACCTCTTGATAAAGGTGAGACTCAGCTCATATTAGAAGACATCCCGTAGCAGTTCTCCAGTTGGTGTCAGACAGATTGTCCGACCATATCGGCGCAGCGTAGTAAGTTGGGTATATGTGAACGTGGCAGTCTGAAGTTGAGTAAGCGCTGGACTTACGTTACCTCGGGCAGGGTAGCGCAACCCTTCCATTGCGGCGTAGACTTCACCGTAATGTCATGTTGCATAGGAACGGATCCTGATAGTCTCTAACTGAGAATGTCCAATGAGAGGTGGCTGCCACTTAATATCACTTAAACTCACATTAAATTTGAGGTCATCATTTGAAGTTATTTCTGAAATAACCTTGACCTTCTTTACACTTAGACGGATCACACTGCAGTACTTATAGCGAACCCTTTATATTTAATGGGCCCATACATTCATACATAAATAAATGTACATGTGTATATATATAAATTGAATTTTGTCAATCAACAACACTTGTGCTGATTTACAGTTGTAGTACAATCAAACACACGCACACACATACATACAATGCCATATATATTTACAACAGACTATCCGGAACTGGATTATTTCAATTTTGGTTATGAAATCGAATTTTAACTTACTTATCAAAAATGGCGTTGGATAAGCAATTGGCAAATAAAGCAATATTCAATATAAACTTTTATTTTGGGACTGGAACAGCGATTTCCTTAGCCATATTTTATAAAGCTATATGGTACAATATTAAAAATATTTTAACGTACATTTACAGCATAAATACTTGTATGCATACATGTGTGTAAGTGCTAAGTATGCATACGAACATAATTAATAAAATCATGCACTTACTTTTGTGCAAGCTTATGAGACAATATAGTTTTGATTTAAGCAGAATATGTGATATTAGGTATATGTAAAAAAAACAGGCATTACCTATAAGCCTGCGCAAAAAGCGAAGAGCACAAACCTATAGCCCTGATAGACAGTCTACGACCAAACTAAAGCAACAAAAGTCGCTCTGCTAAACATGTTTGAATAAAATTCAATGTGCAGGTTTTAGATTTTTTATTTGTTTTTATTGATAATGCCCACATATTAGTTATTTAAAATATGAAACAAAGAAACTCTTTTAATGGTCCATTAAAAAAAAATTGCACTTTTCAGGTCAAGTAAAAAGTGTGTGCGACAAAACTAAAGCACCAAATCCAGGTAGGTCTTGTTTTTACTTAAATGTGTTGTGAAATCATAAAATCGCTGTTAACGTGAGTCACAATAACCACGCTGATAAATTTCGAAACATTTCGAACAACGGTTCCCTTTTTCTGTTTAGCCGTTTAACGAGGTTGGATGATCTGTAGAAGTCTAGAAGATTTGCGGGAAACAACTATTTCATGGTCCCTCGCGAAAGAATTTTACTCAAATTTAATCAAAGGAAATCAGCAAATACTATTTCAAAATGTTGTAACATTTTGTATGGCCTTATGTAGCGTACTACAAAAGTTTTTCCATTCAACTGGCTTCCTTAGCACTGTGCAACTTTGATTTCAGATAAAAGAGAAATAAGGATTTTCAAGATTCCACCTAAATTGGAGCAGTGCAATACGACGAGAAATCTTTGTTTCTGTCAAATAAAAGTTAACTGAAATATTAGGATGCTCTGAAGCTTGTTCCCAGGCCTAAGGAACAAGGCTTACTTACTTTTACTATACTTTTTGATCGGTAAAACAAGGTTCGGGACGTGTAGGGATTTGTAGATGTTTCTCCGGGCATGGAGTAGGTCTAATTCATAGCATTAACTGATATTGGATCGTTTGATGTACAAAAATATTACTAAAATCTCCATCCTATTTCTCGAGGGGGAAGTAATGCCGTTAAGGTGGATATATCAGGAGAACATTCTGCCGAAACGGGTTTGTCCTATAGATAATTGATGTTGCTGTGGTTTTGTAGCTCCACTTTTTGAGTTCATCGGATTCTATGTACACAATTTTTTGGATGAGCTGGTAAACTACTTTTATTTATTTAAATTTATAATATCTAATATAAATTCTTCCTAAATAAAAAGAACTTAACATTATAGAACTTGAACTTACGATTGTTTTGAGTAAAATCCTTTAAAAGGAATTTCGGCGCTTGAGTTTTGTCGCAGACTGTATGTGTTTTAACATGAGAGTATGAGTATTAAATTAAGCAACAAAAAATATGAATCTTATATAAGGTTATTTTCATTTGATGGACAGGCTTATAACAATGTCTAGGGGTCCCCCACCAATTAAACTGAGCCTAGCCTCATTACATGCAATAATTAGAGATCGGAGTATATGCATAATAGAAAGCCTAAATGTAGCCGCTATACAATTGGTAAGTAAAGTCAGAGGCGAGTTTACGAGTAAGACGTTTCCATGCTATAGCCCCTCTTTGAGGCGACAGCATTTCTTTGACATAAACTGACATAATTCAAAAGGTATAAAATATAAAAAATAGTAAACTGCTGAAATTGCCAAAACCCAAACAACACAAAAATAAAATTAACATTGTATGTGATATATTTACGCATAACCCACGAGAGTAATTTTTTATAAATTATCACAATCCGCTTGTCCTCTTACTTTGGAGCAACGATTTGACAATATTCATGTTTTCAATGGTATATAGGATATAGTATATATAGTGGTATAGGGATAAGATTGTATTTATTTTCACATTTATATTCTACTAAATAAACACACTATTTAATGCATATACATATAAACCTTTTGTGATTTGCTATGATTTTAAGTTTAATACTGAAACTGTTATCAATGAATGTTTTGAATGTTGAACCAATAAATGTGTGATGTTACTAATATGATAACTATAGATGGTTGAAATTCGTTCACAAAGCTTAGTTTAATTCTAGGGTTTTGATGTTCTGTTCCCCAACCTTTCTTTTCCTTAATTTTTTTTGCTCTTCCTTTCTTTCACTATATTTTCATTTCCTTCACTTTCCTCTTATTTGGTCTTTTTACTAGCCACTTTTCCGTTCAAAAGATTCTGTTTTTCCAATTTCCTTTCTACACCACTTAATCATACTTAATTATATTTTTTGCCTATCCGTTCCTTTTCTATAATTTCCTTTTATCTGTTATCTCTTCGTCTTTTACCTTCCATGCTTTCCTTTCTTTTCATTTCGAATTTATTTTACCGTTTCCTTTCCTTCCTATTCCTTTCCTTCACCTTCATATCCCTACCTCAAGTCCTTTGCTTCACTGCAATTTCATTCATGTTCCTTTCGGATAATTAATTTTTCTCTTGTCCCTGGTTGTTGCTTCCATTCAGGACTCCTGTCAATTACGACTTATGTCAGTAAATGAATTGAAAATTTCAGGAAATTTAAAAAGTTTATTTTTCCTTCGAAACTAGTAATGAAAAGTTTTCACTCTGGTGAAATTGCATGCAAAATAGTTCACTACGAAATTAGTACGCAGTAAAATTCAAAAACTGTATTGATTCAGTTGCAAAATAAGCTTACTATTCTGGGAATAAATGTTTAATTTTATTCTTTGTCTTTCATGTTTATACGAAATTGATATAAACGTTAATCCTTGACTACGAGTGAACAAGTGTATTGTACTACTTATATGTGCACTACACTCAACTAAAGAATGTTGGTTTAAATTTTGCAATGTTTTCAGTATTTTTTTTTAAATTTCACACATTTAAATTTTAAACTTCAACTGATAAAAGTGTAAACAATCCTAAAATAGTTTTAAGCAAAGGCTCTGTACCAAATGGGCGAAAAAGATAAATTTTGAGAGAGCGAGGGAAATTCTGACATTCATCGTGGTGAATATGAACTTTAGAATATTGCCTAGTACTTTAGGCTAGAGAAACCAAAACATACGAAGTATGTTACTGAAACAAGACGCAAATATAAATTGGCTTCTATTAGGATGTTGATGATCTCGCCCATGTGCCATCAGCGCGCTTGACGAATGTTTTGTTTGCTTGATTCCTTGTAAGGATCTTTCTTTGACTCAATCGTCTCTCAATATTCGTATCAGGATTTTGTACTTGCACCTTTTGCACCTTTTACGTCTTTTTTAATATTTCTCTAGCGAGGTTCTATACACCAGAAAGTCCCGCCTTAAGTAGCAGTCATTCAAGACCTTCCTCAGATTTGACCTAAAGTCGCAAAGGTTTTTGTTCCACAACGGAGGGAAGGTTTACTTGCTCCTGGATATTGCACAGGCAGCTTTATAGGCTACCTGAAAAATTGTTTCTAGAGACGTAACTCGATCGTTCAGACAGTCGGAAAATTTAATGAATATTTTGTTCCTACAGCGCCTATCACTGACTTTTTTGTCAAATAAGCCCGAAGAAGTTCGCTTCGGATTTCTATAAGGTTGTCTTATCTCGCTATCCTACTCTATGTCAAGATCAATCGATGAACGTTTCGACAACTCCCAGTTCCTTACTAAAAGTTCCTGGAGATCAGATACCATTGTAATCAATTGCAATTAATCAAGGACTTCTTCCCATCCTTTAAAGTTCTTTAAACACAGAAAAACATTGGTGGGAAGGTTGCCCCTGTTACATAAACAGAGATTAGTGGATAATAAAAAAGCAAAAAGAGACCTACCCCGTTCGTTTATTTGGCTGCTGTCCTCCATTTCGAGTGTCTTGAATTAGCGTCGAAGCCCACGAGGATCGCCTTTGTTTAGGTTATTTCATCCGCCAACACCTGTATTTCGTCAATAGGAGCGGATCGATCGTCCACTGTGGAATCGAAGGTGCCGAATTTAGGTAAACAGAAAGCATGATAAGCCCTCGATTAACCTTCTCCATTTGTGTAGAATAGGTTATAATTTCTGGTATGCAGGATACTCAACTTGGAGCGTGATACCTACCGCGATGATGTCCTCGACCCTTAGGTGCTGCGCCACCCTAATCATTGGACAGGGCGGAGCAAACCTGCAACTCGTTGAGAATATTCCCCGAAGGTTTTGGAAAGTGTGGTCGAAGTGAAAGTTCTTTGCCGGATATGAACCCGGTACACTTCGAAACCGTTTAGGTCATCTCACTCCCTCCTTCAGTAAGGAAGAAAAAGGTTGGTAATGAGAGGTGAGAGGCATTATGCGAGATGAACTATCAAGTTGCACGTCATTACCCGTCCTACGTCGGGCATATACTAGCCCCCTAACCGGCAGCAGTAATTATCTAGTATCATCAGGGATTGCTCAGTATCCTGAGTAAGTTCAAATTTTCTTTGAAACCCCTTCATATAATATATAAACTGAAAACTAATTTTTTTCTTTTAAACTTATAAAAATTATTATTTTAAAAACATAAGGTAGTCTAAGTTAGAGCTAAAACAGCAGTAGAGCAGTCAACGGGCCATGGGCCACGTATAATCAGCTTTTGTTCAAAGTTGAAACCAATTCATCGAACTCATTTTCGCAAAAATCGAAATGGTTTAATTTTAAATACTAATTTTTTTTAGTCATATAGTAAGTTTAAGCTTTCGTTATTAGGTAAATATGAAACTTAAAGAAAATCTTGATAGGAAGATTTATTGCCTGAAGCTTAGTGATACGAATACATTATTAACAGACCTGTTAAATTTGATTAGATGGCGCTTTTAATTGGTAACGATTACTTAAATTTTTTTCAAGAAAAGGCAATTATTAATTGATTACGATTAACAAAAATCAAAAAAATTAAAAACAATCAAAATATGCTAAAAAATCTTTTTTATTACTTTTGATTATATTTGACCTATTTTGATTATTTTTGAGAATTTTTTGGATTATTTTTCACATATTTATGTACCTATTAGGAAGAAATTGTTATATTTGAATAGTAATTAGTAATCAATTGATTAGATGGTTTTTTTAATTGGTAATGATAGCCGAATGTAAGTTTTTATTCACTAATTTGGCATATGGCACTTTTTAAAAGGATTTGGTAAATTAATTAATAAGTGCATGCTCATGTACATTAGGCTGGACCGAAATCCTCTTTTATGTAATTTCTTATGGCTAACCCGCGAAGGTGGTAATGTCTGCTTTCTCCAGCCTGGATAAAGGGTCTTAACAGAGAGAACTGTGTGTGAAGTGCTTGCTGTAATTTTAGAAAAAATAAGCGCAGTTTCAACTTGTCGCTGTTGACGGATAAAACTTTAACCTACGATGAATTTCGCCTATGAGCACCATTTCAGCTTAGAAATACAACGAGAAATCACTCTCACAAATAAGGGCTACTTTGAACTAAGTCGACTTTTGAAAAGTAGAGTCTTCTGTAGACGAACCAAAAACCATACGATGGTGGTTGCTAAATAAAAGCTTTGGTCCGCATCGCTATACATACATACATGCTTTAATATGCATATACATCTGAATGTATGTAAATGAACTTTAAGCATCTCCCATAAATATATAAATATTGGCCTGATTTCATATAATCACTTATAGAGTTTTCTCCTGATACACAGATATATGTAAAACAATAAAAAAAAGCAAAAATTAACAAAAAAGATTAAATATGATCAAAAAATCAAAATAAATAAAAAATTTTGATAATGTTTTTATTTTTGATATTTCTTAATAATCGTAAAAAATCATGATTATTTTCTTTGACTATTTTTTAATTAATTGGAAAATAGTGTTGCCGGCCTACCACACCTAAGTTCCAAGGTTCGAATCCTGGGACAGGTAACATCAAAAGTGGTTTGAAAAAGTTTTTCAAAACGGGGTCGCCCTTCGGCAGTTGTTTGGTAAACTCTCCGAGTGTATTTCTGCCATGGAAGGCTTCTCAGCAAAAATTTATCTTCTTTGTAGATGCCGTTCGAAGTCGGCAAAAATTTGTAGGTCCCGCCAATTTGTAGGAAAAAATCCAAATCGGTACACCACAAATTGGAAGAGAAGCTCGACGCAAAGATCTCTTAGGAGGTTTATGATGATGTACCTGTTGTATATCGTGCCATGCATTAATTTTTGTAATTTTAAGTAAAGGTTATCAATTACTAAATAAATTTAAAAAAAATAATTAATCAAACCGGTATTCATTACCATTAGTAAGCATTATTTAACAGGTCTGATTATAAATTGCTCCAGGAATACACTGCGTATGAGTAACATTTTCTCCGCAGCATCCATTTCTTTCAAAGATGTTTGTACTAATGTGTTTTTTTTTATTGTTAAGCGCTCTACCTTTAAAATATAAAAATAAAAATCATTACATACATAGCTACGTTGACTCATAGGTATGATGATGAGAACCAATAAATCTTGTTCCTATAACACCTAAAAACAAGTAAGGATGGCGCTGTCTTCGGCTGTGCCGAAGGTTCTATACCTTTCATGAATACGTGCAAACTTAAATACGCATTTCTGTTGAGGGAGAAATGGCCATAATCCTCTTATCTGAACGATCAGTTGTATGGGATATATACTATATATAGCTCCGATCTTAGCGATTTTTTAACCAAATTTTTTATTATCTGTAAGCAAATATCTCACCAAGTTTCAAGTTTTAATCTTCCAAAACGAAGGATAAATGGCCATAATCCTCTTATCTGAACGATCGGTTGTATGGGATATATACTATATATAGCTCCGATCTTAGCGATTTTTTTACCAAATTTTTTATTATCTATAAGCAAATATCTCACCAAGTTTCAAGTTTTAATTTTCCAAAATGAGGGATAAATGGCCATAATCCTTTTATCTGAACGATCGGTTGTATGGGATATATATTATATATAGCTCCGATCTTAGCGATTTTTTTACCAAATTTTTTATTATCTGTAAGCAAATATCTCACCAAGTTTCAAGTTTTAATTTTCCAAAATGAGGGATAAATGGCCATAATCCTTTTATCTGAACGATCGGTTGTATGGGATATATATTATATATAGCTCCGATCTCAGCGATTTTTTTACCAAATGTTTTATTATCCATAAGAAAATATCTCACCAAGTTTCAAGTTTTAATCTTTAAAAATGAGGGAGAAATGGTCATAATCCTCTTATTTGAACGATCGGTTATATGGGAGATATATGCTATAGTGACCCGATTATACCGGATCCGACAAATGTCTAATATAATACAAAAATACATCCGTGTGCCAAATTTCATCGAGATATCTCAAAAATTGAGGGACTAGTTTGCGTTCAAACAGACGGACGGACGGACGGGCGGACAGACGGACAGACGGGCATGGCTGTATCAACACAGTTCATCGTCCTGATCATTTTGGTATACTTAATGGTGGGTCTTTCTCTTATATTTCTAAACGTTACAAACATCGGACCAAAGTTAATATACCATTTCATGTTCATGAAAGGTATAATTATGCACAATCGCTATACTAAGTTGCTTATTTTGATTTTTGTAATGCCCGTCGGCATTATTTACCTTTTCTGAATAATAAAAAATTACTTTACACATATACTTTTGCATAAATGCATTGAATTGAGCTGCTAAATGTTTACATATGCTGTCAGGGGTTGTTTTTTGCTTGCCAAAATTTGATCATTAATATTTTCTTTTGTACAATTTCTGACTAAAAAAAGTAAAATAGATTTAACATGCAAACACTCTGAATTTATTCAGCTGCTAGACTTTTATATGAATTTATCTTACTCAGTAAAAACCAGCTAGTTATGTATATAAAATATTTGTTCTTAAGTACTTCAGGCACGAATTGTCAAAACATTTCCTTAACTTTCATTCTCTGGCTCAAAGTTGCATTTATATTTTAGTCAAGTAAATCTCGGCTGACAAAATTATCTGGAACGTCAGTTCAAATGTTCCTGTAATTTATTTTGTATTGTATAAAGCACAATACAGAGTAAACCACTGGAATGATGAATGCTAAGGGCATCCCTGCGAGCACCAAAGTAACTTAAACAGAGACAGCAACCTCAAACGAGTAAATTTTATGAATCCATTTTTAAAGCTGCGTGTTTTGCGTCTTCGTCAATTTGTTTGAATAATCTTTGGTAGCTGCCATGTCTTCTAATTCAAGCGCAAATTCCTACGCCCAATAGAACAGGTTAGTTAGTCGAGCAGGTACTATAAAATGATGTGTTAAATCGACTCTTGCAGTCTACTTTATCGCGCCAACAGGCACCAATTTAGACGTCACTTTGTAGGTATACACAAACACAAAATACGTGCCATTTGATCTTGGGTAATAAAAGCAAATTTCAAAGCTTTCATATTCTTCCATACATGGCTATGTGGCAATCGCACCGAAGTGGCAAAAGTAGTAAAACTACTCCAGCGCGATGATACCAACCTAAGTAAAAGGAACTCCCAGCGCCTACCATAAGGCTTGCAAAAACAAAAAAAAAATAAATAAAAATGGACGTTCAAGACAAAATAGATAGCTGTGGGCGATGTGCATGTTGCATATACAATTTAAATTGCCAACGCAATAAAGTGAAGTGAAGGAACGCGAAGGCTTCAAACACAGAAAATGAACTTGTCATGCTAAGACAACAATGGTGAAGCAATCAAACTGAATAGGATCAACTTGTGCAGGTGTACCAGGAGCACCTAGATCCTGCTGTAACAAGAAAGTGTATGCTCATAATTATATCCTGAACAGGCTTAACGATGTCAATGCAATTTCATCTCACCCTTTCCGAATATTCATACAAAATAAAATAAGCCTCCCATTTAGAAAGGAGTGGTTAGGCTGGAGATTTTGTAAGCAGGGGGCTATATCGCTCTACATAGACGTTTTCAAAATAGATCGCGGTATCGGGGAACGAATCTTCATAGAACAAATGTAGGTCTTGTACTTAATCCATATCTTTCAAATTCAATGAGTGTGTTCCAAGCGGAGATACTTTGCACTCAAGCGAAGTTTTGTTAGAGAACTTGAAAATGGGAGGAAAGGTATGCAGATTCTTCGAAAGCCAACCCCTGATAACTAAATAAATATATTTGTGCAGTAAGGACCATAAACCGAAAAACTTTTATACCTAATACTCCAATGACCACCTTCTTTCGATAGCGTCAGGTGAGGTATGATGAGAATCTTTTGGAGTGTGGTTATGTTAGTCGAGAGACACTTAATGAGTCCAGACCTAACCTAAGCCAAATTTCCTGATGAACGGAAAAAGTGCTTACTTTTGAAATTTCCCTTTTCGAATATGCAGAAAAGTAGAATTGCCGACATCTCTAATTCCCAGTTTCGAATAAAAATTCCCGAACAATGACGTTGAATACTATTTTTTTTTTTCAAATTCTACCTGTAAGAAACGATGAATTAGAGAGGCCTAAAAAGGTGAACCGAAAACTACCTCAACAGCCGGCAGCATTAAAAACGGTGTGATACAGGGTGATGTCCTATTCGCAACCTGTTTAACTTCTATATTTCGAGGCTTCCTACTCCACCATGGGGAGTCTTCATTGTCTTCTACGCTGACGACCGTACTATTATACCTAAGGGTAAGGGCCCCTCCATTGACGAACCCTGTACTGTTATTGCCACGCCCATTCCAGCTGCTTCACCGACCGACCAAATCGACGGTGACTCTTTTTATGGAGTCGAATGTGCAGATAAGGCAAGAGTTAAAAGTCCACGTAGAAGGAGTAACTCTATCTACTGCCAATCACCTCAATATCTTGAGTGTGACGTTTGACAACGGCCTCAACTTCGCTAGCCATGCCACCGTAATACGAGTACCCCGAAGTTACGGGGCGCAACACAATCATCAAGCATCACTTGCTGACAGCACTCGGCGTAAAGATAAAGAAACTTTGGTAGCTACATATAAGGCTTTTGGCCTTGCGGACGCCACTTGTAGGAAGTTGCAAGTCTGCCAAAACACTGCCATCAGAACTGCCACAGGATGTCTTCTTTTGTCATCTGAGCCCCAACTCCATGAAGAGAAAAAAATGCTCATTGTGCAGCACCCAGAACTGTTGAGCAGACAGTTTTCACTGAACTGCCACAAACTCAGTCTTCCAAACCGTCATTTATTGGATGAAGCTCTGCCTCCTAGAGACTTAAGGAAATATCTGCGTAACCGCAGGCAGCCTACAAATGACCTCCGCACCGAGTCGATAGACATATCGCTCAGATTCCGTAATTAATATCCAACCTCCTGAAATAGCTGAAAAGGAGTGCGTACTTCCGAGGGAGACTAGAGTCATGTTAAGAAAACTTCGTTCTGGATATTGTAAAGTCTAACGTATCTAGTCTAGATTCAAGCCCACCATACCAAATACTTGCCCTGCATGTGGTATGTCCCCTCACGATACTGTTAACAACAACAACAACCTTTAAGAAACACATTTCTTTCCTTATCTAGGTATTATTTTTATTTTATTCATCTCATAAAGCAACAAACAAAACAAATCATTCGTAAAGAAAATTACCTTTTATTACTAAATAACAGTCATACAAGCAATTTAATAAAAGTTCAAATGAGAATATGAATTAGTTCGCACTTCACTTAAGTTTTGCTTAAAATACTTAACTGATGGTAAATACATAATTATCTAGTTGTGATTTATTGCCCATTAAAAGTTAAAGCGAAGTGAAAGTGGCAATAAAATAATTGAAGTAAAAACTAAAATTAAAGAAAAGCGTTTAACAGACCAGAACATTAAACCTTAATTGGCGAATTAGGACGTTATGTACTTGAATGCGTGGGCGCGCCTAAATGTTTACGAGTTAATTACAAGCCACTCATACAAGGTGGCGCAAAGCTAATTATCCTATCAGAAAATGCTATAAATTTTGCGATTGGCCCCTAAAGTCAGTTCTGTTTTGACATTTGTGTAGTAAACACATCCGAAATACACGTTGATAAACAATGTTACGCTACACTGCTCCAGAACGCGGAATATTGCTGACTATTTATTTGACCAATAATCGGTCGGGGCCAAACGGTTACTGTGAATGGTGAGCGCTACAGAGCAATGATCAACGAATTCTTTTTGCCGCAACTTGATGAATTGGGATTGGAAAACATGTGGTTCCAACAAGACCAAACAAGACGGTGCAACAGCACACACTGCACGTGCCACAACCAATATGCTGAACATCGGAAGCTTACTTTTGCGCCACCTTGTATATGTATGTTAAGTTAGGTATGAGTCAGTATTTATATGCCCAACAAAAACCTAGCCAGAAAGTCTATGTATGGCTGGAACCGAACATTAAATACCCAGCTGTGTAAAATTGGGTAGCGCTATTTTTTCATTTTATTCAACACCCAATGTTTAATACCAACGTATATATTTTTTATGATTATTTGCCAAACCTCATTTAGAATTATTTGAAAAAGGCTTCACTTTCTCTGTGTCTGCAATGCTTCACAAACGTTTTTCAAACGACGAGCTTGCTGAAGTAAGTTTATAGTAATAATATATGGTTTATTGGCTGGATATATACATGTAGATATGTATCTAATTTAATACAATTCAGAGGAAAAAAATTTTCTTATATTAAATCTTTTTGGTTCTATAGAAAACTGCTCGTTTCCCCGAGCATAATAAGGCTGCGCTTCTCTTCGAATTTGAGGTGTGGCCGCCGTGGTGTGGCGGTAATGTTGCTGGCCTACCACACAGAAGATACAAGGTTCCAGCCCTGGCACAAGTAACATCAAATGTGGTTTGCCAAACTCTCCGAGTGTATTTCTGCCATGGAAGGCTTCTCAGCATAAATTTATCTGATTTGTGATTCGGAATTGGCAAAAACCTGTAGGTCCCGCCAATTTGTAGGAAAAATTATAAGCAGCGCATCCCAAATTGTTAGAGCAGCTCGGCCTTTATCTCCCTAGGAGGTATATATCGCGCCAATTATTTTACTTTTCACTTCAATATTAACCTGCAAAGGGATTAAGGGGACATCCTTAAATTAAGTGAGCTTAAAATGGGGGAGTGGGCCTCCAATAAAGTCTCACCAAAAATCACTTAAACCCGGGGGGGGGAGGGGGGGGTACGGGGGGTGTAGTCGAAGATCACACGTCAACTTAAAAAAATATGAACTAATAAAAATATGAAACAACATTTTTTTCAGCAGACGCTTCGAGTGTAAAGCTGCAGTAGCATAGATCGGCTCTTCATGCAATTCAACGAGAATGTTTCATCAAGATTCAACCAACGCGTGTGGTGAACCGCCGTGCTAAGGAGCTACTTTGCGTTTTGAATGTAGGTTTGGAATGGATGGAGGAAGAAAACGTGGACACTTCCAAGCACGGTATTCTTGCACTGCCGAAAATCACAGACGACATGTGTTCGATTATTTCAATCGAAACTGTAAACGAATATCTTTGGATCGATTAAAATAGATAATAGAGAAAGTATGGGCTTTATCGTTATTTTCACTTTTATTTAATTCAAATGCACTGAATATTCCCGAAATTACAATTTTTTCTTAAATAATCAAAAGGAATTCAGTTTCAAACATGTTTAGCGAAATCTCACTTAATGGGGGATGGGGTCTAACCAAATCTCACTTAGTCTCACATAAGGGAGGGCAGGGGTAATTCAAAGTCGACTTTTAGTAAGTAAAAATAGTGACATTTGAGTTTTCAGGTCACATATGTACACATCCGTTTTGAAATGCATAGTATCCGGGCAACCGAGGTTGGTTGTCGATATAATGCAAATGCCGAAAAAAATAAAATTAGGTGGCGTCGTCATAACTGTACCAAGATATATATAATTTTAAAAAAATTTGAAAGAGTTGTCAGTATTGTAAAAACATGCTTAGGTACAACAACAAAGAATGTTCCATTGAATTTGATTAATTCATTTTCGAGATAGTGAGAGGCATATAAACATGTGGGGCTCTCCATGTCAAATCGTCACATAGTTAGAATCGACCCCTTTCGATTGGAATAAAATCTAATAAATAGTTGCTTTTTATCACAAAACGAAGTTCTGCTAAAGATAAAAATTTAAAAATTTATTTTTCAAAAGTTATGCAATATCAAAATTTCACTTTTTTCCTGTTTTGCAAAGTTTATGTTTTCAATATTTCGGAAAGTACTGAAGTTAAAAAAATAAACTTTGTCACTTTGAAACAGGGGTGCACAACGAAATAAACGAAAACAAATTGTTTATTTTTATATATATAAAAAAATAATAGAAAGCATATTTCGTTTCAATAATTTTCAAAAATTATTAGATTCCATAATTTTGTTTCGTTGATATTAAAAAAAAATATCAAAAAAATTTCGTTTTGTTTAAAAAAAAATTTCCTATGTAGGTACATATTTACATGCATACGTAACATATATTTTACAAAAATGCAATATTATTTTGATATCAAACTTTTTTCTGCAGCGAAAACAAAAACAATTTGATATTTTTTATGATATTTAACAAAATTAAAAATTTTTGGATATTTTTTTTTGATATTTGTAGAAACTATTTCTGCTCTGTTACACACGCCACTTTCAGGATACTATTTATTTGAACAAAATTTGATTTTGCTTTTTATAAAAATAACATTATTATGCAGGCCTGCTTTGAAAGCGAATACTCACAGAAAAAAAAAATATTTGAAAAAAACAAGTGTTTAAAATTTATAATTTTTGAAAATTTTCGATTTTACAAAATATAAAAAACTAAAGTTCGCCATTAAATTTTGGACTCAAATTTTTTGTATTATATCTCTGATTTATGTAACGATATGTAGAAATTTTTAAAAGGGTGTTTTTTGCTTCTTCAAAAATATCAATTCAAAAATGAGTTTTCGATATTTTATATTTCGCGGACCGACTCAGCAAGCTAAATAGTATACATTATCTTATATATAAATAGACAAGATGAATGCAATGTAGAACCGTTTTCTGCTAAACTATAATTCTAAGGTATACAAATTATATATGTATAGGTAGGAAATTTTGAGGTGTACTTTTATCAGTAAATAAAAAAATGTAAAAAATCATTTTAATATAAATAATTTAACAAAAAAGTCACACTACTACACATTCACTTATTCACACTATAGACACGCTGTGTGTGTGTGTACTTGCTTTTTGTGTACTATGCTGAATCGTGAGCATGGCCGAGGAAATGCTTTGGAGGAAAAAATTAAGAGCCGTAGTAGTGTGAGTAGACTTGCCATGCATGTTTTTGTGTTATTCGTGTGGTCGGCTCTCACTGTGAGTGCGAAGAGTTGGTAGTGGACCAATGAAAAATAAGTATTCGCACTATAGATACTCTGTTGTGTCATGCATTTTTGCTTTAGTTGTTGTTATTGTATTGATTACTGGCTACGATGCCCAGTGTCAGCTGCTCTCCTGAGAGCACGAAACGTTGCTTTGTTGGATACATTAAACAAGCAATGTAAAATATGAGCAAATATGTAAACTTCATTGCTGATACCTACAAACAGGGTTTACAAAAATAAAATAAATGATTACTCATAAAGAGTATTAAACACCGAAGAAAATTAAAGGAAAATAGTGGAAAGGAAAAGAATTGAAAGAAAGGAAAATTAAAGGAAATAAAGGAAAGAAAAGGATAAGGTAAGGAAGGAAAGGGAAGGGAATGGAAAGGATAGGAAAGAAAGGAAAATTAAAGGAAAGAAAGGAAGGGTAAGGAAATGAAAGGAAGGGAAGGGAAAGGGAATTAAAGGAAAGGTAAGAAAACGAAAGGGAAAGAAAGAAAATAAAAGGAAGGGAAGGGAAAGGAAATAAAGTTTGAGGAAAGGAAAAAATAAAATAAGAGAGTAAAAAAAGAAATCAAGGAAAATAAAAATATGTTAGAGGAAAGGAACGACATAGAAAGGAAGAAAAAAAGGCGGATAAAACATACCTACAGCAAAAAAATAAAATAAACTAAAGTTTATTGGTTGGATTTCAACCACTGGGCGAACTCTAGTTGTAAAAAAGCGTTTGAGGTAATTTTAATTTCTCAACGAGTTACTTGTAAACGCAGTTTTATACAGACTTTTGTGTTTTTTAAAATATCTCAGAAACCTTTCTCTGGAAGCATATGATGTTTTGACATCAATAATATTAGAAAACATAATAAACGACTAAATAAAGTAGTCAGTTATTTATCAAAAATTATAAACGTTTATCTATCTATACTATAATAAAACTCTAGAAAAGTTATGTCTGTACATTGAATATTTCTTTGAAAAAATGACTGAAGGTAGGAAATATTCTAGAAAATTTGGGGAAATTGGCAATAAGACGACCAACTCAATAAATCTAATAAGTTTCATTATTGTAGCTGCTTTTCTTATTGAATTATCACTTTTTAAACGTTTTTCGAAATTTTCGATATCGAAAAAAGGGCGTCGTTATGATTCGAAAGCAGCCTAAATTTTTTCTCAAGTTATCGTGTCGACGGACGGACGGACATGTCTAAATGGATTCCTCTGTTCATTCTAATAATTTTGATATATGGAGATATATATTTATCTCCATTATTTTGTACCGCCGTGGTGTGAAGGTAGTGTTGCCGGCCTACCACACCGAAGGTCCACGGTTCGAGCCCTGGTACAGCTAACATCAAAAGTGATTTGAAAAAAGTTTTTCAAAACGGGGTCGCCCCTCGGCAGTGGTTTGGCAAACTCTCCGAGTGTATTTCTGCCATGACAGGCTTCTCAGCAAAAATTCGTCTCCTTTGTAGATGCCGTTCGGAGTCGGCAAAAAACTGTAGGCCCCACCAATTTGTAGGGAAAATTCAAATCGGCACACCACAAATTGGAAGAGAAGCTTGGCGCAAAAATCTCTTAGGAGGTTTATGATGATATACCTGTTGTATATCGCGCCATAGAGAGATAGATTTTGTACTGTTACAAACCACCGTTACATGACCAAAACTATAATACCCTGTGTACTAGTACACGCTGGGTATAGAAACTAAAGTTTAAATTAACCTATAACAGGTATGTTTTTTATCTTTAGCCAGCTCAACTTATAATCTTCAAGTGCACTTACCATTGTAAAGACTTTTTTTGCCTTTTGCAAGATTAAAAAAAAAACTCGTGAATTTATTTCATTTGAAGTTTAATTCTTCTTCAATTTTCATTTGAATTTTAAACGTTCTTACAATTTCTCTCATTTTTAACAATAATAAAGGAAAAATCATTTTTCTTTATATTTAAGTTATATATACATTGATATAAATAAATAAATAAATAAATTACTAACAAAATAATAAAATATGCTTATTACTTAAGAGTTGTAGAATTTTCAACAATTTGCGTGTTTTTCTGACTGTTTTTGTTTGGCATCGGCTTTTATCTTTGGATACCGTTGTTTGGCCTCGTACTGCGCAAAACACTTATGCACCATGGTAGATTTCCTGCATGTAAATATTCAGCTTTATCAGCGTAAAAATTGTAAAGGATGTTGCAAATTACTTCCGAAATCTTTTTTGCTTTTTGGTAAGTGACTTTCGCTTATTTCCAAGACCTCTTCAGCTTTCTAATTTGCATTTCCCTAACGTTTCGCAGAATTTCGTTGCTTATTTTACATTCAGTTTTTATCTATTTTTGACTTAACATTCTTATTTCCCACTTTTTGTTGTTTATGCATAAGCTTTATATGCCAATTGTTGTGCTTCCGCATTTTGTTGGTATGCAGATTTCACAACAACAGCAGCAGCAGGTATAGCTATAGATCGACCATCCCAAGGGCCATGAGCCGTGATGTGCGCAGAATGATGCTCAGCTGCGATCTAAAAAAAGTGGGGAAAAGGAAATTTTATGAGTTTTTAAAAATTTTTTGTGTGCTTCGAAAGCCTTTAAATAGCAACAATTTTTATGCTCAAGCTTGGTGTTCTACGGGAGCACAAATATACACACAAGTCTATACATGGATGGGGAAGGGATTAAACATAAATATTTGCTTGATTTTTAAAAAAGATTTGCATATGTACGCATTGTGTTTACTTTTCCCAAAATGGACAAACGAATACCAGGAATCATACATTTGGCAGAAGGGGTGGTGTGCATGTTGTTTGTTTATTTTATGTACAAAATAGTTTTTGCTCGTTTGTTTAACAGCTGCAGTTTTGTGCTATGCAAATAACGTTCTCTCTGCAGCATTTTACAACTTGGAATGTTTGGCTACAAACAATAAAGCTTGTCTATTGTACAAAATATTAATAGGTGATGCTAATCCCAGGATGTCGTGTTTTTTTGTTGACGAAAATCATCTTCTTTCTTGCTCACTATATCGGGATTTTCGGGATTGTAAATGAGTTGATTGAAAATGTGCTTTATTTATAAAAATTATCTGACATTTTTGCTCTTTTTACTTAAAATACGGGTAACATGAGTCATTCTAGCAACTAACAAAAAACTGTAATTGAACAGCACCCCATATCGAAATTTTTACTATGTAAATTTTCAAATTTTTATTAAAGTGTATTACCTTTTTTGAGAAAAACTATGCTACTCGGACTTAAAAAAATTAAGTTTTCTCATATCGACATTTATCAGCCTGATTAACTGCATTTTCTTTTTTACAAAAATCCCTTAACAATTAAAAAACGTTGCTTCAAATTTTCCATATTAAAAAAAAAAATTAAACATATTAACAACGTCCCTGTCCCGATACGAAATTTTTAGTGAATATCCCACATTCACTCGTATTGGATTTGCTTCATTTATTTCTATTAAAAGTTAGGCTTTTGGCTATACACCTTCTCAGACGTAGCAAGGTCATCGAAAAATATAGATATATAGCTAAGAGCTTAACAAAATAAATCAGTCCAAACTTGAATACAAAATTGAGTCATATGTGACTCATCGACCTTATTGCAATACGCCCAAATAAGTCAGTATAGCTCATTGGAAAGGGAAGATATTAAAAATTATATGAAATTATATCTTATATATATATTTTGAGAATAGCGAACATCAAGGCTCCGTGACTAATCTGGGGATTGTAAAATCAGATCCCGAAAATCCCGAGAAAATTGGCTTCCGTAGTTTATACCTATGCATGCTCATCGGCATGACTCTCTCTTCATATAGAGAAAACTTGGAACTATAAAATTTAAATTGTAAGACTCGAGTGCTTTGGATACATTCCGGCAAACCATTGGAGTCATAAACGAATCCGAAAAGCGTCATAAATAGATGCGTTTACGCCCTTTATGCCCTCATTAATGAGTCCTAAATGAATTTTTTTTCCTCTTCGTAATGGTCGGCCTATATGTGCGTAATTTCATATATCCTATGAGCTTGAATATGAGTCATATGTGATACTTTTTAGTTTCATAAAAAGGCATAAAAAGACACCAAAATTGCTCCGTTATATGAACACTCTCAGCACTCTCCGGATTTGCATTTCATCGGTGTTATAAAAGATTCCTATATTATCATATTTCTAAGGCTCATATTTTTCACGTAAATAGGTCTCATATCGAAATACAAAATTTTGAGCACTCTAGTTTATTTTCCTTTTTTTTTATTTAATTCACTCCGGATTATAGAACAGTTATATCTACACTATATCAGTGGTTTTTATTCCATGTTTAGGTATTTTAAAATGAATACTTTTAAAGATATGGAATACGAAATATATCATTTTTATTGGAAAGGCCAAGCTCCCTTGTTCCTCAGGGTAGGTTTTTCTGGAGGGGTTAGAGTTCGACCTCTTATGACACTATACTGAATTACACTGTTCCCTCATAAATACTTCCAAAGATATACAATAAGAAAAATACCATTTTTAAAAAAAACTTGTTGTCACGCCCCCTTTCTAAAGCAGATTTTTTTAAGATTAATCAAATTATAGTGCTCTAACAGCAATACCTCTAGAGATATGTAGTATGGACGATACTACGCCCCCTTGATGTATTGAAATTATCCATTATCAGCCTTGGAAGGTTCTCAGTGGTCGACTTAACTTTGGTTATTTTGAAGTATTCATGATTATTTTGGAAAAAATGTTTTCAAAAATTACTTTTATTGAAAAAATTCTTTTAAAATTCCTCAAGCAAGATAGAGTTCTACCAAGAGTTTTGGCGCAACCAACAAAATTACAAAAACCGGTTTTACAAGATATCTGTTATAATTCTCTCTGATTTAAAACATCTCGTAAGGTATTACAACTTTGAAATTTCGATTAAACTATTAGCACGTGTAATCGAGAAAAAAACCGTCTCTTGTAAAACTCCATTGTTGGTTCCACTAAAGTTGCTGTTAGAGTCCGATATTTTTATATGAATCCTCAAATATTATATTAATTCGTTCAAGCTCGTCAATGGCCCAAGAAGCTGTTATACCAAGTAAACCTAAAGGTATCCATGGTTCTATTTACTTTTCATGATGTGAAAGCGTTGTTTTTTTTTTTTTTTGTTTTTTTTTTTTTTGTTGGTGAGGATCTTTTATGTACATTTACATATGTATGTATAAAACCATCACCTTAACGAAAGGTTGAGAATGAAGGAAAATTACACAAAAGAACATGGCAAAGAACAACAGATTAGCTAATATGTACTATAATGGACCTACTCTTTTCTGCCTTTTCACAATGGCCAACTTCGGCACTAGCGCTTCCGCTGGTACATCAGGCATTGAGACCACTAAAGCTACTGAAGTATTCTAGTAAAATAAATGAAAAAAATCGAAACAAAAAATTATATAGTTTTATTGCGGAAAAATTAAACGGAAACGGTTTTGAAAACGAAAAAACAAAGCTAACCTAAGCTTTATCTGTTCAGAATCTTTAAAAGAAACTAACTACTTTTATATGGCAGTGTTGAATTATTTCGATTCGAATTTCTCAATTTGACAGGTTTAATAACAGGTGGCGCAAAAGTAAGCTTCCGATGTTCAGCATATCGGTTGTGGCACGTGCAGTGTGTGCTGTTGCACCGTCTTGTTGGAACCACATGTTTTCCAATCCCAATTCATCAAGTTGCGGCAAAAAGAACTCGTTGATCATTGCTCTCTAGCGCTCACCATTCACAGTAACCGTTTGGCCCCGACCGATTATTGGTCAAATAAATAGTCAGCAATATTCCGCGTTCTGGAGCAGTGTAGCGTAACATTGTTTATTAACGTGTATTTCGCATGTGTTTACTACACAAATGTCAAAACAGAACTGACTTTAGGGGCCAATCGCAAAATTTATAGTATTTTCTGATAGGAGGATTACTTTTGCGCCACCCTGTAGTTGCTATGATAATGCTGCATGACTTTACAACCACTTACTAGCTAACTTTAATGAAGTCAGCTAAAAGTGAGTTATATTTCAGAATACGGAAAAGGTAATCGATTAATAAGGTTTTTTTTTAGAAAAAGGACAAAGGCTGAACTCTCCAGAAATCAACCATTTTGAAAATGGGAAAATTGCCAAAAACATTAACATTATATAAGCTTAAAACTGCATTTTCGAAAACTGTTAAAATGATTGGTATTTGAATTGAAATACTTATTATTAATGGAGTTTTCCCAATTTAGCATTATCGGTATTTTTATTTTTTCAAATTCATTTTTCAAAGTTTTTTATTTTTATTTCTTATTGATGTTTTATATATTTCTGTGGCAACAGGTAATAAGATGTCAATGTCAATTTCAATAATGTTTCAGGGGAGCATTTTGAAAATGAAAATCGTTACCTAAACTCCTGCATCGTTAACTATCAAGGCCGAGAGACACTGGAAAATTTGCTGGATCTGTGTATTGCCGCCGTTCTTCGATTGTCATATACGTAAAATTTGACGTTTTTTTTACCTATAAATCAGTTGACGTTTGGATTTTAAGCCGCTCGGTTTCGTTTCAAAATAATTTAATAAGAGTGTGAAAAATGCAAATTTCGAATTTTAATTTTCGAGTGATGATTTTTTATGATTTTCATTTAACACCGCACAAATGTGTGGAAAAACTTAGTTCGTTGTTCGGGGATGAAGCACCATCCAAACCTATGGTTTACAAATGGTTCGGAGAATTCAAGCGGGAGAGACCAAGTTTTGATAACGATCTTCGCGAATGATGCGCGTGAAATGAGTTTGTAAGATCGTTTGGATCCCACACAATTTGATAGAACAACAAAAACAAGCATGTGTCAAGTGGTGCAAGGAAATGCTTAAGACATTAGAAGGGTCGTTCAAATTCGGTATATAACATCATAACAGGTGATGGATCCCGGATATATTCCTATGACCCTGAAATTAAATACCAATCGCCTGCATGGCTGTTCCAAAGTGAACCTAAAAACTCACAAAAGGGGTGCGTACTCGACGCGTTTCGAAAAGAATGATTACTTGTTTCTTTAGAATAATGTGGCATGTTGCAACTGTTGCATTAGAGGAGCAAAGGACAGTTAATGCTGAATGGTATGCTAAAATTTTTTTGCCGGAAGTTGTCGCTGAAATCAGAAGGAACAACTTAAACCAGCATATAACTGTTCATCATGGCAATGCTGTATTTCTTAACCAATATTGTACCCCAGGTAGTTGGGGGCCTAGAATATACCAGCGGTAAGTAAGTCTGTCGTACGAGGCTACTTAAATCCGCAACCCAAAAGGTGAAGGGTTGAAATAATGCTGAACATATCCGTAAGACTGCTCAAATATTCGGGGAGTGTTTTACGTTTACAACTACAACAACCAGTTTTGAGTTGAATTGTATTACAAATTTTTAGTGGACTTCTTCTCCTGAGTGGTATGATTATATTTATTGGATATTTGTCAGGGTGAGCATTAATGGGAACTCACATACATTTCCATTAAAATCTATTTTAATGGAATATAGATATCTTATAAACCATAAATGGATATTAAAATTAATGGAAATCTGTGTAAGTTTCAATCACTGCTAATATATGAAAATGTGATTGATAACGAAAATGGAGTTCCACTCAAAACCCAATATTAGTGCTTGTGGACTTTTACTCCCAGTAAGCCTTTATTGGTTAGATTCAAAAAACTATTTAAATTCTTGTTACAAATTCAGATTGAGAACAGATTGAATACAGCTTAAATAGTGGAAGAAAATTTGATAGTCGCTAGTGAATATTGACAGTTTAAATAAAAGTTATCGAAATTTAACGAAACAAACGAAAAATGTAAAATGCGAAATTTATACTTTAAATGCCTTTCAAATTTTTTATTTTTAAATTGCAATTGTTTAGTTGGATAAGCTGCCTTCATCGGAATGGGAATAGATTTTCACGATTAGTATATCGAAGGCTGAGTTGAAGATCCCCCTATTTCCAAATATTTAAAAAAAAAAACCTTCTTCAACCGAATTCTGAAATGGCGTCTTTCGAAAAAAAATGCTGATGTCCGCCGAAATGCTGTAAGAGGTATTACATTAACACTACCATAGCCTTTTTCGTTTTGTTAAATATGGCAACTCTTTAAGAATACCCTGTATTATACTTTGCTAACAGATTGAATAAATATTATATAAAGGTAAGTATCAGCAGGTTTCTGAATTGTAAGTGTATCTGTTTAATGATCTGAGATGGTAAATATTTACAAACACAATTGGTAACTGTATTTTGTATGAAAATTTTTGTTGTTGCATGAAGATAGCTGCCACAAGGACGTTAATTAGGAAATACGGCACAAGACTTACCTAAAACAAACACAACAACTTAGCAAAATATTTTCTGTCCACTAATTGTTTTGCTCATGGATTTTTTTTTTGCGCTACAACTTTTATCAATTAAGACGAATTTTGCTCTATAAAAATTGGTTATTTAAAACTTTTTGACTGGAAATTATTGGTTTTGATTTTTTTCTTATAGCAGTACAATCTGCTTTGTACGTAATTAACAGCCCACGACAGCCTAGATGCGTTGCAAAGAAAAACAAAAAAGAAAAGAAAACATACGATTAGGCTTACCTTCTTGCACAATTGGAAAATGGCCAAACCAACCGACACAATGAACGACAAGAAGCCCAATCCCAATGCATTCAAAGCCTTGATTTTCAAAATACCAATAGCCATTGGAATGACAGTCATCGCTTTAAGCAGTATCAGCACCATCAAAGGCATAATCATTTTGCGCAAACGATGTTTCTTGCCTAATTAGCATGGAGAGACGAGAGCGAGAGAGAAGGAGAGAAGCATAGATAAAAATTATTATTTAGATTTTTTCATTTATATTGTAAGTTGTCACATGCAAATATGAACACACACCCTTCTTGAAGAAATTGCCCTTCTTACCCTTGCCCTCAACCACATCATCACCGAGCATTTTCACATTAAGGCTCAACTCATCGTTGGCCAAATTGCGTGAAGAGACGGTGACTTTGGCATCACCCAGAGGCAAGTCCATGGTAATATCGTGTCCCTGCAGATAATCGCCAACGATATCAAATAAATCACGTTCTTCGTCGTTGTTAGACGAGCGTGCGCTTGTGGTTTCAGCGACTGTGGGTTGATAACCATTAGCGTGCACCTCCACGTCGCCAAGCTGGGGAAAGAAGATAAATATTGTGGTTAATTGAGTGTAGTAAACATATAAAATTTGAGCAATTTATGAGTTTCTAAGACTTTGGGAAAAATAGTAAAATATTCCGCATAGATTTGTTTTAATACATAATCCTTTTTTAATACAAATAAAGGTAATTTCAGTAAAATATAAGTACTTTTCTTTATTATTTTCAGTTGTAGTTATAAAGCCACTACTGGAAGTACGTATAAAGTACATACTTTTTCCTTTTCAGACTAGTGCTAAAATCACTTCTTAAAGCACTTGCACAAGTGCTTGCTACTCTTGAAACTAAACGCCGTGACACACTTCCCCACTCAATCCTGATTAGTGCTTAAGCCGATCTAAATTCGATTCTGACTAAAGGTAATATTAAGGTATAACATCAGAACGGTTCAATTTAAATATTGCCGAGACAGAGAAAAGAAGATCAAAATTCAAAAAAATTATTTTATAAAAAAGTAAGCATATGAAAAAATGGTTAAAAAAAATAAAAAAAATTCCAACACTCCCGTTAAGCCGAGTCTGTTCTACGAGTTTATCAACTGTGAAGCTCTCAAGTGGTTTTTGAATCAGTTAATTAATTCTAGATTTCTGTGTTGTGTGTCAAGTCTACAAGAACTTTTATTATCACGAAAAGTTCTCTAGTACAGCATGTAAATATTATGTAATAAATAGATGCATGAAGTAACGCGAGGTTTCGCCACTTCAGCAATGCATCTGTGAAAAATACATTCAATTTGAAGGAGTAGTTATTTAGTGATGTGCGCTCAAACATACAAACATACAGACGGCCCGGAAGAAATTGAAATAACTTTTTCTTCGGCTTCGGTTGCTCTAATTCAGGCAACCCATATGCAGTTTTAGGCAATTCCTATGGTACGTAGACATCCGCTTGTTACAACTTTCAGCCAATTTTTATCACCACCACTTTGTACAGCGGAAATAAATATTTCCATGTAATAAAAAGCATCCCAAAACTAAAACTGGACATCTGGCCAAGCAAAGTTGTAAATTTGACTCAATTCTATGAGACAGTTTTTGAGTGATGCACTAACAAACTTATAGATGAACAGACAACAATTTTTAAAACGTATAGTCCCCTGAAGGTTAGACATCTCGCAACACTGCTGTGACAATTTCATTCAATTCTGTATAGCGGTTTTCGAGTGATGCGCGTGCAAACATACAAACAGACACACAAAAATTCTAAAACCTGCTGTTTTTGCTTCTATTACTCTAATAATGAATCCCCAGCATGCAGTTTGTTTAATATCTGTAATGTGCAGATATCGTCCTGTAACTATTTTATTGTATATAAATCCATATTGTAGTTTCCCACCCACCAATCTCTTTTTGATGTTACTTGAATCGAGGTTTGAGTCTATACAAAAGCCCATTGCTCTCTTTTTCCTAAGGGCAAATTACCTACATCACAATTTTTTCTATTCTATTCACTGTTATTTTCAGCAATAGTTTTCTCAACACTATTGAAACCACTTCCAGGACCATATTTCAAATTCGTGCTCTCAGCACTACTGGAACTACTTCTAAGCCACTTCCTGGAATATTTAGTTTTAAAAGCGACTGTTGTTGAGCCCGAAACTAAAGGCAAATAACATCATAATCATCTTGGTTTATTCTAAAAATTTTGTCTGTTCATTAATTCATTTAAAACTAGTCCCCGCAGTACTTTTAACACTAATTTGAAAACACTTCCTCCACTAGAATCAATAACTTAATACTATCGTTTATCACAAGCAATTAAAGTTATTATATTCCAAAATAGCCACTTAACCCCTTTTACAAAATCACTTTAAAAAAATAATTTTCACTCACTTTGTAATTGTCGTTATTCATCACTGTATCTAGAAAACGCATCGCACGCACTTTAATACAAGCCATTGAATCTTCACCGCTCTCACATCTGACATTCTCTTCGTCGATCATACTTTGCATATTTGTAGGTCGTACTGCTCTCGCTGCATATGTTGTGGTGGCAAATCCCAACAGCGCCACGAGGACCAAATACCGCATTGAAGCCATATTTTGTGTGAAGGTTTGAGTTAATATATATGGGATCACTACAGCTACTACCCGCCTCGTCGAGTTAACAATTGCGAATAATAGTCGTTTTTCTATTGTCCACGATTTTTATACTGCATAATTTAAGTCGCTTGCATACTACCAATGAAGTCAACGAAAAACAATTGATCGACGACAAAAAAAAAATCCAACTGAGGCAGAAGAAATGGCGGAAGAAGACATTAAAACCAAAACCAGTTGACAGACGCTGCCGCGCAGAGACTTTGCGCATGCTCACGTGTTACTTTGTAGCATTGAAAATGTACACACACATGCTTAGCGAAATAAAAAGCAACAAAAAGTCAAACATTATTATTGCACTTCGCAAGGCGCATGTCTGTATTTTATTGAACGCACGCGCTGGCGTATGAGCAACTTCGCTGCATGCCAACACATTTGGCTCTCTTCTCGCAGCGCATATGCAGATTTGTTTGTCTGTACATGTGGGAGTGTGTGAGTTTTGAAATTTGGATTCATTCATGTTTGTTTATTTTAAAAATCTTTTATGCAGTGCACGCGCTCTAATGCAGCGTTAAAATTGTTGGAAATTAAGCCATGCTCTTCATGCCGTTAAGATGTGCCCGATCATTGTTGAGTAACTCGTTGTCGAAACCTATCCTATTTTATGGGGTATTGGTCTGGTGGGGCGCACTAGACACGGCTTCCACCACGAAGATGATGGTCACGGTGCAGCGAATGGCCATGGTTGGGATCAGTGGGGCCATGCGCACCACTCCTACCCTGGCATTGAACGTTATGCTCAATCTGCACCCAGTTGACCTTGTATGAAAAATAGGCGCAGCTCGGGCTGCAATTAGGCTCCGAGACGCTGGTTATAGGCTTGTTCAGTATGGCCATTCCAATATACTATCGGGCTTTGATTTTATTCCCAATAGAACAGATTACTGTGCGCCGACCTTTTCTCCGGCGAAGGGGTTTTCGACTTACATTCCCGCAAGGGATGAGTGGACTGGCGGAGAACATATCTGGGGGGAGGCCTTGGCGAATCTGTTTACGGACGGGTCAAAGCTGGATGGATGTGTTGGGGGGGGTGTATACTGTCAGGAACTCGGGATTAGCGCGAAATTTAGGCTACCTGATCATTGTAGCGTTTTCCAAGCGGAGGTTGCCGCCATTAAGGATGCGGTAGATGGGATGCTGTCGAGCGCATTCACTGTCAAGGAGTTCAACATCTACTCCGACAGTCAAGCGGCAATTAGGGCGCTGAGTGCAGGCAACGTTCGATCGAGGACAGTGAGCGACTGTCTGGAATCGCTTGCGGTTGCGTCCAACTACTTCAAAATAAAAATCATTTGGGTGCCTGGCCACTGTGACGTTCCCGGCAATTGCCATGCGGATCTCTTGGCCAGAGCTGGCACGCGTGACACAGATGTGGCTGACTCCAGTACACTGGGTATTCCCCTTACCACCTGTAGTTTGCTTCTGGGCAGGTGGGCCTCGGAACAGTTAAGCAAACGCTGGGCTGACACCACCTCATGTCAGGTGTCGAAGTCCTTCTGGCCAGTAGTTGACTCCGGGCGGTCAGTGGAATTACTCAGGTTCCCCAAGTTACATCTTTCCATGGTGATAGGGGTGTTGACAGGGCACTGTCCGATGGGGGTCCATGCGGTGCGGTTAAATATTCTTGAAGACCCGAGCTGCGTAAGCTGCATGGAGGACGACGAGGTGGAATCATCAAGTCATTTCATGCTCAGTTGTCCAGCGTTTGCTAGGACTAGGCGCAGGTATCTCGGTTCGGATGTTCTTAGGTCTCCGGAAGACGTGTCGAAAATCGATGTGTCCCAAATCAGGAGTTTTATTTTCGCTACGCAGCGATTTGCCAAGTGATCCTAAGTTAGTGTCACCGTTCAGAATGTGGTATCACAACGGACCTTCAAAGTGTCCAAGTGAGCGGCCCACCTAGTGGGCTGCTACCACCTAACCTAACCTAACCTAACCTAACCTAACTCGTTGTCGATATGTTTTTGACTCTAAAGATAACAATTGTTATAAAGATCAGTTCTAACCAGAACTGTTAAATAATGATTACTAATCGTAATGATTGCAATCGGTTTGTCTAATTATTTTATTGAGAATCCATTTAATGATTATTTTCTAGTTAATTAAAAAAAAAAAAAAAAAAAAAATTTCAAAAAAAGTTGTTTTGATTACTCTGGATTATTTCTGATTATTTATGATTTTTCTTAATTTTGTTTGATTTTTTTTGATTACTTTGTAGTATTGTTGTAGAAGCACATAAATATACACATCAGCCATACTGAAAAAAAATAAAAATAATAAAAAAAAAATAAAAAAAAAATTATCAAAAGTAATCAAAACCACTTTTTAATTTTTTTTTTTATTTCTTCCAAACCTAATCAATTAATAATTACCTTTTCTTGAAAAACAATTAAAATATATAATTCATTACTAATTACTAATCAAATTAAATAGGTCAGGGGCCGAATTACGACACACGTTCCGTGATCGTAAACCGTTTTTCAAGTCACAATAACTTTGAAACTGTCCAACTTAAAAAAAAAAATAATAATGCATAATTGAGCCGACCGCTACTTCCAGCGAATTGCTCACGTATGCCGTCATTCCGCATTATGGGCTTAGAGCTATTGTGATTTAAAAACTTGCTTTCGATCACGGAACGTATGTCGTAATATGGCCCCTGGTTCTAACTTTCCAGCTACTGGGACGAAGTAGTTGTAACTTTTTTCGAGCAGGAGGCGCCTTCAGCGTGTTGTTGATTTAGTTTGAAATGTTTGTCGTATTCCTGTTCTGGTCATTGTTTTAATGAACGTTCGCCAATGAAGAGTATTCAGCTCCTCCACTGTCGGGTGAAATTATCATACTTGCACAGATGCTTCAGAAGGAGAACCAAAGACTAACGATAGTTCATTTTGTCAGAAACCTTCTCTCGCTGTCGAGGATGTTTTGTATGGAAACCTTCAATAACTTTCCCATAAAGCTTCCAGGATTGCCCAGAAAGTGCCTGAACTCAGACAATGAACTGCAAACTTAGTTTCAGTTCTCATATTGAGGTTGCAGTTAATAAGGCTAGAGGTGTTTTAGCCCTTGAAAAAGGTGCTCAAAATAATTTAGCGGTCCTTTTTACTACTTTAGTTAGACCGATATTGGAACAAGGTTCAATTGTCTGGAATCCGCGTTATGAAGTTTATGTAGATAAGCTAGAATCAATTCAAAAACACTTCCTAGAGAAATCTGCAATGAGATTCATTGTATAGTCGTCCACTTTATACTAGTCGCTTTAAAGTTATCGACATCCAAACCCTTGCAGGTCGTAGGGAAATGCTAGATGTAATATTTGTTTTAACGAATCTATTTCAAGTGCTAGGCCCCGAGCTCTGGAATACTACGTATGACAGTCTTCGTCGCTTGTAGACGCCAATAAGCACTTTCCGTGTCGCTTTCGCAGATGATGTGGCGGCCGTAGTCATAGCACGCAACTGCGATATGGTCCGATAACGGTCTCTAGCTGGCTACAGCAAAGGCGGAGATCGTGATCCTCACGAAGAAGTGGACTCCCACCATCATAAGCGTGACTGTTGGGGATCAACAAATAGAAATGCGTAGGTCCACGAAATATCTGGGGGTGGGGCTAGACAGCAAGCTCTGCTTTTCAGACCACTTTCGAAGTTCATGCGAAAAAGCTGCTCAAAGGTGGACCAAAGCCTTGCGTAAGAAAGCTACTAGCATTCACTTCTGACTCTATGCTATTGTACGGTGAAGAAATCTGGGCAGATGCGATGCAATCTAGACAGAGGGGCTTTCCGGATTACCTCAGCATACCACACGGTCTCCGTAGATGCTGTCCTGCTCATTGCGGGGACTATGCCTATATATTTCCTCGTTGAGGTAAGAAAAATAATATATGACCTTCGCTCAGCAATCGATCCGGCGCTGGCAACTACAATGGAGCAGCAGTGCCTCTGGACGGTGGACTAGCGAATAAATTCCCGAGGTGGAGCCATGGTTGAAACGGTCTCATGGAGAGGTCGACATGTACCTGACCCAATTGGTAACTGGACACGGTTACTTCCGGGAATACCTTTACAGAATGGGCAAGGTTGAAACCCTGAACTGCCTCTATTGTGAAGGCATAAGCGACTTACGCCACACCTTCTTCGAATGGCACCAATTCTTCGAGTGGCAGATATTCTGGGCGATCTATCCCCGGCCATTGTCATCCAAAAGATGATCCTGCGAAAAGGATATGGTTAGCAGGAACGTACTCTTCACAAAACGGGAAGACGGTTGCTTAGCCCATTAGCGTGAGAGTAACCGCAAAGCTCATGTAGCCTGCTTCCGTACTAGATGTAATGGTAAACGTGGGCCCAGGTATGAAAAATGCAAGGCACTTGGGAGGTTACGTTTTAGTGGGTTGTTCTTTAAAAGAGGAAATACAATTCTTTTAAATTAAATGTGACAGTTGTAGCTTTTGGGTTTCGTTTAGCGGGTTGCTATCACTAATATCTCAATAGAATTGTATGTGTTAGCATAGACCGCGTGGAGACACCAGCCTTATAACGTACGGAATACATTCTTTTTCAAACATATGTCTTATGAAGTTTGCTACTGATTCATAGAGAAATAACGATGACTTGTCATAATGTGAATGGAATTAATCTCACTGACATTAATTCCCATTCCACTAGCAAAGGAGCTCTGCGCATAACAACTGCAAGCCTGCGTCGGATCGGTCGGGTTATGCTTTCTTACTCAAAGGTTTGTTTCCAAAAATTTGTAACTTACAAACAAAGCTTAATTTTTTATTAGAAATTAAAATTTTTTACTATTAAATGAAATCAAAACATTGTGTTTTATTCATTTCAAATTCACTGACAAAAGGGACCACTCGAAATAGTTGAATAAAAAATCACGCGAATTTATATTCTAACCCCCATATTCATTAAAAAAAAGAAATGTTATTTTTAAAAGCTTTATAAAGCAATTTCAAATTTTAATAGGGCGGTATAAAGTTTCCTTTTATAATATTGTTTGGAAAGCAAAAAAATTGTAAGTAATGAATTTAGAATATTATTCAAAATGATTCTGAGTTTTAATTTTATTCTAATATATACATATATGTTTTTGTATACCATAAATATGATACAATCTATTATAATTTGTATGATAAAAAATTTTATTTAATGAATTTTGAGATTTATTCAAAATAATAAGAAATTAAATATCCAAAGTTAGGCAATTAAATTGTTTGATTTTATTAAAATAAAATTTGGAATATAAAATCGCGCGTTTTTTGGAGCATCTCAAAATTCATTAAATACAATTTTTCATTTAAAAAAGAAAATAATATAAATGAAAACTGGGCATTAAACCTATTTAGGCATATTATCTTTGTTAGCATACCTGGGATAGCAATTATGTTGTTCCTAAGCAATTTCTTAAAGCTTAAATGATATTTAGCCTTTCTGACAATAATACAAATTTCAAAATTTAAAAAGAGTCTGAAAAAAAAAAATTCCGACTATAGTTTGCTTTTCGAAAAAGAGAATTAATTTTAGGTACGTTAGTTCTTAAAATATTTTGACATTAATTCGCTTTGGACATGGGAATTAATTCCAAAATAACAATCAATACATGGGAAGTAATGTCAGTGGAATTAATTCCAAAATAACAACCATTGGTTGATTAAGAATCTAGACATGTGTAGTGGACAGTCCTACTGGCGCAGGTCATTCAAAATCTCGACTTTCATTTACTTCAAAACGTTTTTTGCACTGCATTGCAATAGATCCCATGGGCTTTACTTATTTTTTCAGTGGTCGTTATTACCCTTTTCGGAAATAAAATAAAGCCCTCTATCGTTGTTATTGTATTACTTCTCTTCACGACTTTTGCAACCCAATATTTTCATATTATTTGATGACATGACTTTATTTATTTCTAATTTTTATTTCATGTCTGGATATGAATTGAACTGTATAAATTAAAAGTTTCCTAAAATTACTACAGATTTAATCCTAAATTTGTATTTTGCCTATATATGATATAGAATGAATTAAGTAAGTAAGTTTTTTCGACTTACTAATTATTACTCGGAATTTGATATATCAGAATGTTATTTGTCAACATCTTAAATTAATCAAAAAAAAAATCATTAATAAAAAATTGGTTTAATTGATTAATCACACATCCATAGGCTAAATGTATGTTCTGCCGATTTGGATGATTGACACTAATTTAGATTGTTCTCTGACCAGAATAGGAGAATACCCAATAAAAAAAATTCCGGGAAAAAAATTTTATTTTTCCATACATTTTGTATGGTGCGAATTTTTACAATTTTTTTTTTGATAGAAGAGCTCAATAATGGATCGATCGATGGTGAAGTGGAATTGTGTGTGTGAAATAGTTACATCTATACGGATAGGGATAGGAATGGTGATAGGGATAGGGATAGTGATAGAGATTATGATGGGGATAGGAAAAGCCAGTATTTCTAGATCCATTCCGGCAAATATCTGGGCAGGACAAAGTTTTGCGGGTCCCTCTAGTATCTTAATAAAAACTTAAAATCTGGAATTTGGCTTTTAAACAAATCTTATATCATTAAGTGAGTGCACAGCCGTTGGAGAGCATTCATAAAATAAGGAAAACAATTATTTTTTATTATTTTTATTTTTTTGATATTGAAAAAAGAAATTGCATCAAAGGTTAAATTTAACCAGTGGAATTAGTATGGAACACCGGAATTTGGACTTTATATATATTTTATTTTCTACAAGAAATCAGATTTATGAATCTGTATGGTGCCAACAAAAAGTTAGAAGTTCAACATAATTTTTTCGTAAAATTTTGAAAAGCTAAACAGTTAAACAAATTAATGCACTTTCTTAGCATAAGAGCCAAAGACGGTTGATAAAACCACAATTTATTTATAAATTTACGATTTTGGACTAAACAAAAAAAACCGGTAATTAAATTACATTTTTATAATACAAATTTTTTTTCAAGTCACCCTAATGTATATACAGACTGTCTATTGAATTGTACAATTTTCGACAGAAAGTTAAGTCATCGATGGTAAACTTAAAAGTCAGAGCGACAGGCAAAATTTATAACTCAATAAGAATATGGCCCATGCAAGCGTTAAGTGAAATCAACATAAAAATTTAATCAATTATCCCTTCTTTTTTGCTGTAGTATTTACTACCGTGGTCAATGTTGTGACAGTTGCTAAAAGCCTTCCGCAAAAATTTTTTAACAAATCACAAATACGAAATTGAATGCAAAGTACACTCCAATTTCAGTATTTCATCTTTTCACAATTTACTTTAGCAATTCTAACAAGGATTTTCTTTAGGCAACACGCACAGGAAGCCCCTTTCCCTCCTTTC
Organism: Merzomyia westermanni; assembly: GCA_949987695.1. Lineage (NCBI taxonomy): Eukaryota > Metazoa > Arthropoda > Insecta > Diptera > Tephritidae > Merzomyia > Merzomyia westermanni. Next base: position 196,792,099 of record OX465288.1, read on the forward strand.
GGCAGCACCAAAAAGAATAGTGGATTTAGCAGCTTTTTCCACGTTGGCAAATTTTTGCTTTTTGAAGTTTTTTTATTTTACGCAGTTTCATGTATAAAATATACAAGTATAAAGAAGCAATATTAGGCAATGGCAATGAAAAAGAAAGTTTGTACAACAACAAAATCAACTAAAATGATTACGCATTATATAAGCGAATAGCAACGCCATCAAATCAAGCCAAAAAGCAGAGAAACGTAAATCAATTTTGATATGAAATCAAAACATGTGCGAATACTCGTACCTATAGGCAACCGCCTTTGTTTGTAAGTACCATCGAAATATGCGCTAAGAAAGGTTAAATGGGAGCAATTTGGTATGCGTTGCACAACCCCATAAAATTGGATTTTTTACGTCAACGAAAGTGAAATTGTCATTTGAATCGATTCGAAAATTTTATCAAAAAGTTACGAAATTGGATTTGAATTTTAATAGCTCGTGTACAATACATTACTGGAGTACACTTTAATACACAATCACAACAACACAGTACATAAGCCATGGATGAGTGCTTGGAAAAAATTTGGCAAAATTTACTTACTGACTTTTCAAGATATTAATTTCAATCCATTTCTGCGATGCACATTTGTTGATTAGTAAAAAAATTATTATGTACTAATTTCTTTGTTGGGCCAGTGTTTATTTTGTATTGGAGCTTTTTGGCCGGTGTGATAAAAGCGAAAATAAAATTTCCTTTTTCCTGCTACTAGTTTCAGTGCTTTTTGCACCTTCCTCACGAAGTCTGCGTTTATTTTTTTAAAAAACATAAAACAATTACAGCTCACATTACATTATTTAAATTTCAAACTTCACTTACTTACATTAGACGATTATTCAAACATTTAAAACATTTAAACTTTCTGCCTTATTATTATTTAAATTAAAATCTTAACAAAAAAATCAAAATGTGTTTTTAATTTTTATAATTATTGAACACGGACCTCAAGCCAGCAAAGAAATACAAATTTAAGGAAAAAGGTCGCAAAAAAATTTCATAATTATTTATTTAAGTTCATAGATTATTATTATTGCTAGCGCTTGCAAAGTGATTGAAATTCAACCACAACAGCGGCTAGCATAAATAAAATTTTAAACAGGGGCCTCGACTTTTACTCCTTACAAAAGTCCAAAGAAAAACATTATTTCTTTAACTTTATTTTATTTGGACAAAAATAGCTCTAATAACTTTCTTCAGTGACACTGTCTAGCCCTGGACTTTTCTGAAAATATAAGTTTTATTTACACTCTTGCTTTATTTTATTTTATACTATTTAATTTAATTTTTTTTAGTTTAATTTAATTTTATTTTATTTTATTTTATTTTGTTTTATTTCATTGTATTTAATTTAATTTAATTTAATTTAATTTAATTTAATTTAATTTAATTTAATTTAATTTTATTTTGTTTTATCTTGTTTTATTTTATTTTATCTAACTTTATTTTATTTTATGTTATTTCCTTTTGTTTTATTTTATTATATGCTTTTTTATTTTATTAAATTCAACTTTGTTTTACTTTACTTTGCTTTGTTTTATTTTATTTTGTTTTAGTTAATTTTAGTTTATATTATTTTTCATTTGTTTTATTTTATCTTAGTTTAGTTTTTTTATTTCATTTTGTTTATACATTATTTTTAGTTTAGCTTAGTTTATTTTAGTTTAATTTATTTTAGTTTATTTTATTTTATTTTATATTATTTTATTTTATTTTATTTTATTTTATTTTAGTTTGTTTGATTTTATTTTATTTTATTTTATTTTATTTTATTTTATTTTATTTTATATTATTTTATTTTATTTTAGTTTGTTTGATTTTATTTTATTTATTTTATTTTGTTTTATTTTATTTTATTTTATTTTACTTTATTTTATTTTATTTTATTTTATTTTATTTTATTTTATTTTATTTTATTTTAGTTTGTTTGATTTTATTTTATTTTATTTTGTTTTATTTTATTTTATTTTATTTTATTTTATTTTATTTTATTTTATTTTATTTTATTTTATTTTATTTTATTTTATTTTATTTCATTTTATTTTAGTTTGTTTGATTTTATTTTATTTTAGTTTGTTTGATTTTATTTTATTTTTTATTTTTTTTATTTTAGTTTGTTTGATTTTATTTTATTTTATTTGATTTTATTTTACTTCATTTTATTTTATTTTAGTTTGTTTGATTTTATTTTCTTTTTTTTTTGTTTAATTTAATTGAATTTAATTTTATTTTGTTTTATCTTGCTTTATTTTATTTTATCTTATTTTACTTTATTTTATTTTATTTTGTTTTTTTTTTTTTTATGCCAAACACGAACTCATACTCGGTGAAAGTTTGAACATAATGTAAGTAAATTAAAGGAGCAGCAAAGGAATGGATGAGAAGGTGGAGAAAAGGAACACAAAGGAAAGAAAACGGTAACATAACAGGTTTTGTGAAAATTTAAAGTAAAATTATCCTGGCCCCTTTTGTGTCTGAATTTCACATACTAGGTGAACTCTGGCCCAAATTATCGTGATAATCTTGTTCACAACTGAGTATAAAATTCAAACGCTTAGCGCGGACAAACTCGCTACTTTGAGTAAGGGTTGAGGCCTCAGGTGACAGTGAGGTTTGGAGTCTTCACACAGCTGGCTGTTCTTGCTACGCCTATTAGAAATTCCAAACGTATTTACGTGCACTACTGCGGTTGGGCGTCAGGTGTATTGTTGTCCCAACGGTGTCAGCGAAAGCACAAATGCGTTTTCAATAGACAGACGATACGCTAAACGATCCACCATTCAAATCATATAAAAGTGAAAAAGACATTTGAAGCATGTTCAAAGTATTTGCTAGTTAGTACTAAGATTTTTTGATCAAAATCGTTTCATTGTACATTTTTGGGCGCCATTAGCTTTAGTTACAATTAAAGAGAAAATAAGCGTTCAGCTTACTTTGTTTTTGGGTTTGTAATATCTATAGGCATTTCAATTGCTAATACTTAACATTTATAATAGGCTTTGTTATGCGTTACAAATTAATTGAACCCTTTCGCTTCACCCGTTTTTGGTGGACATTACTTTTCGAACGATTAAAATCAAGTAAACATTTTCAATGTTGGTGTTGGCGGCGCCCATTTGAATTGTTTCACGTTTTCAAATTGATTATGTACTGACAATTGCCTGTCAGTGCTGCCAACTCGCATACCGCTTTGCTGCATGCAACGTCTGTGCAATTTAATTTCGGAGCTTATCAGTTCTGCTGACAGTTTCCACGTCCCCCATTCAACTGATATGTACACAGCTCTTTGCTCTGCTGGACACTTCAGTCACTTTCAATCGAATTTCTTGGCTGCTTCTCTTAGCAGCTCATCCCCAACGTCCTCCTTATTAATGCCATTTCAAATGTATGGATTTGGATGCCACTGTATTAATTTGTCACTTGGCTTCTTTGCCAAACTCAACTTTCACTTAAATTTCTGCGTAAAGGATTTCAAATTGGTGTAATGTCACGATAAGATAAATCGTTGAAAATGGCGAAATATTTTGTGTCCTTGAGAAATGATTAATTGGCTTGCTACTCATTTTAAATTAGTTTTTGCTTAAGAATTTCTATTTCCTGCAGCTGCAGCAATGCGTCAGAAAAGATCGATTAATTTTTTGTGTTTTATCAAGTTTCTTTTTTCCACTTCTCTTGCCTTTATATTTATTATGGTAAAAGTGAATAGAACTGAATCAAAGACATTCGCGCCGTATTTTCTCTTTAATATGCATTATTGAAAAATTTGATTCTGTGCCAGTCTCCAATAAAAGCCAAACTTGGGCTAGGACGAAATTGAGTCATTACAAACATCGAAATTTTAATACCTAAGTCTATCATCACACAAATTTTCATGGATTATGCTCAACAAATTAAGATTCTACGTCCCAAATATAGAGCTGACAATTTTCGGTAGAAGTTTCTCTTATTACCTCCAAAATCTAGTCCCCCATCATGCTTTCAGTATACTGACCTTGGTGACGTTTCGCAAGCTTATCATAATTTGCATCTTTATGGTTTCCAAGAAAGACATAAACTATTGCCTTAAAACTGTTCCTAGCATATTTCTTGTCATTGTCTTTTTTATTTCAGGGCCTGCAAGTACGCCAGCTTTAGTTTTCTTCCAAAAAAAAGAGTCCAGCTTCCTAACAGAAGAAACTAGAAAATTCTTCGGACGGTTTCTTTGCCTAGCTATTCAAAAATCAGAATTAAGTTTCATTGTTTCAACTGCAATGATAATAATTTAGCCGAATATTTTGGTAGATTTAAGTTTCTTGTTAAATCATTCAGATCTTTAAACTTGATGAGGTGTGGTATTTTTGGTTAAGATCGAAGAACGATTTCGGAATAAACTGAATCAGAGGAACTCGGTAATTATTGGCTGCCTTGTGAGAATAGTTAGTTTTCCAAAACAGGTGGTTTACGTGCACAATTTTGTTCTGAATGTAGTATTGGAACGGATGTCGATTGTAGCTCAGGATATAATGTTTTGTTTGAACAATCCAATTTTGGTGGATTCCCAATGCAAAAATAACAGGCTGTGTGATGATTACTGGGTTCCCTCCAATTCTTCAGAACTGCTGACTCAAAAAACTTCTCCAAGTTTGTGGAACAGTCGCCCACCTTGGGACCGTTTTTTTTTAAGAGCCTTATGTAGTCCCGCTCTGTTACACTGTGTGTGGTTTCTACTAAGTTGCAGATTTGTTTCCACATTTCTCGACAGCTCAAGATTTTTTTTTATGAAGTTATCGGCTGTGATTCTGCGCTCCATACATGCACTTTTGCACTTTTCTCATTCTTGCTGTATATCTTCCGCCGTGTTCACTTTCCCAGCGAACTTGCCAAAATCTAAACGTTTCCTCGATGAAGAGTTTAGAGGGATTCTTTACCTTAACAGTGTCTGCTCATAGCTTAGCTCAGGCCAAATATAGTAGAGTGACAGAATAATGTCAATCAGTAACTTCCTCCCGGCTACCTGTTGCTTGATTAAAATACCAAAAAGTCAAATTCTTTCTATAAGGTGGCGCAAAAGTAATCCTCCTATCAGAAAATGCTATAAATTTTGCGATTGGCCCCTAAAGTCAGTTCTGTTTTGACATTTGTGTAGTAAACACATGCGAAATACACGTTAATAAACAATGTTACGCTACACTGCTCCAGAACGCGGAATATTGCTGACTATTTATTTGACCAATAATCGGTCGGGGCCAAACGGTTACTGTGAATGGTGAGCGCTACAGAGCAATGATCAACGAGTTCTTTTTGCCGCAACTTGATGAATTGGGATTGGAAAACATGTGGTTCCAACAAGACGGTGCAACAGCACACACTGCACGTGCCACAACCGATATGCTGAACATCGGAGGCTTACTTTTGCGCCACCTTGTATTTGGCCATTTTAATAGAATTTCCAAAAATAATTGATATCATATTGGGGGCAGTGGTTGTATGTCTGTTCTAGTCTCCTTCAACGTCACGACTTCGCTTTTCTTTCTTGCTTGCCTAGGCATTGAAAAGAGCAAGGGCACATTGTTTTCATGTGCTGCCATATCCATCTCATTTACTGTATATCAGTGATGTCAGTCTTTGCGATATCTCTTAAAAGGGTCTGAACATTCCAGGTGCATGTTTTAAATTATAGTCCTTGAATCGTGTGCCATGGTCGTTACCAGAAAACAGTGCTCCTATTCGAAACTTTTTATAAATTTTATTTTATTTTACTTTATTTTATTTTTTTAATTTAATTTAATTTAATTTAATTTTATTTTATTTAATTTAATCTAATTTAATTTAATTTAATTTAATTTAATTTAATTTAATTTAATTTAATTTAATTTAATTTAATTTAATTTAACTTAATTTAATTTAATTTAATTTAACTTAATTTAATATAATTTAATTTAATTTAATTTAATTTAATTTAATTTAATTTAATTTAATTTAATTTAATTTAATTTAATTTAATTTAATTTAATTTAATTTAATTTAATTTAATTTAATCTAATTTAATTTAATTTAACTTTATTTGATTTTATTCGATTTTATTTTATTTTATTTTGTATTATTTGATTTTATTTTATTTTATTTTATTTTATTTTTTTTTATTTTATTTTATTTTATTTTATTTTATTTTATTTTATTTTATTTTATTTTATTTTATTTTAGTTTATTTTATTTTATTTTATTTTATTTTATTTTATTTTATTTTATTTTATTTTATTTTATTTTGTTTTATTTAATTTTATTTAATTTAATTTAATTTTATTTTATTTAATTTAATCTAATTTAATTTAATTTAATTTAATTTAATTTAATTTTATTTAATTTAATTTAATTTAATTTAATTTAATTTAATTTAATTTAATTTAATTTAGTTTAATTTAACTTAATTTAATTTAATTTAATTTAACTTAATTTAATTTCATTTTATTTTATTTAATTTAATCTAATTTCATTTTATTTAATTTAATTTAATTTTATTTAATTTAATTTAATTTAATTTAATTTAATTTAATTTAATTTAATTTAATTTAATTTAATTTAACTTAATTTAATTTAATTTAATTTAACTTAATTTAATTTCATTTTATTTTATTTAATTTAATCTAATTTCATTTAATTTAATTTAATTTAACTTAATTTAATTAAATTTAATTTAATTTAATTTAATTTAATTTAATTTAATTTAATTTAATTTAATTTAATTTAATTTAATTTAATTTAATTTAACTTAATTTAATTTAATTTAATTTAATTTAATTTAATTTAATTTAATTTAATTTTATTTTATTTTATTTAATTTTATTTTATTTTATTTTTTTTAAATTTATTTTATTATATTAAACTTTTCAACTTTCGCATTTATATATAAGAATATGGCTCGCTTATCCGTGAAAGTTAAAGGCAAAGCCTCAACGTTTTATATATTTTAGCCATAATAGTCTAATGTGCAGTGAATACCGGTAAACCAGGTATTCATTCAACATATTTTTCACATTATTACCCATTTCGACCTTTAAATGCCCTCACAAAGCTGATTTTTAAATGTACGCTTGTGTGCCGTAAACAGTTTAATCTCGTACCTAAATGACGTAACATTTGAAATACATTAATTTACTCTCCTGCGAATTGTAGCTGAACAAGTTTGCCAAACGCAATTTTTAACGTCCCATTTGTAATGTTTTTTTCTGTTTTAGTCCAGCGCTGGAAGGCACAAAGCAAATTTACTTTGGCTAAATTACGAAATAAGCCCTTCCTCTCAAAGGGAGCACATTTAAAAAAAGAACCCAATACTGCTGACCAACCCGAAACTCAAAGTAACAGCAATTCAAGTGTCAAAAAGGTCACCGCTAAGTTTAGAGGAGCGCAAAATGTGTTTGTAAGCGAAAATCTCCAAAGTAACCTGTGAATTGCCCTTTGATTTTTATGCTTGAGTGAACTGAATTATATGTATAATAGGACGCGATATATAACCGAAAAACTTAAGGCTGAGCTTTTCTTCTAATTGTATAGGTATCTTTGCTTCTACGTTTCTCTACCATGTTGAGATTTTTGTTGAGTCGTTGTTTCATTGCATAAATAAACTCGGAACGCTGCTGACCACTGACAAGGGGCGATCACGTCTGAAAAAAAATTTTAAAACGGTACTTGAACCAAGGACTTTCGTCACACTACCACTATACAATTTGCCTGTCAAATAAAAAAGAAGGGTAAATACAGCTTGGAAGGACTTATACCCAGTTGTACCAACGGTAAATGATTGAATTTGGAATAACAACTCAACTCAATATTGGTTGAAAAAGCCAGCTCTGGTTATAAAAAACAAATCACTTTGTTTAGCAATTAAAGTAAGTTTGAGTTTCAGTAAAACTATTTATGGCCACTGATATACAGACCTCTGAAAATAAGTCCCGAAACCTGCAAACGCTTCCACATATCATTTGGCTTGCTAGCCCAGTGCTGAACGATGCGGTAACTGATAGTTCCCAGGAGTGCAAGGACCTCCTTCGCTTCTGAAATATCAATATCACAATGTGATTTGACCAGGCTTATTGTGTAGTGTCTATACTGACCACCCAGTCTCTATGACAGCGTGACTAACCCGAGAGCGGGAAGAGCGTTGACTTCGGATTGAAGACGCGGATAATAACAATGCGGGGAGTGTACCAAAGATCTACGCACACCATTTCGATCCATAAATGAATTCCCCATATTTCCAATCCCTTTTCGAAGGCAAGAGTTGTATCAAACACAGCCTGGGACAGAAGTAGTCCCTTTTCATTTTAAGATATTTTTCAAAAGTCCCAACTCTCGTCTTATAAGTGCTCCCAAAGATGCTCTTTTCTTGATAAAAAAACCTCGCACCACAGTCCGTCCCCAAAACACTACTCCATGGGCTAGGATTGGTCGAATAACCATTTTGTGCGCTATGGCTTCTGGGCTTAGACCCAACTTTTTATCTGATATTATTTTGCAAGGCGTATAGAGAGACATATGACCAATTGACTCTATGCTTTAAACTAAGCTTACAGTTCCGCTTATGTATTACAATTACTTCTATTATAAAGGTGCAACTTTTGAACATCCAGAGAAGGCGAGTAAGAACTTGGGATTTTCCCCCGCCAAACTTCTTGCATGATCCCAGTGATCACGACCCGACAGAAATCAGATAATTGCAGTTGACGTGTTATTCCGCCTAAGACACGAGCCAGAGCAGTGGTTAGATGTATAACGATATATGCGACATAACCCACCCTGTTCAGTTTATAATCTGGGCGTCATAACTAAAGGCATTGGGAGCAACTTCAAATCCTTGCAACTTGTTTTTTTTGTAATTTCAGGTAGTCGGGCTGATACCGCAATGTAGTTGTACCAAATTTATATCTAGAAAAGGACTGTCAACATCAGTATAACTCGGTTTGGTTCGTCACATCCCATTCTATCAATCGGTACGCCGACTAAGCAGAGCGAAGTACTGCTACAATAATAATAATATAGTTTACATTTTAGAAGATAACCTATATACAAATTTCATAAAGGTGTGTCAAGAGCGGATATGCAAAAAATAAATATAATGGGATTAGGCGGAACCCCAATTTGAAATGTTTCTTTTGAAATACGACGTAAAATACCTTTCGTTTGATATCCATTTTGACATAGCTTATTCGATTTTTAAGAACTTCTAATAGGTGGCAACTCTGCAATAACCTCCTAGTGGCGACGCTGAAGTAGCAGAGAGAATGGGGCAAGTCGTTTTGAAGATAATACCGGATATGCCAAAAAATTTAATGGAAGTAAGTAGCAACCCTAGGGGTATTGTATAGAAATGTCTTTGTTGAAATACGAAGTAAAACACCCTTCGTTTGATATCTATATTGGCATATCTCCATTTATTACAAAAAAACTGAGCACACTGAGTGGCAACACCCAAGTAAAAGTTCTTAGAATGGTCATATAAAATTCTATTTAAATCGGTTGAGCCGCTTCCGATATTGCGTGGATATACAAATATACAAGAATAGTTGGTTTGAAGAATTTTAATTTTATAAATAACAAGTAAGGATCTATTATGACATCCCAATCTATGCAGGTCTATTTTAATACTTTTTACTTCGTATTATAAAGCCAGCTGATTGTTTTCAATAAAAATACTTCTGTTTCTGAGTGGTAAATTAATTTATTTGTACATAAATAGCTTCCCTACCAACAACTGCAAACCATATTAACGATAAAATATAAAGTACCAATACATGCACAATTTATTTTTGAAAAATTTGCGTTCAACTAAACAGACGGGTAGACAGCCAGACAGACAGACGGACATGGCTAAATCGACTAAACTCATCGTCCCAATCATTTTAGTATACATTTAGATGGGACTATCTCTTTTTCTTCTCATACTTACAAACATTTTATGTTCATGAAAGGTATAAAAATTAAAAAAGATATATAACTTTCTTATTGCATTCGGGTATTAAAAACTTGCCCGGATATATTACTTGTGTTATCTGATTTACCTAATTTTTGGCAGGAGTATACCACATACTATTGAGAAGCAGCTGACCAATTTGCATTGAAATATCCTGTTAAAATTACAAGCAAACGCCTTTGGAAAAAGAAGGCGGTGCCCCGCCTACTTTCCCCAAATCCACATCATTTTCTTTCGATCGAGTTTTGCTTAAAAAGCTTTTTATGTGTGCAAGATCTTATTGATATGGCTTGTAAAGTTATAGACATATCGAAATTTGCATTTCAGAACTATGCTGAGAAACTGGGCGTGGCCGCTGGCCGATTTCGTCCATTTTTACAAAAAACATTTCTATATATTCAACATTTTCGCTATATATCGTTTCGATAAACCAATTTTTGCCGGAGTTATGGCATAAAAAGTTTTGTCGAATAATCCACTATAAAAGAGGCGGGGTCACGCCCATTTCCCCAAAAATTTATATTTTTCGACTTTCTTCATTCACGGACACTTTGAAAGGGAAATAGAGATGACATAAAGCTATTGTACGCAAAGTTATTGTCTATGTATTTATGATCCTTTTCAAAGTCTTTCGTATAAAAGTGGGCGTGGACCTTAACCGATTTCGCCCATTTTTTTCCGGAACATACCCTGTATTAATATAAATATGTGTGCTTAATTACGTTTCGATACCTTGAATGGTTTTTGATTTATGATTAATATTATTTCTAAATTTGACTTAATCGTAAGTGGGCGGTGGCACACCCATTTTCAAAAATTTCTCGAAAAATTTATTTTCTGCCTTAAAGTTAATGTACACACTAAATTTAATGCTTATAAATGTATTATGTACTGAATAATTACTCTTTGTATTTTGGAAAATATTCTATGTATAAGAAGTGGGCGTGGCCATCATCCGATTTCGCCCATTTTAAATAGCGTTCGGAGATGAGTGTCAAGGAACCTGCATACCAAATTTCATTAAGATATCTCAAAATTTACTCAAGTTATCGTGTTCACAGACGGACATGGCTTAATCAATTTATTTTTTTCTCCTGAACATTTTGATATACGAGTACCTAAGACAATATCTATCTCGATCCGTTTTTGCCGTTACATAATACCATTATTCAACTAAAGTTAATATATCTTGTGTGCGTAGCACTACCAGGTATAAAAATGAATGTGTGTCTGTGTGTCCTTTATAGGCGTCCAAAGTATTCAACCGATTTTTATGATTTTTCATGGTACATTCTGGGTTCACTGGTTGCAGCATGTATATAGTTTTGGAAAAGTGGGCGGTCCCACGTTGACATTTTTTGAAAGAAAAAGGAATTTATGTATAAGGATAAATGTAAGAGTACAATTTGTTAAATGTTGGCAAGTCAAATTTTAGGCAGGACAACGTTTGCCGGGTCTTATATATTGCTCGGTTTCAGTCGAACTTAGACTTCCTTACTTTTTAAGGCCGAAGCTTCCTGTTAAATTGCTTAAAAAAGGCCTCTGATTACATACGAATATTTAATTAATCGGGGAAATAGTCCATGACAGTGGAATTAAAAATTGTAAAATGAGTGGGGTGGGTGAAATGTGGAACAACAAACAAACTGTGAACGTGATTTGCTTTTAATTAATGCGATTTTATTATACCCAATAAAGTAAGCATCAATTTAAACTGTTAAAAAGGTCTTTAGTTGTTAGCCAATCCATTTTCCCTATAAACGTTTAGCGGAAGTTAGCTAAGGTAAAGGAGCAGAAAGGTATATATAGTGTATTAGCTACTGCCGACGCAGGGATGTCTAGTAGTGAGACCTTGTCTGCTTCCACATTTCAGAAATTACAAACTTACTTTAGTTAGCTAAGTCACAGTCAAGGTTTTCTCACATCACCATGGAAATGTTGTTAGGAGCTATGGATTAGGAGGCTCTAGACTTCTTGATGGCTTGTTGTGGTAAAAGCGCTGGACGCTTATCTGGAGGTTCGTTGCCTCCAACTGACAGCCGAAGAAGAAAGTATAAATTGCAGTCCATCTGATCTTCCAAAAGTCGCCTTATTCTAAGTAAATATACAGAGGCCTTCGCATTTGCGGTTCGATGTGTCGAGGTGTAGAATTGTATTTAACATAGGTACACAGATGTGATACTGATCATCCGCAGCCAGCCAATGCAATTTGCGTGCTTATCCTCAGATTCAGGGTTAAGGTGGTGACAGTATATAATGCCAAGTGGTATCACAGTCATAGACTTCAAAAAAATAATCACCTCCGTCACATGTTCTTTGGTTCTCTTCCTGCGTCTTTTCCGTTAAAGTTAGGAGTTTTTATTGGATGCGCCGCCATATTGAAATGTCTGTAAAACGCCACCTCGAATTGCCTGCTAGTCAAGTTTGACAGATAACATAACACACTTGTTCTGATTGTTGTTTTTTGATGGTTGGGGTTGGCAGCGCCCATTTTTAAAAGTTGTATACAGATTTGTATATAGGGCACATATACCCAAATCACGCTAATCTGAATAGAAAAGATTCGCAGTTATGACAATTTAATGCTTTATTCTGATGGGGATTGGCATCGCGAATCTTTTCGAATTTTTTTTTAAATATTGTTTATTACAATTATTTCACAAAATCAAAAAAAAAACATAAGTAATTCAAATTTATTGAAACTTATTCTAAAATAAGCGACTCTACCGACCGAGAATGTCTTGCATTAAAATCATTTATCAATTTTTCGGTGCCAAGTTCAAACCAGACCTGATTACTAATCGTAATGATTACCGGTTTGATTAATTATTTTCTTGAGAATGATTGATTACCATTACTTTATATTTTTAATGATTATTTTTCAATTAAAAAATTAAAAATTGTTATTTCTTACAAGTATATAAAAAAAATTTAAAATAATCAAGAAAAGTTGTTTTGAAAATTAAAAATAATCAAAAAAAGTTGTTTTGATTACTTTTGATTATTTTAAATTTTTTTTGGATAACTTTTTATTTTTTTCAGTATTGTTGTAGAAGCACATAAATATACACATCAACTTATAATAATATAAAAATATTAAAAAAAAATCAAAAATAATCAAAAGTAATCAAAACAACTTTTTTTTGATTATTTTTGGTTTTTTTTTGATTTTTTTTGATTTTTTTTAATAAACGTAAAAAATCATGTTAATTTTTTGATTTTTCTAATCGTAATCAATTAGTAATTACCTTTTCTTGAAAAACAATTTAAATAGTCATTATGAATAAAAAAAAATAAATAATTGCCGTGATATATACTTCCTGAGGATATTAAGGCCGAGCTTCTCTACCAATTTGTGGTGTGCTGCTTCTAATTTTTCCTACAAATTGGCGGGACCTACAGTTTTTTGGCGATTCCGAACATCATCTGCAAATCAGATAAATTTTTGCTGAGAAGCCTTCCGTGGCAGAAATACATTCGGAGAGTTTGCCAAACCACTGCCGAGGGGCGACCCCGTTTTGAAAAATCATTTGTTAAGAGAGGAGAGAACAGTTTTTTGGTTTTGACCTATAGCTCTTGCAATTAAAGAGCTGGAAACCTAAAATCATGCAGATTTGGTACATATTGTATAAGTAATTTGGCGATTGAAAATCAGCCAGATCCGACGAACATAACATATAGTTCTCATACAATCGCTTGTTCCGATAAATAAGATTTGGGCTATACATCTTGCTTTTTAATAGCGAGGAGTACAAAATTTTGTAGCTATAGTACTTACATATAATGTGGGTAGTAAAAATCATCAAGATTGGACCAATATATCGTATAGCCCCCATATAACAAAATTTTCTGATAAACGACTGGGTTTGGGCTATGTATCTATAAACAGGGTAAGACCATCAAACTTTGCAGAGTTTGTACTTAAGGTAAGGTAAGATAAGGATCGGACATTCAAAACCGTGATGCGTATTCATTCATGAAAGGTAGACAGCCTTCGGCACAGGCGAAGACAGCACTTTCCTAAATTTTTTTTTTTTTGAAAATTTCCATTGCCTTGGAAAAACTAGACAGAGCCTAGATAGTCATTAATACTCAGGCCGTGTCTTGAAAAGCATCAACAAGCTGGATAGGGCCTACATTATGTGCTTTCCTTGGCAGGCCTATGATCTTAAAAGGAAAAATCTAGCCAAGCCTTGGCAAAATTAATAAAATTTTCTACCCGGGCTTATACCCCAACCTATCAAATTTAACTCAATCATCAAAACACAAGCATCACTTTTCGACATAATTCTTTAATTTGTTTGTATTAATATTAAAGTTATTTTTTTGTCTTAATATTAACAGAGTGATTATAAATATTCGCTTAAAATTATTATTAACAAATTTTGTACAAGGAATTTTAATAAATAATATCTCCTAGATTTTTTTTGTTTGAGTTTTTTACATTTGTTTTTGCTTCAATAAATAATTTCTTTGGAAGTGCCAGTACCTAAACCTAACTTCAGATTAACGCTGTAGTGTTATCCATAAGCATTTTCGAATACAAAAGTCACGCAGAGAGTGCTTTCATTTGAAAGAAAGCATGGGATTTACTGAGATTGTTGTTGTCTTTGCCCAGCGAACGCCATATCATGTGCATCCTGTGGCTCTTGCGATGAACGCGACCAAGCGTGTGGATCCCAAGCAGGTGATGGATGTTCAAAATGATCAACATGCTCCACATGTGCAGGCAAATCTAAATGATGATCTATATGATGATCTACATGATGGGGCACAACATCAATGTGATGCGGTACAATGTGTTCAACATGATGCGGATAGTGATCGATATGATGAGGAATGTGTTCAATATGTTCGACATGATCGACGTGATGTGGATAGTGTACGACTTCATAGTTGATGATCTGTAGAAAAGGGAATAATAATTTGGTGAGATAATTTTTTAATTTTATTTTAATTAAATTACCTTTGGTTTGGCTATTTTAAAGATGACCAAAGCGCCTGACAACACCAACGACAGCAAACCCAAAGTCATAGCCTTCCAAGTCTTGAGCGCAATCAGCGCTAATGAAAGTGGCACCAACACAGTGGTCTTCAATTTCAAACCTATGAGGAAGGGCAAAAGCACTTTACGTACCATACCACGACCTAGAGAAAACAATGTCGTTGCCATACAACAATAACTACTTGAATCTCATGCAAAACTTACCTTGATGGGGATCTTGCTCCGTCAAAGGCACCATCGACTCTTGAGTTAGCGCATTATTCAACAAAAATTCTGGAATAAAAGCGCGCGCTTCTTTGCTGTTAAAGAATTCGGGCGCTTTTATGCGTAGCGCATGCGTGGCTAAGAAATTATCAATGTCGACGAACAATTGTTCTTGTGGTTCGTAAGAACGCTGCTGTACGGGCAGCACTCGTTTGTTGCGCACAATTGAAAGTTGATCAGTGATTTGTATCTCAGCTTGTTGTTTGGCTTGATTGAACCATTGCATAGCTTTTGGTTGCACGCAACTCGTGCTCAAGTCCTTCAAACAGCTATTGTACACATCGAATGCAAGATCGGTGGCAGAGCGTGCCGGATTAATTTGTGCAGTACTAGCGTATGCAGTGGCTGCTGTGGTCAGCGTTACTACAAATACAATGGCGTACGTCCTCATCCTGTGTTGTTTTTGCTGCTTGCTTTCACCTTTCAGTTTGATTCAAAGTTTCCTGTGTTTATTGGCCGTTGTTTGGTGCGTCTTTTCGCACAGACAAATCGAGTGGGTATGCAAATGGTTTCTTAGCTGTTTGTCGTTTTTATACGACCGCGTACTTTTTAATTAATTAATTTTCAGTTTTGTCATTGTACGAAATCGATGTTGTTGCCGCTGTTGGCGCTTCTGCGCTGCTAACGTCGTGCAAGTCTTGCATTCTCTACGTGCTGCATAACTTTCCTTTGAATGTGGGTATTCTCTCTTCCGCTTATTTCTTTTGTTTCTCTTGCTTGTGTTTTTTTTTTGCTACCAATTTTCGCTATTTGTTTTGGTCTCATATTCGCTGGCGACGTTTATGTTACGAGCTCAATTGCCAAATATTTGTGATTTCACTGGCGTTGTTATGCGTTGAGTGTGCCGAAAATCCTCGATTCGTTGGCTAAGAATCACATTCTCACAAGCACATTCAAGTCTAAGTATGCGCTTACAAGTGTAGTTAGGCAATAACTTTTCATTATTATTTCAGGTATTTGGAAACGCTTACTCCAACTCAGAAATTTGAAACATGATGAAAGGAAAATTATATATTGTGCGGATCAGTCATACAAATTTAATTATACTTCTACTTTTTTATACCTTCCATGAACATGAAATGGTATTATAACTTTGGTCCGATGTTTGTAAGTATGAGAAGAAGAAGAGACAGACCCACCAATAAGTATACCGAAATGATCAGGGCGATCAGCTGAGTTGACTTAGCCAAGTCCGTCTGTCCGTCCGTTCGCCCGTCTGTCTGTTGGAACTGAAACTACTCCCTCAGTTTTAGAGATATCTCGATGAAATTTTGTACGACGCAGCCATTTTGTTAAGCATTAACCATTTGTCGGAACCAGCATGATCAGACCAATACAAGCATAGCTCTCATACAATCGATTGTTCCGACAAACGGGGTTTGTCCTATAACTGTTGGCATTAAAAAGCTAGGAACGTAAAATTTTTTAGTTTTGGTACATATTATATATGTAATGTGTGTAGTGAAAATCACTTAGA
The DNA here is from genome assembly GCA_949987695.1 of Merzomyia westermanni. Taxonomy (NCBI): domain Eukaryota; kingdom Metazoa; phylum Arthropoda; class Insecta; order Diptera; family Tephritidae; genus Merzomyia; species Merzomyia westermanni. The sequence continues at coordinate 196,808,825 of OX465288.1, forward strand.
TCGGACCAACATAACATATAGCTCCCATATAATCGATTTTTCCGATCTTTAAATTAACAGTTTTGCAGAGTTTGTACTAATTGTGAGTAAGGATCGGACACATAAAACCGTGATGCGTATTCATGAAAGGTATAAAGTCTTCGGGACAGTCGAAGACAGCCCTTTCCTTACTTGTTTATTATGCTTCTAAATTTTTGAAGCAACTTTTTCGAATCGCAAATGCATTTTTTATGCAATTTTTAAATGATAAAAATGGTTTTGTGATTTTTTGTGTTAAGCTGGCCGGTAAATTTAAAATTCACATGAGAAAACGGAACGGCCTCCCAAGTTCTCTGGATTATCATCCCAAGTTCAGGCATATAAGTATTGGCCTCTAAATCAATTTTTTCTAATATTTCGTACAAAAGTTGGTAAGCATTAATAGTGATGTTCCGAGTAACTACGAGTATATAGTCGAGTACTCTGCCCAAGTACCGAGTCTTTTTTGTAATCGATGACTTCGTATTAGTACAAGTACAGGTATCAAGAAAGTGAGTTCAGTATCGAATTCACCAATTAGTTATAGCATCTCGCATGTTTTTGCTTTGTAAATTTCACAAAAAATTTGGTGAAATTTGCCAAAATTTACTCATTTTTCGCTCCGCTATTAAGTGCATTTCCCCCTGGAAAGTACATTGTTTTAGCTTTCCATTGATGTATAAATCTTAAAATGCGAGTAAAACGGCGGATGTAGTGGTGACTGGATCCATACGCTTCCTATTTTTGCTTATAAATCCGTTAATATTGGCAAAGATTAAACAAAAAAAAAACCAAAATCCCGAAACCCACTCAATATAAACTTTTGCGAAATTTTTGTTTGTATGTGTATGTACTATTAAGTTAAATTCTTGATAATCACACATAATACTAACAAAACAAGCCTACAACCGCGACTTTCGCTTATCCCAATAAAATAAATTTCTTTGCCATATTTACTGTGCGCACGCACACACACTATTACATATCACATACTAAAAGCATATTTAGTTAAGACTTTCAATTAAAAGTTTGGCATGAAGAATGGGTTTATTGGCACATTACTCCTTTTCCCATTTGGCAGTAAAGCAGAAGACAGCTATTTAATTGTTTATTTGTGCCCGGTTGGTGGGTTATTTAAATTAAAAGCATATTTCCCAAATGCCTTTCGATTACAAAGGGAAATTAAGTCAAACAACCATAAAAGCAAAGCAAGTCGCCGGCTAAGAAGAAACGTGAATGTTGCAAAAGGAATATATTATGAAAACAAGTTCACACTTTTACTTTTCTTCAAAAATTAGTTTATTTTCCTCTTATTGGATTTTTCTGATTGTAAAATAAAGTCTTGTACGCATGCTATTCGGGACTATTTAATGTAACTAGATCATTCAATAGTAAATCAGGGGAACCTATTAGCTCGAAATCGGAAAATTGCAGTTACATCATTCCGCCAAATGGGCGAGGATATATAATCGCCAATACAAAATATCTTACTTCGCCTATGTGGTGCACGTGCCATCTATGAGTGGTGCTGTGGGCTAAACGTGCTTCGTAAATTAAATCGCCATTTAAGCCTCTATTCTGGCCTGATAACAACATTTTCTTTACCGATAAAATGGTATCACAATTTGGGAAATTTTCTTATCACCAAATTGTAATTTTTAAATCGGTTTTTGGTGGAGTTCAGGTAGAAAACATAAAGCGTTCAAAACTAATTTTCAAATCAATCATGTAATTTTCATTACCGGTAATAATTCATTACCACGGCGGAATGGTTCCAATAAGTTTAGTATTATTTTTTGATTGTTTTACCTGCCTTTTTGTTTGCCAACACACACAGCTACTGGCACAGAAATATTTATGGAAATAAATAAAGAAAAGAACAAAGAAAAGTTTTGCTGGAATGCGGGTGAAGTTGTATTTTATATACAGAAATGCGGGTACAACAAAGACCAAGGATGGACAATGCGAAGGCTCATATATGGCTATGACCTTGTCCATTAGCTGGCAATCTTGAGTTTGGCTAGTGTGAAAGATGGAACACTTGGAAAAAGCTTTCAGTGTTAAGTAATAACTACTTATCGTAATTATTACCGCTTTGATGGATTATTTAATTACCCATTGTTATTGGTTTTTAAAGGACATTTTTAAAAAATAAGCAACAACAAAAAAAATCGAGAACAAAAAACAAGAAAAAAAAATTAATAAAAAAATTTTAAGTAATAAAAAAAATGAAAAAAATATGAAAAATAATGAAAAAAAAAATATTAAAAATAATAAAAATATTCTTGGCCTTGAGCTCGTTTCATGAATACTTGAAAATATACAGGCCGTAAATCAAAAAAAATTGTTGGTATAAAAAAGCAATAACAAAAGCGAGAGCACGCGGTAAGGCAGTTCTGCTGATAAAACAGATCTGTAAAAAAATCCATCATGATCACACTACTAACTGTCAAATGGCGGAAGTGGTTCATGCATATGGTAAAGAAGAATAGAACTAGGAGTTTAGATGACATCAAAACCAGCGTATTGTTAGCTTAATGGTTAGCAATGAGTGCCAAAATTTCTCTGATGAAAAAGCTTAGCAGCTTCCGAAATGGATCTATAAGAAAAGCTATGACAGTTGTGTCTAAACATTTTTCCTACTCTATTCAATCGAAAAACTTTTAATAATTAATTAAAAATGATTATTAAAAAATAAAAACAATAATAATTATCATAAAAATTCAAAAAGTGAAAAATTATTATTATTGGCCTTGAGCTCGTTTCATGAATACTTGAATAATAAAAAAATAAAAAAAAATTGTCACAAAAAATCAAGAATAATCAAAAAAATCTAGGGGGAAAAAAAATAAAAAAACAAAAATAGCCAGACTAATTTCTAAAAATCATGCATAATCAAGAATAAAAAAATATTAAAAATAATAAAAAAAAAATCAAAACTAATAAAAAAAAAATTATAATCAAAAAAAAAAAAATCAAACATAATCCAAAAAATTATAAATAATGATTAAATAAAAAAAAAAATGTAAAAAAAAATCAAGAAAACTCGAAAATAAACCAAATTTTTTTTTATTATTTATGATTGTTTTTGATGACATGCGGTCAAATAGTTCAAAATAATGATAAAAACCATCAAGAATAATAATAAAAAAAAAAAACTGAAGAATTTAAAAGTTGATTGTTTTTGAAGCAATTAATGATTGCAGATTTTTGAAAACCATTTAAATAAATCATTAAATTTAAATCCAAACAATTGATTACTCAATTCTAATGGGAGTTCACAGGTCAGCTTAGTTTGTAGAATAATAAGTTGTCCTAGTGGTTCGGCACGTGAAATCACAACATTTGCCCTATTTTTGCTGCTCTTGCGGGCTAGAAGTTTAAAAGAGTTCATAGGTGCAACCATCGTCTATGTCTTCGCAACCCTGTGCTGTGCTATCTTGTTGATAGATCTGAGGAATTCTATGCGGGTCCTTCACAAGAAAATAACGAAACCTTTCCTTTCCAAAACTGAACTGCTTCAAAATTAGTATCTTATCGATGTCCAATCACTCAGCGAACTGTCTCTTTTCCTTGGCGATGTCCTACGAGTTGTCAGTTGAGACAGAAACCAGTCTCAAACTAGTTGAAAATAGAAAAAAAATAGTTTAAGTTCTAACTTTTAGGTGAAAATATTTTAACTGTTAGATCCACATGGCAAAGGTCACAGATTCGAGTTCTGGTGCTGGAAGCATATGTGTGTTAAACACAAGCAGCTGAGTGCTGCTACACCTGATAACTGTACTTAATCTTTATTAATTTTTCTCTTATATCTCATCACCGTATTCCAATTATATAGCATCAATACCGAGGATGATTTGTTGTACCATATTTCTTCTAAAGTTAAAGATCAAAGCGTAACTGTTAGAAAATTTAATTTCACATATCAAAGAAGTATGTCTTCGTTTAAGATTGATGTATCTGGGAAAGATTTCGATACTCTTTTGGACAGCTCTTTTTGGCCTCCCGGGGCTCTTGTGCGGGAGTTTGAATACAGACCGAATAGGAATGTTCAAAATGTAGCGAAAATTTCTCGTAATAACGTTGAGTCAAAAAACTGAGCACTAAATCCGTGAATATCTTTTATCAAAATGTCAGAGGTCTAAATACCAAATTAACTGATCTCTTTTTGAAATCTTTTCATTGTAATTATAACGTAATTGCTTTTACCGAAACTTGGCTAAAACCTCATGTTTTCAATTCAGAGTTTTTATGTAATGAATATCAAGTATATAGAAATGATCGCTTGAACAGAGTCGGGGGTGGTGTTCTACTTGCCGTTCATTCCTCCATCCCTTCAGAAGAGGTTAATATTCCTAACATCGATTTCATTGAGTTCAAATGCATCCGCCTTCAACTAGACAACGTCTCTATGTACTTATATGTTTGCTACATCCCTCCAGCATCAGATTTTTCAGTCTACATGCAACATGTCTCTCTGCTCAAAACTGTTAACCTTATGACTAAAGCTTCAGATTCAATTATTGTTTTGGGTGATTTTAACTTACCTCATATATCGTGGAACATATCTGATGGTAACATTATTCCAAATCCGTCCAAACTGGGGTTCAATGACTTTTTAGATGGAATTTCCGATCTTTGCCTTAATCAAATAAATGTTACCGCTAACAAGTTTGGGAAAGTCTTAGATTTAGTGTATGTTAATGATATAAACCAATTTTCTGTAAATCGTTGTGATCCGTTGGTTTTACCAGAAGACCTTTACCACCCTTCTATGGAAATAGTCTACGAAACCATAAGTAATGGCCAAGGCACTCAATGCTACTCATGTAGTAGCTTTGATTATAACTTTTCCAAAGCAAACTACAAGAAATTAAATAAAGAACTGTCTAAATTAACTTGGCCTGAATTTGGTTGTGATATCGATCTAAACGTCTCACATTTCAATCACACTATTTACTGCCTATTTGAGAAGTTTATTCCTAAACGTAAAGTAACTTATGATCATCCTACGCAAGCTTGGTTTACTAAAGAGCTTAAGGCTCTTAAAAATAGGAAAACGCGATCATTTAATTTATATAAGAAATCCGGATTAAATAAACATTACCTACTGTATTCCATTCTACGTCAGAAGTACATAGATTTAAATAAAAAGTGCTATAAAGCTTATATCTCTAAAAGGAAAAGGGACATTATTCTCAATCCTAAGTCATTTTATGGTTTCGTAAATTCTAAACGTAAAGTATCAGGGTTTCCCTCAGCCATGAAATATCAAGACATTATATCTAGCGATAATCAATGTATCGCAAATTTTTTTGCTCAATTTTTCACTTCTACTCTGCTGTCACCAATTCAAACTTTCAAAACTATCCCTAAAAGCTACACGGGACAAATTCAATTAATTCACCAATTATATGCGCCAAAGATGTTCTAATTTACCTTAAAACCTTAAAAGAATCTTTTAAATATGGTCCTGATAGGATTCCTACATGTTTCTTGAAAAAGTGTGCGAACCATATTTACCAACCCCTTACCAATTTGTTCAATCTATCACTAAAGTGTGGTATTTTTCCAACTGCGTGGAAAGAATCGTTTCTTCTACCGCTGCATAAAAGCGGGAGTAGGTCTTCTATAGAGAACTATCGTGGCATCGCAAAGCTTTCTGCCATCCCAAAATTGTTTGAAGCTATTGTTACAAATCAACTTACGGGTCCGATCTCTACTTTGATAGCTGACTGCCAACACGGGTTCAGTAAGGGAAAGTCCACAGTTACGAATTTACTTGAGTTTACCAGTCATGTCTCAAATGGCTTTAGCAAAAATGTGCAAACCGACGTTATTTATACGGATTTCAGCAAAGCTTTTGACAAAGTGTGTCACTCATTACTTATTCATAAACTCGATCAGTTGGGCTTCCAGCCGGGTCTCAATCGCTGGATCTCTTCTTACCTTAGTGACAGGACACAAAGAGTAATGTTTAAAAATTTAGTATCCGATGTCATTTATGTCTCTTCGGGGGTTCCTCAAGGAAGCCATCTTGGCCCGATTCTGTTCTTGTTGTTTATAAATGATATTTCTACAATAATAAAATTTTCAAAAATGTTAATGTATGCCGACGACGTAAAGCTTTTCATGTCATTCGCGTCATTTGAAGATAGAAATAAGCTACAATCAGATCTAGATGCACTAATTACTTGGTGCGATTTAAATTATATGCCACTTAACCTTAAAAAATGTAAACACATGGGTTTTTCGCGTGGAATTTCTCAGCCGGCTTCCTATACAATTAAAAATTATAGTCTTGAGCAAGTGTATGATTTTGTTGACCTGGGGGTTACTATGGACTATAAACTCAGTTTCAACCGCCATATTAATACAACAGTCAATAAGGCTAGAGGTGTCCTAGCATTCGTTAAACGATGGTCTAAAGAATTTAGCGACCCTTATGTAACTAAAGCCCTCTTCACTACATTAGTCAGACCGATACTTGAATATGGTTCTATAATTTGGAACCCGCGTTACCAGGTTCATGTAGATCGCCTTGAATTTTTACTATTTGCCTTAAGAGATTTTCATTGGGATCCCTCGTACAATCTGCCACCCTATACGAATCTTTTAAAACTCATTAATCTGCACACACTTTCTAGTCGGAGGGAAATGCTTGGAATTATTTTTATGATTAAATTGCTAAATGGTTCACTATCCAGCCCATTTCTTCTAAGTGAAGTGAACTTCAATGTACCGTCTCGTCCTTCAAGGCATTTTAAACCTCTAGTCTTAAAACAGTGCCGAACCAATTTTCAGTTAAATGAGCCTTTTCGCTGTTTGTGTCAAGATTATAACTCTCTTTCTGGTAGATTTGATATTTCAGACTCGCTTTTCAGCATAAAAAAATCAATTCTTTCTGTCCTAAATTCATAGCTACTAATTGTTTTTTATTCTTTGACTTCTATTTTAACTTTTAACAATAATTTTATTCTGTTAACTAGTTATTTCTTAATGTATAATCTAATAATGAGGTTTTCTCTGTAGCTGAGCAGTTTTAGATCTCGACGATTAACAAACCAAAGCCTTTCAACGACTCGGCACGAACGAATAATCCGCGCGTTATGCGGATGCGCCCCTCGCGCCGGTCGGGCGGGATATGGTGGGTAATCCGTTGGGAATTATTATTAAATACTTTTAGAGATATGCATAGTTAAAAATTGCACTAGTGTCACGCCTCCTTTTCCCTTTTATCTAGTTTTTCTGAAGGTGTTGGATACTGCCACAGAAATGCGGTATGAAAAATCCCATTCGTATTTCCCGCATAATTTTTAGAACTTGACCATCCGAAAGATTCCGCTTGGTGTTCTAAATATGGTCAATTATATAAATGAACATATATACACATATTTAAATTTTTTTTTTAATGAAACAAAAGTACACTCCTTATTTTTTTTCTGTGATGAAAATCAAATATAAGTAAAGTTCGGATTTTATGCAAAATAAAACGCCTAAATGTAGGCACTATAATATTTTTAATTAAAGTCAGTTGCGAGTAGGGTATTTCCGGCCAGTAGGGCCCCTTTTGAGGAGATATTTCTGACATATTTGAATGAAGATATAATATATAAAATTGTGCAGCTGGGACATGAGATGCACTCCAAAAATAGCTGAAATGGGTAAAACGTAATAATGAAACTGATAGTAATAAATAATCAGTAAATGTTTTGTTTGATGTTACAATTATTATAATAAATTTGATTAAACACAATTCTTAAGAATACATTTTCCTTACATTTTTTGCCACCCTATTGCAGGATACAACCCCCTGGTAAAATTTTAAATCGTCACTGAACAAAATTACACAAATAACATATTTTTAGGCGCACGATTTTGCGCATACATCCGAGCTCCAGTTATAAGCAAGTGGAAGTATAGCTGTTTTCAGACCACTTCTACTGCTATTTCTAAAAACTGACGGTGTGAGAGCTGAAACTTAAATATATTTAAAAATTTCAAGGAAAAAAAATTTTTACCTTTATTTTGTTTGATATTTAAAAAAAAAAAAAAAATTTATATATACTGAGAACAAAATAACGAACTGAAATATTTACGATTTATATACTTACAGTGCCTGAAATTTGCAAAATTCGTCTCATATCCTCGAAGTCACTTAGTTTAACTTGCAATGCACTCTTCTGAAAAGTTTAAAGAATTGACTTTGTCTGTCTGCCTTAGAATCTTCGTCAACAATGGTTTATCAAAGCTGAAAATCTATAGACCTTTCGTATATTTTTGAAAATTATTCTTAGGTATAGGGTATTCTTGAACCAAATTCGCGACAGCGCGCTATTGAAAAAAATTGTGAGATGGATTGAAGAAATTTACTTAAATACGGTAATTAGACAAAACCATCAAAATTGCAAAATGTCGTAGAGTCGCTCGCAAAAGCTATGCAGTCCAATTCTAAATATCCGCGGGGTAATATTTTCCCTCGCATTTTTTTTATTCCCTTGGAAAATTTCTGCCAATTCTTGAATTTCGAATTTTCGAAATCAGCTGTTTTGACAAGTGGCATTTAATCACGTGTTTTTATTTTTGTTAAAGAAACTCAAAAGTTAAATGATTGTGAAGAATTCGTGTTAGTTAAAAAAAATATATATAAGCCAATAGTGTTGCTACTTATATGGTGATGAAGGAAGTGAATGAAGAAATAGCTCCACAGGAAGTATAAGTTATCAAGTATAAGAAGGTTACGCGATAGTACGAGTCCGCTTGAGCTGCCGCAATCGTCGTATTTCGCCGCTTGTGAAACTTAGCGCAGTTCTAAGATTCTTTGCTGAATGTGGATATCAAACAGGAGTTGGAAAAAACGTCGACGTTTCTCTAGACCAGCACACTTTTCGCAAAGTTTTGGAAGAAGTGGTTGAGACTTTTGCAATAGAGCTTTGTTCAAGATGGATAAGCAAATAATGAGCAGGGATGAATTAGATGAATCTCAAAGGCATGACTCCCCCATGGTATTCCACGCGTTATCGGGCTAATTGAAAGAAAGCACATTCGTATCAGCGAAAATAAGCATATGTATTATATAACGAAGGCATACTACAGCTTAAATGTGATGCTGGCAAGCTTTTAAGAATATCACAGCTATTGCGAGTTTCGAATTTTTTCGATTGAGTCGGTTGTAGGACACATAAATATATGCAAATATCATCAATTTAGACTAAATACGTTGAGAGTTATGACGAATGAGGGACTGAAATTTTACACAGCTCTTGGGCGTGGTACTGCCCACTTTTCCAAAATTATATGTAGCCTATGCTGTACCCAGTGAACCCAAGAATATACTGTGAAAATTTTATAGAGATCGGTTGAGTACTTCACACACTCATTTTTACGCTCAGCTGTGCTACTACACAGCGTATTATAGTTTTGCCAAGGTAGATTGCCATTCAAAATGGGCGAAATAGAACCGTAACCACGCCCCTTTTTTCGATATCGAAAATTTGGAAAAAACGTTCAAAATGAGATAATTTGATAATAAAAACAGCTACAATAATGAAATCTGGTAGATTTATTTAGTTTTTGGAAAAGAGGCTTGGCACCGCCCATTTATGAATAATATAAATAATTTCAGAATCGTTTATGATAGAATAACGAAACCTGGTAGCACGTATACTATTGCTGTGTTACATACACCCATAGAAAGTAAGGGAAATCGGGTTTCGACCACGCCTACTCTTCATAAAATTTAGCTAGAAAGGAGGTAGAAAGGCTGAACTGGCTGTATCTTACAGAATGATGTAATCATCAAATTTTCGATTCCCTTATACGATTTTTGGAAAATTTTGTCAAGTGGACGTAGCTCCGCCCACTTATGACTCATGAAAATTTTAAATTCGACTGTTAATAACTTCAGAACCTTTCACGATAGAATGACGACATTTTACACGGGTCATACCATGGAGGTGTAGAGTGCGCCCACGGAAAATAAGCAAAATCGGTGGACGACCACACCCACTTTTGTACTAAAGTTTTCTAAAAGGAAGGTTGGAAAGCAGGACATACCACATATCCTTCAGTGAATAATTGAAAACTCGTATCAGTTGAGTGTAAAGAGCGTTTGCATACATAAATTATCCGATATTTACCAATGTAGATATATCTCGAAAATAAAATTTGGACCCTCCTGAAAACATTTTCTGTAGCCGTCCGTTGGTTTCATTATTTTGACATTGAAACTATGCGTTGCATCCATCAGATCTATTCAATTCCTACTCAAAAAAAAAAAAAATTAAATCAGAAGTGATCAGAAACAATAAAAAAAATTAAATTTAGAAATTTCTTTGATAGTTTTCCATTACTTTTGATTTTTTTAAAATTATTTGAGATAATTTGTTGATTTGTTTTGATTATTTGGTTTTATTAAATAAGTAATTTACACACTTATACATACATATATCCATGTAGGCTGCAGTTATCATTGTACAAACGAATTTAAAGCTAAACATATAAAATATGTTGTAGTTTTCATTTAAAGTTAAGTGGAAAGTAAATAAAAAATTCTATAGCTCATATTTTCATAGCAACGAATTCTCTGTAATGTTTAACAGTTGTGTTGTATTTTTTTATATAAAATAAAATTCAAATAGATTATATATTCTACGCCATACCACATGACTATATATTCGCGGAAACTCTCAAAGAATGTTGGTTTCAAAAAACAAAGAAAAAAAAAATTGCGTTAAAAATAAAGTTTAAAGTAAGCAACAATTTCTTGTTTGTAATAAATACTTAAATAAATGAATTAAATTATATTTAAGGACCAGAAGTTGTTTCATTAAATTGTTTATACACTTGTATTCAATTTAATTAAATTTAGAAATTATTTAACTAAATTTAGGGTTACAATGAATTTCCCCTGAAAGTATGCTACACTTAAATAGCACACTACAACTACAGTATTATTACGAATATTAAATACAAGGTGGCGCAAAAGTAATCCTCCTATCAGAAAATGCTATAAATTTTGCGATTGGCCCCTAAAGTCAGTTCTGTTTTGACATTTGTGTAGTAAACACATGCGAAATACACGTTAATAAACAATGTTACGCTACACTGCTCCAGAACGCGGAATATTGCTGACTATTTATTTGACCAATAATCGGTCGGGGCCAAACGGTTACTGTGAATGGTGAGCGCTACAGAGCAATGATCAACGAGTTCTTTTTGCCGCAACTTGATGAATTGGGATTGGAAAACATGTGGTTCCAAGAAGACGGTGCAACAGCACACACTGCACGTGCCACAACCGATATGCTGAACATCGGAAGCTTACTTTTGCGCCACCTTGTATTACTTAATTGTAATTAGTTGTCAGCTTTGTATTCTAAAGGGTAACTAAAACACACAATAAATACTTATAAATAAATAGAAAATAAAATATATCAATTAAATAATCCTATTTACAAAGTTAACATAAACACAAACAAAATAACAAAAATTATATTTTAAATAAATAATCCATTGACTATTTCTCGCCCATTGATTGTGTGAAACAAGTTGCTGAATGCCAAGCATATGCCACATCTCTCTTCGTTTCACATTGATTTCATGTCAAACGCATTTCCATTATACCACTTGATGCGCCTCATTCCGTATTAATATTACATTGCGGATATAGACTTAGGCAGTCTTTTTGGTCTTGACCATCGCGCGCTGCTTGTATAAATCGATAGAAACGCACAACGGCACCATTTGGATTTGACACAGGCTGTAATTCACTTGTATCGCTGCTTAAATACAATTTCAAATAATTTTGTAAAAAGTTTTGGGTTGTTGATGATGTTGCACATGTAAAAAGGAGATAAAAGAGATATAAAGAAATATTAGTAGACAGAGCAATCGAATAAGTGGATTGTTTCAATACTTAAACTTTAAGCTTAACACAAATGAATTCTGTTTTTCCGTAATGATAAAGATGACTAAATAGCGTTAAACTTATGGGGCATTTCAAAGTAACAGTCTGGATGGTTTTACTAGTTATTGCTACAACTTTAAGTGATTTCTCTTTAGATAGTTAGATAAGGTTTAGTTGGCCGGTCTCTGAACACCTCGAATAGACTGAATATGCTCAAAGCGTTTCCAAAACTTTATTTGACCAGATTGAAAATCGATTTTAGATAAGAAATATTTCTAAAATAGGCTTAGTAAATAGCAGGTGCTACCATGTACATTTTCGAAAATTAACAAACGCAATTTGGTGATTACAGGCGTAGCACTAATTTTTCAAATATGATATGTTATATATTAAAAAGACCTTTCTAAACAAATTTTTTTTTAAAGCGCTTGGCCTTTAAAGTGTTTTCTCAGTTTAAAATTTTATTTTATCAAACAATTTTTTTAAGTGTAATATCAAATTTTCGCAGTGTATATTTGCGAAAGCTGATTTACAAAGATCTTTGAAATTGGTTGAGCCATTCCGTAGTAAGCACAGTTTAAAAGTAGCTATTATCAGATAGGTCGATACCTTGCCACGACCACAATTTTTCAAAAATGCTGTTTCTAAAAATGAGGTTGTGTTTGCATCGGGAAAATGTAGACGTATTCGAAATTTCATCAACATTTTGAGTCGGGTTCAATGCAAATGAATCATGAATACATACATTGGAACCACGAAGCGGGCGATTGGTGTACGAATAGCAGAACAACAACTACACATAAAAAACAAAAGCCCAGCGCTGCTCTCTCTCAACACATTACAAGCAAGGGCTGGACCGATGTGGCTAATTGGTCTGGAATTATTCGTGGAAGTTCAGAAAAGGTTTAAAAGGTGAATAGGTGTATAGGGATAGGGATAGGGATAGGGATAGGGATAAAGATAGGGATAGGGATAGGGATAGGGATAGGGATAGGGTTAGGGATAGAGATAGGGACTGGATTGCCTGTAAGCATCGACCTGAAAAGAGGTTATGTTGGAAAATAAAAAGTTGTTTTTGTATTCAAAAAGTTACCGAGTTAACATACTGCCCTTGTATACAGGGTGGCTAATGAAAGCCGCTACCAAAAAAAAAATTAAATAACTTTTTTTCTATTTAATGAATCTGGTTAATTTTTTTTTTATTTTGCAGATTGACTTTTACATTTAACAAAAATGGATAACTGGGACACTGAAACAAGAATTTGGATTGTCCGCCGCTATCACGCACTGGAGTCCGTAGTTTCGGTTCAAAGAGAGTATAGGCGCACGTTTGGCGGCAATCCTCCGAGCAGATGGACCATAATAAGACTTGTAAACAATTTTGCCGAGCATGGGACAGTCAACAGAAGACCTAACCATCGAAACCCTTCAGTTCGAACGGAGGAAACAATCGCTGCTGTAGCTGCTGCCATACAAAACAATCCACGTGTTTCGACAAGAAGCTTATCTGCTCAAATGGGTGTAAGCAGACAGTCATTACAGTCAATTATGCACAAAAATTTGGAATTATTCCCATATAAAATTCAAATGGCCAACAAACTGAACGCTGCAGACTTGCCGATTCGCTTGGAATTTTGCCAGAAGATGCTTCAAATGGTGGAAGAGGATGGAAACATGTTGAACTGTCTTTTCATGTCTGACGAGGCCCATTTCGATTTAAACGGCAACATAAACAAACAAAATTGTCGAATATGGAGTGCTTCCAACCCACAGATACTCCATGAGACGGAATTGCATCCACTTCGTGTCACAGTGTGGTGTGCAGTTTCAGCACGCTGCATTGTCGGGCCCTACTTCTTCGAAGAAAACGGTCACACCGTTACGGTTACTGGAGACCGTTACTTGAGCATGTTGAGAGAGTTTTTCTATCCAGAATTACGCCGAATGAGAACTTCTTTCAACTCTGTATGGTTTCAGCAAGATGGTGCAGCTCCTCATATAGCCCAACCTGTTATGACAGAATTGCGACGAAAATTTCCCAATAAGCTGATATCCAGAAACTCCACATTCCGTTGGCCACCCAGGTCGCCTGACCTTACTGCACCTGACTTTTTCTTCTTTCTTGTGGGGTTATTGCAAACAGGAAGTCTTCAAAGCAAAACCAACAAATTTGAATGAACTAAGGCAATCCATTCGAGAAACAATTGCGGCTATTCCTGTCTCAACTCTCCAAGCAGTAATGAACAACTTTTTGGTAAGATGCCGCACATGCATCGACGAGCAGGGGGGGCATTTAAATTCCATTATTTTTAAAACTAATTAAGCTATATTTAATAAAATTTAATGAGCTTTAACATGAATAAAAGCAAAATGAATTCCATACACTGGAAAAAAAAATTATTTGAGTTTCTTAATGTAGCAAAATTCATCAGCCACCCTGTAGATAATATCAAAGCGAATATATTGTGCTTTGTACCAGGAAATTACCACAACTATCTCAAAAGAATGATGAGCTGTATGAGCAATATGAATACAAGGTTTTCCTGCAAATTGAAATAGTATGGAATACGAATTGAAAACGAGCTTCATCCACGTTTTCATGGATCAATTAGAAATAAGTTTGATTTTAAGGCGAATAGAGTCCGATTCTTCAATGACCTTTTTAAAGCCATGAATCAATATATCCTTGGAAAATTTTCTGCAGAAATGTTGGTTGCACTTTTACCGACGATGCAAAATTCTTGTGAGAGTGATGTGAGAAAAGGGATGATGGTAAACAGGTTGCTCTCTGAACAGTCACAAGAACTATAAAGTGAGTTTCCAATTAAAAATGGTCTGGCTGAACGGTAGAGTTTGTAACGGGAGGTGATTATCTCTCTCAACTAGAGATATGACGGTGGTGTCGGAGTAGGTATGCCTCTGAACAGCTTCTCCATACTTTTTCCCAACTCATCAATTATCTTTTATGTTGAAAGATTCACATTATGCCTCATCAACAATTTTTTTTCGATTGTAAGCCGTTTGGTGACTTGACCATAACTCACAGAGCATATTAATTTTGTTAGTCTATCGATAGGGCGTAGTGGCATAAATGAATCAATTTTGATATGGATTTATATATATCAGTGTTTAGGAATAAACAAAGAAATTGATTAAATTAAACTAAATTTTGAGTTATCTTCTAAGTTCATTGCCACCTATCTTGCATCGCTTTTCAAAATGGAAGTACCCGGTTGATAACCACACCCACTTCTTACGTATGGAATATTTTTGAAAGCTAGAAAGATTGTTTCATTACATAATACCCCCAAAAGAAGATATTTTATGTGCAGTTTGAAATTGTGAATTCCATTAAAATCTGTTAAAAATGTTTGCAAATGGGCGAGGCGCCGCTCAATTTTGATAAAAAAAATCTCAAATAGTAATCAAAAACGGTTTCAGATATCACAACGAAACTCAGCATAGAGATTACTCTTATATACCAGAGAAAAATGAACGAAATCGATTATAGACTACGCCCACATTTGCATAAAAGATTTTTAAAAGAATTATAGACGATAATATCAGCCAGTAGCTCTGCGAAAAAAAACTGTTTATCAATTATATTTTACTTGGAAAGTATCCGTGTACAAATTTTGAAAATGGGAGTCCATTAAAACGCTTGGGTGGCTACGACATGAAAATTATCTGATTAATCATAACAATTTGGTATACACATTTTACGTATAGCGATATTTTTTTAGTAAAATTTAAGAAAACCACGCCCACTTTGTGTAAAAAAGTGCCTCAGTAAATTTGGAAAGGCTATAACTCTGAAATCAAATTTTACAAAATGAATAACCTGTTAACCTAGGTAATTTAGGCATGTTAAAATGAGTTTTAAGTGGACGTGTTGTTACTTATTTTTGAACTTCTAATTTCTTGCTTTCCTCTGCTGTTATCGAAAGTCTGATTATAATCGATTGATAACCATGCTCACATTCCATATAAAGCTATAGTAATAAGGCACTGAAGCATAGATAAACTCAATAAAAATAAATCTGACGAATAAATGGGGTCGTATCCCAGTGTCCGAGAAGGGGTCTGATGAGAAGTTAGTGGCTTCGAAACATGTCACACCATCGCTGTGCAAATTGTTGTAATTTTTCTCTAATATCAATTAACAAACAAACATTAAAATTCGAGTACTGCTCCAACAACAATTGACTTGAAAACATTTTATGTTGTCATGGCTTTTAACAAGGAAAAAATAACTCCAACTAAAGTTATAATTCACAGCTGAGTATATAATGTCCGTTTACACACGGCCTTACTATTTCTTACTTGTTTTCATTTTAGTTTTTTGTTGCAAACTTTCTTACTATATTCTAATTAGATTTGAGCAAACATTTCCTTTCTGTATCTTTTCAAAACGTATAAATGCATTTTCATATCTCACAATAGGATGAAGTTGTGAAGTTTTGTACAATAAATTATGGCAAAATATGACAAATAGAGTCTAGTTTTTCTGACAGCTTTAAGCTTCGTTGCACTTTATTATGCAGTTAAGCAAGCGAATTGTGGGTCATAAATGAGTACCATCATAATACTTTATGAACAGATTAAAAGTCTAACAAATCTTGTCCATTAGAAAAAAAAATAAGAAATTTCTTTTTCTTTTCCCTGCTCGCTGGTGATACTCTGCTTGAAATGTATTTCAGGGTCTGTAGTCGGCTAAATAATGTTCCTGCAAATGATAGGGGCACCACTTACTGGGTTATGATCATCGAATGCTTATCTCAAGAGCTACTTAACGGATTCTGTTATACAAGATAGTGGTACACAAAGTGGAGCGGCAACTTTAAGTCATGACGTTCATTTTCTTGAACTAAGAGGAAACCTTCGCTTGGAAGCAATACCCATACGATATTCAAGACCCTATCAGAAGCTGGATGGGGATGGTCGAGAGTTAAGAGCGCCAAGCTTGGAATGAGGTCACTGGCTTCGTGTTAAGGCCAACATACTTCATTAACTCAGTAGTTGTCTAAGCGGCCGACGTACTATTACTAGTATCTGGCCTGTGCCTCAGTGTGATAAATGTCATCACGCAGAAAGCATTGAGGAAGCTGACCAAACAGTGTTAGTGTTATTCTCCACTAGGAAGAAACTGCCAAACTTGGACTTAGGTATCTTGCAGGGAGCATTGAGTAAGCTGACCACATAGTGGAAACTCCCTAACTTGAACTTAGCTTCTCGAGGGAATTTTGTCGTGGAAGGCAGTAGAGGTGGATTACATGAGCGGGTTAGGGGCTTACAATATGCCCGAGGTAAGCACACCTGTTGTAAAAGGAGACTGAAATGCACAAAGGTAATGATGTGCAACTCGATTGTTGATTACGAAAGGAGAGGTTGCATTTGGTCATACCACGACAGGTGGACATGTTCCGCAAGGGAGTACCGGAGCGTACCAGGTTCATATTCGGAAAAGGACGGCCACTTTCGATAATACTCCCCAAAATCTTCGGGGAGTGTTTTTGTCGTTACAAACAACAACAACATACTAGGGATAAGTCAGCTATTTGTCTGCGGTACGATCATAGCGGCGATTATATCATGCTTCACAGAGGCTCTGAACATGAATCTGATATGATTACCAAAAAAATGGTATCCCAGGCTACATTTAGGTCTCGGAAGTAGATCTTCAAGATTTTCTTTCCTTCGAGAAAGAATAAGAAAGATGGGTAATGCACTCAGAAACCCGACCTTTCAGTTTTCACGGATGGATTCGAAATGGTCTGTGCAGTGGGCATGAAAATCTGTGCACACGCTTCCAGTCTTGCCTTTATCTATGTGTCTCAGCGAGTATATACTCGTATGTCTCAGCAAGTATATATTAATCCGAAATCTACGCTTTCAAGGTCGCACGGAGGGCCCAACGAGCATCGGGCCTGGTTGTTTAGTGTAGAGAGTAGATAAGTAACCTGCAAGTTGACTATAGTTTCTCTAATGTGGGTGCCGGTGTATCACAACATACTAATGGTGGCTCGGAAGTAAAGGCGGTCCTGGCACCGCGACTTAATAGATGAGAGAATGAAATTCCTAAGAAATACCTTTATCGGGAACCTCTTGAAACATAGGGAAAATCCGACCGGGGCGCTTCTGAAGTATTTAAACACAACAGCATTTAAATGTTGGGTCGAGAAACCCGCCGTAACCCTTGAGAAAATCTCTGTTTTCTTACTAAAAGTTATTGGTCAAGTCACGAGCTGCATATCAAACCTAGACATTAACTCTGATTGGAGACAAAGCGAGCCCGTCACTACAACCAACCAACCAATGAACTTTTCATCTTCATCCAGACAACTTCATCAAAATCTTCTTTCTTTTAAGTAACATTTAAATTCATTTAAACTTACCGACTCAGCTCCGCTGACACGAAATTACTATGCGGACTATAACGTGTAGGATCCTTGTACATACTACAAACAACTCTCTCTTTGCATAGTTCATCGGTTATACCAAGTTGCTCAATAATTTTATCAATTTTTAATAAAATCGGACTATAGAATGGATCGTAATTCTTCGGCATGATTGGCTACAATATTGAGAAAATAAATATTAATAAAAATAATTTTAAATTAAATATTTATTTTTGATTTGCACAAACCTGTCCATCTTGTACGAATGGTTGCTTATCGAGTATTTGTTGTTGCTGTGAAACGATGCGTTGTTCGGCTTGTATGCGCAGCGCCTCCTTTAATTGAGCAGCTATTTCGGGCTGAAATAAAATTTTGAAGGTGGGAAAATTTGACATTAATACTCGAATTACAAATAAAGTAGGTGAGCTTTAAAGAAAATTTAAAATAAATATTAAGTGGCAACGCTTAAGTAGGAGAGCTTGAAATGTTGCATTCATAGTAAAAATAGTGACTGTTAATTCAATTAAATCTATCGCAGGCTGCCTACAAAGTGTCTATCACAACATTAAGAGTGCTAAGAAAAATCGGATGATTTGTATATATGTGATGTAATTTCACCAAATGCATTAGGTGGCAATCCTACGTAGAAATAATTTTGTTGCAAGACTTTTTGTTGTTTTTGTAACCATGCTTCGGCTTTTAACGGAAGATGGCGTAAATGCCATCAGTTTGATACCCACATTGGCACATCTAATTTTTTTAAATTTTAGGGAGGTGGCAACCCTGCACAAAATTCTAAAGGGCACCACTTAAGTAAGAGAGCTTAGATGGTAGCAGATAACCTACCTACAAAATGTAATAGAAATGCGTCATGTTCTCTTCGATACATAAGCGAATATTTGAAGAAATAAATATGATAAGAGTAGGTGGTAGCCCTAGTAGGCAATATTTTTGTTAAAATGCGACGTAAAATTTCTTTGGTTTGATTCCCAAAACAAAAATTTTATATAGGTGGTAAGCCTGTTAAACATAGTAAGCACTAGGTTTAGGTGGCAACCCCAGGCAGCAATATTTTTTGTTGACCGACTACGATGCCGTTGTTGTTGTAACAATGCTTCATCTTGCAACAGAAGATGACGTAAAAACCATCAGTTTGATACCTATATTGGCATATGTGATTTAACTTTTCTTATTAATTTCAGAGAGGTGGCAACTCTGTGCAACATTCTCAGTGGCAACATTTAAGATAGAAATCTTAGATGGTAACAGATAAGCTACATACAAAATGTCATAGAAATGCATAAAGTTCTTTTTGAAATATAAACGGATATTTAAAGAAGTGGCAACTCTAACTAGAAATATTTTTGTTAAAAGATGACGTAGTTGTTGTAACAATGCTTCATCTTCCAAGGGAATATGACGTAAATACCATCAGTTTGATACTCATATTGGCATATATGACTTTACTTTTCCCTTTAATTTCAGTGAGGTGGCAGCACTGTAAAACATTTTAAGTGGTAACACTTAAGTGAGAGAACTTTGACTGTAGCAAATAACCTACATACAAAATGCTATAGAAATAAATCAAGTTATTTTCGAGATATAAACGAATATTTAAATAAATAACTATGATGCTAATAGGTGGCAGCCCTAACCAGGCAACGCTTGCCACACACGCTTCACAGCGTCACAACAGCCAAATATGTATAGTGTCAAAATGAAGAAAAATTAATAAAATAAGTTTCGTGTTAATTATGAATGTCAAGACGATGACGCGATTAAGAAAAGAAAGACACACACGAGTGCTTTTGAATGCGAAAAATTAATGACGTTGAGCGAGTGAGTGGCAGGTATTTATACGTGTGATGTGACATGCAACGGCTTGGATGAATGCAACGGTGGTTTGCTGTTGTTGCTGATGCTTGCGTGAATTGTTTGTTGTACGATTGCTTGTTGTTGTTGTTGTGGTTGGGGTGGTGTTCTACCGCTACATATGCCAAATATTCAGGTAACAAACCGGTTACCGGCATGTTTGCCTTCACATTTTGACATACTTTCGCGAAGTGCTTTGTAGCGTTGACTGTAATTGTTGTTTTTGTTGCCACACAAAGTTGATGTGAAGTGGCAAGAAAAGTGCATAATAAAATAGCGAATGAGGTAAATGCAAATACGCTTGAAAAATGCAGTAATTTTAAATGTTGTTAAAATCAATAGCACGCACAGAAGTAAGTTTAGGACAGTAGACAGGGCACAAAAAAAGTTTTTATAAATTTTATTGATAATCAGAATGGCTAAACAAATACTATAAAAGTTTAGGACATTTTTATTATTTTATTTCAGTTATTTGTCGATTCGATTCAACTGAGAGTACCTTATCCGGAAAAATCTTATCCTATATTATGGAATGTTACGGTTACGGTTAGAGTTATGGTTCTGTTAACAGTTTAACAGTTTATGTAGGGGTTATGCTTTTCGTTAGACTTTCGGTTGCTGTGATTGTATTTGCTACAACCACGGTTACGAGTATGGTTGTGGATTATTTCCGGTAACATTGTTGTTGTGTTTAACGTTTTGGGTAGCAGTACAATTTAAGGTTCCATCTATATCGACCCTATCGTGACATATTATGGCTATCAATGACACTGACTTGAGCAGTGGTCCTTACAGGGACCACAGACGTGAAAATGATTACAGTCATGTTCCAGAAAACATTACCATGGCATTTAGCCGCTCCTGTTACAATTTCATTATATGTAGAGAAGAGAAAACATGACATAATAGCCAACATAAAATAACATAACATTACATAACATAACATATTATAGCTTGACAACATTACATAACCTAACATAACATAACATAACATAACATAACATAACATAACAATACATATCATAACATAACATAACATAACATAACATAACATAACATAACATAACATAACATAACATAACATAACATAACATAACATAACATAACATTACATAACATAACATAACATAACATAACATAACACAACATAACATAATTTCACCAGCTAAAGCTGTTTGTTCCGAAAATGCATTTTCTATGCTCACGCGATAAAATGATACTAAATTGCAGAACAGACTGGCAGTGTTTTTGTTGCAAACTCCGCCTAATGTAATTTTCAGTCATTAGTAATTTTCAGTCATTAGTGTAAAGTAAAGCTATTAATAACAACAACAATTATTCCTGCAATTTGTGACAGTGGTTGCAAACTAATGTTAAATATTATAGATTTTGAAAGAGTAATTATTAGACAAATTTACTTAAAGCTGTAAACAGCTTTCTAATTACTTTAGAGTCTCGTAGTAACATATGTATGTTATCAAAACTATTCGAACATTCTAGTCGAGTGCTACTAACACCCCAGTGCTAGTGTGGTAACAACATTCTTTTTACCGGCAGAGAAATCGTACGAAAACTTTTACATCCTCTTCTGCAAGCTAAAGTTGCCTTCTAATTTTATAATAAAAAAATTGGTGGTAACATCTTATTACCAAGCCAAATTGCAAGTGTTTTGTAAATATTTCTGTTGAGAGATAATTACATAAGTTTCTTCTAAATAGTAGTTTACAAGAATTATTAAATAGAGTTAACAGTTTTTACATAAAATTTCGTATACGTTTTTTTAGTATCTGTTGTGAAATTTCTGTTTTTGACAGCGTTACCATGTAAGCCAGAATCGCGGTTAAGTAAACTACTTACGATTTTCGGTTACATAATTCTCTAATTGCGAAGTTACCGGTTATGTTCAAAATAAGGGAGTAAATGTTAAAAAGGCGATTCGCTGATTCTAGGACCATAAAAGTTGTATGCAGCTGTCCGGGGCTTCAGGGTTGAAAAAGTGTTGCAAACTGAATATACTTTTAGTCTAAACTGTCAAACAATTTGCGTTGCAGCTAAACTATAAACCGGATATTGGCAAAATATCGAAATGATCCTGAAGAAGTCCCTAAATGATAGCAAAAACAATCCCGAAATGGGAGATGATCCTGAAGTGGTCCCGAAATGAACCCAAAAATAATTATATGCACATCTCTACTTATAATAAAATTGTAACAGGTCGACGTCTGTAGATTGCAGATAATCAAGGAAAATTTATAAGAGGGATAATTTTTAAGCCAATAAAATAAAAAGCAACTGTTTCTAGAATTTGTGTTTGTCTGTCAGTGTCACCCCAAACCTGCTCAATAGAATTGAATGGAACTTTCAACATTGCATTACTAGACATCCAACTCACAGTTTAAATATCCCTTATTTCTATAGCTCGACTGGTTTCAGAGTCATGGACCGATATGTGTACCAGGGTGACCCAAAACATGTTAGTACAATATGGGTATAAAACGAAAGGTGCTAATGAGTGCTGCAATAAGCGATGCGATTAAGTTCCATATCTCAACTGATTACGGATACATATTGATTACATCGAACTTAAGTTCTGAGGCGCAACGGAAAGTGGCTGGGGTTTCTAGTATGAGTATAATTTTGATCTCGAGATAGTTATTATACCTTTCATGAACACGAAATGGTTTTATATATAACTTTAGTCCGATGTTTGTAAGTACCCTGCAGTCAACTGCCAAACTGGTTAGTAAACATTCTAGCTCATTAACTAGGCTTATTCATGCCAGTTTAAGCTACTGCAACGTTTCCGTTATCATAAGCAGCAACAACCCTCTAAAATTGTCGATACATGCACACGAGCGAAAAAGAAAACAATTCAGTATTCGGCTGCAATCGTTCAGTTAACAACGGCGTCCTACATATTAATTTTCTGTTTAACTAATATTCTTAGGTTTCAATTAAATAAAAAACTTTCTTGTAAATAAAAGTTTTTGTAGTAAAATTATAATTATTTTGAGAATTTCATGTTCAAATAGTACATTTGAGTTGTAGATCATGTACGTACGTGAATGTCAACAAAATCACCCTTATTTTTTGCGATGTCGCTACTACAATAGAGGCGCAGCAGCGAAGCAAAAACGAGTAAGCAGTGCTCAAATGAAGTCACGAAGAAAAGTGGAAACAAAACGATCATTTGTCAAAGCAATTGTGAAGTAAATAACATTTATTTTTGGAATAATCAAATTAACCTTTTTCTGAAGAAAAAGTTTTCAACAAATGCATAAAAGAAATATGGAATTGTTGTTATTTTCAGGGTTGACTTATTGTGATTGTGAAATGCAGTTTTCATAAATAAAATAACAATGAATCTCCAACGGAATCGTTTAGAAGCTGCAACAACGAAAATGGCAAGCAGGCACACATGATAACAAGGTCGCTAAAATATTAATTCTTAAAAAATTTAGTTACTAAGAGCTTGCACATTATGTACTAGAACAAAGAACTCCGAAACTTATATTTATGAGAATAATATATGTAAAAATTTTAAAGTTTTCCACAAAATGTTTCAAAAAAATTAAATTTTAAATTTGTTTTTAATAGATTTATGCCTGTGAAATCAATTATAAAATTCATTAGTAAAAGGACTATTATGAAAAAAGAAGAAAATTACTTTTTGAAATGTTTTGCAAGGGTAAAATTGCTATGAACAGCGACTATATTTTGATTAAAATTTGTTTCCATTGTTCAATGTAGAGAAGAAATACTTATTTTAATACATATTTTATATCTGATGACTGAATTTCCAATAAAATGGTTTGTAATGTAATTTTGGAATTTTCTTATATTTTTCAAACCAAAAAGTACTAACCTACTATGAAGTGGTACAGTAACTGGTTTGATACTGATGCATAGGCTGAGTATTATGACGGCTGATATGATACTGGTGTATGTACTGACTAGTATGTAAACTGGTATGACACTGATGCAGAGGCTGACTAGTATGTATTAGTGTGGTGCTGATGCAGAAGCGGACAATTGCCATCTCGTAGGACATCGCGGTGTTAAAAATACCAGTTGCTAATATGGAAAAATTACAAAACTCCAACTAGTTGAGCCGGTTTGACAAACTAGTATTTTACTAGTATAAAACTAGTAAAATTGACTGCAGGGTATAAGAAGAAGTAGAGCTAGACCTACCAATAAATATACTGGAGTGTTTAGGGCGATAAGCTGAGTCGATTTAGCCCTATCCGTCCCTCTTTCTGTTTGGACGCAAACTAGTCCCTCAGTTTTGGAGATATTTCGCTGAAACTTGGTATGCGGCCACCATTTTTTGTTTTTAATAACTCTTGGCTTTAAATAGCTAGGAACGTTGAATTTTGCAACTTTTGTACTTATTAGATATCTAACGGGGTTAGTGTTAATTTCGTAGTTACAATAACCTGATGATTTTATTAATGAAATTTTAAAAGTTTTGGAAATGCATGAACAAAATGTCAAACTTAAGGTATTATTAACTTTAGAGCCGTGTTAGATAAAATTACGAAACCCACGATAGGTTGGTTGGTTGGTTGCCGTGCTACCCAGTCAGAAGGACCACACTAACTACTTCCAAGTTGTCTGCTAATGCCCCTGTCTTTGCCAGTTCATCCGCTTTCTCGTTGCCCTCAATGTTCCTGTGACCCGGAATCCAGACAAGTGTGATTTTTGCGGAGTTTGCTGCTGACCTAAGCGACCTTTTGCAGTCGCTGACGGCCTTAGAGGAGGTGATCGGCGAGTCGAGCGCCATAAGCGCTGCTTGGCTGTCAGAGTATATGCGTACCTCCCTCCCATCAATTGAGTCTTCTTTAAGGTGTCCACAGGCTTCCTCAATACCGATTACTTCCGCTTGGAAGATGCTGGCGGAGTCCGGGAGACGGTAGGACTGAGCGACTTGAAATTGCTTAGAGAAGACTCCTGCCCCCACGACGCAGTCCATTTTGGACCCATCCGTTTAAAGCGAGATTATCCCCTGCTTACATGCGCTGCCGTCTCTCCATTCGCCTCTTGAAGGTAGGTGCACTTCATAGTTCTCGTCAAATTTCAAGGAAGGCGAGAGGTAGTCTGATGTTAGGTCTTCGTTTGAAAACCTGTTTAGGATGCCGCTGTGGCCATACTGTTTCACATTCCAGCAGCCGGACGCCCTAAGCCTTAGGGCTGCTCCAGTGGGCGTTACACGAATGTGAATGTCTAGCGGTAATTGGTCTAGGATGATGTTAAACGCGTCTGTCGGGCAGGATCTAAGTGCGCCATTTACGCCTCCGAATGCCGCCCGTTGTATCTTGTTTAGGTTATTGATGTTGTACTGTTTGTCTACGGCAGGCCACCAAACTAACGCCCCATACGATAGTATGGGTCTTACGACTGCTGTGTAGAGCCACATCATTATTTTTGGTTTTAAGCCCCAGTTCTTGCTGACTATTCTTTTGCAGGAGTAGTAGGCAATGTATGCTTTGTTTACTCTTTTCTCAACGCTCAGTTTCCAGTTGAGTTTGATATCTATTTCGACACCGAGGTACTTTACCCTCTGGGAGAGCGATAATTCAGTGCCGTTAAGTGAGGGTAGTCGGAATTGAGGGATTTTGGTTTTGTTGCTGAACAGTATCAGTTCCGTTTTACTCGGGTTGATGACTAGACCACTTGCAGGGGTCCAGGCCTGTAGCTTCCGGAGTGGCCTTGCCAGGATTCCGCTTAACGTGGAAGGGAACGGTCCCGATACTGCAATAACAACGTCGTCAGCATATGCTACTAACTTAACCCCATTTTTATTGAGCTCGAGAAGTATATCGTTCAGTGCGACCACCCACAGTAGCGGAGAGAGGACACCTGCCTGAGGTGTACCCCTGCTCACTGTTCTAGTTATTGTGGCTGATCCCATGTTCGCTTGTATATGCCTGTTCTCTAGCATCGATTGCGTCCATCCACAAATATTGCTGTCTATTCCAGCCTTTTGGAGGGATTTGACAATTGTGCCTGTTTCTATGTTGTTGAAAGCCCCCACGGTATACCTCCTATCTACGTTTTCCAAAATTATATACAGCCTATGCTGTAACCAGTGAATCCAAGAATCTACTGTGAAAATTTCATAAAGATCGGTTGAGTACCTTGGACGTCTATACACGCTTAAAATTTTATATAGCATGGGGGCGTGGCAGTTGAGTACTTTGGACGCCAGAAACACACATGTATTTTTATTTATAAGATTGCCCACATGGTAATAGTATGATCTTTACATGTCATAACTCCGACACAATTAACCAATTTACCACGACCGCTTTTACACAGCTGGGTATTTAATGGTCGGTTGCACCCAAACTTAGAATTCCTTACTTGTTTTGATGGGTTTTTAAAATAAAGCAATGGGTGATCAATCATTAGTAGAATTTGCCAAAAAATAATCAATCAAACAGGTAAGCATTACGACTGGTAATCATTACTTAACAGGTCTGGTCTTTAATAATTGAGTCCTTTCAAGTTGCCCACTTCATCTAATCTCTACACTTGTTCTGCTTAGATCGTGCAGATATATATATTCTTTAATGCATTTAAATTCTTCTGTTGACATTTCTCCCAACATTTTCTACCTAAAAATGCAATTATTTAAACATTTATTCTCAATTTCAGCAACCACTGACGTTAATACCTTTGATAAACATCACTTCGATGTTTGTAAATATTTCCATACAAATTACATCACATTTTCAAGCTTATGTGTACTTGGCAATAGTTTATCATCAGTAAAGGTATAAGCTTTAATTGAAAATGCAAATAGCCCAGCTAACTGATTGCACAGCAAATAACTAATTGAAAAACCGAATAAATAGAAATCCGTCAACAATGCTCATACGACCATAGCTCTTACTCTAGCACTGCGAATTATTTTAACTGTGTCGACCTACAATAACCGCTCAGGTTTTAAATTTTAGTTTGACACAAATGGAGCTTTAAGTTTTGAATTCATATTTGAAAAATTTAAAAGGAAGTACTCAAACCAAAGTAAATGAAAACGCTAGGTTAGTATAAGGGCTAAAAAGTTGCAAAACATGTTTTTGGAGTATATGTGCATTTAAAGATATTTTGCCATTCAAGCAAGTTAGAGAGATACTCAGCGTCAAAAATTAAGTTTGTATGGGAGTTTCTCTCTTTCTAAAAATTTGCATTTCTTTCCGTGAGTATGGTATTTATATCATATATCTCCTTAACAATTTTCAGGTCCCTGAATCCTTTTAGAGATATTCAACCCCTTCAATTTTTTCCTGTTTTTCTAAGCCTGTGTTTAGTAATTAGAAACTAGCAGCCGAAAGGAATTATTCAATTTAGTTCAGTAGTTTTCAAGTTTTAGCGTTACGAATAAGCCATTATTCATTTTTATATTTATAGATTAGGTGGCAACTCTGCTTGGAACTCGTTTATTGAAATACGAGGTAAAATGCCTTTCCTTTGATACGCATACCAAATTTTTCTTTTTAAATTCCAGATAAGGGCGAATACCGTAAAAACATCCTAAGTGCATAACACTTCAGTAAAAAAGCTGTCATATCACCTTATTGAAAAAGTTACTCCGAATAACTTAGGTCGTTTTAAGCTAAAGTAGTACACCTATAAAGAAAATTACAATAAGTATAAATGTAGATAAGAATCGTTGTGGTAATCCTCGCTAGAAAATGTAGAAATACGATGTAAAATATATTTCTTGTGATGCTCATATGGGCAAAGCTTTTTTCATTAAAAAAGATAAGTGGCAAACTCTATGCGGAAAAACTTAAGTGAGAGAGCTTACATTATAGTAGTTTACCTACGTATAAAAGGTCAAAGAAATCTGTTGATTCAATATGGAGGTATTAGCAAATGTGCAAAGAAATAAATGTAACATTATTATTATTATGTTTGTTGAAATACGAACTATTGGCCTATTTTAAAGATTTCATATATTTGGCAAGCCTGCTAAAACAGCGTAAGTGGCAGCACCTAAGTAGAAGAGCGAAGAATATAGCATATTACCTGTATTCTCGAGTTCATCCAAAGGTTTAAGTGTCAATCCTAGGTGGTAAAATTAAATATAAATTTTTGCGTTAAACATCGGCAGGAAAATAACTTTCGTTTGATACCCATATCAACATGTCCCACTTCATTACAAAAAAAATACTTGAGTACCAATTTATCGTGGAGTTTGATGTGTAACCATGTGTATCCTGTAAGGATTTCCCCTCCTTTCCTTTCCTTTCCTTTCTATTTATTTTTCTTCCCGTTATCATAGCTCCTTTGAATTAATTTAATTTCATTTAATTTGATTTTATTTTATATTATTTTATTTTAT
Organism: Merzomyia westermanni; assembly: GCA_949987695.1. Taxonomy (NCBI): domain Eukaryota; kingdom Metazoa; phylum Arthropoda; class Insecta; order Diptera; family Tephritidae; genus Merzomyia; species Merzomyia westermanni. Next base: position 196,837,374 of record OX465288.1, read on the forward strand.
TTTTGTTTTCATATTATTTTATTTTATTTTATTTTAATTCATACTATTTTATTGTATTTTATTTATTTTATTTTATTGTATTTTATTTTATTTTATTGTATTTTATTTTTTTATTTTATTTTATTTTGTTTTATTTTATTTTATTTCATATTATTTAATTTTATTTTATTTTAATTTACATTATTTTATTTTATTTTATTTTGTTTTATTTTATTTCATATTATTTAATTTTATTTTATTTTATTTTACATTATTTTATTTTATTTTATTTTATTTTATTTTATTTCATATTACTTAATTTTATTTTATTTTAATTTGTACTATTTTATTTAACATTATTTTATTTTATTTATTTTATTTAATTAAATTTTTTTTAAATTTTTTTATATTATTTTGTTTTACTTTATTTTATTTTATTTCATTTTATTTTATTTTATTTAACTTTATTTTATTTTATTTTATTTTACTTTACTTTATTTTATTTTGTTTTATTTTATTTTATTTTATTTTATTTTATTGTAATCTATTTTATTTTAGCTTTATTTTATTTTATTTTGGTTTTTCTTTTTTTATATTTTATTTTATTCCGTTTTTGTTTATTTTTTTTTTAATTTAAGTTAATTTTGTTTTATTTTATTTTGTTTTATTTCATTTTATTTTATTTTATTTTATGCTAATCTATTTTATTGTTGGTTTTATGGTCTGCTCATTTTTACATATTTTTGTAAGTTTAACGACCTCAAGACCAGTTGATAATAATTCCTAGTTTATTATTATTCTTTTTTTGATTAGAGGAAAAATTGAAAGCAACAAACATATACAGGGTATAGTTGTAGTACTATTTCGAAAACAGCCACGATTTCTCGTCAGACTAATTCGTATAGTTTTTGCTATTTCAGAGGATCTTGTGGAGAATCGAACCCACTCACTCTGATTGCAAGCGCTGCTGCCTAACCCATAGGCTATGCTGCGTGTAGTTTTGCAAGCTGCTTAATTCAAGTTTTCCTCTAATTGTGGTTTGTTATCTTGCCAACGGTATACACAATATTTTAGACATTCTGTCTATATGTAAATCATGTATGCTGGACTATGTTTTTGTACATTCTTCTTTCTATTTTTAAAAGATAGTTATTGTACATAACCGCATGCTCCGGTAAAAAATAATAATAATTAACTAAGAATTATTATCAACTGGTCTTGTTAGCATGTTAAACTTACAAAAATATGTTAATCTATTTTATTTTAGTGAGTAATTTTTTTGCATTTCATTTCATAAATATAACCACAAAGATTACACAAACGAAACAAACTAACTACCGACTTGAGTATTCTGGGCTAAAGTTAATTTAACTTGAATAATCACTTATTTTGTTTGCCTTCGTCTTTTGCCGATTGATGACATTCATCTTGCTTAGGCACGATTACCGAAGAATAACAATCAGGAGAGGATACACACACACCCACATAAGCAGAGCGTCACACCCTTATCAGCAAAGCAGTCAAACAAGTTTTATATACACAAGGCACAAACAGAAGCACGATTACAAGCAGCGCCAGAGGCACGGTTACATGCAGTGAGGCATGACTTTCCTAACTTTGCTGGAGTGCTCTACCGAGCCAAAAGATGTTTACACATCAAAATTCAGAGAGGTGGTAGCCCTATAAAAGCATCCCTAGTTCAGCACGCTGACAGGCATTTTTATAATGTAGATTATCATCTACTCACGAAGTTTCATGCAAATCGCTTGGGACCTTTAAAATTTTTAGGAGATATACAAATATATGTCAAGTTGCAGCTCTATCCATTAATTGTCAAGTATTTACCATTAGTTGCAACCCTATTACTCGTAAGCTGCAACTCTGCTTCATCTTTTTAAAATAACGCTTGACGCAATTCGTTCGTATCATGCGAAGTTAGTTACCGAGAAGTTGCGAAGGAACCACCAATTGTAACTAATTAATGTACAAACTGAATTCTTTTATTAAAAACGATAAATAAGTGGTTGTTGTGAATTACTTGTTTCTATGGAAATCTCCAATATCAATATCAGGTGTTATATATAATAATATAAAATAAATGCATACATTCAAACTTACATTTTCATGACCAAATAGGGATTGACATTTTATTTTTTGTTCAGCACAATCGACATACAGCAAAATATAAATAGCACTAAACAAACGTACAAAAACAACAGCCTGTTGTTGATTGTTGAAAAACGAATAGCCAATAAATGCGCTCGTGCTAGTTAACTGTGATTCGTTTGTACTCAGGGAGTGTAAGTGCAATATGGAGTAAACATGTGCCTCTAAAAATGCATTTAAATGAATGAAAGTGTCAACAACACCTGTCAATGTCCACAGTGAAGCACTAACGGGCAAACACTACACTAGCCAGGTGTAAATAGCTTTAAGAGGTACTTTGTCAAGTAGAAAATGTGTCAAGTGCCAAACTTTGAGTGCGCTAAAAATTTTTGCATTTCAAAGGTTTCACTATTGCTTTTACTTGAACTAGCACTGAATCAGCGCTTTGATGGTATAACTAGTGATTTAACTAATAACAATTAGCTCAAAGTAACCATGCAGCGGATTAATGGATTTAAAGTATATCTAAGAGCGGCAAGACAAGCGTGTTGTAAGACTAAAACCCAATAGCCGAAGGTTCAAGGGGTTAAGCGAACCATTCACAGCTTTAGTTGGGCTAATATCGGAAACATTTTGTCAAAGGATCATCCATATTCGTAACATTGCCTAAACCTTGGAGGAGAATTTTTGCGGTTACCTGGAAGGTTATCTAACCGAAAATCGTAACTGTTGGTAATGCAGTTCATGTAACCGCGATTCTAGCGTACATGTCAACGCTGTCAAAAGCAAAAAATGTGCAATAGAGAATAAAATGTAAACGCGAATAAAACTTCATGTAAAAAGTGCGTATATTGTTTATTAAATCTTGTGAACTAATATGTGTGCAAAATTTTCAGTATTTTCTCTCCACGTAAAAATTTACAAAACACGTTCGATTTTTCGCGGTTACGCGACATAACCACCTATTTCGGTGGTTACGAAATTGAACTGCAACTTAAGCCGGCAGAATACCAGTAAGTTTCCAAACTATTTTATTTGGAGGTAAAATGAATGTTGCTACCACACTAGAATTAGGGCGTTAGTAAAAATTGCAGTTTGCCTCCTCATCTAGTTTATTGTTCTTTCATACATTATCCTTAGCCCCGTTTATTTCAGAAGCTCATAAATAGAATATATCGATGGATGAGTACAAAATCGCCATATTTCAAAATACTTTAAAAGCGCGCTATCTATAAATTTTTTTGAATAACGCTTTTGGAATGCTCAGAGTTTTTGTTTATTTTCCGTAATACCTATTTTAAAGTTGGGCTCAAAAATGCCCTATCTGAACGAAATTTCAATACATATGCAGCTGAGATAAGGCGCTTTTGAACCAAGTAGTGAGATATAGCGCGATCTTCTAAACAGCATATATGCATATATTTCAGCAAAAAAATCTATCAGATTTGTAAAAGCCTGTAAACAGAATTTCCTCCGTTTTAGCAACTTAAAAAACGTATTTATTGGCAATAAAAAATTAAATCAATATTAAAAAATTAATCAATTATTGCTCACAATGGCAGGATTAACTATTTAAATAAAGTTGCTTTGTTATACATACATAAATCTACAATTATCAAACTATGTCAAAAGACAAAAAAGTGGAATCTTGAGTGCTATTTCCACTGGAAATTAAAGAAAGCACATGAAAACATAATTTTTCCTACATTGAGGGGCACCCTAATAAATATATATCTATGCCATATTTAGTTACTTACCGACAGTTGTTGTTTTTGTTGTTGCAATAACTGTTGTAATTGTTGCTGCTTAAGTTGATCCTGCTTTTGTTGCTGATGTGCAAGGCTATTTCGTGCCGGGTCATATTGAGCGGCAATGTGTGCTGCTGCGCTTAAAGCCTCCGCTGATGATTGTTGTGCATGTGGCGGTGGGAGAGCATAAGCTGGCTTTGGTGCAGATTGTGATTGGAGTGGACTTTTTAATTTTGTTGCGAATACACTATAGATAACAACAAACAACAACAAAACGAAATATGTAAAAACATGTTAAATTAAAGTATAATGAATTATGAAGGAAGGCATTCACCAACAGAGGATCCACGCATAAAACAGGTAGTTATGTGCATCTACTTATATATTTTGATGCAAGTACATTAGACTGGGCAAACTTTTTTTTGGTGAAAATTATTTTTTTTTTCGGTATTCAGATTTAAATTAAAATTTTTAGAGTTCTATCATTTCTAATGTAGATTTTTTAGGACTGATATCTACTTTGCTTAAAAACGGCTAAACCATTGTAGTCAAAGAAATATAGTGGCACAAAGTCCTGAAAAACAATATCAATATATGTGGTTTACAAAAAAAAAAAATATTTTTCCCGGTCTAATATTTGATGTATTAAATAAACTAAGCTTTGGGGCTATAAGCGTCTTAAGTTAACAAAACATCAGGTATTTACAAGTGTTGTTATATGAAGGAGAGCAATAACATTCCTCCTACTAAGGACCATCTTGTCTCAGTGATGAGGGTCCTCATGGAGTGATAAGATGATGAATGACAAGCGTATGATAAATAATAATGATGGACACACAAAGGGAAGGTAAGTGCAATTATGTGAAATTTTGATTAAATACAAACACAAATGTTGTGCTTTGTCCTGTGAGGTCAGATGACGTTGTAAGTTTAGTTTTTTTTGATACTTGTTGTGTTGACGTCAAATTTATTGGTGCTAGTAGGAATCAAATTAATGTAGTTGCTTGAAAATTGCATTGCAAAAAATATTATCTAAAAGCTTTTAAAGAAGAAACAAGTAAGGAAGTCTAAGTTCGGGTGCAACCAACCATTATATACCTAGCAGTGATCTATTATGGCCTACCAATTTACGCAGGTCTATTTTAAAACTTTTCAGTTCGTATTATAAAGCCCGCTGATTGTTTTCAATAAAAACACATCTGTAATGAGTTTTGAGGGGTAAATTAATTTATTTGCATGTACATTTTATGCTTGCAAAATTTTGCGTTTAAATAGATAGACGGACAGACAGAGAGACGGACGTGGCTAAATCGACACAGCTTATCCTCCTTATTGGCCTATCTCTTCTTCTTCTCATACTTACAAACATTTCATGTTCATAAAAAGTATAAAAATCCAAAAAGATATATAACTTCGCTATTGCAGTACGATATTTACTAGTTGCCCGGATATTTTGCTTGTGTGTTATCCGATTTTCCTAATTTTTGGCAGGAGTATACTACATACTTTTGAGAAGCAGCTGACCAATTTTCATTGAAATATCTAGTCCAACCTACAACCAATCGCCTTTGAAAATAGGTGAATTTTTATGCTGGAAAGTGGGGGGCGCCACGCCTACTTTTAATTTTTTGCGGTCGAGTTTTGCCTAAAAAGCTTATTATGTGTGCAAGATCTTATTGATATAGATTGCATAGTTATAGAAATATCAAGTTTTACATTTTACAAACAAATTTTTCAGAACTATGTTAAAATACTGGGCGTGGCCGTTGACCGATTTTGCCTGTTTTTCGACAAACAGTAACCTTTATATATTTAGCATTCTCGCAAAATATCGTTTCGATAAATCAATTTTTGCCGGAGTTATGACATATGAAGTTTTGTGGAATTATCTACTATAAAAGGGGCGCGGCCATTCCCATTTTCGCGTCCACTTTTAAAGTGAAATAGAAATGATATAAAGCTATTCTACGCAAAGTTCTTGCCTATCCAAAATCTTTCTTATAAAAGTGGGCGTGGACCTTAACCGATGTCGCCCATTTTTTCCGGAACATTCCTTGTATTAATATAAATATGTGTGCTGAATTTCGTTTCGATATCTTGAATGGTTTTTGATTTATGATTATTAGTATTTTTAAATTTGACTTAATCAAAAGTGGGCGGTGCCATGCCCATTTCAAAAATTGTTTGAAAAATTTATTTTCTGCCTTAACGTTAATGCATACACTAAATTTTATCCTTATAAGTGAATTATGTACTGAATAATCACTTTTTCCAAGTGAACAAGTTCCAAAAAACAATTGCAGTTGATCGCGAAAATATCTCGAAAAAGTCCTAAAAACCATTCTGAAAAAGTTCCGCAAAATCTTTAAAATAATCTCGAAACAGTACCTAATAGTCCCAAAGTGGTCCCGATAGAAATCCCAAATCGATCCAGCAATAATTCCGAAATGATACGAAAAAAGTCTCAAAATCAGCTAAAAAAATTCCCGAAAACAAATCTGAAATTATCCTGAAATAGTCCCGAAGTGGTTTCGAAAAAGTTCAGAAAGCAATCCCACATTGATCCCGAAAAAGTCCTGAAATTTTTCCGAAAGAGTCCCAAAATGGTCCTGGTAAAGATTATTTTACGCTCAATCAAAAACTTTGCACGGCATAAACCATTTGTGTTATCGAAATGAAGGTTAACCAGTATATTACCCCGGGTAACTTATTGAGCGATATCTAAAGTCCTCAATTATCTAGCAATATAAATAAAAATGTTAATAATAATAATCATTTTTCACTTTTTGAATTTTTATGAAAATTATTATTGTTTTTATTTTTTTAATAATCATTTTTAATTAATTATTAAACTTTTTTTTTTAATTGAATAGAGTAGGAAAAAATGTTTAGAGACAACCGCCATAGCTATTCTTATAGACCCATTTCCAATCAATAAAACAATAAAAATTCAAAAAGTGAACAATTATTATTCTTGGCCTTGAGCTCGTTTCATGAACACTTGAATATGCACAGGCCGTAAATCAACAAAAATTGTTAGTATAAAAAAGTAATAAATAAAAATAGTTTACGTTCGATTTTTATAAATACGAAATGTACATATAAAATTCCATAAAAATCTTTTAAGCAGTTCAAAGAAATAAAATTTACAACTCGCTTAAGATAGAGGTCATAGGGCGTACCTAAATATCAGATTCAGTGTAGATGTATTTTGTTAACTATATAAATGGTAGTGCTTTTAGAAATACTTATTTAAAATAAGGAAAGTGCTTCCTATCGTTTTAATTTAAAAAAAATTTATTTCACCTTTGTTTAGAATCAATATCGCCATTTAAGAATGGATTAAAACTATGACTAGTGGCGTGTGGTTTTTGTAGGTTATGTGTTTGTTGTTGTTTTTGTTGTGTCTTCAGTTTTTGTTGTACTAGCAATTGTTGCTGTTGTAATTGCAATTTCTGTTGTTGTACAAGTGATGGAGGTCGCTGTTGTTGTGTGGGTGTTTGATGTTGTTGTTTTTGCGGTGTTACCGGCCGATACCTTTGAGGTTGCTTTTTATGTTGTTGTGAGAGGGTTGGCTGTGTGGTGCCCAAACCCCAAATAAGTATTTCATTGGCATCTTTGTCTGGATTGGGTTTGAACAAACTTGAATTTTCATCAACTTGTGCAGCACGATTTATGTCACCAATGTAACTGTAACAACGACATGAAATGAAAGAGAAAAGAAAGGAGACAAAACAATGTATGATGTTGTAGTGTATGTTTGAATGATTGCGCTTTACATGAACTGAGGGCTATGAGAGAAATGAGTAAAGGTGATGTTGGTCTTGAATATTTACAAAACTGAAACTATTTTTAGTAAACATAAATATAAATATGTTTTGTTTGTTGATTGATATAAAAGATCAACCAACAAACCAAACATAAAAATTTGAGCACTGCTCCAACAACAATTACCATAAATATAAATAAATGAACAAGTTTTCGCTTTTTAATTTTGTGAAAAACCTTTTATCTCCATCTGTTTATAAAGGTTAGGGGCCTTAAAGATACTAGAAGTTCTTCAAAACAAAAATGAGGTTTTTAAACTGGAACAATCCCTTTTGATCCATTATTTTTTCAAAAATTAAATGTTATGTAAAAACTTTTAAAAATGAAATTAAAATTTTATTTTGTTTATAACTTACAAAATCTGGGAAGATGGGATATCCATATATCTTTCTTTTCACTTTGATTAACGCTTTTAATATTCAACTTACTCTGATCCGAGACCTGGTCCTGAATTTTCCCAATTCCCTTCATCATGCTGCAAAGAGTATGGACCATAGTTTTCGTGTATCGGTGCACTATGCAGATAGGCTGAGGGATGGCCTTTCGGTGGATGTGTATAAATTATTTCAGGTATTGTATGATGCTCGGGCGCATGCCAAGCGGGCACAACCTATGAAATAGAAATATAAAAGAAAAGAAAGGAGATAAAAGAGAAATTAAAATAATAAAAAAAAAACATAAATAAGAAAAGCATAGTGGAATAACAAGGTGAAAAAAACTGTCAGCTGTCTTGCCATAACACACTAAAGGATATTTCTGATAGTTCATGGAATCTAAGTGTTCTGTGCTCAATTCAACCGGACTATCGCGGAATCAGCCTTTCGAATACCGCATATAAGATCCAATCAAACGTATTGTGTGTATGAATGAAACCTGGCGTGAACATGCGGATTAGGCTTTATCAGTGTTGCTTCAGAACTGGTAAATGCAGCATTCACCAGATTTTTACAATACGCCAAATCTTGGGAAAAATCCGTGAGAAAATAATCGGCACACATCATGACTTTATTGATTTTAATGACGCTTTCGATAGCACGAAAAGGAGCTGCCTATAGGCCGCTATGTCTGAATTATAAAATTATACGGCTGTGCAAAATGACTTTGAGCAACATCACCAGTTCCGCCAAAACAATATTTTATGACAGCGTGCAACTGTTGGCGTATGCGGACGACTTTGATATAATTGGTCTTAACAACCGCGCCGTTACTTCTGCCAACTAGAAAAAGTAGCGGAAAAAAGGCAAAGAGTTAGCGCATTTACGTTTTGGCAAGCACGGTCCCTATTGGCATTCATAATTTCGAAATAGTAAAGGTCCTCGTTACCAGGGAACCAGCATTAGAAGCAACAAAAATGTCAGCATAGAAATCCAACGAAAAATCACTCTTGCAAATAAAAGCTACTTGCGTTGTCAACTATCTGATTTGTTGAAATAAAATGGGGTATGCTAATACGGGTGTCAAATAGAATGTATTTTGAGTCAACAAAAATATTTGATTCTTTTGCTTATCCGATCGCAGTAGAGACAGGCATCATCATTTTATTAATCCCGGAGTACGCCCTTGCGAGTATTGGATTACTCCCTATACTTTTGTGTATTACAAGATATAATTTTGTATACTCCCTTTCAACATTGCATGTCCTAGGGGGGCGCGAGTAATAGAAAAATCCTCATTCACCTCCCAAAAAACAATAATGGAGTGTTTGTTATTACTTCTTTATGAATCGCAATCGAGTAGTCGGGGAGTTTTGAAGAGTTTTAGAAAACCTCCCAGGAGACTAATGCGGACGACATTCCACATTCCTTCTAAACGACCAATAAAATATCTTTGTAGAATCATGCCTCAGATTTTACTTTTTTTTTTAAATTTTTTTTTTCCATTTGTTGAAAATTTTGTTTCTTTTGTTGGCAGAGAAATTCGGCTTACTTAAAAGGGTTTTAGCTTGGAGTAGAAGTTGGAGAAATCTTTACTTTCGCTCCAAAAATATATAGAAGGGAGTAATCGTTTATTAATAACTTGAGTGTAGAAATCTTTGTTATTGATCTGAAAGGATGTTAAGGGGAGTTGTGCTCCACAAAGAGTAGCATAGACGAAAAAAAATATCTTCTATTGTACCAAAAGGATGTCAACAAGAGTACTCTCTTATTCATCGCGTGGGGAGATCTCGCTTTATGTTCTACTGGGATATTAACTAGACTGTTAAATCAGCAGCTCTCCTACTTAAGTGTTGGCACTTAGGATGTGCTTTCTCAATAAGTAGCTAAAAAAAACTAATTTATGAGGCAACCTCTATTAATGAAGAGCAAAGCCCTGAAATATTGAACCGAAAACCCCTTTCAACTTAAGCATCAAATTTGAAGGTGGGCACAGATAACTAAAAATTTTCGACGCCGTCCAATGCACATATGTTTACATTACAAAGTTCAAATCAGTTGTACGCATACAAGAAGCATATTTATTCACATAGAAAGTATGCATACTGAATAGTTCTTTGCATGCATGAAAAGCACGCTTTATTAGTGAAAAGTAATTTAATTTGAAAACTATACACATTATTGAGTTGTACTTCACGTACATAGTTGAGTACTTTTAGATTTTTCTTTGTATTTTGAAAAAAAAAAAAATTATTTACATTTTTTAAATAAAAATAAAATGTATATAGTTACATATAAGGAAATATTCCATAATGGAGGAGATTTCCTGGGCATGTCTTATGTCATATGTCTCAATTGATGGTAGTGACTAATTGAGTGTATGCACAATTTTAATCCATCTACCTTAGGAATATGGTGCTGTAGGAATAGAAATATTATTTATTTATCATGCATTACCAATACCTTTTCATCAATGCAGAATTAGTGCTTCTGTACGTATATATCATGTTTATGTACTAGGGTGTTTAGATTTAAAGCAGATACATCCATACAGAAGTAGTACAAAAGAAGGGATCGCGTATGTATACTAGGGTGGGTCGATTTGTATGGACGAGAGTTAACCGATATCGCGCCATCGATTTTTCGATAGGTTTTGGGCTCAGGGAAAAAAGGTTTCACTACGCATACCCAAAACAGTAATTTTCGAGCCTGCGAAATTTCATTTTTTTTTTACTTTTTTCGACTTTGATTTTTAAGGTTTTTTTCATGACCTACTAAAAAAATTTTCATTTGATTTTAAAATTTTCATGTATACCCTGTCCGACCCAAAAATGTCCGCTAAAAACGTTGGCGATAATAGTTTTTTGAAAAAAAAAAAAATATTTTTTGGGTTTGGGGAGTGTTTTGGTCAAAAAATGTATCCTTTCGCCATTTTTTTAAGGGTTTTTCAGCTTACATGCAAAAATGTTTTTGATGAAAACGAATTTGTCTCATATTTCCTGTCCCACTTAAAATTATGCGCTAAAAACGTTAGCGATAAAAGTTTTTTGAAAACAAATTTTATTTTATCCCAAAACCCGAAAATAAAACACACGGACATTTTTGGGTCGGACAGGGTATACATGCAAATTTTAAAATCAAATGAACATTTTTTTAGTAGGTCATGAAAAAAACCTTAAAAATTAAAGTCCAAGAAAGTAAAACAAAAATAAAATTTCGCAGGCTCGAAAATTATTTTTTTGGGTATGCGTAGTGGAACTTTTTTTTCCTGAGCCCAAAACCTATCGAAAAATCGATGGCGCGATATCGGTTAACAAATCGACCCAGTCTAATGTATACTCCCTGAGAAACAACAAGTGTAAAATGGAAATGAACGAGCATTTATTCTGCCGCATGCATATGTTTGCAACTAGGTGAAAATACAAATCTCAAGCAGAAATCGATTTGAAATGGAAATTCACATAACTCATTAAAAGTTTGTTAATATAAGAAGTATGTTTGCACTTGTTTTATTCTTCTAAAGTAAATTGGCTTGCATCTTACATTCCATCATGGGAGAGGAGTTCTAAAACTTTACTCATGGGATGAGTTGGTGGTTTTCATTTAGTGAATAGCACGCGATTGTTGCAAAAGGGGTTAAACGAAATTTTTTGAGAAATCGTTATTTGAAAAACGCATATGTATGTACATCGAAGATAAGCGGAACATCAGCATTTTTCAAAAAAGCCCTGTTTGAACAAACATTCAAACAAATTTTTAACTGAGATAAGGCGTTTTTGAAACAAAGTCTGAGCTAGGGCATTCTTCTTTGAAATATTACTCAGATTACATCTCAATTATTTCCAGCACTAATTTGAGGAACATCTTAAGAGAAACTGTGTCTGAACTGTGCAAAGTCTCGGGTGTTGTGCGCGAGTTGTGGTCCATCATGAAATCAACAAGGTGATCTACTCGAAGACTTTGTTGCATACAGTGTATCGATGGCTTGGTAATAAAAATCTAAAAACTAGTGAGTACAGAATTCCTTCAAAGCGTCTTTCCTTAAAGCGGACTTACGCAGTACGTGTTTTACCCTTAAACGATAAATTTAGTACTTTGCACTCATACTATTAGCATCCATTTAATACTACTTACCGTATGATGATGATTTATTAAATGATGATGATGATGATATTTCGTAGAATGATATGTCTGTTGATAGTACGAGCATAATTTGAAAAGATGTGACAGCGCTGGGAAGAGGAAGAGTAGCAATTTGAGCAGCAACTTTTTAGCAGCGCCAACGCCGATTATGAATGGCAGTAGCCAAAATAATTTGATTTTAATTATTTTTATAATAAGCAAAAGCGCCAAGAATGATAATAATAATTTGCTGCGTAAAAATTTTTCTATAAATAAATTAAAGACAAATTTAAAAAAAAAGATAAATAAATAAATAGAAGTGCAAAACAGAAAAAGGGTGCTTTTAATGAATAACTAAAAATTGCTTGTTAAAAAAAAACCATTAATTATTTGGGTTAAATTTAATAAAATAATAATGACCCCTTAGTATCAAACATCTTTATTTTAATTTCTTCACTTACGTATTTTTTTCATAATTATTTTTCCCGCCAAACGTGCTTCCACTTCTTGTTTCGGTATTAATTCCAATTTCGCGATAATGCCATTGCCTTCAAATGAACGCGGTGAAATACGAAAGGTGGCGCCATCGAACATCACATCTGGCAACTTCACTTCCAGATCGTGAGTCATAGCGAATTTTACGCTTTTGCTGTAAAGCGCATTCGTAACTTCTTCAATGGGCGTTTCGGCTGCCCCCGCTGTGAAAAAAAAAATTTAATTGTTATATGTATTTGTAAAAAGAAAATAATAGCTATATATTAATATAAATAATAATAACTATGTATTATACAAATTAATGGGAGATAATATCAATGTATGTTTTCAAAAATATATATTTTGAGTTCTGCGGCACCTCAGTGTATAGTTAGTTTGATTTTCGTATGAAAGTGCTTAGCGTGAAGATGAGCAATAGGCTAGAATTTTTTTTTATAAAACTTGCCACCTGTTCCTTAATTAATTTTCAATGTACTAATTGTACTAATGTATTTATTATTAAGTATTAGAACGTATGACATTTATAAAAGGGGTTGCCAACTGTTTAAAAAACTCCGTTTTACTATATGTCATCTTTGTTTTTCAAATCTAAGATGCCAGGTTAAAGTTCTTGTTCCATTGACGGAAAACAAAACAAGTTGCCACCTGGAAAAAACCAATTTTTACGGTAAAGTTACCTGCAAGGTATTATATGACCTAATTTTTGTAACAAGGGTTGCCACCTGTTTTAAAAATTATATTTAATGTGTTCAAAAATTTATAACTCAAGAACGGTTTGACCAAGTTTTAAAATTTTTGTATTTTATCTAATTTGTTAGGATAAGAAATATGATAAATATCAAAATTTATAATATTTGTGAGAAGGGTTGGCAACTCTTCAAAAAAAATTCTTTTTACTGCATAGTGCCTTTGATTGTTTAGTTTGTGGTGTCATACGGAAATTCCTGGCTCATTGTAGGAAATGATAAGATATCGTTCAAAAACAAACGTCGGCATCTGTTCAAAAATCAACTTTTTCTGTATAGTTAATAACAGTCGATTATTTCGTAAGCACTTAGCGATTTGTGAATGAAAAAACTAATCGAATTTTGTTTTCAAAATTTGAAATTTCCTTTAAAATTCAAATGTGAAATTGAGGCTTGCTAGATAGCAACGCTTATTACTTTTTCTGGTTGCTTATTTTCTTGTTGATTTCAATTCCAAAATTTTCTTAGATAAGCAGAAAAAATTTGATGTAGTTTCGATATAACTTATAAAAAACGGCCAGTAATGAACAAAACGAATTTAATTTAAAATTTTCTTCTGCACAGTAAAATATTAAAAGACGATTCGAAAAATATTGCTTAGCAATTTAATAAATATTCGTACACATGTAATTTTGTTCAAGTTATTACTCCCAGAATGGTTTTTTTTTCTTTTAAAGAGAGTTATCGCTCAAATTATGATGCGACTAAAGAAACAAACATTTAGGACACCCCGTATAGAAGTCCAAAAAAACGAGATCACCAAGTACTTCTAATTTTGTATCCTGCACATAAATTCAATCAAATTATCGTTATTTTTTTTAATTTTATTTCATTTAATTTTACTTAGTTTAATTTAATTTAATTTTGTTTTATTTAATTTAATTTAATTGAGTTAAATTTAATTTAAATTTTAATTTGTTTTATTTAATTTAATTTATTATTTTAATTTAATTTTCTGTAATTTAACTTAATTTAATTTAATTTTATTTTATTTTATTTTATCTTATTTTATTTTATTTTATTTTATTTTATTTTATTTTATTTTATTTTATTTTGTTTTATATTTATTTGTTTTAATTTATTTCACATGGTTTAGGTTTACTTTGCTTATTGGGATGGAATCAACATTCACAACACATTACCTTTCATGCTTATTACACTTCTTAAATAAATTTTCTGGAATAACTTTAAGTTAATCTCATTTCAGAGAAAAATTTACAGCTCCTCTTCAACCCCGTTATCATCAATACGGCACAATATCTTTTACTTCTTGCCAATTTAATTTAGTTAGATTTAATTTAATTTGATTTTATTTTATCTTATCTTATTTTATTTTATTTTTTTTCTTTTGTTTTATTTTTTTTTTCTTTTGTTTTAATTTATTTCACATTATGCAAATTAAAAATCATCATAAACGATGTTTATTTCAGTAAGTTTGAAGTTTGGCTTAGGTTTGCTTTGCTTATTGGGATGGAATCAACATTCACAACACATTACCTTTCATGCTTATTACACTTCTTAAATAAATTTTCTGGAATAACTTTAAGTTAATCTCATTTCAGAGAAAAATTTACAGCTCCCCTTTAACCCCTTTATTCTTAATACGGCACAATATCTTGCCAATGTTTTCTGGCCAAACCACAAATCGGTTTACTTTCACTTGCCAAAATAAAGTGCCTCGTCATGTCTTTTCCCTTCCACATGCGAAATATGTGTTTACATATTTGTTGGAATAACTTAATTACCCTACATAATGCAGAGAACATGGTGTTAATATGTTTATTTATCTCATAGATTGGCAGCTTAATAGCTTAACTAAATGTTGGCTTTAGTAGACTCTGCACATAGTCTGTCGATGCAATTAATTTCACTCGTGAGGGCATTTTCGGTATTAATTAGCACTAATAGCTCAATTTATGACGGTGAAGTAGACAGATGTGGTATGAACCCCGCAGTCTAACAAACTAATTGTGAACTTTTTCAAATAGTATGAACATCAAGTCGAACTAGCCAACTCTTTTCATCCTATAAAACAATTGGTATTTTAGCAAAGCGAAAACCCAATGGCTTCGTTGGATAGGCGCTGTTGTGCTAATGAGTGAGTAAGCTCCGACCCCTAGGGTATTCTTATGAGCAACCGAAGTGGAAGCAGAGGAAAAGGGAGACCACCACTTCGATGTTAAGACCAAGAGAGAAGAAACAACTGGAGCTCTATATTAAAAGACGGTTAAGCGCTATTTAAAAAAGAGAGCAAAAGATCTTCTATGAGATGTCATATTTCGGCCAGTAATATACCATTCTTACACCAAAAAATAAAAGATCAATATTAGTTCAATCATTTTAAAGTGCGAAAAAAATGTTAATGCCTCTAGGAATATGTAGGCAGCCCACATGGGAGACGTCAGAGGTGTGTGCTCTGCTGTTGCAAAAATATTATATAAAACATGAGTTCTCCAAACTCTGGTCACTGCAGTATTCTCAGGTGCTCTCAACTTATATTTCACATCTTCTCCTTAGGATTGGGTGAAATAACCTAGAAGGTTCCATTGGCTTGCGCGACAGTCGAGATGGTGTTGCTGACCTACCACACCGAAGGTTCCAAGTTCAAGTGATGGGATAAGTAACACCAAAAATTTGGAAAGGTTTTTTTTTTTCAAAACTAGGTCACCCCTGGGATAGTCGTGGACAGTGCTCTGAGGATGTATCCTAGGAGGATGCGACTAATGCCAGTTCTGATCACTTTGTATGGGTTGAACTGTTCACATTTGTTTGAGCATGTCCTATGGAGAGACCAATTGTAACCATTTATACTCGAACGGGTACGAAAGGACTAATTCACTGTCTACCCAAACGGGTACTTTTAATTCATATAAGTATGCCACAGAAACTAAAACTGACTTACATCCACATGAGTATGATACACAAATAAATAGTTTCTTATGTATATTGTATTATAGCCAACTGTAGACTAAATTAATCGCGGATCGCTCTCTTTAGAGAGTACCCACAGGATTTCTTGCAGGGTAATGCTCGAGAGCCTAAAAGTATTCTAACACAATTCCTTTCTACTAATCGACTTCCTTTGTAGCTCCGATTCCACACGATCGGTACATAAATTGGAAACAAAATTTTAAATCAAGCGCAAGTTTCAATATCTCAAAACCGGCCTCGAGGCTCTGTAACATTCTTACGCTTCAATGTGATCCAAGTTCTTAAAAAGTAACTTTGGAGTTTATTGCAAAATCCCCCCATCTAGTTTAAAGTGCATGGCTTATTATTCAATACATTCTTGTAACCTCCATCTTCATAACGTTCATTGCAGACAAAGTCACTTTCCTTTTCATCTCAATTTCATATTCACAATATGCTACATGTTATTTGTTATTGTTTTTTATGTTAATGCTATTATTATGCTTTTTCGCTTCTCACAACACATACGTAAATAAGTATAAACATACGTACTCATGTATGTACTTTTACAAATGTAACCATTTATTAGAGATGCCCACAGGAAATGAGTGACATGGCCGGTTTTATCAAGTTATTTGGAAATTCATTGGTTGTATGATACAAAAGTTTTCACACGGCATTTCCGCAGGTTTGGAAAACTAATCGCTTTTTAATTTCTTAAAAAATAATTGTGCCTTAAGTCGAATCGGACTGGATCCCGAAAATAATTTACCATTGATTGTTAACAAAAAAGCATAGAAAGTGCTCTCGCATAACTTTCACAAAACTGATTTTCTGCAGCAGATACACATTAGCTGAAGACAGGCAGAATGGAAACACTGAATTTGAAAGTCGGGACTGGCTAGAGCCGCATTAAGTCCCACTCTCATCTCTTATATAATTCCTGTCACAAAGAGTTTGTTATACATGTATGTATTTGTAAATTAGTTTCGATGTGAATGCTTAAATACGTGATGACTCAATTCAAATCTTCTTTAAAGCTTTTTTTATTATATTTATTTATTTTGTATTTATTATTCGCATAAAAGCTTTAACAGAAACTCACTTTTACTATAAAACTTTCACTTATCATCAGATAAATTTCAACAGTTGCGCTCGCAGAAATAGCACGCTGTTTTTACCTGCTTTTTGGTTATAAACTGATTGAAAATTGCCTACGGATTTAATAGAAAAAAAAAATTAGGCCTGCGAATGGTATTTATGATCGTTAAAAAAATGTTTTATATGGGTGCGTATTTTCCCAGCTACTACAATGTCACATTGTCAAATAGTTGAAATTGACCCCTTCCGATTTGAATTAGTGAAATTTGGTGCGCAGTTTCCGTTTATCATGAAACAAAAGTCTGCCAAAGAAAAAAAAAGAAAACATTTTATTTTATTCGAAAGTTATGGGAATTCAAAATTTTACGTTTTCCTCTTTTTTTTGTTTGTGAGGATTATTATTCTAATATTTCGGAGACTACTGTAGCTAAAAACATAAAGTTTGGGACTTGCAAAGGGGGTGCTTACAGATAAAAAAAAGAGTTTTGGAAAAAAAGTTTACAATTTCCAATTTTAGAAAATTTTCAATTTGTCGAAATCGGAAAAATTAAAGTTGGCCATTAAATTTTGGACACATTTTTTTTGTATTCCTCTGCTATATCTAAAGATTTAATGAAATTTTCAGAAGTTTGGTATTTTTTTTTTCAAAATATGAATTTTGGAATTTTGGCCACCATTTTTTGTTTTAGTTTTTTTTAAGTCGACTAGAAGAGTTTAATGGAGGATGGGGCCGTGTGCAGAAGTCCACGCAAGTGGGGAAAGTTTCTGATCGCCATTCACCTGGGAATGGGCAGAGCGATTCTTTTGCATGCGATTCAAGCAGCTCACTACTTCCGGGCTTTGCGCCCAAGTATCCTCTGGGTAACCACCGAACACCCGTTTGGTGGTGAGCTAAACGTGAAAAGGCGACAACCTGGTAAGGCCACTCCGACATAATCGGTTTAAGGGCTTGCTGGGGGGTTCAAACAGCAGCGTCTGATCACCATGTGGTGCGGCTGCAAGCGGGCGTCTGTCTTGGATCAAGCGGCTCGCTATACAAACGTGTAATAGAATTCAACCTCCCGTGAAACAGGTTGTGTTGGGTTTGGGAGCCACCACATAAAACAACGTTCCAATGAAATTCAACAACAAAGCCTTTTGGCGAGCTATGTTGGACGGTCAAAATCGACCAGGCGGTTAGATGACCATTTAAAGAAGAAGAAGAAAAAGAGTTTAATCAGTTAAACACAAAATAACTAAATTTTGATAGCTAAACTTTTTTTCGTTTCTTACAAAAACAAAAAATATTATAAATTTCTTTTTTTACATTCCACCAGCACGAAAAAATAATTCCGGTGATCAAAATTAACTAATTTTGTGTATAACTAATTGAACTCGACTAGAAACTTAAAAAAAACCGAAAAAAAAAATTCAAAAATTCATATTTTGAAAAAAAAAACTTCTGAAAATTTCAGGATATCTATAGATATATTTACAAGAGGAAAAATGCAAAAAATGGTTAACTTAAATTTTTCTGATTTCGAAAATTTAACATTTTCTAAAATTAGAAGTTTAAAATTTTTTTTTCCAAAACTCTTTTTTCGTACCACCAAGTACACCCCTTGCATGTCCCAAACTTTATATTTTTAACTAAAATAGTTTCGAAAAAAAAATTATCTTTACAAAATAATAAATAAAAAATAATAATAATAATTATTATTATTATTATTATTATTATATGGGTCCGAGAGCACCTCATTGCCGTGATATTTGAGGCGGGCTAGCATCAGCAAATAGTTTTACGAAATTTACAAGAAAATTAAAAAATCTGTTAAAAAATAATTTTAAAAAATTTATCTGCAGCGGATTCTTTTTCGGAAGCTTTTAGCGACTTATGAATAAAATATAAAAATAAAATTTTGTTTCAGAATTTGAAATTTTGCCTTGAAATAGCTCTCAAATTGTAAACCTTTATAATTTTTTCTGTTTGCTTATTTTTTTGGTGTTATTAATTCTAAAATATTTCAGCCCAGCAGAAAAGGTTGTATCTAGCATCAAAATGACGAATTAAAAACGGCCTATGTTATAAGAAATTCGCGTGTTCAAAAAATAATTGAGTTTTTCGGATCAATTTTTACAATTTGTTACCTCAATAAAAAGGGAAAGCATCTAGTGTGCTATTTATGTGAGCGTCACTGTGCGTACTTAAGCATACATACATGCAGCTGTGTTCAATATAATAGTAGTGTAATTAAAATGTATATCGTTCTACGAAATAAGAAGAAGCTGTGACTGTAATAATTCTCATTTAAAACATAATTAAACTTGAAAAAAGGCCATCAAAATCATCAAATTTTTAGGCAGGTTCGCTAAAAAGTTTTTGAGTAAGCAGTTTTTTAGACCAATCAACTTTAGTATAAAATTATGCAAGATAGAACTCGGTCAAAAATTTCCCTGAAATTCTAAATTTTTTTCGTCAGAGGTGTTCGCTAATTCCTTCCATGCAACGCATAAAGAAAATTTAATTTTGTATGGAAATAAATACCCAACGTCCTTGACAAAAAAATTCTAAAAATTCAGGGGAAATTTTAAGTTACTTCCAAATTGCCCATTATTGTGCTAAAATTGAATGAGCTATAAAATTGCTAATTCAAAAATTTTCTAAAAATTCTGCACAAAGAAATTGAAATTTGCATGTAATTTTTTAAAATTTTAATTAACTTTCCTGAACTTTGTGTAAACTTTGAAATTTGTTTTTATGTGGTTTCTGTTATGGAATTCGATATATTTTAAATGAAAATTTCTAAAAACACATCTTCTCATTTCGTCGAACGATATCTAATTTAATTTCACTTCTATTATATTGAACACAACTGTATATTCAAGTCTGCTTGTTTGGCTAATGCACGTTGTTAACCTTTTATATGCGAGTATGTATGAATGCCACAGCTATTGGATAGTGTGAAGCTAGCTTTAAGCAATAAAGCCAAAGAGTGTAAATATCGAGATGAGTGCGTGTGAAATTCTTCGAAAATACTTTTTATATATGCATACATACATATATTTTGTGCTTGTACAAGAACAGATTTACTTTTTTTTAATTTCTTCGCCTACTTTCTGGCGCTTTTTTTCATTCTAGAATAAAACTTGGTTTTTTGTTTATACATACAAGGTGGCGCAAAAGTAAGCTTCCGATGTTCAGCATATCGGTTGTGGCACGTGCAGTGTGTGCTGTTGCACCGTCTTGTTGGAACCACATGTTTTCCAATCCCAATTCATCAAGTTGCGGCAAAAAGAACTCGTTGATCATTGCTCTGTAGCGCTCACCATTCACAGTAACCGTTTGGCCCCGACCGATTATTGGTCAAATAAATAGTCAGCAATATTTCGCGTTCTGGAGCAGTGTAGCGTAACATTGTTTATTAACGTGTATTTCGCATGTGTTTACTACACAAATGTCAAAACAGAACTGACTTTAGGGGCCAATCGCAAAATTTATAGCATTTTCTGATAGGAGGATTACTTTTGCGCAGTAACCGTTTTTCACCGACCTAAATAAATAGTCAGCAATATTCCGCGTTCTGGAGCAGTGTAGCGTAACATTGTTTATTAACGTGTATTTCGCATGTGTTTACTACACAAATGTCAAAACAGAACTGACTTTAGGGGCCAATCGCAAAATGTATAGCATTTTCTGATAGGAGGAGTACTTTTGCGCCACCCTGTATATCTAGTATGTACTATATTTTTTTATATCACGCAGGATGTTAATGTGTATTACGCAAATGGATTTGATTGCTGTATTTGATGTAATAATTGTAGATGGGAAATAAAGTGCACTTCAGTTTAATTAATTTAATTAGCTACTGGTTTTATTATGTACAATGTAACTATTTCAATTTGTTACTTCACAAGAAAACAAAAAGGTGTAAATACAAAGTTATGTAAGTGCTTTCCGTTGATAATGCATGTTGTGAGAAGTTATTACAGACATAAACTTCACAAACAGTGAGAAACTTAATATGAAAAACGTAAATTGTGATATTACGATAATGATAAAGTTGCTGATGGCTGAGGAATAACAAAGCTGCGGAGGCTTTAAATTTCATTAATTTTTATATTTGCGGCATGCATTAGCATGAATGAATGAGAGAAGACTGGAATATGTGACCAGCAACATCCGGAATAAATTTGTTCTCCAATCTCTAACAATTGCTTGTCTTCACATTTTAAATTTAATCGAGCATATTTTACTTTAGATTGAAGGCCACTACAAACTAATTCCGTCGGAATTGGAGGAATCAAATTTTTTTGACTGGTTTGAATGGACTTTTTTGACTGTTTAGAGTTATGGAAATTTTGACTAAGGTACCGAATTTTTCAGGAAAATCCTTACAAGTGGAAATGAGAATAGCAAATGAGTATATAAAGATAAGAGTGGGCCAAATGACATTTTTTTGGAAGCAATATTGATATTAAAAATAATTATTATTTATAATTATAAGATATCGATTGTTCCGGCGCTAGTAAAATTTACAAAATATTTTTTATAATAGAGAAAAATAATAATTTTTTATGGGAATTTCATTTTCCTAAAATACTACATAAAGATTAATTTTTTGACAGTTTAACAGTTTTAACAGCAAAAATGCAATCGGTCTTGTAAAGTCCAGATTAGCAATGATAGGCCTGTATACACCAATATTAAGATCAGTAACTCTGAAATTTTTTTCCATGATTCTGGAGAATCGGTTCAAAAACAGTTCTTACTTTTTGATTTAAGAGATCTTTCATGGGATTCCTTGTATAACTAATTTGCCTCTATATACTAATCGCTTGAAAATTATTAACGTTTCTACCCTTGCTAGTTGTAGAGAAATGCTCGGAACAATATTTATGATTAAATTACTAAACGGGTTGGTCTCTGGCCCATTTTTGTTGGGCGAAGTAAACTTTAACATTACTTTTCGGGCATCAAGACATTTTAAACTTCTGTTTTTGAAACAGTTTAGCACTAATTTTGAATTAAATGAGCCTTTCCGATGTTGGTGTGACAATTATAACACTCATTCCAGCACATTTGATATTTCTGACTCGCTTTTTAGCATTAAAAAGTCGATACTATCCTCGCTTAACCCATAGCAACTTTATGAATTAACTCTTTGCAATCGAACTGATTCTTTCTTCTCTTAATACATTATTTATAAGTTTTAATTTATTGTGTTACTTAGCTGATGAGTTTCCCTCTGTAGCTGAGCAGTTTTAGATCTCGACACTTAACAAACCCCTGCCTTTCAACGACTCGGCAATATATATATATAAAAAAAAAAAAAAAAAGCTGTGCGTTATGCAGATGCGCCTCTCGTGTCGGTTGGGCGGGATGGTGGGTTATGTTTTGGGAATTATTATTATTATTATAATTAAACATTCTTTTTATTTGGTTCAGTCTAATAAAGATTTTTAAAACAAAACTTTTTACAATTTTTTAAGGGTTATTAGTTTTACCTTCGACTGGAGAAAACTTCAGTGGCACATAAAACAGATAGATCGACTATCGGATATTCAACTAAAGTCAGGCCTGTTAAATAATGATTACTAATCGTAATGATTACAAGCTTGATTAATTATTTTCTTGAACATCCATTTAATGATTGATTACCATTACTTTAAATTTTTAATGATTATTTTCCCATTAATTAAAAAAATAATCAAAGAAAATCACGATTTTTTACGATTACTAAAAAAAATAAAAAATAATCAGAAAAGTTGTTTTCATTACTTTTGATTATTTTAGATAATTCTGGATTTTTTCACATAAACATACACATCAACAATACTGAAAAAAATCAAAATTGATTATTTATATATTTTTGGTTTTTTTCAGTATGTTGTTGTGTATGTTTATGTGCTTCCACAATACTGAAAAAAAAAAAAAAGTTTTACAACTTTTTTTGATTATTTATTACAAAAAAAAATCAAACAAAAATCAAAAAAAAAAAAGAAAAAAATCAAAAAAAAAAAGAAAAAACTAATTTGTTGGATTATTTTAGACTTTTTTTTTTGATTTTTTTTAGTACACCAAAAATCAAGAATAATCAAAAAAAACTCAAAAAAAAAAAAAAATTAAAAACAATCAAAGGTAATCAAAACAACTTTGAATATTTTTTATTTCTTCTAATCGTAATCAATGCATCAGCTTCTATGCAGAATATGGTCGGATGAATGCATGCCTGAAGATTGGAATCTAAGTGTTCTCTGCCCAATCCACAAGAAGAGCGATCCTGCAAACTGTGCCAACTATCGCGGAATCAGCCCTTTGAATATCGCATATAAGGTCCTATCAAGCGTATTGTGCGAAAAACTGAAGCCTGATGTGAACAGACTGATTGGACCTTATCAGTGTGGCTTCAGACCTGGTAAATCTACCATCGACCAGATTTTTACAATACGCCAAATCTTGGAAAAAACCCGTGAAAAAAGAATCGACACGCATCATCTCTTTGTTGATTTTAAAGCCGCTTTCGATAGCACGAAAAGGAGCTGCCTATATGCCGCTATGTCTGAATTTGGTTTCCCCGCAAAACTTATACGGCTATGCAAAATGACCTTGAGCAACACCGCCAGCTCGGTCAGAATTGGGAAGTACCTCTCCGAGCCGTTCGAAACTAAACGAGGTTTCAGACAGGGTGACCCCCTATCGTGGGATTTCTTTAATTTAATGCTGGAGAAAATAATACAAGCCGCAGAACTTAACCGCGCTGGAACAATATTTTATAAAAGCGTCCAACTGTTGGCATATGCTGACGATATTGATATCATTGGCCTTAACAACCGCGCCGTAACTTCTGCTTACTCCAAATTAGAAAAAGAAGCGGAGAAAATGGGATTGGTGGTGAACGAGGGCAAAACGAAGTACCTTCTGTCATCATGCAAAGAGTCAGCGCATTCGCGCCTTGGCAACCAAGCCACTGTTGGCAGCAATAATTTCGAAATAGTAAAGGACGTCGTTTACCTGGGAACCAGCATTAATACCAACAATAATGTTAGCCTAGAAATCCGACGAAGAATCACTCTTGCAAAGAAATGCTACTTCGGCAATTGAAAAGTAAAGTCCTCTCTCGGCGAACGAAAATAACACTCTAAAAGTCACTCATCGCACCCGTCCTGCTATATGGTGCAGAAACGTGGACACTAACAACATCTGATGAGGCGGCTCTGGGAGTATTCGAGAGAAAGGTTCTTCGAAAGATTTGTGGACCTCTACGCGTTGGCGACGGCGAGTACCGAAGAAGATTTAATGATGAGCTGTATGAACTTTACGCAGACGCCGACATAGTTCAGCGAATTAAAACACGGCGGCTTCGCTGGCTAGGCCACGTAGTGCGAATGAGCGAAGATGCTCCAGCCCAGAAGGTATTCTTATCGGCACCCGCCGGTGGAAGCAGAGGAAGAGGGAGAGCACCCCTCCGATGGAAGGACCAGTTGGCGCAACGAAGAAAAGACTGGCGAGCTATGTTGGACGGTCAAAATCGCCCGGGCGGTTAGATGACCATTTAAAGAAAGAAGAATCGTAATCAATTAATAACTGCCTTTTCTTGAAAAATAATTGAAATAATCATTGCCAATTAAAAAGTCGTGTAATTAATTGATTACAATTCGATTCGGAACCCACGAACTTCTGATTTGCAAGTGCAGAAATCTTCCCATAGGCTATGCTGCTTAAATCACCTTTCTTATTTTGTTTATTATCTGCCAACATAATAAAAACGGTTGCTTTGTGATAGTGCTAACGGTCTATAATTCCCCACACAAACGCAGAAAACATTTCTGGAAACGTTTTTAAAAATAAGTAAAAGTTGGCTTGCTGTAGTAATCGATTTATAAGCCTTTTAAATTCTTTTAATGGCCCAAGGAAACTTTTTATAAACGTCAAAGGCTAACTTTTATAAGTCTTTTATCGAAAGAAAAATACAAATGTTTAGAAAATATCAAAAAAAACAAACTTTTTATCAATTTTTATTCAATAAATGTTTCAAATAAAATAAAAGTTCTTACATGACATATATGACAAAAAGGCAGAATTCATAGCCCAATTTGGTAGTCATTTTTGGAAATTTCAGGATTCAAAATTTGGTTGAAAATAATATTTTTTTGTACAATTGCTAAATTTTCAAATTTCTTCCAGTTTTAAATTCAAAAGCTTGAAATCACCAATGGCACTATTTTATTACTCTTACTTTTAAACGTTTTGTAAACGAAAAGTGGCCGGTTTGTAAGGGTAATGGTTGTTACAGTAAGCTTTTCAAACATTTACTTTACGTTGCATTTGCTTCATCGGATTATTCGTCCTTAAATTTTCACCAAAAGTCACAGGTTTACATATTTTTAAAACACTTGAGCAAGAATTTACAAATTTCAAATAGAGAAAGCTAAAAGGTATTCATCAATATACATGAGCTCAAGGCCAAGAATTATAGTTTTTGTATTTTTTTGTGTGTTTTTTTTATGAAAATTTTCAGTGTTTTTTTTTAAATAATTATTGTTTTAATTCACTATTTTAATCTATCAGCTAAGCACCTACTTCTATTCATTTTACCATAAAACTGCGCAAGCATCATCAACTGGCGGACTTCAACATTGGATTTTAGTTGTTATGTGTCAATTTTTAACACTCCGATTGTGCTCTTCGGTTTTGTTTATTTTGTATACCAACAATTATATTGAATTGTTGTTTTTACGGCCTATTTCTTCTCTATTCCAATAAAAACTTTTTTATAGTTAGTTAATTAAAAAAAATATGAAAATATTAAAACAATACAAAAAATAGTAAAGTAATAATTTTTATAAAGAAAATCCACCACCGGATTCTGACAATACGCCAAATCTAATAGCCCATTTGACTGAGAATTTTTAGGTGTTAGTGCACTCGGTGGCCCTCGTATCACACCTATGTACTTGCATTCGACTGACGTCGTGCCTCTACAGGCGTGGATTGGCTAAAATCAAAATTTTTGAATTTCTTAATTTTTCAGGGTGTTAATGTTGGCCTGCGCTCGGCAATTGCGCCAACAGCTCTAGCGCAATAACGGCCGCTTTGAATGCCTTTCCTTTTTATGAAGTATCAATCAAACAAGTTTGACACATTAGAATCAAACTATTACGAATTCATCGCATTTGCTGTGTAATTTGGTTTGAATGCGATTTGTATGTGGAAATGTGCCGCATTTCAATGAAAAGATTTGACACACATCACCTCTTTGTTGGTTTTAAAGATGACGGAAGAAGCAGAAATGGCTGGTGAGCTATATGGGATGGCCAAAATCGAGTAGACGATAAAAAGAACCAGTAAAGAAGAAGAAAGCACCTTTAGTTACGCCAGAGTGTATAAATCCTTCAGACACCCCTTTCACAAATACGAAAATACATCTGACGATATCGCTTTTAGCAGTGATATGGAGAATGAAACTAACCTTTCTATATATCTTATCTCCCAAGTCTAGGAAGTCGTTTATTAACAAAAATGGATTTGACACCAATTCGCTGCAAATTACTTCATATTCCTCTCCTCCTTATCGATCTACAAATCATTACTTACTTGCTGGATAATAATGAATTACCCACATAGATTTTAGGAGCAATGCAATTACTCTCACCTAAAAATAAGTGATTCTTACCTGTTGCTGCACGCCCTTCCTCCGCATACGGTATCTCGTTACTTAACACATGCTTCTCATGTCCTGCTACAACCCATACATCATCCGTGGGATCACTGGCTGCTGTTGCCTCTGTGGGTTCATGTTGCATATTTGTATAGTCCACTTGATTGCGATACAATTTCAAACGTTGTGTAACGTTAACATCATTAACATCCAGTGCACCATTTAAATAAGTGAAAACATTTTTTTGAAAGCAACTAAAGGTTGGTCGTTGATAGCAATCACGTATAATATCATCCCATAATTCATTGCCAGTAGAGAAACGTTTTGCGAAATGCATAAAAATCGAATCTCCACCATTATTGCTGGTCGTACTATTATTGTTGTTGTTGTTGCTGTTGTTACTGCTGTTACTCCAATTAAGGCTGCTCTTATTTGTCACATCGACTTGTTGCCTATTCCAATTTGTGTCCATTGCTGCCTGCGCCATATCTTTGTGGGCGCGCAGAGTCAGTTTGTGGCTGCTATTACTACTTAGCTGCATTGGTGTTGTGCTCTCGTACGACTCCACTATTTTAACAGACAACGCACATTCAATTACCAGCAGCACAGTAATCAACAGTGAAATTGTTTGTAGTCCAATAGACAAGTCACAGTCATTAAGCGTCGTACGAATGCGCCTGCTGTGTTGGACTCTGTTTGACGCACGCGTTGGTCTGGTGGCAGATGCGTTGCTTTGTGGCGTTGTTGCAGTTACCCTACTGTGCCGATTTTGTATGCAATGTTTGTGGTTGAACGCAGTGTGAGTGTGACTATTTTCTTTGTTGTTTTTGTTAATGTTATTTCTCTTGAAGTTGTTATCTCGGCCGTTGCCGTGTGTGCGGATGCTGCAGACCATATTGGTGCTGGTTGTGTTGTTCTGTGGTTTTTCTTCTGTCCAATTTGGCAAAATATTTGATCTATGGTACACGTTCTTCGTTGTTGTTGTAGTATCTTCTTTGAGCGCGCTGCTTTTCACCATTGCTTTGAGAAGAAAATCTCGTCTGCTTTGTTCTTTTTGTTGCTGCTGTTTTTGTTGTGGATGCTTCCACTTTTGTAGATGTTTGCGGTTAAGCTGCATTTGTTCCTTTTTTGTTGTTGTCAATGCTTGAATTTGTTTCGCGTTAGTGGCGAAATTATTTTATTAACTTTTTTAGAATATTAAAGCCTAGTTTAATTTGTAACATTCTTTAACTTTCTCCTGCTTCACAATATTTGTCATTTATTTTTAGTATCTGTCAGTTTAAAGTATCCGGTTGCGCCTGTTCTTTTAGGCCAGCGAGTTGCAATTATTGTATTAGTTTATTAATTATAAATATTTAAAGTGAAAACGCAGTGAATTCTGCAAGGGAATTCTGGAAGCCACTATAGCTTCGGGTTTGGGGCGAGACGCAGCTACTTCAACAAGCCCAAGCATGCTGAGGAGCGTATCTTTTTGTGAGCCAAAATGCCAACTAGTATCATGGGTGGAGCCCATTGGTTATAGATCATTTCTATCAACAAGTTTACATTCCATAAAAGAAGAACTCATAAAAGAAGCTTCGAATATGAGAGACTAACACTTGCGCTAGACGGTAGCCGAGAATAGTTTTAGGATCCTATAGTTGTTCTCAAAATCCATTATAAGAGCAAGGCTCATATGAACAATTTCTGCCGCTTTTGTGATAATTAAGAAGAAACTGCGTAGAACATGCTCAAGACCCTCGAACTTACGTTTATGAATCCATTAGGGTTTCTGGTAGTTGGCCTATTTATAAGATGGGGTTTGGGCATATGAGGGCACAAACCCCAAGACATTATTATTATTATTAACCGTTACTTCGAAATAATAAAGGGATCAACAGAATCTCGCAACGATTTATATCTACATCATCATAAAATTCTTTTTCGAATTAAGTTAAAAGAAAAATTCTCTCAAATTGTTAGTAATTCAATTTTTCGCTGTTCTCAATACCTAAATGTATATTTTTTTTTAGTTTCGAAATATTAATAGATTTTTTGGCTCAATCCCATATTTCTCTTACTAAAACTAGTAAAATTTTCAAAAACTTTTATTTACTGAGACCGATGGAGTAACGCTAAAAAGTATGCGGTTGACTTATGATAACCTCTGTCTATGTCTGGATACTTCTGACAATTTTTGTCGCGTAGGGAATCACAATTAAATTGACAGCTGACATTGAAATCCCAGCGCCCCAGCGGACATATAACGTATCGCAATTTTAGCTAAGCTACTTGCATTCCAGAATTTTAAATAAGCGAAATAGCCTAATTTTCTGAGAGTTCATTTCCTTTGGAATTTTGGCATATTTTAGCATTTAGGCGATGGCGATGCCTGGAATGACACTGGTGATTTATTCAAAATTTATAGAAAGTTAATCATGTTTGTACTTTCCTTAAATTTTTTCATGCCATTAAGGTGGCAACATCTAAAAAAAAATAAACGGTAGTCTAGTCAAAGTTTTTGTGGAAGATTTTTCAAACTTCAGAGTAGAAACGTTACTTTTGTTGTTATTGTAGCGAGCGCTATCTAGTCGTCACTTTCCTTACCCAGCATGGTCATATTCAACAGCATCTTCAAACGGGAGTCCCAAGAACCTAGCGGCTTTAATAGGGTTGGTACAGAGAGAAATTGGTGTTACAAGAGCCAGATCTGCAGGTGAACAGATAGTTGGTGTTATGGGGGAGACACACCGCATGCAGTGCAAACACTCAGCATGTTAGGGGTCAGTCTGAATAGGTAAGAGCTTAATCTGTTATAGTATAGTGTGTGCCTCAGGAGTTAGCGTTCCTTTTCGGCAACAGGTTGAGCTTCTGCCTTAATGACGGCATTCACCGGTCGAGAGCTTACAAAGGAGTTTTTCTTACTTTAGGAGTGCTTATTCCTTTTTTTGCAACTTATTTATGCAAGACCGGCTTTTCTCCTCTATTTTTACTCAAAAGTAAACATAATGAGCGCTTGGGCGGTATGGGGCATGCAAATATTATTAATTGCTCGGGAAGCATCATGACAAAAAAAAAAGGTTGAAAAACTCTGCTCCATGTGGTTAGGAATCTATGTAGGCAATGAAAAAATTGTTTTATAGGTTTTAGTCCTGTTAGTAGTACATATTTCAAATATCAACCAAAATTGTTCGTATATATAATTTTTCTCAATATCTCGACACTAGCTCCACCCAGCGAGCAAAATTTTTTTGATAAGAATTTCTTTAACAGACAATATATAAACAAGATACTGAATATTTTTTGAAATATATGAATAATGCGGTATATAGCGTACGCGAATAATTTCCTTAAAAGAAGATATATAAGTACTCGAAAAGTGAAAAGAAAATATATTTAAAGAAAAAAATACTCAAAAGACTATAGAAACGAACTTGAAAACTGCGCCCAGTAACAAGACGCCAGCTTCACGTGCATTCTGTTTTTGTTTGTCTGCCTTCTATGACAAACTTCTAAACAGCGATTCATTTGCCTTATCATTTGTTACTATGGGAAAGTTTGAAGGAACTTGTCTGAAAATCCAAAATCTCTACAATGGTAGGTGACCATGGACAATTTTAAAGTGCAGTTATTTGCCAATATGAGAAAAAAATGATGGCTGGAAAAGGTTTTTTAAAAAAAGAGCAAAAATGTTTACTTTGCTTGGTGGTCAAGCACTAACTTTATTTAATATAGCTCTTCTTATAGATTTTAGGATGCTGTATATATGAAACAAGTTATTTTTTTTTTAGTTTTTGAACAACCGAAAAAATTTACAAATTTCATGCAAAGTTACCAAGTATTATTCTTGAAAATCGCAGAACGTAAGAGAGATTTTTGTTTATATGGTTTATATTAGCTTCACCCAAATACTTCTTTGCTTGTTTGTGTGACCGGCTCCCTTAGACTTCATATTGACACGCTTTGTGCGGCAAATTAATATGAAATTGCTGCCACTTGTTAAGGGCCGCTGACAATACAATAATTTGATAGGTTCATAGTGGTATCCAGGATACTACATTTAATTGAAATGTTGAAGATCTATCAAGGGGCTATATAAACCCTTACTTTGAATCAATAAAGTTGGTTTTTGAAAACTTTTTTTTAACTATATTTCGACGGCTGAGGGGAAGATCACGCAATTTTAAAATGTTTTGAAAAAACATTTGGTTCAGGAACGGCCTACCTCAAAATGAGTTTCAAAAGGGTTCGATGTGTATGAAAATTTAAGACATTTTTAAATGGAGCAGGCCGCTCTTGAAAAGAATTCTGAAATACGGCGTTCTTCAACCAAATTATGAAATATGGCGTTCTTGAAAAAAAAAATTAAGTAGGACGCTTTTCAAAAAGAAAAAAAAAACGCCTAAAAAATTATGTTTATATAAAACTATTTAGCCTTTTAAAATTTATTATTAGTAGAATTCAAAAGGTATTTCTGCTACCTGCTTAGCCTCTTAAGCTTGATTTCGATGAAAGTTTCTCAAAAATAACCACAGTAAGGCAGATTCATTTTGCTCGCATAACTATGTCATTGAAAAATGCGCTCTTAGGGTTCTCCATCGCTAAAGTGTTTGGCGATCCCTATTAGAGATAATTTACATTGTTCGTGTTACCTGCCTCTTACACAGTGGGCTGGAATTTGCGCGTAGTGGACTTAGAGTAACACAAAATAAAAAACAAAAACGTGATCATGGATTTTAGTATTATTTCCGCTTCGCAAAGCAGATAATATCATTTGTATTTATCCTAGATAATTCGCTGAGATGATTGAAAAATCCGAACCCCAAGTATTTCAGTCCATTCAGAGCATTTCAGTCTATCCAGAGCATTCAAACAGAAGATGCGTCACTCTTCAGGCTTCTATTCATCTTTACAGCTTTTGCAGAAGTCATTGAAGGGAATACCCAACATTTTAGAGTGTCTACCCATACATATGTGCCCTGTGAGGCAGGTATTCCTCATTAAGAGCTGGTAGTGAAGGAATACCTAAACCCCTTAAGGACTGTCTAACAAGCTCGTTTGCCATCCCCTTTCCCGGTACACCACAGTGTCCAGGCACCCATTCTAGGTGTATCGAAAGTTGCTCGGCCATCTCGTTGAAAAATATAATACAGGCAAACATATCTGCTGTTGTTAAAGGTTATATATCCAAAACTCATGACAGAAGATCATATAATATGAAAATATATATTTGAAGTCCTGGAGGGTGGGGCCGTGTGCAGAAGTCCACGCAAGTGTGGAAAGTTTCTGATCGCCATTCACCTGGGAATGGCCAGAGCGATTCTTTTGCATGCGGTTCAAGCAGCTCACTACTTCCGGGCTTTGCGCACAAGTATCCTCTGGGTAACCACCGAACACCCGTTTGGTGGTGAGCTAAACGTGAGAAGGCGACAACCTGGTAAGGCCACTCCGACATAATCGGTTTAAGGGCTTGCTGGGGGATTCAAACAGCAGCGTCTGATCACCAGGTTGTGCGGTTGCAAGCGGGCGTCTGTCTTGGATCAAGCGGCTCGCTATACAAACGTGTAATAGAATTCAATCCCCCGTGAAGCGGGTTGTGCGTTGGGTTTGGGACCCACCACATAAAACAACGTTCCAATGAAATTCAACAACAAAACCTCCTGGCGAGCTATGTTGGACGGTCAAAATCGCCCAGGCGGTTAGATGACCATTTAAAGAAAGAAAGATATTTGAAGTCCTAAGTCTCTAAATGCCAATATCAACCCACTGTTCCTCGCATCGAACCTCGGTTCATTCGTATGTGAGGCCAGCACACTACCAATATACTGCGGTACTCGAGTTACCTATAACAAACTGTAATACATGTCAATATTAGACCATATTTGTGGTTGCAGTTGTTATCAAGTTCGTTTCTTAAGTCTTTTGATTTTTTAAAAAATGTCTTTTCTTTTTGCACTTTTCAGTTAAATTTTGTAAGGAAAT
The DNA here is from genome assembly GCA_949987695.1 of Merzomyia westermanni. NCBI lineage: Eukaryota > Metazoa > Arthropoda > Insecta > Diptera > Tephritidae > Merzomyia > Merzomyia westermanni. The sequence goes on from OX465288.1 coordinate 196,870,382, forward strand.
TATTCGCTTCGTGTAATATTTCTCGTTTGTGCAATATTTTGAACGATATTCAGCGTCCATTTTATATATTTTCACTTCCTACAATGTGTGATCTCATAATTCGTGGTTCAAAATTTAATTGCTCAATAAATCTGTTACCTAGTTTTTAAAATCATCGCACAGTATTATATTCTCAATGCAAAATTTGTTGATAAATAATTACCGATAATAACTAGCACAATTACCGATTTTACATTTTACTACTGACCGATTGCTTTTAAGTCAACAAACTAGCAATTGTTATTTGGTTATACTGGCATTTGTTATTACTTTCTTTTGTCGGTTTACAAATTGTATATCTTGCGATTTGGTTGTGAGAAAAAGTTGAAAGTATCAATTAAAATTATTGAGTAAAAACTTTTATTGTTTTTTCCATTACGAGTTTGTGCGTGTAATTTTGGTGTAACAAGCTGAGCCTAAAAGGGAACGCACACAAAATAAAAAGATAAAAATTCCACAACAACAAACACTAACACTCACTGCTTACTGCTACGTGCTTTTAATAAAGTGGGCGTCCGTTTTAACTTTTTTTGTTATGTTTATACACCCTTATTCTTCATTTAATTTTTATTATTTCATTTCACCTCACTGGTTTTTGTCACCTTTTTGTGTTGTTGTCTTTGACTTTCACAATTTAGCACTTTTCGTTTTGCATGCCATGCATTGTGTCATGCTTTTCTTATTGTTCACGTAGCGCTTTAAAAGTTTCAGGTGTTACTTGAGCCCGGTATCGTGTGCGTTCACATGCGTTGTCATCCGGCAACTGAATGTGCAAAGATCATAGCGCGCATATTTTTGTTTAGCGGTACTACGCCAAGTGGCCTAAAAGTAGAGGCAGTAAAAAGTAACTAACAAAATATCGCTAAAGCAGTTATGAGTTAATCTGTTGTTGTTTCTGTGCCTCTATGAAACTGGTTATATATGAATGTTGTTGTAAATGATTGTCGCAGACGCATAAGTTGCATTGAGGCTGTGGCAAGAAATTAGTGATTCTGTTATTAATGCCAACAACAACGAATTCCTGCACCGCTCTTTAAGTCAGCCTTTTTCTTCTTTCAATTTTAGTTTTCTCGCAATTCTGTATTTTTCCTCTCCAAGCGCTCTTTGTCTCTTGTTGCTATCTCTCTCTATCTCTCTTAAACTTCGTTCAGTTTATCTTTCGTGTTGCACGTTGAACGAAAATGGCATTGAATACTAAGCGCTTTTGTCTTGTTTTTTTTTTTTTAGCTGCATCTAAGCTTGACTTTGACTTTGGGGCCGGCCTTTGCACCTTGCGCTTATAGCTGTGTTTTCATATTGTTGTCAATCGATCACGAGTGTTTTTTTTGTTTTGATTTGAAGCGGTAGTAACTTGTTTGCTTTTTATCTGTGCTATAGATTAACTCCAATACATCTTTATGGCTGTCGAATACAAACTAGATTTACTGGCGGCTTGCAGCTCGTCTAAGCAATAAAATCATTAAGAACGCTCATATCTTGTGGGTTCATGCTTTTTATTGTGTTTGCTCTGTAAGTAGAAGAAAAAAGTAGAGAAATTAAACCAATATTCTCATATTGACTAAAATTATGTAACGTACATATATGTCATCATTATCTAAGCTATTCTAAAAAATATTTTATCATTCTGCTGGAAATATTTAATCTCGACTTCTATCATTTCCAATAAACCCCCTTACATTCTCGGAGCATTTATAATTGAAGAGTCTGAAATGAGTCCCAAATATGGGGAAAATATTAGCTACAAAAATATGACCATATTGGTGTCTGTTATGACTCTAGTGTGATTCAACGTATGAGCCACTCGTTCATTTAACAAAACAGCTTTGAAGGAAATATTCATATTTTGTTTTGGAAAATTTTATATTTGAATACAAATTTAATTAAATCATCAAATTTGTTTCTGATTTGCAATTATATTATTCTGGCTAAATCAATTTTGAAGTATTTTTTCAATGGATTGCCTCACAGATTTTCGCTACTATGGAGAAGCATTCCCTGGTGTGTATGGAGTCTTTTTGAGTCTAATAAGTGCCTAACGAGACCAAAAGTTGTCATATATGATTATTATTTAAGCTCATATGATATACTAAATTTATTTCATTTGGGACAACCATTCTAAGAAGGAAACTACACTCATTTCGGACTCATAAATGAGTTCATAAAGAGCGTAAACTCTCCTATTTAGGACTCCTTTCTGACTCATTTATACCTCCAATGGTTTGCTGAAAGTGTTCCTTTGTCTTCAGAAATACAAATTTCCAAATTTTCTAATTTCCTAAAAACTTTAGAATATGTATGTAATCTTATTTAAGAAACTGTCGTTCTGAAACCGATTTGAAGTCTGTAAAAATTTTGTTTAAAATTATGAAATTTTACTTCAAAAACCTTTAAGTTTAAATCGGTTTAAGACCCATAGTCTCTTAAGTAAAGTTGGTCAGACTGAATCGTAAAATACTGTCACTGTCTCATTTCGTGATAGACCCACCAATAAGTATACAGAAATGATCAGGGCGACGAGCTCAGTCGATTGAGTCATGTCCGTCTGTCCGTCTGTCTGTCTGTTTGAACGCAACTTAGTCCCTCAGTTTTAGAGTAGATATGTTATGTGGCTAGGGAAAATCAGCCAGATCGGATCAACATAACATATAGCTCCTATACAACCGATTGTTTCAAAGACAGCGCTTTCCTTACTTACGGAACTCGTTTAGACACTCCAAAAACCATGGAAGCATCTTGTAGTCCTCATGACTACCTCTAATTTGATAGCCATATTGTTCACAAAAATCAGTGTTTTTGTTTGACCACACATCCCTCTCGCAATCTTCGTCGTCATCTTCACTCGCGTATCATTCTACACAGCAGCCTACTTTGCATTTTTCATTCACTCATTAGAGATATTAATTTCCATTCTGATCTTCCTCTTCAAAACACTTTTTTCTTAAAATCTTCTTCTCTTTCTTCTCTGTCCCTTCAATCGCGTTAACCTACATATAATAAATTTGTAAAAGGTCGATGTCTGTAAGAAAAATCGATAGCTGAGATCATTATTAAGCTAATAGAAGCCAAATCAACTGTTTTTAGAATTTTTGTCTGTCTCTGTCTGTCTGTATGTTTAGGCGCGCATCACTCAAAAATTGTTTAATTGAATTGAGTTACTTTTACCGTAGACGTTTAACTTAAAATTTAAGATATCATTTGTTCCGATATCTCTACCAGTTTAAGAGATATCGACCGAAAGGTTATAATGAGTGCTGCAATAAGCGATGTAATTAACTTCCATATCTTATCTGGTATTTGTTGGAGATATAATGATTGAAATCGGACTTAGCCTATTATTAGTTCTGAGACACAGCGAAGCTAGCGGGCTTTACTAGTTTGCTATAATACTCGTATATAAAAGATCTGTAAAAAGCAAGTACTGCTACACGTACAATTACCAGTACCTCAGCACTTCGGAAAAATAAATAAAAGTACAGTTACTGCACTAATTCCCTTGTTAAAGTATAAGTACGGTACTTGTAAGTACTTTGGAGTACTTTGCTAACTATATTCATGCCCCCGAAAATATTTTATATATATTTTTTGTTTTAAAAACATACACAAGTAAACCGAATTTTCCAAAATATTATTATTTCTTATCAAAAAAGTACACTTGTTAAATAATGATTACTAATCGTCAGAATTACCGGTTTGATTATTTATTTTCTTCACAATTCATTTAATGATTGGTTACTTTCAATTTTTAATAATTATTTTCCAATTAATTAAAAAAAATAATAAAAAAAAATATTATTAAAAAAAATCCAAAGTAATCAAAAAAAATTGCTTTGATTACTTTTGATTATTTTTGATTTTGTTCGGTCTTTTTGATTATAATTGTTTTTTTTCAGTATTATTGCAGAAACACATATACATACACATCAACAATACTGAAAAAAAAAAAATTATCAAAAAAAAAAAATCTAAAATAATTAAAAACAATCAAAAGTAATCAAAAACCATTTTTTTATTATTTTTGGATAATTTTGGTTTTTTTTTGATTAATTAATATTTTTTGTTTTGATTTTTTTTAACCGTAATCAATTAATGGTTGCCTTTTCTTAAGAAACAGTTAACATAATCATTATCGATTAGAAAAGCAGTCTAAACCATTGATTACTGATTACTAATGAAATTTAAAAGGTCTGTTTGAAAAATACTTGATACTGACTTGTACTTTCAAACTCGAGGTACACGTATTATGGTACTTGTTCTATGTACTTTATCTTTGCAAGTATTCAGTACTTGTACTTATTTAGGACTAGTATAAGTATATACTACATATATCTTTAGTTTGTCCACTAATTGTTTTATTATATATATAAGCTTTTATAAAAAAAAAATCATTTATGCAAAGTTCAGCAAAGTTAATCAATCTGCAAAAAATTACTATCAACATTTTAAAGTTTCTGTTCAAAAGTTTTAATCTGCAAGTTAGAAGTACCTCAAAGTTTTCCCTGAATTTGCAATATTTATTAAGTCAAGGGTGTTGAGTATTAGTTTCCATAAAGTTTCATAGAAAAGTTTAGTTTAGTTCGCGCCATAGTAGTTTTAATATACATGGAAAATTTGCTTGTAACTAATTAATTCGATGCGAATATGTACATTATATATTAGAGTGCTTTATTTTCAGGTGATTTTTTTCTTTATACGATATTTCTTTACGTTTTACAAAAAAAAAAAAACAAGGCTAAAACCTAAAATTTTTTATAATAAAACGTCTGATATGACTAAACAATATTTGATTTGAAATTCAAACTAGTTCAATTTTCTAGAAAATAAGTAAACCTTTTACAAACTTTTTATTAAGTTAGCTTTAAATTTAAAAAGAATAAAATTAAGAATCTTTGCATATAATTTAAAGGTTTGGAGTTTTCTACAGAAAAAATTCAAAAATTGCTAAAACTGATGGCTTCAAATTTGGGTACACATTTTTAAATACATTTTTTTATTAAAATTTTTGTGTTTTAAAAAATCATTATATTTTGGCTCATTGCAGGCAGGAAAATCTTCATATCCATGCTAATAGCAACAGGTTGATCATACAAGAAATCAAATTTTCAGATTGGAAAAGGAAAAAAATTCACTTCAAAACAAAACACTCTAATGTATATATATCTAAAATTTCGTTCAACTCTGCTTTGCTCGTTGCTTCAACTTAATTTAGCTAGCAACTGGTTACTCCAGTTCCATCAGTTTTGTCCAGCATATGACCTCATTTTAGTGGCAAGTGTATAATTTTTATCTTGCAATAGCTCTTCTGTTTTGCTTAAAAAGTTTACTTGGGTAGCCGTGTCCAAGTTTCATTGTGCTTAAGTTGGTGAACAGGATTAATATATATATGTTTGAGTATATTTTAAAATTTGAATCTTCTCTTACAACAACGCGCTTACAACGGAGCTCATTATTAACTTTCGTAAACTGCGTTTTAATCAACATTGGCCATCCCTTTTTTAGATGTGTATAGCAAATGCATGTGCGTTAAACTACAGGTGAATCTTGTTAAGGATCATAAGGTTACCTCGGCCAAATATTTGAACTTTGTTGGCTTGAAAGTTTGTGAGAACATTTTTTTATATGAATTCATTTTTTCTGCATGTAGTTGTGGGAATATTTTTTACAGATTTTTATTCCTATACGGAATTAACTAGCTGGTTCCAAATTATATGGAAAACTAGTGACGTGTAATCCTGATTCAATTATATACTCGAGTAAAAGAGGTTGAAAGTTAGACGTTAGTTTTCAAGATTTGAAATTTGTAAATAAAAATTCTAAGTTTTAATGGATTGGTATCGTCGTACCGGCGGTAAAAATTGCTTAGAGATTTATCCACTTGGCGGTGAAAGAAATCATGTTGTCAATTTTCAGTATCGCTGAAACTTAGTGCTAAAATGTCAAGCTGCTAACACCATAAACTTTTCATACCTTTACAAATTTTGAATTTTCAATTGCATTTTACTACCTTTATATTTTTCGTTCTACTGAAAAAATTTTGTTGAAGGATGTAGCAGTTTTTTCTCGGAAGGCTTCTCAGCAAAAATTTATCTCCTTTACAGATGCCATTCGGAATCGGCAAAAAACTGTGGGTCCGCCAAGTTGTAGGAAAAATTAGAAGCAACAACCACAAATTGGCAGAGAAGCTCGGCCTTAATCTCCTCATGATGTATATATCGCGCCAATTATTTATTTATTTTAATTAATGTGCACTTATTACAAATTTCAGCGATGTTTAATTACATTCACTTAATAAGTCTTATTATGTAGACAAATTTCACTCGCGATACATAACAACATTTCAATGTTTTTTTTTTTTAATTTGGAAAACATTAATATATTTACAGTTGTGTTTAATATAATAGTAGTTAAATTAAATTGTGTGTTTTTAATAATTTTCAATTAAAATATAGCGAATTCGATAACAAAAACTACATAAAAAGAAATTTCAAAGTTTACACAAAGTTCAGGAAATTTACATCAAAATTTCAATGCTTTAGGAACATTTTTATAGCTCACACAATATGCAAGTTACAAGTACTTCCAAATTTCCCCTAAATTTTTAGAAATTTTTTTGTCAAGGATGTTGGCTATTTTTTTCCATACAAAATTAATTTTTCTTTATGCGTTGTATGGAAGAAATCACTCAACACACTTGATGAAAAAATTCTAAAAATTCAGGGAAATTTTTGAGCGACTTCTAACATGGAAGATGTTGTACTCAAATAGTTTGGTCTACAAAACTGCGAACTCAAAAAATTTCTAGAAATTTTTCCAAAAAAATTTGAAGATTTTGTTGGCCATTTTTTAAAGTTTAATTAACTTTCTCGAATATTTTCAAGTTTCTTTTTTTGTGGTTTCCGTTATGGAATTCGTAATATTTTAAATCAAAATTATTAAAATCACAGCTTCTTCTTATTTCGTCGAACGATATCTATTTTAATTTCACTACTTTTATATTAAACACAGCTGTACATGTTTAAGGGCGAATAAAATACTGCAAAACTATTGACATAAAAATGTTGATGTAACAGAATTAAACACGTACCGTATATGTATGTATTCATTTAATTATTAATGTGTTACATATTTAAATTGTTTTATGTTTATTAAACAGCAGGTTGTGTAATGTGTATGCTCATTACTTTTGCATCTGAATAAAAAATTTGTGCGTATACACTACAAAAACAACTTGGTTTGGGTTGAGACATTTAACTGGAGGTATAACTAATTTTAAAACTAGAGGGAGGGTAAACAAGGGTTTTTTTCTAGCCCCAGTTTTCTGGGAACTGAGTAAGAAAATAAATATTGTACATTGTAAAATGTTTGAGTTTAAATTTGAAATTTTTAGACTACATATATTACCAAGCTAGACTTGATTTAAAATATTATAGTTTTCGAGAAAATTAGCTTGATGTAAAGGGTCTCAATTTTACATCGGAAATAGCTTACCAATTATAAAAAAAAGCTATTGTATAAGTTGGAAGGAACCGACGAAGCTCGAAAAATTTATAAACCAAGTTTCAATCAGACTTCTTAAGTTATTATTACTAATCGTAATGATTACCAGTTAGACTGATTATTTTTTGGAGAAGCCTATTAATGATTGATTACCCATTGTTTTCGGGTTTTAATGAATATTTTAATGATTATTTGAAAAAACAATAAACCCAATCAGGAAAATCAAAAACCATCAAAAAATGTTGCTTGATTAATTTTAACTATTTTTTATTGTTTTGATTGTTTGATTACTTTTTATTATTTTTGATAATTTGTTTTTTTTTTTTTGAGATAAACATAAGCAGAATCAAAAATAATAAAAAATCCAAAAATAATAAAAAAAAATCAAAAATAATCAAAAACAAAAAAAAAAGTTCTTTTATTGGTTTAGGCTATTTTTATTAATTTTAATTTTTTCTCATGATATTCAAAGAGTAACTGCGGATTCTGCGGATCTGAAAACAATAAAAATAATCGTTGTTGATTGAAAGAGCCATCCAAAAATATATTACTCAATTCTAATGGGAATTTAACAGGTCTATAGCGCCGTTTCTGTAAGAAATCGACATGCTTCTCGATTTTATTGTTGTCTGACCGGCTGAATTCAAAATTGAAGAAGAAAATTTTCTTGTCACCACCTCACAAGCAAGTGATAAAAACAAAATTTCATTTCTTATAGAAACCGTAAAAGTGAGTCTGGCGTGAAGGCAAGAGGACGCCATCTCGACTCTATCAGTGGAGACAATCGATCGAAGAGTGTTACAGAAATGGGCTACTGATTTCAATATTCATTGCGGGTTGTAAAAAAAAATTTGTACTGGAAGGCTTTGAAATTAGGTACACAACTGTCAAGCCCGCTTTTTACATTTTTGCTTATTTTTTTTTTTTGTGTTGAGTTCAAATCAAAATCGGAAAAAATTTAGAAACTCAATTTTCCTGCCGCTTTTTATAAATATCAAAATAATATTGGAGGTGATTCAAAAAGTAAACAAATAGTTCACAAAAAAATTGGAAATTAAAAAAAAGAAAATAAAGAAAAATTTTCTTCGGTTTAATTTTAATCAAAACTTCAAGCATGTAGTTTTATAGCCCATTAAATTTTATTATAATGCTGTTCAAGTTTTAAATGTACAAAAATTCTCGCTGAATTAGATATGTTTGAAAATTGTATTGGAGGTGCCACACCTTTTTTATACCTTTCATGAACATGATATAGTATTATAACTTTGGTCCGATGTTTGTAAGTATGAGAAGAAGAAGAGATAGACCCACCAATAAGTATACCGAAATGATCAGGGCGCTGAGCTGAGTTGATTTAGCCATGTCCGTCTCTCCCCAGTTTTTGAGATATTTAGCAATTTTTGAGATATCTCGATAAAATTTGGTATTGCGCCGCCATTTTGAAATCCGGCTTTTTGCCTATCCTGTTTTAACAAAAATCTTATTCGAACTGAAGTGAATTTATTTTAATTAAAAGTGGAATATATTTTGAGTAACATATGCCTTTCATTTTTAAAAATGGTCAAAATAGGTAAGCTATAACTCAAAAAATTTGTATGGGAAGCCGACCCAAAATTTTTTTCTAGAAGAAATACGACCTTTATCTATGTGCTGGAGTACAAAAGAAATACATTTACTAAAAAGCCGTTTAAAAAAATTCAATACAAAACCATAATACGTGTGACCAACCGGTGATGCACGTGACCCACCGGTGGGTCACATGGCAGCGCACGTGTTAATAATTTTTTGGAACCAACGAGATCGGACATAACATATAGCTCTCATACAATCGATAGTTCCGATGAACGGGTTTTGGCCTATAACTCTTGCAATTAAAAAGCTAGGAACGTAAAATTGTGTAGGTTGGGTACCTATTATATACGTAATGTGATAAATGAAAATCAGCCAGATCAGATCAACATGACATATAGCCCCCATACAATGGATAGTTACTTTGTAAGTTAAGAGATTTCTCAATGGTGGTTGCTAGGAGTTGTCCGCCTCGTGTATCTCCGTTTCGTGGCTCTGCTTGTCCATCTTATCTGCTATTTCGTTCCCTTCAATATTCCAGAGAGACATTTTAGATTTTACAGAGTCTTTAGGCAACTGAAAACCCTCTCGAATTTTATAACGTTGGATTCTAGTAATTTTCCATTGACTATCTGGCGTACAGATCCGCACAGTAAAGCCCAGCCCCGGAACTGGTCGAATTATCGAAATAGGAGATAGCTTAAATGTTTAGTTAGACATATAGTAATTCAACGGTGGAAGTTGCATTTAATTATATTTAGCATTTTTTGAGATAAACGCGTACAAACATACCGACCGATATACAAAAATTCTAGAAATTGCTGATTTGGATTCTATTGGCCCCTTTTATCCATTTTTCTTGAATATTCGAAATGTAACGACATTGACCCGCTATAATTTTATTATATGTAGAGATGGTTTCTGTACTTGTCCCCAGTGCTCATAGGATTTTGCTGTAGGTTTTACGGTCTATCTATTTTATATATTCTGTAAGTTTGACGAGCTCTAGACCAGGTATAGTGATAATTCAATTATAATTTTTAATTTTTTTAATGGTTAATATTTTTTTGTAAACCACTTTCAAGAGGTTATACATTTTCGGGCTTCGCAAGCAAATCCCGGGATTCACGGGGCCTGAAAACCAACGGTAACCCTAATACATATACAGTAAGTGTTACATGCTTTTGTTACATAAGCAAATGTAATCCAGCTTGTTAATTGCAGAACGACAAGTGACTGAAAGCCAATTTGAAATGTTTCTACTAGAAATGACAAAGACATGCGCACAAAGTAATGGCTTCACACATAAAACTACTAACTGCATTTTTGCTAATTTAATAGTTTCCTATTTCAATTTTACTAAATGCAGTATTTTCTAGAATTTTAAAAGTGCTTATCCAAGCAAATTTAACTAAGGTCACACCTGTACCGCGATATAAGCAAAGCTCGGTCGGAGAGGCTAAGAAAATAGATGGAAACTCATAATTAGATTTCTCAAGTTAAAGAATTTTATATGTCGCACATCGTCGACAACGTTTGACATTTACATACTATACCCAAGCACATTTGTGATGAATGGCTGAAGATAGAAAAGCAAGCATAAAAAATCATGTCATAACATCAAAAAGAAAAAAAATTCTCTCTTTGTGCTTTACGCAGGGACCAAGAACGATTTCTTAGATGGCAATTAACGAGGTTGGTTATGTAACATCAAACGTTGTTTAGAATGGTGGACTATTGAAGATGGAAAATGTGCGGTAATTAGAAACTTGGGAACTGGTTTTAAATGCAAAGGCGCTTTAGCAAAGGCTTATTTAACTCCAAATGCTGTTATTGAAAATTGATGTCGTAATAATGAGTTTGGTAAAAAGGAGTTTTTTTTTAGGTTTTTAGACCTTTCTGCTTATTAATAGAACATTTTTTTCGAAGGCACCTATCCACTTGTGAATAAAATAATAAAATGAAATTTTGTTTTGAAATTTTGCATTGCAAATCATATGTCAACTTGTCTCTTGTAAGATAGCAACCAAAATTTTGAACTCTTATACTTTTTTTGCTTGTTTATTTTTTTGTTGCTTTCTGAAAAATGTGCATTTGGGTAAGAGTTTCTGAGACGGATCACTTAAAATTGTGAACTTTTTTTTTTGTATCAATAATGGTTTTATTTGGTGGTTATTGACAATACAAACAAATGCCTATCTTTGATTTTTGGAAAAAAATTGTATCCTGTTTTGTCGTCAATTGAAAAATTGTGTCCCTAGTGATAAGAAAAGATAAGATAAAAAAAAGATGCGAAAAGTTAAGATAAGAAAAAAAAATAAAAAAAATAAAATAAAGGAAAATAAAATAAAATTAAACTAAAATAAAATAAAATAAAACAAAATGAAATAAAATAAAATAAAACCAAATAAAATAAAATAACATAAAATAAAATAAAATAAAATAAAATAAAATAAAGCAAAATAAAATAAAATAAAGTAAAATACAATAAAATAAATTAAAATAAAAAAAATAAAATAAGATGAAATTAAAAAAAAAAAACAAAATACAATAAAAAAACAAATTAAAATAAAATTAAATTAAAAAATTAAAATAAAATAAAATAAAATAAAATAAAATAAAATAAAATAAAATAAAATAAAATAAAACAAAACAAAATAAGATAAAATAAAATAAAATAAAACGAAATTAAACAACATAAAAAAATTAAATAAAACGAAATAAAATACCATACAAAAAATTTAATTAAATAAAAACTAGAAAAAAAATAAAATAAAATTAAATAAAGTAAAACGAAATAAAATAAAATAACATAAAATAAAATAAAATAAAAAAAAATAAAATAAAATAAAGTAAAGTAAAATACAATAAGAATAACTTGAATAAAATAAAACAAAATAAAAAACAACAAGATTAAAATAAAAACAAAAAACAAAATATAGATAAAAAAATTAAACTAAATTAATTCAAATTAAATTCAATTAAATTAAATTAAATTAAATTAAATTAAATAAAGTAAAATAAAATAAAATAAAGTACAATAAAATAAAAAAAAATAAAATAAAATAAAATAAAGTAAAGTAAAATACAATAAGAAAAACTTGAATAAAATAAAACAAAATATAAAAAAACAAGATTAAAATAAAAACAAAAAACAAAATATAGATAAAAAAATTAAACTAAATTAATTTAAATTAAATTCAATTAAATTAAATTAAATAAAATAAAATAAAATAAAATAAAATAAAGCAAAATAAAATAAAATAAAGTAAAATACAATAAAATAAAATAAAATAAAAAAAATAAAATAAGATGAAATTAAAAAAAAAAACAAAATAAAATAAAAAAAAAAATTAAAATAAAATTAAATTAAAAAATTAAAATAAAATAAAATAAAATAAAATAAAACAAAACAAAATAAGATAAAATAAAATAAAACGAAATTAAACAACATAAAAAAATTAAATAAAACGAAATAAAATACCATACAAAAAATTTAATTAAATAAAAACTAGAAAAAAAATAAAATAAAATTAAATAAAGTAAAACGAAATAAAATAAAATAACATAAAATAAAATAAGATAAAATAAAAAAAAACAAAACAAAATAAGATAAAATAAAATAAAACGAAATTAAACAACATAAAAAAATTAAATAAAACGAAATAAAATACCATACAAAAAATTTAATTAAATAAAAACTAGAAAAAAAATAAAATAAAATTAAATAAAGTAAAACGAAATAAAATAAAATAACATAAAATAAAATAAGATAAAATAAAAAAAAATTAAATAAAATAAAATAAAGTAAAGTAAAATACAATAAGAAAAACTTGAATAAAATAAAACAAAATAAAAAAAAAACAAGATTAAAATAAAAACAAAAAACAAAATATAGATAAAAAAATTAAACTAAATTAATTTAAATTAAATTCAATTAAATTAAATTAAATTAAATTAAATTAAATTAAATAAAGTAAAATAAAATAAAATAAAGTACAATAAAATAAAACAAAAAAATATAATAAAACAAACTAAAATAAAATAAAATATATTAAAAATAGAAACGAGAGGGCACGAAGGGAATACAAAGATAACAGAGAATACAATAAAATAAATAAAATTAGAAACTGTAGTAATAAATAGGAGTGAAAGGAAAGGAAAGAAAATTAGAAATAAACGGAATGTAGAGAAAAGAGAAATATATTAAAGAAAAGCAACGACAAATAAAGTAAGGAAAAGAAAGGCCAACGAAAAGGGAAATTTGGGAACGGAAAATATATTAAAGAAAGAAGACAACTCAAAGAAATTCTAAAGAAAGGAACCACAAATAAATAAAAAAGAATAAAATTTTGTGGTTGAGTTTCACTGGGCAAACTCTAGCATGAATTAAAAGAAAAATATTATAACATTGTGTTGGGCCAATTTGTTTATAATATGGTTTGTTGGGTTGGAGCTGCTTCGGCAGATAAGATTGAATGAAAACAAAAGTTTTTTACTTTTCCTTCCTATGCATTTCCACGTTTTCGCGTCATCCTCAGGAAAGTCTATATTTATTTCAAACAACATATAAACTAACATAAATTTAAAGCAATTACTTAATTATTAAAATTAAAAGTGCGTAACAAAAACTCACATAAATTTTGTTAATTAATAAACTATCACATTACAGGTTACATTTTTAATTAAATATTATTTTTGCAACAATGTCAACGTGTTACTTTTCATTTATTAGCTATATCCACATTCCATCACTGAAGCGTGTTGCATGCAAGCGTCAATATATTTTTTCAAATGCTATGATTTCTTGTTCGCCTACAATTTGAGGTGATTTTTCACCAGTTTTTATTCAATTATCATGAACGGATGAACAAAAACGCTGAAGCTATAAATGACCATTATAATGAAAAAGCGTGCAAGGTTTGGGTAGTAAAAAGTGTCTACGCCTCAGTGACCATACGAATAATAACGCAAAGTGTTTCTATCATGCAGGCGCTGAGTAGACCGAGAGGCAAGCAGGGCATTGTATACCTATTGCCGTGGCATTGACAGTTGTCTAAATGAAGTGCATGTGCAGTGCGCGCACAACTGGATTTTAGTTAGCTGGGTAAGATAAAAATATTTAAAATAATTTTAAATACAAACCAAATTATTAAAAAAGTCTACATACTCGTATAAGCGTTGCACATAAGCTAATTCGTTCACAGATTTCACTTTCTACACAATCATGCAATCGGTTCAATGAAACTATAGCCTTTTCGTTTATAGTTTTAGCAAACAAATATAAGTGAAATAGATTTTTGCTGTTGTTGTGCCTGTAGAAACATTTGACACGAACATTTAAGTCCTACATATATTTCGTTCAACGCACCCGCTGCGGAGTTGTGAAGCTGAGCATGACGCATCATCGAGATATTTGAGGCGTCAGGTGTGGTTAGGTGTTTTCGGACAAAGTTTGCTAATAGACGGTCCTACATTTTGATTTTGTAAATTTGTATATTAGACTGGGTCGATTTATTAATCGCGCCATCGATTGTTCGATAGGTTTTGGGCTCAGGGAAAAAAAGTTCCACTACGCATACCCAAAAAAATAATTTTTGAGCCTGCGAAATTTCATTTTTTTGCCTTTTTTCCACTTTGATTTTTAAGATTTTTTTCATGACCTACTAAAAAAAATTTCGTTTGATTTTAAAATTTGCATGTATACCCGGTCCGACCCAAAAATGTCCGCTAAAAACGTTGGCGATAACAGTTTTTTGAAAAAAAAAAAATATTTTTTGGGTTTTGGGGAGTTTTTTTTTTAAGAAAAGTCGAAACAAGTCCCAAAACCCGAAAACAAAATTTTTTTTCCAAAAAACCGTTATCGCCAACGTTTTAGCGTATAATTTTAAGTGGGACAGGAAATATTAGACAAATTCGTTTTCATCGACATTTTTGCATGTATGCTGAAAAAACCCTTAAAAAAAATGGCGAAAGGTTAAATTTTTGACCAAAAACACTCTTCAAGACCCAAAAAATATTTTTTTTTTTTCAAAAAACTGTTATCGCCAACGTTTTTAGCGGACATTTTTGGGTCAGACATGAAAATTTTAAAATCAAACGAATTTTTTTTAGTAGGTCATGAAAAAAACTTTAAAAATCAAAGTGGAAAAAAGGCAAAAAAATGAAATTTCGCAGTCTCGAAAATTATTTTTTTGGGTATGCGTAGTGGAACTTTTTTTTCCCTATCGAAAAATCGAGCGCGCGATATCGGTTAACTTTCGTCCTTACAAATCGACCCACCCTAATGTATATTCACAGCAACTCGCATATATTAGGTTAATAGCACTTATCCGCTTGTGTTTGCGTGATGCTTGAAGTTTGTGTTGATTCAATATGTTCAAATGTACACGACAACAAGTTTGGGTGTCTCCAATTTGTTTATTTTAATATTTTCGTTTTTTTCACCTTTTTCACGAATTTAACTTTTTTCTATGCCGCTTTTGTTGTTTATCGTACCTTAGCGATAGGCTTTTGTTTGCAAGTAAATTTTCTCTTTCATTCCAATTTTATTTTATTTTTTTCACGCGAACAGAAAGCTTGTTGCAAAATCAAGGCAGAGCGAGTACTCGAAATGGGGACTGGTACTCAAAACATCTTAGTACTGCCAATGCAATTCGTATATGAAGGTGCTAGCGTTTCATATGAATTGGCAAGGCAAAAGCTCTTCATTATAAAGCTGTTGTTGTTGTTGTTGTTAACAGTGCTTCGCCCTGCCCCAGGTTGGACAGGGTTACACTGAAATAACAGCCCTTGGACGGGTGAAAAAACCCGGGTCATTCCGGTGCGATAGAACCGGCTGTTGTGGGAATGTCATTATAAAGCTCGGGCGCTTTAGTATGACCGCATGATATATTGTTCCTTTTTTCTAAAATATTGAAAACTCAAAAATATTCATATTCAGGACCTTTCGGGTTTGGGGGTTAGAATATGCTCGAGGTAGATATGCCTGTCGTAAGCCTAACCTTTATTTTAGGCATAGACCTTTATCCTATTATAGTGCATTAACAACATATTTTTTACCGGTAACAAAATCATTTGGCAACTTTTAAACCCTTATGCATAATTTCGCTGCCAAATAGAGAATTAAACGTATTATAATCGATCGGAACTGCACTTGTTTTGTAAGAATTTATGTGGAAAGAAATAGCACAAATTCTTTTTATAATAATAAGTTTTGTTGTACATTAGTGTGGGTTGAAAATTGCTTAGCGTGAAAGATAGAATTTGTAATTTATAATAAAGAAAGATTTAATTTAACTTTAAAAACATTTTTCTCGAAATTTCCAAGTTTCAAACTTGATTGTGAAATACACAATTTATCAAATTGAGTAGCTTCAGTCGAAAGACAATGGAAATTCAGAAGTTGATAAAAATTCAATCAAATCTAAGCAAACATTCAGATATCTAAATGCACTCTCTTTTGTGTTAGAATGAAATAAGATAAAAAAGTAGTACATTGGACAATTTTTGGATGAATTTTTGACGGCTTTGGACCAAAATTTGTTTTTATTTATTTACTAGTAAACCCCTCCCGCTTCACTGCGTCACAGAACTTATAATAGACTGAGTCCGATTTTAATCATTATATCTTCAACACATAACAGATAAGATGTGGAACTGAATT
The DNA here is from genome assembly GCA_949987695.1 of Merzomyia westermanni. Lineage (NCBI taxonomy): Eukaryota > Metazoa > Arthropoda > Insecta > Diptera > Tephritidae > Merzomyia > Merzomyia westermanni. The sequence goes on from OX465288.1 coordinate 196,887,150, forward strand.
ACATCGCATATTGAAGCACCTATTATAACCTTTCATTTGATACCAAAATTGTTGTAAACACATTTTGGGGCACCTTGGTCCACATATCGGTCGATATCTCCGATACTGGTTTAGCTAGCGGAACAAATGGTATCTTAAATTTTAAGTTAAATATCTAGTAATAGTTATCGATTTTTCTTAAATATTTGCGATGTACAGACGTCGACCTTTTACAATTCTATTATATGTAGAGATTGTTTTCGAATTTAAGTAGAACATCAGAAATCTAAAAGAATGGAACAGAATAAAAACATTATTTTTTTCTTGTTTTGTGTACCAACAATTCAATTGAATTAAATTGTTGCTTGTACATATTTTTTTAAGTATCCATGACTATAAGTAAGCTGAAGGCCAAGAATAATAGTTTTTATGAAAATTATAATTTTTTTTATTTTATTTATAAATTAATTAGTTATTAAAAGTTTTTAATTGAATAGAAAAGAAAAATTTTAGAGACAATCTCCATAGCTTTTCTTATAGATCCATTTCGGAAGCTTCTAGACTTCTTTATTTATTTTAAAATCGAATTGGCTCCCTCAAATTGCTAAATAAAAAATTATTTTCTTTATAAAGTATGTACAAACTCTACATCAATGCTATTTTTTCAATTCACTCTTTAATTATAAATGTCATAATATTTTCCGTACGTAATACACTTTCCATTAAAGAAGCAAAAAAAAAAAATTATCTTATCGGTTTTAATACGAAAGGCAACTATTCCTTTTAGTTTGAAACGTTAATACGAAAAATACTGCAGAATTATTATTCATTTAATTAAACAGAATTTTGTGTATCAGAGCGCATTACGATTGAAATTGGTTACAAAAGCCGCAAAATGAGCAATGGTCGCCACATCAATCCACTATCATGATGGCCACGCTAAGAGTTTTTATATGAGCGCTCCTATACACAGTGGGATGCTCGTCAAAAAATTTTACTCCCACATATTTTTTAACAAAATGCCAGAATTTCAGTTCCAAAAATTACCTTTTAAAGGCCCAAAAACAGCGGAATGTAAGTGACATACATAAATCACTCCGAAAAGCTTCGTAAAGGAGTATCCTAAGATTCCACTCGCAGACACTTGTGAATGCTCTCATTGCGTGGCGGGTGGAGGCACATCCGTCCAACCAGGTACTACTCACTTAATCCTGTTTAAACCATTTACTCTCCCATATGAACTTGAGAAGGAGCGAAATAAATAAATCTAAAAAAATAAACGTAGCTGAAATTTCTTGAGAAGACATTTTTTTGTGTGTAATGTTATCTGTCTTACGGTCAAAGGTTTCTTCCGAGAAAGGTAACATCAAACATTTTTAAAAAAAGTGTTCCTATTCCTAGGAAAAAAACTGGTGGAGGATAACTTGAACTCGCTTCATGTTTCCAATTGGCATCAGTTATCGATGGAAAGGGATGACTGGCGTACTTTGATACGCAACGACCAGAATGGCCTAGGCGGTTAAGCGCCAATAAATAATGATGATGATATCCAACTGTTCTAGCACACAGGGTATCATAGTTTTATCAATCTAATGGTGCCTTGTTAAAGTATAAAATAATCAAGATAAATGAAGAGTGCTATATAGCAAAGTTCGTAGAATGAATAGAGGAACCGATTGAGCCACATATGTCCGTTCGTCCGGGTAAAGGATAACTTGAGTAAAAATTCAAATATTTTAATGAAATTTGGCACACATGTTATTTTCCGGTCATGGTAGGTTGCTTTTTTAAGTGGGAAAGATCGGACTTTAACCACGCCCATTCTTTCGATATTAAAAATTTCGAAAATCATATGAAAAGAATTAACTAATCGACAGAACCAGCTACATGGCGAATTTTGGTACCCACACTAACTCGATCATGAACGAATTTGTAAAGTTTTGGAAAATAATCGTGGCAAACTTCGACTGTCAATAACTTTAGAAACGTTTGTGTTAAAATAACGAATCGTGGTAAAAGGCATGTTATTTGTATTGAAATTATGCTCAGTGGAAATAAGAAAAATCGTCAAATGACCACGCCCACTTTTTCATTAAAGTTGACTGAAAGACAGAACATGCAAAATCTTTGGTCATATGGATTTTATTCTGTTGCTATAGTGATACTATTAACATAGCCAAGAAAATATATTGAGCCAGCAAAACTATCTGACTTCGCCTGCTCGAAAATTTACTTTAAAAAATTTAAATATCCAACCTCATCTTCTATCTTTGTCCCCAAGTTTTTTCCTCTCAGAACCTATTACTTTTTCTCTTTCTGCACTTTCTCCTCTGCCTCTTTCCTTCCTTCACCTGTTCTCTTCCATTCCAATTCCTCTTATTTTCTTCCCTTCTCTCCCAATTTCCCTCCTTTTTATCTTCCTCTTCTTATTCCTCTTTCTATTAATTTTCTTCTCCCTTTCCTCCCTTATTCGAATTGGAACTCTATGTAACCAAAGAGTGTGCCACCGCCCACTTTTCAAAAGCTATGTATAGCCTGTGTTATACCCTGCGAAGCTCTGAGGTCAGTGTGATAGTTTTATAGAGATTGATTGTTGTTGTAGCGATAAAAACACTCCCCGAAGGTTATGGGTGATGATCTTCAGTTTCTCAACTCACCAAAGATTCACTAAAAATTCAAAAAATGTAAGAATATGAAGAAGAAAAGCGCAAAAAAAAAAACAGCAAATAGAATAGAATGAAATAGAATTTTGTTTCGTTTTTCATTAAACAGCCCACGGTGCGTTCATCGTAAGAACTGTTACTCATGCACTAATTATGTAGATGCTTGAAAAGAGCAAAATATGGATATGGGTTAAATTAAAAAAAAAATGCAAAACGAACTGTTGGATAAAGAATTCAAAACATATTAAATGCAAAAAAACTTTTTACCAATTTAAAAATCCAGTCTCAACTAATTTGCTTTCTGTTTTGGATCTTCGCTATTATATTCGTTTATATAAAAAATTTCCCTTTTGCTGTTATTTGACAAATCGGTGTTGCAGTTGCACAAAATGCAATGAGAAATATAAAATTTGGCAAAATTTCACTTTAGTCTGGGGCTGATGAAATGAAGTGGCATACAGGTTTTTTGTGGCATGCAGCTAGGATTTAAACAAGCATGTCTTAAGAGCTGTAAGTGACCTAACCGCTGAAGATGGCTTTAGTAAGCATAACGAATATTTGTGGTATTTTCACAAGATGTAAGTTTAGTTGTATGTTGTGTGTATATGCTTGAGCTTAGGCCAGTTGTTGTAGCAAAGTGCGAAATTAACACGAATATGTGTGAAAATTAAAACAAATAGTATAAAGTTGTACACCAAAATTGACAGGCCTCTTGCTCTTTTTAAACAACGCAGCAGCCAACATTTCATTTAATCAGGCCATTGGTTTAGATTATTCACTCACTAATTAACTCACTTTCACTGATTTTGTGTATATTTGAGCTCTTTTTCGTTTGAAGGTAGATTGCGAATATTTTTAAATATATTTATAACTTCGGAAGAAAAATATTTGAATAGTGGTGTGTGATAAAATAGCAACAAAATAGTAAAATCTTTGAATTCCTCGTGGTTCATGCCTCACTCGGTGCACTGTGTAAACAGATTTGAAGTGATCGATTAACTTCTGAGTGAATTTCCCATATTTCCAAATCTTCCCCAGAGTGAAGATAATCTTAAATTTTGTATCAAAGTCTGTCTTGGCACAGAGGTAGTCAGTTTTCGTTGTAATATACGAGTCGTTAACATTAAGCAAAATATGGCTGTGCACGTGTGGGCGTTCTGAGTCCGCTCTGGGATGCTTTTTCGGAAATGAAGTGTTAGATCGGCGTCATGTTAGCTATCATGTTTCGACCCTCTCTACCACAGGTAGAACGCTGAACTTTCCCTAGCATGTTTCTTACGTAGTTTATATCGACTGCCTTGCACCATCCACTGTGCTTCCGTTTTACTCTTTAATCTATATCAGTGTTAGAGTTCAACGTAGGTGGAGCTACGAAGACTATATTGTGTCTAATAAAAAACCAGAGCTGTGAATACAGGGTGCCACCCCATGAAATCTCTCCACCGATGTGCTATGAGCTCACCGGCTCCCAACCTGAAGTTTATTATTCTCGACCGCAATGATATCTATATCCCAACCACGACAGGGTCTGCAATATAAAGGACATATTCTACTGCTTCCAATTAAACATTATTGCAGACTCGATCTATGTCCAAGAATCCTGCCAGAGTGTACTGTTTGCTTATGCTACTTCGTGATAATAGATCAGTTTGATGACAGTAACAATTATTCAAACTCTCTTGAATGTGGGCGTCCGACTTAGAAACGACGACATAGTGCTTCGGCTTTACCTCAGCATCTCCTTATTCTATTCGGCAAGACCTGCAACCGGTGTTTCTGCTGAGCTGACAGTCCATGATCGGTTGTATATTTTTACAAAAGATGGGGTGGATTTTGGTTGGATTTCGAAAATTCTTTGTTTGATTCGAGAGGCGAGAAAGATCACTTCCAGAATCTTTACTTTTCCTTTCGAACCGCTTACTTGTAACATCGGGTGCTAGTTTTGTATGACTGCAGTTGTTGTTGTTGTTGTGAACAGTATTTCACCCTGCCTAATGGGAACGATCAATCTGAGTACCAACAGGGTTGGACCAGAGTGATATTGGTGTCTGGAGATCCAAGTTGTCCTAGTATGACTCAAATGTCCCTAGTTGGATGTTAAAAGCGGGGTTCATAGGCCGAGATCTGAGGGATCTGTCTACCGACTCGATATGGAGCTCATTTTGATCCCGCCTGTGCTTACGCAGATCAAACGGCTGGATAATTCGATGCCGGATCGCATTATAGTTCTTACGAAGATGCAGGTGGCGTATCTTCATCCATAGATGTTGGGTTTGGTGAATAGGTTTATGGCAGTTCAGTAGAAACTGTCTGCTTAACAGTTCCACGTGCTCTCTAGCATTAAGCATTTTTGTTTCTCAATGAAGGTGAGACTCAGACGATATAAACATAGGAAGATAACCCATAGCAGTTCTGATAGCGGCGTTTTGGCAGACTTGCAACTTCCTGCAGTTGGTGGTACCAAGATTAGGTGACCATATTGGGGCAACGTAATCAAAAACAGCCTTATATGTAGCAAGCAAAGTTTCTTTATCTTTTTTCTCCAGTGCAGCCGGCAAGTAAATTGAGATCTTGTTGAGGCTGTGTACCTTTGTGGCTAATGTGCCGGCATGATTAGGGAAAGTGAGACCTTTGTCAAACTACAACCAAGATTTTAGGGTGGTTGATAGTAGATATAGTTGCTACATCTACGTGGCCGTTTTACTCTTGCTTAACTGACGCCTCCCACATCGTCATAGAGACAGATTTCGCTCGGTTAAGAAGCTGGAAAGGTCTGGGAGATAACTATCGATGTTTGTACAGAGTTCGTCAATGGAAGTTCACTTGCCCGAAGCCTTATAAGCACATTCGTCAGCGTAGGAGACTATATAGGCTCCCCCGGTTGGAGGAGGACGCCTCGATATATAGAAATTGAACAAAATGGTTAGGACACCACAGCATGGGCCCCCTGTCTAATCCTTCTTGATTTCGTTGTTGAGTCTCTGAATGTTACTGACACTTGCCGACCATTAAGGTAGTTAGCGGTCCACATTTTAAGGGCTGTAGAGTGGCGCGACTCTACCATGGTTGACGGTTTTAAAGACTTTTGATAGGTCAAGTTCCACGAGCACCGTTCTTTGCCTTGTTGGGTGTTGGTTCAACCAGTTGTTGATTTGCATACTGATGGCGTTGAGAGTGTTGTGCTGTGGTGTTTGCTGGAGCCATGTTGATGGTAGACCAAGTGTAGATTTGCAATGTAGTAGGGGAGAAGCAGTGTCTCCACTAACTTCGCAACCCGCTTCAGTTCTGATGTCTAGCTCGGCATCATGGACGATGTCGACAGCAGTTGGTACGGCTTTTGGTTTTGGAATGGAAATTTAGTCTGACATATCGGCTTTATACAAATATGAGCATATTGTAACGACTTATCGGGTTTCAGACCTCGGAGTTCAGGACAGGCTTGCCACCTATCTTTAATTTTTTGTGTTAATGAAATGAGATATGCGAAAATGGGTATCAAATGAAAGGTATTTTACTTCGATTTTAACTTAAGTATTTTAAGGTGGGTTACCACCAAGGGTTGCCACGTAACCCTCTTATATATATTTTTTGCGAATCTGATATTTTCTTGAAAACAGTAAGTATCTAGAAAGAACTAAATTAAGCAAAAGCTCATACGCTCCAGGTATCATATTCCCATTTTGTTATGCTTAAACCACTTTGTTCCCATAAATGGGTATTTAAGTTTATTTATTTTTTGAGTAATAAATAAAAAGTGTTTTTGATAAAATTTCACTGCATAATTACTTGCACACCTTATTAGCGATTATTACCTGCGTGAGTTTTTATTGATTCTGTCAGCCAAACGCCAAAGTCATAGATCGCCAGCTCAGTTAAGCGGTTAAAATACTTGTTTTTTTTTGTTGTTGTGGTAATTTGCTTTTACCTTCACTAGCACTTAAATACTTTAAGTAATTAACACTTTGCACATTCTTTTTTCCTTTTGAATTTTTTTTGCTCACTTACTTCCCACTTTGCCTTTCCAATAACACTCTTTCGCCAAATTGCTGATATCTTTTGGTCACTGTCACCTTTTCACCTAACCAACACTAGCATATGTACATACCTACAAAATATATATATATTCGTTAAATATTGGCAAAACACAATCCAACGCTTTGGCTTGGTATACAAACACACATAATTTCACCTTTTGAATTTTACTTTAATCGCCCGTTGGCTTAGTTTTGCTTACGTTCGCGTTCGTTTTGCCAGTCACTATCTGACTGACTGAAACTGGCTTCCAGCACTCTATTTTGTTTAGCTCTAGAATACAAATTTCTTTAATGCAGCTTCACCCGATTGTTGCTCTGACAACCAGATGCTAGTTTTATTGGTTTAGTTTTTATTTGTTTTGTTGCTTATTGGTTGGGTTGCATGATATCATAAAACCTGGTCACGTAGCAGACGTATTTGTTGTAGATTATGAAGATTGGGTGATTTTTGGTGAGTGCGCTATGTGTATGGAAATGATTTTGTGAGAGTTGTTAATTAACTTAAGTCCACTTACAATGTAAGAAAAAACTAAAGCACCAAAAGTGCCTTTCCTAAACATGATTAAATAAAATTCTATGTGCAGGCTTTAAATTTTTTAGTTGTTTTTCTTGATGAAGGCCACATATTAATTATTTGAAATATGAAACAAAAGAACTTTTTTCTTGGTTTATTAAAATAAATTAATTGCACTTTTCAGGCTAACTAAAAAATTTGTGATACAAAACTAAAGCACAAAATCAAGGTAGGTCTTGATTTTCTTTAAATGTGTTGTAAAAACCTTAAAATTGCGTTAAACATGAGCCACAATAACAACGCCGATTTATATCGAAACATTTCAAACAACGGTTCCGTTCTTTTATTTAGTCGTTAAACGAGGTTGGAAGATCTGTAGAAGTCTAAAAGATTTGCTGGAAATAATTATTTCATGGTACCTCGCGACAGAATTGTACTCAAATTTAATCAAAGGAAATCAGGAAATACTTTTTCAAAATGTTTTATCATTTTCATAGCCTTATTTAACTTACTGCAAACGTTTTACCATTCAACTGACTCTCTTAGCACTGTACAAGGAGGTGCTAGTGCACGAAAAACACCGAATAGTAATGATCGTTCAATCGTTCGTGGACTAAAAATATTTCTTCTCGCTTCCACAAGAAGTTTTATGAAAGAATCTGTGACATCCACTCCATGTAGGACTATTTAAAGACGTGCTCTTTAAGACCGATTACCTTACTTCGGAGCTTTAAAACCCCTTTGATTTCAGATAGAAAAGAAATAAGGGTTTGCAAGATTTCAACTAAATTGGAGTAGCGCACTACGATGAGGAATCTTATTTTGCGTCAAATACAAGTTTTCTGAAATATTAGAACGCTCTGAAGCAGGCCAAAAGAACAACGTTTACTCACTTTTACTATACTTTTTGATCGATGTTACATGGTTCCGACTGTGTACGTGGTTTGCAGACGTTTCTTCAATCATGGAGTGGGTCCAATTCATGAGATTGAACTGGTATTGGATTGTTTTATGTACAAAAATATTCATAAATATCTCCATTATATTTCTTGAGGGGGAAGGAATGCCATTAAGGTGGATCTATCAGGAGGACATTCTGCTGAAATGTATGGCGATTTGCTTCAAAAAATTGTTTAGGGCTAATAAAGTTGACGTATTGCCTAGGCCAGTGCTATTTAACCGAACAGAGAATCTATAGAAAATGATGGATCCTAAAAATCGGAATGAAAATTGCAGCAACAAAAATTCTCTATTCGGGCAAGTTGAGTAGGCGTGTATAATTATTATTATTAATATCAAAAAAAAAAAACCGGGGTTGTTCCACAGTGTTTAAGCGACATAAGCTATAACTATTCATTTCGTCTATTTTATTTGCGCTGCACTCTCTTGTAATTCGCAAGCAGCTTATGAAATATCCCAAAGATATAGTTTATGTTTTGTAATCCCAAAGTGGGGGTTTTTCACAACGAGAGTGAGGAAGCCAATGCCGTGCAATGCCTCAGAGCCAACAGTGCTCGCCCCCAATTAATAAATACAAGGTGTAACAGGTGCGCCGCACCCCGTTCTATATACAACAAATAATTTAAATAAATAAAATAATAATTAAATAAATATTACAAAAGGGCTCCCTATACTAAACATGTGCTCCGCACACCCCCTTTTCCTCTCTAAACCAATGATATAATATAAATAATGAAATAAAATAAAGAAAACTCTAAAAAACTATTCGCCCTCCATAAAGCTTAGACACATAGTTATTTAAGTTTATCGGAATCTTTGATACTTAATATGTATTCTTCCTGAATAAAAGTGACTAAACATTATAGAACTTGTACTCACGATTTTTTTGAGTAAAATGTTTTAAAGGGAATTTGGGTGCTTAAGTTTGTCGTACACTGTATGTTTCAATCTTCTCATGGGGTTCTAATTGCTTCAAAATAGTCCGGTATGGGCATAGTAGGGATAAGTAAATTTTAATTTGTGCAGCATATTTATGAGGGATGAAAGTAGACCTGTCAGATCCTACTCGTTGGGGAAGTAAGTAGTAAAGACGAAGTAGGAATAGTAAACTTCGATGACAGTAAATTTTTAGATCCTGAGATCCCATCTTTTGTAGGTGCAAAAAATCCTGATATTTCTTTCTTACAATCCCGGGATTTTCGGGAATTTAAATATGCTAAAAAGTTAAATATGCGTGATTTATTTGTGAAAATTATTTATTTTAACATTTTATAGGTAGGTATGCAATATTTGTGAATACTAGAATTTGGTTTGTTGATTGTGTAACCTAAAGTAAAGTAAACCTTTCTAGCAACTTACAAAAAAATTGTTTATTTACTTATTCAATATTAGACTTTTCATTTTAATCTATCATATTCTATGAAAAAAAAACTGAGTTACCATTGAATGTAAACCAAGGACGAAGGCGAAACCAAAACCGTAACCTATTAAAACCGAAATCGTAACCCTTATTTTGATCTGAAAAAGAACTAAACCGTTAATAAGGTGAAACCGGTTACAAGCGGTTCTGATTTTCAGACAACCTATTTTGACCGGTCAAACTAGTAAATCAAACTTTCTGAAACGATGATAAATGTTATTGTTTTGTAATAATTTTTTAGTGACCAGCAAGCCATTGAACTCTTTAACAACTTTTTCAAATTCCGATTTCTAAAAGGCCTAAGATCAAATTCGATGGAATAGAATAGACTAAATACAGATATTGGAAAAAATCTAATTCTAAATATTAATTAAAAAATTTATTTTATTTTGGCTAAAATTTTATGTCCGCAGAACAAAACCGAAATAAATGTTGAAGAATGAAACTGAAACTGAAACCGGAACCTTATTTTGATCAGTTTCATACCTAGCTTTAAACTTGAAAAAAGTGTATTTTCGCACGTCAATTTATAGTTTTATATTTTTTTACAAATATTGTGTTTACCAACATAACCCATTAATCCAAAATAAAATCTTTAATATTTTTCATAAATTTAAAAATAAAGTGGTTGTCTACATGATTTTTCTTTGTTACGAGTATTAAGCAATTAAATTCCTTTTTAAGTAAAAAAAAATTAGAAATCCAATAATTTGTTATGTATTTTAAGGTCAGATAGTCCCTCAAACAAATGCTTCAGTATTGTTTAACCTTTACTTTGGGAGAAGAGCAAATACCTAAATCCTGAGACTAGTTCCACGATCTATGTATTGTAAAATCATATCCCGAAAATACCGGGACTGCTAAAATCCAAAAAATTGGCATCCCTAGTTCAGACGTTCCCTGCTGCTACAACTAGTCTCTTATGAAACTTTAGTATAACAAAGCATAAGTTTTTAGTTTTAAAATTCGCATTGAATTTTTAGAATTTTTATTCTGAAGTTATACGCTCATACCCAGGGAGAAAAAAATCGCTTTGCGACTCATAGTTGACTCGTTTGCAGGGAAGAAGTAGATAAATTTGCAGGGAAGAATTAGATAAATTTTTCACCAACAGCAGTACCTGATACTAAGGATTTATGTATATCCAGTCAAAAACTTTCAATCGGGCAGCACTATATAAAAGTTTCGGTTTCTTTGTTGCTTCCTTGAATTGTTTGCGATATTTAAATAGCTTCGAATATTGGTTTGTAACCGGTGACAACAACCAGGAAAGTGGGCGAGGATGGATACCTTTTGAAACATTTGTATTAAGATCCGATTCGGCTCACATCTGAAACATGAGAACCGCTATATTCTAAATATGGCTGACATACCATGAAATACAGAAATTGCCGAAATTCCATTACAAAGTACATAAATACTGGGGGCTCGGCAGACTTTGTCCTGCTCAAAGAGTTACCTGCATGAATCTAAAAAGTTGCCTGTCGTCGTCTTCACCTATAATTTTCTATTCATATGCACCATTTTACCCTTCATCCTCTCGCTCGTAGAAGTTTCGAATTTATATTAATTAAGATTATGTCAAAAGGTTTTACTCCCCTTTCTCTTAGCCATCATTTTTCTAGGAGTGATTTAGATCAACCTTATATATTTTGTTACCAGTTTTCAGTTAACTACCATGCGGAATTACAAAGATAATTCCCTTACGAAAACTTCCATTTGAATAGTAGGTGCCACGCCCCTTCTCCCTTACCCCTCTTTTTCTTGAGGTGCTTGAGATTAACCTAGTATAACTTCTAATAAATTTACAGAATGATACTATAAATACTTGCAAAGTATCAAAAATCGCAATTTAAAGGGAGATGCCAAGCCCTTTCTTGCTTACTACTCTCTTTTATAAGTGTTAGAGAAAAATCTGATTAACTTTTTAACCAATTAGCACTATTTTAACATGAATACTCCGACAGGTACACTCGTGCTCAAAAAAATTTGGTCAAAATAGGATCAAAGGTTCAGTCACAACCAGACATACCGAATATTTTTATATAAATAGTATGAACATATGATTGGCACCTGAGGTCCGTTTTGAAATTTTCCAAAAGCTGGATACTTCTATTTATTAAAATTTTGTTTAAACGGTTTTATGAATGCGTAGAAAAATAACTCTAGTTGTGTTGGTGAAGTAATTTAATTCTTATGTATATATAAAGCAAATGTTAAGTGCTCAAGAGTCTGCTATGTGTTAAGAGTTTGTAATGATGATGTTTAATAATTACCATTAGCCGTAAGCGATAATTACGTTGCACATGGTTTTTATTTCTATCGAAGAAAAGTTTTTGGTTTTGCACTAGTGTGAATAGGCTTTTTGCTGCCTAAAAGTATGCTTCAACTAAAACTCATTATTTGAAAATATCAGTAACAGTCGTACCAAAAAGTTTTGAACCGAATAAAAAGTAGATTTATGTTGTTACGAAACATAGAAAAAAATTTGCAATTTTGATTAAAAGAATTTGAATGTAACAGTCAAGGCAAAGAAACATGAGAAATTATTTGAAATCTTTTAAAATAATTTAAAATACTTTATTTACTTTAAAGAGCTTAAAGCAAAACAAGTAAAGAAGTCTAACTTCGGGAAATACCGAACATTATATCTAGTAGTGAAATGATTTTCTTGTCAAATTATATATCCTGTTGAATATTAAAAAAAAGTTCTTTTACTTCTTTTCTATGATCCACTTAATTATTTTTATATAAATAGCTAGTTAAATATTTAGATTTTTTGTTGGTCCTATCTTATATTCATTTATGAAGAACAGAGGAAATTGAAAAAAATAATACGAAAAGTAATGCCTTCAACCTTGAGTGGGTAGCAATTGTTAACTCAAAAAAGGGAATTTGTCCACAAAACCGTTTTGCTGCAAAATAAAGATAAAGCGGAAACAATTGTATCAGTTCCATTTCGCCGTGATTACCTGACCGTATTGGATATTTTGTATGTGTTCAATACCATAATTCCCATCAGGGATTAATCATTACTGTGGCGGTGAACTCAATTAAAAGCGACAGTAACAGGGAAGTTTGCTATTGTGATTTTGATGTAAGCTGCAAGTTCACCGCCAATCGGCTATTAAGGTTTTAAGCCTACTATTGGTCCGGTCATGGGTGCTCTGGAAATGCTTCCCTGTGTCTTTATTACATCAAACTAGTTTGCTTAATTTTTCGTTTGATTTTGCTATATACCAATAGGAGCCAGCTTACACATTTTCATTGAAATATTTAGTCTTTCTAAAACTACTGTATTTGCCTACAGAAAAGTGGGCGGCGGCATGCCTATTTCCACAAAATTTATTTGTGATCGAATATGGCTTGAAAAGTTTAGTACTTGTACCAAATTTTATTTATTCTTCTTTCTTCAAATGATGCTCAGCCATTTAAACTAGTTTGGCGTCCAACATAGCTCGCCAGTCTTTTCTTCTTCAGTGGATACACCACGGGCTAGCAAATCGGTCTCCACTTGGGCCCACGATCCGAGTGGTAGTCTCCCTATTCCTCTGCTTCAACGGGCAGGTGCCTATAAGAATACCTTCTGGGCCGGAGCATCTTCATTCACTCGCACAACATGGTCAAGCCAACGAAGTCGTTGGCTGTCTAACCTGTCAAGTCGTTGGTTTTTAATTCGTTGAAAATAATAATAAGGTCCAGAAATAGCGCGTTTTTCTCCTAAACGGAAAAACCATTACCCCTCAGCAATGGCCTTTTATATTCGTATATGATACTTTTATTTCCTTATCTATTATATAAGAAGTGGTCGTGGTTTTAGCTGATTTCATTTCCGGAACCTACCATGTAACAAGGGTAATTTTTGTACAGAAATTGGTTATGATTTCTTACATGGTTTTGTTTTATGATAAATTATGTTTTTAAAATTGACTCAATATTTTCAGAAACTTGTAAACAATTTATTGTATATCACAATTTCAATCTATTTAAAATTTGATCATCATATATGTATTATGTAATGAATAAGTAATCATTTTTTTTTGTGTTCAAAAATATTCGATATAGGTACAAAAAAAAGGCGTGGCTATTTCTTTCATTATAAATAATGCCAGTAGATGAATGACATAGGATTGGCGTAGGAAATTTCAAATTTAAAAATTTTTCGAAGAGAGCAAGAAAATAGAATTCTTTTGTTAAACATTTATTAAACAATTTGTTTCCTGTCGTTTCTTAAGCTTATAAATTAAACTAAATTATTAAGGATTTAATAAATTACTATATACTAGACTATCATACAAAAGCAAATCCTTCTCTTTTTCTTCCTTTTCCGTTCATTGCACATTAATTGGTTTAAGTAAATCAATACTTCGACCATAACCGCCATATCCACTACCACCATGTCCACTCAACATCTGACCATGTCCACCTGCAGCATGCTCATCGTGTGCATGACTTGAGCTGTATACGGGTTTGGCTATAATTTCATATGTCGACTTGCCACCGCCTGATGCCATACCCTTCAAACCTAAAACACTTGAAAGTGTTAGAGCCAGTAAAGCAGTCAAGAGCGCTTTACCAGCAAGCAATGCGAGCGCACCCATAGCAAGCGCCATGAGTGTACCTGTGAAAGAACAAACAAAATTAAAGACAAATATTGAATAGAAAAAGTAATAAATAAATATATGAAACATTTTAAAAACCTTTCATCATCAAACCAGCGGCCATCAGCATCTCCATACCACCCTTTTTACCAAATTTTCCTTTTCTTCCTGTTTCTACAGCCGAGCGTGCTTCCGCTACTGTACTTTGATCTATCAACTTAAAGCGTAGATAATGGGATTGTAGAAAAGTACTCAGCTTATTCACAATATATCCATTGATTCTTAAGTTAGGATCATTGGGATAGCTACGCGCCACTTCTGTGAAAAAGCATGCAAAAAAAATGTAATAAAATGATAAGATATTTAGAGATCAAGTAAGACAGCAATTTCTCAGTAGATAAATAATAACAAAATTATGGAAGTGCGTCAGGGGTAAAATATTTTCATTTACTATCATTTGAAAATATTTACTATCATTTGAATCTATCTACTATCTACTTTTTTCCTTTATAATACATATAAAAATCTGTTTTCTAAACTTTGTACTCAAAACGGAGAAGAGGATGAAGGTGAAGAGCAAAATAAAAATAAATAAGAAGAGGCAGGGAAATAGCAGATGACTTGCAAAGTAAACGGCTGCAGTGGAATGAAGAAGGATAAAGAAAGTGAGGGTGAAAGAGAGATGTAGAAGGAGAAGGATATGAAGAGCTAGGAGATATGCAAAAGGGAAGAGAGATACAAATAGGGTTTAGAATTAGTCATTTATGAATACTCAAGCACGTTCTTTCACGAGCTCACACGCGAACGTGAATATTAAAAAAAAATGTTGCAATCGCATTGGGGAATATGAACGCATTCAAATATCTGCATCGTTCGCATTCACGAGCTAGAAAGCAAAAAAAAAAATCGAAATCGTTCAAGTTCGCAAATGCATTTGCGAATCTAAGTATGAAATTTCTTCTTGTTGTTCATCTGCGTGGAATATTCGCAGAAGGTTGGAGTAGTAAATTTTAAAATGCTATTACATTCGTAATCGTTTTTGAAGATAGATGACAAGAACAGCGTTCCTTCTTTGATTCGTAAATGCATTCGCGAACGTGAACGATGCCCATTTTTGTATGCTTCTTGTTCGCGAATGCGCATGAAATATTTTATTTGGATTGTTCACGTTCACAAATAATAACGAACAAGAATGAATATTTCTGAAACCTGAATGGAAGGAGGCGAAGAGGAGCATTGGAAGGGGAACTGAGAGATCAGGATGGGATAGAGTACAATTATTTAAATGTATTCAACTCAATTTTGTAGGCGGTACAACGCACACTGGGGCCGTATGTTCAATTTGGTTCAAAATCATCTAGAGGAAACAAAGCTAAAATTTTTCCTAAAAACTAAGAGCCGGTTTCACCAGCTCGACTTAACTTAGTTAAGTCGAGTTTTTCACTTTTTCAGTTTCACCATCTAACTTAACTAAGTCAGAACTTAGTCAGCCTGCCAGCGGACTTTCGCACTGGGGTATTGGGATGCGCAGAGTTGTCGGGTATGAAAAAATACTACCATGCATAAAACAGCAGATCGGGTTGTTGTGTAAAAAATTATTTAAGTCGCTCAGTTGGTGAAACCCAAAATTAAGCTAGTCTCGAATCTGTGCTAACTTAAGTCACGACTTAGTTTTAGTCTTAGTCGCGTTGGTGAAACCGGCCCTAAGACTTAGCTAAGTTATTTGTCAAGGCAAATCATACTCTGTTGCAAACAAGCAAATTAACAAAAAACTTGCATTGACATGTTGAAGAACTATCAAAAAGGAGGGTTTGGTTCCCATCTCCAGATTTCGTAAGCCCTTCGAAACTTTGAAAATAGAAGTTTTGGTTTCTCACTCCAGATTTTGAGAGGTCGGAGTTTTTTATGATTGAGAAGGCCTACAATATACGTAAATATAAACCTCGATACAACTTATTTAATTTGTTACACAGTGTAATTTATTTAGACTATCTCTTCGAGAAAGCCTCGCTTTGTTTTAACCAACAAAACCAGTGTTGAGTGCTTGGAAAATATTCAAATATAGGTGATTTATATTAAAAAAGTGTAGTTGGTCCAATTCTGAGCAAGCTACATAATTTTATATATATAAATAAGTCGCAATATATGTAAGCCTCAAACAAATATTTAAAATTTTTTTTTTTTAATTTTTTATACAGTGTAATTGCATATCAAAATACCGTTTTATCTGTCGGAAAAGGTTTAGTTGTGTGTGCTATACTCGCCTAGACTTCATTTTTGGGAATTTAATGGCTACAAGTATGGTGCACCTTAATGTCCAACGGTTAATAATTATTTTAAAAAGAAAATGGCGGCGACTTTTTAAGCACTTAGATTTTGTTTGGAGGTACATAAAATAGAATCTTTGAAAGAGCGCCACATTCGAAATTTTGTACATAAATTGAACTCTGATTAATTTATTATTATTTTTTTTCGAGCACCTTTCTTAACAAATAATTCAATTAATATCAATATAGACGAGATTACATTTTCTGATCAATGTTAGTTTCCTGCATAATCAAATTAATAAAATAACAATTAAAATTCACAAAATGTGACAAATTCGGAAATCAATTGTTCTAATTAAACGATTAATGATAACGATCAATCACAATGCCGGTATTTTCGGTATCTGATCCCGGTATCGCTTAATCAGCTTCACTATACCGACCTTTGTTATAACTGTCAATAATTTTTATAATTTGTCAACTTGCTTAATTTAATTAAGTTTTGTTTTTTGAAATATTCTGCTTACGGCCTTGATTACATTATAGGCGAATGAAAACAACAAGCAACACGCTTTACACCTTTCAAGAGAAATTTCTTATTCTTTCTTCCACTCATTTTCCACACAAGCAATACAAATCAGATAAAAAAACACAGCCATTTTACAGCTTTAAATTCTACGGCTCAATTCCCCACTCACCCGCCATTAAATTGTTGCTTTTAACTTCAGCTGCATTCATATCCTTCACTATGCTGACGCCAGGCGCCAGCGACAGCTCTTCCTTCTCCGTTAAACGTTCCATAATTTTCACAAATTCCAGCTTCAAACACATCCAACTCAGTTGCGTGTGACATTCGGCGAAGGCACGTTTCATGCCATCATATTTACTCTCACGTGTATTTGTTATTGTTTCTGTGGATGTGGCATGTGAGGCAGGTGGAGCATTTATGCTATTTTCGCTACCAATATCCTCCGGTACAGTGGCTGTATTCGTCATTTTTAAAAGTAAAATGAAAACTCCCAAATATAGTAAATATTCGATATTCCTTTGAAGTAGCATAACTATGATTGATGTATGATGTGCGTTTGGCGCCGGGTTAGAAAATGTGCGCTTTCTGAATTGTTTAAAGCAGCTACAGTTGAGATCGAGGTGGCCGCCGTTGTGTATCACACAATAACTAACTAACAACTGGTGATCGACATTGAAGCGATCTGAATTTTATACGATAATAAGAGTAATGCAAGGGAAATTGCGGCAAAAAGTTCAAAAAGAAATTATCAAAATGCTGCGGAAAATGGTAGCAGTTAAAAAAAAAAACAATAAAAACACACAAACATTCACACGTACATGTGCATACCTTTCACTGTTGACGCACAGCGGAACTGACCAACAAATGAAAGGAATATTGAGAGAAGGTAAATATTGTGGCACATTAGGCATGATGGCGTTAATCACAAGTATTTATTATAAAAGGGTGTCACAAAAGTTCATTTGCTGTAAAAAAATATTTAAATATTAGTCCACAAAATACGAGAAGCTATATAAAAATGTATAATTAACGTGTAAGTCTAAGTTTGGGCGAAACCGTACATTAAATTCAGCTTTCGTTCTTAGGTATCCTATTTTATTTTAAACTTTAGCTTTTTATTTAATTTAGTTTTATTTTATGTTATTTCATTTTACTTTACTCTATTTTATTTTATTTTATTTGATTTTATTTTATTTTATGTTTAATTATTTTATTTTACTGTATTGTATTCTATATTATTTTATTTTATTTTATTTCATTTCATTTCATTTAATTTTTTTTTATTCCATTTCATTTATTTTATTTTATTTTGTTTTGTTTTATTTTATATTATTTTATTTTATTTTTTTAATTTTATTTTATTTCATTTTATTTTATTTTATTTTATTTTATTTTATTTTATTTAGTTTTATATTATTTTATTTTGTCGTGCTTTATTTAATTTTATTGTATTGTATTTTATTTGATTTTTTTGTTTTATTTTATTTAACTTTTTTTATTCTATTTTATTTTATTCTACTTTATTTTATTACTATTTTTTTATTTCTTTTAATTTAATTTTATTTTATTGTATTGTATTTCATTAGATTTTTTTTGTTGTATTTAATTTTTTTAATTTAACTAAATTTTTTTTTAAATTTGTTTTATTTTATTTTATTTTACTTTACTCTATTTTATTTTATTTTATTTTACTTTATTTTTTTACCATTTTTTATTTCTTTTAATCTAGTTTTATTTGATTGTATTGTATTTTATTAGATTTTTTTGTTTTATTTTATTTTTTTTAATTTAATTTAATTTTTTTAAATTTATTTTATTTTATATTTTTATTTTATTTTATGTTTGATTTTATTTTGTTTTATTTTATTTTATTTTATTTTATATTATTTTATTTTATTTTGTTTTATTTTAGTTTATTTTATTTTTAATTATTTTATTTTATTGTATTGTATTCTATATTATTTTATTTCATTTCACTTCATTTTATTTGATTTTATTTTATTTTGTGCTATTACATTTAATTTTACTTTATTCTATTTAGTTTTATTTTATTTTATTTATTTTGCTTTATTTTATTTAATTGTATTGTATTTTACTTGGTTTTTTTTTTTATTTTTTTTTCATTTAATTTCATTTTATTTTGTGTTATTACATTTAATTTTATTTTACTTTAGTTTATTTTATTTTCTTTTTTTTTTTTAATTTAATTTTATTCTATTTCTATAATTATATTATTTTTATTTTTAGTTTTTTATTTGATTTTTTAATAAATTTTTTTTTCAGTTTTATTTTATTTTCCTTTATTTATTTTTTTTAATTTTATTTATTTTTTTTTTTTTATTTATTTCATTTTATTTTATTTTATATTACTTTATCTTACTTTATTCACTCTTATTTTTTGGTTTCTTTTCGCAATTTGTCGATATATCTGAATTAAATTAAATACCTATTCCAGGAATTTTGCTACACCCTTTTTACCTAAATATTGAAAGAGGGTAGCGAGGCTCACATAAAATTTAAACACTCTTGCTAATACGACCATAATTACTGGGAAAAGTAGTTTTTGAGAGATTGACTTCTGTTGACTGCTAAGAATTGCGCTACAGGTTGCAGCAGCAGCAATAAACCTGAATGGAAATCTCACAAAAACAATTAAAAATCATTAACTAGCCAAAAACAGCGGTAGTTGTTATTACGCTTGTCCATATATACATATTCATATATACATACTCAATTCCCAAAACTTATTCAAGTGTACAGTATTTGGGTGGCTAGTCGAAACCACTAAAGCCATTATCCAATAAGTACGGAATTTGACTTGAAGAAAAGTTATTGAAAATGAAAGCAACTTCGTTGCTGATCAGCGAGCCAAAAAAAAGAGCAGGAGATTGACTTGTAACGCCCTTCCGACACTTTCCCTTATAAAACGTAATTTAACTTGAAGATATGTATAATATAGATTGTATACGGATGAAGGTAAACATGTTTCTATGGTAGGGGAGTATTATGAGCCAATGTCATAGCCGCAAATAATAAAAGCAAAAGTAATTAGCAATAACAGCTAACAAAGTAAATGATAGAAACCAATAATAAATGAAAATAGTTGCTTGACCGAACAAAAAATTTTAAAGAAAAGAAATAAGTAGAATGATGTCCTCTGTCAAAATACAAATGTTTCATGAATACGAGCGAATCTAACTACCTTTCTTAGTCTGTTCCTATTTATTTAATGGAAAGAATTATA
Source organism: Merzomyia westermanni (assembly GCA_949987695.1). NCBI lineage: Eukaryota > Metazoa > Arthropoda > Insecta > Diptera > Tephritidae > Merzomyia > Merzomyia westermanni. The sequence goes on from OX465288.1 coordinate 196,907,361, forward strand.
GTCCAAATCAAGTTTATCGAAGCAATCGATTGTAGTGAGGCTATGTGTTTTATTGGTCCAAACTTTATGATTTTCACTAATCACAACTTGCAGGAGGTTGAACGACGAAACTTTCTTTTAATAAAGTCTTATTACCTGTGTATATGTATTAGACTGGCCAAAAAAAAGTTTGTTTACTTATCTGGATAGATATTAGTTTTCTCATTTTTGCTTAAAAAATAAATAATTGACGCGATATATACATCATGAGGAGATTAAGGCCGAGCTTCTCTACCAATTTGTGATGTGCTGCTTCTAATTTTTCCTACAAATTGGCGGGACCTACAGTTTTTTGCCCATTCCTATCGGGATCTGCAAAGCAGATACATTTTTGCCGAGAAGCCTTCCATGGCAGAAACACACTCGGAGAGTTTGGCAAACCACTGCAGAGGGGCGACCCCTTTTTAAAAAAAAACTTTTTTAAACCACTTTTGAAAAAAAGAAAAAAACGGGGCTTGGTTCGACTTTAACCTCAAAAAACGAAAGGAAAGTATTGCCGGTTTTCAGTTTTCGGATTAGAACTCAGCATTCATTTTTGAATTTTTAACCAATTTACGAATTAAGAAAATTAAATCGAAAAAACAAAAATATTTAATTACACCCAATGAATTTTGTGGGGAATTAATTTTCCAACAAAATTACGTACAGAAAAATTTGTAGCCATCAACCGTTTGGCAGTTTTAAAGCAAAAAATGAGATTTGTTCTAAACAATCGAAAGTAGCAATCATAGACCTTTAAAAAAAATATTTTTGTTTTTTAAATTGCGGGAAAAATATCAAACATTTCTTTTTTGCTCAGTCTAATATCTACAAATAAATTATACATGCATGAAAGTAAGTATGTTTCTACAGTAACGGAGAATTCCGAGCCAATGCCATAACCACAAATAATAAAAGCAAAAGTAATTAACAACAACAACTAATAAACAGAATGACAGAAAACTAAGTTAGACAAAAATATTTGCTACACATACTAACAACAAATTTGTAATAAAATTCGACTTCAAACTTCGTCATTGACAATGAGAAAGCAATGGAATTAGGGAACACATAAGGGATGAACATTTTGAAAAGTACAAAACATTGCAAGCAAAGTGGAGAGGGCAATAAGAAAAAAAAAAGAAAAATTTTGTAAATTAATTAATAAGTTATTAATTGCAAAAGGCTGAAAGTAAGCACAATTTTTCATTACGTGAACGAGGGTATCGGCGGTACTTTTGTATGTAGGTAGGGCATTGATTTTGCCGTGTTTCCTGGTTACGCATTTTGTAGTTGTATGTATTAATTAGCAGAAGAAGCACTTGTTGCATGTCGCAATCATTACGCAGAAGTTTGTGTTATCGGTAATTATGTGATAGCCCTACAGTGGTTACGGTTAATACATTTTGAATAAAAAATTATCAATGAAGAATTTTTAATGAACCTATAGGTAGACAGTTGTTAATATATATACAGATAATTCGTATGGATTTGAGACCTTTTTTAATTTCGTCCTACAGTTTTTAATTTCTTGGGCCCATAATCTTAGCCAAATATAAATACAGTTTTATTAACTTAGGCCCACTTTCATAAAGGCGGGTTAAGCCTAATCGGCGATTAATTTGACAGCTAACCATACAAAATAAGTAAATTAAACTCCGGTTAGTGTTAGCCGGCTTTTATGAAAGCGGTCCTCAAACATGATTCTATAATAAACATCATTTCAGGTCTGTCAGAGTCAACTTAAAATACATTTTATGTTTAAGACGGAGTTTTAATTTTAAAATTACGAAAATATCATTTTAATTTTTCAAAATCATGGTTTGTGTCTACGGTTGTGCTTATGACAACGATTACTCTAAACTTGAGTTTGTTTTTTTTTTCGCTTGTTGCTACAGATATGCTTTGGTTTGTGAATTAAATAGATGACACAGGGTGACCATGCAAAACATAAAATATTTCTTCATACCACCAACCAATAAAATTTTTTTTTCATAAGGGGACCCAGTTACTTTTAATTTTAACTAAAATCTTTGTTTAATATGACTATGATTGACCAACATTTTAAATGTCTTTTTAAGTTAAGTAAAGATTTTAATTAAAACGCGTGTTAAGCAACGGCTATGATTATGGGCTTTTCAGTTTAAATTTAAAACCTAACTTAATAAAAAGTCTATACCTTAAAATAAGGTTTTTTATATACAAAACGTTTAAATGTTCTGCGGATTAGAGCCCACAAATTTTTGGTTTATTTTTCTTTATTTTGAAAAGGGTCATTGAATATTTCTTTAATGTGTGTCGTAGGGTGCCCTAGTCTCCAATGTCGATCATGTTTCACCACATGTTCACCAACTGACAATGTTTTATTTTTAGAGGTTTTCCGGTCAATTTTTATATTAATTTAAATTTTTGAGTTAGGGTCTTTTGACCATTAATTGTGAAGTGCAAATAAAAGAATTTATTCCATTTATTCCAACCCAACGTTTCGCTAGACTTCCTAGCATCCTCAGGGGTGATCTATTTATTTATTTAAAGACAGACAAAAAACAACAGTGAAAAAACAATAATAAAACTTATTTTAGACACTTATTGACAAATTTACGTGTAACAACAATTAAATACAACAAGAAACAACCCTTACACAATATGTTTTGTTAAAATCTAAAAATTAAAAATAGTACCATCATTGTTTGGTATCATCGTCATACTAAATTATAATTATAAACATAAAAGGTAAGCTGCTGCGATGTTTTGCGTGTCTTCTTTTTTGTTTACCGTATTATCTCTTTTTTCTAATATTCGCAAACTCTCTAATGTGTATCGCGCTCTCCCATATTTGTTGCGGTCTATTATTTTTGTGTTTGCTAAATCAGCTGTGTGGCCACTTGCCGTGATATGTTGTGATAAGGCAGTTGCACTTCTCTTTTTCAGTATATCGCTCTCGTGCTTTTATTTATTGTTTTAATTGCTAAATCATTTCTGCTTTAAAATTTAAACCCTTTTCATCAAAAATTGGTTGGTCATGTACTTACTCCAGAAAGTCTAAAGCTTATGTTGTAATATTATATAGTGTGACGAATTCAATGACTCGTGGATCACTATAAAGTCAAAAAAAAAAAAGCTCTAGTAATCTTTAGAACTAGTTAGCTTTATTTACTACTAACAACCGTAGTACAATTTTGCAAGTTAAGTCACTCAACAGTAACTAAAAAATGTAATTGCTCCCATTTAATTAATCAGTTAAGATAAGGACCCGCTTATTTTTAAACAGAACTACCTAACTTTCTAACTTATATAGAATAAAGTGTAAGATTACCTCAAACCCCTGCGGGTTAGGGGCTTAGAATATGTCCAAGGTAGGCATACCGGTCGTAAGAGGCGACTAATATGCACAAAGGTAATGACGTGCAACTCGATGGTTGATCTACGGATATGATGCCTCTCACCTCTCATTACCCATCTTATCCTTCCTTACGGAAGGAGGGGTGTCATGACCTAGAAGGTTTCACTGGTCATAAATCGCAAGGGAGTACCGGAGCGTACCGGGCCAAGGACTGTCACTTCGACAACACTCCCCAAAACCTTCGGGGAGTGTTTTTGTCGTTACCACAACAACAACATTACCTCAAATGTACCCAATATCTTCGAAAAACGTCCCTAATTTCATGATATTTAATTAGAAGCACACTTTTTGCTACCATAAGGTAGTGATTGTGTTTAAACTAAAATTTCTAATGAAACACAAACTTATTTACTGAAATTCAAGTTATAAATTTAAAATTGTAAGCTTTTTTCTTGTTATTTTACCTATGAAAATAAATTTATTTTTTAATGCTATTTTTGTATTTTTTTTTGTACATCTTTTTTTGAATTGTTTTCATTGACACTAATTCTTAGAACTTCGGAACATTTCACGCTTGAATTGAAATAACAGTAACTGTAAAGTCAATAACAAATAAAACCAAGTAAGGAAGTCTAAGCTCGGGTGGAATCGAACATTAAATACCCAGCTGTGTATAAGTGGTCGTGGTAAATTGCTAAATTGTTGTGGAGTTATGACTTATAGAAGTTTCAAACTTTTTCTACTACCATATGGGCAAATCTTATATATTAAAATGAATGTGCGTCTGTGTCTCTGGTGTTCAAAGTACTTCACCGATCCTTATGAAATTTTCACAGTAGATTTTTGGATTCACTGGCTACAACATAGGCTAAATATATAATTTCGAAAAGCGTAGATAGTATACCTCGTATCATGTCTCGTAATTTTATTTATCACGTTCTGAAGTTAATAATAGCTGAAATTTGATATTTTGTTCATTTATATGGAAGCGGTGCCATTCCCATTTTCCAAAATTTATAGAAAATCATTAATAAGATAATCAGGTTTAATAGGTAAGTGGGCCTGGTCGTCCACCGATTTAGCTTATTTTACGTGGGCGTACTCTACATGTCTATAGCATACCTTGTATCAAATTTCGTAATTCTATCTTACACCGTTCTGAAGTTATTAGCAGTCGAATTTGATATTGCGATGAGACGCCCACTCTCCAAAATTTTGCAAAAATCATATAAAGAATAAGAAAATTGATGTAAGTACCAAATGATATTATTATACCTGCATCAGTTAATTAGATATGAGCACCTCCTTTCTATATAAAATATTATATTATAAAAAAAGTAGGCGTGGTCGAACAGCGATTTCGCTCATTTTCTATGGGTGCATTTAGTGTGCCTCGTACGAAATTGTATTATACTAGCGTAAACGGTTCTGAAGTTTTAAAAGTAAAAATTTGAAAATTTCTTCACTCATATGTGGGCGATGCCACGCCCGTTTTCCAAAAATTTTATAAAATCGTCAATGGAACAACCAAATTCATAAATCTAGCAAATTTCATCATTCTAGCTGTTTCTATTATTGAATTAACCCATTTTATACGTTTTTCGATATCGAAAAAAGGGGCGTGGTTATGGTTCGATTTCGCCCGTTTCAAATAGCAACCTACCTTTGTCGGAAAGCAGCCTGTGTGCCAAATTTTCATTCAAATATATCCATTTTTACTCAAGTTATCGTGTCCATGGACAGACGGACGGACATGTCTTAATGAATTCCTCGGTTAATTCTAAGAACTTTGATATATGGAACTATATATCTATCTGCATTATTTTGTACCGTTAAAAACCACCGTTATGTGACCAAAATTATAATACCCTGTGTACTAGTACACGCTGGGTATGAATATAATTCCATGTAACTTCAATGTAATTCAAAAACTTTGCTTCAATTAAAACTTTAATTTATTGTTTTTTTATGAATTTTTTTGGATTTTTTTATCTGTTTGCTGAAATGATATTTTTCCTTTTTTTATTAATTCTATTATTTTTGTATTTTTTTTATTAAATCTAGTTCTTAGAATTTGAGGACATTTTACTCTTGAACAAAATACGCGTATGAATTATTTTCGTATTTTCCGTCTCACTGTTTTAATGTAAATATGTAGATATACCACGAAGTAAGGAGCATGTGCAAGCATAGAGTAAATAAATTCGTGGATCACTTTAACCCTAGAAAGCTAACTTTCGCTCACTCCCTATAAAACCTAACCATTCGTTGATTCGGTGAACATTCTTTAAAATACTTATTTCCAATTCTTTAAAATACTTTTTTTATTCTTTTGGAACAATTCAGATATATTTTTTTAAGTCTTTTAGAAAGGCAGTCTTAAAAAGAGACTGAAAATTTTCAATAGCGTATTCGTCGAATCGACGAAGGTTACGTGTCTAGGGTTAAACGGTAATATCAGATTTTTATTAAAATTTTTAGTTTTTATTCAAAGAATTTGAACGCTAGACCAATTTTTATAAATATAATGGGAAAGTATCGAAACAACAAAAGTTCTATTATGGTAATATCTTCATATATAAAAATCTTCTGTGCGTCCATTGTCACTAAACTCCTTCTAAACGCCTGCGCCGATATTATGCAACTTTTTGTGTGCACTCAATTTAGATTCACAATCCGGATCACTGGATGATGTGGGAGTGGCACCTCCCATACAAATGAGATTTTCTGTACTGTATATCTCTGGAAATATTCGTGGTAGAATACTGAAAACCGGTACAGAATTATGTGAGGTTAATCTCTAACATATCAAGAAAAAAGTTGCTCAGAGAGAAGAGGGCGTGGCACCTCCCATACAAAACAGGAATCCGTTCTAAAAACTATTTTCAGATCTTGTTCAATAAAATGAGCGGGACATCATCTGTCGGGTCAGCTAGTATGAAATTAAATATATTTGTAGACTCATGTATACGGATTAATGTCGTATACAGCCACCCACACAACATTATAATTACCTTTCCTTGCCAGCTTAATTACGAGCATATCTGAGGGCTTGTGATGCAAAATTCAGCTTTGAGCGAGAATATTATGTATGTAAGTTGACTATTGAATAACTGTTAAATAACTAGGAACGTATAATTTTACAGCTTAACGTTTCTAGTGAAAATCTGTCAGATTGGTCTTACTTAACATATAGCTCCCATACAATCGATTGATCCGATAAATAGGGTTTGGGGTATAATTCTTGCATGTTAATAGCTAGGAACTTACAATTAGATATGACAGTCAAATTTTAACACAGTTTGTACTTACTGTGAATAAGGATCGGATATTAAAAACCGTGATGTGTTTTCATGATAGGTATAGCCGGAAACGGCGCTCTACTCACACGTTAAGATATAAGTTCATAATTTCCAGTACCGCTGTAGCTTTCAACCCAATCAGGATTGCACCAAGCTAGTTTTAAGTTTGGAACCAGGATAGTCGTTGGACCGTGTAACCAGGAGCTTTGCCAAATGCTTACCTGTCTCATTAGTTGGAAGTCCGCTCTGAATGGGTTATGTCCCAACTCTCTCAAACAAAAACAAATATTTTTTGCATATTTAATGAATTTTTATTATTCAATTGCAGTTGGTTGCATTTCTATTATACGAAGTTTCATTTAAATTATTAATACGAAATAAAACGAAAAGTATTCATGAACATGAATGTGAACAAATTGATTGTCTACTAAATTATGTATTTGCTACTTTGAAGTGCAATTAAAGCAAACATTCGACAAATGTCATAAAGATTTGTTATACCTGAGTTTAAACTAAATATATATAATTAAAGAAAATATATTTGCAAGTAACTAAAATAAATATTTATTGCCTATCAAACTAAATAAAGCAAAATTTTTGATTTTAATGAAAACTTTGACTTTGAGTCAGGAATGTTGACTGATTTCTTGAAAACTAATTGATGGCCACTAAGAGTCCAAGCGTTGCAGAGTTTGTTTAAATGAAATTAAAAGATTTATTTACATGTATTTTTATAAAATAAATATTATTCGTTTTTTTTATCATTTACATTTTTTTTTGTTGCACATTTTTTTTAATTTTAAATTTTTTGCACTTTTTGCATTTGCATTTTTTTAAATTTTTTGGTATCGCATAGTTTTCACTAACTAAAAACTAAATACCTACCTAATAAATATTTATAAATATACTATATACTACAAATAAAAACTAAAATTTAGTCATTCTTATGTTAATCATGAAAGAGAGGAAACAGAGGAGTACAGTTGTGTTAAAGTGTTCAACTTTCATTGCATACAAATAAATAGGAAACAAAGCGGAAAACGAAAAGGAAAGGAAATGAGCGTAGAAAAGCTAGAAATATTCTAGCTTCGTGTTGTGTCATTATTGAATCTCTGATTTATTTATATAACAAACAATTTAATATTTAGTAGGGTTGTGCCAAACCATATTGATTGTAGGCCAAATCATTGGCAGCAGCTTGTCCATTGCGATTCCAGTCTGAGTGCACAATTTCGGCGTTCAATGGGCTGCCGGTGATATAGGCGGTGGTGATGTGTTCCTTCTTCTTGCCCAACAAGTCCTTGAAGAAAGTGGCACCTAAGAAACAATATGCAAGTACAAAATTCAATACATTTTAAATAATAAATTTATTCATTTGTACGCACCAGCAAGTATCAAAGCGAGAATGGAAATTGCTAAACTCTTGAGTGAGATGAATTTAATAACGCTGAAAGCAAGTTTGCAAAGCACAGCCTTCTTCAATTTCAAAATGAGCAACAGTGGCAGCAACATTTTCTTCATTTTCTTGCCGCGTGACTCTATAAATAAAACAAAAATGTAGTTCACATTTTCAGTAGGTGTTACTTAATGCTTTAACTATGTTAAAAGCAAGCTAAAAGTAAAAAGGTGAAATGGGTTACTGAGTAAATGTTACAAAATATTTTAACATCCGTGCTCATGGTACAGCTATTTGTAAGTGCTAAATGTTGGCGCCTGTAACTATGCTACACTTTCTTCTTTAGATATAAATTTGATACAATTGTGAAGCAGCTTAAGAATTCAAATAGGGCTGCCACTTGTTTATAAAATAAGTTCATTTTGATGGATTATTAAGAACTCCCTTTTATTGGTCAATTTATTTAATTACGAACACATTTAAAGAAATAAATCCAGTTACAACTATGATTGCAAAACATTTAAGGTACTGATTTCAAACAAATAATTCTGCCGCCCTGTGGTCGGCAACGCTACGAGTGTATTTATGACACGGTAAAGTTCCAGGGAGTGCACCACTCCGATGGAAGGGTCAAGTGGAGGCAGATTTGAGATCCCGCGGTGTCGCCAAATGGTGCCAGTTGCCGTAACGAAGAAATGACTGGCGAGATGAGCATTTAAAGAAGAAGAAGAAGAACAGTTCCCTTGCTTAAAATTTATCCAATGTCGTTTTGAGTCGTCATAAAACATGTAGGCTCCGCCAATTTGTAGGAATAAATTGAGGCCCAACAACTCCAATTGGAAGATAAGCTAGGCGTTAGTCTCCTTTGAAGTATGTGGCGTCAAATTACTGATATTATTACATTAATAATAGAGAGAGAATGAATTAGGGGGTTACAAAATGCCCGAGGTAGGTATGCCTCTCGTAGGAGGAGACTAAAATCCACAGAAGGTAATGACGAGCAAATTAATGGTTGATCTAGGGATATGATGCCTCTCACCTCTAATTAACAACCTTTTTCTTTGTTGCGGAAGGAGTGGGTGAAATGACCTAGAAGGTTCCACTGATCATACCAAATCGCTCCCGCAGCAGTCGGGCATTGACAGCAAGGTATTACTGTCACTTTCGTTAACACTCCCCAAAAACTTCAGGGACAGCAGCAACAAAAAGAGATATTTTGAAAGTGGATATATTGACCTGATATTTGGACCGTTTTATGCTCAATATAAGGATATATTTAAGTAGTATTTTAGTTTATTATTTGGTTTTCAGGGTATCAATAGTTTATTTAGGATATATTAGACAAAAGCACAGTTTCGCTTTTTTTGAGTTCAACCGTGAAATTTGAAGTGCTTTTTATCATTTTAGAGCGTTTAGTCCGTTAAAAAAAAATTATTTTTTTATTAAAATTTCCATTTTACGTTAGTAATACATATTTGAAATGTCAGCGAAATTGGTTCGTAAATATATTTTTGCTCAATATGTCGACACAAGCCCAGCTAGTAAAACTTTTTGGAAAAAAAAAATTCTTAAATTTAATAATAAATGACCTAAATACCTATGAAATGAAATGGTATTATAACTTTGGTCCGATGTTTGTAAGTATAAGAAGAAGAAGGGATAGACCCACCAATAAGTATACCGAAATGATCACGGCGATCAGCTGAGTTGATTTAGCCATGTGCGTTTATCCCTCTGTCTGTTTGTACGCAAACTAGTCCCTCAGTTTTTGAAATATCTTGATGAAATTTGGTGTGGAGTCGCCATTTTGCATGAGATTAATCATTCGTCGGAATCAGCAAGATCGGAGCAATACAACGCAAGCTCCCATACAATCGATAGTTTCGATAAATGGGGTTTGGGCTATGTATCTTTAAATTATCAGTTTTGCAGAACTTTTACTAATTGTGAGTAAGGATCGGACACTTAAAACCGTGTTCATGAAAGGTATAAAGTCTTCGGCACAGTCGAAGACAGCCCTTTTCTTACTTGTTGTTTTTTACTTTATTGTTGAAAGTGTAGCAGGGCAAAGTATAAAATGTGCGAGCTTATGAGATTTTACGCTTCGCATTAACATACTCATATTTTCTTATTACTTTGTTCTAGTCTTTTTACTGAAGATACGGACAAAGAGAGAAGATACGGAATATTTTCATTTAGTGTACACAATTTTTTTTAACTGCATAGGAATTTCAAAATTACTAGCAAAAAAAGGTATTCAGTTCAAATTTAAACCTACTAGGGTTATAAAACTTGCATCTGTAATTAGTGACTAGGCATTGTAAGATATTGATAAGACGGATCATCATATCGCCAATAGAATCCAAAGTAACAGTTTTTAGAATTTTTGTCTCTTTGTCTGTATGTTTGGGCGCGTATCACTCAAAAATTCTTAAATATAATTGAATGCAACTGCCACCGTTGCATTACTAGACGTTTCACTTAAAGTTTAAGATATACCTTATTCTCCTAACTAGACCGGTTTCGGAGTTATCGACCAGTATGTGGACCAGGGGGATCTAAAATATAGTAGTACAATATGGGTATGAAACGAAAGATACTAATGAGTTCTGCAGTAAGCGATGTTATTAAGTTCCATTTCTCAACGGTTTCGGAGATGTGACGATTAAAATCGAACTCAGTCTTCTATAAGCTCTGAGACGCAAATAATGGTGCCTAGATATTCTAGAACAGACAAAGGAACAGACTAGGCTATATCGGTTTAACTTATCGTTCTGATCATTTCGGCATACTTCTTACTAGTTTCGGCTGAGTTAAAAGTTTGTAGTTATAAACTAGTATTTCTTCTGAGTAGTTCCCCTGCAGGGTAAGCTTGAAAGCTTTTGCATCCTTGAAAGCATTTCATCAAATGAAAATCAAATTTCGAAGCTACTAAATCCATAATATTAATCCTACGCAGAGATATTAAAATGCAAAATGATTGAAGGTAAACCCAACAACAACCAAATGATAAAACAAAAGCAACCAATGGTTAACCGACGCGTCGGTCGAGCAAAACATAAAAACCTATAAAAAATCAAATTGCTTATACATGTAGGTGGGTTGCATACATTTAGGCACTTGCTGTCTTCCATATAAAATCCACAAATCTGGGGCAATAAGGGAATAAAAACAAAAGTATTTTTTTTAGATTTTACAGAAGAGCTCTTTGAGAGTTTAAATTGCAGTGTAAATGCATGGACTTTTGAGCCATGAAATTTTATGTGATTACATGTAGATCTTACTTGAATTTGGCTTTTTCCGCTTATTGCCACAGAAATATGCTTTGGTGTTGGAATTCAAGTAGTGGTGCTGAAATTACAAGTGGATAATTCACATGCACACGCTGGAAAAAATTTGAATATTCTAAAATGAGTCCTTGATAAGAAAAATTGAAATATTCTAGAATGAATCTGCGATTAGTTAGAAAGGAGGATGGTACTAATACGAGTTGTGATCTCTATATATTGGCATGGTTTGAGCATGTCCTATGAAAGACCTTACGGCTGAACGGGTACTGTCGGACATACCCACATTATTCCCCTAAAAGTATGCTACATAAATTTAAATTGTCATAACTATCAATCATGGCCCACTATGGACTACTATGCCTAGTCGATTTTTCTTTTTCAAAATTCATAATATAAAATTCGTGCCACACAAGGCCATAGGAGTATTTTTGAAGTAACTTAAGTAAAATGTATAATAATAAAGTTATTTAAATAGTATTTTTTAAAGTATTTTTTGGCGCCGGTATTATTAAAACTAGGTTTTGAAAGTACTCTGTTCGAATATTGCCGAAAATCTCCGTTTTTTAGTTTTGTTTTTTTTTTTTTTCAAAAACTCTCTATCCCAACTAAAAATTTATTACGATTAAATTTACGCTGAGGTAGAGTGCATTTAAAACTAATTTTTAAAAAAATCTGATATAAGTCGCTTTCAATAGTTTGATTTTCTAATTGTAGCAGCGAGTTTTTTTCTTTATTCTTATACATACAAGCATAAAGTTTCATTGCAAGTGTTTGAGTGTCACTGTTGTAAAGCTTAGGCTGCGACAAGACAAAAATTATAACAGTGTTAAAGCCTAGAATAATGTGTTTAGCAAAACTCAGTGTCTCAAACGACAAACGGTATTTCAACTGTTCATGTTTTTTATGCAGCTTCATTTCTAAGGCCTTCGTACCAATTTGGGTAGACAATAAATACGGGGCTACCTTTGCATGCAGCCAATGTGCAGGTTAGTAAAGTTTTTATCTTTTGCACAAATTTATGGTCTATATACATATACCCTGCAAGTAAAATTATAATTTAGTCTTATTTTTTTTCTTTACTGCAACCAAACTAGTCCAAAAAAGCGCAGTCTTGACCACACAATAAATACAAAACTATGTTGAAGACCCGCTTCAACTAGTGTGAGCCTCCGCTCCTGCTGTCACAGTTGGATGTATGTAGATATGTGCATAGAATCATCGACTTGTCATAAAAGTCTTCGTAAAAACAAAATCAGTCTGTTAGTCCCAGTGGTCGCAGATTTTTAGATTTAAGAAGTGAAATGCTACCAAATTCTTCTCCACTTCCTCATTATTAGGCTTCTTTTTCTCATATTATAAATGAGAATTATAAAACTAGGAAAACTGCACTTTCTTGTTATTAACACATTACCTTCATTGATACTAGAGAGGAAATTTTTGATTACACCTACATAATTGGTTTCACTGCACAGTCTCTAACCGAAGCACAAGACCTATACAATTACGAGCCAGAAAAAATATGTAAGAGCTGGAGAGCTATTCAAGCACGAATTGTTACCAATGCATGAAGCTACGCATTGCGTACGTTCTATTTTCTAGTTGATGAATGTATGTAAATATGTATGTAGGTTTACTTATACGTGTACTAGGAATGCCAATCCCGGAATGGCTTGGATATTTATGTAACGATAATCCGGGTTTTGTAGGAAAAAAATTCTGGAATCGAAATATCTTACCAAGGACTTAATATATGTATGTAATTTATGAATCAGCTCTTAATTTTTTTGTGGATATGCAACAGTTTTGAATAGTTTAATTTTCTTCGTAACAACTAATAAGAAAGAATGCCTAACTAATTTTAAATCTTTACAAAAATTGTATTTATAAAATGGTTACATTTTAAAGGTTTCGTAAAACATAGCCTTATTCTCAAGCCGTACTGAATATTAAATAAACAAAATTAAAATGCTTTTTTGTACCAACAATTTTTGTTTATTTTACGGACTGTACATTTTCAAGTATTCCTGAACCGAGCTCAAGGCCAAGAATAATAATTTTTCACTTTTTAATTTTTATGAAAATTATGATTGGCAATGAGTGCCAAAATTTCTCTGATGAAGAAACCTAGCAGCTTCCGAAATGGATCTATATATTAATAAAAAAATTATTATTAAAAAATAAAAAGCAATAATAATTTTCATAAAAATTAAAAAGCGAAAAATTATTATTCCTTGAGCTCGTTTCATGAATACTTCAACATTAAAATGTATAACAAGTAGCCAGCATTTGCATGAATTTGCTTGAAATTAAATTTTTGAAAATATGAAGTTAGTTGAATTTTTTCTTTGCTAAAGAAATTCAAATAAAAGTTCATTTTAATACTTGGATTTTATATAAAATATAACCTTGAAAAACATATTTTTGAGTGCTAAAGTATCATTGCGTCGATCTCTTCCAAAGCTATGAATTATTAAAAGAAAAATTATTGGGAAGCCAGGTTTTTTCAGTGTGTGAAAAACCTTTCGTTTTAGATAAAAAAATCATGCTAAAAATCCTATTAGTTGCTATTTATTTGGAAGCTAGATAGTTTCACAAAATATTGCTAAATTTTCGCCAAACTTAAATCGTAGAAAATACCGATTTGTAAATTTAGATCACGAAAATGTCGGGATTGTAGAAATCCAAAAAATTGCCATCCCTAGTGTTTCTAACTGAATTGCCATTCGGTATTGCAGTAACGTCGATCTATGCAATGCTAATACGTAAGACCGTAATTACAGTTACATTTATTACTCAATTAAGGTGATGCTAAAGTTCATGAAAAAAAAATAGATCAGAAGTTTTATCTTGAATATGATGCCATATCTACTACATATGCTGCAACTGGCTCGCATACGCAATTCGGCGACATTTATAACGGCGTTTGGATAAGTTTTATGCTATCGAACGATTTATGTCACAATGGGAAAGACGTGCAACGGAGATATATTTGTGCATAGTACCGCATGTACGAGGTGTTTGAGTTATATAACTAAAAAAATTATTGGGACAATAATATGGGGCAGATTTATGGTATTGCAGCAAAGTTACTTATATGAGCCTAATTTCAGCACAATAATTGAGAAATTGAATTAGATTTACAGTGACAGCTGTCAGATGGCGGCCGCCGTGGTGTGAAGGTAGTGTTGCCGGCCTACCACACCGAAGGTCCATGGTTCGAGCCCTGGTACAGGTAACATCAAAAGTGATTTGAAAAAAGTTTTTCAAAACGGGGTCGCCCCTCGGCAGTGGTTTGGCAAACTCTCCGAGTGTATTTCTGCCATGACAGGCTTCTCAGCAAAAACTCGTCTCCTTTGTAGATGCCGTTCGGAGTCGGCAAAAAAACTGTAGGTCCCACCAATTTGTAGGGAAAATTCAAATCGGCACACCACAAATTGGAAGAGAAGCTTGGCGCAAAAATCTCTTAGGAGGTTTATGATGATATACCTCTTGTATATCGCGCCATAAAGAGAAAAAAGAGACAGCTGTCAGCGTAAGGACTAGAGTTCGAATAGCTTATTTTGCTTTTAGTTTAAAAAGATTAATATTTTTTTAATTTCGAGCCATATGTGAGTTGCAGTTTATATAGCAGCAACGAAAAATGTATCTAATATTTCAAGTTAGACCTCTGGCAATACGTTAGTGAAAAAATCTTTAGATTTCATGTAGTAGTTATTCTGTGATGCGCGTACAAACATACATTTAGAAAGACAAACAAAATTCAAAGAACTTTTGCTTTGGCTTCAATAGATTTAATTAAGATTAAGTTTTCCCTAATATCTATTATTGAAATGAATTCTAAACTTTAAATAAAATGCGAAGCAATACATTAGTGAAAATTGCATTCAATGCTATTCAACAGTTTTTGAGTGATGCGCGTACAAACATACAGATCGATTAACAAAATTGCAAAGAAAAGTTGTTTAAACTTCCATTGCTGTGAGAACGAACCTCATGCACAATTTTTACCTAACATGTACTAGAAATCCTGACCACGCCTAGCTGTGTCTCAGAAAATATAATCCATTGAGTCCGATTGTAATCATTATATCTCCAAAACCAATTGAGATATAGCGCTTAATCACATCGCTTACTGTAGCACTCATTAGCACCTTTCATTTGATTCCAATGTTGTACTAACATATTTTGGGTCACACTGGTCCACATATTGGTCCAAAACTCCGAAACCGGTCGAGATATTGGACAAACTGACATCTTAAGCTTTAAGTTAGATGTCTAGTATTTCAACGGTGAAAGTTGCATTCAATGCTATTTAACAGTTTTTGAGTAATACGCGCGCAAACATACAGACAGACAACAAAACTTCTAGAAACTGTTGTTATGGATTCTATTGGCTCAATAATGATCCTTACTATTAATTTTTCTTGAATATCTGTAATATGCGGACACAATGCGGTCACTTCAGATCGTAAGCTGTTTCTTTTCCTGTTTCGTTTTTTTTTTTTAATTTCAAAATCGTTAAAAGTTCTTATAGCATTTTGCCTACCTCAGAACATTCTGCTTCTTTTCACTATTTCACTTTTCCTCTTTTTTCAAAGCTACTATTTTTAGTCTCATAATTTCAATTTGCTTACCCTCCATGGCACGACCAGCATATTCGTTCTCGGTCTCATCATCATCACTGGGCAGGCCGATGTTCAATTCGTGTGTAGCCAAATAGCGTTCAACACGATCTTCGACCGTTTCAACGCCCATAGCAGAGCCACCAAATTGACGACCCGTTTCTGCACGTTCAACGCGCAAACCACCGAATAGTGGCAACGTTTCAGCGCTGTCTATTCTGTTGATCAAACCAATAAAATCCTTTTCACTGTTATCGAGCTGTTGCTGTGAGGGCAAAGCGGCAACGCTGCAGACGAAGGAAGCGACGAGTACAACACAAACGTATTTCGAACCCATTTTTATATTTTAAATTTTGTTTTTATTTTGTTTGTTTTTTCGTTTCGTTGCCACACAACAAAATCTATTTTTAATTAGTTAGTTTAGTAAAATTAATTAAATTAAAACTTTTTTATTGTGATTTGTTCACACACAGCACATACCGTTTGAAAGTTGAAATTGTTTTGTGATTGATTAAGTGCCAAGCACGAGTATTTATACGAGGTGAATCTAAGTATGTATAAAAATCGAATTGCAACAAAATCGAATTGAAGTTTTTTGTAGATTTTAGGTTTTACGTGGTTGGGGGAGGTGTCATGCGTAACCAAAAAAATGTTCCAACTTTTTCCAATTCCTATTTTGTCTACTAGAAATCGGCAAACGCTACAAGAAAGTATGCAAAGTACAAAATTTGCAACAACAACAACAACACGCATGCACATTTGTTACCAAAGTGCGGGTAAAAGTGTGATTATCAAGCTTCAAGTACGCAGCACTGCATTATAAATACCTCAGCACCATTTGAATTGTCACTTGATAAAAGGCTGTTGTCTTTTTATATACCCGCTTGTAGAACTTCAACATAAATGTATATTAAGCGAGAAATAACCAGAATGAAAAATGGCATTGAAAATGGCACATCGCCGAAGCCGGTTTGTCTCCAAACCAAATTTGACAAGGGATGACGGAAAATCGTTCCAATATACATCGTACTAGGTTAGGTTAGGTTAGGTTGCAAGGGGTGAGGAGCTGAAACGCTAAGGTATAATTAATAAATTTCGCTAAAGCCTTGACTTCAAATCTCGAGACCTCCGTAAGGTCATATAGAAACGGTTCACGTAGGATGGCCAGCCGCCATCTGCTGAGTGCTGGGCACTGAGGTACTACTTACGTCCTAACGACATGCCAAAGCGGCTAAATAGGACACACAAAAGAATACAAACTAAAAACTTTTGACGGTAGAATAATAAAAAAACAAACAAACACTTGAAACTCAGAAGATGCTTTACGAATAAAAATCAAGGTACAGCTAACAAACAATCGACTGTAAAACGACGAAACCAACAAATAACAAAAAATTAATCAAAATGCTAAAACCGCTGATTTCTACCTATCTGAACTTGGTATCCAACTGATTTCTTAACACCCACAAAAAAATCCCTCGTATAGATAGCTACAACTCAACTAACTCAACGAGAAAAAAGTACTCCATTCGGAGCTATAAAATGCATTTCCCCTCAGAAATAAGCTCTTGTCGGAGACCAACATTAGAAAAAAATGGAGTCATAAAAAAGAATACAAACTGACTCCCTTAATCAATAATTCCGGAATTTTATAAATCTTCTTCGAAGTCTTTTTAGACTTACAAGAGAGCCTTTTATTGATGCTTTTTTGAAGCTTTTTATACATTTCATGAACATGACATGGTATTATAACTTTGGTACGATGTTTCTAAGTATGAGAAGAAGAAGAGATAGACCCACCAATAAGTATACCGAAATGATCAGGACGAGGAGCTGAGTCGATTTAGCCATACCCTTCGGTGCGAGTTTTTGAGATAGCTCGCCGAAGTTTTTGAGATATCTCGCTGAAATTTGCTAAGGGGTCGCCATTTTGTAAAACATTAATCATTTGTCGGAACCAGGAAGATCAGACAAATACAACGCATAGCTCCCATACAATCGATTGTTCCGATAAATGGGGTTTGGGCTATGTATCTTTAAAATAACAGTTTTGCAGAGTTTGTACTAATTGTGAGTAAGGATCGGACACTTAAAACCGTGATACGTATTCATGAAAGGTATAAAGTCTTCGGCACAGTCGAAGACAGCCCTTTCCTTACTTATTTTCTTACATTTTTCTTTACGCGTTCAACAAAAATGATAAAAAAGCTCATATTACGGACTTCTCCTGGATAATTATTTCGGAGCTTTGTGCCTATGTTTAGCTGGCAACTTAGAAACATTCAAGACTCAAAAAAGATGCTTGCACTCACATCGCAACAAAGACGAAACCATTTTAACTTAAAAGTATCTTTGACACGCGATGACGGAGAATCGTTCCAATATGCATCAGGTCCTCTCTATAAGTACGGCTCACAGAGGTCGGGAATAGAGAAAAGTGGACTGGGAAAACGGCGGAGTGGGTAAGTGGAAAATAGTGGTATTAATGTTTGGAGTTCGATGTACCATACTAGCAAGGAACGAGTTTCACAACTATGCAAACAACGGGGTATCTAATTTTAGGTTCAATTTGTCGTTCCTTTTTGCTTTTGAAGTCTACGCATTGCGATGTTGTCTTCCGCCTTTTCGTTTTTTACAGTTCGCTTGGCTTAGCTTCGCTTCTTTTTTACATATACAACCAAAGGAAATCAATAACTTACCTATCATGACTACAAACGGTTGCAAAAACAATAACAATGTAGTAAATTTTAATATTGTCCCCATCAAATGCCAAATTAAGCGTCTGGGCTAACTTCTTTTCATTTCATTTCTTTGAGCAGCACGACTACTTCTGCCATATGTTGTTGTTGCTACACCTGCAAACGAAAGGGAAGTAGTGCGCTCATATCTCTTAGCCATGGCAGTGACAAAATGATAGAAAAAAGCCAGCATATTTCGGTTACAACTTGTCCTATTTAAGTCAAATTTGTTGTTGTTTAATATGGGATTAATATGCACCATGCATGCTGTTGAGTCTATATGTCACAAGCACGCACATACATAGGCACATACAGACATAGGCATAGTCATTCACAGGTGCACGGACGTGATTTTATTCAATTATGATTGCTCAGTAAGAAAACTTCAATCGTCACCACGCCCCAACCTAATGCGTTTTTACGCTCTGTTCCAAATTCTTTTTCACAAAGTCCGTTTAGTGTCTGTGTAATAATTTCTACATTTGCTTATATGAAAGTCTGTTAACTTGATTAATATTTTGCTGGTGTGCCATATGTCTATATGTAAATAGTAGGGATGTCAATTTATGCATCCCGTACTGGTATAGGTGCAAGAAATTTCGGAATTTTTTTTCTACTATCTAGAAGTTTTTTGGGACTTGCAATTTCTTGCTAAAGACTAAACATTTGTGATTTATTTATCAATTACATTTAAGCTTTTGTTGATTTGTAATATATTTGAATGTCGAAACTTCCTTTCCAGCAACTAACAAGAAACTGTGGGTCTACCGGGCCCACTATAGATGGGTTTCCGTTAATTTATTTTATATTCGATTTTTTCGTATGTGAATGTAAAAATATCTATACCAAAACCTGAAGAGGTCTAGTAACTTTCGAAACGGATCTATAGAAAAAACTATAGCGGATGTCTCTAAATTTTCGTCTTCTATTTAAATAAAAACTTTTAATAATTAATACAAAAGATTAAAAGATAAAAGCAATAATAATTTTCATAAAAATTAATATTCTTGGTACTGAGCTCAGTTATAGTCTGACGAATACAATTTCTTCAAATTGTTCCAGCTAAACTGTTGGTGTGCAACGAATATCCATACCAAAGACTAGTTCCGAAATCCCGTGATTGTAAAATCAATCAAAAATACCCTTATCAAAAAAACTAGTATCCCTAGTAAATACCAATACGTACCAAGTTTAATTGTCGTTGCTTAGTAAATAAGAAAACATTCCTCGTTTTATGAGGCTTACTTTATTTAAGCAAAAGGCTTATCAAACGAGTTTAAATTAGCGCAGGGACTGTCCAAACATCCAAATATAATTTTAAATGATACGCTAGAACGAGACAAAGAATACCCAACAAACAATACAACAGAACGAATCGAGGGACTTGAGAACGTTAAACTCTTAAACTTAAAGAACAACAAACTTGAATATTTTGACATAAAGGACGTATACCCATCGATACCACTACAGAACAGACAACGATTCGAGTTAACACAAAAACACTTGACAAAACAAAAGGCAAAGTCCAAACACATGAAAACTTTTTCTAGCTGAATCAAAAAATAAATGTTCAAATAAACAAAACACTTGGGAATCTGATTAAAACCTTCAATGCAGAGCTTGCAAGGAAAATACGGACATGACGTAAAACCCAAGTTAGGCTTATAATTCCGCGTAGATATATTGATGAGTAATGGCGTACCAAAACAATCAACAAGGGATCATACGTAGAAGTATACAAACTAGAACATTCGACTATAGAATACTAAAGGAGCAAACATTCACTAATGCTGAGGAAATAGTTAAACCTTCTTAACTCATTTACAAAAAAAAAGGAGGGAAACACCCGACAAAAAACAAGCAAATCCAACAAACACAAAATAAACCAAACTACGAAAATAACCAATTTACAATACCAATATTACCTCAACTTATCATTTACGGAAATAAGAAACTCATTTGCAAATACCTAAAGAATCAACAAATACGCGTATATACTTAGTTCAGAGCGAAAAATTAGGCAGAAGACACAGCACCGTATCTTACGGTCCGTAACCGGTTTGTCGGTAGACCAGTTTGGATTGGGCATGACTGAAAATCCTTCCCAAACAACATAAAGGTTTAGAGCAGTATTACAGATGTGGACAGTTTTTTTGAGGATATAGATCCTTAAAAAGTATGGCTGTCTTAAAACATAATGAGGTTATTTAAGAACTAAGAACAGCTCTGGAGTCTTACGTCAATCAGTATGTGGAAAAGGATACCCCTAGACACTCGAGTAACAACAGGAGCGAGGAAAAACGGTACAATGTGGAGCAATGAGAGTAGAACGATAAGAGCAAAATTTATAAACATAAGACAGGAGCACATAGTCGGAGAGGTTTATGGCTAGTTATAAAGGGAAAGTAAGAGAATGATAGTAGTAGAAAAAGAGGTAGAAGCTCATAGAGATGTAAGTAAAGATAAGAAATATAGAGATAAAAAGGGACAGAAAGAGAAAGCAGTTAGGTTTTAGGTAGCTCTAGAGTTTGAAGAAAAAAGAAATAGATTATGTTGTTGTGGTAACGACAAAAACACTCCCCGCTTTTTGGAGTGTTGTCGAATTAACAGTCCTTGGCCGGATTTGAACCCGGTACTCCCTTGCGGTACTGCCCGACTGTCGCGAAATAGATTATAATTACTTTCATCGAATTTTATCGAAAATCAGGTCAAGAAGCACTGTTGCCGTATTCCTTATGCGCTTTAGCAACTTACTAAATTTTTTGTTGGGTAATTATGCAGAAATTCTTCAATACGATGGTAATAAATGATGTTTCCCAATTGTGTTGTTAGTAAGAAAAGCATATTGCCCTGGCTTAGCTGCAGCTTTTGCGAGTTTTGTTTGGGTAATTGACATTCTGATGCGTTAGCTTTTATGTCTCTTTATACATGCGAACTTATGTATATCTGATGTGTGTATATTGCTACATTGAACATACAAATGTATAATTGTTGAGTGTTCATTACGACTTACTGTCCCAGATTCTATTACCATGCTTTCGATTTCAATGAAATTTCTTTTTCGTTTGCTAGGTGTTTGGTATACGAAACTATGCAAGTATTTAGATATATTAGGGTTTTCCATTTGCAATCGAATTTACTTGGCTAGAATTAACAAAATGTCCACTTTTCAATGGCTCTCAACTCTTTTTCATAACGTAACCATAAATAAATCTTTTTAATGGAGTAACCAAAATTAAAGTTATGGCCCAATATAACCCTTTATCTATGGAAAAGCGGTCTTTGGCTCCCTATTCCAGATTATAAGATTGTATGCGAGATTATTGTTAAGCAGTATGCTTGTTTGTGCCTTGAATAATGTTCCGAAAAAAGGATTTATGCACTGTCCCACTGACAAACAAATCTTCGTTCTGATAGCCTAACGCTTAACAGAGCATGTCACAGTTTCTCTGATGAAGAAAACTAATAGCTTCCGAAATACATCTGTAAGAAAAGCTATGGCGTTTGTGCCATAATTTTTTTTTACTCAAATTACAACTTTTAATAATCATAAAAAATTATAAAAAAAACAATGAAAAAAAAAAAATTTGAATTTTCATGAAAATTAGTATTCTTGACCTTGAGCTCATTTACACACTTTAGTAAAAAAACTTCCTTTTCATTTGGCAGCTTTCCTTTGTAGTATTCTTCTTACGGTTAACTAAATATGAGTCTCCTGCTCTGCGCTTCGCCTTCGGTTTTCGGTCCCGATTCCGAAGAATCGAGTTGGAAAAATCCGATTCCTGTTTTGGTAAACTCACATTCGTAACATCATTAGCTGGCTGACATTCAGGGAGGACTAAGGAAAAAATATTGCCTGGAAATTACATACCCTAATGTGTACATGTTGGTAAAAGAAACATCTTAAATAATTTAAAGATGAATCAATCTGTTATTATACAGTTTCGTTTTTTTGTTCTAATATTTTGACTCCAAAGCCCGCAAACCGTATCCTTGACAGGATTTTGAAAGGCAACCTTATATCCTCGGATCCGCAATAAAACTCTTTATACGCTGATATAAAACTTGTTTGCTTAGCACGTGGGTGCAAAATTCATAGAAAAAAATTCACTTTTCAAAAGTTAATTGAAATATCCTTGACAGGCTTTTACCAGGCAACTCACTCACCAAATATTTCATAACATGCGAAATTGCATATAATGTGTATTTCATTCACTTAACAGATGGGTGCAGGGCGTCCCTTTGTCGGCCCTCTGCCTGATAGTAAATTTCACAAAATTCAGATCCTGCTTGAATTTGCAATTTTGCTAAATATAGTGGTACATTCGCCATCTAGCGGAATTTCCTTCCATCAAGTTTTCAAATTTCAAGTCACTAAGTTATACTCTTGCATTCCAATGTAAATAACTTTTATATATACATTTTTCCTAAACCTCACCATTGCTAAGAAAACAAAAAAGGAAAACTTAATGATCGTAGAGTTTATATATTAAATTTTTTTTTAAATAAATTATTACAAACTATAAAATAAGCATTATAATTAAGTGAAGGCACATTTTTGGCATTTCCCATGCAATACTGAACACATCGGCTCTATTTAAAATCTAGCGCTGTTTTTGTTCAAGTTGTTCTTCCTCAACGTTCGCTTGTCCTGCATAAGCTAATTGTTGTGCCTCCAAACTACGCGCATATGGGTAGGATGAAGCAGCGCCGGACGACCAACCGCCAGTGCTGGGCGCTGACCAACCGGAGTTGTAGCCACCATTAAGAGCACCACTGAACTTGCTACCCAAACCACCGAAAAGACGTGAACCACTAACAATCAAGGCTAAGACCAATGCAATCTTGGCCACAACAACAGCCTTAAAGGTGAGTAAAGCCAAACCGCCAAGCACAATGGGTAATACAGCGAAGAGTTTAGCGCCAATGGCAAGAGCGAGTGGGCCCATCATTTTCTTCAATTTACCGCGACCTGTGAATGAGTTTAAAATTGTATCATCTTAAGTTAGCCAATGCGTACTATCATAAAATACATTTTCGGAGCACTCGTCTTTACCTTCATCAAGCGCTCGCGCTACTTGTTGTGTGGCTTCAGTGGGAATTTTCATTTCCAGACTGTGTGAACCAAGGAAATCGGCAGCATTTTCCATAGCAATGTCCATTAAGCGGCCACTGCGCTCTTCTTCATTTTCTGGTAATTGTGCATATATTTCGTTTTCACTCAAGGCTTTGGAACTGCGTGAAACTGGCAAAGCAGAATCTCTGAAAGATGAAGACGATACAGCGTTCATAAGTTTGATTTAAGCATATAAAGATTCTAGAAAGGTAATGTTTTGGAGCAAACTATAATTAAAGAGTCATCAAAACTACTTAAATTACTGCCCACGACTATATATTTAAGATGTGATGGTAACAGTTAGAAAAGCAAGCAGATAGTTTCGGACTATAACGATTTAAAAAAAATTACCTGAACCCAAATGCTTGTTGTTTTTTATATATTGCGATGTATAAGGCCCCTAACTATTATTATACCAGAGGAGGTATCTTCTAGAGGTTATCTTAGCGGGTCTCTTCATGGCTAAAATTATTCTCCGTCAGATTTTCCGGACCACGCTTTTTTCGTTAGTTCCCCACGAGATTTTCATAGCTTGAAATTTATAGCTGTCAACAACGGTTCAAAACATTGAAAATGGAATACAGCGTTTTACACTTCTTAAAAGTCGAGTCGTCGCTGGCCTTTTCCCCCGTTCCCTAAAAAAATGTCTTCAAATAAATCCAAAGCACGAAATTACATCCTACGCCATAGCAACGCCCGATCAAAGGCTTCCGCTTGGGCAGAATTCCTAAACATGTTTGAAATACTCATTGCCGTCAAAAACTAAGAACGAAACATGAGAAGATTTCTGGGAAGATTAATGGGAAACCGATTTGACATTCTGTGGTGTTCCAATTGGCACATTTAGTGGGATACTTGGGACGGCCAAAGGCATTCAAACTGTTAAACTATTCGTTTTCGCAAAGTAAGATCACTTCATTGGGGCGGTATGTTATACCTAAAATATTCAAAATGCTTCCGATCTTGTGTGAATAAAAGGTATAGACGCATATATAATTTCTTGAGTGGAACCTTTGAACCACAATGAGTTATTGCTCTATTTGTGATTTTTTTTCAATTAAGGAGGCCATATAGCGTGTTTGCTTTACTTAACCGTCAACGGGTCTAGCACAGAGTCGGTAAGCTACTTCGTCCACTTTTTTCCGTTGCTGCAGGCGAACCTCGTCAGCTCAACCTCGGCCTGGATTTTAAAATAGTTTAACATCTTACCGAAAGATTTGTGGACCTCTACGCGTTGGCGACGGCGAGTACCGAAGAAGATTTAATGATGAGCTGTATGAACTTTACGCAGACGCCGACATAGTTCAGCGAATTAAAACACAGCGGCTTCGCTGGCTAGGCCACGTAGTGCGAATGAGCGAAGATGCTCCAGCCCAGAAGGTATTCTTATCGGCACCCGCCGGTGGAAGCAGAGGAAGAGGGAGACCACCACTCCGATGGAAGGACCAAGTGGAGACCGATTTGCGATCCCGCGGTGTTTCCAATTGGCGCCAGTTGGCGCAACGAAGAAACGACTGGCGAGCTATGTTGGACGGTCAAAATCGCCCAGGCGGTTAGATGACCATTTAAAGAAGAAGAAAGAACATCTTACCTATCTATATTATCTATAATTCTATTTATACTATACACATAAAAAAAATAGTAGTAGGATAAAAACAACGCACCTAGCCCGATTTATCTAATTCTGTTTTTTAAATTCGCTCCTTTGTAGGGTACAAGGACTTCGACGTATTTTTGAATACAAATTTTAATTAAAGGAATATATTTATCCATATCGGAACACTTTGTTAGATCGGTTGCCATTCAAGCAAATAGATATCCTCTATAGATATCATTATATGAAGTAGTAAGAGAAAAAAGAGAGGACCAAGAGAAATGAAATGAAAGCAAAGGAGGAGAATAACGACGAAAAAAAGGGTGATAAAGATGAAGGATAGAAGTAAAATAAGATTAAAATTAAGGATATATAAAAGTATCGAAGAGGTAAAGAAAGAGGTAAAAAGAAAAAGAGAAAAACAAGAGAAGATGTTTAAAGTTATATATGAGCTCAAAAGGAACAAGAAGGGATAAATGGAGATGCGGGCAAAGGAAGATGAATCTGAAATGAGGAGGGGAGAAAGTGAAATGGTTTAAACGTATTCTAGTTGGGTAACTTCTGTTGTTAGTCCAGGGTTAAAGCCAACATAACAAATGTATGCCGCCATTATTATTATATTATTATGATTTGACGGACTGAATGAAATGAACAACCCTTCTAACTAGAGCCGTATTTATTCGTGGCGGGAGGAAAAAGATTGAACATGTTCTGAGCTTCTTCTAGAAACTTAGTAACTCTGTTAGCAAGTAAGGTATTGCTTTAAAATGTGCTCTATTTAAAAGTTAATGAGGCCAAGTGCAAGCCGAATGTCGTTCAACAATTGCTACACTGAACGCTCTAAATTAGTGGCAAAGTCACTTCGAAATATTTTCCATTTCATAAAGATGTATGCAACATAGCCTGACGTTACGTGTACTAAAAAGTTCACTTTTTCCATACTTACACCTTTACAAATTTCAACCGTGATGGATAAGACCTAGTGGGTGTTCAACGAAGGTTTCAGCTGAGCACCGAAGAAGTGATTAATAGTAATGGAATAACTTTTCATAAACTTCTGAAAATCGGATTTGAGTTATAGCTTCACATATGAAATATTTCTTTTTAATCACATTTTTTTGATTAAACCACGGCCCTGCTTCTAAAAATAAACTTGCTTTAAAGTATGTGCCGATCAGGCAGCGTAAAGTGCCGAAGTGAGAAGTTGGTGGTAGTTGTATCTTACTAAGTATAAATAAATTAGACCTGTTAAATAATTGTTACTAATCGTAATGATTACCGGTTTGATTAATTATTTTCTTGAGAATCCATTTAAGGATTGATTACCAATTACTTAACATTTTTAATGATTATTTTGTAGTTAGTTTAAAAAGGATTGATTACCAATTACTTAAAATTTTTAATGATTATTTTCTAATTAGTTAAAAATGTTATTTAAAAAAATCATGATTTGTTACGATTGTTAAAAAAAAATCAAAAATAATCAAAAAAGTTGTTTTGATTACTTAGGACTATTTTAGATTATTTAAAAAAAGTAATCAACACAATTTTTTGATTTTTTCATATATATTTTTTTTTCAAATTTTTTATAATCGTAATCAGGTAATAATTGCCTTTTTTGAAATACAATTAAAATGCTCATTACCAATAAAAAAAGCCGTATAATTAATTGATCACTAATTACTAATAAAATTTAACAGGTCTTATATAAATAAGCCGCAAGAAAAGTTGTTCAACTCCTTTCTTGGCTGAGCCGTTTGACCGAATTGAATTAAATAGGAACCGATCTAAAGGAGATAGAATTCTTCAGTGCATAGGGGGTATATCATATATATAAGGGGCGTGGCATCCGGTATATAGAATAAAATGTGAACATTTTAATATCCACAACAGAAATAAAGCCAAAGAAATAATATTTTTGCAGGAAGATACACAACATCAATATGGTATCAGCTGAGAAATATTGATGATATTGGAAATGGGAGTGTGGCACCTGCCATACACACTCAGACTTCATATCGTTAACATCCGTAACCACTTAAGCTTCATTAATAAAACTCCGTGGAGCAAGCATATATTGCTAATATCAAACGTTTTAAAAGATGCGAAATAGATAGATGTCTTTTCTTATATAACTGGGGCCTACATCACTCATATGTTTAGGTAGGTTTATCTATAAATTTGGCACACGAAACATTTTTCTACTCCTTTTTTTGCGATCCGCTTGCACGATTTCAGTCGAATGGAATCCCTTCCTTAACCACTGCTACCTTATCAAAAAAATTGGGCTGACTTAAGGTGAAATTTAGGTGATGAAAAGCAGAACGTAGAACTGACCACACTAGCTTACATTTTCACTCCGCGCATCTAAGAAATTATTTTATTGGGCGAATTTTCGACCACAGGCGCTACTAGTGGGACATAGCTGCAAGTCTAGGACACCCAGTCTTGGCATTCCTGCTGCTGAACATTTTTTACCTTGTTTTATAATACAACTTAAACCTTTAGCTCAATGTTTGAAGAAGGTATCACTACGATATTTTGTTAGTCTTTGGGAGGAAAAAGCTCAAAAGATCCTACTCAGCAGCGTTACAAACTAAAATTTGTCGAAAAGAGTAAAGTAGCGCACTAAGAATGGATTAATATTAAATTCGAGCTCGTTAGGTTGTTAAGAAAACCAAAGTTGTTGTTGTTGTTGTTGTGTTAGCGATACATGCCCTGCCTAGTCGGCACTTTCCCTACCTAGCATTGTCATCAAGCTCCTCTAACGGAAGTCCCAGAAACCTCGCGGCTTGAATAGGGTTGGAACAGAGTGAAATTGATGTTAGAGGAGTGGGCTGAGTTGAGCAGATAAATAGGTGGTTAGTGTCATGAGGAGACACACCGCATGCCGCGCAGACACTTGGTATTTCAGGGTTCAGTCTGGATAGGTAAGAGTTTAACCTGTTACATTATCCAGAATGAAGTTAGGCCAGCATTCTTTTTCGGCAAAAGGTGGAGCTTGTGCCTGAATGACGGCATTCACTGGGCGAGAAATGACAAAGGAGTTTACCGACTTATTAATGTTCTCATACCGCAATCAACTATAATCCTCTTAAAGAGATTCTTAAAAATTGTTGTTTAATAGTTTATCCACTAACTCGTTAACTTCTTTTTGCATCGAATTATGTAAGCAACTCTGAAGGTCCGTTTTTCTCTTTAACACAATTTTATGGATTACATAACGCAACATTTTAGTATATATCATCCATTTGAGTGCACTTTTAGCTTCAACACGCAAGTTTCTTTCAACTGTCTTTCATCTGACATAACACACAAGTATTTTTCTTTTTTTAATGTTTTGCATAATTCATTAAAATATATTCTTTTTCACACACCTCTTGAACGAGACACCATTGATGAGTTCAATGTTGTTGCTTCTTGCAGCGCGATTTAATGCGGTAATACCTTTTACCGCCAAACAAGTGGTCATATCCTCCGCTTCGAAACAGCTCCCAAGATAGCGAGCGGCAAGCGCCAAAGTACCACCATTCTCACCCTCAATGCGATTGTCTTGCACGCTTGGCGCGGCCCAAGCGCAACTGACATAGAGCAAGCATGTGGATGCGATAATAGCGTACACTTTCATTTTCACAAAACTCGAGTTAAGTACACCGAAAAAACAATAATACACCAAGGAGTTTTTCTTGGCGAAACAGGAAACGCGAAATTCGGTTGAGTTAAACGGCTGCGTTTTGCGCGTACGTGCAACACTTAAGAGCTTTAAGATGAATTTGATGTACTTGTCTCAAAACAGAAACCCTTTTATACTGGTCTTCGAAAAAAAACAACAACACTGAGGTGATGCGGTAGGCAGAGCCGCACCGAAAAAATTTTACAAAACAATTTTACCCAAAAAAATCCAACAAAAAGAAAAGTTAAAAAAGTCAACAAGAAAAAAATAACACCAACAGCAAATGAAACAACCGGCGCTGCTACAGCAGCTGCGCAGCAACGCATCAGCAAAGTAAAGTGAATGAAGTAATAGAAATGCGCGTTTACGGTGAGAAAAGAGCACAGCAACGCGCACGCACAGCTCGTAAGCGCTGCGAAAACAAAACACAAATCATACAAGTAAAGCAAAACTTTTTTTAAATAATGCGAAAAATAAATAAACTAAAGAGGCATACAAAAAAAAAATAAATATGCAAGTAGGTATGAAGGTAAAAAACCAACAAAAATAAAAAGCAATTTAGCGTAAAGAGAAAAAAAGTAGTCCAAAAAAAAAAAATGCGCAACGCAGTGATCATAAAACAGGTACGGCCGACAGCGCCTAACTTGAGCAGAAATAATTTTGAAGCAATTATGATTAAAGTCAGCGCAGTATGCTTTCCTCGTTTTGACATTTCTCAATGCACCAACTACAAAAAAAAAAACCCAACTTTGTCGTTTAAAATGAAAACATCGTTAAAATTGTCTGGATGCGCATGCGTAACACATGCAAATGTGAACTTTAGGTTACAATTTTTGCATGAGTGTATGCGTTTGCTTGCACGCTCGTTGGCAGCTCTCAAAACGCGGCTGAACAAATTTCGCTTTTACGCACGCCCAAGTTTTGTACTATTTACCTGTCGTGTACAGCATCAGCTACAGTTAGGGACAAGAATGTTAGATAGCTTACTGAAAAAATTAGTACCCGTAAACATTTACTAAAATATTGATTTAGCAAGGACGATATACTTCGAATCAAAAATCCAATAGGGATGAAAATGCAAAGAAATAAAAAAATTTGAAAATGGGCTTGGAGGATTTCCATTTTCAAATTGCTGTGACTTCGACAATTGAACTCTGATTATGAAGGTTTTTGGACTCTGTGACCATTTCTCTTAAAAGAGTAGTTGGGTACACGGCTAAAACTTAAATTATTATTATAAATTTTAAACCATTCGTCGGTTTAAGCAATTTTTTAACATTTTTTGTAATAGTATTCATGAAACGAGCTGAAGGCCATGAAAATTAACTTTTCACTTTTTGAATTTTTATGAAAATTATTATTGTTTTTACTTATTAATAATCATTTTTAATTAATTATTAAAAGTTTTTTGATTGAATAGAGTAGGAAAAATGTTTAGAGAGAACTGCCATAGCTTTTCTTATAGATCCATATCGGAAGCTGCTAGACTTCACTCATCAGAGAAATTTTGGCACGCATTGCTAACCATTAAGCTAACAATACGCTGGTTTTGATGTCATCTAAACTCCTAGTTCTATTCTTCTTTTTAGTCTAGCAGCTTCCGAAATGGATCTATAAGAAAAGCTATGGCAGTTGTCTCTAAACATTTTTCCTACTCTATTCAATCAAAAAAAAAAAAAAGCATAATCCTGTAGAGAAAAGCCAAGTTTGGTCCCATTACCTTTAACATAGGCCAACAGTTCAACCTAGATCCTGCTATAGTCAGTTTCTGTTATTGTAACAGGAAAAATCTTTCTGAAAGTTGACGTTAGTTGAGTTCATCAGATCCTAGTCTGCTTAAATGTATACGTACTCATATTCATATTTATTAAGTATTAGATATCCGCGGTGGCGCGCGGCTTCCTCACGCACCCAAATAAAAGTAAAATTTCAAGATAGTACCCCGCAACACATCCGGTTTCTTCAGGGATGTTTTGTTGAATTCTATGAAGAAGTTAGTTAGCGATACGCATACAAAGTACATACAGGGAGAATATACGAGGTGTGTTCAAAAAGTATCGCGAATTTTGAATTTTCGCTGGTTACGTATATTCGAATTTCGAATTTTTTGTGGCGTTATGTTGGTACTCATGTCTCTCACTTATGCCGACAAACTCGGCCGTTTTGAATGTTCAGTTAATTGTTGACAGCTGCTTTGCTTGCACGTGTTTTGGATCGTCTTCGATTTTTACGCGAAATTCGTACCAAAATTGCTCAATTGTGACCAAAAACAGCATCGAATGAACATTGCTAATGAGATGTTAAACTCTGTCCGCGACGACCCAAATTTGCTCCAGAGGGTCATAACTGGTGACGATTCGTGGGTTTATGGTTATGACGTGGAAACCAAAGCTCAATCATCTCAATGGAAGCTGCCGCACGAACCAAGACCGAAAAAAGCGCGCCAAGTTCGGTCGAATGTGAAAGTTTTGCTGACAGTTTTCTTCGATTGCAGGGGCGTGGTGCATCATGAGTTCTTGCCACAGGGAAGAACGGTCAATAAGGAATATTACCTGCAAGTTATGCGCAATTTGCGCGAAGCAATCCGCCAGAAACGCCCGGATTTGTGGAAGAACAAAAATTGGCTTTTGCACCACGATAACGCCCCCGCTCACGCATCGTTGCTTGTGCGCGACTTTTTGGCCAAAAACAACACACTAATGATGCCGCAGCCACCGTATTCCCCAGATCTGGCCCCCTGTGACTTTTTCTTGTTCCCTAAACTGAAGAGGCCCATGAAAGGACGACGTTACGCTTCTCTTGACGCGATAAAGACGGCATCGAGGAACAAGATACAAAAAAAATGATTTTTTGAAGTGCTTCGAAGATTGGAAAAACCGTTGGCACAAGTGTATAATATCTCATGGGGATTACTTTGAAGGGGACAAAATAGATATTCATGAATAAATAAATAATTTTTGAAAAAACACAAAATTCGCGATACTTTTTGAACACACCTCGTAATTATACAATTGTTCTTTTGGCTTTACTTAGCCTAATATAGAGACAACTTTTCATATCTATAATATACACGTATCGATTTGAATGAATGTTGGTGGGAATTTTTTTTTTATCTAAAACGACGACGTTCTGCCGAAGAAAAAACATAATTTTTTCCTTTTTTAAAATTATGCTAATTCGAAATTTCCATTTTTCCCGTGTTATAAAGATACTTTTTTTAATATTTCGAAAACTATTGCATCTAAAAATTTTTTTTTGGAAATTTTAAAGGAGTTTTTAGAGCAGACCTTTTAAATTCCCATAATAACTAATTAATTAATTGATTGGATGGCTCTTTCAATCAATAATTATTGTTGTAATTGTTTTAAAAAATCTACAATTACTCATTGTTTACAATTGAAAAAAATAAAAAATAATAAAAAAAAAATTATCAAAAAAACAAAAACAATGAGAAATTTAACATAAGCTGGCTTTTCCAATCAATCAAACCGATAATCATTATGCTTAGCAATTATTACTTAACTTACAGGTATACAAAATATATTTTGAAAAAAAAGAATTAAAATTTTGAAAGTTTTAATTTAAAAAAATTTAAAATTTTTCAAAATCGTTAAAATTTAAGTTCGCAATAAATTGAGTCATTTTTAGTTTAACTAATTGCAAGCGACTAGAAAGCTTAAGAAATTATAAAATAATGTCTTTAGCCAATATTTACATTAAAAAAAAAAAAAAAAATTTACCTTCTGAAAAATTCAGATATATCAGAGGTATAATTATTTGCCATCATTATTGAAAGTGGGAACAAAACATTTCTGAGTTTTAAAATAGATCTTTAACTTTACGATGGACACCTAGCAATATATCGGTGACATATATGTACATTCCGTTCTTTACAGTGATTTTTGAGTGATGCGCGCACAAACATACAGGCAAAGCAAATAAAGTACACTGGTCTGCTGTCCTTTTTTTCTTCATGCAGTTGTCTAGATCATGTATTTTTTAACCACCTTATAGTATCAGTGACTATAAGTCAGACTTACTAATCGTAATGATTACCGGTTTGATTAATTACTTTCTTGAGAATCCATTTAAGGATTGATCTGCAATTACTTTAAATTTTTAATAATTATTTTCCAATTAATTAAAAAATTATAAAAAAAAAAATCGTGATATTTTACTATTATTACAAAAAAATCTAAGGTAACCAAACTGTTTTTTTTGTATTTTTTTTTTTAATTTTTTTCAATATTGTTGTAGAAGCACATAAATATACACATCAACAATACTACAAAAATCAAAAATAATCAAAAAAATATAAAGAAAAATTAGAAATCAAAAATAATCAAAAGTAATTAACACAACTTTTTTAAAATTATATTTGATTATTTTTTTTTTTTTTAAATTTTTTTTTTTGGTTTTGTTTGCCTTTTCTTGAAAAACAATTGAAATAATCATTACCAATAAAAAAAGCCGTCCAGTGAATTGATTACTGATTACTAATCAAATTTAACAGGTCTGCTCTAAATGAGCTCAAGGCCAAGTATAATAATTTTTAGGAAAATTATTAATGTTTTTTTTTTAATAATTTTATTAACTATCAAAAGTTTAATAGAAAAGGAAAATTTTAGAGACAATCGGCACTTTATATAAGAAAATCACGTAGACTTTTATAAAAAAAATAATTTGAGTCATTGAGTAGGCTCATTATTATGTCCAAGATTGTAACTAACACTTTAATCCATTATTTGAACAGCAAACACTTACTTACTGGTACTTTTGCACACACTTTCTTCCCTTTAAACATTGTATCCTCCTATTACCTCAGCACTTGTGCCGGCATACCGTGAATACTGCAGCCCCACCTTACTGCCTGAAACATTATCCAGTTAACAGAAAACTTCCTATTGTCATTTGAAATATGTGTGCAAATGTGGGAGAAAAAACTAAAAAAATTTAAGTCAAACAGTAATCTTAGATGGAATGAAATTGAGTATATTCGTCATAACTCAGTTGCGTGTTTCGGCAAAGAATTTCGAAGATTTTGATATTGATCATTTTATTAGAGAGATAAATTTGCCTCTAGCTCGAATAGTTTATTCTCCATAATTTACGCATGCGGCTTACAAAGTTATTATACTCTTTATGGTAAGCACAAGTGAGTATAACAACACAAGTGTTATAGTCTATTTGCATACTTTTTTTGCTTTCTTATCTTTCGCATAAAGTGCTATTATGACTAATTTGGCGTTAAGCTCCATTGTTAATGCTGCTACGCATCGTTCAATAAAGATTTCATAAGGTGTAAAATTTCTCAATTGACACGCGGTTCATTCAGATATTTTCGACACATGTAGCTTTTTGTTGTTGTCTTTAATCATTCATATATTTTTTTTTATATTTTTTTTGCATATTTTTTGTCTCTCACTTTCATATGCTTCTACCCACTTTGATGTTGAATTTGACCCAAATTCATACGCAAATTGATTAATCACACGAATCATTTTTCTCTGCTTTAACAATATTTGCAAAAAGAGAAAATAAATTTATAATGATTTTGGTCGAAATAGAAACATAAATATTTACTTTAGCATAATTAGCCGGTAAATATTTATTACAAATTTCTTTTGAAAAAAGTTCGTTGAAATATTTAATCTATTAATTTTCGGATTTCTGCTATTCAAGTTATTTCGTCATAAGTGCGAGCAAATAAAATATGAACAGGTTAAACCAAGATGCCTGATAATGCTTATGAAAAAGAAATACTTTTGAAATAAGGAGCAGATAGCTCACGATTAGCTCTGTTTACCAATCGGATTGAAATTACGCAAATTGTTGTGGATGTAGTGTAATGGATGACTAAGCTTTAGATATGAGCCCTTTCCAACCTACTATCGATATCTTGCGCTTCCTTCTTGATAAGTGGCGCTAACTTAAAAGGTTCCACTCTTTCAAATCGTTCGCTCGGCGGTTCGCTTCCCGAGGGTACTTTATTTGGCAAAGGACTATCGTCATATAGAAGTATAACCTTAAAAAAGCCTGGAATAGAAATTGGAATTAGTACTGACATAAAAATAAAAATTGGAATAGGAATAAGAATACGAACAAGAATTGGAACTTGATTAGGAATAGGAATTTGAAAAATGAAAGAAAGAGAAATTGGAATTGGAATTTCACTTGGAATAAGAACGGAAATTTGAGTACGAATTGGAATATGAGTACGAATTGGAAACAAAATAGTAATGTGAAAGGTGACAGATAAAAAGATCAACGAAAATAATGTCAATTGGCTTTATTTCACATCCTAAATGGAAATAACGTCAAATATTTCGTTTGCTAGTTCACGACGGTGCGAACTTCTACGTCGCGTGATTTTTGATTTCCAAATTCGCATTGTTTAATCTGATACGTAAATACGATACGTTTAAAATACGTAATGGTATGATTTCGAAATAAAAAATCGCGTCATATCATTGAGTATTTTAAATTCATATCATATTATAATAAAAATAAAATCGATAGCAATATTCCCCCGCTTTTAGCAATTTTCAGTTACCTCGATAAGCGCGCCACCTAGCGCAATTGTGAGTTCTAAAAATTATATTTTCATAGCGTCAGGAATAATGTGCTAAGTTTCAATTTTCTAGTTCAACAAAACATTAGTAACAATCGATGGCAAGATTCAGAATTTCAAACGAATTTTCAAATTTTTTGATCAAATATTGCATTGTCACCGTGTTCTGAACTATGTGACAAGTTTCGAGACCTTAGTTCACCGGAAAGCTGCTCAAAAATAGATAGCAAGACTCCAATCTGTAAATAAAAATGTTATTAAAAAGAAATGAATAAGAAGAAGGGAAAGGTGAAGGTGGAGCATGTAGAGCAAGAAGGAAGGAAAGTCGGGTTAAAGGAGGATAGTAATGGATATTCAGAAGAGGATATGGAAGAGAAAGCAGCGTGAGATGGAGGGGAAAAGGAATAGGCATATAAATTTTCAGGAAAACCAACATCTACCCTGGTCGCAATCATTTCATAAACTAAGAAGACCCTCAGCAATTTTAACATCTACTTGACACTTGACATTTTTCGACTAACTTAAGCTATAAAATTGCATACTCGAAAATATACAAAATTAGTATTTTTACGGGTCAATTCTGTGCGTAACCGGTAATTTTATACTTGGAAGATTATCTAACCGAACATCGTGGCCGTTGGCAATGCAGTTCATGTAACCGCGATTGTAGCGTACATGGTAACGCTGTCAAAAACAAACAATGCGCAATAGAGAATAAAATGCAAACACGAACGAAACTTCGTGTAAAAAAGTGAATATATTGTTTATTAATTCTTGTGAACTAGTATGTGTACAAAATTTGCGGTATTTTCTGTCCACAAAAATATTTACAAAACACGTGCAATTTTTCGCGGTTACACGACGTAACCATCTATTTTGATGGTTACGAAATTTAACTACAACTTAGAAGTGTACAAGTTTCAAAACTGTTTATTTGCCGGTAAAACGAATGTTGTTACCACACTAGAATTAGGGCGTAGGTCCGGAGTTTGTCCGCTCATTTGCATACGAAAATTGCTAAGTCTTTTCAGGCAATTTTCCGTTTAGCTAGACACATAAAATGTGGAACTTAGTTCAGAGCCCCGTGGCAGTGCAATGCAAGTGAAAAAAATCCTTTGGGTGGCGCAAGTTTCGAGATGTATGGAAAATTTATTTAAAATTTGGAATCATGCGATTTATTTTCAAGAAACTTCCCGGTAAACTAGGACATTGAAACTCTTGACATAGATCAACAATTAAATAGAACGCAATAAGCTTTACAAAAAATTCCGCTAGATGGTGCACTTATCTCTCTCACTGATGGGCAAACTCTCCGAGTGTATTTCTGAAATGGAAGGCTTCTCAGAAAAAATTCGTCTAATTTGTAGATGCCGCGCGGAGTCGGCAAAAAACTGAAGGTCTCACCAAGCAAAAAATTCAAATCGGCACACCACAAATTTGAAGAGAACCTCGGCGCAAAAATCTATTAGGAGGTTTATGATTATACGAGTATACCTGTTGTGTATCGCATATATTTATTTAAAGTGCATTTCATTTTTTGATTTATTACTTAAATCACAAATCTATCAAGAAAACTTTTTTTCAGCTTTCGTTGTTCAATGGACCTTACAATCTCTAAAACACCTTTTCAATATTTTTTTCTGTTACAACTGACCCATTTGATAAAATGGTAATAATTGTATTTTTTTTTTTTAATTTTCAACTGCCTAACTCCGCAATGCATTGCGTTTTGAGATTTTAACTTTTCATTTTCACATCAAAACTAGGCTCAATATAGCGGTTGCCAACAAAACTTTCATTTTCGTTATTTTTATTGGAAAACCCATGTAATTTGTCGCATAAGCAGAATTGTTAGCATAACTATAACGACTTATTTATTTTTAGACAGGAAGTACATTTTCAAAGACGCTGCCAAATGTAAACTTTTTAAATTCACAAAGTGTTCAAATTGTCAACATTGCTTAACGCAATGTAAATGTAAGCGGTCAAGCCATTAACCATTTCTCACATTAATGCCACCATGTTTTCCATTTCAAAAACATAAGAAAAAGGTGACAAAGCAAAACTTTGGCAATCAGTTCAAGAGTGCCTAACTTTGTTTATCGACGCACTTTAGTACATACATAAATGCATTACATGGTACATGTTTCATTTTATTTAAATTTATTTTGTTATAGGAACACCGTGAAAAATATTTCGGTTTGGGTGAGTAAGCGTTGTCAACGCAACAGGTAATTCACAACGTATTGAAAGGCTTCGACATCAGGTGGCTTTAAAGGCAATGACAGGGACTCTCGCTGAAATATGTAACATTTAAATTTGAAATGTTAAAACTGTAAAGTTAATACTGGTCCAGTTGCTGATGCGTGCGGATATGTGGAGCATGTATGTAAGTAAATATATGCCTTAAACCGGTAATATGGTTCTACAAAAATATTGCACATGGTGATATGTATATCCATTAGTAGTGGGATTATTTTCGAATAATATTCGAATAAATACTATTCGAATAAACGAATAAAAATATTTGTTTCAAAAAAATCGAATAGATAGTATTTATTCGAATAATTTATTCGTGTATTCGAATAGTATTAATCGAATAGTTGTATTGAAATGCAAGAGATGTCGGAAGCGAAATCCACTATCTTTATCGCTTGTACCCTTGAGCATGCATTCACCTTTGTATGTATGTATGTTTGCATGTACAAATGTGTGCATAAGCTGTAGTGATATTTGTTTAACTATTCGAATCCTTATTATTCGAATAGTTGTCATTTATTCGAATAATACTATTTAAATAAAAGTATAAATTATTCGAATTTTTTATAGCCTTGCAAAAAAATAAATTTTTTATTCGAATAGTTTTTACTCGAATAGTCATAATGCCTAATATCCATACGATAAATCTTAACAGATTGCAAACTTGTACAGCTAAAGGAAGTAACGCAATTAAAAAATTTCGTTTTTGAAACTTATATGTACATACCTTCCCCTCGAAAAAGTAATTTTGTGTGAGAAGTGATACGACAGATTATCGTTTTAAAATGGGTCTTTCTTTTGGAATTTACTTCAATTTCCGTTTCTGAACACAAATTCCGCACGTATTACTTCGTATCACAAATTCAAAGAAAATCAAGACTTCAAAACAATTTTTCTCGCAATAAATATAACTTTTAATATAAAAAATCACGTTTATACCTTAACACCATATTGCTTTTGGAACATACAACAAATTGTCAAAAATCACCACAGCTGATTTCAAAAATTCGAAATTCCCTTTCCCAAATCCCGTAACGAAAGATTTCCGAACGGATATTTAGAATCGGCTGCTAGACCTGCGTACTTTAAAACTATGAGCATCGGAAAAGAGATTTTTGTTGAGATATGGCCATTTACACGCTAACTTAAGCACGAATAAATATAATAATAATTAAATTAAGTGAGCAGGATATACCTGAAAAAATATTCAGACCGATACTTTTCTTCCGATTTTATTAACAATTATTTTTGACTTTTCAGTTTAATTTGTCAATAAAGCGTGCATTTTATAATAACAAATACTAAAGTTCAAATGAGTTTGGTTGTATGATCCGATGTTGGGGCGCTCCCGATATTTATATATTAAATCAACATAAGCTCCTTTGCCCATCAGTTAAAATGATTTTTCTTAACGTATGTTCGAGTAGGCAAGACCTGCTCATTAATTCCGTAAAACAAAATTTTTTACAACACCTTCACCCTCTCGGACATATTCCAAAAAATGTATCCTGTTATAGGATATACAAGAGGGCAACTTTGTTGATATCTGTTACAGCAAATGAAAACCAGTAATTTTGAAAGCTGGGTTCAATCCAATATAAGGCTGCTGAGCAGATTTAATCCCTAATACTCCTTCAAGCACTAATCGAAATTGGATCGCAATTGTATATTAGTTTTGGAGCAAAAGCGCTCAGAATACATATCTTAAGAATGCTATGAGCTTTAAAAAACTGCCTTTCTTACGTTTCTATTACAATTTCCCCGAAACGGACCTATTTTATCAAATTTTTTCTGTTAGCTATGTTAGGGGAGCATGACAGCTAAAACGTCAAAAACTGACAAACCTATATCACTCAACAATGGTAAAAATAAAAATTGTACAAAAATAAAAAAGCAGCCTTGAGCACGAATAAGTCAATTGAATATTATAATTTATTTTTAGTTAAACCCTACGAAAGTTTGATCCTGCCGATATTACAAGCAAAACTTCGCCCAAAATAAATAGTTTCAACAAAGTAATATTAAAAACTTTGTTTTGATATTTAAAACCAGGCAAGCGGCTTATAAAATTCAACTAACTTGATATGTTCGTTGATCATTCAAACTTTTTTTGTTTTAAATATACAATATGCTGCCTCAAGGTATAGTAAACATAGAATCCTAATCATATTTATAAAAACATTCTAGTTATAACAAAGCACCGCATACCAGTTACAAGTAAGGAAACCGAATGCTACATACTAACAACGTGACACAGAAACAGTTTACATGCATCTATTTAATGCAACAACAATATAAAATACCAAAGTACGGCTATTGGCAATAATTGCAAAATCAAAAGGGTTAACGACAAATTGTAAATAATTTTTTTTTGCTAATAAATTGGCCCATTACCGTTTTAACTTCAATTTCACGTGCTCGTTATTAATGGATTATTCAAAATGGCTACTTGTGAAATTATGTGGCTCCCATACATGACTTCAGTCTATTGATTGTACGAGTATGTACAAGTACAATGTCTAGCTGTAAATAATCGGAAAATAATTTCTCTTTAATGTATTTTTTTGGGGTTTGACACATATTTATGAAAGGTTAGTAAAGGGTGTTTTTTTGAGGGGTATAGAACTTCGAATTGAAATAAAACACAAGAAAATCGTTTTAAGGTCCATCAATTTGGCTTTATTGGAAGGATAATTTTATGCCATTAATGTTTAAATATGATTTCGGGCATGTGGCCGCCGCGGCTGGCTCGAATAAAGCCAATTCTACAGGTCCAATTTTCAACCACTTTTTCGAGCATATGGGGCCGTATGTCGGCAATAACGCCACGAATGTTGGCTTCCAATTCCCCTAACGTTTCTGGTTTGTTGGTGTAGACGAGCGACTTCACATATCCCCAAAGAAAATAATCCAATGGGTCAAATCACACGACCTTGGTGGCCAATTGACAGGTCCATTCCGCGAAATTATGCGCTCATCGAATGTTTCCTTCAATAAATCGATTGTGACGTGCGCTGTGTGGCATGTAGCGCCGTCTTGTTGGAACCACAACTCATCCACATTCATGCCATCCAATTCGGGAACAAAATAGTCGGTTATCATGGTCTCCATTAACGGTAGCTGCCTCTCCAGCATTATTGCGGAAGAAGTATGGCCCAATGACTCCACCAGCCCATAGAGCACACCAAACAGTCAGTTTTTGTGGATGTAATGGCGTTTCAAGGGTCTCATGTGGATTCTCTTCACTCCAAATGCGGCAATTTTGCTTGTTGACGTAGCCATTCAACCAAAAATGAGCCTCATCACTGAACAAAATTTTGCGATGAAAATCAGCATCGAAATCAATCTCATTTTCGGCCCATAGACCAAAATCACGACGCATTGCATGGTCTCGCGGCTTTAATTCTTGCACAAGCTGGATCTTGTAAGGTCGCAAGCCAAGATCTTTGCGCAAAATCTTCCATAAAGTTGATGGACAAAGCTCCAATTGCTGTGCACGGTGGCGAATGGATTCATTCGGGTCCTCTTCAACACTTTGCTCTACAGCGGCAATTGTTTCTTCGGTGCGCACTGTTCGACGTCTCTGCGGATGCGTATTATCACATAGAGTAAACGTAGTGCGAAAACGATCCATGGTTAACCGAATTAATTGCTCTGATGGACGATTATGTCGACCATAAAATGGACGGAGCTCACGGTAAACTTCGCGAACTGAACCATTATTTTCGAAATAAATTTGCACGATTTGCAAGCGTTGTTCTTTTGTCAACCTGTTCATGATGAAATGGCAAACCAAACTGAACATAAATGACATTAGAGTTGCCAGATTTGACCACAAAATGCCAGTTTTATCTCTATTCGAAAAACAAACCTGTAAAAAAACACCCTGTATTTATATATTGTTGGGATGCGATTTTTGAAGCCCTATGGTTTGTATATCTAAAGCTTCTATTGTCGAATAATATTTTTGAAGTTCGCTTTCAAATTGCCGTATGCTAATATTTATTATGCCTTAAATCGAGGGATGAAAATTAAACCGAAACCATTAACGCTTAAAACCGACTTAGAAAGCGTAACCGTTAGTTTAATCTGAAAACGGTACCGTTTTGATAATATGAAATTTGCGAAAGCTGAAATTAAATTTTTTATTTATAGGAAAAACTTCAAAACGGCACACCACAAATTGGAAGGAAAGGTTTATGATGATATACCTGTTGTAAATTAATTTACCCCTCAAAACTCATAACAGAAGTGTTTTTATTGCAAACAATCAGCTGGCTTTATAATAATACGAACTGAAAAGGATTAAAATAGACCTGCGTAGATTGGTATGTCATAATAGATCACTATTAGTTATATAATGTTCGGTTCCACCCGAACTTAGACTTCCTTACTTGTTTAAATTAAATTTTTGTGTAACAAAGTGAAAAAAATCATTGTTTTTTAATTTGCTTTTTTTGCGAAATTTTCTCGATGAACAATGTTTATTATTATATACTAAAAAAAATCTATGATGGCTGCAAGAAAAAAGCGCAACAATTCAGACCGATTTTTAAACCACTTTAACAAATTAATGGTGTACAAAAGTTTTCGAATATTTTTGACTCATAGTACTACTTATGAAAATTAAATTAATTAGTTAGGTCTTAAACCATCAGACCAAATTAGAATAGCTAAGGAAAAACTAGTTTAGCCTACTCCAGATATCGGGTGAATTATTTAGGTAACATATTTTTGTTATGGTATTATTTATATCAGTTACTGAAGGTCTGCGTTAGACGAGTTGATTACATGTTAAATTTTTTTTATAAATATCGAAAAATTTATATATTAATTTATATATTTATAACTCTCATTTACTAAATATTTTTTTAATCGTTTTCGTACCTTGCTTTAAGTCGTGAGACATTTCTTATGCCGAGTCTGCACAGCGTGATGACTTTTTACCCAGAACCATATCATGTCAGAAATAAAATCAGCAGGTTGTTTTATAGCATAGTGAGGACTTTAATAAAAACATGATTTAACTAAAAACTATGCATATAATTTATAACGTATTTTTAAACAACTTCCGTAATGCTTTAATATTCGAAATATTCAAAATATTCAATTCATTAATGGTGAGCGCTTCGTTTGTTGTCAAATCACATAACAACACAAAAATTACTCATACACGTTTATGTAAGTATATTAATTTTTTACACAATCCGCCTACACAAATTAAAAATAAAATGCAAATGCTGTTTAAGAAAACCTTTATAAAAAACAACTAATTTTACTGTAACAAAGTGTTTGTCGATGATTTATAAAACGCCCAATATCAGAGTGTAAAAAAATTGTGATTTTCAAGTATAAAAACTCATGAGCACATCAAATCATCATTAAAAAAAAAATAATAAAATTCTACCTAACCTAAACTATAAGGTTTAAAAGGATACGAAATTTTTCCGTTCCTAAAGAACGCTGTCAAA
The DNA here is from genome assembly GCA_949987695.1 of Merzomyia westermanni. NCBI lineage: Eukaryota > Metazoa > Arthropoda > Insecta > Diptera > Tephritidae > Merzomyia > Merzomyia westermanni. The sequence continues at coordinate 196,950,754 of OX465288.1, forward strand.
TTACCCATTTTGGACAGTATTGAAACTCTTTCGAAACTTTTAGAGAGAAATTTCAAATAAAATTTGGAAATTAAATTACAGCAAGCATTTTGTGTACTTGTATAAAGAAAAAAATCCACAGCGCTTTTCGCAAATAAAATCTCTGATTTCATTGGTTACCTCGCAGGAACTCTTTTGCGTGGATGGCATGAACTAAAAAAAAATATAAATAAAAATAAAAAAATATTAAATAAAATAAGAAATGATTTTTTTTGGAAAAGTATTTAAAATTTTATTGATTAGGAATTAATTGTGTTGCCTCAGAAAATTGTTTAATCATTAATTACTACCGGCTACACCATTTTAATGACTAATATTTAATTAACTAAGATACATTTAACTAATTTTAATTGCGTTATTAATATAAAAATTTCTGATTGGTTTTGATTATTTTAAATGCCGTTTGATAGCATTTTTGACATGATTATTTGATTAATGTCAATAATCCAGTAACATTGAAGAAGCACATACAGGGTGGCGCAAAAGTAATCCTCCTATCAGAAAATGCTATAAATTTTGCGATTGACCCCTAAAGTCAGTTCTGTTTTGACATTTGTGTAGTAAACACATGCGAAATACACGTTAATAAACAATGTTACGCTACACTGCTCCAGAACGCGGAATACTGCTGACTATTTATTTGACCAATAATCGGTCGGGGCCAAACGGTTACTGTGAATGGTGAGCGCTACAGAGCAATGATCAACGAGTTCTTTTTGACAACTTGATGAATTGGGATTGGAAAACATGTGGTTCCAACAGGACGGTGCAACAGCACACACTGCACGTGCCACAACCGATATGCTGAACATCGGAAGCTTACTTTTGCGCCACCTTGTACATATATACATATATACATGAGAAAAGCGTAAAGAACCTCTGAAAAAATAAAGATATTTCGAGAACGGAGTTCACTAAAAATTATAGTTAATTATAATAATTATAGTTAATTATAGCTGCCCAGTCCAAAGTTTAATTCATTTAATACTTGAAAATAATAAAATAACTAAATGTAATTATCGAATTGTTTACTTAATGTATAATTTTTACTATTTGATTGATTGTAATTTTTTGATTACTCTTAATTACTTGATTGTTTCTAAATAAAAATAATGGGTAATTTTTTCAATTATTTTTGAAAATTTTTGTAATGATCATTAATCGTGTTTCTATTCAATAATTTTTTTCAATAAATAATTAAAAATTTCTGATAAGGACCCACGAAATTTATTAATCATTAAAATAATAAAAAAAATGGCGATGATTTAACCATTATTAATAGGTATTTAACAGATCTGATTAAAAGTAATCGTTTAGATCATACTATCCTGCGCTTCGTTTCATTATTTCACCATTTCAATAAAAATACACCCCCAAGGAGATTTAGGCCGATCTTCTTAAATTTTGCTGCTTATAATTTTTGCTACCCAGCCAGCAAATCCTTCAAAAACGTTGAAAAAATCAAATTTCACAAGTATAGAGGTTTGCCTTTATTGAGCTTTTTACTTGTCAAAATTTCAATAAGATAATCGCGAAATGACGCTGAAAAAGTCGCAAAAATATCCTGAAAACAATACCAAATTGACTCTGAAAACCAAGTAGTCCTGCCAAATGCCTTATTTTGTGTAGCAATGATACCGAACTTGAGTCAAATCACCTCAGCTTAACGGGTGTGACATTTCAACTTAACGGGTTTACTTTTAAACTATAATATAAAACTCTCACAAGGACTCATTTATGTTATATTAATAACGATCGAGGAAAATAAAAAAATAAAAATTTTGCTGAGTATTTTGATCCAATTGAGTTATGTCTACTCAAAGAACTGGGACAGATATTAGGAGTACGCCAGCAAAATTTGTTACTACCAAATTTTCCGAAAATAGGCGAAGAAACAAGAAATCCATTGGATATAAAGGTAGTAACACTAAGGTAGACTGTTGAGATGCCCCTACCCCTCACCCGTCGCTATTTATTCTGCTGTGAACAGCAGCGCAATTTTTAAACTTTATATTGCAACTTTAAGCTTACTTTGCGACACCAACTGTGTACTTGGAAGTGTGTTACCCCATGGCTATACATCGTACACACCCAGGTGTTGTCATTTCCCCACATTTTGGTACTTTCTCAGTACGTCAATATTGACATTTCATATTTGAGCAAATGAAAAGGAAATCAATTTCACTTCACCTGTTGGCATTTTTGCATTCAACCTAAATATGAGTACCTACGCCATAATATTTTCGTTGCTGTTTCTATTGTGTTTACCAGTGATGTCGCGATTATTCGCATTCGTATTTGGTAATATTCGCATGTTTTTGGACATTCGCATTCGCTAAATTTCTACGAATTGGAATATCAGAAAAAAGTAAGATAATACCAGGTTAATAAGACTAAAATCCATTTATTTTCAATATTTTTTAATGCATGAAAAGGTAACACAACTAATAATATATGCTCAAACTAAAAATATATTATTCAACAATAAACTATAAATATATGTAGTCTAAACAAAGAAACAAAAAATTGTTGATGCTTATAGCAGGGACACAAATTGTAGTATAGTATCAATACCAAGATCTATACCACATATGTATCGCTTTCATACCACGAGTAGTTGTAGACTGGTTGTAGTATACTCTAAACTACAGCATCGATACTGTAGTATCTACACCACATGTGTATCATGGGTATTAAACAAAATAATTCTCTCTTAGAAAATAACAATGAGTTAATAATTAAACTTCAGCCACTGAAATATAACAATAAATCGCAGGACAGCTTTAAGGAAAACCCTGTGACTGACTGGCTTTGACAGAATCTGCTCCCGTTCTCAATCACGGTTGCAATAATCGCAATTACGTATTGGCTTCGTCAATATGAACCAATGAATCTGTGATTTATGTTATTTAGATAATAGAGGAATGCAGATGCGAATTTAAATTTATAACACAAGCAAATACGTGCAGACTAAAAAAATTGATGCTTTTTCCCCAATGTTTTTTAATGTTTATTGCAATATGAATTATCTTGCTTGCTTTAAGTTTGAAATGCTCAATTTTAATTAATGTGAATATTGGCTTTTGGTGGGCCAAAGGGAAATTACTTTGGAAATGTCGTTTAAAAACCAAAACTTATAGTTATTTTTGGTAGTTTTTTGAAAGGTGGGTAATTATTTTGCTATTGCTATTGTTTTAATTTGATTGAAAATTTGTTAAATTTTGCAATAACACTGCAAATAAAGTTGCATTACCAAAACAGAGATAACAATAGTCATTAGTTGTGTTCGGTGACAACACTTGCAAAGAAGTGTTAGCAAAGTGAAAAAGACGTACAACTCTCTTGAAACGCCGAACAGGAGTCAATAAAAACTTGCAGGAAAACATCTGTTTCCATTTTGATTGGTTAATAGCGAAAATTTAAAAATTTTTGTTGTTGCTTTCCCATGTCACGATCAGCTGTTATCACTTGCAAGTTTTACTGAGTGAAATTCCCCCAGCAGAAACTTGCAACTCTCTCTCTCAATGAAGTGTCAAAGTGCGCTCTCTCGCTGCAAATGTTCTGTGTCACCAAAAACTTTCCAGTAAAAATTTTATAAAATTTTTAAAAATTCTATCCTCACCGAACACAGGTACTGCTCGTATTCCATGTCTATCACTGTGCAGTCACTGTCTTTTATCAAAATAGCTGCGACTGAGAAATCATAGTCACAAGTCCTAAAAATACTAATCCTAATTTCAACAGAGCGCTGTCAAGATATATATTTGTATACCACTTTGGTGCCACTCTTCGGAAAATTAGCGAGCTAGAACTGCTTTATTTTCAATTATTTGTGAATTTTATAAGTCAATATTATATTATTTAAATTTGCTTGTTTTAATATTGAATGCAAACCACCCTGTGTTGGTTTGTGTTGTGGTGCTTCGGAGTAAGTTGCTCTACTTGTAGACATATACTCTGGCCAGGAGGGCCAGAAACACTAGATTATTTATATATATATAAAAACTCATCGTAGACAACTTCGTAGACGGCGCCATGAAAAATGTTGAGAGGGGTACCCAAGAGCGTAGTATATGGAGTACCTTCATCCACTGCCTTCCACCCCGATTCGCAAAAGAAGATGTGAAACTAGTAGGAGTAAACAATGTCCAGGAGTCTTGGCAACATGTCGATTCGCGAACAAAATGTAAACGAAACGCACGTCTACCGAAAGAGACTGTATAGCGACAAATTTGTACAAAAACTGAATATTCGCATTCTTATTCGCGAGTATCATTAGTGGATATTCGCATTCAAAAAGTGGCATTCGTTACATCACTGGTGTTTACATTATTCGTCGCTTGCTGCTATTGCTGCTGTTTGTTAACATTTACTTTCGAGCTACACATGCAAACGAAATTTCAATCATCCACAATAACTCAGTTGTGCGGTTGTGCTTACTAACATCGATGGAAGCAAAGTGGTTGGTGATGTCGCAGCTTTATTGGGTTTGTATTTGGTTTACCAACATGGATCATGCATACCTTTAGCAGACAGCAGAATTTGTGACAAAAGAATGTTGTCTGCGAATTGAATAATGTGCTGTGAATTTATTGAATTTTAAGTCTAAAATGTAAAACGTATCTATTAGGGATGAACATTTTTTGGAAATTTACAATAACGGGATTTTTATACCTAGGAGTGCTATGCACACAAGGTATATTCACTTTAGTCGCCTAACGGCAGTATGTAACTGCATAAACGGATCGAGATAGATATTGACTTATACATTTATGCCAAAACGTTCAGGAGGAAAAATGGAATTGATTAAGACATGTTCGTCCGTCCGTCCGTCCGTCCGTCTGTTAACACGATAACTTGAGTAAATTTTGAGATATCTTAATGAAATTTGGAATGCGGCTTCCTTTGCACTCATCTCCGAGCACTATTTAAGATGGGTGAAATCGGATGATGGCCACGCCCACTTCTTATACATAGAATATTTTCCAAAATACAAAGAAAAATTATTCACTACATAATAAACTTATAAGGTTAAAATTTAGTGTGTACATTAACGTTAAGGCAGAAAGTAAAGTTTTCAAGAAATTTTTGAAAATGGGCTTGGCACCACCCACATTTGATTCAATTAAATTTAGAAATATTATTAATCATAAATCAAAAACCGTTCAAGATATCGAAACGAAATTCAGCACACATAGTTATATCAATAAAAGGAATGTTCCGGAAAAAAATGGGCGACATCGGTTAAGGTCCACGCCCACTTTTCTTCGAAAGATTTTGAAAAGGATCATTGGCTCAGTAATGATCCCTCTTATAATTTTTTTTTGAGTATCTGCAATGTACAGATATCTACCTGTTACGATTTTGTTATGTGTAGAGATATTAAAAAATATCGCACATCACCAATCCCGGTATTGGTTCCCCTAGTATCTATATACAGTTACCAGAATTTGGAATTTGCCGAAGACCAACCAAGTAAAAGGAAATATATCATCCAAGTGGTGGAAAGTATAAATAATTTACTCTAATACTGCCGATGGGAAGAATTTTTTGAATGATTTTTGAACTGGTAATTGTATACTATACGAACTTTTATGTAAGAAGGTGGTGATTAAATAAAACAGAATAATAAAAATATTCAAAATGTGCATACCCCTGGATCTAGGATGAATCTGCAATGAGTTGCAAAAGAGGATGCTACTAATGCTAGTTTTGATCTTTTTATATGGGTTGAAGTGATAACTTTTGTTTAAGAATTTCCTATGAAGAGACTGATTGCTCCTTTTACGCCTGAACGGGTAGTGTCGGACAGATCCCTATAGTTCCCCTGCCGGCACGGTGGGACAAGTTTACTTTCAAAACCCATGAGTAGGCTACACAAATTAAAATCTATTTAACCCAGTATGCCTATAGTGGAAAAGGGTGAAATAACAGCCCTCGGTGACTTATTGGCTCCAGATGAAAAGCTTATAAGATTCGATAGCCAGTAAATCAGCGAGAAATATTGCAGACTTTGGCAACAGGGCTGAGAAACTCATTATGTAGGCAGATGGACAGCAAGGCCAATCCCAGACGTATATATGGAGTACTAGAAACTTTTGCTAGATTAAATATCACATTACCCAAGTGTTCTGTGGACACGGTTGCTTCAAGAAATACTTATACAGAATGGGAAACGTCGCAGATCCGAAGAGTGTAAGGCGATGTGTACAAAGAGGATGCTGAAAATACCTTCTTGATTTTTCAAATCCTTTTGATGAAGGCGGCAGGCGACAAGTGCTCGAGCAAAGAAGTAGTAGACAATGTCATGGAAAAAATGCTTGGCAGCCTAGAAGTGTGTCAGCAAATGCCTAGATTAGAGCGCCCTTATAACATGAGAGATCTGGAACGCAAGCAGCAGCAATATGGGCGTATTTAGCGACTATTTAGGGCGAAGTTCTATTACTACAACAACAACAACAGCCAAAAAGCTCTACCACTTGTTAAGTGCATTTACGGGTCTTTAACAACGCATTTTGCATTTGTAAGTTTATTAAACGCTTAGGAATTTCAGAGTCAATAACACACTTAGCAACAAGCTATGTGAACCGAAAAAATCACTTTCGCCAACATTAACTGAGTCTGGAAATATTTAATAATGTCATAACGCGCTCGAAATAACCACAATGCATGCCAGGTTTGAGCAAATACAACAAAAGTATGCGAATATAAATACAAGAAGTATACAACCGAACAATTACGCCAGTAAAAGGTGATAAGCAATCAGGCTTACGTAGGGTTCTTCATCAGTGTTGCCACTTGAAAATGTTTTTTGGTACCAAACGACAGAGAGAATCAGCGTCCAAATATACATAAATATCTTAATTAATATAACATTTGTAAAGAGCTCACAAGATTATACCCTTCTCACTAATAACTAACGTTGTTTCTCTGCTGCCAAAATCGTGTGTCGATAGCAACACCGTCTGGCTGTCTTCGTTTATTCACATAACATGACCTAGCCAGAAAATCCGACACACAAACATTTTGGTGTTCAAATCAGCTTTGCTTCAAAGAAACTTATTCGAGCCTAAGAAATTTGCGGTGACATGACATAACCAAGTAAAAAAATTGACTCCACCTCCACAGAAGATCCTAAGCGCATTCAAAATCGCCTTCGAAATTCAAAATTTTGCTGCTAAAAACTCTCTTCTGTGTAGGCGGCCTGTTTATTTTTTTCTAGTTTTTTGAGCTCAAAGGTGTCAAAGCCCCAATTTTGCTTACAGTTATTACTCTCTCTGCATTCGAGTCAGTTCTCTTTGAGGTATGCAGTTTCAAGCTGACAGTTTCATATCCAGCTGTTCTAAAACACAGCGTACTATAATTTTGTCCACATAACGTTGGTTTGTAAGCATAAAGCAACCGAGGTAGAGGTGTGGCAGCCCGCCGGTAAAAACGATAAATTGATTAAAAATAGAGATTTTGAGAAAACTACTGTTAAAAATAGCAAACATCAGATATAAACCACAACCCTTTTTTCGATATCGAAAAATTTCAAAAACTAATTGTTGGGATCAGTTATTGCCCACTGTAGACGAAAGGTATTGATCACGGATCTTCAGAATGCAGTCGCACTATTTTTTTCAGGATGGGTATTTAATGTTCTCCCCGAAAGATGCTCTGGAGTTATGGCAAAGTAACTTTCTGATATTTGAAAATATTTTCGCACTAAACCAATTTTTTTGAAGTTTTTTTTTGTTTCAGTTGCGTCAAACCGGCAACCCTAAATTATATGCGAATTCCTAAAAGTAGGTGTGTAAAAATTTAAAATGAATCGGAAGAATGTCAGCTTGTCAACGATTTTTTTTTTACGTTGCCTTGAAGAGCATCTTTTTTGTATAAAGCAATTAGTTGGACTACTTAAAACAGTGCGACACGCCTGCTCGACGGTACAGTTTTAATAAAACTGTAAACATATATATATATATTATATATGTAGGCAAGTAAATATATTAAAAAAAGCAGTCATGTGTGAGAAGGCATTTTCAGATGAAAGTGAAATTGATGACACAAAAACTTAAGTAAAAGTCAACAAAGGAAGAAGATGATGATGATGAAGATCTGTATGCCAGTGAGGTAATACGAAATGTAAATTCACACACTCATGTGACGAAATGAAAGGAGTAAAGCTATGGACTGCTTAAGCTGATGTCGTTGGCACATTAACAATAATGCCAGTTATAGTGTTTGCACAAAGTTAGATAATGACAGAGGTTGGGTTTATGAGGCTATGAGAAGCAAAGGAAAACACATTGGAAGACAATGTAGCGTGGTTAGTTAGCTAGTTAGGCTCAGATTATAAGGGTTGTTGTGCCGGCTCTTGGCTAATATCTACTACATGTTAATAATTTAAGGCACTACTATTTAAATTTTGTCAGCAACAACCAAAGCTAAACAAAAATAAAAAAATTTTACTTACGAATTTCAAACTCAAAAATCAGGTGGGTTCGAATGCGGACGCAATAAAATTTGGGGGAAAAATTAGCTTGAAGATGCTTGCAGTAGATATGTGGGTAGGTTAAAAATATGTTCACAAGCAAGGGGGAAAAGCAGGTTTGCACAGTGAGGCAAAGATAGTGAACTAAGGAAGTGAACTAAGCAACCTTGCTCTTAATGGGAATTTACTAGATATTTCGGGATCTGATTTTACAATCGCGAGATAATCACTTTAGTCCCTGAACTATAAGGTTTTCATTCTTATCAAAAAAAATGAACTTACTGGAACTTCCTTGTCAGTTTAGAATATAACACAACGAACAAACAAGCAAGAAAAGAAAAAATTGAACAATGACATAAAGAGAAGGAACTATAATAAAGAAAAACCAAAAAAGCGCCAAAAGCAGGAAAAATCAAAGCAATTACAGGAAAGGCACTGACAAAAAAATAAGAGCAAAAAAAACTGACATAAAACCAAAAGAAAACCTGAAATTAAAACAAACTAGCAAAGAGACTAACAGTAAACGAACTACTATACAGTGTGAACAGGTGATAGAAAAAAAGGCTAAATAAAAAAGGTTAGAAAATGCTTAAATTAAGAAAAAAAGAATCTAAAAAAAAACAGAAATTTTTTCAAGAAATCCATTTCAAACTTCTTATTTTAGTTTAAACAATTTGTATATGTATAAGGCTGTAGACAAAACTTAAAGGAACTATTCTTGTTTCACCACATATTAGGCACATTTTCCTTGACTATGGATTTGTTCAAAGAAACACATAATATAGAAAAATCAATACAAACTAATTAATTTTATAATATTTTCTTCGTCTGATGAACCCGAAGAGTTTGAGACGGCTTACAAAGTTTGTGTATTTTTCAGAAAGATGAAATCACGGTAGTTTCAAAATTAGTGCAACATTTGGATAAGCGTTTTAACGTGCATCTAATATTAAGCAGCGAGTTAAGCATTTTAATATTTAATCCCTTCTTTAACTTAGTTTTCAAAATGTTCATGGCACTAAAAATTATTTCAATCTTCCCATTGCTGAAAGGTAATACCAAAAAGTTAATTACGAATTCGACCAGTTCTAAAAAAGGGGGTTCGGTTAATGAATTTCTATGATCTCGGACTTCCACCCAAAATTCTGTGGTAGAGGTCACACTTGTCCACTGTACGGTTATTAGCTTTCGCCACTGCAGCTCAATCAATGCTACTTGACATGGAGAATACCTAGACTTTTCTTCTTGAAAGTGAGAAAATACATCCGGCTTTGTAACTTTCAAAGTACTATCAACTAAAAAAAAATTATCTTTTGTAAAGAGTTCATATTATTAGGTAGGCGATGTCGCAATTAGGTTATCAACTCCATTAAAAATAGTTGACAATTTTTTCGAATAACTTTCTGTATTTCGTCATCTATACTGACTTCATTTAACTTAATTTTTATATGAAAAATATGGTGTTGCGACCAGAAAAAGTTTGGAATAAAAAAAGGCTGAAAAAAGCCACGAAGCTATCACCAAAATTATGAGATTAAAGGACAACAAAAAAGGCTAAATCTAGCCTCGAAAAGGCTAACCTGGTCACCCTGCTACTATATAAACAAAGAGGAAAACGAACAAAGATAAGAAATGGAAAAAAATAAATGAACTTAAGCAAAAAAGATTGGAAATTTAATCTGAAATCTGTGTAAGTATTAGCTCTCATCCCGTACTTTTCTGACTAAAACTAGTCAAACTGTCAAAAACTAAACTTTTTTTCAGACAGAAAGTAACACTGAAAGATACTGGGCCCTTACTCTGTAGTTCTACTTGAAAAAAATTTGTTCGTCTTCGAGTGTTTCGTACTCTGTAAGTAGCACCAATTCGTTGTGGGAGCCCATCCTGTTACCCTAGGATTTGATTTATTACCATTTCGATTGTAGAAATTTGGAACTTCCTTTATATGGCAAAATGGTCGACCGCTAGGAAACTCTATTCGACAACAATTTAGCATACGGAAATCAACAGAAATGCAATTTCCTATGACTATAATAAAACAATCATTATCTCTTCATCAAGAAATATTTTTTATCGAAGAAAGAGCTAAAAAAAATAAAAAAATAAACAAATAAATTTTGAAAAAATTATATAATATTTAAAAAAAATTAATTTTATTTAATAAAGATAGAATAAAAAGATTAAAATTAGTTGTGCGATATGAACAGCATTGCTGTCTAATAACGTGCTTTAGATTTGTGCAAAGTGTTTTTGTATTTTGCTTTGCGTAGGAAATTTGTGAAACAGTGATGTCTACTTTTATCGAATATCTTTTAAAGTAAATTCGAACGAACCACAAAGTACCGATATGTATTAGAATCGATTTTTGTTTTCGAGTAGAACAGCCTTTCGAATAGCAGTACAGAGCCCTGGATTGATTTCTAATAAAACATGTAACTTTGTCAACTTCAACATAAAGGTCAACGTTTTTAACCCTATAATGCACACCATGAGCCTCCGAGTCTCACTTGCATTTATAAACTAAACATATCTTATAAATAAAGCAAATTTTTACATGTATGAATGCATAAGTTGATGATTATCATGTTGCAGTGACTCATCTCACCATGAATATCATTTTTTAAAAGCCTGCTTGAATATCTCAATAAATCTGACGAAAGTAAAAGTATTTATTACCTGGCAGATAATCAATGAAATATTATTATGCACAAAATACCTTAAATATAATTTGAAGCACATAGCACAATTAAAGCATGACAAAACTTAGCCTTTTTTGGTTTGCTGCTGATGAAGAAAATTAAGACGGCATTTCGGAAATTGACCAACAGCTACTAAAACAGCAAGGAATCCCATTGCATTCTTTTGGGTCTGTGAAAGATATTTGGATTATGGTATTGACTTTGGTAGCCAGACGGGAAATAATGTTTCACACATTGTAGACCAAAAATAGTTAAAACCTTATAAAATAAATAATGCTAATTCTAGAATGGTGATTGTCGGGGCACTACTTAAAAATAGAAAAGAAAATTCCTCTCGAGAAGTATATATTAATCTTTATTAGGCTTGAGAGAAACCAAAATACTGCTAAGCTATTACCAAAAAACAAAGACAATTCAGCTTTATAACTAGCCTCCACGCATCATGTTTACTTTGGTAACAAATAGAATGCACGACTGGTAGATTTGCTGATGGAGAACCTTATTTACTCTCTTTTTTATTTTCTCAGTAGTCAGAAAATCCAGTACGGGATGAAACTTCTGAGTACATTTAACTCTTACGGGACTATAACAGGCTAACATTTTTTATTTACATTTTTTTTTACATTCCACTAGCACCAAAAATAAAAAGTTCAGTAGTCAAAATTGTGCAATTTTCCGTTTAACTAATTGAACTGGACCAGAAAGTTAAAAAAAACTTCATATATTTGAAAAAACAAAAAAACAGCCTTATGAAAATTTCGAGATATCTGAGATATATGAGGTATAATATTAAAAATGTATTTCAAAATTAAATTTTTCTAAAATTACAAATTTTTAAATTTTTTTCAAAATTTTTGAATTTGTATAACTTTTGAAAAACAAAAACTATGTAACGATTTGACATTTACATACCCAACTAATAATTTACCAAAAATATTTACTGACTTCTATCGTGGAACTGAACCGATTTTGCGATCTTCCACTCTGTTTCCCTATAGTTAAATGCAAATGTACGAGCACAAGCTAGCACTAATCACTCAACACAGGCTCGAATTATAACCACTGTGCATCACTACAGTACGCTTACGTACTCACGTCCGCCCAGTCATCGCAGCACGTTTAAGCATCAAAGTCGGTTATATATATATATATTTATGTACTTGCACGCATTTAGCCGTTGGCAGTTGTTGCTTGTTTCAAAACTTTCACTGGCAATGAAATAAAATTCGGAAAACGTTTTGCAACAGCGGTATTGTGTTAATCGCCAGCATACATAGGACAAGTCATTGTAGTTTAAATTGTTGTTTCTCCCTTTATACATTTTTGAACACAATTTTTATCTTGATCTGGGACACCAAAGCATAGTTGTTTCTGCTGCCGTCTTGCAGCAGGCTGTTCATTCATCAGATGCCTGTTTTATCGTTTTAATTTTTTGTATTTTTTGGAACACTTTTGCATAAGTACTACATGCAATCTCTTCGTAATTTTGTTATCTTTTATGCTTTCTGGTTTTTGTGCATTTCTTCACCCTTCTCATTTGATTGCCAATAAATTTTGACTAATAACACAGACATAAAGAGATGGAAAATAATGTTATGGAAATAAAAAAAATTAAATTATTGACGCCATTGGCCGAAGTTTACACAATTCTAAGTTAAATTATTACACTTAAATGTTATAGCAGTACTAGCTGACAGGGCCTGCGACTCTGCATTTTATACATTGACGTCGTTTGAAGTGCAAAGATATTTTAAAAATGTTTGCTCTATAAGGACAACGTCTTGCGGTAAATTAGTTTGTGGGTAGAACACCCGACTCTGATGTCCTCCCACAACTGTCGGCTCTATAGCACATTCAGGAATGATTCGGGTTTTATCCGGCAAAAGGCTGTTTAGTCGGCATAACGCTTATTCAGTAAGGGAAAGTCCACAGTTACGAATTTACTTGAGTTTACCAGTCTCAAATGCCTTTAGAAAAAATCTGCACACCGACGTTATTTATACGGATTTCAGCAAAGCTTTTGACAAAGTGTGTCACTCATTACTTATTCATAAACTCGATCAGTTGGGCTTCCAGCCGGGTCTCAATCGCTGGATCTCTTCTTACCTTAGTGACAGGACACAAAGAGTAATGTTTAAAAATTTAGTATCCGATGTCATTTATGTCTCTTCGGGGGTTCCTCAACGAAGCCATCTTGGCCCGATTCTGTTCTTGTTGTTTATAAATGATATTTCTAAAATAATAATATTTTCAAAAATGTTAATGTATGCCGACGACGTAAAGCTTTTCATGTCATTCGCGTCATTTGAAGATAGAAATAAGCTACAATCAGAGCTAGATGCACTAGTTACTTGGTGCGATTTAAATTATATGCCACTTAACCTTAAAAAATGTAAACACATGGGTTTTTCGCGTGGAATTTCTCAGCCGGCTTCCTATACAATTAAAAATTATAGTCTTGAGCAAGTGTATGATTTTGTTGACCTAGGGGTTACTATGGACTATAAACTCAGTTTCAACCGCCATATTAACACAACAGTCAGTAAGGCTAGAGGTGTCCTAGCATTCGTTAAACGATGGTCTAAAGAATTTAGCAACCCTTATGTAACTAAAGCCCTCTTCACTACATTAGTCAGACCGATACTTGAATACGGTTCTATAATTTGGAACCCGCGTTACCAGGTTCATGTAGATCGCCTTGAATCAGTTCAAAAACAATTTTTACTATTTGCCTTAAGAGATTTTCATTGGGATCCCTTGTACAATCTGCCACCCCATACGAATCGTTTAAAACTCATTAATCTGCACACACTTTCTAGTCGGAGGGAAATGCTTGGAATTATTTTTATGATTAAATTGCTGAATGGTTCACTATTCAGCCCATTTCTTCTAAGTGAAGTGAACTTCAATGTACCGTCTCGTCCTTCAAGGCATTTTAATACTCTAGTCTTAAAACAGTGCCGAACCAATTTTCAGTTAAATGAGCCTTTTCGCTGTTTGTGTCAAGATTATAACTCTCTTTCTGGTAGATTTGATATTTTAGACTCGCTTTTCAGCATAAAAAAATCAATTCTTTCTATCCTAAATTCATAGCTACTAATTTTTTCGTATTCTTTGACATCTATATTAACTTCTAACAATAATTTTATTCTGTTAACTAGTTATTTCTTTATGTATAATCTATCTTATATCTACTTTACTTAGCTGATGAGGTTTTTTCTGTAGCTGAGCAGTTTTAGATCTCGACGATTAACAAACCGAAGACTTTCAACGACTCGGCACGAACGAATAATCCGCGCGTTATGCGGATGAGCCCCTCGCGCCGGTCGGGCGGGATATGGTGGGTAATCCGTTGGGAATTATTATTATTAATAATCTGCATCGAACCGAGGAGTTTTATAATGTGTTCAGGTTGACAACAATGATATTGCAGATTTTTGGGTTGTTCAAGTAATTTTGGAACGATATACAGAGAAACCTCTCCTAACGGACACCTCTATTAGACGGACGCCTCCTTTGGGCGGACATTTTCTTATGCACCAAGTTTAAAATACAATTTTTAGAACAAATTTCCCTCTCTTAGGCGGACTCTCTTTTGGACGCGGACAGTCATTCGCTATAAAACTGAACCAAAAACCTCTATTGAGCAGACGCGAGCCTCTTGTCAGCGGACAAAGAGATTTAATTTCATAACAAATCAAAAAAATCCTCTCTTTGGTGGACGAGAACTCCTCATAGGCGGGCAAGATATAGGTTTATATAACAACATAAAACTAGCCATTACATTTATACATACGTTTAAAAGCGTCGTATTGATGAAAAAAGGGATTCCCCGTGTTTCTTTAAATTATTTTTTTAAAGTGCATGCCTAGTTTGGTTTGCTCAGTGAATTATGTTAAGTAATAGTGCAAACACGTAAAACGATGGCAAGGTTAAAAATGAATTTAAAAGATAAAATTGAGATCATACACGCGAGTGAGGAAAACAATTTGTCTGTACGCGCATCAGCAGCAAGGTAATCGTGAAACATATGTAACTTAAATTTATTTTCCCCGCGTTAAACAATTTTTTAGCGAATAAAACTTTACTTAATTATTTATGTAAAGTTTAGAGAAAATTAATCCGATTTCTGTTATCAGGTTTAAAATTGGGAAAACCCAGGCCGCGCTCATTGTTAAAAATAAAGAAGATATCCGAGCGAAATGGATGTCTGGAAGCAGTGTTTCGAGTGGTTTTACAAGGCGCGAAGCCAAAATATTCCCATATCTGGGCCAATAATACAAGAAAAGGCTAAAGAAATCGCTTTAGTCCTTTCGCTACTGCTGGGACAATGTTATCCCAGAGTATTTTCATTGAACCCTGAAACTAAAAATTTTCGTTATAAACAAAGCCAAAATGTCCCATTCAGTAGCTGCAAGCAATAACTAAAATTTACCGTTACCCAAGTTACATATAGTTTCGGACATGGTTTGTTTTGATCATTTGTTTGTAAGCAGCCGCAAGTATTGCATCGAGTTTACACGTAATTTTGACAAAATACTACGTATACGAGGTGTGTTTAAAAAGTATCGCGAATTTTGAATTTTCGCTGGTTACGTATATTCGAATTTCGAATTTTTTGTGGCGTTATGTTGGTACTCATGTCTCTCACTTATGCCGACAAGCTCGGCCATTTTGAATGTTCAGTTAATTGTTGGCAGCTGCTTTGCTTGCACGTGTTTTGGATCGTCTTCGATTTTTACGCGAAATTCGTACCAAAATTGCTCAATTGTGACCAAAAACAGCATCGCATGAACATTGCTAATGAGATGTTAAACTCTGTCCGCGACGACCCAAATTTGCTCCAGAGGGTCATAACTGGTGGAAACCAAAGCTCAATCATCTCAATGGAAGCTGCCGCACGAACCAAGACCGAAAAAAGCGCGCCAAGTTCGGTCGAATGTGAAAGTTTTGCTGACAGTTTTCTTCGATTGCAGGGGCGTGGTGCATCATGAGTTCTTGCCAAGCAATCCGCCAGAAACGCCCGGATTTGTGGAAGAACAAAAATTGGCTTTTGCACCACGATAACGCCCCTGCTCACGCATCGTTGCTTTTGGCCAAAAACAACACACTAATGATGCCGCAGCCACCGTATTCCCTAGATCTGGCCCCCTGTGACTTTTTCTTGTTCCCTAAACTGAAGAGGCCCATGAAAGGAGGACGTTACGCTTCTCTTGACGAGGTAAAGACGGCATCGAAGGAGGAGCTGAACAAGATACAAAAAATGATTTTTTGAAGTGCTTCGAAGATTGGAAAAACCGTTGGCACAAGTGTATAATATCTCATGGGGATTACTTTGAAGGGGGAAAAATAGATATTCATGAATAAATAAATAATTCTTGAAAAAACACAAAATTCGCGATACTTTTTGAACACACCTCGTATACATATATGAGTGCAGTTGATTTTTATAAAGAAAAATAGTTTCCTCGTACTGGTAAGTAGAAATATATATTTTTGTGAGTTTTTTGTGAATGATATTTAGAAAAAATGAGTTTTGGGACGAATATATCCCAATAGGGTTTTACATAGGGACATACATATCCCAGCAGTACGTTCTACGTATAGTTTCTACCCTACTGGGACAAATATGTCCATTCTGAAATACTGTTGGGACACATATGTCCCACCTTAAAATACCGTTATATACAACAGGTACAAGATTGATTTAATTTCTATACACTTAAAGTACCACTGGGTATCCAAAAAGTCAAAAATAAAGTCTATATAAATCGCCTACAAAAGTTGGAGCGAAAGGGTTAAAACTCGTTGTCAATGATTTTGTGGCTTATAACGGCTGGCTACAAAAATGGCGTATTAGACATAACATAACTTTTCGGAACATTTGCGGTGAAAGTGCTTTGACGGCTGTTTCTAATTTGAAAAGATTCTGCAGCGAAGACCTTATTGCGTTCGAATTGTTGCAAAAATTGGAGAATCATATGCAAAACCGTTTTCTTTAAAAAAAACAAAAAAAACTTACGTCAATCGACAATTTCCCAGTTTTTAAGTGACCAATCTTACATCTTTAGTTTTATGTAATTTATTCTCCGAAGTGGAATTTTTATTTTTGTTATTACTGTTTGTAAATGAAGTTTGAAAGTAATAAATATACACATATCTTGTTTGATCAATGTTATATAAGTATATTTTATTTAAATGAAAAAATGTTGAACATTAAAAGATTTATAAAATACCTACCCGCTCCCTTATGCGGACACCTCTGTTGGGCGGACAAAACTTTACTGCCGTTGAGTGTTCGCCCAAGGGAGGTTTCACTGTATATGGGTAAAAATTTGTGAAATGAGCCATTTAAATTTTTTTCGAAGGTCATGTGTTTTAATGAGATTGCGTGAAATGGCTCACAATGACTTAACAAAAATACCTATTTCCCAATTTTTCGAAACTCGAATTTTTTTTTCAAACTTATTTTCGAAGTACCTAAGCTTCTGTTTCGATTTTGATAATTTTTTAAGATGGTAATTTCTTCCAAACTGAATTATTTAATTGGGCATATTAATTTTTTTTTTCGAATATTATTCGCAAACTTTCAAATATTTGTGACTTTTTTATAATCAAAAATATTACGATTTTTTACGATTATTAAAAAAATCTAAGCAAAAAAATTATTTTCTGATTTTTTTAAATTTTTTTAATATTATTTCTTATTTTGTTCAGTATTATTAGTACTTGTTAGTAGAAGCATAAAAAAAAATCAGAACTTTTTTTAACAATTTTTTTATCGGATTTTTTTTAATCGTAATCAAATAATAATTTGCTTTAATTGATCACTAATTATTAATAAAATTTAACAGGTCTGCTTTCATTCCATTGTCGGGCCCCAATTTTTTATTTCTCTTCCAAACTATGTTACTTATTTGGGCTTATTTAATTTAACTTTTAAATATTTGCTACTAAAACTATCCGCAGAAAAAAACTGGGACCCCGCAATGGAACTGGAGTTATTCACTTTTTAAAGTCGGGGACTTCTGTGTGTAGCACTGTTATAAAGAAAAAAATATAAGAAAAATAAAGGATGTAATAAGGCAACTCCTGCTAGACACTTCATTTTATTACCAAACGTGATTAAAAGTCATTCGAAGTACTATTAATTCTATAGCTCAGCACTCATAGTACACAGTAAGTACCGAAAAAGATGTTTCATTTAAAGTTAATAACAAGCCTATAAATATTTAAATAACTTCCATTCAGACCGCTTGAATAATGATTAGTAATCATTACCGGTTTGATAAATTATTTTCTTGAGAATCCATTTAATGATTGATTACCATTACTTAAAATTTTTAATGAATATTTTCCAATGTATTAAAAAAACAATTAAAAAAATCATAACTTTTTACTTTTATTAAAAAAAATTAAAAAACGTTGTTTTGATTACTTTTGATTTTTTTTTTGAATACTTTTGATTTTTTTCCGTAGAAGCACATAAATATACACATCAACAATACTGAAAAAGAAAATTAAAAATAACCAAAAAAAAATAAAAAATTGAAAATAATCGAAAGTAATCAAAGCAACTTTTTTTGTTTATTTTTGTTTTTTTTTTGATTATTTTGGACATTCAATTGAAATAATCATTACCAATTAAAAATCTGTCTAATTAATTGATTTCTAATTGCTAAACAAATGTAACGGTCCTATTTCCATCCCATTGTGGGGCCCCAACTTTTTATTTCTGCTAAAAAGTGTATAATGGAACTACCAACAAAATAGTTTTATAGCTTTAAGCTTGAAATAACTCGAATGATACAAACATGTTTCAGAAAGAAAGTCGAAGTTCAAAAAAAAGTATCCCATTCTACAAATTTTTAACCATCTATTACGAGCTAAACAAATTGGAAAGCGCCATTTTACATATACAAATTGAGAAATAATTGAAACATTTTATGTTTTTATAAAAATAGTAATTAAGTATCATGTTCAGTCAAACATTTAAAAGCTTAAGAGAAAGAGAGGAAAAAACCCTTCATTATAGAATTTGCTGTATAACGCACAAGATAAAATCGAAATTACTTTAGAAAAAAATTTTGTATTTCAACTTCTTATTACCATAAAATTTCTAGGGCACGCTCTCCAGATACTAAAATACACTTAAATTTGTTTTCAGTTTTGGCAAAAAAAAATTTTTAACTTCTGATTTCCATCAGATCTCTAGGGAACACCCTACAAATTCTAGAACACACTTAAATCAACTTCTTATTTCCATCAGATTTCTAGTGAACACCCTACAGATTCTAGAACACATTTAAATTGGCTTTCGATTTTGATAAGTAACTATTTTTTTCAGCTTCTGATTTCCACCAGGTTTCTAGGGGACACTTTTAGCAATTTAAAAAGTATGGAGAGCACCATAACAATGCGCTCAAGGGTACTCTACATCCGTCCCGGGATGTGTACTTGCAAATTTACTTTCAGGAAAATAAGCCCATTTTGCTTTATTTTTACTTTATTATTTCTACGAATAAATAAATTAAAGGAAATATATAAATACTATTTGAATGTAATCGTTGGGAAGTAACATCATTTCGAGAAATAACTCTTTTACAAAAATGGTTTTCCATCAATACCACCGTCGTAATTGTGTCCTAGCGGACGCTTGCTGTGATAACCACCTCCACCATCATTTTCGGCTGCTGCTATTGCTAAAACATGTGCCACATCCTTCACACCACCACCACCACCCACTGGTATATATTTATGTCGTTTATATGTTGGATTTATTTCGAATACATTGCTGCTGCCGCTTAAAGATAAGTCGTCCCATCCACCATTACTGCCTCTGTTATATGGCTTCATTAATGGTAATGGTAAATGTACAATTTCAATACGTTGATTTGCGCCAACGTCATATGCACCGCCATCACCAGAGCTCGTTAGTAGCCATTTTAGTACAAATATACCCGCTGTGGCCACAGCAATTTTGCTCATAACAAATGAGAATGTGGAGAGTGCGGTGAGCGCTTTCAATGTCAGCGGTAAGAGAATAAATTTTATGACTAAAACACTAATTAGGATTGGTTGAAAATATTTCATCATTTTCCGGCGTTTATATCTGCCTCGTCCTGTGGAGGGAGAAAATTGTAATAAATATGTTATTATTGACTTCTGTAACCTGTTTCATACACCCCAAGAGAAAATGATACCATAGCCCGATTTAGGCTATTGAGTAACTATTGTTCAAATGGTGTAAGTATTTAAGTTTACTCGTATATGTATTTTCGTTTTCAATTAATTTATATAATAAGCTTAGTGAGATAATTATATATCTGCATAACATTAAATCTTATTCATTTTCAGGTGTGTTGTTTCGTAATACATTTACATTAAAATTGCCAGGCTATTGAAGCAAAAAAAAACAAGTAAGGAAGTCTAAGTTCGGGTGGAACCGAACATTGTATACCTAGCAGTGATCTATTATGACATACCAATTTACACAGGTCTATTTTAATACTTTTCAGTTTGTATTATAAAGCCAGCTGATTGTTTTCAATAAAAACACTTCGGTTATGAGTTTTAAGGTGTAAATTAATTTAAAAAAATATATATATGTGTGGCGCGATATACAACAGGTATATCATCATAAACCTCCTAAGAGCTTTTTGCGCCGAGCTTCCCTTGCAATTTGTGGGGTGTCGTTTTGAATTTTTTCCTACAAATTGGCGGGATCTACAGACTTCGAACGGCATCTACAAAGGAGATGAATTTTTGCTGAGAAGCCTTCCATGGCAGAAAGACAATCGGAGAGTTTGCCAAACTACTTCCGAGGGGCGACCCCGTTTTGAAAAACTTTTCCAAACCACTTTTGATGTTACCAGTCCCAGGACTCGAACCTTGCACCTTCGGTGTTAAGCCGGTCGCCTTTGAAAATAGCAGAATTTTTATCAATCAACAACAAATTTTTGATTTCGGGTTTTGCATAAAATGCTTATTATGTGTGCAAGATCTTATTGATATAGCTTGCATGGTTATAGAAGTATCGCGTTTTACATTTACAAACAAATCAGAACTATGTTAAAAAAGTGGGGGTGGCCGTTAACCGATTTCGCCCATTTTTACAACAAACCTTTACCTTTATATGTTCAACATTTTCACCAAATATCGTTTGGATAAATTATTTTTTGCCGGAGTTATGGCAAAAAAGTTTTGTGTAATAATCCACCATAAAAGGGGCGTGGCTACGGCCATTTTTAAAAATTTATATTTTTCAACTTTCTTCGTTCACGGACACTTCGAAAGTGAAATATAAATGATATAAAGCTTTTGTACGCAGAGTTATTGCATATTAAATATACCTATGATCCTTTTCAAAATCTTTCGCATAAAAGTGGACGTGGGCCTTAACCGATTTCGCCCATTTTTTTCCGGAACATACCTTGTATTGATATAACAATGAATGCTAAGTTTCATTTCGATATCTTGAACGGTTTTTGATACATGATTATTATTATTTCTAAATTTGACTTAATCAAAAGTGGGCGGTGTCACACCCGTTTTAAAAAATTTCTTGAAAAATTTACTAACTGCCTTAACGTTACACGCCAAATTGTATCCTATAAGTGTATTACTAAAGTTAATATACCTTGTGTGAGTAGCACTACTAGGTATAGTTAGCTGCATGTAGTTTTGTAGAACATTAAACCCCTCACAAAAGGATTTTAATAAAAAATTGTCGTCAGGTCGCCCGTTTTAGAGCAATCAATGGCATGGTTTTCTGATTTAATTTTTTTAATTTGGAAATTTATTAAAACACAAAAATCAGTACAGGTAAAAGTTGAACGCAAATTCGTAAATTAAATTAAATGTTCTAAAAACCATTTTTTTAATTGAAGGGATGGGAGTAAAAAATTAACTTAAGTAAAAGGAAAACTTATAAAATGTTTAATAGAAACGGGTAAAAAAATAGTTCAGTAAAAGGTAGACAAATCGTTTTTCCCAAAAAATAAACGATAGTTCTACCTTTAATGGAAAAAACAATTTGTTTACCTTTTACTGAACAATTTTTTTTACCCGTTTTTATTAAATATTTTATAAGCATGAAAAGTAAGTTTACTTTTTACTCCCAGCCTTTCAATTCGTTTTAAATAGCTATTTTCTATTAACGGAATAAATTTATATCGTAAACATAGAGCACCAGCGCTCAACGCGAAACAAAATTTTCATAAAAGGTTTCTTGTGGGGAATTTAATTTCCTATGCAGCTTAAGCTTTTTACTTAAATGGTTTGTCTATTTTAAAGAAAAAATTCATTCAGTCCAATAAAGATAAACGAGCAATGACAGACCCTAAAAACTAATATGAAACATTAAAAACTAAAGTCAATATACATATGTACATAGTTATGAAAAAAAATTATTATTTTTTTTTGTCCCATCCTTATTTATACATATATTTTCATCTATTAATAGATCAGTTATAGGTTATAGTTGTTGATGTAACATTTCTTAAAAAAAATATATGTAGGCAGAACCGTGGTATAAAAGAGAAGGTAGTTGTATCGGTTTTTATAGATTGCGAATCTTACTTAGTTGCTGATTAAAAAAAAGATTATTGACGATATTTTGATGTCAAAATTTAGCATAGCGTTGCCCAATCGAATATTTGGTAAAGCGAAATTTTAAATCATATATTGGGGTTTTTGTAAAATCACTATTTGTTGAAGCTTACATATATAGTGAAAACTTTCATTCAACGATATCAATCCAATTTTTATTCGGAGCCTTTAAAAGAGGGATGTGAAAGATTGAGAAGAATGGAGCTGTAATTGTGGATTTAAATTTTTTTTGTTCATTTAAAAAATACTTCTTATAATCACTGGATGCAAGGCTAAGAATATTTGCTGGACATGTTGTAGTCTCTTATTGAAAGTCGCTCTTGTTGAAACAATACTCCATCCTGCTCAGTCTCATTGCACTACGGAGTGGTCAGATAAAACCGAGTAATTTCGGAACATTGTTGCGTTTGTCGGGATTAATATGTCATAAGCGGCGCTGGTTAGTTTTAATGTAACTTCTTCAGTTGTGGTGACAGGGAGTGTGTCAGAGGAATTGGTTTGGAAAAGTGGACCGTTTCTGTCACTGAAGTAATGGGATTTATCGGAATGATAGCTCTTTTGTTTGGAGCACGCTACTGAAGCAAAAATAGACCAGGGCTAGTAGTTGAGGTTTTTATTACTTCAAAAGTGATAAAGGAAAAATATAAAATTATATTTTCTGCATATTTCCAACAAACTATTTTTCATTATTTAATTTCAGATGACCACTTTCAGTATTAAAAATTTATCCAGCTACAATTTATCAGAACGATTCTAAACGACAACCCCGCAAGTATTTTTTCGCGTCTCCCTATTCCCGTATTGTGAACACAAGTCTTTTGCTTTTCAGCTATTCTAAACTATGTTCGAAAAGCGAAAACTTGGTCCTTACCCTGTAGTTCTGTTCGAAAGAGCTTTCGAGTGATTCGTGCTCTGTAAAAAAAATTCAAGTAGAACGCATTTGTCGTTGGAGTGCCATTCTGATCCCTTCGCTTGCAGGAAATTTGGTACTAACTATTTGGAAACAATTCTATTCGACAAAAATTTAGCAAACGGAAATTCGCAAAAATGAATTTTCTTATGATTATAATAAAACAATTAGTGTTTTTTCATCAGGAGATCATTTTTATACCGGAAAGAGTTAAGCTATTACTGTTAACAGAAAATAATTAAAGATGGCTAGGTAGATTAGAAGTATTTACATATTAAAAAAAACTCAATTTTATTTAACTAAAATTAAATAAAAATTAAACCTGCGACCGCAAGCGTGGTGGTCGAGATGCTTACTGCAACATGTAATGTGTATTAGAATCGTTTTTTGCTTTCGGGTAGAACATCCTTTGGCGGGCAAAGTAGGTGCCACGAATGAAAAGAGAAGCGAGAAGTCACCACAATTTTTTTTCGAAATATTTCACCATACAAAATGTAAGTAAATATAACTTTTAGGCCCTGTGCCAATAGCTTGAAAAATGTAAATTTTGACAGTGCGAAGGAAAATTCTGACATTTATCGCGGTGAATATGAGCGTCAGAATTTACCCTAGCTCATGGGGCTAGGTCAAATTTTGACAATTACGAATGTGTACACATATATGCATGCGGTATTGCCAATCATATTATTGTAAATGAATTTATATGCCAACACGTTATTAAACGGTAAAAAATAATTGAACACGAAAGATAAGATATAAAATTTCAAATTTATTCATAGAATATTTGCTTTCGTACGTGCTTTTCTCAGATGTCACAATTTACAACTGTCAAAATTTACTATTTCATTTGGCATAGCAAAATGAAAAATATGTTTGAAAATATGATGAATTATAGAGGAGAAGTTAAATTCGGCTGGACCACCCAAAAAAATGGTTCCTCGAATGGAACAAGGCACCCGTTATTTATAACACAAGTTTTATCAAGTGGAGCTTAAGGGGCGGGACTGCAAACTGGGTTTTGGGCTGTTGTGCGTGCGTGTTACAATATCCAACCAATATTTATATACCAGCTTAATTACCCAATAGTATTTAATAAATCTGCAAAACAACTGAATTAGTAAGACAAAAAAAGCTCTTACAATGATTCCGGCAACTCAAGCGGGTTCGTCTCATCGCGCAACCTTCTTCTTATAGACCTCTGTTGAGGTCAATATTACGCATTTCTATTTCTAATTTATTTAATTTAACAACATTTTATCAAAAACCCTAATATTTTTTATTCACAAAAAGTAGTACGAAACAAATCGTAAAATAGCAACACAGCTGATTTTCAAAAAATAAAATTTATGTACGCTAATTTTTCTTTTCACTAGCGAAAGATAATTCTGCGTAAAGGTAGATGCTATAATAGATCACTAACAACTAAAAAATTAACGAATTCATCCGAACTAAGACTTCCTCACTTGTTTTCATGTTTTTGTTTTTATTCAAAATTCAATTCACCTTCATTTAATCCTTTTGCATAGTTGTGCTCCAGAGCATCAACTTTAGTTATATTTTCATGAATATCTTGCTGCAGGTCAATTACACTTTGGTTACTAGACAAACTTTTTCTTTTCGCAGAATTTGAATTTTCCTCATTCACAGCGCCCACAGACTCGCCTCCATGCAGCACAGTCAGCAGAGGAGTAGCAGTAGAATTCGATTGCAGCAAACTATAGCCGCTAGAGAGACTATAAACCAACAAAACTAAGCTACGCATTGCTAACAACAAACTCTTAAAGGCGAGTGTGAGCTCACAAAAGGATTTTCCGCTTTAAAAGTTCTTGGAAACACAGCAGGCTGTCGCAAATATCCGCAAGCGTTTTCGACAAACAATTTGCAAACCGTTACGCACATCGGCAAAATTCTAACTAAAATTGAAAATGCTTTGGCATCGCCGTAGGTGTTGCACTTGCAGTATGGCAACAGTTGATAGGCGATCTAAAAGTTTTCAATTCATTCATTGTTAAGGAAGCGCGGAGGGTGCCAGTAATCGATGCGCTTTTGAATGAAATTAAAACGGTTCGTTGGGCACATAAGTACCGTACATAAATAAGTAAAACCATGAAATGAAGTTTTCAAGTTGGCCATCATGTTATGGCAGCTGCTTGTTGGCTGGAGTGTAGCTACATTTGTTGTTGTTGGGAGCATGTTGCTCGTACTTTTGTTAATACAATTTTTTGTTGCTGGTTATGAAGTACAAATATTTTTAAATATGTAGGTTTCTATTTCATTGAATTATCTTATTATTGTTGTTTAGATTTGCTTGAGGAATAGCAAATGAATGAATTATGTTTAATGCAATAAAGTACATAAACCACTGCTCCTAGTAATATTAGACTGGGCAAAAAAAAAGGTTTTTTCTGAATTATATTACAAACGTTTTCGTTTGATATTTTCGGAGTTTCAGTTTCAAAATCGATAAACTTGGTCTGTAAATCGTACCGTTTTTGCTAGTTCGAACATCGTAAAATCGTCTTCAACCCTATTTTGAAACTCGAATCGTTTGAATTCTCCTGTTTAAATTTCGGTCTTAAATCTTCCGCATTTTAGTATGCTATTTCGAGTTAGCCCCAGTAAGTAAGTCCAACTATAAGAATATGCAACTGAAATTTCCTTCTTTATCTCGATATCTAAAAATTGTTAGCTTTAAAAAATGTTGGTCACGCCCGTCTCATGTCACACCCGTCCACGTTTAATTTGCTTTTCAAACAGCAGTGCATTGAAAGAAATTTAGTCAGAAGGGTAAGCTACAAAAAAGGATTTTTTATTTTTAAATATAAGGTAAACTACGATTACGTATATTCCAACAGATCAAACATTCCTTAGGTGAGAATATATTCTGCGTATTTTTGAATTTTTTTTTTTTTTTATAAATAACCTAAAAGCGATGACATAAAAAAAAATATTTTAGATTCAAAATAAAAAAAAAAATAAGAAAAAGTTGGTGCAGGCTAGGAGTGGAATTACGACCATACGTTCCGTGATCATAAACCCTTTTTTAAGTCACAATAACTTTAAAACTGGTCAACTTTTTAAAAATAATAATGCATAATTGAACCGACCGGTACTTCGAGCTACTTGCTCACGTATGCCGTCATTCCGAATAAAGTAACGGTTTAGAGCAGTTGTGATTTAAAAATTCACTTTCGATCACGGAACGTATAACGTAGCTTGACCCCAGATTTGAACTTTGCCCTATCGCGTGTAAGTTTGACAGTCGTAACTCTGTGACGAAATAGCCGTTGGAATTCGAAGATGAAAATCTAAAAGCAACTGTGTGAGAATTTCTGAAAATTTTGAAAATGTATTTTTGATCAATAATAGTATTATTTGGCGGCTATTGAAAATATAATTTTTTTGCATTTTTGTAAGTTTAACGAGCTCAAGACCAGTTGATAATAATTCTTAGTTAATTATTATTATTGTTGATTATTATTCGTTTTTATGGGAAAAAAAAGTTATCCTTTTTTATCGCCAATTGAAAAATTATGCCTCTTTATATCAAAGCTCAATACCTTCCGATATACTGCTCCGATTTTGATAATTCGAATGCGAATATTCTCGCTTCCAAAAACGATTTAAGAGCACATTTTTTATTTCTTTAAAATTTAATTTTAAATATACCTTTTATTAAAATCGGTGCAAAAACCATTGAAAAAAGAATTGTCCCAGAGCAAGAAGCTTAATTTTTTTACTTCAATGGTTTTCGCCATTCTGAAAAATAATATCAATAAAATAATTGCAAAAAAAAAAAATTTTTTTGTACCAGTCTAATATATATTAACATACATTGTTGCGTTATGTGCATATTTTATCTGGAACGAGAAAACTGTATCGCAATCTCGTAGAAATAGTTTTTTTGTAATTTCATTTATTTAGGTGGCTTCATTTTGATGGTGTGCTAGTTTACTTGAATAACTTAATACACTGTAAAAAACTTTTAACAAAATACCCAGGTGTGGATAAGCTATGGTTCCAGCTAAACACAGCAGAACATGAAAAGGCATTTAAATATATATATCTATCGTCATTATATTTCAGAGCTGGGCGATAATATCATATATCGTGGATAATCGATTGAGACTCTAATATTATTTTTATACAAAGTTGTACACATAACGAGGGTCTATAACACCATAAAGAAGCAATTGTACATAGATGTAAAGTTCCATGTTTTAAAGTTTTCTCCCACAAAATTTTGTTTTAGTAAATTTTGAGTTAGTGTGAAGCCACCCACACACCGAGTAATATTCAGATCAGAGCACTTTTAATTGAATATTGCTCCTTTTACGTTTAACGTTTCCTAAATTGTAGACGCATATCCTGTGTAACCGCCAAAAATTCCGCTGTAGCAGAATGAAAGTTTAAAATTAAAGGCTTTTGTATTGCTCTCCACTTCAACCTGATTCATATCCAAATGCAATTGAAAAGTTGACATAAACTAAATGACAGTTGACTGAGTTTAAAGTGAAATTGCATTTATTAGATGTGTGCGAAGCGTCACACTCATTAACTCATCTGCGGCATCAATGTCAACCTTTCACTCAATAATCTGTTCGCTAGTGAAATTAACCCATAGCGTCTAAGCTGACGTTTAGATACAAAAAAAAAAAAAAATTATGCAAGCGGAAAATACTGGAGGTTTTAAAAATTGATTGTATCTAAAATGCTAAAATATTTTAGATGTATGTCGAGGCCATTATATCAATGATTTTTGCAAAGTTTTAGAATTGTCAAAGTAGCTTTGATTGTCATCTGTATTTTAATGAAAACTTGTCAAAAAATAGGTCCGACCTCAGCCTGATACCACACCTCATCCCGAGAAAGTGTTACTCATTATACCTTCGTGCTTTTAGGCCTTATAGCAGTCTGTAAAAATCATATTTTTGTCCAGTAATAAAAGTTTAAGTTATGTTGTTCTAAAGAGATGCAAACACTTTTTAAAAAAGTAAAATAAATAACACCTTTCCGCGTTTAAGTCTTAAATAAGTTTATAGTTTGCTTTTATATGTTCTTTTTCAATAGATATTCTATTTTGTTAAAAAATAATAAACATCTTCTTTGAATTTCTTCTCCTCTCTACCAAAAATCATTCGTGAAAACCACTGCATTTGATTCGTTCAGCCCTATACAAATGCTGGCCAGCAGAGGGTTAAGCATTTGAAAACCCCTTTTATATCTTTTACACAAATGTATACATTGGGCTTTTGTGTTTGGTGATTAATATGTTGATGGTTTGTGAATGCTATTTAGTTCCAAAAATATAATTAAATTGATGAATAAAATTACTTCAGTTGGCCTAAATTAGCATTGACAATCTGTCAGTTAAAATATAGTGTCACGTCTTAACCCATGCAGGCATATTAGAAGGCTTGGGCATATAGAAATATTGTCTGGGTTGGAGCATTTCCATTGACTAGAAGTCTTCAGCTTGTTATAAATATATTATACAAAAACCGTAATTAATTTATTTAATTTTATTTCATTTCACTTCATTTTTTTTTTTTTTGATTTTATTTTATTTTATGTTATTTTAATTTATTTTGTTTTATCTTATTTTCTTTGAAATTATTTTATTTTAATTTATTTTACTTCTATTGATTTTACTTTGTTTTATTTTTATTTTATTTTATTTTACTTTTGTTTTACTTTATTTTATTGTATTTTATTTTATTTTATTTTATTTTATTTTATTTTATTTTATTTTGCGTTATTTTATTTTGATTTATTTTATTTTGTTTTATTTTATTTTATTTTACTTTATTTTATTTTATTTTATTTTATTTCATTTTATTTTATTTTATTTTATTTTATTTTATTAAAAATTCTTTGACGACCTTTATTTTATCAAATTGGATATTTTGCTGGCTCGAGGTCAACGAGGTAGAGCGCTCCTCGTCACACAGCACGGATGTGTAAAATTTAATATATTGTCCCTTGAAGATGGTTACCGAGGTGTAACCGAAATATATCGGAAAACAAAAATGCAAAACCTTGTGTTTTTTATTTTAATCATTGACCTCGAGCCAGCAAAATATCTTATTTGATTTAATTTTATTTTATTTTACTTTTTTTATTTTATTTTATTTTGTTTTATTTTATTTTATTTTATTTTACTTTATTTTATTTTTTATTATTTTATTTTATTAAAAATTTTTTGGCGACCTTTATTTTATCAAATTGGATATTTTGCCGGCTCGAGGTCAACTAGGTAGAAAGCTCCGCGTCCCACAGCACGGACGTGTAGAACTTAATATATTTTCCCTTGAAGATGGTTACCGAGGTGTAATCGAAATATATCGGAAAACAAAAATGCAAAACCTTGTGTTTTTTATTTTAATCATTGACCTCAAGCCAGCAAAATATCTTATTTCATTTAATTTAATTTATTTAATTTTATTTTATTTTCCTTTTTTTTAATTTATTTAATTTTATCTTATTTTACTTTTTTTAAATTTATTTAATTTTATCTTATTTTATTTTATTTTATTTTATTTTATTTTGTTTTATTTTATTTTATTTTATTTTATGTACTTATGTACTTTGCATGTTAGTGAGTATTCGCTGAATTTCTTATCGTCTTCATAAATTGGCACTTAACTGTTACTTTCCCATGATATTACATATCAGCTTGATTTAGTTCATTTTAAACATTTGCCAACTTTTGCTCCGACATGTCTGCATAATTGAAACAAATTAGTGGTGTTAATATGAGAAGTGGAAGGATCCAGTTTGGCACGCAGACAGAAGTTACGCAACTGCATACATAATTATTTACAGCGAGCTTATAGAAATGAGCCAAATTATTTATAACGGAAGAGGCAGAGAAAACATAAGGACTACTTCTAAGATAAACTAGACGTTGCTCCCGTGATTCCAACAACATTGTGCTTGACGGCATAAACAAAGCCAAGGAAGAAGTTCAAAAGTCGGGAAATGCTGTCAATACGATGTTGCACCTATTAAGGTGAATCCAAAATGACCTGTACTCTTTAAATCACTCCAGGTCACGACGTTATAAATGTACGCCCCGGACTCGGCGAGTTTGTTTTAAGCCTAGTTCTACTCTTTCCGAGGGCATGCAGGGTATACCTTTCTATGACAGTCAGGGTTATCGGTTCAATGCTGAGATTGTATCGGATATACAAATATACAAGAAGATATTGTTAAAGTTATATAATTTCAAAAACCTGAATTTAATTATAATAAAAATAACAAAAAAATTTTATTGAAAAAAATTCTTCCTTGTTTTATTAAAATTTTCCACTTATTCTATTTCCACCCATTTTTGTGTTAATTATATGTGTGGCAAGTGCTTCCTAACACAATTTGTAGTCTTTCGTGTTTGCGAAACACGTGACTGATCCTGTGGCTTAGTACAAAATTGATTAGCCGAAAGTCAATCACCATTCTTTGTTGATTACAATTGATTTGTTTGCGCTGCCAGCACCACCGCCCCCAGCCTTCAAAGCCATAATTGTCACGAAGAGCGCAAAGAAGAATCCCGCTAAGCCAGTGCTGCCAACTAACAATGTTAGACCACCAATTAGCAGTGGCACTAATGCGATGAATTTCAGCTTATAAGCCAACAACAATGGAAGCATTAATTTTTTTAATTTCCTTTTCAATTTTTTTCCACGGCCAATAAACAAAGCAGTCGATGTTAATGATTTTGCTGTAGCTGTTGTTGTTGTTGTTGAATTTGTTGTATTTAATGTTGCCGGTGGAGATGATGATGCTGTTGTAAGCGCACTTGACCTTGGCATATTTAGATGTGTTGTTGTTGTTGGTGACAACATTGCCATCTCAGCTGATTGTTGTGTTTTTAAGTGGCCTACGCTATGACGACCTTGAACTTTAGAAGCCAACAGCTGTGTGGTGCCACCGGCTGTTTGTGTTGATAAAGCTGATGCTGTGCGCGTGACTGCTTCGACTTCGTTAAGCGGCAAGAGGTTGGCATTTGGTAAGTCTGCAAAAGAAAATTTGATGAGGAAAGTAAAGTTTTAATTAGGCAATCATCATTAATGAGTGTGCGTTGTTGGCATTAATTAAAAGTATGCTGTTCATATCAAAGATCTGTCAGTTAATTAGATTAATGTTGTTTGGAATGGAATGCCTAGAAATGAAAAACTTTGTGACTTTTGTGTACTAACACAAATTTTAATTAAAGGAACTTGAATATACAAAAGTTTTAATATATTTGTAGAGAAGTAGCTGTGGTTCCTTCAGTGTGAAGGTATTCTCTCACTTACCCGGCCACTTCCATTGACCAACCCACTGGGATAGGGGCTAAGGCAGGCAAAGGTTACTAAAATTAATTACTCGAAGTTACGTCTAGGTCAGCAAAAATTTGGTTAATACCAGCAGTTTTGAATATTGGTCAAACATTTTTTTTTTCGTGGTAGGGAAATGTAAAAACAAAAATTTGTAAATTTTTTTTTTAAATTACAAAAATATGTAACAATATTTTTTACGTAAGATCAGCATGAGATAAATGTTTCAATGCTCAAAATTGAGAAATCTTGTTTTTAACTGAACTAAGCTAGAAACATGAAAAAATTAAAAAAAAAAAAATGATTTTGTCCAAAATTAAAAAACACATATTTTTGGAAAAACAGAAACCACAAAATTTCAGGATATCCTTAAATACATTTATCAGAGGTATAATGCAAAAATATTTTAATCCACAACCAAATGGCGAATTTTAGTTTTTACGATTTTGAAAAAATTTTAATTTCCTTAAATTCGAAATAAACTTTTTTTGCATATTTTTTGTATATTCGCAATATGAGTATCAGAAAAAATATTTTTAAGCTAATAGTAGGTTAATAAAATAAAAATCCATTCCATCCACATTGGTTTGACACAATCCTCTTCACAGGCTTCATGGTATTCGCGCCCAAAAATGTGCGAAATTAATCGCCAGTTATTGGCGCCTACCCACCTATTTAAGCCGTTGCGTATCAAAGCACGTCAGTCATCTCATTTTAACGTTGACTGGTCTAATTGGAAACGCCAGGGGGGGTCAAGTCATCCTCCAACTGTTTTTTTCCGTCATAGAAAAACTTTCCCAGTCGGAGCTCATCGTTATATTTTCTTTAATACCAGTCATTGGCATCACGAAGGGCCATAATTCTCGAAAAGAAATTTTCTCTAGAATATTCCAAGAGCCATCTCATCTTCTTTCGACACTTACCGTGATTTCGAGAAGTATGCTAGTATAATGCGAAACTTATAGAGCCTGATCTTTGTTCGTCGAGAGACGACACTTGTTATCAAGAGTGTCGATTCTCTTACCATGGCTGAACAGGATTTGGCGTATCTTGAAAATCTGGCGGGTGGAAGACTTGCCAGGTCTAAAGCAGCATTAATAAGTTCCTATCAGCTTCTCTACAATGGTTTATGGAAATACCAGGGCAAACGGAATAACACTTCAGCCCAATGACTTCGAATCAACCCGGGGATTGCCACAGCAAAGTACAAAACTTAAACGGATCACACTTCGCTTGAACAAGACTATCAACTGAATATTCCCATTCGCATCGGTAGCAGATATTTGCACTTGCATTCGTGAATGGTTAAAAAAATGGTGTTCATTACATTACTGATGTCTAAGTACCCCGATTCAAAGCGCCAATTTTTTTTTTAAATACCGCAATATTAAAAACAGACCTGTTATATAATGATTACTAATAGTAATGATTACCGGTTTGATTAAATATTTTCTAGAGAATCCATTTAATGATTGATTACCGATTACTTTCATTTTTAAAAGATTATTTTCCAATTAAGTAAAAAAATAAAAAAAAAACATTATTTTATACGATTATCAAGTGCTTGATTATTAAAAAAGATTAGAAAAAAAAGTTAAAAGCTATAAAAAATATTAAAGAAAAAGTCGTTTTGATTACTTTTGATGTTTTTAGATTTTTTTATTTGAATAATTATTTTTGATTTTTTTTCAGTATTGTTGTAGAAGCACATACTCATCAAAAAAAAAAAATCAAAAACAAGTAAAAAAGGAATCAAATAAAAGTTAAAGAAATCTAAAATAATCAAAAGTAGTCAAAACCACTTTTTTTTTGATTATTTTTGATAATTTTTGATTATTACCGGTTTGATTAATTATTTCTTGAGAATTCCTTTAATGATTGATTACCAATAACTTTCAATTTTTATTGATTATTTTTCAATTAATTAAAAAAATTATAATAAAAAACATTCATTTTTACGATTATTAAAACAAATCATAGGAAAAAAAATTAAATATTATCAAAAAAAAGCTGCTTTGATTACTTTTCATTATTTTTGATTTTTTTCATTATTTTTTATTATTTTTGATCTCCTTCAGTATTGTTGATGTGTGCTTCTACAACAATACGGCAAAAAATTAAAAATGATCAAAAACAATAAAAAAAAAAAAATTATCAAAAGTAATCAAAGCCACTTTTTTTGATTATTTTTGATAATCTTTGATTTTTTTGATTATTTTTTGTTTAATTTTTTTTAATCGTAATCAATTAATAATTTCAATTAATAATATCCTTTTCTTGAAAAACAATTAAAATAATCAAAAATAACATTGCCAATTAAAAAAGCCGTGTAATTAATTGATTACTAATTATAAATTTAATCAAATTTAACAGGTCTGATTAAAAATTTAACTTTTACAACAGGGAAATGAAATTTTAAATTTTGCATAACTTTTGAAAAAAAAAATGTTTAATTCTTTTTGTGGCTGAAATTTCTTTTATAATAAAAGGAAACTCACCACCAAATTTAATTCAAATCCTAAGGGATCGATTTTAACTTTCTGACGATTTGACGTGGAAAGATCCAAAACCATAAAAACGTTAAAAGCTGGAGCGCCTATTTTTATATAATTTTATTATACTTTTTATTTCACTTATTTGTGGTTTGGCAGTTTTAAAGAAACAATTGAAGTCTTAAAGAATCTTGACTAGTAAGGATGAACGACTAGAAAAATTAATATTAAGGTCTGAAACAATTTTTTGTTCGCCACTCTGAAAAATAATATCAATATAAGTTTAAGAAAGTTATTTTAGTCCTTGCACATACATTCTAAAGAATTGTTCCGTATGTTATACCCCACTTTGTCAGCCGACGACACATACAAGTTGACTCCCTATCGTATACTTTGAATTACCTTCACATCAAAAATAATTACCTTCATCATCCTCGTTGATGACTTCCTTCAGCGCTTCACAATAGTACTTCACACTATCCAGAATCTCCGCTAATGGCATTAGAACATCATTGAACCCTGCACGCTCCATACTATTTACAATCTTTTCCACATCATCAACCTTCCGGCTGTTGTCAAAATGACCGTTATTACCAATTTCATTTTTACCTTTGTGTTTAATATCCTGCCAGTCGAACAATGATGAAACTTTTGGTTGTGTACCACCTGGATTTTTATGTCTGCCCGCACTTCTGACACTGCTCGGCAACCATTGATGTATCAAGTTAACCTGACTGCTGCTGTTCTTTTGACTTTGCTCTGCCTTTGTATTGACGCTTAAAGGCTTATGTGGGTTGCGCGTATTGCTTATTGTCAATATGTAAGGCTCAATGTTGCGCATATCCTTTTTTGCCAAATGGTAATTTCCGTTGTTGCTGCTATCGTAAGCGTAATATTTGAGCGGGTATGATTCCTCTTCCAGTGTAATTTGTTTAGCGGACTTGTTGAGTGATGCTGTTGTTAACTTTGTCGGTTGATTCAGTGAACTTTCTAATGGCGCTTGCACTGTGCCAGCATTATTAGAGGCTGACTGTAGTATAAACCAATTGTTGCGGGTTAGTGACGCTGGCCATGGTGGCTTTTGTTGTTCGTAGTTGAGCGGTAATAAAGCTGATGTAATATATGTAGTTGATGCGGCAGGTGCGTGGGCAATCGTTTGAAATTTGCCATAATCCAGATTTGCTTTGATGTGTGAAAGCTGATGGGCCGCAAGCAAAGCCAATGCAAGCAGCGACATTTTGCACGCAGTTTTTGCTATTGATTAATACTTTCTTTTTGTATATAGTTATGTAGTTCACACAATATTTAATACATTTTCTGCTTTAATTGCAGCTAACACAAACAACAAATATTCCACTTAGCGCTGTACTTAACGGCTCTTCAACTGGCTCACAATGGAGTTCGTCTTTCGTTCAAAGTTAATTTACAAATAAACCAAAGCGTTTGCGTGTTCCTCATTAAATTGACTTGCGATCTCATGCCCGAAATGTTCTTTTATTTTTATTTGTTTTGTAGATATACGATTATAATTATATACTATTGCAGCTGATGAGTTGATGTTGATTTCCATTTGTATTTTGCTCTAACTTTAGCTCAGCACTTGGCCCCTGCAAGAGAATAAGTAACCAAAGTAGAAATTAAAAAGCAGAAAATTATGGTGTTAGGAAGAAAATTAAAGAAATGGAAATCTCGTTAGTAGTAATGTCAACACTTTGCCAGTAAACGTTAATTAGGTATGCTACGAAAGTGACTTTTTACGAATTGGATTTTGAAATTTTTTTTTATGGGAATTCGGATGAATCGGGATTTATCTAGTTAATGCAACCATAATAATGTACTAAGTAACAATTTTGGCACATTATCAGCACTTCTTTGATTTGCAAACGTTTCCAAAATGAAAACTCGCGTTTTCTCTGTAGTGTTCTGTTTCCATTTTATTTAAATTCGAAGTTGCCTTGAGATTCAAACTTTTTTTGTTGGTATATCAATATGGTACACATCTGATTTTCGAACTACAAAAAATGTTTCGGAATAGTTTGGTTTGAAAATCCGAATTGGAAAAAGAACCTGAAATGCCAAAAATATTTACAAAAATTTTGCAAAAGTCATAAACAATTCAGGAAGCTACCAAGTTTTGTCATTTGAGCTGCATTAGTCAATGACGGATCACATTTTATATACTCGTATTTTTCGAAATTTTCGATATCGAAAAGAAGTGCGGTTTTATCAAATTTCATTTAAATATCTTAATCTCGGCTTAGGTTATGATGTCGGATTTCGATTACGTTATGTCATTACAAACCCCTTTTAGGTGAACAAAGTTAATTTGTGTACTAGCACAACTGTGTATAAAAGTTCTCAAATTTCGTTGCCACAAAAAACTGAAAGAAGTAGGCGAACAGAACTCCTCGCATGTCGATTAGTTCAAAAGTGTTTCGAATTAATTTAAGCTTAAACATTTGCTAACATAAACGCTTTGGGTATAACTCCGATTCAAAGCAAAAGCTCAACATCTTTTATAAGTTCCGACTAGGCATTGTAGCTCCGTTACATCCCTAATAAAAAGCGCTAAGTGTTTCGTTTATCTTATGCCACGCATCACCGCACTTCATTAGACAAAATACAAAAATCAAAACAAAAAAGAAAAAAAATACTCTGTCTATATGAGCCATTCCCTGCTATACTTAGTAATCAGTTAATTAGATGGTTTTTTTAATTGGTAATGATTATTTTAATTGTTTTTCAAGGAAAGGCAATTACTAACTGCTTACGAATACAATAAATTAATAAAAACCACAACTTGTCAAAAATAATCAAAACAATTGATTACGATTAGAAAAAATCAAAGATAAATGACAAAATAAAAAATCAGAATCAGAAAAAATCTAAAATAATCAAAAAAAAGTGGTTTTGGTTACTTTTGATTATTTTTTATTTTAAAAATATTTTTTTGATTAATTTTAATTTTTCAAAGTATTGTTGATGTGTATATTTTTGTGCTCCTTAAAATATACTAAAACAAATCAAAAATAATCAAAAAAAAAAAATTTAAAAAAATTTTAAAATTAAAAATAATCAAAAGTAATTAAAATAGCTCTTTCTGATATTTTTCGATTTTTTTTAATAATCGATCAATCCACAAGAAGGGCGATCCTGCAAACTGCGCCAACTATCGCGGAATCAGCCTTTTGAATATCGCATATAAGGTCCTATCAAGCGTATTGTGCGAAAGACTGAAACCTGATGTGAACAGACTGATTGGACCTTATCAGTGTGGCTTCAGACCTGGTAAATCTACCATCGACCAGATTTTTACAATACGCCAAATCTTGGAAAAAACCCGTGAAAAAAGAATCGACACGCATCATCTCTTTGTTGATTTTAAAGCCGCTTTCGATAGCACGAAAAGGAGCTGCCTATATGCCGCTATGTCTGAATTTGGTTTCCCCGCAAAACTTATACGGCTATGCAAAATGACCTTGAGCAACACCGCCAGCTCGGTCAGAATTGGGAAGTACCTCTCCGAGCCGTTCGAAACTAAACGAGGTTTCAGACAGGGTGACCCCCTATCGTGTGATTTCTTTAATTTAATGCTGGAGAAAATAATACAAGCTGCAGAACTTAACCGCGCTGGAACAATATTTTATAAAAGCGTCCGACTGTTGGCATATGCTGACGATATTGATATCATTGGCCTTAACAACCGCGCCGTAACTTCTGCTTACTCCAAATTAGAAAACGAAGCGGAGAAAATGGGATTGGTGGTGAACGAGGGCAAAACGAAGTACCTTCTGTCATCATGCAAAGAGTCAGCGCATTCGCGCCTTGGCAACCAAGCCACTGTTGGCAGCAATAATTTCGAAATAGTAAAGGACTTCGTTTACCTGGGAACCAGCATTAATACCAACAATAATGTTAGCCTAGAAATCCGACGAAGAATCACTCTTGCAAACAAATGCTACTTCGGACTGAGTAGGCAATTGAAAAGTAAAGTCCTCTCTCGACGAACGAAAATAACACTCTACAAGTCACTCATCGCACCCGTCCTGCTATATGGTGCAGAAGCGTGGACACTAACAACATCTGATGAGGCGGCTCTGGGAGTATTCGAGAGAAAGGTTCTTCGAAAGATTTGTGGACCTCTACGCGTTGGCGACGGCGAGTACCGAAGAAGATTTAATGATGAGCTGTATGAACTTTACGCAGACGCCGACATAGTTCAGCGAATTAAAACACAGCGGCTTCGCTGGCTAGGTCACGTAGTGCAAATGAGCGAAGATGCTCCAGCCCAGAAGGTATTCTTATCGGCACCCGCCGGTGGAAGCAGAGGGAGAAGGAGACCACCACTCCGATGGAAGGACCAAGTGGAGACCGATTTGCGATCCCGCGGTGTTTCCAATTGGCGCCAGTTGGCGCAACGAAGAAACGACTGGCGAGCTATGTTGGACGGTCAAAATCGCCCAGGCGGTTAGATGACCATTTAAAGAAAAAGAAAAGAAAAGAATCGTAAAAAATCATGTTTTGTTCTGATTATTTTTTTAATTAATGTGAAAATAGTCATTAAAAATAAAAGTTATGGTAATAAATCATTAAATGGATTCTCAAGAAAATAACTAATCGAACCGGTAAGCATTACGATAAGTAATCATTATTTAACAGGTCTGGATTTTATGTATAAGTTGAGGTAATTGTTGATATAACCTGGTCAATTAACATAAATCGTCAATAAAGTGATTAAGAATATATTAATATATGGATTTTCAAATATCAGGAATGGATCCAAATATATATGCATGTTTACAAAAATTGCAAAACTAATCCCAGCCAACGAAATAAAGTTCACTCTCTGCTAACAAAAATCATGTTCCATAAGTCTTTTATCACAACCCTGTTAAATGTATGGAGCGTCCATACTGATACTGTCAAAACAATAATAATAGATCATCATGCTGTTTTGCTTTGGTTTTTTCTTTAGTTTCTCATCCAAATATTTAACAAAAGCCTAATAAAATAGCTTGGAATTCCCCTTAAATGTTTATTTTATTTTTAACCGCTTTACCGTTACTATGATTTGGTTCATGCAAAAAGTGGCAACTGATCCAGCTAACTAGACATAACTTTGATTCGGATTTAGCTTATTGGTTTTAAATTTTGTTTTGGTTACGCGACCAACTTTTTTATACCTAGTTGCACTAATACATAAAAAGGTTCGGAATTGTTCATTTATGGTGAATATCTACTACGAGTACATTCTTTAACGAGTTTACACCCACAAGTGAATACAAAAAAAAAAAAACAATCATATGCAAGTAACTCCGATCCTTCGCGAACATTCTTCTTGTCATTAATCTTCAGAAATGGATGCAAGTGTTGCGTGGTATATTCGCAGAAGACATAGACCAAAATGTAAACCAAAATTTTTTTCATTATTTGATGCAATATGCGTATCAAACAAAAAGTACTCAGTAGGGGTTAACAAGATTTGGTGTTTTTTTTTTTGGATCCGAAACGGTTGCAGGGATATCAGCTAAAACGTGAACGAAGAAAAGTACTTTAATTGAAGTTCTTGATTTCTTTCGAAAACATATTTTGGGTCCTTTGAAACAGCGCTCCCAAAAAAATTTAATTCACATTAATTTTTAATTTTCTACAAATCTACGGGCAGCTAAACCAGGTTCGGTTCCATATAGATCAGCGTAACAGTTGTCTGCCTTATGCCGAAAGCTGTTCTTCCAACCTTCGATCCATCCTTTAAAGAGTTCACCGGTCCACTGCCCTCATATAAATTCACGGATTCATTCCTCGCGCCAACAATATTGAAACTGGCTGACCCGAGTTTAAGTCAAAGCTGCCAATCATGCTTTAGTTAAAGATCGAATAGTCAGCCTTATATACGAATCACAAATGGATGTTGTTCAATGAGCCAGCTTCTTCTGAAGTATAATTCCGAAATATTTGACCAGAAGGCGAAGTAAGAAAAGAGGGATCTACTTACTTTTGTGGTTGATAGCCACTCTGACCATCTAGTGTCGGCATCCAGAACGTTTCGAACTTTTCAAATGAAGCGCGCCAGTAGAGAAACCAAATATTGAGCACAAAAACACCAGAAGACTGGCACCTGTTTTTTTGTTTATTAATTTATTTCTGTACTAGAAAACCCGACCACGCTTCGCTGCGTCTCAGAACTTAAAATAGATTGAGTTCGATTCTGCTCATTATATCTCCGAAATCAGTGGAGATATGGAACTTAATCACATCGCTTATTACAGCGCTCATTATCACCTTTCATTTAATACCCATATTTTAAAAATATACAGTTGTGTTTAATATGTATAATAGTGAAATTAAATAGTATATCGTTCGACGAAATAAAAAGAAGCCGTGTTTCATTTAAAAAATAGCGGGTCCCATAACAGAAATCATATAAAAAAAATTTCAAAACTTGCACAAAGTCCAAGAAAGTTAATTAAACTTTTAAAAATTTCAATATTTTTTGGCAGAATTTTTAAAAAATTTTTGAGCACCCTGTTTTATAGCTCATTCAGTTTTAGCATCATAATGTGCAAGTTAGAAGTAGCTCAAAATTTCCGCTGAATTTTTTGAATTTTTTTTGTCAAAAATGTTGGGTATTATTTCCATACAAAATTAAGTTTTCTTCATGCGTTGTATGGAAAAACTCACTCAGCACCCTTGACGGAAAAAAATTTTGAAAATTCAGGGAAATTTTCGAGCGAGTTCTAACTGTCACATTGTTGTCCTAAAATTGGTTCGTCTACAAAACTGCGTACTCCACATTTTTCGAAAAATTCTGCCGAAAAATTTGAAGATTTTGATGGCCATTTTTTAAAGTTTAATTAACTTTCCTGAACTTTGAAATTTCTTTTTATGGGGTTTATGTTATAAAAATCGCTATATTTTAGATGAAAATTATTAATTATATTAATTTCACTACTATTTTATTGAACACCGATGTATATTGGGTCAGCCCGTTACACATATTGTTCCATAGCTTCGAAACTGGTAGAGGAATTGCAATAATCGACATCTTAAATTTTGAGCTGGATCTCTAGCAATGCAATGATAAAGATTGCATTCAATTCTATTTAGCAGTTTCTGAGTGATAAACGTCCAAACAAACATACATACATACAGGCAGACAAAAATTCTTAGAACTATTGCTTTGGATTCTATTGGCTTTATTATATGTGTGTAGAGATCAACAACTATTTTTGACGGTTATATATTTAATTTATCGAACCATTTTTATTTATATTATGCAACACTCACTTTCAGACATATCACTGTGTAGCACAGAGTTGCCAAAGCATTTTTTGCATTCACTGTTTGCTTACCACTTTGTTATTTACATGCAATTAAAAGATTCGCTGTAAATTGAAATATGCTTTGTTGACTTATTTACTAATTATTTATATTTAATTCTCACAGCAAACACAAAATAGCTCATTTCATATTATTTCCACTTAATTTAAGTTTAGAATACATTGCGCGAAAAATAAATATATCGCAATGCTTTATTTATAAAGAACTTGTTTTGCGTACAAAATAATTTATTACATACGAATTTCAAGAACTTGTAATATTTAGCGTTTCATGGCAGGTTTTGTTTTATGCACTTCCTAGAAATTGTCTTTCGTACCAAAACTAAAAGTCATAAGCATTAAGCGACGACTAATAATCAACTAAACTTACTTGAGGTTCATGTTTTTCTTTATATATGAAAATGGAAACTAAATTTCCCAAATGAAAGTAAAAGTGTGGAAAATATTTAAGGTTTAGAGTGCAAAATATATTTAATAAATATGAATGAGAACTAAAATTTGTAGTGACTTGTACCAGTGAGCTTTGTGAAGTAATTAAGGATAATTTAGCTGAGCAAATCACAGCGGCAGATTATGGTGGTGGACCCATGACCACCTAACTGCCATTAACACAGCAATTTGAAATGTAACTACCTACCTTCATCAGTTCACTTAGCTTTGGCAAGCGCGCTGATGTTAACTATTTATTTACACGGATAATTGGGTAAACAGTGGGCTCGATGACAGAATGTGGCAGCGTGAAAAAAAGAAAATTTCTATTGCCTCTCTCACAAAGTGCAAATAAATGGCTTTAACTTGTGCAAAATGATTATAATGTGCACGTTAAGTAATTTACTATCTGTATGGGGCGCTAAAAGTTCGTTGCTGGGAAATCATTGCTTGAGTTCGTCATAAAATTTCATTATTTTATGGACCTGAACGAACAAGCTGTGCACATTATATGTATAAATAAATGTGTATTTTTCAATCAGACATAAGAACGCTACATGTTAATTTTAATATCTAAACACTTCACTGGCTACTCAAGGTTAATGAAATTCCATTGCCATTGCCAACACCATTTCGTTTTTGATTGAGCTTCATTTTTGGTATGCAAAATTTCCCATCGCTATTTAAATATTCTGTAGATTGAAATTT
The DNA here is from genome assembly GCA_949987695.1 of Merzomyia westermanni. Lineage (NCBI taxonomy): Eukaryota > Metazoa > Arthropoda > Insecta > Diptera > Tephritidae > Merzomyia > Merzomyia westermanni. The sequence goes on from OX465288.1 coordinate 196,993,775, forward strand.
TGGTATCCAACTATTCTTTTTACATTTTTATTTGGATTCTGTTGATCCAATTACGAGCGGAAGTTTCTTTATGACAGACATAGGCTTCAAATAATTGCACTATCCGAGTTTAATCATTACTTGAGGGCCCGGCAGACTTTCGCCTCTCCAGAAATTTACCTGCATGGATTTACAAATATTGCCTATCTCTATCCCTATCCTATCCCTTTCGATACCTTATTCCTATCCCGCCCTTCTTCATATAAAAGATCTCTGTAGCAAATATTACATTAAATAAGATTATATTAAAGGCGTCACTACTTTTTTTCCCACTACCAATTTTTTTTCTTGAGGTGGTAGAGATTGCCCTTATATTACTCTGAGCCTAATTTCAATATTCTACCATGAATACTTTCGAAGATATGTAGTATGAAAATTTTCATTAGCATGGGAGGTGCCATGGCCACATCATCAAGTGATATGAGTCCAAGATATGAGTCTTAACCACTTGAGTCCACATAAAAAATTTCATCAATATCGGGCTAGGCATTTAGAAGGAGTTCAGTGACAACGACGCATAGAAGATTTTTATATACAAGGTGGCGCAAAAGTAAGCTTCCGATGTTCAGCATATCGGTTGTGGCACGTGCAGTGTGTGCTGTTGCACCGTCTTGTTGAAACCACTTGTTTTCCAATCCCAATTCATCAAGTTGCGGCAAAAAGAACTCGTTGATCATTGCTCTGTAGCGCTCACCATTCACAGTAACCGTTTTGCCCCGACCGATTATTGGTCAAATAAATAGTCAGCAATATTCCGTGTTCTGGAGCAGTGTAGCGTAACATTGTTTAATAACGTGTATTTCGCATGTGTTTACTACACAAATGTCAAAACAGAACTGACTTTAGGGGCCAATCGCAAAATTTATAGCATTTTCTGATAGGAGGATTACTTTTGCGCAGTAACCGTTTTTCACCGACCGATTATTGGTCAAATAAATAGTCAGCAATATTCCGTGTTCTGGAGCAGTGTAGCGTAACATTGTTTAATAACGTGTATTTCGCATGTGTTTACTACACAAATGTCAAAACAGAACTGACTTTAGGGGCCAATCGCAAAATTTATAGCATTTTCTGATAGGAGGATTACTTTTGCGCAGTAACCGTTTTTCACCGACCGATTATTGGTCAAATAAATAGTCAGCAATATTCCGCGTTCTGGAGCAGTGTAGCGTAACATTGTTTATTAACGTGTATTTCGCATGTGTTTACTACACAAATGTCAAAACAGAACTGACTTTAGGGTCCAATCGCAAAATTTATAGCATTTTCTGATAGGAGGATTACTTTTGCGCAGTAACCGTTTTTCACCGACCGATTCTTGGTCAAATAAATAGTCAGCAATATTCCGCGTTCTGGAGCAGTGTAGCGTAACATTGTTTATTAACGTGTATTTCGCATGTGTTTACTACACAAATGTCAAAACAGAACTGACTTTAGGGGCCAATCGCAAAATTTATAGCATTTTCTGATAGGAGGATTACTTTTGCGCCACCCTGTATAAACATATCTCAGAACAATTTGAGATATGGAACTTAATCACATCGCTTATTGAAACACTCACCTTACTAGCACCTTTCGTTTGATACCCATATTGTACCAACACATTTTGGGTCACCCTGGTCCACATATTGGTCTATAACTGTTTAACCGGTTGAGTTACCAAAATAATGGCTGTCTTAAATTTCAAGTTAGGTATCTAGTAATGCAGCGGTGAAATCTGCATTCAATTATGGTTAGTGGTTTTTGAGTGATATGCGTACAAACTTACAGACAGACAGACAAAAATTCCGAAAACTGTTGCTTTGGATTCTATTGGCTCAATACCCCACCAACCAGGGCTAACCGTGGTGAAACTCTAATTCCAAACAAAGGTGAATTTTAAATTCGAAATAACAAGTGCCTAAAAGTATGCAGGCCTTAAAAATTCACACCTACACCAAGAAACAATTTCAAAATGATTAAAAAGGGAACATCCTTGCCAACCAGCAACGGGTACAAATCTGAATAAACAGTAGGCAATTTTGTTCGAGAAGATTCACCTTATCAACATGTTGAAATTGTTTCTCCGTGTAGGTATGAATTCTTAAGGCCTGCATACTTTTAGGCACTTGTTATTTTCAAAACATAAATAGGCGTTGGTGATGGTAAAAATTTGTGATCATTCCTTTAAAAAAATTGTGCGATTAGTCTGTGAAGAGAGTTGTCCGCGATTAATACCTTTCGTCCATAGAAGGCTATAATTTATTATAAATAAGTCAATTTAATTTTTGTAGCATCATAGGAGTTAAAAGTACCCTTTTGGCTAAAAAGTGGATTAGTCCTTTCGTATTCGTTTGGTTATAAATGGGCACAATTGGTCTCTTTATAAAACATGATCAAACAAATTTGACAGTCCAGCCCATACAAAGTGATCAGAACTGGGATTAGTCGCATTCTTCGTTGCGACTCATCCCGGATGCATCCTAGACTAATCGCATTTTTTGCAGGGCTTGGAATCAGAGTTTTACCATGGGTAACCACAGGTGGGAGCGCTCTCCAAACTAAATTGCTCACTTTTTATCCTCTTGTTGGTACGCGTGACTCACTGTTTATTCACGTTGGTAGGTGGCAGGGTAATGATCCGCATTTCAATTTGTCTTGAATAACTGCAATGTATAGACATCCACCTGAAAACCTTATCGTACAATGTTTTTGTGCAAAAATTTGTGTAACAGTTCAAAGATTTATAATTATCATCAGTTGAACAATTTTTATCAGTATCCGAGTTTTCTTATATCAATAATCGATATTTGATTTTGAGACAAGCTGTGCTAAAATACTCCATACTTTTGGTGTAATAAAAATCAGTTTGCCCCACTGCTGTACACACTTTCGTTCCACATCAATCAAACCACGTACCCCGAATACATTGCCGAATTGCTTCATTTTAGGCGGATTGTACACCCACACACTAACAGTGCCGAAAAATAGAGTAGTGATTGCAAGCCTACATTTAGGCGCAAATAGTATATAGTCTATTATGCACTGGGACTCCGAATCATGGCTGGACGATCGGCTCAATGTGGAAATATCACATTATCCAAGTCCATCATTTAACCCGTCTCGATGTATCATGCCTAATCAAGAACAGTACCAACATCAGTTGAAATGGCAATTAGAAAAATTGAGAGCAAAGTTTTTCTAAATATTTATGGACATTTGCGCTACGCCAATAAAGAGCCGATGGTTTCGATGTTCAAGAGATTTCAGTTGAGTTGTGGAATACGAAAGTGCGACGGGGGAAAAGTTGTGCCGCTGGGAGTGAAGGACTAATGCGTATGCCTGCCATGTAGGCTGATGTCTATAGGTTCGGACCGCTTTATTCCTGCGATATGAAAAGCGGACTGTCATGGGGTAACGGTATTTGTGTTGAAAAATAAAACTTTTTAAAGAGTTACGACCATGGCGATTTTTGATGAGTTTTTGCTGAAAAGCTTTTTCATAGCAGAAGTACACTCTGCCCCACCACTTCTGAGGGGCGACCCCGTTTTTGAAAAAAAAATAAAAATTTCCGCATACATTTTTGTTGTGACCTGTCCCGTCGTTTGAACCTGGAACCACAGCACGGCGGTTACCAACAAAATTTACTTTATGGAAAAGATAAAAGGGTAAATGAACGTCGAATGTAGCAAAAATCAAGACGAATTGACTTTATTTAATAACTAGAAAACCAAGCCACACTTTATAGATTGAGTCAGATTTTGATAATTATAGCTACGAAAGGACTTGAGATATTTAACTTATTCACATCGCTTATTGGAGCACTCATTTGCACCTTTCGTTTGATACCTATTATGTACGAACATATTTTTGGGCATCCGGGTACACATATTGGGCGATAACTCCGGAGCCGGTCGAGCTGTTGTAATAAGGGATATCTAACAATTTAACTTAGATATCTAGTAATACAGTGCTGTAAACTGCTTTCAATTATATTTAGTGGTTCTTGAGTGATACGCGTACAAACATACAGACCGACAGACAAACATTTTAAAAACTGTTGCTTTGGAGTCTATTTTCTCAATAATAATTCCTCATACGCTTGATTAAAATAACAAAAAAAAAAAAAATTTAAGAATCCCCTCCAAAAAAAGGCACGCCTTGGTTAAAACTAAAGGTGCGCCTAAAAACAAAATTGTTTTAAACAGTTTATGGTTTTAGCAAACTGAACCGGTTTAATCGGGCTTTATTTTTATGAGTCCGGCTTACGGTTATTAAAACGGTATTGGAAAAAAATATGTTTTTAAAATGATTCGGTCTCGAGGTTTCGGTTTCGGCTTCATTCCGTGGATTCAACCGCTATATTAAAGTGTGGTTTCGGTAGGTATCGAATCTTAGTGGACCTCTCCACCTGAAGCAGTTACGGCTGTTCGAAATTCTTCTAACACAAGTTGCAAAGAGAAGATACGGATAAAAAAAAGCTTCGTTTAAAGCCGGGATTTTATGTCATCGACCAATAAGAAAATTATCAAAAACATATCGGGTTTAATCGTAAAATTGAAATTTATTAAAAAAAAACTATAAAGTAGAGAATTTATTTTACATTTCATATTTGTTACAAAATATTTTAACACTTTTAAATCTAATTAATTTGAATGAATTTCCTAATTTTTATACTAAATGCATAGCACTAAAACAATTTATAATTTGTACTTACAAGCTATTGATATATAAAAAAATAAACAAATAACTAAAACATACATATAGACGTTTTAATAAAATTTTGCAGAGAATACTCGCAAACAGGAAATAGCGAGAAAATGTGCTGTTAAAATGAAATTGATGGCGTTAATGGACAGTAAATACGGAAGTGCGCGTATGGAAGTGAACAAATACAAGACAAATTGAAATATAACAGTACACAAACTGAGATGGAACACTGCAATTGGAAGACGAGTAGCCAAGGTTTTGTTGCAGACAAATCAGCAGAGAGAGAGTTGGTATATAAAGTTCGCAAAAGTTCACGAGCGCTTAATGCATAGCGTGAAATTTTAGGTGTAAGGAAAACACCTGCAGCGAATGGGAAAAGCGCAAGAAAATAGCGATGCTACAATTTTAAAGCCACAATGTATTAAGCCTAATAACAGTTGTTGCAAACTGCAGGTAAAATCAACAGCAGCCAAATTAGAAAACAGTAAAAAGTCTAGAAGCTGTAGCGCGGTAACGTAGAAATGTGTGTGGATGTGTATACATTAGGCTGCCTCAAGTCTAGGCTAAACTTTTTTTTTTTTCAAACAATCAATTATTAATTTTTTTAGATTGGCAGATTTATTCAAATTCATTAGGAAATAACTACCAAGTGCTGTTTTTAGCATCAGGAAAAATTAAAATAAAAAATAAAAATAAAAGTAGTCACAAAGACACAGCAAATTTTTTGCTCCAATTTTTTGTTATTAAGCCTGGTACTGTGTTCACGCGTGCAAAATGTTGCACCGATTCCAAGCATACTTTCAAATCACTTTTTTGATAAATAAAGTAAAACGTGGGTTTCTTACATCATATTACAACCTTTTGGGTTTGGTATTACAGTTGTTGGCAACATTTCACCGTGAAAAATGTTGCGAAGGAGATTACGACATGAAAAAACATATTCAAGCCGTAAAACTAACTGGAAATGATGGGAAACGATGCCATAAACACATTTTGTATTCCAAAATTTGGGAATGTGATTTCAAATGGTTTCTAGACAAATTGCAACATTTTTCACGCGTAAACACAGTACCAGGTTTTACATGTTAAAAACTCGTTTTATACAATTTTGTACATTTCCACGAAATAGTAAAATCCAAAGTTGCATCTTAACCGATTCCTCAATTTTTCAAGAAATAGTAAAAATTCCTATTAGAATTTAGTAATCAATTGATTGATTTCTATCAATAATAATTATTTTGATTGATTACCTTGGAAAAAAAAAATCTAAAATTATCAAAAGTAATAAAAAAAAAGTTGATTGTTTTAAACTACTTCAGATTATTAACGATTTTTTTATATTATTATTTGCTTATGTTTCTCTGCAATACCAAACAAATATCAAAAATAATCAGAAGTAATAAAAAACATTAACTTTTTTTTTTTTGATTTTTTATTTTTTCTTTAAAACGCGTGTACAGTGAGTAATAAATCATTACTAGGATTTTCTAAAAAATAGTCAATCAAATCGGTAATCATTACGATTAATACTTCTGCATCAAAAGCATAGGTTCAGCCAATTTGCAAAATGAAAAGTGGCGACCCGGAGTTTGGAAATAAATTGCGTCCTGCACAGCTGTTAAGCCGTGGGTATTTGCCATGAATCAGTGCACCACCATCAGTGCAGTAAAGATAGATTTAGATTAACTAAATACCTGAAAGCTGTTCTTCACCTTTCTAATTTCTGAAAAAACTTAGCTATCGTAGTCTAAATTTTTTTGTAAGTATTTATATGTACGTAAACTTGATTTTCTTTAGCTTATCCAAAAAGATCGGGCTCTCATAAATCCTCACAAACTTCTTAAATAATTTCACAGTAATCTAAAAATATAGATGTAGATAATTTTTATAATTTCATTTGCGCGGCACCCTAATGCACATACGTACAAATTTATGCATAGAATAAACAGTAGAAGAAATTCTAATTACAAAATGCTGCATGATGAACAGCTAGCAAAAGTTGTTACTAATTTGGTCTTTTATGTATGTATATTGTCGTTGCTTTTGTAACAGTTGCACATGCGCCGATAAGTGCAGCATACCTATCATCTATGAGATGAGCTTACGGTCACTGATTTGAATTGTGCCCACAATTAACTAAACGGCAAATTTAAATATATATTTACGTATGCATGTGCAACGCATTGCTTTGAGCATTATAAGTTTGTAGTGACGTTTTACAGTTACTTGTTGTTATCTACTTCTATTACAATTGTTGTTGTTTGCTGCTACTGCAGTCATCACTAAAGCTACTGTTTATGACTTTTGCGCTTGATGTTGTTCCTTTTGTTGTTGCTGCTGATTTTGTTGGGTTTGCTGCTGTTCTTTTTGTTGTTGCAGTTGGTTTAGCTGTTGTTGTTGCTGCTGATTTTGTTGGTTTTGCTGTTGCTGTTGTAATGATAACGGTAGTTGTTGCTGTTGTGTGTGCTTTTGTTGTTTTGGTGGCTGTGAATATACACCAATTGGCTGTCGATTACTATAGCCACGATAGGCAAGTTCATGCGCCTCATCGAGTGAACGTCTATCATAGCCACCACCACCACCCGACGACCAGCCACCACCTCCACCACCAGATGGCCAACCCGAACTACCACCTGAACCACCACCACCACGTCCCGACATCAATTTCTTAAGTCCCATCATGCCTGCGAGTAGCAGCGCAATCTTTGAGATAATCAAAGCTTTACCAGCCATCATGTAGAGCATACCCATTGCAACTGGTATCATGCCAACCATTTTCATGGCCATACCCATCATCATCATGCTCATCATTTTCTTCATTTTACCGCGACCTGTGTTGGAGACACAAAACAAACGTAACAAGTTAGTATACAAATTGAAAAGAAAAGCTAGTTTTGAAAATGAAATGAAACACTAATAAGTGAAAGCTCGTCTAAATATGTTTGAAATCTAATTGAAATCATGTATCCCTTGAAATTTTTGTTGTAATTAATAAGATAAATATGAAATATTAACACACATATAACTTGACATCTATCTACACTATTTATAAAATTAAAGGTAAGATCATTTTTAGAAAAAAGCAGCTGATCCACCGGTCCAGAATTCAATTTTTAAAATAACATATTCGTAGCATAATAGGACATAGTTCGTCAATCGTTTCTTCTCTCTGTCAACTGGAAACATCACGGTTTCCCTCTTCAACTTCTTTCACCAGCAGGTGCCGTTAAGAATACCTTCTGTGTCGGATCATCTTTATTGATTCTCACAACATGGTCTGGCCAATGAAGTCACTGGATTATAATTTGTTGGACTATGTTGGTATCTGCATATAGCTTATACAGATCGTCAACTCGTAGTGGTCCATAAATCTTTGAAGAACCTTTCTTTCCATTCTCTCTAGAATATATTTAGGAGTATTTTTAAAGTGAAGTTTTATCATATATATACTGTATACTGTAGTATATAAAATTAAAATCCCCATTTTTGTAAGAGCAAAACAGCCAAACTACTAGAGAAATCGTATACTCTAATTAAAATTATAAAATTACATATTCGTGCCATGTTTAACTAAAGTATTAAATTTGTCAATAATTGAAGGCTTTGCTAGACAGTTTTTCATTCAAGGGTTTGTGCTTTGAGCAGCAACGAACCACACATTGCTCTCGAATCTATTATCTGTTTGCGTTCAGCTAATGGCCCAGTTATGCTTGCAAATCAGTAGATCGCATTTGGCACAAAAAACTGCGCTGGAGGGAAGCACCAAACTAGTTAGAAAACATATCAGTATAAAACTAGAATTTACTGACTGGTGCCCAAAAAATTAAAAGTTATGCCTCACGGAATTTAAATAATTTTCGCGTACCATGATAGAACTAAAAATTTTTAGTCTATTTTTAATTAGTTCAGACAGGTATATTTCTGTACGAAATCTGACAATTGAGATCTCGAAGGACATCGCAATCAAATCGCTGGAGTCAATACACCCTCACAGTTTTGCCGAGCTCTGACTTAAATACAAATACACACAAACATCAAATAGTTTTACTCTGAGAGTGTTGCTACAGTTACTACTCTTTGCAGTAACAATGTCAACACAGCAAAGAAAAATGCAATGCGATGATATGCAAGTATAACTGGACCATAACTCGGCACCTCAATATTCCGGAGAGGAAGATGGAGCGTTACCAAGAGAGGAAAAACGGATTGATAGGGACAAAGGAGAATGGCAAGTGGAAGAGGAAGAAGTGAAGAGAGTGAAATACGCGTAGTAACATGAATAGTACTAGGAGTGGGGATAAGACCTGGAAACAAGAAGAGTGAGAAGAAAATAAATATGATATGTGTAAAGAGCAGGACTATGAAGAAGTAATAGTAAAAGGGGTAAGAGAGCAGAGCAAGAGCACGCGATAATATAATTTTTGAGCTGGAAAAACTCTGCCGTGGGATGCTGGTATATAATATATACATATTATGTATCTAATAACGACTCGTATTCATATACAAAATCTTCATTCAATTAAAAATACTAATCCGCTCTTGTTGAGTATCTTTCCAGCACCCTGATCCTTTAGTCTTTGTGCGGTATGTGCCGATATACAGAGTATATAGTCATTTGGAAGAAGATTTGAAACTAGAATGCAACGCCGTTTGTGTGGTAGCGGCGCCAAAGCACACAATTTGCTCTTTTCCTAAGAGATTCCCACTACATAAATGACTCTATAACACATCACAATCCACAAAACTTGACTTCCTTGCTTGACTTTTTCTTGGAAACGCTCTATGCACATTTGTAAGTATTTTGATAATAAGTACTTCCATAACACAGTAACAAGGTGGGTGTAAACGCTAATTATTAAGAGTACTACTTTTTCTATCACTTCTGCTCAACTATCTATGCAATTCATTAATTATGTGCTTACTCGGCGAATGAAAAGTGTTGCAGGTTTTTAATAATGGTTTTTAATTAAATGAAAACTTTTTGTTTTTGGAACTCATTAATTTAGGTGACAGTTCCCGAACAAAAAAAAAACAATTAATGTAATCACAAAAGCTACTAATTTATGGAGAGTCCGCTGCGATAACTCAATTAACTCTGAGCAGAAACTGATTAAGCTTTGCCTCGACATGAGCATTAAAGTTAATAAAGAGTGATTGGAAGGGAGGCGCAGATGAAGAAGAAGCGACAGATGTGTAGCGGGGATAGTCAAATTGATCAAATTATATTGTTTTTACTAACCAATATATGTCCAAAGCCCTACTTGCAATACTCCTTGTATTTATCAGTTCTTTAAAAAAAAATTGTGTGGCATTTTCGTGTTGTGGATCGACCCTAACACTTGTAGTGTGTGCAACTTAAAATTACCCAGTAGGTTCTTCTAATATATTACGATAACTCCTTCAGCTAAAATTCAATTTCATATAAAAATTTTGATAGTTCTGTCACAGAAGTCTCATCAAGGGTTTTAAAAATTGGCTTGATTTTTGGCAATTTTTTTTATACATGATGTTTGGTATTTTCTTCCATATAAATTGAGTAACTATGATGAGCTTTTATGGAAATACCAACAGGATGTAAAAAAAATTTTAACATAATTTTTAAAAGCTTTGAGATTTGCTTTTTGTGAGAATTTGATTTGTTTTTTTTTTTTTAATAACCTGGCTATAAAACTGCATACTCAGAATTAAGTTTAAAATTTTTCCAAAATTCCTCGATGAACCAACTGGGCCATTTTTAATGGCACCCACTCTCTACCGTTTTCGATGTATAATGGAATTATATCAAAAAATTGAGAAAAAGCTTTTTTGTAGGATTTAAGATTTTAAAAAAGATCTGTATGGATTTCCTAAAGCATTTGGTATTTAAAACCCCAAACTATTCGAATGTTATTGTTTGTTTAAAAGAGTTGATATAATTAAAGTTAATTTCTTTGAGTGTAAGTAACAGATACGTCAAGCCTATTCACATATGTTGTTGCGTGGCATTAATTTTGTATGCCAACAACTTATTCTTTGTTTATAATGAAGTACATTTAAATGAAAATTGTAACGAGTTCAGTCTTAACAATTACAAACTAATATTACAGACATAAATATGTATGGAACGAACTTCTGCAAGACATGAAAAGCCTAAATTGTGCCAGCAACATATTAAAATGCATTAGGCTGGGCCAACCAAGTAATTAAAAAAAATTTTGATGTTATATTGACTTAGTTTCAGACTTTAAAATTAATTTTTAGAGGGCTATCTTTGTTGGTGAAGATTTTATTAGACGGATCTCATTTTTGCCTTAAAAATCACGAAAAATTGAATTAAAACAATTTAGCTGTATTTAGTTTTGTAGGAAATATATAAACTAAATTCTACACAAAAAGTTCTGAATGAAGATATTCGTTACAAGCAAATATTAGAGAATATTATTGGGATTTTCTGATTCGCAGCGATGAGCTGCGTCGATTTAGCCATGTCCGTCTGTCCGTCTGTTTGTTTGAAAACAAACTAGTCCCTCAGTTTTTGAGATATCTTGATGAAATTTGGTATGGAGCCGCCATTTTGCATGAGATTAATCATTCGTCGGAATCAGCAAGATCGGAGCAATACAAAGCAAACTCCCATACAATCCATAGTTTCGATAAATGGGGTTTGGGCTATAAATTTTCCAATTAAAAAGTTAGGAACGGAAAGTTTTACAGAGTTTTTACTAATTGTGAGTAAGGATGGGACACTTAAAACCGTGATGCGTATTCATGAATGGTATAAAGTCTTCGGCACAGTCGAAGACAGCCCTTTCCTTACTTGGTTCATAACAAGCAAATTTTTTGAAAATTCTCAATTCAATAATATTTTAGTTAATATAACTTTAGCTAGCATACAAACTTAAGTTAGATTAATGATATGAGGGATGTACAATATTTAAAGAACTACGGACAAGGCAGTGCCTTGGAAGAACAACGTCTGTCGGTTCAGATAGTCAACATACATCATTTTCAAAATGATTTTTTTCGGCCCGGTCTAATGTGCTTATGTAAACAAAATTTTGAAGTGTTTGCAAAATTTCTAGTGTGGCACATATTTGACACATTCAAGTTCTTGTGATTTAATTAATGAGTTGGGTAAGTCACTGAAGTAGGCAAATATGAGTTTAGAACAAATGTATAAATACTATGAAAGCTTTCAAGTCAAAGCTTACTTAAACATTCTAGATATTTCACACAAGCTTGGTTAACCTTCAGCTTCTGTTGTGGTATATTAAGGAAACGTGCTGTTCTACCGTAAAGAAGATTTCAAGTTCAAGTGCTGGAACAAGTAATATCAAAAGTACTTAAAAAAAATGTGTTTATACAATGGTCAGCAAACGCTTCAAGTTCATTTCTGAAGGTCGAGGTAGACATGATGCATATTCGTCCTGACAATATTTGGAAAACAAAAAAAAAAACTAAAGAGTGCCTTGTAAATTGTAAGAAAAGTTCGCGCTTAAACAGCTAGTAGGTATATTTGTGAACTTGATTGGGAGTTAGCAAACAAAATTATAGACGCTTATAATTTTTTCAATTTGCTTCATTTTTCTTTGTTTTTAATAAAAAAAATTTATTCAAGCAGAAATCAATATGCCGACCTAGAAGTGACGAATAAAATGGCTTGCTTCTTATAACTGTTTCTGCTTGCTTAGTTTTTCTCATTGCAAAATATTTTTTAAACAAGTCAATCCATTTGTCTAGCTTCGATGAGATGAAAAAAAAAACTTTTTTGACACTAAACAAGTTCATTCACTTTTTAATTTTCTTCTCTTTTAAATATTTTTAAACAGTGTGACTTAAAGTTATATTTTCTTCAAGCAAGACTGGGAAATTTTAGTTTTCAACGACGGATGCAACATGGAGTGTAGACCCAGAGCGGAAACTTTTGCGATGCTCCCGGCAACATTCTTCCCATAACATATCCCTTACTAAGGTGTTGTGCTCAAATCCGCCATTCACCTTATTTAGGAGTCATACATGGGATTAATATGGATGGGCAGGTGGACAGCTATTCGTTCTCTCGGTTCGAAAATATCGCGCCAGGTTCGTCAGTCAAGAGCGCTGGTGAGGAACCTGACAAGTCGACATTCTAATTTGTGTGTTGGGACAGCGTAAGATACACTGCAACGAGATATGCGATGAGCTGGCTTGACTTTTGATATCTTAGAAACGACTAATCAGGGGCCTAATCTTTCAGCAGTGGTTTGGCGAGGCTAATAAGGGCTGAAAAAGATTGCAGTCCTGTAGTCATATTCAGATAAGTTGCGGTACACAAAGAGCACTGTTCTGTTGGCGCTCATGCGAAAGAGATGGGTCTTGATTACCAAACCCTAGGTCGCAGCTGTAATAAGCCGGTAAAAAATGATGGACCACCTGCTGTGTTTTGAAAAACCCTTCGCTAGGTTGGTTCTTGAATATCTAAACTCAACGATAGTAATATAGTGTGACTTGAATCCAAGAATGGAGGTCCAGAATACTTTTCTACTTTTCGAAATAAATATTTAAAAATATTTTGTCTATTCCCAGCGAACCGTCCGAGTCATAAATGAGTAAGAAAGGATTCGTAAATGGAAGCGTTTACAGTACTTATGAGATAATTTGAGAGTCCGAGATGAGAGCATTTCCATTTTTGTACGCTATGGGCCTTATAAGCTTGAATAGAAGTCATATACGAAACTTTTGGTTTCATATTTGGCACTCATTGGAGTCTAAATAACTACTTTACAAAATTTTTGAGAGTGATTTATGATCCTTACAGTCTGCTCTTTTTGTGCACTTCAAATATACTTTTTGGAATTTTAAATTGAGACATTTCGGCAAATGATGTCTGAGATTATGTTTTTTTGGTTAAAATATATTTGGGAGGAAACCCTTGATAAACAAAGCATATGAATATTCGTTTCAAAGTTGCTCGCTCTAGGTATGCGGCTAATAATTTTCATCACATCGGAGTCATAAGATACTCCTTTATGATCATATTTCTGTGTCTTATTTTAGGACTCATATCGGACTCCTAAATTATCAGCACTCCGGGAATGTTTGTGTGGTTATTTTACTTTGCTTCGGCAGTTTTGTCAATAGCCAATTTTGTAGTCGTTCAGAATCAATTATGCACAGTGGTGTTCAATATAATAGTAGTGAAATTTAATTGGATAACGTTCGACGTAATTAAAAGAAGCTGTGATTTGAATAATTTTCATTTAAATTATAGCGAATTCCATAAGAGAAACCACAAACAAAGAAATTTCAAAGTTTACGCAAAGTTTAGGAAAGTTAATTAAACTTTTCACTATTTCCCCTGAATTTTTAGAACTTTTTTTTTCAAGGATGTTGGGTATTTTTTCAATACAAAATTAAATTTTCTTCATGCGTTGTATGGAAGAAACCACTCACCACTGTTGACGAAAAAAAAGTTCTGAAAATTCAGGGAAAAAATTTGAGCGAGTTCTAACTTGCACAATGTAATGCTAAAATTGATTGGTCTACAAAACTGTATGCTCGAAAATTTTCTAGAAATTCTGCCAAAAAATGTGAAGATTTTGATTTCTTAAAGTTTAATTAACTTTCCTGTACTTTGTGTAACCTTTAAAATTTCTTTTTATGTGATTTCTGTTATGGAATTCGCTATATTTTAAATGGAAATTATTAAAATCACAACTTCTTTATATTCCGTAACCCGATATCCACTAAAATTTCACTACTATTTTACTGAGCACAGCTGTATGTGATTTAAATATATGGTAATTGCCCTGTAAATACCAGCAAAACAACAACCAAAATGATTGCTTAAAAATAAAATATACCACATTCCTTAATTTGCGCTAACAATCACTCACCTTCTTCAAGTCCACGACCTATTTCGTCCGTTGTTAATTTTGGGAAATTAACTTGTAATGTGTGACCGTTAAAAAAGTAGCTCAATCGTTCAATGAGCATATTTGTCAGTTTAGTGTCACGATCAACGCTTGAGCGCGCCACCGATGAATCCACATCATTTTCGCTATAAAGCGGCTGCGGTTGTGAATCAGCTGAGTTCGAGCTAGGTACCTCACTATTCGGCAAACGCACCAATTTAATACCATCCGCTACAGCGATGGCATCAATGTGCGATATGCGATCTATAAAGGAGATAGCCTTTTTCTTGAGGCATGGCACAAAACCGACTTCTGAGCGGCTGCATTCATCATAAATGCGCAAAATTGTGCGTGTGCCAGTATTAGCGTTATTCGACGGGGAAGAAGAGGGTAATGATGATGTTGATGACAATGTTACGGCTGGTGAAATGTTAGTGGCGGTGGGTGCTGCTGCTTGAATTGGTGTTGACTGTGCGTAATGAAAATTGCTAAGATTTTCAGTGGCGGCATCACAAGCGCGCAACAGCAGGCAAAGATAGAGCGGGAACGCGTAACTCCACATTTTGGCGCGATTTTTAAGGTTTTTATGTCGAAATGCCGTTTTCATCAACATTTTTTGTAACCTTTGTATGTTTACAGATTTTTTAAAAATTTTTTTCGGAGTCACGAGTGTTTGCTTTTGTAATTTTGTTTTATTTTTTTATTCACTGCTCACAATTTATTGCACTATTTTTGTTAGATTTCTTAAATATTGTTTTTTTTTTTATATATTGTTGCTCATGCAAGAAGTTCACCTCAATTGAGTTGTTGTATATATTGGTATTATCCTGTCTTATCGTTTCAACACTCGCGCACGCTCTTAAGAAAATGCTATACAACCACACAAAGGTCATCAACTTTTGCTCACTTCTAACTAAGCTTCATTTATAATATTTCTAGTATTGCAATTTTTTTTGTATACATGGCCAGCTGAAGCGGCTTCCGACAATCTTCAAAACACACTGATGCCACCGTATAGCGCGCTTTATTCTTTTATAGACACCTCTTCTCTTCACATCAAACGCAAGCAAAGAAATTACCAACTGCTTTTCTTTTGCTTTTTAACTTTTCTTTGCAATTTCATTACTTGCAATGCTTACCACAATAGCTTAGATGCGCAAAGCAACATTTGGGTGATAGTGTAGGCTAGCAGCTTTGTTGCGCAAATGCATTTTGTGTCTGTAGCAATGTTGCTAAACAATCGCGTGATATTTTTCTAAACTTCCTTTTCATATTATTTTTAGATTTTAGCAGCCTTTTTGAAAAGAAAAAAAAAACTTTCGGAAAGTTATAGGTCCTGCCAGCGACTGTCGAAAGAGGGCTGACTGATTTGGGAGTTCCTCGGGTTCTGATGGTCAGGATCTTGTAGACTGTCTGGTCAAAAAAAGAACTCGTTCCACTCACAAGAAGACTGTCTTCGATTGGGCAGTTCCGCTAGTACTTTATTCTAAGGTTGAATATCTCGGAAATATACTTGATAGGAAACTGTCTTGGAGATTGAATGTAGAAGGTGGGCTTAGATCGTCTAGTACTGCTGCAATAGAGCCATCGGCAAAAGCTAGAATTTCTCGTGAACTATAGTGCACTGATTTTGTAATATGTTGGTCAGCCCGATACTCTTCTACGGTGTACTTGTCTAGTCGACGCATTCTTCCGGAATAGCAATATTAACCGGCACTGCGCTGCTAGGTACCTATGGTGCTTTAAGACCACACCTGCCTTGGTTTTAAATTTTATGGTGATTAAATGCTCTGTGGGTATTGCAGGCAAGGCGCCCGCAGCCAGGGTACTATTTAGGATTCGCGATATGGGCAACAGTATTTTTGAGGGCAGATGACTACGTTACGTACGTTGCTAGTCTCAATACCATCACTCCCTTCAAGGATAAATGGGCCGGGGGTCTCATTTTTAGGGGTCTTGCAATATAGAAAATGAAAAGATGGATTGGAAAAAGATGAGAGGAAAGAATTTATCAAAAAAAAAAAATCGGAAGAAGGTAGATGTGAATAGTGGGGAGTAAAGAAAACGGGATTGTGAGGTGCAATCGAAAAAAGTGAGAGGCGAAAATAAAGAGAAAAAGATAGAGATAAAAACAAAAAGAGAGAGAACAAACAGAAATAAAAGAGTGGAGATACAAAATTTGTTTATAGATACAAAAAAATGGGAAAGAAATAGTCCAACAAAACGATCCCACCTCAGTCAGACCTGTACAAGAAGTGGGAATACCAACAGCCAATATCCGCAACACTCGCCAAACCTTCGTGGGATGTTTTGCGGTTAAAACGACAAAAAAAGAGAAAACAAGCAAGAGATTCAGCCAGATAAAAAAGGCGAAGATATGAGGGATTATTGGTAAATTGCTATTACTATTTACATGTCTTTATTTAAATTAACATATGCTCAACCTGGGTGATGCCGGCGACTGTGCTAGCTAACAAATAAACACATTCAATATCAAATATTTCACTAGTTTATGTGGACTGAGAAAATCAAAAAAATCCCATACGTTCTATTTATACGCTACTACCAAACATCACATACATTCATCCAAGTTTGCAATTGTCATCACATGCAGCTCATGTGAACAGCATTAGTTCACCGCAAAAACAACAATAATTGGTTGAAGTCATTACTTTGTTTACATTAGATACTTGATTATTTGTTTACTTTTATTTTAAGTTTCGCTGTCTGCCACAGTTTCCTATTTGATTGAAGGAAAATGCAACATGATGATTACAGCTTGTCTTATTTGTAGTTGGCAACTAGATGACAGTAGCGCTATTACTATTTACATTAAATGAAAGTGAGTTGAGTGTGAATTGTGTTTGGGATTATTTCGGTAAATTGTACTGCAAGTGCTTTAAAGTTTCAAGTCTATGAATGTATGTTTATATCTATATACATACATACATAGAATTCGCAACATTACCTTAGATCATATGATATGACAACATATGATATCATGCCACGCTACCTACTTAACATCAAATCACGTCGCATAAATTGGTTTGTGCACTTATGAATAATTTAATATTTTGTGAGTAAACGTTTCAACGAAAATTTTGTAATTACAGTACATGGTTGGGAATAATAATTATAACTTTTTCGAATTTTGCAATCGCGCGATTTAGGTCGGTATTCGTTTTTCTAGACCACTGCAAAACATTTCTCGGTACTATTGTTAGTATATTACATCAACTCTTAAGCATAAAAATAAAGATACATCTAGCTGTCGCCTGTTAGTCGTATTTACCTATCAACACTGGTTATAAACTGGCACATGAAAATTGCTTTTGCTGTGATGATACCTTGCAACCAAATTTTAAATTGTATGATGTCATATCATCCGCAGTATCACATCATGTCGTAACACATCACTCAATATTATATTAAGCCGGTTTACATATTAGCAATTCCATATCCTAAAATAATGCACTACATATGCAATGCGATATGAAGCTCTCTTTAGTTTAGGTGTTCTTTATATTGTGATATAGATAGTGCATAAAATAAATATTTACATCACGTCATATAACATTAGCTATAAATAAAAAATGTAAGTCATTCTGACTAAGAGATCAAATAAAAATATGTTCTTTCGTGTCATTAGAGTAATTAGGAGCTTAGTTAAACAGTTGGAAACGGCTTCACTAAGAAAAGTGCAGTCCAATAAATCAATAAAGTAGAGTTTTATAGATTTTACCGACAATTTTATTCAAATTTGGTGATGTAGTTTTTTAATATACATCCTATATCATTTTTCATTATCTATTGATTTACTTTATAACTATTATATTGCTCTAATATTTGTAGTAAATAAATACATACATACATTTATATGTATACAAAAAAAAAAAAAAAATTTAATTAATATTTGTACGGAGGTGTTCGCTGTCATTCACATTTATTTTATAATTTAATCACAGGTAACCATATAATTTCTATTATACAACCCATAAAAGTGAACGAATTCAAAAAACTCTTTTCAGTAAAAATTTCCCAAAATGCTTAACCGCAAAAGTGCAGCAAAATTTCACACATAATGTACTCAAACCCACTAAAAAAAAGTTCACCTTATATAAGGCTTATTCATTTGAACAAATAGCTTACAACATGAGGACTGAAATTTAGATTTCTCTTATCTTTTTTGTGTGATATAAAGTGAAATATAACTCCTATAGGAAATTTAATATAAGGCTTATTAAACCCTTTCGAACCTGTCGGGGAACTTACGTCCCAACAAAAGTTTTTTTTATAACTAAGGTCCTTTTCAATATAGATCCCTAAAAACTGTACCGCCTCGTTTATTGTGGTTTTCTAGGTCTAAGCAACGTCTGTGTATTTTGTTTGTGCTAAAAAAGCAAAGATAAGCGCTCCAGTTTTCTTTTAAATAAAACTGTGCTTGCATCAGTTGCAATTTCCTTGTGAATACGAGCACTCGTTTGTTTCACTGAATATATGTATACTAAAGAGTGGATTTTACTAAACATGAGTTTAAGGAGGATCCATATATTTTCTAAGTTAATAGTACTAGTATTATTTTTTACTTGATTATTTCGGGATCTATGAGTACCGATTTGTTTATTTGTTGGTAAAAATAAGGGTCATATTTAAGATTCTTTAACTTTTTGGAGCTAACAACAAAATCATTTATAAATCTGTAACGGCTACGTTGGCTTGGCCATGTACGGAAGCAGAGGAAGAGGAAGGCCCCCACTCAGTTGAAAAAAACCAAGTGGAGAACGATTTCTTGTCGTTTTAAATTGGCGTCAGCTGGCAAAGGATAGACTCAGCTGGCGCGTTTTGTTGAAAGGTCAAAATCGTTTATACGGTGAAACAAAAAGCTGTTAAGGGCTGTTGCCATATATATGTAGGTAAATATACAGATATATACTAATTTTAAAAATATTACCTAAGAGATGGAAATATATTTTCACATTTAATAAGGAAACTGTTAATTAAAATTCGAAAATTTTAAACAATGGAAGATAACATAAAACTGCATTTAAATCTCTTTCTCTCTCTGAGAGATACTCTTATGTGTGCCTGGCCCGGGAAATGGATAAGGAATCCATACAAAGCACTGGGATATACTATATTTACCTTAATATTTATGATTCTGTTGTTGTTGTAGAAACAATCTGCATAGGCTTAGAAAATTCGACTTGTAGATTTTAGTCGCCTTACATTAGGTATATTAGTAGCCACTTATTATATCCTCAATTGCTTATACATTTTTTTGTTGGGTAATTACAATCTATTTGTATGTAAGTACCCCTCAGGAAAAATCAAGTGTCGAATTTCAAAGATGTTCTAGATAGTGCACGTTGTTCGTTAGTTCCACAAATTTATCTAATTCGTTTACCGTCTATCTCCTTAGTTTCGAACCAGACCTAAGCACTGCATATTCATTCACGATTCTACCATGATTTAATAAAATATTTTGAGGGTTATTATTTCGTTGGAAAATAATGATTACTTTTTAATATAATTTTTGCTGTAAAATTAAAAATTATTTTGAACTTTGCGTTTTTTTTTCAGGTCCCAGGACTTGTATTCCTTTTAAAATAAAAGTCCAAAGAAAAAATTTATTTCTGGAACTTTATATGATTCGGACAAAAATAATCGGTCAGCCCAGGCTTTTAGTTTTTTCTAGCCAACAATAAAAGTTATCTTTGGTGAGATATTTTTCAAGGAAAAAATAAAAGTCTTTTTTAATAATTAACATTAACATTAATTAAATTGTTAATTGATACCAAACTTATTTAATTTAGTTTAATGGTTTGTTAGTTATTGAAAAGCAATTTTTATTCTGTCCTTAAAAAATATCTCGCCATAGCTAACTTTTCCAAAAAAGTCAGACAAATTAATTGTTTGTCAGGATTTTGATCCTGGAAGTCCTGGGATGAAAGAAAAATTGATAACCTTCTTCAGGAACGCTATCTAATCTCGGACGATCGAAAAAAAAAAATTTTATTTTCCGTCCCTAGTTCTTTTTAATTAAGTATAATCTTTGTTATTCTAACTATATCGCTTTCATTCAAAAATAAATAACAAAATAGGGGTTTTATTAAATTTCTCTGACCTGCGAAAAAAAAAATGTAATTTTTATTCCCGATCACTCCAAACTAAATGTAAAAAAGTTAGAAACTTAAATAATTTTTTTGAAACAAAAATAGCAATTTTATAGGTATCGGTCATAAATTCCTTGCAATGGTAACACAATTACTGGCTTTCGAACTACAGAAGATCCAATTATGAGCGAGTGTTATTTAGCACTGAGGTCCTATAGTTTTCAAGCAGATTTCCTTGCAGGGTATTTGGTGCCTTAAACATTTATTTTCACTTTCGCAGCGAGTTTACTATTTTGCTTTCAATTGCACGCTGCCGTATTATCAGGGCGCTACAAAAGGTCAAACGTTCAACAAGCAAGCGAATCATCTATGGCATCAAACTGGCTCTGAAATTATTATTCGTACTTTCGCTGTTTGTGTGGACAAGAACTGGCTTTGTATCTATAAAAATGCAAGTTTGATGCGCATTGTTTTGAAACTAACAACAGGTGCTTGCGCTGCTGCGAACTGCTTTTCATAAGTTTTCGGCGAATCTCATATTTTCTTTTTGCTTTAAGCACTTTGTAATTGCAATTACTTTTTATTTAATTTTGATTTTGTGAAAAGATATATTTATTACTATCATTGATATGATATATTTATAACCATGATCACGTCATTTCTGCTGCTTACTCAGGTGAAAAAGTTATGGTGCTCATACGAGTAACTATCAAATGCTATCAATAATGGGCACTTGTTTGCTTGTTAATGTTCAGCTTCTGCTAGGCGTGGAATTACCTACTTGTTGCGAATGTGCAATAATGCGAGTAGCAAGTTCATTGGCTTAATATTCAGATTCGACAAGCTATTTTTTCATGTTGTGTCTTAAAAAATTTGATATGAGCATTTGTATTAATTGGTTATGTTTTTAAAACGATGTTAATAAGATAACAATGCATAAATTTAGAGGTACATGGAAAAAAATATGAAATTAGTAATGATTTATATTTTAGTTAGTCGGTAGTTTTATGTTTATGAAAGTAACGGAGTGCAGATATAGTTACACCTAAAGGAAATAATGAGTATATACAACAAACTAAATTATATAGCAACCTCGAAAACTGAGGAGCAAAAAATTATAATTTTGAGATATATAGTTGCATTTTTGTGAGTATCTTTTAATGACAGAAATATGCTCGGGGCTTTGCACGATGCGACTATTCTGACTAGAGTTGAAAATGTATATAACTTTCGGTGAGAAAGAGTTCTGAAACCCAAAAGGGAGTTATTGCATAAAATATAAGCTCGAGCGTTTGCCAAACAAATTCTTATATATTCCACTCAGGCATCCTACAGCCCCTAGTTTGAATACTGGCCATATCCGTCATAGTACCTGAAGTTCCGACGAACTTCATTTATACCTAGTAGTGCTAAGCAAACAAGGTATATTAACTTCATTCGTATGTATGTAACAGCATAAACGGTTCGAGATAGATATTGACTTATGTATATCAAAATGTGCAGGAGGAAGAAAGAAATTGATTAGACCATGTCCGTCCGTCCGCCTGTTAACACGATAACTTGAGTAAATTTTGAGATATTTTGATGAAATTTAATATGCAAGTTCTTTGGGACCCATCTCCGATCGCTATTTAAAACGGGCGAAATAAGATGATAGCCACGCCCACTTTTTATACATAGAATATTTTCGAAAATACAAAAAAAGTGATAATTCAGTGCATAATACACTTATAAGGATAAAATTTGGTGTGTACATTAACGTTAATGCAGAATACAAAATTTTCAAAAAATTTTTGAAAAAGGGGGTGGCACCGCCCAAGTTCAAATTTAGAAATATTATTAATCATAAATCAAAAACCATTCCAGATATCGAAACGAAATTCAACACACATCTTTATATTAATACAGGGAATGTTCGGAAAAAAATGGGCAGAATCGGTTAAGGTCCACGCCCACTATTATACGAAAGATTTTGAAAAAGATCATAGATTTATTTAATAGGCAATAACCTTGCGTAAAATAGCTTTATATCATTTCTATATCACTTTGAAAGTGTTCGGCAACGAAGAAAGTCGAAAAGCATATATTTTCGAAAATGGTAGTGGCCCCGCCCTTTTTGTGGTGGATTACTCCACAAAACTTTTTCCGCCACAACTCCGGCAAAAATGTTGAATATATAAATGTAACTATTTTATAGAAAAACCCGACCGCAAAAAAATGTCCTACATTTTGGGCGAAGTTGGCGTGGCGCCGCTATTTTCAAAGCCGATTTCTTGTAATTTCAACTAGATATTTCAATGAAGATTGGTCAGCTGCTTCTCAATAGCATGTAGTATACTGTCGCAAATCGGATAACACACAAGCAAAGTATCCGTACAAGTAGTTAGTATCCCCAGCGCAATAGGGATGTTATTTTTCTTTTTTGATTTTCATACCTTTTATGAACATGAAATGTTAGTAAGTATGGGGAGAAGAAAAGGTGGGGCCATCAATAAGTATACTGAAATAATCAGGACGATGAGCTGAGTCGAATTTGTCATGCCCGTCTCTCCGTCCGTCTGCCTGTTTTGCCGTCTGTATTCAAATAAACTAATTTACCCCTTAAAACTCATAACAGAAGTGTTTTTATTAAAAAAAATCAGCTGGCTTTATAATACGAACTGAAAAGTTTTAAAATAAAATGGTATGCCATAATAGATCACTACTAGGAATATAATGTTAGGTACCACCCGTACTTAGACTTCCTTACTTGTTAAAATTGTATTCAAGATTTTTTGTCTATTGTCTAGAACTAACATAAAAACATCGTGTTCTAGAATTTAAAGAAAACTAGATTTACCTTTTTCTGTTTTTTGTTGGGTCTCATATTTTTTGAGATACTTTGTATATTTCAACAAGGACTTGAAAAACTTCAGTTGATCGGGCGTTACCTCTTTTGAAAATCTAACTTTTCTATTTCAGGCAAACAGTTTGGTTTCCCTACCGAAAACTAAAGCTAAATTCTATGGAATAGATAGTTTCTTCCTTGATCCAAGACGGTCAGCGGCTCGCAGCTGCAGCACATGGTGATCAGACGCTGCTGCTTGAAACCCCCAGCAAACCTTAAACCGACTATGTCGGAGGGGACTTACCAGGTTGTCGCTTTTTCACGTTTAACTCACCACCAAACAGGTGTGCGGTGGCTACCCAGAGGATACTTGGACGCAAGTTTCAGGAATGGCGATCAGCAACTTTCCCCACTTGCATGGACTTCTACACACGGCCCCACCCTATGTTGGACGATTAAAATCGCCCAGGCGGTAAGATGACCATTTAAAGAAGATAGTTCGTTCAAGAATGACTTACTGTTATATGAAACTCAATGCATATCTAAGTACGATCCCATCACTACTTTCAAACAATTTCAAAAAGAATCCATTGTTTAAGGAAGCAAAACAAATTCAGAAAAAAACAAATGTAGAAAATAAAACGTGCAACACAAGAATCGTGGTGATGTTTACAGCAAAAGAAAGTAACCTCAATGACTTACTCACTACAACAAAAGAAGGCTAATACAATACATTAAATGAAATATTTTTGGTTTAATGTGCTTATTTTGCATATGCACGTACTTTAGTCTCCTCCAAAACATAAAGAAATGTGTTTAAACATTGTACAGTTGTTCACAGTGAAAATGATACAGTTGGTGTTTCTAATTTGTTACGAAAAGCTTTACAGCTAAAACTAGTTTCCTAATTTTGTATAAACATATAAATAGCACAAGTAATCCTCCTATCAGAAAATGCTATAAATTTTGCGATTGGCCCCTAAAGTCAGTTCTGTTTTGACATTTGTGTAGTAAACACATGCGAAATACACGTTAATAAACAATGTTACGCTACACTGCTCCAGAACGCGGAATATTGCTGACTATTTATTTGACCAATAATCGGTCGGGGCCAAACGGTTACTGTGAATGGTGAGCGCTACAGAGCAATGATCAACGAGTTATTTTACCGCAACTTGATGAATTGGGATTGGAAAACATGTGGTTCCAACAAGACGGTGCAACAGCACACACTGCACGTGCCACAACCGATATGCTGAACATCGGAAGCTTACTTTTGCGCCACCTTGTAGATACAGTACCTGGCCTACCTAGCTTTGTTAGGCATTTTCATAGGTTGCCATACAATTTAGTTTGCTTCAGATACTCATCAGTAAAGATATTCTGGTTGTTTGTATGAATAATTTTACTTACAAGCAGTAGAGCTTTCCAAAAAGAGATTTTAAAGACATATCTTGATAATAAAAAGATGTTTATAATGTTTTTTTTATTGGTAACAAAGTTTGAACACACATAATTACTGCTTGGTGGCTGCTCAAAAAAGTTTTCCCCATATTTTCGACAAGTCTTTACAATATTTTTGCTGAATTTTATGGTTACAGGATGTCGATTGTTATCAAATAATCGAGAAAAAATAGGGTCACATGGCTATATTTGTCGGTTAATTCTCTATGTATCGGTCAAGATTCTTTGCTTTCTTCTTTATTTTTCAAGATAGAATTATCCATAACTTTTTATATTTAATACATATGAAATCCAACACATCCTTCCATATCATGTTGTGAGTAGGTCTCTGACTTTCCTTAGGAAGCATTACTTTTAACGTAGTTGGTAGCTTAACTCTTGAAAATGCCATATATAACATACCATGCATGAACATAGATGAATTTAGTTCCACGCCGACAAACTCAAGAGTTTGTCCTTGAGCTCTATGCGCACTCATAGTAAATGTTGGCCTTACTGGAAACTGATGCCGCGGCTCCTTGGATGAGTGTGATTCTCTGTATATGTACTTCTTTGTCGGATTTTGTTGTCGAACAAATGTGGCAAACGTACTCAGAAATGTTTTTTCTTAATACGCAGGAAAATATGGGCATATTTCATTTCATTTAAAAAAAATTATAAAGGTGGAAACTTCGTAAAAACATCCTATGTGGCAACACCTCTTAAGAACTCTTAGAATATGGTACCCTATGTGTTGTCGAGATATTCTGAATATAAAAATACACAAGAATAGCTCGTTAAAAGTTAAAAGATATAGTAGTAAGCATAAGCGGCAACTCTACTCAGAAATTTAATTTTTTGAATACGCAAGAAAATATCTTTCGTTTGATACCTATATTGGCTTATTTCATTTCATTTAAAAAAATCAGATAAGTAGCAACCCCGTAGAAACATCCCATGTAAAACTTCTTAGAGTGTAGTACACTATGTACATACCAAATTTCATTCAAATCGGTTGAGCGGGTTTCGAGATAGTCTGGATATACAAATAAAAAAGAATAGCTCGTTGAAAGTTGAAAAAATTTCAAAATGTCTGGGTTTGTAGTTTTGTAGCCAATTAAATTCTAGTCACACAAGGACAAGTCTCAAGACTCTTAAACATTTGCTTGATTTTTGAAACTGTTTTTTTCTTTTTTACTTGAGCTTGTCCTAGTTTTCCATTTTTTTTTGAAGAAAATATTAAATACCAGGTTAAAAAAAAAATGTTTAAATCAAGTAAACTTTTCAGAGTTTTGAGACTTGCAATTTGTGAGTCTAGAATTTGATAGGATGTAAAACTGTACATTCGGAAATTATTTTGAAATTCTTGCCTCAAATCTGACTAACCAATTTTGGCTGAAGAAGTTTTCGTTAAAAATTGGAAGAACCAACTGTTTCATTTTCACCGTGAGCCACTGTATGCACGAAATATTCTGTAGTGGCTTTTGTTCATATTCTATGGTAAAAGATAGGTGACAATTTGCGCACTAAACGGTTGAAGTAGCAAAAAAAACTGAAAGTAAAATATATAGTTATGTAGATGAATAATTCTACAATGTTTACTATAATTTATTATAATTTAAATTGCTGGGAAGATTGCCTTACTAAAGCGTAGCAGCGACATTTATTCTTTACTTTCCCTGCCTAGTAAACTTGAAGAATTACAGAAAGTTATTGCAAATGATTTAATGTGTTTTTTGTTATGACTATAACTTGACAGAATAAACACATAAAAGCAATTATAAAGCAAGCATCTACGCTTCATGCAAACCCTTTTTTTTTTGGTAATTATGTGTAAAAGAACGAAA
Source organism: Merzomyia westermanni (assembly GCA_949987695.1). Classification (NCBI taxonomy): domain Eukaryota; kingdom Metazoa; phylum Arthropoda; class Insecta; order Diptera; family Tephritidae; genus Merzomyia; species Merzomyia westermanni. Next base: position 197,020,605 of record OX465288.1, read on the forward strand.
AGCAAAGTTTGTATCAAAGGCGTCGTAAGAAACGGGTGCGAGTGATGGGGTGACTCACCCTGCAACTTTACTGTTTGGAGGGGTTATTTCCTATCATGACAGAGCTGGTAAAGTAAAGTTTTTGTATGGCCTCTCAGTGTTGTTCTCTTGGAAAGATTTATCTGTAATAATATGAGATTCTTAATAATAAATTAGGTTTAGACTAGATTTAGATTAATGAATTTTTCTTTCGAAATAAACATATGTGTGCATATTATAATAATAACTTAAATTTAGGCCGTTAATATTAGAATAAAGAAAAAGTAAGGCATTCTGTAAAAAGTACCTATTAAAATTTTAGTAACGTATGCCATCTCCAAACAAAATTATTTTAAAATTTTTACAAAAATTTAATAAAATCGGCAATGGGACAACCAAGTTAATAAATCTAGAAAATTACATCGTTGTAGGTGCGTCTATTATTAAATTATCCCATTTTACACTTTTTCGATTCAACCGATTTTTATGAAATTTTCACTGTATATTCTTAGGATCATGGGTTAAAGCGTAGGGTATATGTAGTTTCGGAAAAGTGGGCGGTGACACGCCCCCAGGCTATATAAAATTTCAATCCGTCATAACTCTGACCGTATTTGGTCTAAATTAATGATATTTGGATATATGTGTCCTTTAGTCAAGATTTACATAATTTTATAAAAGTGGGCGGTGCCACGCCAAAGTTTATAGTCGATCTGTACGAAGCTTTCGCGCAATTCGGCATAGCTAGGAATTTATTTGTTTCAAGTTATTGATACTTTATATATAAATATCTGTTCTATACATCAAAAAAACCCTGGCAACAGAAAGCGGTACCAGGAGCAAATAAAAGTTAATTCGATATATCTTCGAAGCTATGGACATATCAGCACCCGCAGAGGAAATGGGAGAAGAAGGGAAGTAGGAATAGATATTTGAAATATAGGTAGTGTTAGAGAAAAATTAAGAGGATATAGAAGAGTAACGGTATATGGGGTTGTGGAAAAAAAGCAGAAAGAAAAAGGAAGATACACGGATAAATGTAGAAGAAGAGCCAAGTGGGAGGGGAAAAATTTATTAAATGTAGGCAAGTAAAATTTTAGGCAGAACAACGTCTGCCGAGTCCGCTAGTATGTTATTTAGTCCAATTTTGTTCGTTTCGACAAATAATAAATATTTATTTTACCAAACTATCACACCAAAGTAATACCATTTCATGTTCAATAAATTAATAAAAATGTCAATTTCTCTATATAGGCGCCATCCTTAATTTGAAACGGGAGATCTCACTCTGGAAGGCAGGCCCCATCACCACGCCCCTGATTATTTCACACACATGCTTTCAATCTGCATTAAATGAGTTACTAACTAATGGACATGCGAGCATGTTTACTTTTGCTATTGTTGGACATTTCCAGTGAACTATGGAAAACCGAAAATGAAGAACTGGAGGTTGTTACAAGTAAGCCACAGTAAGTAGTAACCCTGCAATAAATGCGATTAGTCTAGGATGAGTCGCAAAGGGGCATGCTACTAATGCCAGTTTAGATGTCTTTATATGGGATAGACTGATCCCCTCTGTTTGAACATGTCCTATGCCTGAACGGGTAGTATGTTTCCCGGCGGCAGTGGCGTAGCGAGGTTTTTGGGAAGGGGGGGATGGAATTTTTTTTTAACGGTACCTGTAATTTGAAACACACAATAAACTTTGTTTTAAAAATGTACGCAAAAATTTATCAAAGTCTTACATTTTTTCAGAATTTTTAAAATTTTTTGGAGTATGCAGTTCTGTAGTTCATTAAATTTTAATACAGTAATGGGTCAATCTTAAGGTCGTGACACATTTTGCTGATTTTAGGAAATTTTTTCTTACGAAGAGCTAAAGTATTTTCTTTCATATAAAAGAAATTGCTTTAATAACCTTGTATTGAAGAAAATACAGAAGTCCCCAAGCAAATATTATTATTTATAAAGCGAGTTTTAATATTTTTATATAAAGAGAAGTGATAGATAATCAACAATGTAAAGCATGATGTACATATCAATATTTTAATTACTTTATCTACTTACGTAGATAAGTTTTTAACTTTTTTGAAGCTTTTTATCTGGGAAGCAGCATTAATACCAACAATAATGTCAGCCTAAAAATTCAACGAAGAATAACTCGCGCAAAGAAGTGCTACTTCTGACTGAGTAGGCATTTGAACAGTAAAGTCCTCTCTCGACGAACGAAAGTCACTTACCGTACCCGTCCTTGTTTATGGTGCAGAAGCCTGGACACTGACAACATCTGATGAGGTTTGTGGACCTCTACGCGTTGGCGATGGCGAGTACCGAAGAAGATTTAGTGATGAGCTGTATGAGCTATATGCATACACCGACTTAGTCCAACGAATTAAAACCCAAAGCCTTAATCTGAAGTGTGTAAAACGCAGTTCTTGGCGGAAGATAATGCCCATTTTAAGAACCTTCTCCATAAATTGGTTTCAGCCACTATATTTTGGTTTTGAACAAGTGGTTCATAAAATTCGGCAAACTTCAATAAATTTTTGTCATTTTCTTGTCTGTGGTTTGTTGAAAAACCGAAGCGAAATCTCTAAAGTTTTATGTTGAGTGAATCGACTATCTATTTCCATTGTTATATGATCAATACATGAATGTATAAAAAACAGAAATCTTGAAATAAGCATTTAGGTTACATGCTTACAGCCCTTGACTAGATTTGAATGGGTTCTATTTGATTTCAATATCCATGTCACAAGTTCTGAACAACGTAACTCTAGTACTAAGTCTTTTGCGAAATCCTCTACAAGCCTTTAGTCTATCTTTTTTTGTTGAAGTTTATTACACAAAAGCAGAATGCATTGTGTTAACAAAGATGCTAAAAGACTGGTTTATTATTAAAAAAAAATTGTTTAAAATGTTGACCTAAGAACTTTATAATTCTAAGCAATAAAGAAAATGTCGAAATTTTTAAAATTTTTAGCCTTTCGCATAGCAAAACTTACACCATAAATTTATCAACAAATGCCCATAATTGGCACACCTTTTTGCCAACTTCACCGTGAACCCTATAAATACTCTTATAAATACTGAAATTTACTGCATTAACAAGTATGGAATTTTGATGAAACTTGGTTAAATCTTCCTAGGTTTTTAACAAAGTTTGAAATTTGTTCTTGAATATTTTTTATCAAATAATGGGCTATACTTTTATAAAAAACGTGTGAAAAATACTCGTCACTATCTATTTTTCCGCCGTTGTGTGCTCTGATTAAATTAAGTGAGAGATAAGAGAGTACAGTTTTAGCTCAGCAATATCAGACCTTGAAAATTACGGTATTATTTCGATCTGTTATTTTATTACTACCAGAACGAACGCATACCTCGAAACCGGTTTTATCGTCTTGAAAGCCTAGTGAATTTTGTTGAAGGTCTGAAAAGACTGGTATATGCACTTATATATAGGCTTAGTATTCCACTAACCGATAATTTCATATATTCATAAAACTGCGCTTTGTCATTAGTCTAAAATAATAAAATTATTATTCATAGGCATCAAATGGTATTGTGTTATTCAATCGAAAGTAAAAATGTAGTAGTTCATTGACGAGGGAGAGGGATCTAATTGTATTTTATAATCTTTATAGCATGTCTATAATGAATTTATTATTTAAACGAAATATATTTTGATAATCTTTCTCAATATTTTTTTAACAATTTTTATTTTATTGCGTTGTTCGTTAAACGTTTAAAAATCAATAAGTTTCGCAACCGATTGTCATTCAATATTAAAGTCTAAGTGGAGAGATGTAGGGTACTATCACCCTGACTCACACAGTTCTGATTCACTCAGAAATGTATTAACGAATTTGACAAATGCGCTAGTATTTAATGCACAATTAATATTTTAAAAGTTTTATCAATTAAATCAAAATTGCTCTTTAATTAGCTTGTACATGGTAAGGTCAATCGTCGCCTGTAGAAATGTTGCCATTTGATTACTTTCAAATTACGAGTACATTAAACAACAAATTACCACTATAATAAATTTAGGCATTTATTTCCAATTGCAAAACTAATATAATTTGAAATAAATGTTTAACGTAATATAATTTCAATTCAATTCATTTGAAATTTGATTATGCAATTCTGCTGTTTTACACTGATCACACTAATCGGGGGATACCAAACAAAAAGGCTATAATTGCAATACGCGTTTTATTCGAAACATAAACAGCCCAACAAGCCATTCTGTAAATATTTTTAAAAATAAATTTAAAAAAAACTTGCTAATTATAATAACCGTTTTAACTTATGGTCCAAATTCAAAGTAGGGGATTAGGGATCAAGATACATAGAATATTTGCAATAATGGTCCGATTAGTGGGAAACAATTTTTCGAAATTAATTTTTGACTAACCTTTCTAGAAAAATTTATCTACGGGCAAAGCCCTTTCCTAGAATTATTAATTATTTATTAAAGAATGAATTCAGACATCTTTGATCAATTCTTCGCGGTTTAAAGTTAAAGAAAACGTGCATCAGACAAGCGGGAGGTTAGGATATGCCCTTAAGAGCAGCCTAGCTGTTAATGTATTTATAAATAGTACAGAAGCGGGATATGCAGTCTGTCGGCCCCGTTTTATATGACGTTGTTTTACTGTCGGCGTAAAGAATATTTCCAAGCTTCGCCAAAGCACTGAGCATACTGGGATGTACAGAATAAAATTTAATAATGCTGGCGGGATGGCTTTAAAGCCTCCCGTTACACTAGTTTTTGATTACGTGGATACTCTCTCTAGTTCATCATTTAGTCCGGGTCTAGTCCAATTCGGGATCTTATACCTCCTAGCGACTGAGACTGGAACCGTATTTTGCAATCAACCCAACGTCCGATGTAGAGGCATGCACGTCCTGAAGTGCCAGGACCTTTAAACAACTACCACTTATGACAAATAAAACCTCATCGGCGTATGCCGTGAAATTGCCTGGTACATCGAAGCTGCCCGAGCAGTTGGTTTATGACCAGTGTCCAAATGAGATGCGAATACCATTAAGACGGGTTTACGGTATTCGAAATTTAATAGAAATTTCAAGCGTCCGGAAACTAAATTATACTGTCCTGATACTAAAGGAAATCGAATTTTTTTGAATTTATAATGCCCTATTATTAAAATTATCATGGTTTTAAATTATATGGACTACATATTATTGAGAAATATTTATGCTACTATCAGTATAACTTTTAGTGGTAGTGTCTATAGTGAGAAATTGACTCGAAGTCCAAGTTGAGGAAAACGTTAAGTGTCCGGAAACTTGTGTGTTTACCCAACAGGACATTCGAAAACGAAACGAACTACTTTTGTTTGTGAATCTACCTTACTTGGTCAATAGACCAGTAAACAATTCTAAATTGGTGCCTTCGCTTATAAGCAACGGTATTCTTATACGAGAGTGCATGCAGTTGTGATATACTTATGGACATTAGACTTGATGTTTTTTTCTGAATGGCAAAAAAAGTACTGTGAAATATTCAAATTATAATATTATTTATAAGAAGCCTCTCATTATAATAATAATTAAAGACTAAATAAATTTTTCCATTAAAACTGCGCAACCATTGAAATAAAAAAAATCTAAACAAGCAATGATAGACCACTAAAAAGAATACTAAAGTTTGAAACTTTTATAGTTAGAATTTTTTAGCCACATTGAAAAATGCTTATAATATCAATATACAGCTGTGTTTAATATAATAGTAGTGAAATTAAAATGGATATCGTTCTACGAAATAAGAAGAAGCTGTGATTTGAATAATTTTCATATAAAGTGTAGCAAATTCCATAACAGAAACCACATCAAAAGAAATTTCAAAGTATACACAAAGGTCAGCATAGTTAATTAAACTTTAAAAAATGGACATCAAAATCATACATTTTTTTTTGGCAGTATTGCAAGTGAGAACTCGCTCAAAAACATCCCTGGATTTTCAGAGTTTTTTTCGTCAACGCATGAAGAAAAATTAATTTTGTATGGAAATGAATACCCAACATCCTTGAAAAAAAGAAAAAATTGAAAAATTCAGGAGAAATCTTTAGCTACTTCTAACTAGCACATTATTAAGCTGAAATTGAATGAGCTATAAAACTGCGTACTCTAAAAATTCTTCCATAAATATTGAACTTTTAATGTAAATTTTTAAAAGTTTAATTAAATTTCGTAAATGTTATGTAAGCTTTGAAATGTATTTTATATGTATGTGATTTCTGTTATGGAATTCGCTATATTTTAAATAACAATTATTATATATTTGCTTAGTTCGAGCTCAAGGCCATATATATTAAAAAAGAAGAGAAAAATTTTGCAGTTTCTTTTCTATATATATATATTTAAATGTGTCGATATTTCGACTTCAATTTGAAGTCATCTTCAGGAACCTTTGGATGTGTCAATCGACCAGGCACATGGTCCGACACATATAAATATATTTTGACGAATTTGATGATTCCTTGATTATTAATCCTGGGTTCGATCACTATAAAGTCAAATAAACACAGCATTATTATATTGTAACTAATAGCTAGTTTTATTTACTAGTAATAAACGCAATACAAATTTAAGAGTTTGGTAATTTCATAGTACTTCACTGTTCAATGCTTGAAAATAAACTGATCCCCCTGCTTGGTCACTGCCTTATATAGTCCGACAGGGTGCTTGCCTACGCACCGAGAACTTTCTTGGTTGTTCGTTCTTCGTGTTCCCGAAGGGTCGGTGTTATTTATTGAGATCTACTCTTTGCCTTGTATTGGCAAACATTTGCGCCATTCCTCTTCCTCTTCTTAGGTACACGCTTGCATGCATAAGCGAAGCCATCGTCATCTTTGTTGTGTTTAACTCGAGTTGGGAGTTTATTGAGTTAGGGATGGTACATGCTTGAGAATAATCGCCACAATATATATACGATATAGAAAAGAAACTGGAAACATTTTTTCTTCTTTTTTAATATATATGGCCTTGAGCTCGAACTAAGAAAATATATAGAAAATTAAAGGCCGAATACCAATATAATATAAATAAAAATTATTAAAAACACAGATTCTTTTTATTTCGTCGAATGATATTCAATTTAATTTTACTACTATTATATTGAATACAACTTTAATTAAAAAAAAACTAGTAGGGAGAGCGCTGTTTGTTTGATTAGCGACAAGAACCCTCCGCCAAGGCACTGGAGAGTGTTGCCAATGTTGACGGTTCTTTTACGGAAATGGACCCAATACCCTCCGGTAAAACCAAGTAAAAATTGTGCGGAATACTACGTTATTACCTATTTAATTGAAGTATAAAATCACGTCTATCGGTAAACCCGGTTGTGTGCTATATTGGTCCAATCTTACTGATTTTTACTATCCCCATTACATATATAATAAGCCGAGAGGTGCATAACTTCTCTAACTACTTAATTCCAGGAGCTTTTGCCGAAAGCCCGCTTAACGGAACAAACGATTGTAATGGGCTAATCTGCATTCATGCAGACATGGCTAAATCGACTCAGTCCACCATCCTCATCATTTCGGTATATTTATTGATGGGTTCATCTCTTCTTCTTTTCATACTAATCTATAAAAACAATAAAAAATGTTTGGCCCAATCTAATGTACATGTATACGAGTATATATACATATATGTTTAGTACAGGGAGTCATGTTAGTCAAGTACAATTTACGGTATCTATTGCTCACGTCATGCGTCACCACTTTTTATACCTTTCATGAACATACCATGGTATTATAACTTTGGTCCGATGTTTTTAAGTATGAGAAGTAGAAGAGATAGACCCACCAATAAGTATACCGAAATGTTCAGTCATGCCCGTGTCCGTCCGTCTGTTCGTCTGTCTGAACGCAAACTAGTCCATCAGTTTTGGAGATATCTCGATGAAATTTGGTAAGAGGCAGCCATTTTGTAAAGCATTAATCATATGTCGGAACCAGCATGATCAGACCAATACAACCCATAGCTCCCATATAATCGATAGTTTCGATAAACGGGTTTTGGGCTATCAATTTTGCAATTAAAAAGCTACGAACGTAAAATGTCGCAGGTTTGGTATTTATTACATATGTAATGTGTGCAGTGAAAATAACATATACCTCCCGTACAATCGATTATTCCGATAAATGGGGTTTGGGCTATGTATCTTTAAATTAACGGTTTTGCAGAGTTTGTACTAATTGTGAGTAAGGATCGGACACTTAACACCGTGATGCGTATTCATGAAAGGTATAAAGTCTTCGGCACAGTCCAAGACAGCCCTTTCCTTACTTGTTTATTGGTGATCTAGTTACTACCGATTTACATACTAACTTACATAGATATTTAGCCAGCGGTCAACAATTTAGCTGCCATTGTCATGATGTGACCTCTTCAAATTGAAACTATTGTTGTTCCGATATAGCTTTAGTTTTGTTAAAACTGATTCGGGCGTCTTTTACGCTCCATGCTTTAATATTAAGTTTGTTAACTCTTCATGTACTTAACTTGCCCCTTTGGCACTTTGTAAATTGTGTACGAGCTCGACGATTGCAATTATAGCTTGCCACAGTTTTGTTTTACATAAAAATGAAATGAAAATGTGTACTTACATAAGATGTCCTCGTAAATCGTAAGGCTGACATCACGACCTCACAGGAAACACAAAATGAACTTGGGATGTGTAGTAAAGTGGCTATATAAAGAAGGCAGAAAGCCAAGCTGCGTCACTTATTACTGTCGTTCACGCCGGGAGACGAGGGTCTTACCGCCATACACATCAAAATGAAGGTCCTGAACATATCTCGTATGTGAGGCTACCGCCTTACAGCGGAGACTAAGGACCGAGTCTGCGAAAGATTCCAGTTACTCTGGGGGATGTTCGGCAAGTATAACTAGAAATTCGTATACTGTGATCTAGTTATCAACCCGAACCATTTTCGAGTAGGTGCGAGATTGCTTGATTTGAAACACCTTTATAAGTCGTAGTACCCAGGGATGCCGCAATTGCATTGTTAGGGGCTCTCTTAAATATTTCTGCACTGTACGACAGGGTTGTTAATCAGTTTCTCTTTTTTGGATTAATGGTAGGTTGGAATGCACTGGACAATAATTCTACTATCAGATGGCTGCCGTGCAGCTAATGGCTCAGTGGTGGATACAGCTCCTAAACGGTTAACATTATTGGTAAAAAAAAGCGTATTCGTGGCTGCTATTAGGTTGGAGATGCTGAATATAAACTTACGCACTATAAACCCTTCAGCATCCTATAATCTCGAGAAAGAAGCGTGACCGTCTGACTCATCTGCGACAGGAGCCTTGTGCGCATATTTACGGTTGTATCAAATAAATGTGGAAGCCTTTTACCAGGTGTAGAGGCCCTTCTGGACAGTTGTCCACGACAAGTGATCTCTAAGACCTCTCTCAACGGAATATTCACCGGGAACAGACCGATAGAAGTTCATAAGTCTAATTGCCTTGCTGCCACTTATAACTACGAAGGGATGACTGGCATGTTTTGTGTCGGCCATAAGCACCAACTAGGCCCTTAAGCGTTAATTAATGATTGAATGAAATATTTCATTCAGACCATGAAAGCACTTCCCAAGTTTCCCAAACTGAAAGAGTTTCCTAGAAGTTTTTTCCATTCACAAATAACACTTTGTATTAAGTGCCGCAAGTAATTATTGTTAATTAAATTTAAATTTTATAAACATACACAATAAAATAGTTGAGAGAAATTAAATCAACCTTTTAATTCCCCATTAACCTTAGGCTGCGCTTACGCACACGCACATTTTACTTCATGTATGTATGTTTCTAATACGATTAAGCGGACATAAACGTGGGTACTTGGTCGACACAGAAAAAGTCTTAAAACGCAGAAATGAAATCTTTTTTTAATTAAATTTGTGTACATTTGCTCAACATCTAATAAACGTATAAAATGTTTAAGAAAGCAAAAGCGAAAGAAAGTAAAAATTCTACAAATGTATTCAAGTTAATTTCTCACGTTTTATGGCATCGCGCAACCACACGCATTGTTGCCACAAAACCCGACGAGTGACATTGATAGCTTCAACATTTATTGTTTGCTTTGCGGTGTAAAATTGCTTAGTGTCGCAAACACAATGCCAAAAGCTAAGCTAAGCTCACAAAGGTCGGCCGCTTCCATAGTTTTGTATAATCTTCTTCTTCTCATCAACTGTAAACCAAAACAAAAGTCCGAAAACAAAATAATAATTGGCAATAAAAATGAGATCTGCGCACTTCAATAAGTAATCAGTAAGTTTCAATCGACATTTTACTTTGCGACTACAAACATATTTCTTACAACCTACGATAAAGCACATTTTCTAATGTCATTGTAAATTGTTGCGCACCACACTTCGATCTCTGAAGCCAATTGTGTTATAAACTATGCATGTTCCAAAGCAGAAATGTGCGAGCTTGGGAATAAGTTAGAGCAGAGAACGTTAAATCATTTTTCCTATTCATGGGCCACTTTAAAGGGTTATTGCTAAATGTGCTTTTGCAATTTAGTTCATCAAATATGTCATTCATGCGCTTGACGAACACCTGAGTTGGAATGGCATGATTTAAGACGAACGGATCATCATTAAAAAATCCTTGTTTCCATGCCATATCGATTCCGGCTGCAACGGAATTGCTGAGCAATTGTGTGGCTCGAGAAACGCTCATTTTCTCAAAGCAATTCGGACTAATATGAGTTTGGGTTATTTTAGGTAGTATTTTAAAATTTGTGTTATTTTTATCCAACTCATATGCTTTTCGAATTACACTAAAGCTTACAAGCCCGTCGCCAGTCGTTATGTTGTATTTCAATAAATTATTTCTAATCGACTTAATTAAATGGCAATAGTCAAACAAACAATGGATTTTTTTATTTTCAAAAAAAAAGTAAGGATGATCCGCTGTGACATCCAAATTGCTGAACAGGGATTGATTGTTAGACCCTTGGTCGCAAACAATAGACTTAACATTGAGACCTACACCCTCAACCGCTTTAATATTATCTAATAAAATTTGCTGCAACTCTTTGCCATTGACGCCATTTTTGGCTACATAATACGATATTATGTATTTCCAATTTGAGCATATGGCTTTGACCATGAAGAAGCAGCATTTGTCTGCTATGAACTGCTTCCTCTTACCATTTCCTAAGTCAACATAGCCATCAATTAAATCTCTATGTTTGTTGTACACGAGATCCTTTTTGATTGATATTTCATCAAAAAGTATTTCACAAAGTCGATCTTCTGCAGACATCCCTTGTACAACTGCTTTCAAATTCGAAATAACGTTCTCGTCTATCCCTGGGATAACATATTTGATTGGTCGCCATGACAAAAGAGTTTTCTTATGAGGCAAAGCAAATTTTAAATCGTCGCGGAGAAAGTTGTAGGCTTTGGTGGACATATAATTAATATTTTGCGCCAAGACCTTACTATCCGCGGAATAGGAAAAGGTAGTGTCGACAATCATTTTCGCAAATTCAATAGCGTCGACACTAGCATCCTTGGATGGTATAATAGCCTGTTCAACCTTATTTTTGTAATCCTGAACTTGTTTTTCTAATTCTTTTATTTGTTTGGACCGCAGAATGTCCTTTTTTTGGTACATTTGAAAAACTTTAGCTAAACGTTCAGGATTACTAAAAATGTCTTCTTCGTCACCATGTACCAAATCGGATAAATCGCCGCGCTGACGATTAACCCAGAGGTCAGAATATTTTTCGAACTGTTGAAAGGTTATATCGTCTTTTGGTTCCGAAACGATATAAGTGCCTTCAAGCGGTTCCTTTAAATTGGAAGAATCAAATGAAACGCTTGAAGACCTGCTGAAATTTTTTACTTCCAAATGATTTTTTGGGAAAGCACCTTTCAAAAGACGACCATTGGAAATATGATTTTCGTCAAAGTGACGATCGCAAATAAATACCCGTTTCTTATCATTAAAAAGAACATTTAAATGGCATGCCGTTGCCCACGAGTTGAAAGCATACTCCTCCTTGGGGAAAGAGAATTTCTTCGTGCTCTCATCCAAAGGGCAGTCTGGCACGCTGCACTTTCTATATATTTTTGGGCGCACGCTTGTACCGGCAGCTTCACATTCTAAAATTAACAACGAAGGGAATTCAAAAAAAAAATACATTCCCAAATGCAATAAAATGTAAAAATAAAAAAAAAATTCTTGTTTCAAAAAACAAAAAATTTAAAGTTATTTATTTTAAACTGAATGTTTTTAGTTATTTATTTTATTATTTAAAAATAAAAACCAAGAATAATAATTTTTCACTTTTTGAATTTTTATGAAAATTATTATTGTTTTTATTTTTTAGTAATCATTTTTAATTAGTAATCATTTTTAATTATATTAAATCAACAAAAAAAAATGTTGGTATGAAAAGGCAATAAAAAAAAAAAACTGAATAAAAAAAATTTTAATAGTATAAAAAAAACCCACAATCCTGACAACACCACTCATACACACTACTATAAACTCATAAAATTGCATAGGATGTAAAAATTTGCAAATTTTGCAAAAATTTACCTAAAACAATTTTTTCAGATCACCCCTAATGCTCTAATCGCAAACAAAACCAACACTTTTACACATTGTCACACACACACTTTTTGCATATATTTAAAGGAAAAATACACTTACCAGCATCCTCGGGAACTTCTCCGCTTGGAACAGCACCTTTCCGAAGGCGGTTGCCTTTGATCCCCAAGTCCGCCTCCTTAAAATGTGCCCGGCACACATATGTGTTGAAAGGAGGAATGTGGGTGGTGTCGGAAATGGCGAGAATGTTGCGCCACTTCAGACCCATCTCCTCCTCCTTAGGCCATCCAAAAAATACGACATCGTCGCTTGTATTCCTGCAACTGTTCACTATACATTTACGAACGCGCGACATACCGATTATTTCAATTTTTAATTCACTTTTTCACTTCGATCGCGATCATCCGCACTTTCACAGAAAACTATTTTCACACTTGTCAGATAATTGCCTAATTTGGCGCAATTATCCATTGACCCAATTAAAAAAGCTCAAATGTCAATATTTGATTGACTTGATGGGTCAAAGAAATAGGAAAAGAAAAATCAGCCGACAGCGGTATTCGAACTCGCAACACCACAAAAAGTATACCATCACCATGTCGCTATACTCTACACCAAAGATAGTATAAACGACACACCGTCTAATTTGATACTTAACAATAAAGCAGCAGTGCAACCAAAAACGTAGATCTTTATTGGTCAATTTTATGATGAAATTGACAGAATGTTTACTTTTTATACTTTATTTCATTATTTATAATAACTAAATATTTATAAATTACCCTATTAATACTAATTATAAGTAAAACAAAGAAATTAAATTGTATAATAAAATTGTTTATTTTGCCAACAATTGTTCAAGTACGCTAACATAAGTGATAACAGCAGAGAATTTATTTGCAAACATACATATAGCAGAAAACATACATTTAACAGCGCTGAGAATGGTGGTGAGTCAATTAAGTTGGAAAAATCTGAAATTAGTTGAAACATAGGGTCGGATGGTGAATCAACTGACACGGTTGCGTGGGAAAAAGTTGGAACATATCAATTACGCCTTCTCATTATGTATACGTTCTCTGGTATACGTTCTCTGGTTGCGTGGGAAAAAGTTGGAACATATCAATTACGCCTTCTCATTATGTATACGTTCTCTGGTATACGTTCTCTGTCAAAATGCAGCATTTTGCATTTTCGGACATTGGTTTCGAAAAAGCGTTCATAGTGGCGCATTTAGTAAATGCACATTTAGCAAGTCCGAGTCAAATGTTTTTTGTTGACAAACATTTTTTTAGGTTATGCAAATTGTGTGCAAAAATATACAACTTTTTTTTAATCTTCGATTAACTCTAGTCGCAAACATCCGATTAACTTGTAGATTTTTTTATTTTAAATTACAATTTGAAAATCAATATAAATTTTGCTGAATGTTTACGTATGACAGAGAATGAAAGAATGCCAAGAAAAAAAAAATGCGGTGCATAAAATAAATTATACATACCGCGTGATGATTTCCTTACTCTCGAATTGACAGCATGAGATATGCGTTGATTCGATTTTTTTTCAACGGTCTTTTTTTGAACGGTATTTCATTTGGATCCACATCATCCTTACATTTAATTAGATATGTGTCTCTTTTACCAAGCTTCGGTGGTAGCTCTCGGTTCTGATTCCAATAAAACAAAGTTTAATAATCCGGTTCATATTCCAGCTGTGGTAAACTCATAACATCCATACTAAAAACTTGTAGCAAAGAGTATAAGAATAAGAAGAGGAACCATTAATTTCCCAGTAGGAAATGGTATTGATCTTGTTATCGCATATGCATTAAGCAAGCAAAGCCCAACTAAAGGTCCAGCCCAGAAGGTTTTTCCGTCGATACCACAATTCGGCTGAAGAGGACGGGCTGGAGATGAAAAGGCCGGCGGAGGATGGCTCGGAATAGTTTGTGTTTCCAATTGGTGGCAGTTATCGGTTAAGCGCCCACATCTGTTTGCTGAGAAATATAATTTACTTCTAAATTGCCTATTCAGTCCCGTGAATTAGCCGAAGCCGATATATATCCGCGATTCCATCTAATCATACTTCATGCAACTGCAGTAGTAAGGGTTCTATCCGCTAAAGCTCACAGCAATCCAACTTGGAGTAGACCTACCATAAAAAATATATCATCCGCTTAGTCAAGAGGAACCCGCAATTGCCCGTAGACTGCCGTGTCGAGCTTACAAGTTCCAACGACACAGATGATGGTTATTTTCATATAGTTCGGGAAAATCCCAATCGATACACAATCCACCCTCGAACACAGCACTGTTAAGCTCAGAGGCTTGGTGGTAGAGAGCAAGACATTCACCACATCCTTTGTAGGTCGCTACAAGTATTAAGCTCCCAATAGAAACTAACCTGTCTTTCGAAAACCAACAAAAACATTTTTTTTTTTCAAAGCTAATTCTAGTTCAAAATTTCATTGTTTTTTTCTGTTTTGTTAAATTTTTTCTTCAAATATTTCGGAAACTACCGTAGTTAAGAAAATAAACTTTAGCGCCCCCAAAGGTGGTACTTAGGGTTATAAGAAGAATATTTAAAATATAATTTTAAAATCCTAATTTTAGAAAATTTTCAAATGAAAATTCGCCAATACATTTTGGACTCGATTTTTTTTTAGTATACCTTTGATATATCTCAAGATATATTGATTTTTTTAGAAAGGTATTTATTGTTTTATAAAAAATATGTATGTATGAATTTTGTACACATTTTTTTATTTAATTTTTTTAACTATCTAGTCGAGATCAATTAGTTAAAAACCAAATTTCTCTCTGATAGAGAAATGTAAAAACAAAAAAAAAATTTTAATTGTGATTTTAAATTTGGACAATTTTTTTTTTTTTAATTTTTTTAACGTTCTAGGCCAGATCAATTATTTAAACAAAACAATTTTTTTTGTATCTGTGTATATTTTAACATCATTGAAACATTTCAGGATATCTTGAGTTATATTGGAGCTACAATACAAAAAAAATGTTTGAGATAAAAATTTAATCGCGAACTTTAATTTTTTCGATTTTGAAAAAAGGAAAATTTTTTAAAATAAGATATTACAATATATTAAATTCAAATTATGTAGGTATGTATCTATAGACCGACTTGAAAAACTCCAGTTGTATGGGAGGTGCCACGCCCCCTATATGTATCAAAATATTTTTTAGCCCATGACCACCCCTGGAAGATATCCAGTGCATGTTTAAAATTTCATTACGATCGGTTTATACTCGTACGTTTAGGACGCAAGTCGGTCTATAGATACATACATAATTTGAATTTTATATATATAGATTTAGATTAGTTTCCGAAATATTGAAAAAATAAAGTCAACAAAACAGGAAAAACAGTGAAACTTTGAATTTGCATAACTACAAATTTTAATGAAATCGGAAGGGATCGATCGCAACAATCTGAATAAAATGAAATAAATTAATTTCCTCTCTCTCTACATAGATTCTTAACCACACAGAGGTTGCCGTGAAAATGTGTGATTGTGAATTCTTTACTAGTAGTTTGAAAGCCGGAAAAATTGGCAAGAGCTGAGGTTATGATTCAAAAAAAAGAATTACAATAAAACCTTCTCTTACATTTCATTTACCTAAGAATGCAGAATTGCTGCATTCATTCCATTTCACCTTCCCTGCTGCGCTGACGATCTCTACCATTCCTTTTGCGGTATTATTCATGCTTACCTTGACTTGTTTGCGCTAAATTACCTCAAGGTTTGTTGCAGTGAATCCAGGGACTAAGAAAACTTTCACTTTTGCTTGACATGTCACGTTTTCGCAGATGCCTCGCCAAATCACTTGCAGGTTGGTGCTACTTTTGGGTCCCTTTTTTTGTTGGCATTATTTACAATTTGTGTGGAACGTGCAAAGCCAAACTAAAATTGCACTACAAACAACGAAGGTGGTGGTATGATGGTTTGGTTTTGTATTTTACCGGGCGCAACTGAATCTGCCTTTTGTTTACCGCCTGTGGTAAATATGCATGTCAACTGCAGATGCACAGACTCATGATCGCATGTCGCAAGTTCATTTATTCAGTATACAAATTAGATATTTTGATAGCGGTTTATTTTCCTTTTCATGCGGTTGCCTTTAGTTAGAAATAATGACAATAGCGGTCTCATACGATTTGTTATGACAAAAGGGATTTTTTATTTTCATATTTTATTGGCATGCTGAAAATACTTACTAAAGGTATGTGATTTGTGCGCCAAATAGCAGAGAGTTTAATAACCTCTTCGGGTATAATGTCCACATATGTGGGCAAAAGTTTTCCTTGTAAAATAACTGTCAATATTTCATTATTTTTCTCAAACAATATAACAATTTATTGGATACATATTCGCTCGCTTTTCTTCTTCTGTCGCGTTCATTTCATACGATATTTTCAAATGGACTGAAATATGCAAGATTGGATCATATTTTGTCACAAGTGAGTCAATATTTTTTTTGTGTACACATAAACACTTTTACTTTTTTTAATATATATTTATTTATTTTTAATAGAAAACCATTAAAATAGCCTTTTCTTTTTATTACATAAGAATATTTTGTTTTATTTTGCAATTATATTAAAAATTAAAAATTTCGAAAAACTGTTTTTTAGTATAAAAAAAAATGACAAAAAAAATTTTGTTTGAAATAAACTCTTCAGACACCAGTTATTAAAAATAAGTCATAAACAATTAGTTTTTCGAGCGTATTCTCGGTGCGGGATTAAAGAGGTTAAATTTGCAATGTGGAGACATTGACCCCCTAGACAGTATTCGGGTGTCGACCAATGTAACTGGTGGCTCAAAGATGACTTCAAATAGACATTTTTCCTTTGGACGCAGGCGACCTCGTATAACGGCAAAACGAGCTGCCTGTAGGCCACTGTGTCCGAAGTTAGTTTCCTTCTACAATTTTAAAGTCTATACAAAATCTCTCTCTCTCTCTCTATGGCGCGATATACAACAGGTATATCATCATAAACCTCCTAAGAGATTTTTGCGCCAAGCTTCTCTTCCAATTCGTGGTGTGCCGATTTGAATTTTCCCTACAAATTGGTGGGACCTACAGTTTTTTGCCGACTCCGAACGGCATCTACAAAGGAGACGAATTTTTGCTGAGAAGCCTGTCATGGCAGAAATACACTCGGAGAGTTTGCCAAACCACTGGCGAGGGGCGACCCCGTATTTGAAAAACTTTTTTCAAATCACTTTTGATGTTACCTGTACCAGGGCTCGAACCATGGACCTTCGGTGTGGTAGGCCGCCAACACTACCTTCACACCACGGCGGCCGCTACCTTCACTTTGAGGAAAACCATCAACTTAGTCAGCATTGAAATCGACATATTCAAGCCTCACATTAGTGTTGTGCTGTTTGTGGCGTACGCTGACGATACAAATACTGACGTCGCATCCCTTCCGTTCCGTCAGGAGGGAAAGAACGTTAGAAAAACCTGGTAGATGGCCACATGAATGTGGGCCTAGATTAAATCCGAATAAGGCTTGATTTGCTAAGTGCCGTATGAATTGTGGTCTTAAGCCAAACATAGTAGTACGGATGTACGAGCAGGTGATATGACCTGTGTTAATCTGTTATTCTGGCAAAAATGTGTTGCAAAGCTGAAAGAGTACCACTACTTGTGCAATATAAAAGCCATCTTACGAAATTATGTATATCGGAAAATGGACAATGAAATTTTTTTGCAGATTCAGAGCTAATACTCACAAAGTTAGGGCAGACTGCACAGACCATTGGAAAAAAGGCGAGTATGCGCAAAGACGTCCATTCCGCATTATGATCACTGCAAAGATACATATAACCTCCAGAGAGACCGTTGCGAGTACATTTTTGAAAAATCCTAGAAAGCTGTTTCAAAAAGAAATTCCAAATATCCTTGTCCACATCCACAACTCTGGCTGTGTTGCCAGATACGCACATCGGTGGACGTTACTTTCGATTTCAACTGAACTCATTCGGGAAAAACATGTGATAAATTTTGCCTAGGCCTGTCAAAAAATTCATACCCAGGCTCTAGATAGTTTGCTAATAATTTTTAAGACACGGCCTCGGTAGCAGCCAATTGAAAAAAAAAAGAATTTGATTCATAATTCATTATCATGTTAGACTGGTCAAACACTTTTTTTTATTTATTCTGCTTTGTTGAATTTCCGACAGGGTGGAAACTTGATGTATATTGGAACGATTTTCCGTCATCCCTTGTCAAATTTGGTTTACTAACAAACTAGTTTCGGCTTTCCTCCATTCTCAGTGTTTGGTTTCGTTCTCAAACGAAGGGATGACGGAAAATCGTTCCAATATACATATATCAACTTTGTGTAACAGTTGCGCTAAACGACCGGCTGGTACAACTATGTGAAAACTGCGCGTTTCCTGGCACTTCCGTTAGAAGAGCCTGATGGCAATTTAGAGTGATCGAGCCCATTGGGCAGGACTTGTTAACAACAACAACAGTGCTTGTTAACAACAACAACAACCGGCTGTATTTTTTTGGTTTTCTTTTTAGGTTGGGCCGAACCGATGTTAATTTAAAACTTAGTTCTTGCAAGGCAAACAGTAGGCTCGTCCTTATCGCAAACTGAAATTAAATCTTTCGAATTTTCCTATGCAGGGCAATTGGTTTTGAAGAAAGTTTTTTGAGGTTTCATCAAAAAATATTTAGGTATGTTACTGTCTAATAATATATGAAAAAAAATTCTGCAAAATGAAATAAAAATTATTTTAACTGGGTCTTCATTCGAATTTATTTGAAAATAAGTATGTAACTTTTACAATATCTAACAGATTGTACGACTGTTTTGAGTATATAAAATTTAGAAGTGTGTGTAGGGTTATATACTTAACTTATACTTAATTTTTAAAATTGTTTTTGGTTCACTGCTCTAAAATGTTAAATATCAAAATGAAAAATTTCTATTCAATTTTTACTCTTTTAAAATACAGACATAATGTCTATTAAAATAAATACATATTCAATAATTTATTAATTTGATATAGTGTGCAAATACTAAATTCTTCACCATGCCACGACCGAAAGAAAAAGAGGATATTGTTAGAATCAATGAAAATAAATATTTGCTGATTGCAAAAAGGAATTGTTAAATAAATTTTTTTTTTGGAATATCTTTTTTTCTAATCCAAAAGAAGAGATTAACTAATAAATAGCAGGTAAATCATCATAAACCTCCTGAAAATTGTTTGCGCCGAGTTCTCATACAATTTGGGGTGTGCCGATTTGATTTTTTTTTTAAAATTGGCGGGACCTACAGTTTACACCGTTTTGAAAAAACTTTCAAACCACTTTGGATGTTACCTGCCCCAGGACACGAACCTTGGACACCACGGCGATAATGAAATTAGTTCGTGTCTAATCACAATATTGAAAATGTAATAATTATAGATGATGTAGAATATAATTTATTTTAGTTGAATTATGTAATTTTGATCTAGTGCGAAGAAAGAAAGAATGGAATTTTTCTGTAATTCAAAGGGAAACACTTTTAAAAGAGTACCTTATGCTTTAACGCCTTTTTTATTCCATTACAAGTTCTGTTTATATCTTTTCTACATTGATTTTTGCGTTTTTGACAATTTTCCAAAATTAAAACTTACCAATTCTTATACGGGGATGGCCTAATCGATCAAAATTTTATTCGACCCAGTCTAATGTGCATACATACGTACAAACATGCCAAACTTGATATTCCGTTGGTTGAAGTTACTTACGTTGTTGTTGGTATTTTTAGCGACAAAATTACTTACCTGCAAGCTTAACTGCTATGAGCCATCATTCCTGAATTTCTCAGTAAATGATGATGGATCAATTCGACATTGGGTCATGCAAGGCTGTCTGATGACCGTGCTGCAGTTTAGCATGCCGGCATTAATGAAAAATTGCTTGCGTAAAGTGTACAATGATTATAATAAATTATTAAAATAAAAACATTTAGTAATGGCGAAAGTAAAAGCCAAGATCCTTTGCGCCAAGCATATCGAGGCAAGGCCGCCAAACGCATGAATTTCAATTTAGATGAGCGATGTTTTTCATTTCTCTGCAATTGTTATTACAAAATAATTTGAATCGTCATTATTATTATTATTGTTGTGCATGAGCTTTGTGCATAACTGTTTTGCAAAAACAAATAAAAAATTGTTAAATGCGGAATATCCATCACTGTCTTAGTTTGAATGCGACACCGCATGTGCTTTTCATTTAAACTTTTACCAATTGATTACTAAGTCTTTGGCTGGTTTTGGCCACTTCATTCAATGAATCAAAACTTTCCCGCTAACGACTTTATACCAGTCTGGCAACAACGTTCATATTAGCGGTTACGACAGTGCCCAAGCAACTTTTGAAGACATTTTGTATTCTGAACTAGAAAACCCGGCAACGCTTCGCTGCATCTCAGAACTTATAATAGACTAAGTTCGATTTTACTCATTATATCTCCGAAGCCAGTAGGGGTATGGAAATTAATCACATCGTTTATTGCAGCACTCAATAGCGGCATTGGTTTGATACCCACATTGTACTACAATAGTTTGGGTCACCCTGGTCCACATGTTGCTCGATAACTCTAAAGCTCGTCAAGATATCGAAAAAAGAGTACCTTAAATTTTAAGGCAGATGTCTAGTAATGCAACAGTGAAAGTTGAATGCAATTCTATTCAATACTTTTTGAGTGATACGCTCGCAAACATACATACAAACAGACAATAATTCTGAAACTGTTGTGTTGGATCCTATTGGCTTAATAACGATCCTTCCTACCAACTTTTGTTGAAAAGCTACAATGTTCAAACATCGACCTGTTTTAATTTTATTAGTCGTAGAGATGTAAAACTTTTAGGGACAATATTGTTGCCACAAATAGAGGCTGTGAAGTCTCCATAGCAGGTCGCGTACCTCTCCAGCCGCAGTAGGGGCTTTTACCAGTTTAACTAACTGTAGATATCTAATATTTGCGGCATTGTGGCCAGAAGAGATGGTTAGAATTCTCGGTAACAATAATTGCAGGTTACAGTATTACCGGTTATAGTTGGAATAGGACCATAAGTGTGTTTTGCGTTGGTAAAATTGCTGCAAGCTGCAGTGGTAATTTTTGCACACCTTGAACGGCGAGCTCGCCCTCTTGTGTGTATTTTTTGGTTGTTTTCTTTAAATGCTGTGAACATCTCGCCTTATGCTGTCTTTTGATGCACGTTTACAATTATAAATCAATTTTCCCCAGTTTTATAATATGCAATATTTTTAATTTATTTTTAGTATTTTCGTGAGCAGCAAGTGCTGGCCAATTTATACATCAAATTGAGGCATGCCGAAATTTATTGACGTTTCAGTGAAAGTTTAATTTATCCAAAATATTTATGAGCTTTTTAAAATGGCAGAAATATTTTACTAGTTGAGTATTAAAGTTCTTTCAGAAAGTGTATAAAATTCGAGCGTCTCTCGCGCGAACTCTGTCATCGCGTGATAAACGTTAACAGTTAGAAACATTGCTGTAAGGCACCTCAAATAGAGCGTTCCGTACTCTTCCGTTTACTTTGAAGCATTCGTTAGCTAAGTAAGCTAGCAGTTTATTGTGAGTAATGTACATTTATTAGATATGTAGCTTTTAGATCGATAAAATCGTTTGGCGATTAAGCGCGACTATAAGAATCGATTATTGCAATTTCACAATTTTGCTGCGAAACATACAATAAAATGAAGAGTGAAAATTGTGTGTAGTTTAAAAAAAAGACAAGTAAGGAAGTCTAAGTTCGGCAGGAACCGAACATTATATACCTAGTAGTGATCTATTATGGCATCCCAATTTACGCAAGTCTATTTCAATACTTTCAGTTCGTAATTCCGTTCAAATAGACAGACGGACAGACAGATAGACGTTTCGAGAGACGGCAATGGCTACATCGACTCAGCTCATCCTCCTGATCATTTCAGTATACTTTTTGATGGGACTATCTCTATTTCTTCTTCTCATACGTACAAACATTTCATCTTCGCTTTTGCAGTGGGCTATTAATTACGTGCCCGAATATTTTGCTTGTGTGTTTTCCGATTTGGCTAATTTTTGGCAAGAGTGTATTAAACTCTACTACTGAGAAGCAGCTGACCAATTTTTATTGATATATCAAGATTGATTATAAGCGATTGCCTTTGGAAATAGCAGACATTTTATGCTGAAAAGTGGGCGGCGCCACGCCTAATTCTTCAAAATTTGCATACTTTTTTGCTGCCGAGTTTTTCTTAAACAGCATAATAGTGTGCAAAATCTGATTGATATAATTTGCTTAGTTGTAGAAATATCGCTTTTTAAATTTTACAAAAAAATTTATCAGAACTATGTTAAAAAACTGGGCGGGGCCATAAACCGATTTCGCCCATTTTTACAGGAAACAGTTACCTTTATATATTGAACATTATCACCAAATTTCGTTCCGACAAATCAATTTTTGGTGGAGTTATGGCATAAATAGTTTTGTGGAATAATCCACTATAAAAGGGGCGGGTCCACGCCCATTTTCGCAAATTTTTACTTTTTGGATTTCTTAGCTTACGGAAACTTTAAAAGTGAAATATAAATGATGTAAAGCTATTTTACCCAAAGTTATTGCCTATTTAATATATCTACGATCCTCTGCAAAATCTTTCATATAAAAGTGGGCGTGGACCTTCATCGATTTCGCCCTTTTTTTCCTCGAACATTCCCTGCACACCTGGAAACGTGCATGCTGAATTTCGTTTCGATATCTTGAACGGTGTTTGATTTATGATTAATAACATTTCTAAATGTGACTTAATCAAGCTTGGGCGGTGCCACACGCATTATCAAAAATTTCTTGAAAAGTGTATTTTATGCTTCAATCTTAATGTATACACCAAATTTTATTCTTATAGGTGTATTATGTACTGAATAATCACTTTTTTTGTGTTTTCGAAAATATTTTATATATAAAAAGTGGGCGTGGCTATCTTCCGATTTCTAGGTACAAAAAAGGAAAATTTTAAGCATCTAGGGCCTGGTTCTGCGCGGAACCGCTGATTTTTTACCTGTAGGATTAAGTTACCGTCAAAAATGCAGTTCACGTGAACGCGATTCTGCTCTACATGGAAGCGATGCGAAAAAAAAAATAAAATTTGCAATAATTTGAACGAAATTTCTAGGCAAATTTTTTTTTCACTGCACACAATTTTTGAATTTAAAAAATTATGGTCTCCTACGCTTTTGGAGAACTAGTACCCAGCTTAAACTTGAGGTGAAATTTAAAAGCATTCATCGACTTAGGCAAATTATACAAGTTGTTTTGAGAAAAATTTAAACTTTTCCATTTACAATATGTTTTTTTACAACATTTGTTTTATATCTCAAACCTCACTGAATAAGAAATCCAATTATTCGATTGACTTATTCGAGTTCTAGACCGGTTTTGTTATCTTCGTGAAATGGCTATTTTTACAATATTTTATATGAATGTTATTATTAAAGTTCTTGATAATTGACTAAAGCATTAGTCGATTCTATTATTTTATTTATTAAAAATGTATTTTCCTGTGGTTAATATAACTAACACTGCCAAAAGATGTTCTATTCCCATTGAACTATTCCAGAAATTACCGAAGGTATTTTGGGGAATGTTGTAATGTTCATCTGAACCACTTTTAGAATTTTGTCTGTCTGTTTAAATTCAACGATCTCAGAAACTAAAAAATGAATTTCTATGAGACTTTCACTGCTGTACAACTTGTAACTTTGGACGTGTGCAAGACTTTGTTTTATCAAAATGGCACAATAAACCAAAAATATATACATATTTAAAGTGAGGTGCCTAGAGGAAAAATTTCTTTGCTCGCAAGTTTTAGTGAGTGATATTCCAATAGCAGAAACTTATAATTCCCTCGCCCAATGAAATGTCTAAATACGCGCTTTTCCTGAAAATATTTTGTATCGCCTAATACTATTCAGTAAAAGATTTATAAAAATTTAAAAAATGTATGCTCGCCCAACAAAGCTATTCTCATACTAAAACAAAGCGATTATACCAGGTCGATCTTTTCTGAATCGATAAACTCAGTTTCAGTTCGATTCGAAAGTCGATTATTTCGTGTTTTTTCTCACATCTCTAGTGTAAAACGAAAAGAAAATATCTGTATCATGGTTTGTTGCATATTCGATAGCAGCTACTTCAGTATCGTTCAAGGCAGTTGATATTGCTTTTTGTTGACTGTCATTGGTATTGCGACTACGTATGCAAGCCAGGGCAACGGAAAATGCATCGATTTTCATTGCTTGCATTAGAATTTTATTTGTGTTTAGTATGACAAGAAAAGAAGCAGAGCGCTGGTCATGTTATAGAACGATGCGCCTCTCCACGTGTCGCTCGCCTGGGCTTAGTTTGCCATCAAAGTTCTGACGTAAATGAGGTACATACCATAAGTAGGGGTGATATGCTTCTGATTGTGCTGCATCGATGCACGAGCCCCCTTATACTAACTTTAGACACTCTTTTAGGCGTAATTCCACCGTAACTCGCGCTATATCCGAACTTCAACTTTCTCGCATGAATACTTCCAAAAATATGTAGTACAAAAAAAATTATCGGTTTAGCGATGCCACGCCTCCTCAATATATTGAAATAAAAAGCATCTGAGTTTTTCTGGAACGATTTTCTTCAAACGTTCGAAAGAAGGAGGACACTGATGATGGCACAACACCGAAACCGGTTTGTCTCCAAACCAAAATTGACAAGGGATGACGGAAAATCGTTCCAGAATAACTCATATTTTTACCCTGTCGGAAACAACAACAATAAAAAGGAAGATACAAATTATCCTCCCTTTTTAATTTGAAGAACCTTTTAAGTCGGTGCTAAGTTAAGTCGAAATCGGTTCAGTAGTTTCAGAGTCCATTGCGGTCAAGGTTTGTTACCCAAGAAATATATATAATAGATGAAACATATCTACTTAATTATGCACCATCACAAGAGCTACACAAAATTAGTTACTTCCTAGGCAAGCGGAAAAGTTATAGGTGAGTTTCGAATCTTGGAATAACATACACTTAGGCACACTTTAATTTCTTCGTTACCCAATTAAAGTTTTGTTTCACACTGATCCCTATCTGAACTTAAATCCATATGTACTCCCCAAGCTAACAACAAACTAACCTTTCCACCTTACTAAACTCGTAGCGCCGGCGCACAACACGATTAAGTCTATTGTGTTTTTGAACTCCGCAAATAGTTTCACCCACAACAACACATAAACCGCTGTATTGGGGCATGCAACTGCTTGGTAAAAATATTTATCAATACAGAAGCTACAAAGCATGAACTTGTTTACACAAAATTTGCTAGATGCTCTTTGCTTGTTGCTTCTGCTTTATTGAATATTTTGTTGCAATGATTGCTTTTTGTTTCTTAGTACACATTTTCTTCGCCTTGGTTGGCTCTGTTATCAGACACAGTTTTGCTTTGAACTCGACTTGTAACCACTATTTACTATGAGACTATGTCTGAGACTAATTTGCAAAAACGCCTTATCTCATTTGAAATTCAATTTACTTTAAAGTAGGGACTGTTTGAAAAACACATTTTTTGCGTGCTCTGAAGGTAGTGCTGCCGGTGTGAAGGTAGTGTTGCCGGCCTACCACACCGAAGGTCCATGGTTCGAGCACTGGTACAGGTAACATCAAAAGTGATTTGAAAAAAGT
Organism: Merzomyia westermanni; assembly: GCA_949987695.1. NCBI lineage: Eukaryota > Metazoa > Arthropoda > Insecta > Diptera > Tephritidae > Merzomyia > Merzomyia westermanni. Next base: position 197,047,017 of record OX465288.1, read on the forward strand.
TTTTCAAATACGGGGTCGCCCCTCGCCAGTGGTTTGGCAAACTCTCCGAGTGTATTTCTGCCATGACAGGCTTCTCAGCAAAAATTCGTCTCCTTTGTAGATGCCGTTCGGAGTCGGCAAAAAACTGTAGGTCCCACCAATTTGTAGGGAAAATTCAAATCGGCACACCACAAATTGGAAGAGAAGCTTGGCGCAAAAATCTCTTAGGAGGTTTATGATGATATACCTGTTGTATATCGCGCCATAGAGATAGAAACAAATTCTCAGATAGGGCGTTTTTTAATCATTTGCTGAAATTGCCTTAAAAAAAAAAATTCGATATAGGGTGATCGTGCATTCAGCTGTCGATGCATAACTGTAGGACGAAACAAAACGCTTCTTAGAAGTCGGCCGGATGCATATACAAGAAACAGAAAGATGTGTACAATTGTTAACATCTGTTATGGCTGTTACAGCAGAATGTCGTAAAAAACAACCACGAATGGAGAGCAAAAAAGATTTTATAAAATAATAACATAACATTACTTTTATTTTGAAAAATACCTTAAAATGGTCAATTCGAAGCAAATAAATAATTTTTTAAATAAATTGCATTAAAATTATAAAAATTGTGTTTTTTTGCTTATTACTTGAAAATATGGGGTTTTTTTGAAAATTTTTTTCTACTAAAACGAATTCGAAAAAAGACAAACTGTCCGAATGAAAGTTGTTGGAAATGTTTTGAGCTTATTTTAGCTGTAAAGAAAAAAAAATTTCCATAAGAAATTTGTTAAAAATCTTAATATTGTAGTTAAAAGTTCATTTCAGGCTAATTTCTCATAATTTAAGCCTGATATCTCTACCAAAATTCAAAAACACTATAGATATTAATAAAGTTTCTTAAATGTACGTAAAATACCTTTAAAGTAAGCCAAATATGATATTTTTCCTATAATTCTATCAGAAGCTATGAAGATTTTTTGGCCAAACGCTATATTCATATGGCAAAATATCTATTTTGCAAAAGTGGGGTACTCGAAATCGGACTTAGAGCTTTGGTGTCTTCAGCAATTTTTCTTAGAATAATCTGTAGATTACTTTTTGCTATACTCCTGGAAAAAAAATTTGATCCGCTCTAATATATATATATAATATATATAAATTTTCGCTTAGGTAAAACTTTTTTAATTATGGTGATTGTTGTTGGAGCAAATCTCAAATTTTTTTTTTTTTTTTTTTATGTTTGTTTGTTAATTGATATTAGAGGAAAAATTACAACGTTATGCACAGCGATGGTATGGGATGACATGTTTCGAAGTGCCCAACTTCTCATCAGACCCCTTCTCGGACACTGAGATATGAACCCAAGTGTCTGCACCAAAGCCGCTGTTAGAGTACTCTAACAACTAAGCTATGATGCCCTGTAGCGTCACGATGCATTTTTCCTCTAATGTGCCATTTGCTTATTCCTTTTATACATTCTTTGGTACATATATTTTATATGTCAACTCAAGGAAAGTGGAAACTTTTTTAATTCCTGGATTAGCGTTTATTTCTGCCATTACAAGCTACTAAACAAAAATTCATCTACCTAAGTACGAAAGAGGTAGGACTCACAAATTTCTACGAAGCAAGCAAAAATCATACAACACAGAAAGGGAAAGAGCTCGACGCGTTGTCGTTGGATAAACTTTCAATACAAAATTTGGAGAAGCTTTTGGTTTCCTTTGTAACTTTGACGTTCGTGTATCATTTCTCAATTTTGAAGCGATGCTTTTGCCACCTTCAACTCTTTGACCCTCCGTCCTCCTATGGGTACGCGACTGTAACGGTCTTAGTACTTTTGAAGCTAAGTCGCATCAAATTATCCGTATTAGAGTAACAAAAGTAGCATCTAAATTATTCAAATTTTAATTATTATATTATAATTTGTTTTTTACTGGAGGCGACAACTAATGTTTGCTGGTAGATAAAACACAATATCAAGGCTGAAGCCCATGTACACACTTCTTATTATTACTGAAGATTTCTCCAACCTGAAGTAAAGTTAAACAGCTATTGAAAACAAGCCTCAATTGCTTACTTGGCTAATAGGTGTGACATGCTACAAGCTAATCCAGAATTAAATTTCTTGTACAGGGTGTTTTTTCTACAGGTTTGTTTTTCGAATAGAGATAAAACTGGCATTTTGTGGTCAAATCTGGCAACTCTAATGTCATTTATGTTCAGTTTGGTTTGCCATTTCATCATGAACAGGTTGACAAAAGAATAACGCTTGCAAATCGTGCAAATTTATTTCGAAAATAATGGTTCAGTTCGCGAAGTTTACCGTGAGCTCCGTCCATTTTATGGTCGACATAATCGTCCATCAGAGCAATTAATTCGGTTAACCATGGATCGTTTTCGCACTACGTTTACTCTATGTGATAATACGCATCCGCAGAGACGTCGAACAGTGCGCACCGAAGAAACAATTGCCGCTGTAGGGCAAAGTGTTGAAGAGGACCCGAATGAATCGATTCGCCACCGTGCACAGCAATTGGAGCTTTGTCCATCAACTTTATGGAAGATTTTGCGCAAAGATCTTGGCTTGCGACCTTACAAGATCCAGCTTGTGCAAGAATTAAAGCCGCGAGACCATGCAATGCGTCGTGATTTTGGTGTATGGGCCGAAAATGAGATTGATTTCGATGCTGATTTTCATCGCAAAATTTTGTTCAGTGATGAGGCTCATTTTTGGTTGAATGGCTACGTCAACAAGCAAAATTGCCGCATTTGGAGTGAAGAGAATCCACATGAGACCCTTCAAACGCCATTACATCCACAAAAACTGACTGTTTGGTGTGCTCTATGGGCTGGTGGAGTCATTGGGCCATACTTCTTCCGCAATAATGCTGGAGAGGCAGCTACCGTTAATGGAGACCGGTATAGAGCCATGATAACCGACTATTTTGTTCCCGAATTGGACGGCATGAATGTGGATGAGTTGTGGTTCCAACAAGACGGCGCTACATGCCACACAGCGCACGTCACAATCGATTTATTGAAAGAAACATTCGATGAGCGCATAATTTCGCGGAATGGACCTGTCAATTGGCCACCAAGGTCGTGTGATTTGACACCATTGGATTATTTTCTTTGGGGATATGTGAAGTCGCTCGTCTACACCAACAAACCAGAAACGTTAGGGGAATTGGAAGCCAACATTCGTGGCGTTATTGCCGACATACGGCCCCATATGCTCGAAAAAGTGGTTGAAAATTGGACCTGTAGAATTGGCTTTATTTGAGCCAGCCGCGGCGGCCACATGCCCGAAATCATATTTAAACATTAATGGCATAAAATTATCCTTCCAATAAAGCCAAATTGATGGACCTTAAAACGATTTTCTTGTGTTTTATTTCAATTCGAAGTTCTATACCCCTAAAAAAACACCCTTTATTAGATATGTGTTTTTTTTAACGCATATGCTTGTAGGAAATGCTTAGCGCACAACTTTTTCCCTTACTATGAAATAGTGGCGAATAAAATTAGTACTTCCAAGTTTTATGATGTAGTCTTCGGCGGGTTGCAATAAAGCCATATGACCTTATTTCTCAACATGTTGACTCGCAATATTATCAGCCCAATTCTAAATATTCCCATGGGAGTTCATCTCCCAAAAATTTGTGTCTCCCAAAAACGAGTTCACCGAATCACGAACTCCATGGGAGAAGACTTTTCCCAAAAATTTTGGGAAAACGAATTCGAAGCACGAATCAGCTATTTCGAACAAATTTGACATTTCTCGTAAGTATAAAAATGTGAAGAAATGTGCGGACAACTTTTGTTTACATACATTATTAAAAGCTAACTATTTAGTAAAAATAATGCAATTAATTGTAAATTAAATTATGTTTTAAATACAGTTAGGTGTTTGCTAGCTTGTCAAGATCGTTTGACTGGCGAAGGTGTTAGTGGTAGTGGCGTTCCAACTCAACACAGGCCCGTCAACGCAACTATTACACAATGGTGGTGTCGGCGGTCATAGCGGCGAATGTAATCGTCTTCCCTGATAGAGAGGTCGGTGGAGGTGATACAGATTTTTTTTTTAACCTGATCCCGTCTAGGGTTCATATATAGCGCAAGAGTACTATGATGAGTACTACCTTGCGGTACGTGCCCGACTATAGCGGGAGCGATTTGGTATTACAAGTGCAACCTTCCAGGTCATGCCACCCGTCCTTACGTAAAGAAGGAGAAGATAGCTAATGGGAGGCATCATACCCGTAGATCAACCATCAAATTGCACGGAATTACCTTCATGCATTTTAGTCGCCTCTTATGACCAGTATCGCTTCTTATGACCAGTATGCCACGAGCACCGTCCTATGGTTTGGAGGATGTTGATTCAAACCATATTTTATCGTTATGGCATGCAAGGCAGATGTTGAGCTGTGTGACTTCCGGAAACCATGTCGGTGTTCGGCCAAGGGTATTTATTTCCTTTAGGAGACAACTGCTAAAAGACGTCTAAAAATATCAGGAGAGGTATCAAAAGACGAGTTTTGACCTCCGTAACAATAATCCGAAAACGAATTTTGCTTTTTTATTTTTGTCAAGAGATGCTTGTAATTAAAGTTGAAAATTTTCTTCCATTTTCATGTGGTTGTTGTACAGAGATATAGGGTATACCGAAAAGTGGAGAAGTGTGTTCTTCGCAGAAACCCTGTGGAGCACGTACCCGGTGTTGGACCTGCTGTGGGTTATTTTTTTGAAGCGCGGTCGAAGGCCGGCTACGCGGGAAAGTGTTCGGCACATAAATACATTGAATTACGCCTTCTATTTGGGATCGAACCCGGGGTCTTCTTATGATTTTTTGCCAATAACTTTTCACTGAAACAAAAACCCGAAAATCCGCTTCCGGATTATTATTACCGTGATCAAAACGCGTCTTTTGATACCTTTCCCGATAATTTCGGACGTGTTTTAGCAGTTGTATTCTTAAGGAAACAATTACCGTTGCTTCCACTTGGTCAACTGGTCCGTCGGATTTCCGTATTGAGATCTTTAACTCAGGGGTCTGCGGGATTGAGAAGTCTCACTTGGTCACGTTATCTTGCCAGTGCCGCTGCTTCCGCAAGGAAATTCGGTCGAAATTCCGGTATTCTTCCGGCGGGAATAAAGAGGCTGAATCTCTAACCTTGCGAAAGTACGGGGTCTGTGGATGGCGGGGTTGAGTCCTGAGCGTCCACGTCTGTGAAGCCATCTCTTACACTTTACACATTTGACAGAATGCGACCGTTTAATATATATTTTCTTCCAGCAGACGCATCAGATCCAATCTCTTGGTCCGGGGTTGGGTTCGATACCAGCCCGTAACAAGAAAAAATGAAGCAACCCCGCTGCAAGGGTTTGCTCCGCGCATGAAAATTTGAGGGTGAGACATGACGGATTAAACAAGGTTACAGTGAAATAACAGCCCTTGGCCGACTAAAAAAATCCGAGTCATGGCGGGGTGTGGGCCACTCTTACCAACCAACTAAAAAATATTTCTTCTCCAGAGGCAGATGCTGATTCTAGCGACAGATACACGTCTTTTGGTACCAATAGCGAAATTGTATAAAAATAGGTAGTTAAAGTAAAGAATTACACATTCCCTACTAAACTATAACTTACTACTGTCATTGATAAGCAAAAAATTTTGAAAATTTAATAAAAAAATATGCGTTCATGATTGGGGGAATGGAAAATGGGAAAAATCTCCCAAGAAATTTCTATTAAGAATCGCTATGTATATTTATTTCCACAATGAATGTGAAACAAAGCCATATGGCTTTATTGCACCCCGCCTAGTTTTCTCTGCATTTGGAAACTATTTTAGCGATTTTTAGCAATCTTTTTTATCATCCCTGAATAATAAACGAATTGTATATATGCGCATTGCTCTACTTTCTCAACAAATATCTGTTTGGCTGACAACTGCCTATGACCGTTTTTTAATAGCAAACGCATATACATCTGCATTGTAAAAAACAAATACTTTTAACAATTAACGGTAGATAATTAGGTAGTTAATATCGGCAGAAACGAACATGTCAAAAAAATAAAAATTAAGGTCGCTTCCTAGTCAAAATCGCGTAATAAAAAGATCCCAAGCAATTGATAGAATTATTTTCCTAATGACTATTACATTCACCCCAAACAACTCTTTTTAGGCTAGTTCTTCGAATATATAGTACATTTTGTGCTATCCCAACGCTTTAGTGTAGAGTTGCTTTGATTTTGAGTGGGGGGTTTTGCTTTAAGGTGCCAGATGTACATTCTATTAGTAGCCAAGCGACTTAAGACTTCGACTACCATGCAGAAGACGTATGCCATTGAAGATTTAGGAAATCAATGAAATGAATGAAACGTTAAAATTTGGTTTTGGAAATCTTTCTCCATTTTACTCTGCTTCAGCAGCATTGACTCTTAATTGGAGATCAACTCTCAATAGGACTATTTTCCCAGTTAATCAGGATTAAGGGTGTTTGTGTGTCAAAGCTTTAAGAGTATTTTCAACAATGCCTTTGCGTGTCCATAAACATTTTGGCAAATGCACGAACGTCACCAAATACAAGTAGAGAAATGAATGTTTTCTAAATTAATTTAATTCATGCAATCAATTCACAGAAGAAAGTGGGTGGAAAAAGTTTGCACATGGAAAGTGTTGCACGTCGGTAAAGATCCCAACAAATAACTAAACCGAAAGATAAAACAATTACAATAAAAGTTGAAAAAAACAGAATTTATTTCTGATGAATAATTAGGTGATCATTTTCAATTGCCAACAAGAAGCAAGCAGCAAGCAGCAACAAACAGTAGTCAATAACAACAAAAACAATAGCTTACAATTGCGCCCAATCAGCAACGATGCTTGCAATTTTTCACTCAAAAACGACGGTCGACAATGGAAAAGTAAGCACCTCATGCATTCAACACGCTCTAAATAGCTAGCGCATAAACGAAGAATAACGACTGAAGAAGTCTAGTTAGTCTGAAACTGAATATTGTATACCCAGATGTGTGTTTTCATCGACTCCTTTAAAAGAAGAGCCTAATTTTCCAAAATTTTTGAACGAAATTTTCTAGCTTTTATTATTGGTGCAACTGCTGGAACACTAGGCGAAAGATGAAAGCAGTGTTATGGGTGTAGCCAGGCCTTTGTCGAAATTAACCCGATAAGCACCGGTAGTAACAACTCTTGGCACTTGCATTTTGATTTGATCACGTAGAAAATACTCGATCGCATCTTCTTGCTCTATTTTATTTAAAGGTTTCAGTGTCCCCCAAGATAAAGGACTACCTTGTTGTTGTTGTTCTTGTATGTCACAAAAACACTTTGAGGAGGTTTTGGGGAGTGTTGTGGAAAGTAATATTTCTTTGCCAAATATGAACCATGTACGATCCGGCACTCCTTGCGGTACATGCTCGACTGTCGCGGGAGCAATTTGTTATGAGCAGTGCAACCTTCTCGGTCATGTGACCTATCTGACCTTGCCCTTTCCCTTTCCTCCTCCTGTTAACCGTATGTGAGAATTACATTATATTGGTATACTTCATACTTCAATTAAACATATTTGGTTATAATATTACAGTTTTAAAATAACCCTATATCCTTTTATGGCGCGAATATGTTATTTTAAAATTGGAAATACAGAAATCTGAGCAGTATACTGGCTGTTTTGCTTTTACGAAAATTTGTTTTTTTTATTTTAAATAAATATTAGAGAGAAGCGGAGGATCGTCATATTTTGTAAATGGATCCTGCTATCTTTGGTTGAGGTTTGTTCACTTAAATGTGAGAGGCTCCAGGCTCATCTATTCATTTAACTGTAACAAGTCGAAATCCGTGCATTGGAGATACTCAAGAAATGGAATCAATGAAATCCCAATCAGCAATTTTTAGAATTTTTGTCTGTCTGTCTATATGTTTGGACGCGCATCACTTAAAACCTGCCTATTGAAATTGAGTGGAACTTTCACCATTGCATTACTAGGCGTCCAACTTACTGTTTAAGATATCGATTATTTTGGTAACTCGACTAGTTTCTGGGTTATCGACGAATATGTGGACCAGGGTGATCCAAAATGTGTTAGCGCAATATGGGTATCAAACGAAAGGTACTAACGAGAGCTGCAATAAGCGATGCGATTAAGTTCTATATCTCAACAGGTTTCGGAGATATAGTGATTAAAATCGAACTCAGTCTATTTTAAGTTCTGAGACGCAGCGAATAGTGGCCGGGTTTTGAAGTTATCAATAAATGTATGACCGAGCTCCATTGAAGTTTCACTAGTTCACTTAAATTTCTTTAGCCAATAACTGTGGCTTACGGAAGTAAACACATATTTCAATGAGTTTATTGTACACTGTTTTAACAGCTGGGTATATAAATTGGGTAAAAAGCAAAAGCGAACCAATATGGGCGCAAAAGATTTGTTGGAAAAGCAAAACTGCTAAATGATGCTTGTGGCTCTGGCAGACTAGGCAATTGGGTCCAGCGGCGGTGGCAGCCGCAGCATAATAAGAGCTAGCAGCTATTATACTTAACACTAATTGTGCTAAGGTAAAGTGTATAAATTTGATTGCCGCACAAACGACGTAGATCAGTTGCATTTTGTTGAAAGTTTGAAGAGGCTGAAAACGAATTGAATTTAAAGAATTTCATTTAAAGTTTGAAAAAGTTAACTATATCACTGAAAATCACTTTAAGAGACGCAGCAAGGATATGCGGTAGAAAACAACAAGCTCCGCATCAAACGATAATCGGATTAATTCGCTGAGCTCAATTGTGCACATCCTGACACCTCAAGGCTAACACCAACAACAACAACTTCGTAATGGACAGACATTTAAAGCTTTTAGCCGCATTCATACTCATAGCGCTGTGCCAACAAGCTGAACTGCATGAGTTGCCCTCGAGTAGCAATAGCAGCAGCAACAACAACAACAAACACAACATTAACAGTCACAGTCATGGACGCAGCACATTGCTCGAGAATAGTTTCACACGCACACTCAAACATATATACGGCATATGCGGAGATCGTGATGATCTCTTTTGGTGTTTCAAAGTGCAAGCGACGCGCCTCTTGGGTAGAGCGCTTAAAGTGCAGAATATAAATATCGTAGAGGGTGTGGCAATTGTCAAAAAGGTGGATAATGAGACACGTACAGGACGCGCAAGCGTCCATGCCGATGTAAATCTTAGTCAACACGAACTTGAAAATCTATCAATGAAAAGTTTAGATGCGCTTTTGATGGAACGTTTTTTGCGTTTCATTGATAGCCGTCAGCTGCAAGTAAATTTGCCACGCCTACTCAACTTTGAACAACGCAATAAGCAAGATCTCGTCAGCACGCTAATGTCTTACTTTCAACAATTTACACTTGGTGATGTGGATGTGGCTGAGCACACTGGTGGTGGAGCAGAGGAGGGACGCAGAAAGAAGGGCGGTGATGATAAGAAATATTTGGGTGCATTCATAGCGGCGGTTATGCTAAAGGCGGCTATACTTAAAATGGCATATCATTCAATTGCAATTGTGGCGGGTAAAGCATTGATTGTGGGTAAAATTGCGCTAATCATTAGCGCTATAATTGGGTTGAAGAAGTTAGTGTCATCGGAGGGTGGTGAAAAGACCACTTATGAAATTGTTAAACATCCACAAGTGCAGCATAGTCAAACTTATTCGTCGAGTCATGGGGGCGAATACGAGGCAGGGCATGAAGGTAGCTCATATCATCGTAGTATCGATGATGAGATGATGATGCAGGATAAGGCATATAATGCTTGGGTGCCTTCGCGTGCGCAGTCATAAGTAAAGATGGCGTTGGAGTGCTGTTAGTGGCTTGGATAACTAATGATTATGTATGAATGTGTAAGAGAAAGTAGTTTTTTCTTTGTGTCGCAGTCATGCGTTAACTGATCAAAACCAAAGATGTTAATTAAACCAAAAATTTTGAGAGAGAAAAACGCTACTTAATTATAGAGAAATTTCGTATATATCAATTTAACATAGAAAGTGTTTTGTTTTATAGGTTAAACATAAATAGCATGGCACAATTAAAATATATTTACTTATTGTTATAAATATATTTTTATGTTTTGGTTGTATATTGAAATCTCAACAAGTTAATATATGTATCTAGTTTTTATTTATTTAAATATATAGCTAAGGCAACCATAGTTTTTAAGTTCAGCAGTCTAATAAACTAACATTTGTTTTTTGAAAACGTATTTTTAATTATTGAAAATCGAGTTACTATTCAAATGACGGCAGCTTTGAGAACGAACGTGTTAAAGTGTGCTATTTTGGTCATTTAAAAAACCCTCAAATATGGACCTTCCAGGGAAAATAGGACGTTAGGTCTACCAACATAAACGTACCAAATTGGAAGAACACCTAAGTCCCTGTAAACTCTGAGATACCACAACGTAAAATAAATAGATTTTCAGGATAACGTTTTGATGCCTTCCGCACTTCGTCGGATATCCCACAAGAACAACGAGAATCCCTTACGATTATCGATTCAGCTTCAATACGCATTATATCGCCTAGTATAATACCCTGAACTCCTACGTACTATAGTACAAAAGCAGTATTTTCTCGCTTTAGTTCCAATCTCTTAATCTCATCAACACAGAATAGCTCTTACTCTTAGCTTAGTTTTAGATTTTACTTAAACTCAAGTATTTTACTCGTTGAGTTCAGACATCGTGGTCTATTAGCAATTCCTAGGGAACACTTGACAGCTACCTGTTGCCAGAATGATTTCACCAATTACGCTGGGAGAACGTAATTCTCTCGACTTATAGGAATACCATTTGGCCGTCAAGTTTTCCACTCTTGCTGTTCTTTTATAATCTACTGGCAATATTGTCAGCATTTCTTCCTTCAATTTATCAACTCTTCCAAGAAACAGAAAAACACATGTCATATTGTTACTTCGGCAAAAAAAAAGTATCTCTCTTCCCCTCAGCCCTCAAACTTTCATTCTCTCTCCCTTTGACCTCCTTACCTGCTCCATCTTTTTCTTCACTCCGAGGCTTGTTCTCAATCTATTTTTCTCTTCGTATTTCTCTTCCTCTTCACATTTTGGTTGATATCTCGGAACCCTCGGTTTCCATATGGGACTAAAAACCACACCTTAAAACTATATACGGAGTAGTATCTTAAGTAGTATGTGTTTTATGTATATAAACTAGTACTGGAATGGTGTTAATGCAGAAGCGGACAATTGCCATCCCGTTGGACATGGCTTTTTTTTTGGGACAATTATACATATATCTTTACCACTGATCTCATTTTTGCTTTAAGCCTGCCGTTTATTAAATTATCCTTATTTTAACAACACTCAATTTCATAATTTCATTTTAAAACCATCTATGCTGAAAATGGGTGGCGTTTTTGGAAACTATTCTGATATAGGACGTTTGAGTGTAAATTTTAAACCAGATATGCTTAACGAAGACGTTGATTTTATTTCGTTTCGCCAGCTCACAAAAAAAGTTTATCTTAATAACTGCGTTTCATCAATTCACAAAACTAAATTATCAAAACGCAACCGTGAACGTTAAAAGAAAATAACTCAACGAAAAGCTGAAATGAGTTAAGATAGAAGAAGTATCTAAATAAATTTGGAATTTTATTTCATAAATATTTCACTATATATTGCTAAAAAAATATATTATTATTGATTATATTTAATTAAAGCTAAGCATGTTATTATCACTTAGCATTTATTTATAAATTACGAGAGGATATTCCTTAATCTTATATGGGAACCCGTTTAATTCACGATATTTCCGTGGTTACAAGGGATCTGCTTTTTTTTACAAAAAATTTTGTATATAACCTATTATTTTTCAGTATCAAGTTTACATATTTTACCATTAAGATCGTAGTTAAACCACAATCTAAATAAATCCATTATGTGTCTGTCTTCGCCTGTACTCATCACCCCCATTACCATATGATTCTTCGGCAATTTCTTGAATACCATAGCCCTGATTTAAATGATTATGTAATGCTGGGTGCAGTTCTGGTGGTTTGTGGTTATGTTCATTGTGTGGTTGTGGTGGTTCGGCAATAACCTGCTTACTGTAGTAGGTATGTGGCATACTTCGATGCCAGCCGGCACTGTGGTACTCATCTCCGCCATGTCCACCATGTACGCTGTGGCCGTGATCAGTTACAACAATATGGTCCGTGCTAGTGCTGCCACCAGTCGATTTTTTTTTTAGACTGCCCTAAAACGAACGTTTTCCGGTTAGGGTTGAATAACTTGTTAATGACTAAATACCTAGTTTTATTTAATATTGCTTGAGATAATAAAGATATTCATTAAGACAATAGAAATTGTGAACTATAACATGAAAGTTTCTATCAGATTACACGAAAGTCTTTTCAGATTGAAGAAAATCGCTTTCATATTTTGATGAGCAGATTGAACAGTATCTGTGTCTGCTTAAACTAAACACATTAAGATGATATACAATTTTCAGACCTGCTGTATCACTTAAGCCTTTCGCCGTTTATTGAGTGGGCAACGCTCAGGGTTTCCCGAATTGTTTTCGTATCATTCATCTCCCTTTCTTATTTCCTTACTTTCTTTACTCTTCGTTCATTGCGATCCTTTTCTTTCATTACCACTACTAATAAAAAATTGTTTTTGCAATTTTATTTCATTTCATTTAATTTAATTTAATTTAGTTTAATTTTATTTTATTTTATTTTATTTTATTTGATTTATTTTAATTTAATTTAATTTAATTTAATTTGACTTCATTTTATTTCATTTCATTCATTTCATTTGATTTAATTTGATTTTATTTAATTTCATTTCGTTTCATTTCATTTCGTTTCGTTTCATTTTATTTTGTTTCATTTTATTTTATTTAATTTAATTTTATATCATTTTATTTCATTTCATTTAATTTCAATGCTTTTTATTTTATTTTATTTTATCTTATTTTATTTTATTTTATTTTATTTTATTTTATTTTATTTTATTTTGGGTTGTTTTGTTTTATTTTATTTTATTTTATATTATTTGACTTAATTTAATTTAATTTAATTTAATTTAATTCAATTTAATTTAATTTTATTTTATTTTATTTTATTTCATTTAATTTTATTTTAACAAATATTAGATATTTTGTGAACTTTTTGGTTTGTAATTCAACGATTAATTATAGCTGGTTCTAGGTCAAATGCATTAAAACACGTTATTTTATTTTCTTCCCAATATATTTTAGCCTCCACCTGAGATTGGCATCAGGGGATTAATTAAGATGTGACACACCGCATCTGTTCAGTTCGGCATGGTGTTTTGTTTTATTTTATTTCATTTTATTTTACTTTATTTTATTTGTTTTTATTTTATTTTATTTTATTTTATTTCATTTAATTTTATTTTACCAAATATTAGATATTTTGTGAACTTTTTGGTTTGTAATTCAACGATTAATTATAGCTGGTTCTAGGTCAAATGCATTAAAACACGTTATTTTATTTTCTTCCCAATATATTTTAGCCTCCACCTGAGATTGTCATCGAAACGCGTAGGAGGAAAAGAAGAACTTTTGAGTTTTGTCTTGTGCGGATATTTTATTTCATTTAATTTTATTTTAACAAATTTCAGATTTTTTGCGGCCTTTTTGGTTGGTAATTCAACGATTTATTATAGCTGGCTCTAGGTCAAATGCATTAAAACACGTTATTTTATTTTCTTCCCAATATATTTCAGTCTCCACCTGAGATTGTCATCAGGGGAATTATTAAGATGTTGGACACAGCATCTGTTCAGTTCGGCATGGTGCTTTGTTTTATTTTATTTAATTTTATTTTAGTTTATTTTATTTACTTTATTTCATTTTATTTTACTTATTTTTTATTTTATTTAATTTCATTTAATTTCATTTTATTTTAATCTGTTTTATTATATTTTATTTTACTGTATTTTATTTTTTTTTAATCTATTTTATTATATTATATATTATTTTATTTTGTTTTATTTTATTATATTTTATTTTATTCGATTTTATTTTTTTTTATTTTAATTTATTTTATATGGTACACAAAATTCAAAACTCATACTCAAATTTCTAACAGTATTATATTAATCTGTTTTCGGCCGGCATTATGAAATATTATTTCTATTCAGATTTATGGCAAGGCCCTCCTCTCATAGCTGGGTTATAAATATTGAAATACCTAGATAACTAATTAACCACGATAAATTTACTCACAAGTATAGATACGATCAGTGCAATTTTCGCCATTACGAAGGCGGCGCCAGCGATCAGGATCACTTTGCTGAGAAACATTTGTGCGAACATGGCAATCATAGCTATGCCACCCATCATGGCAACATTTTTGTCCTTATGCTTCTTTTTACGTCCTTTAAGTGAATTTTTATTAATAAATTTTTTTTTAATTTTGTGATTTTTAATGAAAAACTTCTTGCTGTACTTGTCTTTGTCCTTGTACTTAATTTTTTTCAATGGTTCATAGTCTTTCAGTTTGTTCGTCTTTTCGCTGTTCTCGTGTTTGTTATTTTGTATAGGTTTCGTAAGAAGTTGTTCTAGTTTATCATCTACAAGACCATTAAGAGCACGATGCGTACCTTCATCCGCTTGCGCCGCCTCCGTGGATCCGTACAATACTGCAGAGGGCGCAATATTTTCTAGCGTCAATACATCAAGAGTATCTGAGATGCCAGCGCCCAGTGTCTGCAATGCCTGCCTAGAACTTGGCAACTTCAAGCGTATTGCACGAGATTGCAGTAGGCGCAATAAACTTTCAGCGATACCATCGTCCTTGTTGGTTGCATGTAGTGAGCGTTGTTTTTGTGCACGTCGTTCCCAAACTGACACATTTCCTTCTTGTGTAGTATTCCCGTTGTTTTTCAATTTCTCAATAACGATATAGTCACCATAGCGCCAGGTGCTATTGTCTTCTGCCACAGCATCCAATACTTTTGTGAGCTGCATTTCTATACATTTCCAACGTTCGGAAGTGCTCAGACATTGCCTAAGTGTCTGACCAATATGAAGCATTGTGGCCAAGTTGTCCTTAATGCTGCTTTCATTGTTGTCTTTTGCACTTGTGTTGTTGGTTACCGTCACTGCCATGCATTTTAATATAATCAGAAATTGTATGATGAGTCCTGTCAAACACAGACGCGAGATGCCAAGCATTGCACAGATTTGTTTACTCAAAAACTCTGATGTTTAAACTATTTATTCTGTAAATAAATTGATGGCTCTCTCACTTTAATGTCAATTTGTTTATGTTCACTTTCAGCAAACTTGGCACAACACTCTAAGTTAGGAACTTATGAAAATCAACCGCCTACGTCTGCATTCATACACTGAACGTATTTTTCTTAATTTGTCTGAATTTATAGAGCTTCTGCATACATTAATGGTTGGCTAAGGAGAAAAACTTTTCTTTTATCGTCTCAAAAGTTCGGTAAAAAAAAATATGCCACAAAAAATGAAGAAAGCGAAATTGAAATTGCGTGAGGAAGTATGACAAAAGTTTGTTTTTAGAAGAAAAAGGTCGGAGCCATATGGTTTCCATGCTGGAAATACACTCCACGTCACTTAAAACAGTTCCGAGACGAATTTCGGTATCACTTGTACTTTTCAATTTTATAACTCTAGTTTTCGCTCTATAGTTTTGTTCTGGTATCTTCAGGAATTAAATACATGAACATTAACTGGCATTTAATGTGTGGGGGACATGTCATGCATGCATGCTTGAGCTGTTGTTATTTTGTTATTTGCTGGCATAAGATGTCCAGTGTGCAAATATTTGAATTTTATTGCTGATACAAACAGTGTTTACAGAAACAAAATAACTGATTATTCATATTGAATATATTAGAGCTAAGAATATTAGTTTCGTTCAGACCTGTTAAATAATGATTACTAATCGTAATGATTACCGGGTTGTTTAATTATTTTCTTGAGAATCCATTTAATTATTGATTATTTTCAAATTAATTAAAAAAATAATCAAAAAATATCATAATTTTTTACGATTATTAAAAAAAAAATCAAAAATAATTAAGAACAAATGCTTGGATTATTTTTGATAAGTTTTGTTTTTTATTAGTTTATTGTAATCGTAAGCAATTAGTAATTGCCTTTTCTTGAAAAACAATTAAAATAATCATTACCAATTAAAACAGCCTCTAATTAATTGATTACTCATTACTAATCAAATTTAACAGGTGTCTGGCTCCCAAAGCCGTCCAAAGCACTTAGCCGATCTTTATGAAATTTTCACAGTTAATTCTTGGATTCACTAGTATATTTCGATTTCGCCCATTTCAAATAGCAACCTACCTTGGCCGAAATAAAACCTGTGTGCCAAATTTCATTCAGATATCTTAATTTTTACTCAAGTTATCGTGTCGGATATCGGACATGTCTTATAGAACTCCTCTGTTCATTCTGAGAACTTTGATATATGGAACTCCAAGTCTATCTCTATTATTTTGTACCGCTACAAACTACGCTTATATAACCAATAATATAATACCCTGTGTACTAGTACATGCTGAGTATAAAAAGAAAAAAAAACTTAGTAAAAAGTAAACCCAAAAGAAAAAAGAGCAAATAAATAAAGTCAAATGAAATAAATAAAATGAATGAAAAGGAAAGGAAAGACAAGAAAGAAAAGTAAGTCAAGCAGCATAAAAGAAAGGTACGAAAACTGAAGTCAAGGAAAGGATCAGCAAGAAAATGAAACATTCAAATAGAATACAATAAAATAAATTTAAAAAAGCGACTGTAGAAGGAAGATGAAAGCTAAGAAACGAAAAATATAGAAAACGAAAGTAACAAGGGAGAAAGGAAGAAACGAAAGCGAATGAAAGGAACAGCAAATAATTAAAATAAAATAAAGTTTCTTGATTACATTTCAACCAGTGGGCGATCTTTAGTACGATTTAATTTCTATAAAATAAAACCCGATACTGGGGTCGAAAATATAGAATGTTTTCTAATTATAGCACTCTCAAAAATAAATTTTTTTTTAATTCTTTGCACAAAATTCAGAATTGAAATTTAAATGAATCTTAAATGAGAAAAAATATCAGAAAAGTAATGAAATTCAAATGATATTAAATAATTACAAAATTTTGCTCAGTTTGTCGTATTCGCTAATGGACGAGCATGGCATAATTAATTTATCTTTTTTTTCTGAATACTTGAACTACTATAAAATGAATATTGATGACCAAGTGGGCGATCGCCATTTTCAAAACATATTCGAAGCAATCCATACCTTATAGTTTTTCCCAACATCTCAGCATTTAACTCAAAAACGCCCCCTTCTTCAAACAAACTCTGAGATAGTGCGTTGTTCTTAAATATTTCGAAATACGGTGATCTTGTACTCAGCCGTAAATATACTCTGTGGGCATGGCTTATAAATGTAAACATGACATACAAAAATTAAAAACGGTCGCAACACAGATTATAATTATTCTCCTCTTCAAATGACGCGTAGTGTATATCATGCGTATATGACAACAGTCAACAATTTTTTTACTTGGTCTTTATCATATTATTTTCCAACCCAATTATGAAAACCAACAAAACAAAAAGGGGAATGAGAAATTGATGGATATCTGCTCAGCGTTTAGTCGGCTGGTTTACAACGTAATAAAACTTACAAATGGAAACTTAATGAAACTGTTGAATTAAAGAGACCACGCGCAAACTAACAAAATGTGATTGTAAAAAACAAAAAATAACATAAAAAGTTTTTAAAAAATGTCACTACTTTAATTGATGAAATACGTACAACTTACTTACTTTGACTTTAACTTTGACAGATAAGCGCCCTATAAGTAAAGAATTGCACAACATTTTGATAAGCTTTGTATGGTAAGACAGTCTTATAGCGTACGTTCAACTTATGGGTCAAAGTAAAAGTTTGAAATTAAAGTTCGATTTTAATCGGTCTTAACTATTGACACTAAGACAGCAATTAATGAAGTTGATTGAATTATCTTTAAAACAAAAACAACGATGCCTGCAAACATTTTTTTAAAGAATCAAGCTGTTATTATACTTACATAGCACAGACTTGATTTTAATTTTTCATTTTCCAAGTAAGTTCTAAGTGAAGTTTTAATTTCGGGATCAAATGTGTTCTGCGTTCCGGCATTTATTCAAAGTAAAATATTTTTAACTGACTCCTTTTGTTTAATTTCTGGGATAAGGAGGTACGATTAAAGATTGTTTTGCTCTAATCAGATTATTATCAATGCTAAGTTGCTAATTCAAGTCAAGTCTATGCTACGTTATCTTAGCAGGAAATTTATATTCTGAATTAAATGTTTGTTATATAAAAACAAAAATTATCATTTTAATTTTTTTCAAAAATTTTGGCTGCTTAATTTTAGTAAAACAAAGCTGTAGCCTAATCAGATTCTAATTAATCAGATCGATTACAGAAAAAAAACATTAAAATTATTGAAATCTGAGTGACTGCGATAAGACTTCGTTATATGGATAGGCTTCGCCGGTGCTAGAAACATGGTCATATCCACCAGCAGGTTTACGCACAAAGAGGTCCACCACTTTGTGATAGATGGCCACGCTCAGGGCGAATGCAACAAGGAGTCTGTGTGAATAATAACATCTATCATCTAGAAACTATAATGAAGGAAATAAAAAACATTATTTGAAATGAGAATATTTTTGCCAATGAAAAAAAAAAAATAATAAAGCAATAACAGTTAACCAGCAACGTAAAAAATAAACGTTGACATACAACTATTATTTGAAAAATACATTTTTTTTGATCAAATAACACTACCCGACAAATTTTCAAAAATTTCCATATCATCGAAATTTGATGCATGATTCCAAATATGTAATTCTCTCTCTATGGCGCGATATACAACAGGTATATCATCATAAACCTCCTAAGAGATTTTTGCGCCAAGCTTCTCTTCCAATTTGTGGTGTGCCGATTTGAATTTTCCCTACAAATTGGTGGGACCTACAGTTTTTTGCCGACTCCGAACGGCATCTACAAAGGAGACGAATTTTTGCTGAGAAGCCTGTCATGGCAGAAATACACTCGGAGAGTTTGCCAAACCACTGCCGAGGGGCGACCCCGTTTTGAAAAACTTTTTTCAAATCACTTTTGATGTTACCTGTAACAGGGCTCGAACCATGGACCTTCGGTGTGGTAGGCCGGCAACACTACCTTCACACCACGGCGGCCGCCATGTAATTAGATAATTAAAAAGTAGAACAGTTTTCGAGATCTTTTGAAATTTTTTATGCTATTTCATTTCATTTTGAGAGGATGGAATACCATTTCCACCAAAGCAAAAATAATTAAAATCGACGTTAAAGTCACAGAGTTATGGCGAACAAACATTTGTTTATGCAAATTTTCAGTTTTTTTTCGACATTCATCTTCTTTTTTTTATTTTCTTTTAACGAAATATTAAATAACCTCCTCGTTTTACAATGTTACTACTACTTCTTAGTAAACATTTTGGCACTTTCCGGGATTATATTCAGTAGAAAAATGACAATGTTATAAGAGATTTAGTGAACAAACCTATGTTTATTTTTTCATTGAAATTCCAGATCTTGGATATTTTGAACCACTGTAGTAATATCTAAATGTTTTTCACTGTTTTAAACAATAAATTGGCAAGCTTTACTTATACTATCAATATTTTGTTAGACATTTAAAGCGATTAGTGTTTAATTTTTCCAAAAAAAAAAAAAACAATGATGTGCGTACATATAAGTGCAAAAACCCACCAAATAAGTTCTGTTATATGTGTGGGTAATTATTATGAAGCAATGTTTATTCGATAAAATTTATAACTGTTATGTCTCTAAGGAAAAGTTTTTAAATTGAAAATAACAAAAAGCAAAGCAAGCAGAAAAAATGAAAAGGAAATTTCGAATTTCGACAAAAAATTAATTTTGTTATTTTATTCACATGTCGCCTAGTTCTTAAGAAAAAAAAGGATACTAACCCCAAATGATTGCTGTCCGTGAAAAAAAAAGTTAAATGACTGAAGATTATTTTGTATTTTATTGCTTTTCGGATTGTCATTATCTCAATGAAGTGGGATTTTTAATAAATACATTTTATTTATCATTTTAAATTTTTTTTTAAATTCAATTCGGTTGATTGCAGGAATGGGCGTTTTCCAAAATTTGAGTGACGAGTGACGAAAAAATAACAAATAAAAATTAATTTTTTATTCAAAAAAATTAGAGTGATGAGTTTAATAAAGGGTGTTTTTTTTAGGGGTATAGAACTTCGAATTGAAATAAAACACAAGAAAATCGTTTTAAGGTCCATCAATTTGGCTTTATTGGAAGGATAATTTTATGCCATTAATGTTTAAATATGATTTCGGGCATGTGGCCGCCGCGGCTGGCTCGAATAAAGCCAATTCTACAGGTCCAATTTTCAACCACTTTTTCGAGCATATGGGGCCGTATGTCGGCAATAACGCCACGAATGTTGGCTTCCAATTCCCCTAACGTTTCTGGTTTGTTGGTGTAGACGAGCGACTTCACATATCCCCAAAGAAAATAATCCAATGGTGTCAAATCACACGACCTTGGTGGCCAATTGACAGGTCCATTCCGCGAAATTATGCGCTCATCGAATGTTTCCTTCAATAAATCGATTGTGACGTGCGCTGTGTGGCATGTAGCGCCGTCTTGTTGGAACCACAACTCATCCACATTCATGCCATCCAATTCGGGAACAAAATAGTCGGTTATCATGGCTCTATACCGGTCTCCATTAACGGTAGCTGCCTCTCCAGCATTATTGCGGAAGAAGTATGGCCCAATGACTCCACCAGCCCATAGAGCACACCAAACAGTCAGTTTTTGTGGATGTAATGGCGTTTCAAGGGTCTCATGTGGATTCTCTTCACTCCAAATGCGGCAATTTTGCTTGTTGACGTAGCCATTCAACGAAAAATGAGCCTCATCACTGAACAAAATTTTGCGATGAAAATCAGCATCGAAATCAATCTCATTTTCGGCCCATACACCAAAATCACGACGCATTGCATGGTCTCGCGGCTTTAATTCTTGCACAAGCTGGATCTTGTAAGGTCGCAAGCCAAGATCTTTGCGCAAAATCTTCCATAAAGTTGATGGACAAAGCTCCAATTGCTGTGCACGGTGGCGAATCGATTCATTCGGGTCCTCTTCAACACTTTGCTCTACAGCGGCAATTGTTTCTTCGGTGCGCACTGTTCGACGTCTCTGCGGATGCGTATTATCACATAGAGTAAACGTAGTGCGAAAACGATCCATGGTTAACCGAATTAATTGCTCTGATGGACGATTATGTCGACCATAAAATGGACGGAGCTCACGGTAAACTTCGCGAACTGAACCATTATTTTCGAAATAAATTTGCACGATTTGCAATCGTTGTTCTTTTGTCAACCTGTTCATGATGAAATGGCAAACCAAACTGAACATAAATGACATTAGAGTTGCCAGATTTGACCACAAAATGCCAGTTTTATCCCTATTCGAAAAACAAACCTGTAAAAAAAACACCCTGTATTATAGGTTATTCAAAAAATTTTGAATAAAAAATTCAATTTCAGTTTTTATTCAAGCTTTTGAAAATGAAAAATAACACATTGAGATACAGAAAAATTAAACCCGTATGTAAATATAGACACAATATGTATTTGTAAAGATTTTTTTGTTTATTTGTGCATAAATTCAGATTCACTGAGTTGATTGGTTGCAGGTTCGGGACCATTTGTGAACAAAATAAGGCTTTTGGTGGGATTCTTGCGCTGTTTTCGGGATAGTTTTAGGAACCATTTTGTGATCTTTTTAGGGTAATTTCGAGACACATGCTGAATTGTGTTGTGGGCTGTACCGGGTCATTTCGGTGTTGTTTTCGGGATTATTTTGGAATCAATACGATACTTTTTTGAAGTAATTTCTCTAAAAAGGTCACACAAAGATCCCTAAAATAATACAAATAAGGACCAAAAAAAGTCTTAATATAATCCATTAATCAATTACGAAATGGTGCTGAAAAAATCCCAAAACTAACCCGAAAACTTTCCCGAAATCACCCTGAAAACCACCAAGTAGTCCCTAAGTAGCCTTATTTTGTGCAGCAATGATCCCGAAACTGAACCAAAGACAACCCCTGTGCATCTCAAATCAACCCTGGTTGATTGATTGCTGTTTTCTATTGATAACAAAAAAAATGTATGTAGATATTAAATAGGAAAAATAATAACTAGACAATAGGCTTTTAAAAAAATAGAGCTCATTTTATTTTACAGGAATATTGGTATATCATATTGCTAGCCAGATTAGCTACAGTTTCGTTTTTCAATAAGAGCTGTTGAATTTCCTTCCACAAAATTAGTTATCGTTTTTTTTGGCATTTCTTTATTTTAATAACATATATATATATACGTAAACTAGACCTTAATAATTACTTAAATCGAAAACAAATTATTTTTGTGGGCCAATGAAAAATGAAAAAGAATAAAATAAATAAAAATTATGAAAATATTGTCGTTTCTACATTCTCTCGTAATTCTTATCCACTAAAAACAGTTATTATTTCTCAATACTGATAGCAGCTCAAGTTTGTTTTTATTCTCTATATTCATAGAACTTAAGCTAATCTCTATTACTCAACTCCTCACATCGACGACCTTCCAACCGTTCTGAGCTTGGTTCGTTGTCTTAAATTCGCCATTGATTACTTCCCCTTCATCATCCTCATATGCACTCGGACCCAGTTTGCCACTTACAGACCGCTGTTTTCCACTTCTATTATGCATCATGCCAACTTGTTTTTCGTACTCATAGAAGCGATCAGGTGCTGTCGTCGTCGTCATGACAGTAGCGCGTGTTACATATTCTCGCGGTTTTTCGAAATGAACCTTGCGATCGTTACGTTTGTAGGGCGCATTATGCTGTAACTCATCACCGGCATAATGATTGAAGGCTCCTGTCTTGCCAGGTAAGTAACCATCGCCATTATCAGAAGCATGGGCATGCGCATGAAATACAGGTGATCCCAACGGAATGCCACCGCCACCACCAAACAGTCCAAAACCACCAGAGCCAGCGCTTAGTGCACTAAAAGCACCACCAACGCCTAAAATACTGCTTAGATAAATAGCAAACTTTGCCAAGAAAAGCGACTTCTTTAGAAGCAAACAAATTGCAGCGAATACGAGTGGCACCAATGCGACCAAGTTGAACTTGAAGCCAAGCAGAAATGGTAGCAAGTATTGTTTGGTAAGAAGACGAGCTTTTTTTTTACGGTTTGCGTGGCGAATATGATTGTAGTTCGTTGAATGAAATAAGCATTGAGAAAAAGTTAGATATTAGCAGTGAAAAGTTTTACCAACGTACGTTCAGTTTGTCTATCTACCTGTTGATGGTTCTTCATAGCCAAAGTTTCTTTCGAGCACGGCCGGATCGAGCGCGAACTGCGCCACACTATTTGCATCGGCAGTAGGGCCGATTTTAAACATCAAGCCTGGATGAATGGCATCCATATGAAATTCAAGACCACGCTGACCCATTATGGCGCCAGCATTTTCCAAGATTCCTCTGTAATGAGAATTTTATTTAGAATTTTGAATTAGGTGTCTCAAAATGTGATTATAAGTAATTTTCGCTTAACAGACTCAGCTTTTTTGGCTTCCATCTAATAAATCATTTCAAGCAACCCCTCTTAGCGATATTCTCGTCAATTAGAAACAACTAGAAATCTCAACACATCAGTAGGAACCAACGCGGTTCTTCTTCTACCGAAATTGGGTATGGGTAGAAATACCTCATCTATTCATAGCGAGCACTTCTAAAGAATCTGCCCGATATCAGACTGAAGTGGCATGTAGGCTTATAAGTTCTAATCGGTTCATTGGCGTTGCACTTCGCTCTCTATGACAAAACGCCAGATATTAAGCGATTTGTGGACAAATATTTGTTACTGATTGAGCAAGTTACACTGAAGCTCAAATCTGCATGCCGCTAGTCAGTTCATGTTGTGTTGTTGTTGCGATGCATCCGATGTAACCCTGACTAGCTCGTCACTAATTCGTCACTTCATATTTTGTTACTGCCCAGGGACATGGATTTGGGTATCAGGTTATCTTTCGGGATATTTAGATATGAGATGAGGTAATAACTCCATAATTTATGTCAGTAACTACCTCACTTATTATTATTCCGACTTTAATTCGCCTTGGTTTTGCATCTTTTTGTCATCCACTAAACTTGCTGCTAGAATTTTCGGGGACTAATCCCATCAACGAACTTCTGCAGCTCGTCGCGCTATTTTTCGAATCACAATTGCCAGCAAAGTCTACTTTGTACTGAGCAGGCAATTAAGAAGTATAGTCACCTCTCGTCTTACACGAATGAAAAAAGAAGATAAGACCCTGAAGGCTTTCCTACCGATACTGGAATTCGGCTCCAGAGGAAGGTGGAAGTCCACATTGAGCCTGAGTTATCTCCGCCACCTCTCCAGTTTCTTCACCGAGCGAAATCTGATACTATGACCGACTTAGCCAGCGATTGGACGGACCTTTGTTAACATCACGGCGACAATAATTGTGGCCGTGAAATAACTTCTCATAGTCGGGTTAAAACATTAAGGCCCCGAAGATTTGTAGAAAAAATTAATAAGAGCAAACTTAAATTTGGCCGAGAAGCTTAGCCCTAATCTCGCGCCTAATAATTATTATTTTTATGAATAAGGTCGGCGAATCTATGTGACAGCAACTGGAGGAAGTTACAAGTCTGCTTCTTATGGCGCCACCGAGTTCAAGAGCACAAGAAAATGCTAACAGACAGTTTATGCTCAGCAGCCATAAACCTAGACCTAAACATTTGTTTTATGCTGACCCAGAGATATAAGGAGTTATCTCCGGCAACATGATGAGATCTGACATAGTATTATTGAGCCGTATGATCTGCAAAATTATTGGCGGTCTCTGAACGACATCCGTACCTAGTGAATTCTACCATTAACATTCAACCACATGAAATAACTGCAGAAGAGTTCGCCCTTCCCACGTAGACTGGAGTCACTGTGGCTCAACTTTTATGTGAGTATTGTAACAGGTTGATATCTTTCCTATCCAGACTCAATCCCATCATACCATATACAGGTCTCCAATGTGGTATGTTCCTCATTATTCCAAGTATCTCTTCAACTGTTCAATAGAACCTGCTCTTATATCACCGATTTCGCTTTATGCCAACCCTGTTGGAACTGCCAGTTAGACTTTCGCTGGAAAGATTTGATGTGGATTTTGAGAACGACCGTGAACACTAGGCAGGAATAAGCACTGATAATAACAAGAATAACAACTTTCTAGGAGATGGAAAAAGACAGACTGAACCCTGCCATACTAAATACTTGCCGGGCATGCGGTGTATCTCACCATGACACCAACCAATTGTTTACCTGCTAGGCGGTGCAGACCCTTCTAATATTAATTTCACCCTGGTCCAACAATGTCGATAAATCTAGGTTCTTGGGACTTCCGTTAGAAGACGTTAATCACAATTTTAGGCAGGGCGAAGCCTTACTGCTTCAACAACCACAACATATGAAGAAAAGAGATGGCAGATTCCGCGATTACTCTTGGTGTTGCCAATTGGCTGCAATGATGATAATGTGGATTCTTTCTTAACTCTTTGAGTTACGAAAATGTTCCATTACTCCTGGATTATCAGCACACACAACTTAACTCTGTAGGCAGCACTCTTTTCTCCATCCTGGAACCTACAATTGTTCGCGAATGGTAGTATATTGCGATTGAGAAAAATGCTCCCACTTCTGGATTAAATCGTCAGATAAAAGTTGGCTCTCAGAGAGCCGGAGGATAGTTAGAGAATTATAAGACGCCTATTTCGAAAAGCTACACCCTCTTCGTGCACGCCCCATAAGCTGTAAGTATGCGAGACGAATAGGTGTGAAAACACTGAATTTTTGCTTTATGAGAAGCATACGCGATGTTTTCTATGGAAAACTATTTCTAAACTGGTTCAGCGTAGAAAAATCTTATTACTTACTATTTTAATATATATTTAAAAACTTTTAGTATAACGTAGAAAATTATCTAAGTCTCCCGAAACTACTCCAAAATATTGGCTGACGAAAAAAAGCTTCGGGGATTGTTTTTGTCATTACTGAAACTTCGTATAGTATTTAAAGAGTAGCACACATTTGTACGACCGATTGTCGTGAATGTGATATGTTTCAAACTGTCGAAACTTTGAGTATCAGATTACCACGGATATATTCTAAGCCTTCAATCTAGCTAGAGCCATTTCTAGTCTACCTCGCTGGTTTAATTTTTTAATGAACTAACGAAAAGTAAATTTTCTATTTAAAATCCTTTCCCAAAATTGTTTTAAACTGTACCGAAAATCCACAGGATCCGTATCCAAAAAATTTACCAATGAACGTCCTGCGATTTTGTCATCCTTCGTTGAAACTAAGTCATTGAAGAGTGTGAAATTATCATGTTCGTCGATGCGTTGTAAAAAATTGATAGCGGTACGACCGACACACTCGCCCAAATTCGGGTGCTGAGATTGACGCATACAGTAACGAAATTGGTCTAGATCATGCGATGTACTAACGACATTGATAACCGCGCGAGCGAAAGTTATGTAAACAATTAAAATAAATTTATTGGTATTTCCATAAATATTGACGGAAGACATTCTTAAAATGGTTTATAACTATAAAACTTCTTCTTCTTCTTGTTTTCTTTAGGAACTGCTTGCTTTGCTTTATTTTGAGTTCTTCCGTTATTTTGCGAGCCGCATTGTAGGCTTTAAAAAGTTTCGCGTCCAACTGAACTGGTCAGCTACTTGGGTGGATAAATTTATAACATCCGTAAGTTGAGTTACGTCGTCAAATATATAAACGTACAAAGGTACATACATAATAAGATGCGAAATTATATTACTTAACAGTTGGAAGTGTGCCGAAATATGGAAACAAATACAAGATTTGCTAAAATATGTAACAGTCGAGCAAAATCCGCAAAAGTGCTATGTAATTCGTTTTTGTAAAATGAACAAACATAAGGCAAACTTAGTACATCTTAGACACCCACACATCTAATATCTAGATCACCTATTGGATTTTCGCACATTCAAAATGTACCAACGATTGTGTTAGTCTGTGGTCTCATCCAATAACGGCCTAAGTCGAGATGAAAATTATTTGATGTACAGATGCCTGAGTTGCAATAATCTCAAGCGATGATGAAAAATCGTTCCAAAATATATCAACTTTGCGCCCTGTCGGAAAACCAACAAATAAATAAATCTCAATATCCATATTTAACTTTTCAGATACACTCAGAAATATACTTATTTATTTTATTATGATACTAGTAAACCCGACCCGCTTCACTGCGTCTCAGAATGAATAATAGACTGAGTCCGATTTTCATCATTATATCCCATATCAGATAAGATATAGAACTTAATTACATCGCTTATTGCAGCACGCATTTTCATCTTTCATTTGATATCCACATTGTACTAACACATTCTGGGTCACCCTGGTTCACATATCGGTCGTTATCGCCGAAATGAGATCTTAAATTTTAAGTCAAACGTCTATTAATGCAATGGTAAAAATTCCATTCAATTCCATTAAGCAGTTTTTGAGCGATGCGCAACCAAACATACAGACAGACAAAAACTCTTAAAACTGCTGATTTGGCTTCTATTGGCTAATAATGGTTCCTCCTATCGATTATTCTTAAATATCTGCAATGTACAGACATCGACCTTTTACAATTTTATTATATGTAGATACAATGAACATAGTTAAATGCAGAGCTTAATAATAGTTTTAGAGAACAATAATCGCCGTAGAGTGGGCACCTCTGACTTTTAGTTCGAATGTGTTTGAAACCGAAAACGTACCTGTGTTAGTTTTTTCCAAATCTGCATGTAAACCACTCAAAGCAGAGATCATCAAAAACTTTCCTGGGAATTGGACAATTCCCGGCCTTCATAACTACACACTGGGCTTTTGATATGTATACAATGCGAAAGTGAAAAGAAAGAACACGAGACAATACGACCAACCTTTTATTGATTACGCTGTGACGATATGGTCGCCGAATCTTGCTGACAGCAACTGGAGAAAGTTGCAAGTCTGCCAATACACTGCCACCAGAACTGCCACGGGATGTCTTCCTATCTCATCTGAGTCTCACCTTCATCAGGAGATTAAAATAAGAAATGTTCGTGAGCAAGCGGAACTATAGAGCAGACAGTTTTTTCTGAACTCCCACAAACCCAGTCATCCAAACCGACATCTTCTGTGTATCTGTATATGATTCAACTCCTCCTAAACGGCTTGACTGATTGTGTTCTTTTGCAAGGTGATGACCAAATCGGGACACCGGTAAATAAAAAATGTTGGGTAATCTTTATTACGATATCTCAAACTGTTTCTGAGATATGCATCAAATTGTCGATCAAGATAATATATTCTCACGACATTGGTATCAAATAATCGTAATATAGGAAGGGTTTCACTTCGCCTATATTGGCCTAAAAATTACTTTAAATTACTTTATGCTATAGGCGTCGCTAGTGTAGAGATAGGAATGGGGTAGATGCGAAGGTAGTAGAGCTAGCGGGAAGCTAATTAAGGGTATGTAGAGGTAGAGGTAGTAGAATCAAGTTTATAAAGATACAGATTGTGAATATGAATAAGGAATAGAAATAGTGGCAGATGAAAGAAAATAGTGAGACGATGATAAGAAGAAGAAAAGAGAAAAGATGTAGAGTCGGAGTAAAGGGAAGCGCAAGGCAAGTTAATTTCCCGGAAGGACAATGTCTGTAGGTCCCTCTAGTATGCTCATACTATGCTAATCAATTCACATGTTGAGCATTCTCTTTATCTCGAGCATTGAACAAATTTTAAACTTTCCAATATGTACTCGGATACTCTCTGAGCTATTGAACAACTCACTCGCAACAGGGAAAAACCACTCATATGAAACAAAAATTAAGTACGCTGCAGTGATATCACGCTGATACATGTACTTTGTGCTGAACTTGACGTCCACTTATGGATACACGGATACACAAGGTTCTACTTAACCCGAGTAGAAAACCAGTTATGAATGTTCTTGGAACCCACTGTCCTTCTAAATTCAAACGTTTTTAAAGTAGCTGATGCTCTATCAGACTATTACCCTCAGAATTAGCACAGCTGTCTTTTACTGAAGCTCTACCTCCTAGTAAGGCTGAAATGCTTAACAAGTGGAATGTTGTAAAAAACCAGATCCACAGTAGCATGGTCCGTGGGTATGTCCACGATATAATACAGTAAAATCCCTGTAAAAATCTTCCAATTGATGTCTAAAGAGATTGATCCGCGATAGTTATAGGCATAATTAGATAAGTTGATTTTAGTTTGTGATCTTAATTGTAATCTGAAAAGTAGGCTTGTCTAACCATACGTATAGTGGAACAAAGGGGACCTGTCCGACACTACCCGCTCAGGCATAAAATGGTACAATTAGTCTTTCCTTCGAACATGTTTAAACAAAAGCGATCACTTCAACCCATACAAAATTGGGATTAGTCGCATCCTTCTTAGCCGATTATTCTAGACTAATCGCACATTTTTTGCAGGGATACAAAACTTTTGCAATGAATGTCTTCTATGTGGGGAGTCGCGGACCTGTTGAATAAAATTATTTAACACTAATGCCTTATAATAGTAGTGATGTGCGGACGATTCCAAGCCCATATACCAACATTTTTTTTCAAAAATTGTTTAAAGTATGAACAAGTCTATATAGGTTTAAAATTTTATGATCAGTCGATATCGCAAATGGTGGCGTGGTTTTGGTCCGATTTCGTTCATTTTAAATAGCAAGTTTATTTGGCCGTCAAGTAACCCGTATTTTTCTCTAAAGTTCTTAAACGATATGTATATCATAATTCCGTTGTTTGTTGGACAAAGTTATAGAACTCTGTATATTAGTTCAGATGAGTTTAAAATCTGTTCCCATGTCGTCATTTCAATGGCTATTTTCCTCAGCTGTATTTATTTCAAACTAGAGGGACCGGCATACTCTGTCCTGCCCAGATATTTACCTGAATGGATCTAGAAATATTGGCTTTTCCTATCGCTATCATTATCTCTATCACTATCCTCATCCCTATCCCTATCCCCATTCCTATCCCTATAGATGTAACTATTTCACACACACATATTTCCACTTCTAACAAAAAAAAAAAAAAAATTATCAAAATTCGCACCATAAAAAATGTATGGCAAAATAAATGTTTTTTTTCAAGAATTTTTCAGAAATTTTATTGGGTATTCTTCTATTCTGGTCAGAGAACAATCTAAATTAGTGTCAATCATCCAAATCGGTGCAGGCGTTCTTGAGTTATGAGGGTTCGAATTAACGTCACTTTCTTTTATATACGAGTATATAGATTTCAAATTTTATTCGCAGCGAAATGGAATTAAAGACTTAAGCCATTATTACAAACAGGTATATTGGAAAAACGAAAAGGGAAATATAAAAAACGCCAAGAGACACTAATACAAAGCAACAGCAACTTAACGGTGTTGGTTGTCTTCAACAATGTTACGCCGTACCTCAACTTTACCATTTGACGCCGCCACGGTCATGGTCAGTGCACACAATCAGCGTCAATCTAATTAAACCTACAAATAAATGTGTTTGAGTACATTTGCGGAGTTTTGAATTTTCGCAGGTTTGTTTGCTTTAGTCTCCGCTATTATATAAGTGCTGTTTTAGGGTACTCGTGTGTTAAATTGTCCCAGCAGAAACTTCAGTAACTAGGCAGAGCTAGATTAAAAGCTAAAATAAGAGCTAGTTCAACAGTAACTAGATTTAAGCTACTTCAAAAGCTTTAAACAACTTCAATGTGACGTCCTGTAGTTTTATAAACTTTATCAAAAAGAAGCGAATACTTTTAATTATAGTAAAATAGTAAAAGATAGACAAATCGTTTTTTCCATTACAAATAGAAATATCGTTTATTTTTTGGTTTGAGCTTCCGAAGTGTGAAGAAAACTCAGCCTTCAAAGGCTAGGTAGTTTTTGGTTCTAATTTTTTTAAATGTAGAATGCCAATTTTTTGATAAAATTTTTAAAAGATTTACAGCGTTCCAGTATGATTTTCTACAAATTGACGGTTGAGTGGAAGATTACCTGCTTAAGAATTTTTCTCAAAAACGGCCCATTTCAAAATTTATTTGAAAAACGTCTTATATGACGATGAGTTTTAAAAATGCACTCTCTGAAAAAAATTTTAGACCTGTTCATTGAAATTATTACTTGTTTAAACGGTTATTATTTCGACAATGCAGAATTAGATAATCACGCATTGTTTTAGATAATCACAATTTTTCAAGATTTTTTAAAAAAGGTCAATTGAATCAAAAATAGTTTGTACTATTTTAAGTTTTGTAATTTTATTTTAGTCTTTACATGTTAAAATCATATAACATCATTACTTTTGATTTATGACTAATACTCGTATGAAAAATCACAGTTCTAATTTGACAGGTCTGGGTTGAACAAGTTATATATAAGTTGGAAAAAAAACTATTTTGTTCATATATTTTTTTGCTGGTTCGGAACTTTCGCAGGTAGCACTTGTTCCAATTTTCATTATAGTGGAGTGGTGTAGAATTATTGGAATTAAAAAGGTAAACTCGTAACAGAAATTGATCTAAACTGTCAAATATTTAATTAATGCGGAACAATAGAAAACATACTACAGCAGGAACAATTTCCAACGCCAGGACATCTCCAGGTTAAATTCGCCAATTGATTGGCTATAAAGGGGATTGACGACGAACAAGTAGTGGTTTCGAAGAAACTAGAAGCACATTAGGTCAGACCTAGAAGATTTTCCTACAGGTTATGTGACCGGTCGTTATGTATTCGGCACAGATTTGAAGATAGTGATAAACAAATCATTACCATAGTTATGAAATCTTACCCAGTTGTACGGCATTAGTGAGCTTGAAAGCTGCTAAATGTATTGCTGGCCATTTCGTTTTGTTTTTTGACAGTTCATGGAGCGATTTTATGTCATCCCTTGTCAAGTTTGTACTATCTTATAAATAAAAATGAATGTGTGTCTGTGTATCTGTGTCTCCTTCATAGGCGTCCAAAGTACTGCACCTATTTTTATGAAATTTTTACAGTATATTCTTGGGATCACAGGTTAAAGCGTAGGCTATATATAGTTTCGGAAAAGTGGGCGGGCCACGCCCCCAGGCTATATAAAATTTCAATTCGTCATAACTCTGAACTTATTTGGTCTAAATAAATGATATTTGCATATTTTTGTAAGTTTAACGAGCTCAAGACCAGTTGGTAATAATTCTTAGTTAATTATTATTATTTTTGATCGGAGGAAGAATTGAAAGCAACAAACATATACAGGCTATAGTTATAGCACTATTTCGAAAACAGCCACGATTTCTCGTCAGACTAATTCGTATAGTTTTGCTATTTTCAGAGGATCTTGTGGAGAATCGAGATATTTGCATATATAAGACCTTAAGTCAAGATTTACATAATTTTAGAAAAGTGGGCTGCGCCTCGCTAACATTTTTTGTGTTTTGTTTGTTCTTCATTAATGTCCAAAGTTTATAGTCGATCTCTATGAAACTTTCACGATAAGTTCAGAAGTTCGCTGGGTACGGCTTAGGAAAAGTGGGGAGTGCCACGCCCCAAGGCGATATATAATAATTCCAATTGGTCATAACTCTGACCGTATTTGGTCTAAATTAATGATATTTGGATGTATGTGTAATTTAGTCAAGATTTACGTAATTTTGGAAAAGGGGGCTCTGCCAAGCCCACCATGTTGCCCTTAGGCTATTTAAAGAATAGCATTTTGGTTCAAGTTAATGGAACTTTATATACAGATATGTGTTTTATATATCAAAAAACCTTGGAAACAGAAAGCAATACCAGGATCCCCGCAGATGAAATGGGAGAAGAAGGTAAGTAGGAATAGAAATTTGAGATATAAAAGTGATGTTAGAGGAAAACTAAGAGGGTAAAGAAGGGCAGCGGTATATGGTGATGGGGGAAAGCGAATGTTGAAAGAAAAAGGAGGAGATAAGGATAAATGTAGAAGAAGCGAAAAGTTTGGAGGGAAAAGAGTACAATTTATTGAATGTAGGCAAGCCAAATTTTAGGCAGGACAACGTCTGCCGGGTTTGCTAGTCTTTTATAAAAAGTGAGTGATAATTGAAAGGCTGGAAGTATAAAGCAAACTTATTTGCCATAAAAGTAAACTTATAAAATGTTTAATGAAAAGGGGTACAAACAAAGTTATTCAGTAAAAGGTAGACAAATCGTTTTTTCCATTAAAAAGTAGAGTTAATATGATTTTAAATACTCAGTTTACAATGCCTTAAATCCATATACAATAGGCGAAATAAATCAACGTTCAGGTAGTTTTTTGACATGTTTATAAATTTTGGCTTTAGTGAAATAATTATCTCCAAATATATGGGTCGAAAATGAAGAATGTATGCCAAATTCCCGATATCTCGACTAATTTTCAGGTTTTTTCTTAAAATTTTTTAATTTTGTTGGAGCATTCCATTTTGTTTCCAATTAAATTTTAGTATAGTAAAAAATAAGTAGACAAGATGAATGCAATGTAGAACCGTTTTCTGCTAAACTATAATTCTAAGGTATACAAATTATATATGTATAGATAGGAAATTTTAAGGTGTACTTTTATCCGTAAATAAAAAAAATTTAAAAAATCATTTTAATATAAAAAATTTTACATAAAAGTCACACCAATACACATTCACTTATTCACACTATAGACACGCTGTGTGTGTGTGTACTTGCTTTTTTTGTACTATG
Source organism: Merzomyia westermanni (assembly GCA_949987695.1). Classification (NCBI taxonomy): domain Eukaryota; kingdom Metazoa; phylum Arthropoda; class Insecta; order Diptera; family Tephritidae; genus Merzomyia; species Merzomyia westermanni. The sequence continues at coordinate 197,080,995 of OX465288.1, forward strand.
CTGAATCGTCAGCATGGCCGAGGAGCTGCTTTGTAGGAAAAAATTAAGAGCCGTAGTAGTGTGAGTAGACTTGCCATGCATGTTTTTGTGTTATTCGTGTGGTCGGCTCTCACTGTGAGTGCGAAGAGTTGGTAGTGGACCAATGAAAAATAAGTATTCGCACTATAGATACTCTGTTGTGTCATGCATTTTGGCTTTAGTTGTTGTTATTGTATTGATTACTGGCTACGATGCCCAGTGTCAGCTGCTCTCCTGAGAGCACGAAAAGTTGCTTTGTTGAATACATTAAGCAAGCAATGTAAAATATGAGCAAATATGTAAAATTCATTGCTGATACCTACAAACAGGGCTTACAAAAATAAAATAAATGATTACTCATAAAGAGTATTAAACACCGAAGAAAATTAAAGGAAAATAGAGGAAAGGAAAAGAATTGAAAGGAAGGAAAATTAAAGGAAAGAAAGGAAAGAAAAGGAAAAGGAAAGGAAAGGAAGAAAAGGGAAGAGAATGGAAAGGATAGGAAAGGAAGGAAAATTAAAGGAAAGATAGCAATGGTAAGGAAATGAAAGGAGGGAAGGGAAAGGGAATTACAGGAAAGGTAAGAAAACGAAGGGGAAAGAAAGAAAATAAAAGGAAGGGAAAGGAAAGGAAAAGAAGTTTGAGGAAGGTAAAAAATAAAATAAGAGAGTAAAAAAAGAAATCAAGGAAAATAAAAATATGTTAGAGGAAAGGAACGACACAGAAAGGAAGAAAAAAAGGCGGATAAAACATACCTACAGCAAAAAAATAAAATAAAATAAAATAAAATAAAATAAAGTTTATTGGTTGAATTTCAACCACTGGGTGAACTCTAGTAGTAAAAAATGTGCATCTTCAGTGCTCTTACCTTTTCTCGCAATGTAGAGACTAAACGAAATCTCTACATGTGGCAGGCCTATTCCGACTAAATTAATTATAATAAAACATTTTTCTAAAAATTCGAAACGATACCGGTATCTAAATACTCGATGCGAAAAAGTATCGCTTTAAAAGTATCGATCACAAAATATCGGTATCGAAGGGCAAAAGTATCGATATGGTATCGTATCGTATCGAAATTCGTGCCCCTATTTGGCAGCCTTCGCATCGCGATATAATGTAGATCCCCTGGTACGTATGAAATACCAGTAGAAATTTTGTTTTTGTTATTTGCTTTTGTTTTATCATTGTTTCTGAATGAGTTTTATTTTTCTATTGTTTTATTTTCTGACTTCCCGGATTCTGGGCTTATTTATTTTTATTTTTTCATTAGGTGGGGCGCAGTATTTTCTCATTACTTTCACAAACAATTAATTTCCAATTTTATAAAATATAAGGAAACGCCGTCCTTACCAAATATGAAGAAAAAAACGTCAGCAAAGTCGGTCTACGCAGTTTCAAGTTATAAATAAAAGTTCAACTGCTTTTTAAAATTAGAATTTCTATAGCTTCGAAAATAATTCGAAATTCTATTAAACTTTTTTTTACAATAAACAAGTTTTGAATGTTAATTTTTGTTTGGCGGACCTTCCCAGAGCAATCAAGCTTTGAACATTTTTTATTTGTCAAAAATGAAAAAATAATATGAAAACGCATCAATAGTTTCAGTGTTCCATTTTTTTTAAATAAAAAAAAACTGTATAAAGTTTGACGGTCTTACTCCATTAATTTATAAATACATAGCCCAAACCCCGTTTATCGGAAAAATGGGTTGCATGGGGGCTATACGATACACTGCTCCAATTTTAATGATTTTTACTTTACACATTACATATGTTTGTAAGAATTATAGGAGCTTCAAATTTGTATATTTTTAGCTATTCAACTGCAAGAGTCATGGTCCAAACCCCGTTTATGGGAACAATAGATTGTATGGTGCGTTGGTCCAATTTTGTTTGTTCGAACAACTGATTTATATATTACAAAATAGCTTCCCGCTAACGAATTTATTGAGATAGCTGGGGGACTAGTTTGCGTTTAGACAAAGGGACTACCGGACATGGCTAAATCGATGTTGGAGCCAGCTCTTCTTCTTCTCATACTTAAAAAACATGGAACCAAAATTATAATACCATTTCATGTTCATGATAGGTATAAAAAAAAAAATACACATTCTTGCCGATTCCCAAAAAATTGAATCAAGAGCAAAGAAACAGAATTTTGTTTTATTCAACAGTAATTTATATTTCAAAAAGTAACTTAAAAAACAAATATTTTCACAACTTTTTCTTAGTCTATTCCCTTTAAAAATCTGTATTAGTCTTTTTGTTATATTCATTTGTGCGTTCTTGAAAAGTTTGGAAACAAAAAATGTGAAATCAAAAAACCTGCAAAATATTATAAATAAAATATATATTTTTGGCAGAGTCTAATGTACAAATCCTGCACAATAACACAGTTAGAAAATAGCTTACCCAATTTACGATGACATAAAAGTAAACACGGTCCTCAACCGATTTTGTTTATTTTTGGAACTAATATGCCGCCATGGTGTGGCTTTAGTGTTGTTGGCCCTACCCACCGTAGGACCAAGATTCGAGTCATGGGACATGTAACATCTAAAGTGGTTTCAAAAGCGTTTTTTCAAAGCGGGGTCATCCCTCGGCAGTGGTTTGGCAAACACTCCAAGTGTATTTATGCCATGGAAGGCTTTTCAGCAAAAACTCATTTCGTCTCAAACTCGTCCCTGAAATTTCGAGGAGTGCTGCTTTGGTTCCAGTCAAAGTGTTTCTGTTGTTGTTGTCACAATACTTCGCTTAAGTAGTGAGGCCCGCTCATAGCTTCGGATGTAACAGGCTTAGGTTGAAAAAAAGGATTGGTATGCTGGCTACCTCTTTCACAATATTTCTGGAGAAGTTATCTAAAGAAATACTTGATTCCACAATGTTTATTATATTTCCAAATGAGCGGCAGCTACAGTTCAAGTTCACTTTTTCTGTTCGCCTTATTGGCTGATTTGAGTTTGTACGTCGGAGCCTAGTAACTCACAGTGCAATCTTGCTTAGAGAGATTGTTTAAAAGCAAGTTTAGATATTCGTACATACATATAAATATATATTTATTCATTTGTAAACATGCGTATATTTATGCCAGTAAAAAGTAGATATGATCAATAGACTTTCTTTGAAGTTCAGCACTTGCATATGTGCTTGTAAATGCTACCAATCTAAATTTCTGTTTTGCAATGGGATATTCAATACTACTGAAACAGTCATTTGTTATATTAAATTACGTTATAATCATTGATAGATCGTGTTGCTGACGCTAAGCTAATATATACCCTGCAGTTAAATTGCGAACTAGTCTCCAAAAAAGGCAGTCTTGAGCTACACGCTTTGTGAATCGGCCTGAGCCGATAGTTAAAACACGGTGTGAAATATGGAATATCGATACTTACTCATCAACATCCAAAACTACACCCAAACATTCCAAAATCGGACAGGTTAAGAACTAGCCGAAGCCAAACTATTTTAGACCTGTCGAAAGGGAAACCAGTTAAGGGCGAATTGCAAAGAAATGCACTGGCGACAATTACCACCGCCAATGACATCGCCATGTAAAAGTGGATAGTTGAAAGCATTGATTGGGTATTAAGGTAGAACTGATGGTGTCGTCAAACGGTATAGCTCAGGGATAGTTGTGAGCTATTCCAATTTTCTGCAATTTTCTGCAGGGTATGTACATACATAGATGTGTAAGTTCAGCTCCGCGTGTACTTCCGGTGTATCGCCAGTTACTCTGCAAAAAAATCGTCTGACTCTGACTCCTTTCGGCCCTTATGGACATAGTTATGATAGGTACATTCTAATTTGTAAAGATTATGAAAAGCAATGCTTGGTAAAATATCAAACAATGATCCGTCTAATATTGTTTAAAAACCTTCAAACTTACTTACTTTTTTGCCTTCAGGTTTAAAAGGGTTGCATTTTCAATAAAGCACGCCATTCGCTGGTTAGTTTCGCCAGATGGAGTAAATTTGGAAAACCTAGTAAGTTCTAAACCTAGTCCTTCCAACGGAGTGGGGCTTCCTTCGCTGCATTTGGCTGGAGTTTCATGTTCATGTATTTAGCATATTAAAAAAAATATTATTTTAATTCATTGCAGGGTTTCGTTTTTTTTGTTGTACGTTTCCTTCAGTTTTTTACTTTTCTGTTCCTTTCCTTAACTTTATTAACTTATATTTTATTATACTTTTCTTTTTTTCTTTCTCTTTCTTTTTGCTTTCTTTAATATTTGGTCTTGCATTTTCTATTTTGTACTTTATTTTATTTTATTTAATTCAATTTAATTTAATTTAATTTAATTTAATTTAATTTAATTTAATTTAATTTAATTTAATTTAATTTAATTTAATTTAATTTAATTTAATTTAATTTAATTTAATTTAATTTAATTTAATTTAATTTAATTTAATTTAATTTAATTTAATTTAATTTAATTTAATTTAATTTAATTTAATTTAATTTAATTTAATTTAATTTAATTTAATTTAATTTAATTTAATTTAATTTAATTTAATTTAATTTAATTTAATTTAATTTAATTTAATTTAATTTAATTTAATTTAATTTAATTTAATTTAATTTAATTTAATTTAATTTAATTTAATTTAATTTAATTTAATTTAATTTAATTTAATTTAATTTAAGTTAATTTAATTTAATTTAATTTAATTTAATTTAATTTAATTTAATTTAATTTAATTTAATTTAATTTAATTTAATTTAATTTAATTTAACTTAATTTAATTTAATTTAATTTAATTTAATTTAATTTAATTTAATTTAATTTAATTTAATTTAATTTAATTTAATTTAATTTAATTTAATTTAATTGAATTGAATTTAATTTAATTTAATTTAATTTAATTTCATTTCATTTAATTTAATTTAATCTAATTTAATTTAATTTAATTGGTGTGAAGGTAGTGTTGCCGGCCTACCACACCGAAGGTCCATGGTTCGAGCCCTGCTACAGGTAACATCAAAAGTGATTTGAAAAAAGTTTTTCAAAAACGGGGTCGCCCCTCGGCAGTGGTTTGGCAAACTCTCCGAGTATATTTCTGCCATGACAGGCTTCTCAGCAAAAAATTCGTCTCCTTTGTAGATGCCGTTCGGAGTCGGCAAAAAACTGTAGGTCCCACCAATTTGTAGGGAAAAATTCAAATCGGCACACCACAAATTGGAAGAGAAGCTTGGCGCAAAAAATCTCTTAGGAGGTTTATGATGATATACCTGTTGTATATCGCGCCATAGAGATAGAGAGAATTTAATTTAATTTAGTTTAATTTAATTTAATTTAATTTTATTTTATTTTATTTGCTTTTATTTTGTTTTATTTTATTTTATTTTATTTTATTTTATTTTATTTTATTTTATTTTATTTTATTCTATTTTATTTTATTTTATTTTATTTTATTTTATTTTATTTTATTTAATTTTTTTAGTTTTATTTTATTTTATTTTATTTTATTTTATTTTAATCTATTTTATTTTATTTTATTTTATTTTATTTTATTTATTTAATCTTATTCTCTTTTATTTGATTTTATTTTATTTTATTTTATTTTATTTTATTTTATTTTATTTTACTTTATTTTATTTTATTTTGTTAATTGATTGATATTATTTTACTTTGTTTTATTTTATTTTTTTATTTTTATTATTTTATTTTATTTTATTTGATTTTTTTTTTGTTCTTCTTTATTTTATTAGTATTTTAGCTATAGTTACAGTATCTGCTATTTGCAAACACCTTACGATTAATTCGTGACTAATTCAGAAATTCCTCATCGATTTTAATCGCATTAGCGGATGTAGATATAGTAAGCTTTAGTAACTTTGATACAACGTTGAACTTTTTGTTAAAAATGCGAGCTAAGCTAAAACCAAAAATGTTATTTGGGACAATGAAAAGCTTAAACGTGTTTTTCGTACATTCTGACCGCACTTTCTTATAAATAAATTTTTTAATTTTTAAACAAATACTTGCGATCGGACTATATATTCTATTAGCTACTCTTGCACTAAAAATTGCGGAGAAATTGGTTATATTAAATTTGATGTAGAAGCAACTTTTTTCAAAGGCAGAGAAGCTTTGTTTGCAAGAAACACGTTTGCGAGGTGGCGGACAAAATTTTTAATACATTTGTCAAAACATTTATTTTTATTTTTTTTAATGTTACCTGACCAGGTATTTGTGTCTCTGAGACCCATACTACGTCGTTTACTCTTGCAGTTTGGCAGTAAATCCTTCCTTAGTTTGGTTTAATTTTACAAAAGAGTTCAATGTTCCAATCGCCCTTCATCTGATAAATAAATTTATACGAATTTGTTACTATTCAAAACATTTATTTCTTTCATCCTACTCAATGAACAAGAGAGAAAAAATAGAAAATAATAAATGACACATTTTACATTATGTCTTAATTTACTTAAAATGCTTTACCTTTACTTTTATCCTATTTTTGTTACTTTCTGTTAGTCAACTGAAAATATTTGGTTATTAAAAAAATTGTTTCCTTTACGCTTTCATAATTAAGTTTCAACTGCAAAAGTTATCTATTATTTTAATTATTATTTTATTGCTGAAAGCAACTATTAAATGCAATATTAAAATAAATGAAATAAGTTCAGTTTGTATACCTTGCACAGATATACATAGTGAGTAAATGGCATTTACTATCCTATAGTCTCAAATTAGCAAAGCTATTGTTGGTGCTCTTGAAGAGGTAAAGTTGAAATAGTGCAGTGAGATAAATGTGAAAATGTGCATATAATTAGAATTTAGAAAATAAATATGTATAAGGCAAAACGTTTGGGAAGTTTTTAGATTTAACAAGCACAAACTAAATTGCGCCTAAAATGAGAGACATCTAAGCAAATTAGAATGGTGTGTAGGTCTGAGATTATTGCTGCTGGGGAATATTTAAAATCCCGCCAGCAGTAGACTGCCAATATCTAGTATTACGCTGACTTCAACAATAATTTCCTTTAAGTTCATTACATAGTTCTTTGCCTTAATTAAAACATCCCTTCCGGGTTATACTATCAGCACTACAAAGCTTGCCATACCACTGACAAAACTTCATTCCAAAAAATTTAGTTCCAGTTTCCCACAGAATGTTGACATTCAAAGCAATAATATATGTATATATCTGCGATTTCCTTAGAGCCAGTCTATGCTGAAGTTGGCGTAGTCCAAGAAACCACATTGCATCATCTCAAGTTCTCATACAATACTTTAACAAAATGAGCATAGAATAAATAATATATAGTTTCTAGAAACAGATTCAGAACAGATTCATCATAGAATTAATATAGTTAACTTAAGAACAGAATTGAAAATATTAAAAATTGTGAAGACTAACAAACTCTTTCTTTTAAAATAATCCATAATGCTTCACTTTATACTTGGTTTAAGAACAGTAATAAAATGGTTACGCAGTAATATTATTAGTAAAAGTAGTGGTAAAAAGAAATTAGTAACACAATCTAATAAAACCATATAACAGTCTTTTGAGCATATAAAACATAGAGCAGATGAGCAATAGTTCATTAAAAATCATTTAAATGTCACTTAGTTAAGTATTAGGAAAATAGGCACTCACTTACTTAAAACATAAAGAACACAATAAAAGTGGTGAATACAGGAACATAAAGTATTAAAAATTTTCAAGTACGGTCTAGATAACTACGAATAAATTATAGTAACAAAGAAGTTGTACAAGCTTAAAATCGGACTACATAGTAGACGAGAAGGTAAGCTTAAGAGAAGAGAGTGTACAACTGCAGGAGCTTTCTACCAGTGTTGCCAATTATTATTTTCTTTTCTTTGCCGTTAATAGTGTTATTTATTGACAAAGCAAGAACTAAAATAGATAAAACATTTTATGCTGATTTTACTTATTCTTTAAGCTTTTTTAGTTATTAAAGTTGCGAACCTAAGCGCCGTTAGCACTAAAAAGTTACATACGGCAACACTGGTTTCCAACATATTTGCTGTACACGCAATATTCTCACGCTTCTCAATTCAGTAAAAAGCAGTTGGTTGATTGCAAAAAAAAAAATTTTTTCTAAATTTAAATAAATTTTTGTTATTAATCATTAAAATAAATAAATAAATTAGAGTATTAAATTAAATTAAATGCGGTTTCTGTTTTTTTTTTTCATTTTCAGGATACACATATTGCACACCCGTTTAGCCACATTCTTCATCCAACTTCATCTTCATAAACATCATCATTCTTCTTACTTCATCTCTCCACTTCCATCAGCAACGTCAATCTGTTATTGTTGATACGCTGAGTAGGCCAACTTTTGCGCTTCATCGAGTGTACGTCCATAGCCATGCTCTTCATGTGAATAATGTGGATGTGCAACAACTTCATAGTTTTCTTTCTTTGATTCAAGTAATTTTTTGAGGCCAATAATACCGCTAAGCAATAATGCAATTTTACCAATAACAAGCGCTTTGAATGAGATCAATGCCAAGAAACCGATGACAAGTGGCAGGAGTGCGGCCATTTTCAGTTTGAAGAGCATCAACATTGGCATAAGATACTTCTTCTTTTCTTTTTTCTTGCCGCGTGCTGAAAATAATGAAAACAAATATACCGGTATGTTATTAAATGTTTTAAGTTGTGTTAGAAAATAAAAATTATTATTAGTTAATAAACTTAAGTTCAATGGTATAATAATGGTATTGTGGGAAAGTGTGGCTATTTATACCGAACACCCATTTCTGTAAATATACTGAAAGTATTAATGACTGTAAATGACCCCAAGGCCAAGAATAATAATTTTTAAGATGGAAGCTAGTTTTGTTTTTATTTGTTTAATAATAATTTTTTGTTTTTTTTTTATAAATTATTATTAAAAGTTTTAATTTGAATAGAGAGGGTAAATTTAGACAATGCAGCCATATAATTTCTTATCAACAGAGAAATTTTGACACGCTCTGCTAACCATTAGGCTATTATAGTCCCGCTTTTCTGTGAGTTTAACTCCTACGCTCATGACGGATTTTTGTGTTTTGTGTCCATTTTTAACACCTCGACTGTGCTCTTCGTTTTTGTTTATTTTGTATCCCAACAATTCTTTTTTGCATATTTTATTTTATGCCTATATTTAATGTTTTTTTTTTTTTGTATATTTTTTATTTATTTTTTTCATATTTTCTGCTAATACAAATTTCAAGTTCTAATCATGAGTAATAATTTTCGAAAATATTTTTTATTACTGAATTTCAAAAACTAGTTTTTATTATAAATCAACTAACTTTAAAAGTTAGGTCTAAATGTTCAGGAAAACCCCTAAAAAAATTTTTCATCAATATTTCTCTTCAGTTTACTTAATTTGCTTGTTGGAGTGTTAATTGGTGGCTCCTTGGATTTCTTGGTTGTCATACTAATTCCTCCACTTTCAATACTAATCTAGTCCGGGTATAGCCTGTACCTACCTTGTTCCCTTTTCTGGCTTGGATAAAGTTGCAAAAAAATCCCATTTTAATGTTAGCAAGAGAACTTCGTGAGGGAATTCGTCTATTTAAGACCAACGTTGTTGCTACTTTTAACGGAGTAGTGAAGTACTTTGTCAAAGAACCAAGATCACTAGAGATTTATGTTCTAACAAGCAGTGAAAATGTCGAAAGCGGATGGGATGTGCTTTGGAGTATTCGAGGAAAAATCTCTAAAGATTAATGGTTCTTACAATAGAGACGATTTAAAATCCATCGACTTTAGTGTCTGAGTCATGCTATACGAATGAAAAAAGAAGCTCGAATCTAGAAAGTTTTAACATGGATACCCAAGCTCGGCAGCAGATTAAGGAGGAGGTCTGACTGAGATGGAAAATCCAGCGGGCTGGTTTACCTCCAGTAAAGTATACTTATCCGGCTAGTACAAGAAAGTACTGGTTCCGGAGCAAATCGAATTAACTCAGGCAAAATATTGAGCATAACCGTAACACCTCAGCTAACATATGGCTTAAAGGGAAGACAGACCTCGGCCTGTGAACCCAGTAATTGACATCCAACCACCTGAAATAGTTATAGAGTAGAGCATTGTCTTACTTATCCAGACTCAACCCCACCATACCAAATACTTGCCCTGCATGTGGTATGTCCCCTCACGATACTAAACATGTCTTTACCTATTCAACCACCCTTCAAACACCAATATCACTCTGGTCCAACCCTGTGGAAACTGCTCGTTTCCTTGGACTTCCGTTAGATGAGCTGAATGAGGATTTTAAGAGTGATCGTGCGCATTAGGCAGGGCGAAGTATTGTTAATAACAACAACAACAACAACAACAACAAGAACTGTGGCGCGTTGATACGCAACGGCTAAAATCGCTTAGGCGGTTAAGCACCAACGAATTATGATGGTGAAAAGACCCTGCAAAAAATGCGATTAGTCTAGGATGCTTCCGGGTTGAGTCGCAAATAAGGATGCTACTAATGCTAGTTTTGATCACTTTGTGTGTGTTAAACTGTTCACATTTGTTTGAACATGAACTGGTACGAAAGATCTACGTAATCCACTTTCTACACAAACAGTTACTTTCAACTCCTATAAGTATGCTATAAAAACTGATATGGTTTTACACCCCTATGAGTATGTTACACAAATAAAAATTTGATTAAAGGGACTATCGCCGATCACGTTCTTTAGAGATTAGTCTCACTATTTTTACAGGGGAGGAAAAATGTGTCTCAGGAAATTTTTTTCTTGTGATTTCATCGAAATACATATTTACATCGACACGTTCATAATGCCCACATTTCCCTATAACTATCCGGATCATATAAACTCTCCAAATCTTTTCTTTTTCCCTTCATTATCCCTATTTTATTCTACCCATCTGCTACGTTTCCTGGCTGCGATAAAACTAGCCGATACTTGGTTTGGAAGACCTACAGGACCAATCAGAGTTGGGGAGAGTAATTAAAAACATTTCTCAATAAGTTATTCAAACCAAGTTAGAAGCAACAAAAACTACAAACAAAAAATGCCGCCACAACTTTTCTAGCATTAAAAAGAAAGCAAGAAATCGACAACAACAAAACTCGTCTTATCGGACAATATGTTGTCTTAAACAGAAGGAGAAAACGGCTTTCCATAGTTTTGCCAACATTCACACGCATACCCAACACAGTAAAGAGGTGTGAAGAGGCAAATATAGACAGAACTCAAAGTATTTTCTTTTCTTATTGAAAACTTGCAGTAGGCGGAAGTGCAACTATTTCTTGATTCTGTTTGGATTACTGACTGTTAGATAAACTGCTGCCTGCAACACAATGAAATGATATTTAGGAAGATTGAGATTAGTTGCTGACAAATGGAATTTCAATGAGTATCCTACATCATCAAGATTGGACAAATATATCGTATATCCCCCGTACAACACATTTTTTCGATAAACGGGAAACGAGCGCAATCGTACACACACACAAACTACCAGCCGCACACACAAAACATACCTAATAAACAGCACAGCGCAGAACTACATAAAATCAGACAAATAAACCACGAACGCAACAGAACGAAGACAGACACTGAAGATGGCAAAACGCCGAAACCGGTTTGTCTCCAAACCAAAATTAACAAGGGATGACGGAAAATTGTTCCAGAAAAATTTATACTTCTCCCCTGTCGGAAACAGCAATAATAATTAAAAGGAAATTTTTTCTTCGTGGAACCCTTCAATTTACTTCTTTTCATTCCTCTTCTTAAAACCTCTTACAATCTTATGGTGACTTACTTTCCTTCGCTTTGGATATCTTGCTCTTTCCTTTCTGTTCTTATGCCACTTATCCATCCTAATCATCTTACTTATATTCATGCTCCTCTAGATCTTCCTTTAGTTCTCCGTCTATCTTTCTCTTGCTCCCATCTCTCTTCCTTTCCCAAATATTAAAAGGCTGACGGGAAAGATGGGCATTCTGCATTATAATCACTGCAGAAGTTGCGAAGACATAACCACCAAAGAGACCGTGGAACATTTTCTGTGAAAATGCGCGGCTGTAGCCAGCATGCGTCTAAAATCCTTTGGGAGCACCTTTTTGGAAAATCTGGATAGGATGTCTGAAATAAGGATTCCACACATGCTTGAGTTTCTCAACAACTCTGGTTGGTTGTAACAAACATCCGTATCACGCTCAGTAGGTTCGACTAGTTTTTATGGCATCAAAATTGCTTCTGAAAGCTACTGGGTCGCAGCTTTTCTACCTACGGAGAAAGTCGGAGTTGTCTTTTACTATTTAATGATATCATATTTTATTCGTAACTACTTAGCAACGTTCGAATAAAAACCATTCCAAAAACTGATATGTAGTACGGGGATTGATTTCAAAGCCAGTTGAAACTGCCTGAATTGTGTGGCAGGTTGAAATACTATCTACATAAATACCTCTAATGATTACATCAAACCATTTTAGTAGCTTCATTACTATTAACTGCATTCCTAATATGCATACATTCTTCGAACAGTCAACAAATATATACCAACAATAGAATGCCTCGAATTTATTTATTTCCCTTCCTCCCATAAGCATTGGAGCTCCCACTACGTGCTTCCTACTGCCAACATTTAAATTTGATTTGCTGCCAACAATTTCATGTTTTTACTGTCAACGCTTTAAATAGCATTCGATGTCCAGTAGCAGCAACATTTTAAACTTGAACAATGTCATGTGCACTTTGTTGGTAAGTTATAGTTTACTATCACCTCTACTGATTTCTCCAAGGTTGTTTTGTATGCTGCTTGGCTGTTTTCCGCGACAACAAAACTAACGGTCACTTTCCTTGTTCGTTTGGTAAGTAACCAACTTTGTTGCACTTTCAGCATGCTCATTTGACAAATATTCAATTTCTCTATTTACATTTCAATGTATGTATATATGACGAGATATAAATATATATATATAATTATACTCAGTATAAACTTTTCCTTTTTCGCATGTTCACGCACATATCTCCACACACGCCTACAGATGTATGCATATAACTGATTTTATATCGTTTGTATGTTTAACACGTACAAATATTAGTTAAGTAGGTAGACAGCATTAATACCAACAACAACATACGAGTATATAAATATACAGCAATGTAGACAATAGTTTTATAAAAACCATAATTAACGCATTTTGTTGTTTGTATTTACGTCTGAGTTTATGCCCACGATTTTGCACACGAGAAAGTGCTTCAGATGCTCCCGGCTTATGGTGGAGACGTGTTTAGTTTTGGCATTAAATTTCAATTGGCATGGCGTGTATTCACGTACCTTGTAGATTTAATTTTTAAGCACAACGTACTAATGTGGTCAGATGAATGTATGATACAGTGCGTTTCATAACTACACAGTTAAAAATGTAAGTCTAAATCTTTTTTGGACTACAGGGCTCCTACTCTGTAGTTCTATTCGAAAGAAATTTTGTTCGGTTTCGAGTGATTCGTACTCTGTAAACAATTTTCGAGTAGAACCAATTCGTTGTTCGAGTTCTATTCTATTCCTTTCGTACTTGATTCATCCCTCTTTCGATTGTGGAAAATTTGGTATTCCCTATTTCGAAAACATATGCCACAATGTTCGAAAGTTAGAAAATTATATTCGACAACAATTTCTTCTTCTTTAAATGGTCATCTAACCGCCTGGGCGATTTTGACCGTCCAACATAGCTCGCCAGTCGTTTCTTCGTTGCGCCAACTGGCGCCAATTGGAAACACCGCGGGATCGCAAATCGGTCTCCACTTGGTCCTTCCATCGGAGTGGTGGTCTCCTTCTTCCTCTGCTTCCACCGGCGGGTGCCGATAAGAATACCTTCTGGGCTGGAGCATCTTCGCTCATTCGCACTACGTGACCTAGCCAGCGAAGCCGCTGTGTTTTAATTCGCTGAACTATGTCGGCGTCTGCGTAAAGTTCATACAGCTCATCATTAAATCTTCTTCGGTACTCGCCGTCGCCAACGCGTAGAGGTCCACAAATCTTTCGAACAACCTTTCTCTCGAATACTTCCAGAGCCGCCTCATCAGATGTTGTTAGTGTCCACGCTTCTGAACCATATAGCAGGACGGGTGCGATGAGTGACTTGTAGAGTGTTATTTTCTTTCGTCGAGAGAGGACTTTACTTTTCAATTGCCTACTCAGTCCGAAGTAGCATTTGTTTGCAAGAGTAATTCTTCGCCGGAGTTCTAGGCTAACATTATTGTTGGTGTTAATGCTGGTTCCCAGGTAAACGAAGTCCTTTACTATTTCGAAATTATTGCTGCCAACAGTGGCTTGGTTGCCAAGGCGCGAATGCGCTGACTCTTTGCATGATGACAGAAGGTACTTCGTTTTGCCCTCGTTTACCACCAATCCCATTTTCTACGCTTCTTTTTCTAATTTGGAGTAAGCAGAAGTTACGGCGCGGTTGTTAAGGCCAATGATATCAATATCGTCAGCATATGCCAACAGTTGCACGCTTTTATGAAATATTGTTCCAGCGCGGTTAAGTTCTGCAGCTTGTATTATTTTCTCCAGCATTAAATTAAAGAAATCGCACGATAGGGGGTCACCCTGTCTGAAACCTCGTTTAGTTTCGAACGGCTCGGAGAGGTACTTCCCAATTCTGACCGAGCTGGCGGTGTTGCTCAAGGTCATTTTGCATAGCCGTATAAGTTTTGCGGGGAAACCAAATTCAGACATAGCGGCATATAGGCAGCTCCTTTTCGTACTACCGAAAGCGGCTTTAAATCAACAAAGAGATGATGTGTGTCGATTCTCTTTTCACGGGTTTTTTCCAAGATTTGGCGTATTGTAAAAATCTGGTCGATGGTAGATTTACCAGGTCTGAAGCCACACTGGTAAGGTCCAATCAGTCTGTTTACATCAGGCTTCAGTCTTTCGCACAATACGCTTGATAGGACCTTATATGCGATATTCAAAAGGCTGATTCCGCGATAGTTGGCGCAGTTTGCAGGATCGCCCTTCTTGTGGATTGGGCAGGGAACACTTAGATTCCAATCTTCAGGCATGCATTCATCCGACCATATTCTGCATAGAAGCTGATGCATGCGCCTTACCAGCTCCTCGCCTCCGTGTTTGAATAGCTCAGCAGGCAAACCATCAGCGCCAGCTGCTTTATTGTTTTTCAATCGGGATATTGCTATTCGCACCTCATTATAGTCGGGTTGTGGAACGTCAATTCCATCATCTTCGATTGTGGGCTCGGGTTCGGCATCTTCTTTGGTTTCTTGCTCAGTTTCTCCATTTAAAAGGGCAGAGAAGTGATCCCTCCATATTCTGAGTGCTCTCTGAACATCGGCCACCAGGTCGCCGTTCTCATTCTTACAGGAGTTTGCCCCGGGTTTAAAACCTTCTGTCATTCGCCGAATTTTTTGATAGAATTTTCGGGCATTATTCCCGTTGGCCAGCATCTCAAGCTCCTCTATTTCACGCTTTTCTGCCTCTCTTTTTTCGCCCGGAAAAGCCGCCTCGGTTCCCTCTTCAACTCGCGGTAGTGTTCACACACACTCCTCGTTGCATTCGATGTCAGCGTTGCCTTGTAGGCTTCGTCCTTTCTTTTCGTTGCAGCGCGGCACTCTTCATCATCATACCAGTTGTTTCTTCGCGTTCGCCGGAATCCAACTACTTCTTCGGCTGCGGTACGGAGTGCTCCTGAGATATGATCCCACTGCTCATGCATTCCACTAGGTTGAATTGTGCTCTCGGAGAGCAGGTGTGAGAGGCGATCTGCGAAATAATTGGCGGTCTGTTGCGATTGCAGCTTTTCGACGTCCAGCTTTCCCTGCGTTTTTTGTTGCACCTGTTTTGTCGTACAGAGGCGGGTACGAATCTTGGCTGCTACTAGGTAGTGTTAGGTCCTCGTATTGTGCGAACATCTAAAACGCTGGAAGCATGCCGTCCGTCTATCACAACGTGGTCGATCTGGTTGCGTGTTTTTCGATCGGGGGACAGCCATGTAGCTTGATGGATCTTCTTGTGCATGAACCTAGTGCTGGATATGACCATGTTTCGGGCACCGGCGAAGTCGATCAGCCTGAATCCATTTGGCGAAGTCTGATCGTGGAGACTGAACTTCCCAACAGTGGGGCCAAATACACCCTCCTTACCCACCCTGGCGTTAAAGTCGCCAAGCACGACTTTGATATCATGACGGGGGCGGCGCTCGTATGCTTCTTCCAGGCGCTCGTAGAATGCATCCTTTTCCACGTCGTCCTTCTCTTCCGTCGGTGCATGAGCGCAGATAAACGATATGGTGAAAAATCGTACTTTTATGCGGATTGCAGCGAGACGCTCGTTCACGGGTGTGAACGACAGTACTCGGTGACAGAGTCTCTCTCCCACCACAAATCCCACGCCGAATCTGCGCTTGTCTTCATGCCCACTCCAGTAGATGTTGCAAGGTGTTCTGATCGTGTTTCCTGGCCCCGTCCATCGCGTCTCTTGTATGGCGGTGATGTCAGCTTTTGCTTTCCTCAGGACCTCAACCAGCCGGGCAGCGGCACCTTCCCCATTAAGGGACCGGACATTCCAGGTACATGCCCTTATCTCATAATCCTTATTTCGTTTGCGGGTGTTGTCATCTAAAAAAGGGGTTCTCATATCCGAGGCTTTGTTGTTGAATTTCATTGGAACGTTGTTTTATGTGGTGGGTCCCAAACCCAACGCACAACCCGTTTCACGGGAGGTTGAATTCTATTACACGTTTGTATAGCGAGCCGCTTGATCCAAGACAGACGCCCGCTTGCAGCCGCACCACCTGGTGATCAGACGCTGCTGTTTGAACCCCCCAGCAAGCCCTTAAACCGATTATGTCGGAGTGGCCTTACCAGAGCGATATGTCACAATTGACAACAATTTAGCAAACGGAGATCCACAAAAATTTAGTTTCTTATTATTATATTACCACAATTATATATTTTTTCAACAAAAAATCATTTTTATCGTAGAAAGAGGTTAGCAATCGCTGTTGACAAGAAATAGTTGAAGAATGTTGGGTAAAAATTTAAGAGCCAGTTTCACGAAAGAATTTAAGTGAAAAATAATTCTTCTTTGAAGTTTCTTTCGTGAAACTGGCAGTGAGGAATACTTATTTATATATTTAAAAAAAAATTTAATTATATTTAATAAAAATAATCATAAATCAATAACCGTTCAAGATATCGGAACGAAATTCATCACACTACTTTCCATGCATACAAGGAATGTTACGGAAAAAAATGGACAAAATCGGTTTGAGGTCAACGCCCCATTTTATATGAAAGATTTTGAAAAGGATCATAGATATATTTAATAGGCAATAGCTTTGCATAAAATAGCTTTATATCGTTTCTATTCCACTTTCAAAGTGTCAGTGAACGAAGAAATTTGAAAAATATAAATTTTTCAAAATGGGCGTGGCCCCTTTTATAGTCGATTATTCTACACAAATTTGTATGCTATAACTCCAGGAAAACTTGATTTGTCGAAACGACATTTGGCGAAAATGTTGAATAATAACAGTTACCGTTTATTATCTGATATAGGAATTCCACAAATTCTTGAGTTTTTCAGAAACAATGGTTGGTTTTAAAATATATTAAAACGGCTTTTTAAAGCTACTTATCGACCTGCTCCTTTAGGCATCGCTGTCGTTACCCTTGGTAATTATTTAGAATAGATTACTGTGCACTAGTCTCTGTGACAGGGGTTTGGCTATACAAAGCTATAAAATCTGAATAAGAGTTAAGAGGGAGTTTTCTTTTAGGACGTCGTAGTTGGGATTACATTTAGGTAGCCGATTACTGTAACGCGCTTTAGGATGTCTTAGAGGGGACGCTGTTCAACGCTATAACTGTTAGGTATTTTAATAATTTACCTAACAATCAGGACGACATTTTAGCTCTTGTCTCTTTTGTATGTATAAGTGAAATTTAGGTCAAATAAACAATCGCTGGACTGGCACCATCTCCCAGAATATTACTCATCTCATCTGGTCAGAGTGTTGATTGGTATGATATTTTGAAGAAATCAATATTGTCCAAGAGCGTTTCAGAAAGAGATGATAGCTGTTGGTTTCTTTTAGGAATTTTATTGCGAAGGAGGATGCGACAAACTTTCGTATACTGGATTTGGTCTACAATGCCTTCTTAACTGTAGTTTTCACGAAAATACTCTACAAATTCGGGAACTGTACTGCAATTCTAGGATCTTAAAGCAGTCCTGCGTAGAGCATAATTTATGTATGTATGTTGAGTCTGATTAAGAAACTATTTATTCTTAAAGTAACAGCTCAGTATAAACATTATCTACGAGTATATATACAAAAATGAATCATGGTTTGTTAGCAGCGGTAAAGCTTAGAAACGGCTGAATATCTCTAAAAGAGTCCATGGTAGGGACATGAAAATTGATATAGGGATATACGATATCAATACCATCCTCACGGGAAAAGAGTGGGAGTTATCGAAAAAGGGGGCGTGGCACCTCCCATACAAACTTAACATTTCAGGCTGAATATCTCTGAAAGCGTTCAAGGTAAGGATCTGAGAATTGGTATGGAGATATACAATATATATTGGATTTATTGGAAAATGTGGTACGGCATTTCATAAACAAGCTGAACTCCATGTTAAGATGTTTGTCGCAGCCTAGCAAAGCTTGTGGTAGACGATTTTTGGTAGAATAACAAGACACGGTGGAACGATATGCGAACAGTACCAAAATTATGATGAATATGGAAGCTATTTAATTAAAATTTTTCATACTAATAATAATTTGTTCTAGACTATCTATCGATATAGACATTTTATCAAAGACACAGAATCGAAGGTTCAATCTATACACAATTGAAATTGTGAAGAATCGCTAATTTTCTATTACAAAAAATATGGTTGTAATCGATTATTCTTGAAATGAGCTCAATATTTTTATTAATCTATTTTGGGCAGAACGAAGTTTGCCGGGTCAGCTAGTGCCCTACATATTTTTGTTGTTGTAGTAAAAGTACCTTGCCCAGTTTTTACTGCCTGTTCATAAATAGATGTAGATTAAACAGGGTGACCCTGAATTAATAGCCTTTGGTTTTGTAAAAATCTAGTTGTTGTTGCTGTTGTGGTAACGACAAAAACACTCCCCGAAGGTTTTGGGGAGTGTTGTCGAATTAACAGTCCTTGGCCGGATTTGAACCCGGTACGCTCCGGTACTCCCTTGCGGTACTGCCCGACTTACGTGGTAGCGATTTATGACCAGTGAAACCTTCTAAGTCATGTCACCCCTCCTTCCGTAAGGAAGGATAAGATGGGTAATGAGAGGGGAGAGGCATCAATTCCGTAGATCAACCATCGAGTTGCACGTCATTACCTTTGTGCTTATTAGTCGCCTAACCCGCAGGGGCTTCAATTTACCACCTGAAGGTTCGAACGGGCCACACAAATTCATACAATCTTTCTAATCTTGCAGGGAGTGCTGATGCAGGCGCTTGATACCTGCGAGAAGATTAAAGCCGATATTCCCTTCGAATTTCAATGTTTGCCTACAAATTTTTTCTTTCGACTCCGAAAGGCAGTTGAATATTTGCTAAGAAGATTCTTCATAGCAGAAATGAACCCGAAGAGTTTCCGATCACTGCCGAAAGGCAACCCTGTCTGGAAAAATTAAGGAAACTTTTGAACCTTTTCATATGATCTTCAACAAAGGAATACATCGATGTATATTGGAACGATTTTCCGTCATCCCTTGTCAAATTTGGTTTTGAGACAAACCGGTTTCGGCGTGGTGCCATCATCGAAAAACAACAAAACAAAATAAAAAGAAATACATCCATTAAACTAAAATACTAAAATAGCTGTTTTTTGTAGCTCAAGCCAAGCGGAAAAAATTAGCTCAAACAAATTTATAAAGATAGACAATAGATATAGCGGATGCTATAATGCGCATACCACTAGTCTTGAAGAGCAGGGACATTTAAGAAATACCTTCCAAAGTCTATTAATTTTTAAGCAGTCTACAGGCACAAGAAACCCTAAGATTTCAGGGGTAGTGTACGGATGATCCATACACACTAAGATAATGAAGTGTAATACGTTAAGACAGACAGCTGAAAAAGTGCACAATCTTCTTCGAGATGAATAAAAGGACAAGTTAAACTTCACAGAATTTTAACGGAATAGAAGGGACAAGACACCACTCTCTCCGCATCGAAATCGAAAAAATTGTCTTCTATGGATTGAAATTTCACGAAAACAGCTTCGGTTGCTTTTTAAAATTTCTGCTTCATGCCGCTGCTAGTACAGTCTCGTTTAAGATTTCTAAAATATTTTAATAAACCAAAAATGGCAATGAAAGCATGTGAACTAGCTGCAGTAAATTTTCTTGATAACAACAATTAGAAAAATATTTATTAACGAGCTCAACAATGCACCGTTGCACTTTCAAGAGCAAAACAAAAACAAGCCAGCCTGCTGTGCGCCACCAGTTTGACGACCTCAAAATTAGCAACATGTGCCATGTATACACACGCACCTGGTCACGCAATCTCTGCAAAACACAAAACATAACAGCGAAAACAGGATTGCTTTCTGCTTGACTAGACCACCTGAGCTTGTAGGAGCAGCAATATATAACCCACATAAAAGTCAACTGCATCCGTGTATTGACCAATGCACACACACACACACATGCATACAATTCAGGTGGTGATAACAGGCTGTGATATCAAAAGTTTGCTTGCTTGTTGTTGTTATTGATTCGTTGCAAGTTGTGAGTTTCCCAGTTCTCATTGTCTGCTTTTGCGCCATTCTCCTGCTTTTTGTTTGTAAACTGAACGGTTTTAGTTTTCTCTACTTTTCCTGCAACTTTTTCTGCTTAATGCATTTAAGTTTACAACATATGCACATATTAAATTGATAGAAATCTCAAGTAATTGTTTTAGTTTTCGTTTTTGCGACACATATCTTTCTACTTACATTCTTCGAGCGCGCGTTGCATATCCTGTATTGAGTCTTTGGGCACCTTGAACTGCAATGTGTGTGTGCCAAAGAAGCGCGCTACACGTTCCACCAACAAAGCATCGACCTCATTTTCGCGCGCTTCTGGTTCGTCAGGCAAGGCAGCATCTTTTAATGAACGTCCAGCTGGGATATCGTCAGTCTTAATTAAAGAAATGCCTTCGGTCAGTTTAACATCGCCATTTTCGGAATCGAAATATTGTAATGCACGTTCCTGGGGAAAAAGGGAGTAGAAGTTGTCACTATGAGTCAGACCTGTTTATAATTGATTACTACTCGGTTTGATCAATTATTTTCTTTAGAATCTATTTAGTAATTAATTACCATTTCTTTAAATTTTTAATGATTATTTTCCAATTAATTAGAAAACTAATACAAAAAAATAATAATTTTTTACTATTATAAAAAAAATCAAAAATAATCAAAACAAGTAAGGAAAGGGCTGTCTTCGACTGTGCCGAACACTTTATAACTTTCATGAATATGCATCATGGATATAAGTGTCCGATCCTTACTCACAATTAGTACAAACTCTGCAAAACTGATAATTTAAAGATACATAGCCCAAACCCCATTTATCGGAACAATCGATTATATGGTAGCTATATGTTATGTTGGTCCGATCTAGGTGATTTTCACTACACACATTACATATATAATATTTACCAAACATGCAAAATTTGACGTTCCTAGCTTCCTAATTGCAAAAGTTAGAACCCGTTTATCGGAGCAATGGATTGTGTGGGAGCTATGTATTGCAAATTTCATCGAGATATCTCTAAAACTGAAGGACTAGTTTGCGCTCAAACAGACAGACGTACTCCTATTATATTAAAGAGTTCAGCCCTTTTTTGGGCATGGATATGACATGATCTCTTTGGATCCCATTTCGGCCACGTTTGCTTGGATATGCTACACCCTGAGGTTTGCCGCCATCTTTCTTTGGCTTGTTGGTAGGTGTATTCTTAACATTAGCCTGCACGGACTTAAATATTAGAATAGCATTTTTAATAAGCCGGTTGAGAATTCCAGGCGTATGGAAGTCGAACAAAATGAACGAAAGAAAAGCACAATGACATACTCGTATTTTTTTACTATGGATTAAGCCACTTGGTAAGAGCCGGAAAAAGAGTACAATGGGCGAGCCAAGTAAACTACTTTAGTGAAATCTCCGAGCTCCTGATGGAATTTTCACACCCGTTGCCAACTCTCTCAGCTATCCTTGTTCCATTAGTCAAAGGTTCAATAGACCCTGGCCTATTGCGCAGTTTATCTATGGCGAATTAAAGGAGGTCTGATTTTAAGCGAGGAGAAATGTGAAACTTATTACAATATTTCATTATACGAGTGGGTTCATCAATAAATACCTAACGATCTTCATAGTTGCTAAGACAAACAACGTATTTGGTATTAGGTTTGGGTTCGATGAATCATAAGCTAGTGACTTGCAACTCAATAGTTCACGTAACTTGGCACTTTTAAATCCAAATATCTTTAGGAGAACAGATCAGATGAAACCACTCGAAGTTTCGACTGGATGGAAGAAAACCTTTTCTTGACAGGCGCCGTATCGTATCATTTAGAAACCATATCCGGAAAAGTACTAACAACATCAATCAAGAACCTTGTGGGTGTGTTTTTGCAAGTGAACAGATCACTAGTAGTTGGCGAGAATTAAAAAGCAGTCCTATCTTCTCAACAGAGTGTTTGAACTCCTTCCGGAAAAAATATTATTACTGCATAATTTTAGGCGCATTTTTCCAACTGAAGTATAATTATAATAAATCAAAAAAAAAAAAAGTGTTTAAATACTTATAATTCAAATAAATTATTTCTGGGTGGAACCTAAAAAAGTGGAAGTTTTTGAGAGTAATGTCAAAGTTCACATACCGTTATTTTTAAAATTATTTCTATTTTATGTATTTTTAAGCATATTTTTTCCTTTATTTTTGGTTGTAAATGCTGCCAAATATCTTTCTTTCATATAAACCACACAAGTTATTTTTAACATAAAATTAGCATTTGACTCAAGAAAAAATAAGGCCCATTCACAATATTTTGGCAACTATTGATTCTCACTTAAAATTTCTTACCTTCAAACACAGCACCATTGAGCTATCACCACAATCTTTAACCATCTTTAGGGCACTACTCAGTAAACTATCTGTTTCAGATACTTGATTATTGCTAGAGGAATCAGCAGCAGCACTGGTCGCAACTAAGGCGAATAAACACATAAATTTGAACATTTTCACAATTTTGTAAATTTTTTGTTTGTTTGTTTTTGAGTTTGTTCTTCTTTTTTTTTAAAGCGCACTGAACAATGCCCTTTTAATTAACTTCCGACTATTTTCACGGTTTTTCAAAATATGTTTAATTAATCCTTTTGGCATTTGCAACGTAATTTTATATAGTTATTGCATTAAGCTAAGCGATCATTCGATCGGTCAGAAGGCAACCGGTAAACTGTGACTAGGAGACGTTTGTGTATCGAGTTTTATTCCCAGCCTACAAACGAATGCGACAGTAAGCTTAAGCAAATGTTATAATATAAACACGTACGAGTTAACTTACATATATATCTTACAACTGTTCGATGTGCATATGTATATGTGTGTGTGTGACATACAAATACATGCGCAGTTGGTTAATTTATTTGTAAGTATTCTTGACTGTTCGCTAGGTAGCCAATTTCGATTGCATTCAATTGAGCCAATTTAAACGTAATCGCGGTGAGAAAGCCACTTGTTTTGCAGACTTTTGCTATTTGTTATTGTATTTGTTAAAATAATTTATTGAAAAATGAAGTTCACGTTGCGGCTCAATGGTTGCGTTGTGGAGTTCTTTATGTTGCAGTTGGTTTTGCGTGAGTAAAAGTAGACCAAAACCACTTACGTCGCCAACCATCGGTCACCGATCGCAGATCGTGGAATGAGCTTCTTTGCATACATTTCTGAGTATGTAGCATATTGTAGTATGAAGTTACATTTAGCATTGCACAGTGGGTCAAAGTGGCTTGATGCGATAACAAATTATACCATAAATATAAATAGGTGACAGCAATTTGTATAAAAACGATTTTTTATTATTCACCTACAGGCTAGGCCTTTAACGCCTCAAACTAACTATACAGTAAAAATAAAATTTTCCACACTTGGTAACCCTTTTTAAAGTGATTTCTTCAGATTAAAACGATTAAAATTTACTTTTTATCATGTATTCTTATTCTTTATAAAAATGATATCTGTTGTTCATCTACTCAAAGAAGTTTTCACTTCAAAAGCGATTTCACGTGATGCCACCACTTTTCAAAACACATCTGACCTTCTCTATATATATAAATGTAAGCGGGGCTCGGAAAGTTCTTTCAAAACCCGAAACCTAAGCTAAAAAAAATCGAAAAAACTACAAAAGTATTGTATTTTCTGGAAAATTATCAACAAATATCAAAAATTTTTTATAATTTTGAAATTCGGAAGAATGGCGCTTTCAATAAACAATGCTTTTTTTTAATTGTTTTCAAAAATCCGAAATTACTAATTAATTACCAAGGGGGAAAAAAAAATAATAATAAGATTATCAAGAAAAAGAAAACAAAAAAACTAGAACCGATCAAACAATCAATTTTTTAATGTTTTTGATTACCTTTAATCATTTTTTAACTTTATAAATAATTTTTTTTGATTATTTTGCCGAATGTGCTTATGTTTCTCTACAACAATACCAATAAGTAATTAAAAACAATTAAAACTAATCAAAAGTAATCAAAAAAAAAAATTGTTGGTTGTTTTTGATTACTATTGATTATTTTTATTTTTTTAAAAACTTCGTTTTAATATTTTTAAATTTTTAATTTTTTTATTTTTTTTAAACTTTTTTTAATCATAAACAATCAAAAGTAATCAAAAAAATATTTAAATTTCCTTGATTTTTTTGAAGTTTTTTTACTGTTTGTTTTGTGTTTTTTTTAAATAATGTTTACAAACCAAAATAAATGTGTAATCAACCATTGGTAGGCTTTTCCAAAAAAAATCAATCAAGGCGGTAATCATTACGATAAGTAATCATTACTTTACAGGTCTGGTAATATATGAGTATTAATTTTTTCACTACAAAAGTAGGTTTACTAGCCCATAATGAGATGGCAAAATAAAATAAATTGCTTTAAGAATATAAATAAATAAACGTGTGGTACTCACAAGCTTTTTTGCTGCATTTTTGTTGTTGTCCATGTTGTTGGATCAACTTTGAGACTCTTTAACCAGCGCCACCAGTGACAGTGACATTGCAAAGCTAGGGCATTTAAACTCATATTTGCTCACTTTTCTCACAAACGAACGTTGGCCTGCTGGAGCAATCACACTTTGAGTGAGTGAAGACGCCAAGCTCTCCAAGAAGAAAAAAATCAGTTGTCACATATTTGTAGACAGTATTATTGGACAATTGTGTCTTTGTAGGGATATTCATAAGAAATGTGGCCCATTCAAGAGTAAATAAATCTTTCTCTAATCTCTAAGAGTTGTTTTAAACTCCTAAAATTTATAACCGCCAGTTTGACGTTTTTTACAACCCAAAAATTATGAAGATTTGTTTTACTAATACAGAGGCTCCATTGCACCCGCTGAAACGAAATGTCAACACTCTTAGTTCTTCAAAAGGTTTTGATGCGACTTGGCGGTGTTATAGTCGTTTATCGGATTTGAATCTACTACGGATGGGTACGAGTAAGTTTTTGATTGGAAACACACATAAATAACATAGATACGGATTGGAAACAGGGTCATTCGAACCGCCTAACTTCTGGCAAACTAATCAGTGGTTATATAAATTAATTTGTATATTTATTGTTGTTAGACAAGAATTTGACTTACTGTCACAGCCACATTGTTTAATGAATAAAAGGATCGACATTTTTTTATTACCACTTTAGACTAGAAGAATGATAATCTAATAAAAAAAACCCCAGTTAAGGATTGAAATGGAAGTACAGGAACGCTGGCCAATAGAGGTTGAAATTAGTGTTCAAACCACCTCCAGCAGGAGTACTTCACGGTAGTACTGGGAGACCTGTACAAGACGGTGGGAGTTTTAGTGCTGATTCAAGTCCTCGGGGAAAAAAATCTTCGGTTTCGAGCCACACCATACTTAGCACCAAAGTAACGCAAACGGGTGTGGTAACCATAACTAAATATAGTGGAAACCATCATTAAGTCTGCGACCTTTAGATTTAAGTAACTTGGTTTGAATAAATTTACGTAAGGACTACCAATAATGGTACTTTAAAATTGCAAAAAAAACACTTCAAAAACCACATATCTTTTACGTTGTTTATCTCTGTAACGGTGTCCGTTCTATTTTATCCTTCAAAAAATCACTATTGTTGTGTGACGCCTTGTTACTCCTTTTCAAGCAAAAATTCCTATTTGAAATCGCATACACCAACCCATGGATCTCTCCTTCTCCTCTGAGTCTCTCTATCCTTTTCTCTCTCCGTCTTCCTCTTTATTTCACTTGCTCCCTCTTCAACTTGTTACCTCTCTCCACCTCTCTTCCTCTACTTCTCCATGCACAGCTCTAACGAATTCCTTTCATATTCTTCACATATAGAATCACCAAACTAAATATTGGATTTCGACTTGCAATATTTGCTTTTATGTGGAGCAAGTATCAATGACTTAAGCTATCTGTTATATACATACTTACGTATATGAGTGATTGCATAGAGGCGTGTGTGTGCCAATACAATTAGAGTTAAATAGAAAATTGTCACGTCCATAGATTTGTAAGTATGTATGATGTCGATCACGTGGAGACGGAAAGAAAGAAAAAGTTTCACTTATTTAGTTTTTGCACTGCGGGATGTATTGGCAACGATGCTACAAATACTAAGCTACAATAGCCAAGTCCGGATGGAAGGACTAATAAAAGTTCGGTCTTGAATTTAATATGTGCTTCAAGAGTTTTTTTTATGTGCGAGAAGGAAACATTGAAAGCCCTTGAAGTTAGTGTGGTCATTTAACAGCAATTAACTACCCACCGTCCGAGAGGGCTTGATGAATAGTCTGTTTACATAAGTAATTCTCTTTCCCTGTGTTAGTCTCAATGGAGGCCGGTATTGTTCAACAAACGTGCACAAAGACTCATACAGCTTATGACCCAAACTTTTTTCTCTTTTTTCTTAAAATTACTGCCATGTTACCTGCTGTGTTATTGTTTCGTTGATATTAACCATCAAACTAGTAAGAGTGCCTCAGGGCAAGCATAACAAAAATCTAATTTTCCATATGAAAAAATTATTTTTTCTTAAGAACAGGAATATAGCTTCCTGGGCGATATTTCCAGTGAACTTTATTTCTCAAATTAAAAAAAAAATGGTGGGCCGTTTGCCTTCTGTAACAAGTTTTGCGCGAACTGGAGGAAAAGAAGGTCGTTTTTTGGTATAAAACAATTTCTTATTTTCAACATCAAAACTTTTTATATTTGAAAAGTGCTCTGAGCTTCATAACTTTTTTTGTAAAGCTTTATTTATCAGCTTGCTGATATGCTATCTACAATTATAAAATTAGCGGAATTTTCTGTAGTCGAAAAACTAAGTGTGCAACAGGACACTGTTGTCGTTCGGAGCAAACTTTTTACATTGTGAGTTTTTATACCTTTTATGAATATGAAATCGACACTGATGTTGGCACAACGCCGAAACCGGTTTGTCTCAAAACCAAATTTGACAAGGGATGACGATAAATCGCTCCAATATGCATCAAATGGTATTATAACTTTGATCCGATGTTTGCAAGTGTGAGAAGTAGAAGAGATAGACCCACCAATAACCATACCAAAGTGATCAGGGTGATGAGCTGAGTTGATTTAGTCATGTCTGTCTGTTGGTCCGTCCGTCTGTTTGTTTGCACGCAAACTAGTCCCTCTGTTTTAGAAATATCTAGATGAAATTTGGTAAGAGGCAGCAATTTTGTATAGCATAAATCATTCGTCGGAATTAGCAAGATCGGACCAATATAACATATAGCTCCCATACAATCGATTGTTCTAATAAATGGCGTTTGGGCTATGTATCTTAAAATTAAAAGTTTTGCAGAGTTTGTACTAGTTGTAAGTAAGGATCGAACCCTTAAAACCGTTCTGCGTATTCATGAAAGTTATAAAGTCTTCGGCACAGTCGAAGGCACCCCTTTCCTTACTTGTTTTATTTCATAACCTGTTTTCGTAAAATGTATTAATATTATATAACTATATTGTCGAAGTTATCGGAAGAAGAAAACCAGGAATTCATTTAATCGGTAGTAACAATTGGTGAAGAAGAAGATGCAAACAGTGAAAATTACCCTGCCTCTGGAAACTACGAGCCCCTTTCTTTGATCATATTGATCTTGTTTTACTTTTATTTTACAGTTACTTCAGACATTAAATCAATAAACAAAGTGCTAAATTTAACAAGTTGATCCTTAAACTTCATAAATAAGGGATTCACACTTTTACAATATAAAAGCGCTTTCAACTCCCTTCCAAATATTTTTAGGTTTTTTCTTTAAAGGAATAATGGACTTGATTGTTCAAGTCAGGAACCGGTGTGCTCTAAAGGGGGCATAAACTCAAAATTCAATGTGATATCGATAACCGAATTTAGAAAGCTATTGGGAAAAGAACGTTTTCCAACCTATTCGCAAAACAATGCCTTTGAAACAGTTTGAAGCTACAAAAAATTCTTATCACATGAGGAAGAAAGGGGAAAGAGACTAGGCAGGCTATGATCCGGTGTTTCGGTTGCGAAATTTCTCAAATCTGTTCAACAAGTGGTTCGATTCTACTCAAATCATGGGCTCTGCATATGGCATCGATATTAGTACGATTCTGTGGAAGGACAATAAAGCGGACTGGCTTCGACTTATGTAGGAGTTGCGACATTCCATCGAAGCAATCCGAATGAGCTAGTAGCTAAGGCTAAACGAATAAACACGAAGAAATAGCAAAGCGTGGATGTCGGTTGCCCACAAATCATTGGGGAATACAAAAGACATATGGAAGGCGTCGACTTAATGGATGGTTTGATGGGACGATATCATGTGAGAGCCAAGACACGTGATGTAATGACATGCCTTTTTTTATCAATTTATTAATAGGGCTACAACGAACACTTACTTTCATTTTTTTTAATTATATGGATTAGATATAATTCCAGTAATATTTCTGACGAAAAATATTACAGTTGCCTAACATTTTATACTTATTGCAATAAAAACATTGTTCCCTAATAAAGACTGTACATGTCTCAGCTTTTTTACTCTAACCGTTGGGTAAGCAAACAAAACGACATACTGATTATTTTATGATGAAATTGATCTTATGATGTCCTAATTAAGCTAGAAGGTCATGGAGTTTAGACGGTTAGAGAGCCGAGGTTTCCAATCCGAGATACTACTTTCCCATATTCAAGTAGTCATGGACCCTAATTAGATGTTCATTCTCGCTGACTTGGCAGTTAAAAAGTAAATTTTTCAAAGTAACTTCTTGAAATTCCTAAAAGGACGTTTTTAAAACAGTGTGCTGCTTCACTCAGCAATTGATATAGACGTAAGACGAAGTCAGAACAATCAAACCGAAAATTTCTTTTGGACATAGGCTGTAGAATTTACTTTTAGACTTTAGACCTTTTCAAAATTCAAATCTAACATGTTCAACAACACTTATCCATCTTTCATCAGTCCCCATATATGTACATAGCTCGTTCGGTCTGCTGTGTTGTATAGCAACATTTGCTATTTCGATTTGCTAATGTTGTCAACATCTTTGGCTCTCAATTTTACTCGTATTTAATATTGTTATATTTGCTGTTCAGGTAGCTTATTTAGTTTGCTTTCGTCTGAACACTTTTACTAGCAATTATTGACAGCGGTAGCAACTGTACATACCAACTAGTGCAATTGTTGTTACATATTGGCTGTAAATAATCTTTGTTGTTAGAGGAAAGTGTCTGCTGGTCATTAGCATTTGGGAATAAATAAAAGTAGAAAAGTGATATGATAAAAATATTTGCTTATATAAACATTTTGCAGGATCTATCTACATATGAGTAACCTGCAACAAATCGTGTAAGAGATTGTATGAAAAGTGGGCTGATAAAGCTTATAATAAGGTAGCTACAATCGTCATAGAAAGATCTAATACTGGCTACAGATCTGCATAATACTCGTAAGTGCTTGTATTTCAAAGAGCGGGCACCTTCTTATGAAGCCTTTCATAAACCCCTACGTTAAATGGATATCTCACTAACGTTTGAGGACAGCCTTAAGAAGGAGCGTGAAACTTTACGGTTTGTGATATCAGTGCTTATGGTATAAGTAGTATTCCATACAATTTTCATGCGGTCCCGTGGGTCCCGTGTTCTAAGACGGTTTATCAAATGAAATAGTAATAGTAAGATTTAAACACATTGGTCATTATATTCCATTATATAGGTTAGAAAGAGGAACAAAGTTAAAGAAAAACTAACTGTGTAATAACAATAATACTTGTGAGACAGCGACTAAGATAAATAGAGAAAGTGACGGTAGCAAAGAAATTTGAAGATAAATAGTAATAGCTAGGCAGAGGCATAATGTTAAAAGGAAAACTCATTCACAAAGTGGTAAAGCCAAGAATACGCAGAAAGCGATAGTTACACCTAGAAACGGGAATGTTTGAGTGTGGGGGAAAAAAATTGAATTTCGGAAAAGAAGATCGAATTTCTAGTTACAAGTGGAATTGTAAGGAATAATAGATACAAATGAGAATAAGAAGCGTTGGCAGAAATTTGAAAGTGTTAATGCTCCTGTTATGAAAATGCATAAATCGGTTTTGCATTGTCATCGACAATCGAAAATCATCTTTAAGTTTTATTCAGCTCTTGGGTTATTTTTTATTAAAAATATAAAAATTGTTGAGGTAATCTTAGGAATTGAAGCAGCTTGGCAGGCAATTTTCTTTTTATATTTACTGCTTTTGCATTCGCTTTTGAGGATTTTTAGTAATTCTGCAATTCAATGCAACCAAAATTGTTCGAGAATAATTTGCAACACCATAAGTATAGCTGTGTTCAATATAGTAGTAGTGAAATTAAAATGAATATCGTTCGACGAATTAGAAGAAGCTGTGATTTTAATAATAATAATTTAAAATATAGCGAATTTTGTAATAAATAGAATCTACAAAAAAAGAAATTCCAAAGTTTACACAAAGTTCAGGAAATTTAATTAAACTTTAAAAAATGGCCATCAAAATCTGCAAAATTTTTTTGTCAAAGTTTCTTGAAATCATTTGAGTATGCAATAATGGCTCAAAAATTTCCCTGAATTTCTAGAATTTTTATTGTACCGGCTGTTCAAAAGGTTCTTCCAAACATAATTAAAATTTGTTTATGCGTCCACATCCAATTTTATTTCACTACTATTATATATTGAACACAGCTGTTTATATAAAATCTATGATATCTGTTAACTTGAGCCGCCGGTAAGTGAAACTTACACTGAAACAGCAGATAACACATGCGCAAGATTTCAAAAGCATCAATCCGATTCAAATCTGAATCTAAAATGGCAGGAGAGGAAGCACAAAATTTACGACTTAGATTTATAAGCAACCTAATTTTGACAAATCTCAAGTATCTGCATGGTAGTATCTACCAGTAGTGATTAGTACAAAGTTGTGAATAGCAAGGGGAAGTGACGTTTAACTTGATAGTTAATCTACGAATATGACGCCTTTAAATCCCACTACAAATGTGTTGCTTTCCTTCACTTTAGGGGACACTGATAACTATAAATATGCTTTGTAGAGGCAAGTCTACCCGAATAAAGCCCTGCATTTTTAGCTTGAAGTTTTAGAATTGAGAATTTTTTTACGAAAAGATTTTATTCCGTTTCGTTAGTTCATAAAAAAAACTTTGCGATTTAATTTCGTTCCGTTAATTCACAAAACAAAATTATCAAAATGTAACCGATAACGTTGCAACGAAAAAAACAAGAAAATATCTGAATAAAACTTTGCTGGCAATACCTTGACGAGCCGCATACATAGCTCTCGGTTAAATCAAATCAATTTGTGCAAATATAAACTTGATTTATGAGCATTAAAAAATTATCATGGGAATTATATTCTGCAAATAAGTAGATTATATAAATATTTTTGTTATTAAAACGTTAGAATTTAATAAAAAACTTACCTAAACTCACGCATTTCAAAAATCTAATTTAAACTTTTCCTTCGTATGTCAAGTTTGTATGTATGTCATTCGGCCGACTGTTCGTGACGGCATTGCCAGCAGAATAACGACATAAAGTTTAGTGTTTTAACTAATAGTGGGACTATTTGCGAATTATATTCGAATAAAATTCGAATAGTATTTACACGAATAATTTATCCATTTATTCGAATAGTATTATTCGAATAGTTGTATTGAAATGCGAGAGATAGCGGAAGCGAAATTCACTGTCTTCATCGCCTGTACCTATATTTTATGTATGTTTGCGTGTACAAATGTGTGCATAAGCAGTAGTGTTATTGTTTAACTATTCGAATACCTATTATTCGGTTAGTATTCGAATAATACTATTCGAATAAAAGTATGAATTATTCGAATAAATATTATTCGAATTATTTATAGACTTCGAATAAATTAATTTTTTATTCGAATAGTCCCATGCCTAGTTTTAACGTTATCACCTACGTATTGTTTACGTTAATTAGCGAAATGAAATTATTTCGATCAACGAAATATGTATTATTATTTTGAAAATTTCAACATCGTTTTTAGCACAAAGAAATTATTTTGATAATTGCCCAAACGATAAAAAACGAATCTCTCTCTCTATGGCGCGATATACAACAGGTATATCATCATAAACCTCCTAAGAGATTTTTGCGCCAAGCTTCTCTTCCAATTTGTGGTGTGCCGATTTGAATTTTCCCTACAAATTGGTGGGACCTACAGTTTTTTTCCGACTCCGAACGGCATCTACAAAGGAGACGAAATTTGCTGAGAAGCCTGTCATGGCAGAAATACACTCGGAGAGTTTGCCAAACTACTGCCGAGGGGCGACCCCGTTTTGAAAACACTTTTTTCAAATCACTTTTGATGTTACCTGTACCAGGGCTCGAACCATGGACCTTCGGTGTGGTAGGCCGGCAACATTACCTTCACACCACGGCGGCCACCGTGGTTTATCGTTACAATGCATCCTTGTTCTAAATTCTAACTAAATAAAAATACTATGATCAAAATCGTTTTTAAACTAAACCAAAAAGCCGATAAGAGACAACCACATATTATCTGATAAAAATCAGATATTCAGTGATTTTTATATGCGACACAATTTTTTTTGAATTAGAAAATAATTTTTATTTTAAAATTAAAACCTCTTTTCTCATCTTTATTTGTTCGACAACTTTATCTATATTTTAAGCCAACTTTGGTTTGATCCCATTTATTGTTCAAAATTTTAAAATTTAGGCTCTATTTTTAACAGTGTAAGGTATGCAAGTTAGTTCTGCTAGTTATAGAAACGTATCTAAGAACATTTTAGGAAAAAAGTACAAAAATAACTTTTTGACTTCAATACCATTTAAGTTAATTTAGTAAAATGTTTATTTTCAGAATTTTATTTTAATAGATAGCAAATGTGCAGGAAATTACAAGCAAATACCGTAGCTATTCGGATTAATCTATTTCGGAAGCTACTAGACGTATATTAGCAAGCAACTTATAGCATTTACCATCTATTGCAGACTTTTCAGCACCATCGCTTCATATATGAGTATAACAACAACAGTAGGAATTTATTTTATTATGTTTATGTCCGGTAGTTGACTTTGGCGCTAATCAGTAAATATTTGTCCACACCACACCTCATTATTATTTTTGTCAGTGCGTCAAAAGTGAAAATATAGGATTCCGATATGCGAAACAAATAAATTTGAATTGTTTAACGCATTTACACGAAACGATTTTCACTATCTGCAGCGCCACCTACAACCACAACAACAACAGCAAATACCTATATCATTATCACCCAGTGAATTGGTATGCCAACTTCATCTTTGGCTAAATCGACTACGCCATTCGAGTCAGTGTTGCAAAAAAGCACTTAACTTTGAGACACTTTTTCATGCTTCAAAGCTTTTTAACACCTTATTTTTGTGTAATTTGTGTGTTTGAATTGTTGTTAACATTTTTGAAAAAAATATTTGCATACATATATATATGCGTTAATGATTGTTGTTTTAGAGAATTTCATTTTAGTAGAAAGTGGTTTTCTAAGTTTTATTATTCAATTGCTTAGTAGGTTAACTTTAGATTGCTCACATGGACCTCAACTGAACTCTTAATGAATTTTAATATAGTTTCACTCTCACTCTCATCGCTTGGTAAGATAAATCTTATTTGTTTGCATTATATGGATTTGAGCAGTTTTAATATACAATCTGTATTTATCACATTTTTTCTACGAGAAGCTCTTGAATTCGTACAATCGGTTATTTAACAATTACTCGAATATCAACTTTTGCATTGATTGAAAATCGAACAGCTAGTAATCGGTCCCGTGTGCTTACTTCATGCATACCAGCTCCACGGAAAAGTGTATACTTTGATGTTGTTGTTGTTAAGAGTGCTTCGCCTTGCCTAATGGGCACGATAACTCTAAATTGTCATCAGGCTCTTCTAACGGAAGTCCTGTATACTTTGATCATCGGTCTTAGCAAGGAGCGGTCGCGACGAGGGTCCAAACGTGTTATTTGTTTTGAATACACCCGCAGTAAGACAAGCCAGTGAAAAGAGTCGACTAAGACCCATTACCCGTAGGTTCGACGCGTAAAAGAAATCCTTCGGTGCTGGTAGTGGAACATATCGGATTCGTTCCGGCAAAGGACTGCGCAAAACTCCAAATCTTGATAGAGTGTTTTACGGTAAAGCTAACAAAACGGCGACGACGACAATGGCGATAACGAACGTTAACCTTTATTCAACTCTGTTGCTTGATATGATGAAGTCGGGATACGTTAATAATTTCATGCGGTGATGGTAAACATAGTGCCTCATAGCAAAATCGATCTAATGGGGTACCAAAATTGGACTACATAATAGTCTACAGCGCCCACCACCCAGGCTTCCAGAAGAGTAAGAAATAAGAAAACAAGCCCGAAAAATACCGGTTACGCAAACGGTTCCAAGGTTTTTGAGGGGCACCAAAGGAGTACGGATGTCTCGAAAGAGACCATCCTGCTCCTGCACAAAATCCAAAACCAAAGAACAGGACCTTAAATAGTTTTCAAAAGAGAATTGAATCAGCCGGCAGAGCCAGGTGTAGATCGACGTGAGGCTTTTGAAACTTGGAGACTCTAATAAGACCTAGTGCGCATATTTGTCAAGTTCAGGTTCATTACAACAAAACTTTTGGTATGGCTTCAAAATTATCGAGGACTATTACACACCTAAAACAAGTTTTGAAGGAACTGTGAAATACTTCGAAGTCCATTTGATTGACTTACTACCTGATATAATGGTGATCTAACTTCGTGATCTTTCCAACCTTTTCAAAGGACTTTGTACTTGCAACTTTGTTGGCTGAAAAATAGTGGTGAAATTCAGGGCGCTATGACATAATCCCAAGTGGCATAATTCCAACAAAAAAATTGGGGTAATCCCACGCCCTCTTCAGTGACATAATTCCAATTGGGGTAATGACGCCTTTGAGCTTAAAAAATTGAACAGATAATTTATATCTTGGTGGGAGATTGGTCCCATTTACTCGAGCTTATGACACTTGGTGTGCAGTAAGTAAATAAAAGTTGGGGATACGACACTGCAGAGGTAGTGTCATAATAATAATTTGTATACCTAGTATGTAGCGGCATAAAAGATTCGAGATAGATATTGTCTTATATATATCAAAAAGTTCAGAAGGAAAAGAGAAATTGATTAAGCCATGTCCGTCCGTCCGCCTGTGAACATGATAACTTGAGTAAATTTTGAGATATCTCAATGGAATGCAGATTCCTTGACACTTACCTCCGACCGCTATATAAAATGGGCGAAATCGGGTGTTAGCCACGCCTACTTTTTATATATAGAAAATTTTTCAAAATACAAAAAAGTGATTAGCCAGTACATAATACACCTATACAGATAAAATTTGGTGTGTCCTTTAACATTAAGGCATAAAATAAATTTTTTCATAAATGGGCGTGGTCCCGCCACTTTTATAATTGATTATTCCAAAAAACTTTATATGCCATAACTCCGCCAAAAATTGATTTGTCCAAACGAAATTTAACAAAAATGTTGAATATGCAAAGGTAACTGTTTATTGTAAAAATGGGCGAAATCGGTTAAGAGCCACGCTCAGTTTTTAACATAGCTCTGAACGCTATTTCTATAACTATGTAGGCTATATCAATAAGATCTTGCCCACATAATAAGCCTTTTAAGCAAAACTCTGCCGCAAGAAAATTTTGTGGATTTTGGGGAATATAGGCGTGGCGCTGCCTACTTTTTAGCATGAAAGTTCCGCAATTTTCAAAGACGATTGCTTGTAATTTGAACTAGATATTTCAGTATGTACTACACTCCTGCCAAAAATTATTCAAATCGGATAACACACAAGCAAAATATCCAGGCAAGTAGTTAATACGCCACTGTAATATGGAAGTTATATACCTTTCTTGATTATCATACCTTTAATGAACATGAAATGTTGGTAAGTATGAGAGGAAGAAGAGATGAGCCCTTTAACAAGTATACTGAAATAATCAGGACGATGAACTGAGTCGATTTAGCCATGGCCGTCTCTCCGTCCGTCTGTCCGTCTGTCTATTTGAACGCAAAATTTTTCAAACATAAAATGTGCATCTGGTGGAATTTTGAAAAAATGGGTTAGCAGCTATTTATATACAAATTAATTAATTTACCACTCAGAACTAATATCAGAAGTGTTTTTATTGAAAACAATCAGCTGGCTTTATAATACGAACTGAAAAGTTTCAAAATAGACCTGCGTAAATTGGTATGCCATAATAGATCACTACTACGAATATAATGTTTGGTACCACCCGAATTTAGACTTCCTTACTTGTTTTTTTTGGGATTATGTTAAGTCACCAAATCCAGCCTATAGTTACCAGATCCGTCGTTTCGTGCGAATTTGTAGATAAGAACACGATTCCGACTGTTAGGGCCTGCTTACTTCGACTTAAATAAAAATCGTATCCAAGCTTATCGAAAACAAATGCTGTTTTGCTTTATTATACATTATTTTACTAAGTTACAAACTTATTAACGTAAGTACGTATTTAAACTAAAGCACTAAACAGGAGACTTAATAACACACACATTTAATTTTTGTTTACTTATCGAACTTTACTACATACAAATATAAATAAATCTTACAACTAATATTCCTCCTCCACATCTTTGGTTCAGCTGTGCTCATGTTCATATGATAAAAGCAAACTATTTTCAACAACAAATTTATGTGCTCTTAACATTTTCCTTTCCCGTTTTCCAACCACTGTAGGCCAGATCCATATCACGTCCCCAACCTGAGTGGCCACCCGAAGAAACGACCACTTCATGCGATTCCTTACCTTGACCACCCAAAAGCTTCTTAATACCGATAATAGAGGCTAATACAAGCGCCAACTTGGAAACGATCAACGCCTTACCCGCCAACATGGCCAAAGCGCCATATGCAATCGGTATAAAGGTGCCACCGAGCAGTAAAGGTATCATAATATAAGCGCCACCACCTCCCTTTTTGTCCTTTTTCTTGCGACCCTCCTCAACGGTGTCATCACTTTCTGTTACAGCGCCACGAATGTAAGGAAATTTCACCTAGCAATGAGGGAGAGTAAAAAGGAGAGAGAGAGAGAGAGAGATAGAGGTAGAGGTAGATTACAGTTAGGTATTTTCACAGAGGTTGGGTAATATTTCTTGGTACCTGTAACGTGAAATTTTGCAACAAATTCGAGAGCTCACGCGTTATCATGCTATGTAAGACTTGCTCTTTAGCAGCTTCACCACGTGGCAATATTGCCTCAAGCTCCTTCTCATTTGTAAAACTCAAAGTATGCGGCGCCCTGCTATCTGTCGCATCATCACTGCTTTTAACAAATTGTACACCGTCCATAATTCTAAGAACCTTTGCGGAACGCAAGACACGCTGCAGCCCCGTCAGCAGTTTCACTTTCAAACACACGGATAGATTATCTTGCGCACAATTTTTATAAAGGCGATAAGCTTGCGCGATTTCACTCCAAAGCGCGGTGGAAGTACTCGCACCAGTACTGGTGGACGCCGCACCAGCTGCACCCCCACCATCTTTGGCTTGTGCTGTTGTCAATTGTTGTGCTATTGAGCCGGTGGCGGTTCGTGCTGTCACATTGCGCAAGGTACACGTGAGAACCAGAATTGTTGCTAGCAGCCAAAATGAGTGGCCTAACATGGTTGTGTGTGTCTTTGGTAGGCCTGCTTGGACGCTTTAGAAATGCACATGGAAGGAGTGGATATAGCGTTATATCCTTCGCTGCAACCCTTGATTGCGTTGCCTTTGTGGGATTCAAACTAAACTGGCACTGAACACAAGCAGTTTGTGAGTTATTCTTTCTTTGTTCTTGACTTTTAGTATGTTTAAGATTTGAACGCCATCACTGATGTGTGGCTG
Organism: Merzomyia westermanni; assembly: GCA_949987695.1. Lineage (NCBI taxonomy): Eukaryota > Metazoa > Arthropoda > Insecta > Diptera > Tephritidae > Merzomyia > Merzomyia westermanni. The sequence continues at coordinate 197,119,715 of OX465288.1, forward strand.
TAAAAATTCAACTGATATGCTCTAAAGATTGTGAAACTGTTTTATACTCCACCTTAAGTTTTCATAATAAATAACAAATTTCATATTTTCATGTCTACGTCGAAAAGGAAAATTTGTGAATAAATTTAGAGCTGAAAGATTTCAAATGATCCTAAGCGTTGATGTTAGTTGTTGGAAAAATGAAAAATCTATGTTGCACCTAAACACGCAAAGTCAGATGTACACTGAAAAAATATTGAAATAAAAATTTTGCAATACGAATATAAAAAAAAGTGTTCGCTGTATTTTATTATATTTTATTTCATATTATTTTATTTTATTTTATTTTATTTCATTTTATTTAATTTTATTTAATTTTATTTTATTTTATTTTATTCTATTTTACTTTATTTTATTTTATTTTATTTAAACTTATTTTATTTTATTTAATTTTACTTTATTTTATTTTAGTTCATTTAATTTAACTTAATTTAAGTTTATTCTATTTTACTGTAATTTATTTTTTTTTTTAATTTTATTTTATTTTATTTTCTTTTTTTTTCTTTTTTTTCTCTAATTTATTTTATTTTAATTTATTATATTTTTTTAAGGTTATTTTATTTTATTTGATTTTATTTTACTTTATGTTATTTTATTTTATTTTATTTTATTTTATTTTATTTTATCTAATTTAATTTAATTTAATTTAATTTAATTTTATTTTATTTTATTTTACTTTATTTTATTTTATTTTATTTTATTTTATTTTATTTTATTTTATTTTATTTTATTATATTTAAATTTATTTTATTTTATTTAATTTTACTTTATTTTATTTTAGTTAATTTAATTTAATTTAATTTTATTTTATTTTACTGTAATTAATTTTTTTTTTTAATTTTATTTTATTTTTTTCTTCTTTTTTTTCTCTAATTTATTTTATTTTAATTTATTATATTTTTTGGTTACTTTATTTTATTTTGTTTTATTTTATTTTATGTTATTTTATTTTATTTTATTTTATTTTATTTTATTTTATTTTATTTTATTTTATTTTATTTTATTTTATTTTATTTTATTTTATTATAATTTATTTTATTTTGGCTTATTATATTTTTTTGGTTACTTTATTTTATTTTATTTTATTTTATTTTATTTTATTTTATTTTATTTTATTTTATTTTATTTTATTTTATTTTATTTTATTCTATCTTATTTTATTTCATTTTATTTTATTTTATTTGATTTTATTTTATTTTATTTTATTTTATTTTATTTTATTTTTTTTTGTTTTATTTTTTTTAATTTAATTTTATTTTATTTTATTTTTTTTTCGTTTTATTTTATTTCATTTTATTTTATTTTATTTTATTTTGTTTTATTTTATTTCATTTTATTTTATGTTCCTTTAGCTTGACATATTTTTAAAGACATTGCTCTTAGATCACATCCACAATATAGCCACTTTTTCTAATCAGAGTGATATCGAGTTTCCTTTTTTTGCATCGGAGTTTGAATAAAATCGTTTCTCTAAGTGTATTAATAAAGCTCCAGTCGAGTGTACGCCTCACGCAGCTTGTGTACTCGTTATAATCGACACCTGCGAATTTCGTTTTTCTCATTTTCAATCTCGAATGCATATGTATGTATGTATATCAACTTAGCTAAATAGCATTAGCATGATTATCATTTAAAACAACAAATATGTTTTTATGATTTTTTTCTTCTTATTGCTCTTCTGCGAAATATCGCCTGCATTGCTGTTTTCGTTGCATGCTTTTGCGACCAATTACTCATAATAATGCAATGTTTAATTGAAGTTGGTGGTGGTGCTTTACGACTTCCATCAAATTACGTTCTTATCTGTTGCACTTTCGTGTCTGCCTGTCTGTAAGCTTATGGCGGCGTGTAAATGCATAGTATTTACATTAGGGTGCCTCACCAATTTTTTACTTGGGATTATGCCATGACAGCTTTCAAAATATAGACGCCGAATGTACTAATTAGGTCTCCAAATCCTGTAATCCATGGATGGACATTGTCTTCTCGTTTTTTAACCTAAACTGTTAGAGAATAGCGAAATGCTAATACCGGAAAAATCAGCCTCTGGAAATACCTTGATTATTCTGGAGTACCAGTTCAAATCGCAATCCCGGAAAAAAATGCACTGGGACTCTTCAAAATAATTCTAGCTCTTTACCGAGGCCGTACTTGAAAAAATTGCTTTATCTGGAATAGATCTGCTTAAATTATTCAATTGAAAAGTGCATACCGATTGTTTAAAAAATTTGTTCAACACTTGCAAAAATCTTCAAACCTTAAATAAGGTTTCATTAAAGTTTTAATCTTATTAATCAGAATTTTCAAAATGCCGTTTTAAAAATCCCACGTAATTTTAGTGCCATGAAGTATAAAGTCTTTGAGACGGTTATTCAATAAAAACTCATTTTCGAAAAAAACCCTTAGTGTTTCTTTTTCCAATTTAAGTTTCGGGACAGGCGACCACTGTGACAAAGTGGTAATATGTCGTGCTTCCATACAAAAGGCCGCAGGTTAAAGTCTCTTAACCAACTGCATTAAATATATTTTTATCAACTTTTTGCAAAAATATAAAATTTCTTCCCAAAAATGCTGTTGAAAGTCGGCTTTTAGAAAGGTCCCACAAACTTGTACTAAACATGAAAAGTAGCACGCCATAAATAAGAAGAGTACCACTGAAAGTGAAAAAAAAATTTGTGCTGCAAATAACGGACACATTAATGAACGTACATACATGTGCACATCGAACAACAACAATAATAGAAATACAAGGTGGCGCAAAAGTAATCCTCCTATCAGAAAATGCTATAAATTTTGCGATTGGCCCCTAAAGTCAGTTCTGTTTTAACATTTGTGTAGTAAACACATGCGAAATACACGTTAATAAACAATGTTACGCTACACTGTCCAGAACGCGGAATACTGCTGACTATTTATTTGACCAATAATCGGCCGGGGCCAAACGGTTACTGTGAATGGTGAGCGCTACAGAGCAATGATCAACGAGTTCTTTTTGCCGCAACTTGATGAATTGGGATTGGAAAACATGTGGTTCCAACAAGACGGTGCAACAGCACACACTGCACGTGCCACAACCGATATGCTGAACATCGGAAGCTTACTTTTGCGCCACCTTGTACATTCCTAAGTGAGTTTAATACTGCAACAAATATATTTATACATATTTTATATACAGTTTCGTTGCTAACACATTCGGACAAATTAAAAAAGAAAATTTAATGTGGAAAAAAATTTGTTAGAAAATTGTGTCAAATTTACTTCGTAGCCACGCCATATAAACGCCATATAGAGCGCAAAGAATTTATCAGAGTGCATCCTAATACAGCCAGATATACCTACATACATATGCAATCACCATCGCACTTAAATTTTCATTAGTGCATTTGGTAGTTATTTTAACGCTTGGTAATTGTTCAATAAGTTTTTGATTTTGCCAACTTTGGCCAGATAAATCGCTTGGCGTGTGTCCATAGAAGGAAATTTATAAGTTTTGCTAGTTTGTTTTTGTTTTCTTTTCCTTAGGGATCGAAAGTATTTTTGTGCATATCCAAAGTGAAATTTAATAATGGTTTGAAAAGCCACGACCTTGATAGTAAATAAGAATTGATTAAAAAATAAATTACCTTGAACTTCCTGTAATACGCAATCTAATCTAAGAGCTTGGTGGTGATGATTATGGCATTGCTATAGGCACTCTGTAGTAGAGCAAGAAGAAGGAGATTATCAGTCATTGCGACAGAAATATAGTAAGGTGTAGTGCTGATGTTTCCTTGAACTGTCCTTTGTCATATCCTATATAGGTTGCGTTTGCGAATATATCAATAAACCGGGCAGAAACACTCTAGTCATTAAGGGGCTGAAGATTCTAGATGCATGGCCTTGAACCGAAATCCTTAAAAAGTTTGGCAAGGAGGAAAATAGCTTATTATTTGTCATTACTTTTGTTGTTGCTTCATAGGAATATGGTACTTATTCGACAAATATAAAGTACTTTGAATCAGACCTGTTAAATAATGATTACTATTCGTAATGGTTACTGGTTTGATTAATTATTTTATTGAGAATCCATTTAGTGATTGATTACTATGACTTACAATTTTTAATGATTAATTAAAAAAATAACAAAAAAAAAATATTATAATTTTTTACGAAAAAGTTGTTTTGATTACTTTTAATTATTTTTGATTTTTTTTTGATTATCTTTGATTTTTTTCAGTATTGTTGTTGAAGCACATAAATGTACACATCAACAATACTGAATTCATTCAAAAATTAAAAAAAAGTAAATAGTTTTTTTTTAATATCATCAAAAGTAATCAAAACAATTTTTTTTTTGATTATTTTTAATAATCGTAAAAATCACAATTATTTTTTTCTAATCGTAATCAGTTAATAATTGCCTTTTTTTTGAAAGACAATTATAATAATCACTACTAATTACAAAAGCCGTCTAATTATTTGATTACTAATTACTAATAAAATTTAACAGGTTTGCTTTGAATTAAGAATTCTCTGCAGAAAGTAATCGAATTTATATGCAAAATCGGCTACTTTAAATATGTCACTTTTGTAAGTTTGTTCAGTGGCGGTTTAAAATTTGGCCAGGGGAGTGAAGTGTACAGTAAGGTGACAAAAAATTAAAAAAAAGTTTATTCTTATAAACAGGTTTTCTTAATTTTATTATCATACTAGCAGGGTTGCTCAATTTGTGAATAGTTCATACATTCCTGTAACTCTCACCCATTTTCCATGCATCTCAAACTGCATCACAATCGTCTCCGTTCATGATCCTTCTATCTCAATCGATGTTATGGTAAGTTTTAACAAATAATTTTTAAATTTTTCCGGTATAGCTTAAAATCTGTGCTATTTGGTAGTAAGCAGTTAAGTTTTCTCAACAAAATTGGATAAATAATTGCAAAATCGTTTAAGTCCATAGCCCTTGTAATGCTTTTTTTTGAACTAATCAAAAAACATGCTTGGCCAGCTTATTAAGCAATTATGTTGTTAGAAATAGCAAAAAAGCATATCGATTTGAAAATTTTCTTGGATCGACTTAAGCTGTTATTGCACTGCGCATGCATAAGCATACCCGTGTATATCGCCTTCCCCATCTGTTGTCTCGTGCCCAATCTCATTTTCATATTACTTATCATCATCTTTTTTTTAGCTTCCATTTCTATGCCCTCTCGCTTTCTACCACATAAGTTTAGTTGGATTCTCAATGTCTAGATTTGTTTCCAGAAGAGTCTGTTCGAAATACTTTTTCCTTTCCATGTCCCTACCCTCAATTCCTTATCTGCTTCTAAATATACAAATCGATCCTGATCTCCACCTTTATACCCAAAAAATCTAAAAGTAGTTCATATGAGCTCTTGAACATTTCCCACGTCAGCTTCAGAAATTTTTTAAAGATATTTCCCTTTTTTTTACAGTTTTATTATAGTATGGATATTCTGTTTATCACACAAATTTTAACAGCTCTTCCTGGACAAAAACCCATATCTCAAATCCATACACTACAATTTTAACTTTCAAAGCGCTTTAATGAAAAACATAAAAAAGTGTTTTGATCATAAAAAAGTGTTTTGATCACAAAACGTACAAGCGTAACCCAGCTAACCAAACGTACGAAAAAAGGACTCCATAAAACGCACATTTTTCGGAGCTTTACCCTTAGAAATAAGCTCTTTTCGGAGCACAAACGGAGCAAAAAATCACTCTACGAGGGCACCCTAACATGAGTCATAAAAAATAATCCAAAATGATTTTGAGTCCGATGAATTTGGAGCGTTTTATGACTCTTTTTAAATGAAGTTTGGGAGTATTTGATGGTCTTTTCGGAGTCATATAGAAGGCTTTTACTGAAACTTCTATTAAGATTACTATTAGTTTTTTAGAATTACATCAGTGTCTTACTTATCAGAGGAAAGTACTCTTTTTAATGGTTTATATACAGTTTTATTTGTATAAAAATCGATCCAAAGTCTTTCACACAGGCGGACAGATGGACACTACGAGCTTTATACTTTATATATAAAAAAAATTTTCTGGCGTGTACATGAAAATCGCCGATACATGTGTATTTTTATTTTTTCTCCCCTTTCCGAAAAAGTATATTTGGTTCATAGGACAGAATATGTGTAACGCGGTGTAAGGGGAAGCGTTCAAATCCTTCACACGTCCTGAACAAAATTGAACACATTATTAAGGGCATTCGTCATTAATGAAAATGCTTTTATAAGTACATACTTATAAAAGGCTCAACTGTCTAGTAGGGTACGTACAACCAAGCATATACATTTTTAAAAGTTATCGAGATAAAAAAAACTTCAGAAAATGCTCTAAATCATTCATATAATTGAGTTTATCAGCTCTAAAATGTTAGTTTCTTCTCCTAAGGCTACGTGAACCTTCATGAAACGGTGGGTTTTTTATTATTACTAAATAACACTCCAAAAAAGCTCAAATGAGGAACTGGTTTTGGATTATTACTTCGGAGAGCTCTGACTTCAGTTAACTAGGAAGATGGTCCAACAGCGAATGTAAGTGCCCGCTGTCAAATCGATGGAATGTAATTTACCACTGTAAATGCGTGTTAAGTGCGCGAATTCATTGAGTTGTTATTGTTTATACAAAAAATTATAGTTGGAGTAACTAAAACGTTTAATTAGCCTCAAAACTCGCGATTTAAGCGTAAACTTGTCCCTCGAATTGGTTTAGTGTTTTCTACTATTTGTCGCGTTGAACCTTTTTTATCTTTCATGTTCTTTGCTCTGATTATTTTTCTTTATTGCTACAGGGGGTCAATTCTGGTTGGGCGTCATCGTGAAGTGAAAAAAATTTCTTCACTTTAGTTATCACTTAACGTTGTCCTTTTTACACTTCACTGAGCTCTAAAATTCGACTCTGATAGCTTATTATAGAATTGCAGGAATAAAAGTTATTTTTATCACTTAAAACCTTTAAATTTGTAAAAAATCCGATCCGATTTTTTAATTTTTTGGAAGTTTGACGTTAACACGAAACCGTAGTGAATTGATGGATCTACTTTTCACTTCACGTTAATGCAAAACCAGAGTTGACCCCCAAATTCGCATTTAAAAATGCGGAAGCTCACCACAAATTGCGCACATGCGCAGTAATTGGAATCAGCCTAGTTGCGCACTACAAAATTTGCGAGTGAGATAGAATAATAGCCCATTGCGTGAATTTAGGCGCTACACATATAGCAGAATCCAATACACACAGGCTTTTATTTGCTGAAAACTGTACGGCTCAGAATTGACAATGCAATGAAAATCGGTGCTTATACTACTTCTTGTATAGCTGTAGTATAAAGCGATTATATGCTGAATTATATTTTATACTATCGCTTTTGTCCTTGAACGTTAAAATGAGGCATGTCAGCTGGTTGGGTGCCTAAAGTGTACCTGCGGAGAGGCATGCCTGCTGTAAGAGGCGTCTAAAATAGATGAGCTGAAAGTTTTGATGGGTTCAAACAAATCACTGCAGTATCGTTGTAAAAGCCCAATTCTTGATACACTCAGACATGTAATAGTTCGTACCGGTAATGTAAGTTTGCCTTTTGTTATACTATTTGATTTAATAGCATTGGAATGTGGAGTGATTTAAGGCGCTTTCATAGGAACTGATAGCTTTTCGTTTTTTTTTTTGGTAAGTCACACATTTTTGTTAGTATTGAAATCAATAGTTTTGATTGGTGGTAATTGTGGAAATGCTCGAAACATGGTGAATTTCTCAAATTTCCCCATGGTTATATCAAAATGTTACTCATACGTCGGGGCAAATGATTACAATGCTGTCGCAATTGAAAATTATAGAAGCCGGAATATTACAAGGCGACTTAATTCAATGTCTACCATCTGACTTCACTTTAAGAGAATCTTATGTTACTTTTAAATGTGGCGAATTTAATCGATTGGACTAATATTATCACAAAATGTTACTCATACGCCCCGGCAAGCAATTGCAATGGAAAAAAACTATAATGACAGCGAAAGGAATATTGTCAGAATAGTCATTTGTATTTAAGAAACTGTCAAATGTACTTCAGAATAATAAATTGTACTTGAGAAACCGTAAATTGTACTTCAGAATAATAAGTTGTACTTGAGAAACCGTAAATTGTACTTTAGAAGCTGCAGAACTAATATGATTTTAATATTTATGAAGAACAATTTACAGTAGTAGTAGTAGTGAAGTACAGTTTATGGTTTCTGAAATACAATTGATTTTTCTGAAGTACATTTTACAGTTTCTGAAATACAAATGACTATTCTGAAATACATTTTACGATTTCTGAAGTACAATTGATTATTCTGAAGTACATTTTACGGTTTCTGAAGAACATTTTACGCTTTCTGAAGTACATTTTACAGTTTCTGAAATACAAATGACTATTCTGAAATACATTTTTCGATTTCTGAAGTACAGTTGATTATTCTGAAGTACATTTTACGGTTTCTGAAGAACATTTTACGCTTTCTGAAGTACATTTGGAAAAGGTGTAGTGCTAAAACACAAACACGTTTCCGCTTGGAACAAAACAACAGCAAATTACAGCGGTTGACCTAAATATGGAAAGTCACCAACGAACTTCTGGGCACCTCAAATAGTACCCATTCATTCATTAAGCTGGCAATATGCTCACTACACGCTAAACACTTCCAGCTAGCAAATCACTACACCGAAGAAAAATTTATGTATCTATCAAATACAGGGTGGCTGATGAATTTTGCTACATTAAGAAACTCAAATAATTTTTTTTTTCAGTGTATGGAATTCATTTTTCTTTTATTCATGTTACAGCTCATTAAATTTTATTAAATATAGCTTAATTAGTTTTAAAAATAATGGAATTTAAATGCCCCCCCTGCTCGTCGATGCATGTGCGGCATCTTACCAAAAAGTTGTTCATTACTGCTTGGAGAGTTGAGACAGGAATAGCCGCAATTGTTTCTCGAATGGAATGCCTTAGTTCATTCAAATTTGTTGGTTTTGCTTTGAAGACTTCCTGTTTGCAATAACCCCACAAGAAAAAGTCAGGTGCAGTAAGGTCAGGCGACCTGGGTGGCCAACGGAATGTGGAGTTTCTGGATATCAGCTTATTGGGAAATTTTCGTCGCAATTCTGTCATAACAGGTTGGGCTATATGAAGAGCTGCACCATCTTGCTGAAACCACACAGAGTTGAAAGAAATTCTCATTCGGCGTAATTCTGGATAGAAAAACTCTCTCAACATGCTCAAGTAACGGTCTCCAGTAACCGTAACGGTGTGACCGTTTTCTTCGAAGAAGTAGGGCCCGACAATGCAGCGTGATGAAACTGCACACCACACTGTGACACGAAGTGGATGCAATTCCGTCTCATGGAGTATCTGTGGGTTGGAAGCACTCCATATTCGACAATTTTGTTTGTTTATGTTGCCGTTTAAATCGAAATGGGCCTCGTCAGACATGAAAAGACAGTTCAACATGTTTCCATCCTCTTCCACCATGTGAAGCATCTTCTGGCAAAATTCCAAGCGAATCAGCAAGTCTGCAGCGTTCAGTTTGTTGGCCATTTGAATTTTATATGGGAATAAGTCAAAATCTTTGTGCATAATTGACTGTAATGACTGTCTGCTTACACCCATTTGAGCAGATAAGCTTCTTGTCGAAACACGTGGATTGTTTTGTATGGCAGCAGCTACAGCAGCGATTGTTTCCTCCGTTCGAACTGAAGGGTTTCGATGGTAAGGTCTTCTGTTGACTGTCCCATGCTCGGCAAAATTGTTTACAAGTCTTATTATGGTCCATCTGCTCGGAGGATTGCCGCCAAACGTGCGCCTATACTTTCTTTGAACCGAAACTACGGACTCCAGTGCGTGATAGCGGCGGACAATCCAAATTCTTGTTTCAGTGTCCCAGTTATCCATTTTTGTTAAATGTAAAAGTCAATCTGCAAAATAAAAAACAAATTAACCAGATTCATTAAATAGAAAAAAAGTTATTTAATTATTTTTTGGTAGCGGCTTTCATTAGCCACCCTGTATAGTGCATTTCATAACTATAGCACTCGCAAAGTTTAAGTTTTTACAGAGGCGCACAGAGTTTAGAATACAGATTTACATGAATCTTAAATGAGAAAAATATTGAAATTATATTAAAATTTTGTTAACAAAATTAAAATTAGAATTTAGGACTTTGTGTTTTGGTTATATTTTCTACGATAAGAAAAATGTTTTTTCTTGATATTTTTTTATATCGTTGAAGTTTCTTACCGCCTTGATTTATTTAAAAAAATCAAATTCGTAAATTTTTTGGTACGCCACTATATCTATGCCCGCAATTGATTTTCAATCTACTTGGAATTGACAAAAAAATAAACAAAAATTTTACGGGGGCACGCTCTGATATTTTTTTGAGCAACTAAGTGCATTCTGCTTCATATAAATATATTTTAAAAGACATTTTTCCTGTAGGTAAAGTGATTAAATGAGTATATCTTCTTTGTTTATTATGGGATTTTGATATAAAGTTAAGTTTAAGCTAAGTTTTGCACACGTCCTAAGTCACGGGCTGTCCAGCAGAGAAAGTATCTTAAAAATTCATTACCTAGTTTCCGAGATCCTTGAGTTCAAAGAGACAAAAAAAAAAAATTCTAAAAGTGGTTCAGTTGAACTCTACAGTATTGACAGTATATAAAAGATTAATACATGTAAATTCCCAGTGTGCTATAGCTATGAAACCCATTCTATGAAGTGCAGCATAAGCCACCAACTCTAGGCAATGTTGTTCTTGAAGTATTAATGCTGTCTTTGATATATTATAAGTGCCGAAATAACTAACAACACGGAAAAAATTTAGTAGTGGATTTCAAACCATTTATTGGGTTTTTTAATTTTTTAACTTAATCATGCTATGATTTTAAACCTCTTTTCGTTGGGATTTAAAAACTTGCTGATTAAAAGTTTATCATCTTAAAAATATTTTTAAACTAACATAAAAATTTAAACGTTCTGCCTATTAGAGCGGATAAAATTAATTTTTTTGTGTGAATGTTTTTTCACGTCGCTGAATTGTCTCTGAACAGTTCCATGTATGTCGTAGATCAGTGGGTATAACACTCGACACAAGTGCGCGTCGGTTCGATTACTGAACACTGATCATTTTTTTGGTAAGATATTGTTGATGTAAAATAAATCCATTCTCGTCTTGAAAACTGAACATGTTTTAATTTTTTAAACCGAAATTGATGTGATCATATATCTAGTACGAAATTTTTAAAACTTAGAGTCGATTTTTTATCGGTGTAATCAATCAGACATATACATATTTATACATACAAATACGTCGTATACCTGAGATGAGCGCTTCTTACATCGTATGTCAGCTATCGGCATTTTTAACGAAGTGGAAACATCAGCGCTTCTATCTAAGCGGTTACTAAACTGCCAAAGAGAGCAAAATCAAACGGAAAACTACTAAAAGGCTTGGATTCATGCGAAAAAATTGAAGCTTAGTAGTTTGCTTTACTTAGATCTTTCTTCTTTGCATTGGACTATTAATTGACCACAACGAATATCGTTCGTCAAGCATGAGCCATTCTGGCATTTGCTGATGCGTTTACGGATATCTATAGGGAATAGTATTGCTTCCATACCAAAGTGAATGAATGAATACGCTAACTAACGGCCAACGGCCTTGCTGACTTAGTCATTCAATGCAAATGAATAAAAACGCCCTGATACCGAGAGTACTTTAATCGACAGCAGACTTTGTTAGCATTGGGAGAAGAAGGTCCACTATGGGTTTAGAAAGTTAAGGTGAAGAAGAGATTTTAGATTTATTTTTGTCCGAAACGAACGTACCTAAAACCTCTACTAGAACTCCTCTCTTTGGATACATCAGTGTGTGGTATTACATATGAACATATGTACATATTTATAAATTACTTGTAAACTTGCAAGCAGTAGTCGCTACCGCTAAGCAGTGGAAAATAAAATCTGATAATTTGTTGTTTACATCGACTTTTGCGTTGTGTCCAATTCATTTGCTACAGAAGTATTCATCTACCAAGTGTAAAACTTGAACATCAGCAGCATAGAAGCTTAAGAGCATTGAACGGCAAATAAAACACATCCTCAGAAGCATGTCAAATTTGAGTCAAAATGCGGGCTGAGAATGGAAGTGCTTCAAACCAGGGATACAAAATAAATTTTACTTTTTTACATCTGTCCACCTCAAAATACCGAAAAGAAATCGGAACTGGAAAAGAGACTTAAAAAAAAAAGACTGGAATTGGAAAATAAATCGGAACAGGAAATGAGACTGGAACCGGAAAAAAGACCGGAATTTGACAAAGAACCTTAACGGAAAAATACCGGAACCGAAAAAAAGACCTTAACCTAAAATTTAAAAGGAACTTAAATGAAAAAGAAATCAGAACTGGAACAGAGACCGGACCTGGAAAAAGACCGGAATAGGAAAAGGACCCGGGACCGGAAATGTAGGAGGATATTAACTGGAAAACAGACCGGAACTGGAAAGGTACCGGATTTTATTTCCTCATATTTTATTTTACTTATTTTGTTTCAATATATTTTATTTTTTTTTATTATATTTTATTTTATTATTTTTTTAAATTTTTTTCCATACTTCCATTTATTTTATTTTTTTTTTATTTTGTTGTTCTTTTTATGGTCTGTTCATTTTTACATATTTTTGTAAGTTAAACGAGCTCAAGACCAGTTGATAGTAATTTTTAGTTAATTATTCAAGTTGAGCTCGTTAAACTTATAAAAATATATAAAAATGAACAGACCACGAAACCAACAGCAAAAATAAATTTACACCGGAGCACGCGGTTATGTACAATAACTATATTCTAAAAATAGAAAGAAGAATGTACAAAAACAAATTCCAGCATACACGATTTACATATAGACAGAATGTCTAAAATATTGTGTATACCGTTGGCAGATAACAAACAACAATTAGAGGACAACTTGAACTAAGCAGCTTGCAAAACTTCACTCAGCATAGCCTATGGGTTGGGCAGCTGCGCTGGCAATCAGAGTGAGTGGGTTCGATTCTCCACAAGACCCTCTGAAATAGCAAAAAAGCTATACGAATTAGTCTGACGAGAAATTCTGGCTGTTTTCGAAATAGTACTATAACTATAGCCTGTATATGTTTGATGCTTTCAATTTATTTTATTTTTTTTTTTTTTTTTTTATTTTATGCTATTTTGTTTTATTTTATTTTATGTTATTTTATTTTATTTTATTTTATTTTATTTTATTTTATTTTATTTTATTTTATTTTATTTTATTTTATTTTATTTTATTTTATTTTATTTTATTTTATTTTATTTTATTTTATTTTATTTTATTTTATTTTATTTTATAGTATCGTGGCTCAAGGCCACTAATAATTTTTCTATAGCGAAAATTATAATTTTTTTTTTTTTAATTTTTATTTAATTATTAAAAGTTTTTAATTGAATAGAAAAGGAAAAATTTTAGAGACAACCCCCATAGCTTTTCTTATAGATCCATTTCGGAAGCTGCTAGATTTCACTCATCAGAGAAATTTTGGCACGCACTGCTCATTAAGCACCATTAAGCTAACAATACGCTGGTTGTTCTGTCCTCTAAACTCTTTTTATTCACTTTACCATATACATGACCAACACCGCCATCTGGCAGTCAGTTTTTGATCACGATGGACTTTTTGCAGAGCTGCTTTGTTGTCACAGGCTGCTACCGGGTGCTCACAGTTTTTTTTCTCTGAAATACGTTTCTTGGCGCTTGCAGTGGTGTTACTTTCAAGTTGAGCGCTTTAAACTGCATTTAATTTTTCTTTAGATTTCTTTGCCCATCGTTAATGCAGTTTGAGTTGAACCTCGACACATATGCAACCAAGCTTCTTCAACTCGCTCATTCATATATAAGAAGATATAGTAGAGAAATATATATATTTATATCTCTTTCTCTCTTTATGGCGCGATATACAACAGGTATATCATCATAAACCTCCTAAGAGATTTTTGCGCCAAGCTTCTCTTCCAATTTGTGTTGTGCCGATTTGAATTTTCCCTACAAATTGGTGGGACCTACAGTTTTTTGCCGACTCCGAACGGCATCTACAAAGGAGACGAATTTTTGCTGAGAAGCCTGTCAAGGCAGAAATACACTCGGAGAGTTTGTCAAACCACTGCCGAGAGGCGACCCCGTTTTGAAAAACTTTTTTCAAATCACTTTTGATGTTACCTGTACCAGGGCTCGAACCATGGACCTTCGGTGTGGTAGGCCGGCAACACTACCTCCACACCACGGCGGTCGCCGTGATTTGGATAATAATACCTAAACCCATTTCGGACCCTGCTAAAAACAACAGTTTATATTATATCTAATTGTTGTAGTTAATCTTGTTTCAACCTAACTACTTACATTGTTTAATCTCACTTCTTCTTCTTCTTGCTTTCTTCTTTTGTACCATCGCATGACTGCCGTTGTACATATATACCCATCTGCTTCCGCACTGGCTTTTTCAATGTTTACAGACGATTTTGTTCTGCTGACACACTTTCAATCTGGTTTATCCACATGCACCTTAGTACATACTCATAAATATACAAAAATTTTACGGTACTATGTATGTGCTTGTGTAATGAACACCATTGTCTTTCGTTGCTGGCATGTTGCATGTCGTCATATTTGCGGCAGTGACAGTGAAATTATTCGAATTGCGTTCGGCTAACCAAACCACTAGCCGAGCAGTCAACCAAATAACATGAAAAGTCATTAAGTTTTATATGGGCGCTCATGCTTTAGTCGCATCTACTATTTACATGTGAATTTCTCAAAGCCCGCACGTGTATTTGGGCACAAGCAAGTCAATGAGTTTATTTGAATCAAGCATGCAGTGTAATTTTTGGCCAATTTTATATCACAACTTGTTTTTGTTTTTGCTTTTTGTTTGCTTTGGTTTATTGTTTTAGTAGAGCATGTCACATTTTCAAAAAGCAATCAAAGGTTTTTTTCTTTTCTTTTCCTACTGTGCGTTTTGTGCAAATTTGTTTGTGAATGTAAATGCCGAGTTTTCCCCAACGGCTGTAATTAATTGCATTTGTTGATTAAATATTGCATGTAACAATGCATGAAAGGAACATGCATTTTACGAGGTTATAAATGTTGTCAATAGCAGTTAAGTAGATCAACAATGTTGGTAAAGTAATAAAAAGTTTGTTACTTAAGTCTTTTGTTTTGTTTTGCCTAACATTTTTATGCGTTTTAAAGTATGAAGAAGGAAAGAAAATTATAGCGCCAAGTTAAACAACAGAATAGAATACAACAGAAATTATAGAGGAAAATTAAAATCTATGATTTAAGAAAATGGTACGGTAAAAGATTTTCATTTGAAATTCAACAAAAAGAGGCGACGTATAAAATTCTTGCTGTCGTTAATAGGTTTAACTCAGCTGAATGAAAACAGCAAACCGTAACCGTCAGAGCAACCAAACCGCTTGAACTCTAAACGGGATAATATTTACAACGAGGCGCTGGTATAGGATATAAGGAAAGTGTACTATCCACGTTGCCAAAACTCTAATAGATTGGAATAAATCCTGCCAACTGGGTTACATGGTTCCCGAAGTTTACTTACTGGTAATAAACGCAAAACAAGTTTACTGAAAAACACTTGAAAATAAACCGATCATCTTGCCTTGGTTGGTTACTACCTTATATAGTCCGACAGGGTGCTACCTTATGCTCCTAGAAGTTTCTAGGTTCTTCCCCCTTCGTGTTCTTGAAGGTTCTATGTTACGTATCGACCTCTCTTTGCCGTGTATTCATAAGAACTCGTGCTGTTTATCTTTCTCCTGTTCTAGTTATTATCAACTGGGTTTGAGCACATAAGACTTACAAAATCGAAAACAATTTTAAAAGTTTATAATTTTTGAAACTTCAGTAAATTTTGGCGGACTGAGGTTCTTAAGATTGCACAGCACTGTAGTTTGCTTATACGCATGATGCAAGGGCCCTTTGTCAAACGTAGAAACGTCAACAGTTAATCCAATGAGCGTATTTACTTAAATTTCAAGCCATGTACGCAATGGTACTAAAACTGTGGAACTATAAAGCGCTCCAGATCGGTTGGTGCCTCCTTATTACATAAACCTAGACGTCGGAAACTTTGTTGTTGTTGGTGGTGTTGTTGTTTTTGTTATTACGAGTGCTTCACACTGCATAATGGCGCGATCACTTTGAGAATCGTCATCAAGCTCTTTTAACAGAAGTCCAAGAAAACGCGCGGTTTCAACAGGGTTGCACCAGAGTGATATTGCTGTTAGACGAGTAAGTCGAATTGAACAGGTAACGAGATATTTAGTATCGTGAGAGGACTTACCACATGCAGGGAAAGTATTTGTTATGGTGGAGTTGAGTCGTGATATGGAAGAGTTTAACTTATTTCAATATCCAGCACAAAGTTGTGTTAATATTACTCAGTCTCCCTCGTATGGACTCTCTCCTCTTCAGGTATTTCAGGTGGTTGGATATCAATTACGAGGTTCACAGGCCGAAATCTGAGGGATTTGTCTACCGACTCGTTGTGCAGGTCGTGAGCATATTTAATTTGTCATCACCGACTATTCCACCTAAGAGTTGATGTGATTCCCCGCAGTAGGATGTGAGTCCCGGTAAGCAATGCCTCAACCATTGCCGTGTGAAGACGATGTCAGTATGAGAAGGAAGAAAATCAATCACTTCTTGATTTATTTTGTATGGACATAACTCTCTTATACTTGTAGAGTTGCTAATAGTACGGAATATGGATATCCTGGCTGCTAATTATAACATAACAAGCGCAACTATGACACTTAAGAACTTTTTAATGTGTAATACTTGTCGTCGAAAACATTTTAATGGCAGCTTAAACTATCAACGAATGTGAGTTAAAAGGTGTGTAACTGCTCTAGGTGTTGTTGTTGCAATTATGAGCAGACAAGTCGTCTCAGTCAGAAGTGTTAGTGATTAATTTAAGAATTTGTTGCCATCTGCGTTTGTGTATTGAATTAACTCAGGCATTTCTCTGTTACACTGAGAAAAAAAGGACTACACGGCTAAAAATGTTAGCCCAAGTTTAAAGTTTTTTTGGGCTACATATATGTCCAAAAAAAATTTGGTTTAGAATAAATTATGCCAGTTTTGGAGAAAATGAGAGTGAAGAAAATAGTTTCAATTTTAAACCAGAAATGGTTTAACAATAGCAATTCGAACCGACGCCCCCCGCATCAGAGTCGTCCGCTCTATCCACTGAACTACGGCGCACACAAAATTGTAGTGAGAAAAATTCATTGACTTGAAAAACCCTTCGGAAATAAATTTAAAAAAAAATTTAAAAACTTTATACGTTTTTCTCAGTTCAGTTTTAAATCTAACACGCAAAAAATTGAAAATTGGTGCAGGTAATTGAAAGGTTGGGAATTTATTACAAAAAAGTTAAAAAAACTGTTTACAGCTCAACCATATAAAAACGCACGGCGTGAATTTTTTGTCAAAAATGTCTCATGCCAATAGAGATTGTATGAGAACAACCGAAATTGAATTCCACGAGCCGCTCCAGTGTCTTTGCAAAGAAAATTTAACTCCCATTCAGGCAATTCCGACATTTCGGACTCGAGTTTTACCATAAAAATGCTGTTCTACCCTCTCCTAACAACTGATTTATATGTATTTTACTTTCCCATGTACAGCTGTGTTCAATATAATAGTAGTGAAATTAACATGGATATCATTGAACTAAATAAGAAGAAGCTGTGCTTTTAATAACTTTTCATTTATATTTCGATTTCCATAACAGAAACCACATCAAAAGAAATTTCAAAGTTTACACAAAGCTCAGGAAAGTTAATTAAACTTTTCAAAATTTCAATATTTTTTGACAGAATTTCTAGCAAATTTTTTAGTACGCAGTTTTATATATGCATCAATTTTAGCACAACATTGTGTAAGTTAGAACTCGCTCAAAAATGTCGCTGAATTTTCCGATTTTTTTTTTCATCAGGGTGTTGAGTGATTTCTGGAAAAAAATACCTTGACAAAAAAATTCAAAAAATTCAGAAAAGATTTCAAGGTACTTCTTATTTGCACATTATTGTTCTAAAATTGAATGTGCTATAAAACTGCGTACTCAAAAATTTTCTAAAAACTCTACCCAAAAATATTGAAATTTTGATGGCCATTTTTAAAAGTTTAATTAGCTTTCCTAAATTTTGAGTAAACTTAAAAAAATCTTTTTATATGGTTTTTGTTATGGAAATCGCTCTATTTTAAATGAAAACTATTAAAATAACAGCTTTTTCTTTTTTCGTCAAACGATATCCAATTTAGTATCACTACTATTATATTGAACACAACTGTCTGTATCATACTCAGCTAATGAACACACGGAAAATTTGAATCAGCGCGTGATGTGGATTTGCCCCTCAAGTCGGTTGGACGGGAATGATGCATAATGCGCCGGGTTTATTTCTTAATTTAGATGGCTGTTCCTCTGTTTGTCAAGACATATGAAGTTGTTTGTGTACAACGGTAGGCGCGGTAATCGCGTTGGCCGTAGAATTGTTGTCCACTCTGAAGCCATTCATTATGTTTCATATGCTTTCCCCGCTTTTTAATGCTTATAACATTACCATAGTAACTTCTTAGTGGCGTTCACTTCATTGGGATCGTGCTTGTTTGACATACTAAATATCAACTAATTGCTTTTTGCCAACTTTATTGCATGGGAAGAGAGATACCACTACTCCGATGGAAGGACCAAGTGAAGACCGATTTGCGACCCCGTAGTGTTTCCAATTGTCGTCAGTTGCCAGAGAGAAGAAACGATTGTGGAGCTATGATGTAGGGGAAAACCCGAGAAAATCCATTTAAAGAAAAAAAAACTAGTCACTCTCGAGCCCGTCTAATTGGTACCAGAATAACCGGATTCATGTCCGGTAAAAGACTATGCACATCGATGAAATATCCTTTAAACTTATGCAAAATATTTTTCTAATTCAGTGTAACTCGTAACAAAAGCATGTCTTGGGACTATTTGAATGAAACGAAATTCTTCCGGAGATGGTTCCTTAATTTGTCGTGAAAATGGCTCTGCTTCAAGCTATTTTCTACTAGGATGACGCAAAGTTTCTAAGAATGTAGCAGAGACTGTCAGTTTAACATTGAATCTGCCTCAGTAGGCAGATGATGTGGCAGTGCGAAGTTCTAACAGCACACCAACTTTCCCCAGGCGACGCATATCTCGCTCCTGGCTGGCCGACATGTTGCATGCAGCGTCCAGTGGCACTGGAAGATTTTGTTGCGGTGGCAATCGCGATTGAATGATCACCAAGTCTATGGAAAGTCCATGGCATTAATAGCGTTCATATCAAATTTCGTAGGGGGAGATCAGTATAGAGTCTCCGGTGATAATTATTAAAAAGGGAGTACTGCACATCAATGAAAGGACCTTGAGTCGTTGCTATGTTCGCCCTGTCGTGTTCGTAGGACTCTTTTTAGTGGGGAAGGGAGTTTCGAAATGCAAAAATTAGACAATTATTTGCTTAAAAAACCGAACTTAGCTTCCGTTCTTAAGTTTTACCACATAATTTTTTTTGCAGTGTTAAATACTTCATAGAAGGTTTCGAATCTGATACAGATATTTATGTGCCACAAGCCACAAGCTCTGAATATCACCGCTTATATAAGTTTATTTACTTTCACTCCCAATTGCCAAGTAGTATTCAAATGTATGTATGTTTGCAAATCGTACACAAATCCACATACATAAATATTTACAAAAAGCTACGAGTCAAACAGAAGATTCGTTTATTGCTTGTTCATTGTTCATTGTTCATTGTCCACAAGTTAGCAGGTGTTTTTATGATGTTGGTCAGCAACAATGATTTGATTGCTCTTTGAAATATTGAAAATGTATGTTAACAATCGTTTGCATACACATACATACATGCATACATTTATGTAAACAACAAACTATATATCGACAGCAGCACAAATAAAGGTGACCATGATAAATGTTTTTGTTGTTGTTTGTAACGACGAACCAAGATTAAGGTCTTTTCCATTACATACAAATATACTCACTTGCAGCTGTGTTCAATATAATAGTAGTGGAACTGAAATAGATATCGTTCGACGAAATAAGAAGAAGCTGAGTTTTTGATAATTTTCATTTAAAATATAGCAAATTCCGTAGCAGAATCCACGTCAAGAGAAATTTCAAAGTTTAGACAAAGTTGAGGAAAGTTAATTAAACTTTAAAAATGGCAGAATTTTTAGAAAATATTTGAGTACGCAGTTTTGTAGACCAATTAATTTTAGTATCATATTATGCAAGTTAGAGCTCGCTCAAAACCTTCCCATACAATGCATGAAGAAATTTGAATTTCGTTCGGAAAATAATACCCAACATCCTTGACAAAAAAAATTCTAAAAATTCAGGCGAAATTTTGAGGTACTTACTTCTGGCAAGTTATTATCATACAATTGCATGAGCTATAAAAGTGCGTACTCAGAAATTTTCTAGAAATTCTGAGAAAAAATATTGAAATTTAGATGTAAATTCTTAAATGTTCAATTAAAATTCCTGAACTTTGTGTAACCTTGAAATTTCTTTTTATGTGGTTTCTGTTATGGAACTCGCTATATTTTAAATTAAAATTATTATAAAAAAAAATTTTAATTATTAAAAACACAGCTTATATTTATTTGGTCGAGCGATATCCAATTTAATTTCAACACTATAATATTGAACACAACTGTGCATATCTATTTATACATGTAAGTTAATTTTCTTCTTGAAATTTAAAGTGAAAATATCCATTTGATTTCAGCTGCAAAGTCTTTATTTTTCTCTTTTACAGTAAACTACCAAGCGAACGCATAAGCCAAGACTATATTGTCGCCTGATGTTTAAAGACAATGATTAAATTAATTTTACAGTTTTGTAACGGTACGTTGAAAATTCGTAGCAGCTTGGTATTCTATGGAATGAAATGAATGAATTCAAGTGATTTTAAGACTGCTTAGTAAACAGCTGCCTTTAGTTTTGAACATTTGTCCAATGTCTTACTTTCATTTTAAGTTTATGTATAACAATGGCACTCGTATGTTTACATCTATGTATGTATGTATTTATATAATTTGTTAAACTTGTTTGGTCACTGATAAATTTCACCGTAACGCTGGAAGTTTCATAAATATTTTTCTTATTTCTGTTTTGTCTTAAGAAATTCCAACACTTTCATTTAGTTAGTAGAAATCGCCTAAAAACCTGTGCAGCCGCTTTTATGTACGGATATATATATATACAAATGTATGTGCTGCGTATGTAAATTGCATAACTCGATAGCAAGCGAAAACTTGTTAAAACTTTTTTTTTCTTTCCTTTTAATATTAGCAATCAAGCAAACTTTCAAAGGCACACAACGGGTTAAAAGTAAATATTCGTTATAAAATTTTTGTAACAAAAGACAATGCAATTTCTTTGGTGATTCAATTAGGACCACACAGAATTTTGTACTGTTAATTTAGCATGTGCTAGAAAAGTGGGTTCAGAGTAGGTTAGAATTTATTTTTTTTAACTTAAAATATAACTAAAAAGAAAGCAAGGTTTCCACATTTAGTTGTTGTTTGTTTTATAAATGCATTTCAACAAAGAATGCTTAAAAACAATGTGCTGAATCGAGCTGTATCCTGCACAGTACTAAAACGCAGTACAAAGATAAAAAATTACTGCTGAATAAGCGCTGAATACGCGCTTAATTGAGCGAAGCTTGTAAGCATGTTAGAAACTTGAATTTTTAAGCTTAAATGGGTTATTGTGCTGAAATTTTAACTTGCTGAGTAAAATTTTACAAATTTAAGTTGTAATAGCAGCTCTTCGGAAATGTTATTACAGACAACTCTAAGTGAGTGTACTAAATAGTACGCCGCTTCAAATCTTACGCATTTTATTTTTATTGCATAGAAAACCTAAGAATTTTAATGAATAAAGCGCTTTATTGCAATAAATTAATAATAATTGCAATAAAATAATAAAAAGGGATTAAACAAAAAATTAATAAAGGAATGAAGAACTCGGCACTTATTTAGCGAGAACAGCTAGATCTGAAAGGAAACTGTTAAAACAAATCCGATCGCTGATTGTTCATTTTGTTATTTTATAATTTAGCAGAGAAACCTTTCCCTTTTGATGCAGTCTTTAAAGCTTGTAAAAATATTCACTAGTAATGTACTTAACAATTTTATTTAATTCAGCTCAAATTCAGTTAAAAAAATTTGACAAAAATTTAATTCAGCACATATTAAGCGCTGCGTCTTTTTAACTGAAGCAGTAAAGCAAGGCGTGTGCTAAGCGTGAATCCATCAAATATCAAGTAGACGAATAGTTGAACATAAATTTCAGCATAAAACACATATTTTTCCTGATATCTTTAAGCTGAATTTTTCCTGAATAGAGCAAAATAGCTGCCACAGTACTCTTTTTTTTGATGTACTTTAGTTGAATTCGAGCTGAATAAAGCCAGATAGCTGTATTCGTGCCTTTTTTTGTGCTAAAGTTACATAACTTAAAGCTTACTTTGTGGTCTGCATCAAAATTTTAATATTTCCTGAATTATAGATTTACAAAGTTTTTTAAGTGCGCAAAAACCTTCAAAAATACAATTACGCTTTCTCTACAAATTCCCAATGGACACGAGAAATTCTGTTACTTTTCTTATGTACCCTACAGTACAACTAAAATCGTAAAGCAATTCGAAATTTCTCAAAAAACTTTTTCACTCAAACTTTCGTTGCACGTGCAAGAAACTCAAACTGCTACTTAAGCCTTCGGCTTAAATGGAATTTCCTGCACTGACGCTCGAAGTTTTTATTTTACTCAATCATTACACTAACCCCACGATTTTGTGTTCGTGACAAATTGATAGTTTTGCATATTTTTTGCTTAATTATTTTTCAAGGTTGAAAATTTGTCAAGAACACAGAATTGGAGGGTAAGTTTTAATTTCTTTTCCCTCGCTCAAATTAATTGATTCATTTACACGTTTTCAATAATTTTTTTATTGTAATTTTTTATTGTTTTTTTTTGTAAGATTTTTTATTCATATTTGAATGAAATGCTTGCATGACAACGTGACTTTAATAAATAAAATACAAACAAATGTATATTTTACAATTTTCTAAATATAATTTTTAGTTACTAGTTTTTTGTATTTTTTTTTTAAATTATTTGATATGAATTTATTTTGAGTGTGTGCTCTTGATAATCATTTAACGGATATTCGTTATTGGTTTATAGCATTTAAAAACTTACAATTAGTTTTACATTTCGCTTGTAAAATACTACTTTATTTCGCTCATAATAAATATTTTTATAATAAACAAATATTTAATGTCAATAAATAAGATTCGTTTAAATAAAAAAAGAATCAAGTCAATAAATACTTAAATAACATTAACATTACATTTATTTGTGTAATTTGTGATTATGAGTACCCTTTAAATTGAGTGATTGAGGGTAAACTGAAGTAGTAGTGAGTAAAAGAGTTAGAAATCTTGAAAGAGCGATAAAGAGATAAAGTGTAAATGAGTTAGAGAAGTAAATCATGAAAGCGAAAATAAGATGGGAATAGTAATAATATAATAAAATTAGTTAAAAAGAAAATATGATTGTGTAGAAGAAGTGAGAGTAGTATAGTTGAGAGTTTTTGAAAGCAGGTTTGTAAGAGCCTGAGTCGTTTGCGCCAAATAACTATAAATATTAGTTATAAGTTATAAAATATCTGGTGAAATAGTGCGGTGAATGCATTTGCTTTTAATGAAATGTGTGGAAAGCTGGAGTGAATAGTTTTTGAAAATTGAGTAACTATGTTAATGACATTTTTTTGAATCAGGTCATTAGTTATGCTGTAGATGAGAGAATAGTATGAGTTAAATGCGAAATGAGTAAAAAGGGGAAGATTGTGATATGTTTGAATAGCAAAAGTGAGTTTAGTGAAGTGAGAAGGAAAGAGAAGTGAACTTAGAAGTAAGTGTGAGTATACGAGTAAATTAAATTAGAAAAAGTTTTTGAGCGAAATTGATTTTGAGTGAAATATATCTTGAGTGAAATATATTTTGAGTGAAATATGTTTTGAGTGAGATTGTAAGTTGAGTGAAATAAATGAAAGTGTTTGAGAGTAAGTGTTTGAGATAAGTTAGAAACCTATGGCAAGTTATGGCGCACGAGGAAAGGAGTATTTAGCTCCTTTAAAGGAGTCTTAGTGAAAGAAGAAAAAGAGAAATGGAAATTTGAAAACATTTAATGATTGAAAGAGTGTAAATAAGTAAGTTAAAATAAAGAGCAAGGAGGAATGAGCGAAATAGTAAAAAAAGTAGAACTTGAGTTGTAAAAGAATGCTTAAAAAATTATTGAGTATTTTTGGTAAGACTTAAAGTATACCGTAGTTGAGTATTGTGAAGAGAAAGAGCGCATATTAAGTAGTTTGATAAAAAAACTTACTCCTTATCTGTTAGAGCTATGATGTTTGTGTGTGTAAATATATGTATATGTAAGACTAGAGTTATAACTGGAAATAAAGTAAAGTTAAAATATAAAATATGGAATTTACAAAGCTTTGTACAGTAGAGAGCTAAAAATAAGATACATGTTAAATAAAAAGACTTAAAGAGAAACTTAGGCATACATAAGAGAACAGACATAGTAGTTAAAGGTAAAACGAGAGAGCAGCTAAATTTCAGTTTAAAGAGCAAGCTTAAATTAGTGAGATATGTGCTGCACAGTAAAGAGTAAAAAATGTGTAGTAGTACGTATATGAAAATTGAGAGTTTTAAAGAGGAAGAGCGCAGAAACAGCAGTTTAGGTAAGAGTATGGAGAATAAAAACTGTAACAAGAAAATTAAATGGAGAGTTGAAAAAACGAAAGAAAAAGAAAAAAGAATATAGAGACGACGAAAATACAGTTCGAAAATAAGTAAATGAGTAAGCAAAATTAGATGCAGAGTGTGAAATTTAAATGAGGAGAATATGCAAAGAGAGAGACTTAAAACGAGAAATTTAAAAGAAATGAAGAGAGAAATCAGGATAGCAAGAGGTTTAATAAGTAAAACTGGTAGAAAGGAATTTGAAGAGACTAGAAAAGAAAAACGAAATACAAGAAGAATATGAATTATTAAAAAAGTAGTAGATTGAGAAAAGGAAGAAAAAGTTTAAATCAGATGAAATTGAAAAGTAACATAAAAAAGAAGAAGAAATGATGATAGAACTCACCAAATTTGAAAAGTATATGGCAGATAAGAAGAAATAAATTATTAGTTTTGTAGAACTAGAAATGCAGTTGAAGACGAAGATGTGGAAGTTAAATATGTATGCTGTAAAGAAGAAGAAGAAGAATAATAAGAAGAAATCGAGTTAAAGCAATAGGAAATAAAGTTAAAATGCACTCAGCGCTCCCTCAAAGCATATTAATTGTGGTGCGAAGCTAGTTGAACTGCTGCTGCTGCTGCTCGTCGTTTTGCCAGCCATGGGTTAGCTTGCGAAGAGCTGCATGGCAAACACATTCTAAACTTTGCTAAAAGTATTTCCCCCTTTTTAGCACTGCTGCGTGTTGTTGACTTTGCGTGTGCATATGAGCGTTAAAAGAGGGGAAAAAGAAATAAATATAAATTATTAAGGTACCGACTTCGTCTCTCATTTTTCATTGCTGTTAATTTTTACAAAATAAACTTAAACAGTTTTGTGAATTAGCATTAGCTTAATGTGAAAAAATACATACATATGCATACTAAATCAATATTTATACTTTTATAAATTAGTTTACAAATTACATATGTGTTTGTTTGTATGTATGTGTATTTAGTTAATAAATTATATGAAATGCACACACACAAGTGGTTTTTGTTTTTTTTTGTTATCTTTGCAGTTTTCTATATGCATACTAACTTAAACGTTTTACTAGATCAAAATTATACAATCGTTGTTATCGCTTTCATTCTTGTTTTCCTTTTTCTAAATTGGCAAAAATTTTACACAAGTGATCAGTTTTCTGTTTTTTTTTTCAATTGAAAATAAAAATGTTATGCAATAAATAAATAAATAGTAAGCAAATAAATTAATATAATTAAAATTTGTTTTTGTGATTTTTTTGTGTGTTGTTGTTGTTATGCAACAAATGTGGCGTCGCATTTCCTGCACCATACTGCGCACACACCAGCGGGCATGCACTACCTAGAGTTTACGCCTTTTATGCAACATAACGCTACCATTGCTCTATGTCTTTTAGTCCAACTCGTTGTTCGAATCATTTTGTTTGTCGTTGGGATTTAGCTCCAAAAAAAATTATTGTTTTCTTACTAAATGCGCCATTTTACTTGCTCGTCCAACACCATCACCACTACCACACACTTATACTTGTGGCTTTTGTGCTGCATACGCTAAATCTTGTGCATCAAGCGAACGTCCCCAACTACCATGACCAGAGCTGCCGTAAGAACCCGATGAGCCAGCATCTGCGCTATAGCCACTACCATACGAATCGTGGCTAACTGAATGCGATGCAGTGTGATGTGGATGCGCCACTACTTCGTAGGTGACATGCTTCTCTTGTGACAGCAATTTCTTCAGACCAATCACAGCCGAAAGCACCAAAGCAATCTTACCGATGAGCAATGCCTTACCAGCAATCAAAGCAATTGCGCCCAATAAAAGTGGCAATAAAGCGGCGGCCTTTAATGCAACCAACGCTATTATGGGTCCCAAAATTTTGGCAGCCTTCTTCTTTTTGCCACGACTCTCCTCGGGGGTATTGGCATCATCATTGGCACCAAATAACGTATCAGAAACATCTTCGAGTGCACGTCCCGTCGAGCTGACAGCTTGCACTATATCGGCACCTTTCAATTCAACTTTAATGGTATGCGAATTGAGGAAACCAGAAATGCGATTAAGAGCTAGCGATTCGAATGATTCATCGCCGGATATAGAACGTGCCGCCTCTGTGATGGGCGCATCAGGTGAACGCACTACCGTCACACCTTCGGTCAGTGAAAATTGTTCGCGCGCCGATAGTACTTTATCAACAAAATTGAAGAGTTTATATTTCACACATGACACGGAGTCTTTGCGCAGGCAGTCGCTATAGATGCTATCCATGATGTCATTGTCGGCGCTAATGGCATTACGCGCATGACCGCGTGTCTCCTCGGCGGGTAGGGTAGCAGCTACTGTGATTAAACACAAGACACCGAAAATCGTCGCTTTCCTTTGTGACATTTTGACAAAACACTTTTGTTGTTTTTGTTTTTATTTATTTGGTTGTTCTTTGTATATTTTGCGTAGACAAATTACGTAATGCGAAACTTGTACGTAATTTGTAGTTTTTTTTGTTAATTTAAAGTCCTTTACGTTTTTTATTGTTGTTGTTCTCTTTTTTATTTCAATTATGAAATTTCAACTTGTACACTTTCAACAGTATGCACTTTCTCTTTTCTTGTGAAAAAAAAATTTTATTTTTATTTTTGTTTGCTTGAAACTCAAAACAAAAAAACTCAAACAATCCACACACAACAAAACGGGATCTTACGAAAAAAGCACACCGCTTTGCCACTAATATTGTTTATTTGCTGTCGGTTTGTGTTGCCGTTTAGACGTGAAAGGATGAAATGATACAATTTTCCAATAGCCTCAACAATTTATATAGCGTCTACCCTCTTCTTCAGCAACGCTAGCAGCGCGCGCAAAGCCATTGTGAAGCGCACATGGTAGACGCGGTGGTCACAAAAGGTGCGCACATTATCAACGGCAGTCACAGCTACATCGACAACAACAAAAACACGAACAACAGTCACAGCGCTAACTGTAAGAGCAAACGCTAGCGAAAGAGCAGCTGTAGCAACAACACCATCACCAGCATTAGCTTAAATTCATATTCTCCATAAAGCGAAAACAACAACACAATCAAAGCGCACAACAAAACAGCCAACAACCAAACAACTGTACAACCAAGCAGCCAAGTATTTGTTCATTTCAACATTTCGCATTTCTTTTCTGCCGCGGCCGCCGTTAAGTTGCCGACAGTGTGCTTTGTTGTTGCAGCATTTTGTTTCGACTCTGCAACGCTGTGGTGTGGCTCTTTTCACTGCCAACAACAAACACAATCGTCAGTGTCAGTGTCAAAGTGCTGGTATCAGCGGTTACAGCGCCAGCAGCAGCAGCAACAACAACAACCACAACAGTAACGACAGTGGCATTGCCAAAGTCAGCACAGACTGGTTCAGCAGGTTTGTTGCTTAAGTCTTTCATTTTTTGATTTCAATGCAGCTCTTTGGCTTGTTGCATGCGACAAATACTTTGGTTTAAGCGTATGTATGTAACATGTAAATATGTTAGTTGAGCGCATTATCAGCAAAACAATGCCAAAATTGAAATTATAGCAACAATAAGAAAGCGAAATAAAATAATACAAATACACACAAATATGTATACCAGATAAAGTACTTAGTCTTTTAGGTGATGAAACTAATTAAAATTTAGCAGAAAAATTAATAATAAGCGTTTTAGTCTTATTACTTTACATTAAAAATTAAAATTTTAGCACGTTGGTGTGACAAATTCACAAAAAATATTTTATTCAACGGCAAGATAGCGCGTAAGAAAGCAGCTGTCGACTGTGAAATGGAAAATAAAATGCAAAGGCCTTTCTGCATACTAATGCAGATCTGAGATTGCTAATGCGATTTATTTGAGGAAAACTATGTATTTTGTATTTGCAGAAAGTGGGTTAAAATAAATTTATAACCGTGCGAGTTTCTCACAGAGAATGAAAGTAGTAGCGCAATGACATTGCAAGGTTTATTGGCAGCAATGATTTTATGAGAAGGGTTCGATTACTATTTAAGTGAAATGCAAACTTCTGTACTGGTATTTTGGACGAGAACAGTATTTCCAGGGAACGCCGATAATGATTATTTTTATATTTTTAATGAAAAAAATCAAAGGCTTCCTATTATCCGAGGACAGTTTAAAGTATATGAACGTGCATGTCTCGTCATGCTCAACGAAAATCTGCACTGATTGAAGAAAATTTTAGCGAAACCTATATAAATTACATATAATCAATCTTTTTTGAGTTTTATTTTTTTGATCAGAAATAATCATACTTTCTTGAGTTTTTTTTTTTTTTTAAGTTAAACTTATTCCTTGAGCGGTATTTTATCTTTCAAGAATAAAAATAAAATTTTAAGTTTTAATTTTTTTTACAATTCGAAAAACTCAAAAAGCCTTTTTGCATGCCAACCTATGTACATTTACGTATGTATGTGTTTATAAATATTTTTTAATTATTGAGTACTTATGGTGACGATTTACCAATATTTATGATCAATTACGTGCCAAAAAGGCGCAGCGGCTTATTGAGTTTTTCGATCCGTGAAAAAAAAATTAAAACTCAAAATTTAATTTTTATTCTTGAAGGATAAAATATCGCTCAAGGAATAATTATTATTTTTGTCAAAATAAATAAAACTCATGTTTGAAAAAATATAATGTCAGAAAAAATATAACTCAAAAAATATAATCAAAAAAATAAAACTTGAAGATACCTATTATTGTTGATTTTTATTAAAAAAATCTGAAAATAATTATCAAATAGCGAGTTTTATAATAAAATTCAATAATATTTCAGAAAACCTGAAATATGCTTCGAAATTCCAATTGTATTTCAAAACAGCTAAACTTTTTTTTTGGAATAAGAAATATATACTTCAGAATTTCGTTGTACTACTGGTTTATGTACATAGACTAACTATGGGTGCTACTAACTAAAACTCGGTAAATAGTCCCCTGACTGGAACGGAGTACTCAAATAGCATCAAAGTAATATTAACGGAGGCGGAAACCTTTCGCATATAACAAATACGTAACTGCTACAAAATATATTGTTTTGATGATCAATAACTAAAAAAACAAAACAAAACAAAATAATATAAAAGAAAAAAGTTAAAAAAAAAGCAATAAAAAAAACCTAATGTAACGTCGTAGTTACCAGGAAGTTTCCATTGTCAGTGGCTATTGCAAAGTGCGTATAATCTCTTAAATCATAGAAAGTTCAAAATAATTTAAGTATCAAGTCCCTTCCATCTACAAAATAAGTCAGTGAGTCTGGTAGTTCCCAAAATTATTTACCACGTGACGTTAGATATATTGACTGTGGTAATGAGTTTGAGGAGTCATATTTGTGTGAAGATGGTATCTTCTAATCATTGCCTGTTTTTTTATGTATTCCGGGCTTTGTAAGCTCTTATATTATTTTCTATTGATTTAAAGTTTAAACATACGCAAATAGAGAAATGACTAAAAATTAAAAATGCACACATATACACATGCAGTGGCTGAGAGTATAAATGATCCACTTGGTTCTTCTAATATATTACGAAAACTTCCATACAAATATTAATAGTTCTTTTATATAATCTTTTGTATTCGTGCTTTTGCGCTTCAAGAAAAATTTCAAAAATTCTTGGAACTTTTTTTCTAATTAAAGTTTGCTATTTTCTTCTTCTGCAAACTGAATAACTACGACAAGCTCATATGGAAGAAAATAAAAAACTCCAAACAGAAAAAAAAATTTCCAAAAATCAGGCAAATTTTTAAGATGACAAAAGAAATGTTTTTTTCAAATTCTGATTTCCATCTACTTTCTAGGAAACACCTTACAGATTCGAAAACACATATAAATTCGTTTTCGGTTTTGATAAAAATAATGTTTTTTTCAATTCATTTCCATAAGCTGATTAGGGGACGCAATACAGATTCTAGAACACACTTTTATTTGCTTTTGATTTTGATAAGAATAGAATTGTATTTTGGGAGACTAGAATTTAATTAGCTAAAAATTGTCTAAGCTGAAATCATTTAGAAATTCTTTCCTTAAAACTGTCTTGCGCGTTGCTTTTCATTTCCGGGAAAATTTCATTTTTTTATGAGCTCGGAAACACTAACACAAAACCACTCTCTGAAATAATTATCTCTATTTTTATAAGGAATCAACAAACAATTTTGTAATATATGGGAAACACCAGCTGTACCATTTGCACTGCAAGTCACTGTACTTTTTCGCTTATTTGAAAATGCGACTTCACATTCCGCATAAACTCATAATTAAAATACTCAAAGAGAAATGCAAATATAACCACAAAATATTAATTAAATAAACGCAATAGAAATTAAGTTATTGTTCATGGCTCAAGGGTCAGGTAATAGATTTAGCATCATTGGTGCATGAAACCCCAACCCCATAAGTACTCTAAGTACGTTCAAAAAAACTAGTTGGTGCCGCAAGAAAAAAAACATCACGAAAAAAGAAAACTCAGTAAAAAACCATTTTATTAGCTGAATCAACTGACCGTAGCGACAAAGTGCCAAACGGTCGGGCGGACATGCAAATCGACCACTAAAAATGCGCGCGGATATAGCCAGCACAGACAAAAGTTCAAAGACACGCCTGAGTGCCAAACGTAGTAAAACGCATTTCACGTCACTGAGCTATGTAGCAAACATTTTTAAAATGAAATGCAGTAAGATAGAAATTGAAAAAAAAAAAAATCAAAATATATTTACTACTGTCATTCATTAGTTTGTACACTTTCGTCAGTGACTTAGACAGCAAAAAAAAAAACAAAATATAAAAATAATTATAAAAGCGGGTAAGCACTTACAAGTTTACTTAGCGAAATGTGCAACAACAAAGGTGTTTTCACAACAACCAATAAATCGAGATTGTCTATTTGCTTGGCAGTTTGTGCTCGCGTCACTGTCACCGAAAGTTGACAATGTTACATGAACTTGCTGAATGTCGCATGTTGCTTGCGGTTGGCGGTGGCCGGTTTGTGGTTTGTGGCTTATAGCTTACGGCTTATGCCTGCCGTCTTAAACCAGGTAAACAAGTCAAATAAACACACTCACACCCGCAGCTGTCCAAGTTGGTGGCAAGTAAACACAAACTGCTGCATTAACCGATACTTAAAGATAAGCGAACATAGACAGCGTTTAAGTATTTGCAGTTGCATGCAGCGCGTAGCAATTTGTATTAAACTGCAATAATTAAAATATTGAGAAATTTCTTGAAATCCTACAGTGAATCTCTTTCGAAAGGAAAGATTTCTTTCATCGGTCCGAAAACTGCGGAAAATATTGTGATGGCTACCATTTTTCAAGGCGATTTAAAGACAGAATGTCTATACTAGACTGAGACAAGAAATGGAATTTTTTTTTATTATTTTTGAATATTGTAAAAAAAAAATGTGAAGCAGTGAAGTTGTATTGTTTTTTTACGATTGTCTTCATTTTTGCTTTTAAATCTGCCAAATAGTTTTTTTAGGATACCGAATTTCCCACAAAAAGGTTGTGAGCGGAAATTTTGGTCAGGTGAGTCGTTTCAGTGTAATCAAGGTTAAAATATTGGTATGGATTTCTGATTTCACTTTTTATTTGGAAAATTTGTTAAAAATGCAAAATCATTTAAAAAAAATATAAACACAGATTATTAAAGGGAATTTATTGAGTTGATTTGATTTTATGTTTTTCCGACAGGGTGGATATTAGATGTATATTGGAACGATTTTTCGCCATGCCTTGTCAATTTTTGTTTTGTTACAAACCGGTATCGGCGATCCGCAGAACGAAAATATACACTGAAGATGGCGGATCGCCGAAACCGGTTTGTAACAAAACAAAAATTGGCAAGGGAATTTAATGCTTAACCACACAGAAAAAAAATTTTGTTTTGGTTTTCTGAGGTTTTACTCAACGGTGCCAAATGTTGCTTGGCTTTGTTGTTATACAATTTTATTAACGAATTTGTTTCTATCTGTTTTTCGCAGTTATTTCTCCGTATTTGACATATCTGCGAAGTAATAAACGCGAAAAAAAATATAGCAATGTTTAAATTTTGTTTATCCTTTTTTTTAACTTTTTTTCTAGTATTTATCATTTTAGTTGGTTGTTGAAAAACAAAAACGAAAATTTTAAATTAGCCAGTAGAGGTATTTAACTATCAATGATTTATAGCCCTGTTTTTATCGATAGTTAGGGTTAAAGTTCGGAATATGGTTAAGAATGATTAATGATTAAAATGCCAAAAATTCTCTATTTAACTAAACAAATTTTTCTTTGCAAATGTGCAAATCATTATTGTAGCGATATGCCGTTAGCTTTCATCGGTACTATCGATAGTTTTATGAATATATACTAGAAACATGAAGTTTTCGGTCTCGACTCGAAATGGCCAAATAATACCAAGCTAATGTCAGAGATTGTTTTTTTGCATGAAAAATTGCTAATAGACGATTTTTTTTCCTGAAGCACGTAACGACCTTCGAATAAAATAGCAAAAATTATAATTTTTTTTTTAATTTGAAATTTCTTTTGAATACAAAATACCGCTTGCAAGTTTGCCTCTCACCTCTCATTAACCATCTTGTCCTTCCTTCCGGGATTACATGACCTAGAAGGTTGCAATGGTCATACTAAATCACTCCAGCGACAGTCGGGTATGTACCGCAAGGAAGTACCGGAGCGTACCGGGTTTATATCCGACAACGGACTGCCACTTCCGACAACACACCCAAGACCCTTTAGGGGATGTTTTTGTCGCTAAAAACAACAAACAACAGACAGAGCGGCAATACTGTCTGAACCATTATGCGTGGTTCAGACTCATAGAAGCTAGAATTGTTTTCTAACGACCTGAACTCCGACTTTCAATTAGGTGCTCAGGGGCGTTGAATAAATTGTGTCGAAAAAAATTTTTCGGCGTGAAAGTGTAATACGGTATTCTAAGCTGACGATTTCGAAAATTACAAGCCCATGGGCTATTTT
This sequence comes from Merzomyia westermanni, assembly GCA_949987695.1. Lineage (NCBI taxonomy): Eukaryota > Metazoa > Arthropoda > Insecta > Diptera > Tephritidae > Merzomyia > Merzomyia westermanni. Next base: position 197,153,704 of record OX465288.1, read on the forward strand.
GTAGAGAATAGGTGGAGAATTAAGAAAAAGGCTTTCAATAGCTAACTTACTACTTCAAAACTGATTCGTTAATATTTGTTTAGGTTCACTTATGACCACGGTCGACTCTGTGCAGAAATTTTAGAAGCAAAAGTTAGATATAACAGTCCATTCTTCGATCACCGAGATTATGACTAGAACTTTTGTGAATATTCATGATGCCAACAATCTCAAAAGGTATATTTAGATATCTGCTCCCCCTGCAGTATGATAATACCCAAGGAATCGGGAATTCTTGCTTAAAAGAAGAAACAAATATACTGGGGCTTTATTTCCTTAAAGAAACAACCATGGAAACCGTTTTCCTTGTGGCCGGTTTCAGTGGATTTTGAAGAGAAAAGAGAGTACGAAAGTCATTAGTTTCCATTTTAAATGCACCCAAAAAAAATTATGTTTTCAACCTAAATACGCTCTCAAATATTTGAAAATGTTTCGCATATACGCAACAATATATGACCCAACCAAATTTAGTTTAGAATTAAAGCTAGCCCATTTTTCAACAAAATTGGGTTAACACCCTGGGTTTGAAGACCGTAGAAAATTCGTGTACCCGCAGTTGTAACAGACTTTGCGATATGAATAATTTCTTCAATATTGAATGCCTAAGAAGACTATGAACGCCATAGAGCTATCGAAAATAGTGAACTCCAAAGTACATTTCGTGATGCGCTTAGAAAATGCAGAAATATCAGTGACAGGAGTGTTAATTAGTGGCATGCGGCATCTCATTGTCATGTCAAAAGCGACAGATTAAGTTTTTGGCAACTTCTTGTGAAAATAAATAAATAATTAGCCATGCAAACACAATTGTGATAACTTCATCTGCAGCTATTTTTATATGGGGATTTGAGTGGAATCCGAAATTAATTAATTAAATGCATAATGCATATTTGCCTTTTGCCACACGCGACTTGCGGCACGTCACTAACAAATATATATAACCGTTTGTATATATTTGTAAAAAATATAATAAATTAAGTTTCATTGACTGAATATATTTAAGAAAAAAAAGTGCTAACTAAGCCAACAGGTTAGCAAAGAAAATTTGTGCACTATCGTTGCCAAACCAAATTGTTGAATGAAAGCCACAAAGTTAAACAAAATTGAAAAACTAAACATTAGCTACGACGTATGACGAAATATGAGCTCATGTGAACGCATACAAATCTGCACACGTTTTTGTACGTCAAAGTGCAATGACGTTATCAATTGATACGGCTTAAATTACAATTATTTATGCACAAAGTGTGAATTTTTTGGAAATAAACCTTGTTTGTGGTCATTGAGTTGTACATGCCACACCAGTTGGCGTAATCCTATATAACAGTTTATACACATAATTGAAATCACTTATGAACCAACGAAGTTAGTATATTTTTGGATCTATTGTGGATGTATATTGAAACGATTTTCCGTCGTTGCTTGTCAAATTTGGTTTTACAACAATTTGGTCTCTAAACGAAATTTCCGAAGAAATGATGGAAAACCGTTCCAATCTAATATATGTATATACTATTTTATTTTAATTATTTTGCTATTCCTTTCATTCGACTTTCTCAGCTGTTCCTTTCATCTAAAATATTTTAGTTTTCTTTGATATCTTCTCTCCCAACAGTCTGTATTTGAAATTTATTTCATTATTTACTTTTTCATTCTTTTCCTTCATTTCCTTTCCTTTCCTTTCCTTTCCTTTCCTTTCCTTTCCTTTCCTTTCCTTTCCTTTCCTTTCTTTTCCTTTCCTTCCCTTTCCGGTTCTTCCTTTGACTTTCTTTTAATACATTTTATTTGGTTTTATTTTATTTTATTTTATTTTATTTTATTTAAACTCACACAAACCCAACCACAAACACAAAAACAAAACCAACTCCGCCGTTGAATACTCTTTATGAATTGTCAAATATTTTGTTTTTGTAAACACTGTTTGTATCATCAATGAAGTTTACATATTTGCTCGTACTTTACATTGCTTGTTTAATGTCTGCAACAAAGCAACTCTTTCTGAGCTCAGGAGAGCCGCTGACACTGGGCATCGCAGCCAATGATCAATGCAATAACAACAACTGAAGCAATAATGAATGACACGTTTGCTTACACAACAACGGCTCTATAGTCCCTGCAAAAACGATACGGGTAAAATGATTAGTAAACTAACCCGGAGCCATACTGAAAGTTCCGTATTTCTCCCATTACGTTTTTAAGATTAGTGGTAGCTGTTACTATCTTCACTTGTGTGGGGTTTTATATCTCGCTCTTTCTCATTTTTTATTTTTTTGGCCCAACATAAATATATATCTGTACTGCTCACACTGGTGTCACAGCTACTAGTCATTTAACTGTTATGTAACACGAAAAATTACCGCAATTTGACCGACATGAATACGTATTGGAGGTTTAGTCATTCGATGTTTCCAGGGATGTGATTACATGTTTTTATTGCTATACTACCAATCCCTGGCACTCACAGTGGGAGCCGATCACACGAGTAATACAATAACATGCATGACATGTCTACTAATACAACTATGGCTCTTTAGTGTGAATACATGTTTGGCATTGGTAGTGGTGTCATTTATAAAATGATTTTTTTATATTATAATAACTTTTTTTTTTTAATTTTTGGTTGATTGGCCGTACTGCTGCTTGGATAGACCTATCGATACATGTGTAATTGTTTATACCTTAGATGTATAGTTTGGCCGTAAAGCGGGACAAACTTTGTTAACTGGAGCATTTATATTATACATTTCTTGTGTAGCAAAACTTTGACCGCAATGGACTGTAAAACTGGAGAACCGGTTTAGATAAAATGTGGTATCAGCTTCAAAAATTGTTCAACTCAAAACAAAGGATCCTTTTTATTTCAATATATTAAGGAGGCGTGGCATTGCAAAAACGCTTAATTTTTATATACTGCTTATCTTTGGGAGTATTCATGCTAGAAAGTTGAATTAAATGAGATTGGTCACTAGTATATCCCAAAAAATGGGCGAAACTGGAAAAGGGGGTAGCGGTACCTCCCATACAAATGTTATTTTTCAATGTAAATAACTATGGAAGTATTTATGTCAAAACAATAAAATTCGGAAAGGAGTCATCCAATCTATACCACTTTAAGAAGAATATGGTGTGACCGTCTAAAAAATTTGTGAAAAGGGAAGCATCCGCGGTAGAATACTGAAAATTAATAGGCAGTTTAATTAAGAGATAAATAATGAAAACCAAAAAGACAACATAATAGTGGAAAAAGAAAAAAAAATGAAGTAGATAGAGCATAAGCATAGAAAATGATAGATGAGGGCGGCACAGGCAATTTTGATCCACGCAAGTAAATTGTTGGCTAGAAGAACATCTGGCGAGCGCTATGTCTATAATTCTTCAATTCTAATTCAGTATGTGGGGGGAAAGTAACATCAATTCCCGTTTCACTTACTTTCAATTCAAAATGATTTCATAAGAGATCATGTGGAACGCTACGACTATGATTACTATGAGATTTTGCTTTATTTTGATAATTCACTTTTTAATAAATGAATTAAGAAAAAGGGAAAGTCATTGCATTGCCTTTTATTTGTTGTTTGCTTTTTCTTCTTCATTGCTTTTATGGTATTTGTGTCACACTTTATGACATCTTTTAAAGACTTTTTATGGTTTTTTTTTCGTAGCTTCTTTCTCTGTGACTGGCAGTTTTCAACGCGCTTGTCAACAGCATCAAAGCAGACGCAATATACTTACATATGAGTTGTTGTTTTGCTATACAAATAAAACAAATAAATTTACACGCATTTATACATGCTTAGTTACATACTTACATATATACTTACGTTTGGTTTATGTAAACATGTATACACACACGTGCTTTATACATATGTCTCAACAGGTGAATGAGCGACAGTGTTGACAATGAGGAGATCGAAGATGTTGGCTGCTGGGCGGTGGCTCTTTAGTACACATTGTTGATGGCCGACAACCAAATGGCATCGCTTACGTGATGTGATTTACGTATTTATATGTGTTAGCACTCTTAGCTAGTTCTCTGAAAAGTGAATACTAATCTGTTGTTGTGTTGTATATATTGGTGCTTCGAACGAAAACTAGGAGTGTTCAAATTACCTGCGAAGGCGAAACCTTTTTCAACTGTATTTCAGAAAATCTCAATTTTGCTTCAAGAAAGCTGAAATACATTTGGGAAAGCCCTATAAATATAGCTTTTGTATGCAATTAACAGAAATACGATACTCTTCTTGTCTTCTAAACGTGCAGTGAAACGTAGTGGTCTTCCATGAGAACACCAATATAAAAACTTAGTTTCAATGAAAGTATCATAATGCTTCGATATTTTGGAAAGTTTGGAATTTGTTCAGTATTTATTTTGTATCAATATTTAGTTATGTTTGTGGTTTCTGAAATTTTAGACCTATCCGTTTTAAGACAAAAATAAAGCTTTTCTTTTTATCACTAACCCTCTTAAACCCATGGAAGTTTAATTTAATAAAGATAGTTAAAAATCTATGGCCCGTAGTCATAGTCAAAATAAAATAGAATTTAATCTACTTAAACATGATTCTTAAATAAGCATTATTTCGTGTCTGTCTTAAAATACATTTTATGTCTAAGACGGAGTTTTAAAATCACAGTATGTGTCTATGATTTTGTTTCTGACATTGCTTGCTCTAAGGCATATAACATAACATATAAAAGCATACTATGGTTTGTGAATAAAATAGTTGACACAGGGTGACCCTGCAAAACATAAAAAATTTCTTCATACCACCAACCAATTAAATTTTGTTTCATAAGGGGACCCTGTTACATTTCATTTTAACCAAAATCCTTGTTTGATATGACCAACATTTTAAATGTCTTTTTAAGTTAGCTAAACATTTTAATTAATGTGATGTTTCCAAGTGGCTGCAGTTAACGCCAGAAAGGGATAACATCGCCTTGGCCAATAAATCATGATAGTAAAAGAAATGTATACAATATACAGTCGCTCATAGGCCAAAAGAGCCACCATAAAAATTTAAAATTTCCAGCAAGAATTACTTCCTTTTAATAATTTCGATGATTTCTTAAGAACGTGTGCTTAAAGATACAATCGAAGTACTAAAAATTAAAGACAAGGACTTTTTAGGAAAATTCAGAACAATTCGAATAATTTTTATCAAAATTTTAAACTTTCTACCAAGAATTTTTAGATTTTTTTCAGGTATGCGGTTTTGTAGCTGATTCAATTTTAGTATAGGAAGATACTTACCTTAAGCCGCTAAAAGAATTAACTGATTTATTAAAATTTTATTCTAGCTAACCTGCGTATTTTCTTACATATAAAAACAACTGCGCTTAAAAATTTGTATGCTACATGCAATTGGTTAGACATAACAAATGGAAAATTACAGCTGAGTATTAGCGAAATTCAGCTTTCAATGAAACACTTTCCAAATAATTCCGAACTGCAATGCTTTTACACACATATCTACATATTTATATACATTTGTGATTTCATTCACCATTTTCTAACGATTTGCTGGTCGGCGCCATTCATTCAAAAACAACAGGCAGCCCATGGCTTTAACTGGAAGTCTGTTTCTCAGCTCAACGTTTCTGTGGAATTAGTTGCCGGCACAATTCACGCACTACCATAAACAAATGTTTACCAATCGTGCGAGAAGTGCAAAAGTGATATACCCATTGATAGAAGTAACAGCTTCAACTTAGGGTAGCTGATATGAAATTGAAAGTTAGGCGATAGGAAATATATAAGTTGAAAGAAAATAAAACGAGCGATGTCGTTGAGATGTCAAGTGATACATAAACATCACACGTGATATTACCAAAAGTGCAATAATGGCAAAATGGATTTATTTCACATTCATTGTGGAAATAATGCCATATTGATTATTGTGGCCTTATTTCTTAACATGTTGAGAAATAAGGCAATATGGCTTTATTGCCTATGGCTTTTTTGCACCCCGCCGACAAAAACACTCCCGAAGTTTGGGGAGTGTTGTCAAAAGGGACGGGTCGTTGCCGGATATGAACCCAGTACTCTCCTTTACTCTCATGCCGTACATGTCCGACTGTCCATGGAGCGAGTTGCATGACCTGAGCAACTTTCTAGTTTATGTCAGCTCTCCTGCCGCCAGGAAGGTGAAGATGGGTAATGAGAGGGGAGACGAGTCATATCCGTACATTAACCATCGAGTTGCACGCCATTACCGTTTTGCATTTTAGTCGCCTCTTACGACAGGCATACTTTACCGGGGATATATTCTGAGCCCTTAACTCGCAAGGGTAGTTAACAGTGCTACTAAACATGAGCAAAAGTTGTAGATAAGTTATGAGTCGTGAAATGCGCCATATCCGCAGATCTGACCCATAGTTGGGTCTTTATTATTGTTTAGTGAAATCTGCATATGTTCGACCAAATAGAAAATTGTTTTCGGTGCTGTTTAATTTGGGTATGCCTTATAACGAATTTTAAAGCAATTTTTATTTTCGATTACATTTATATATCGCATATTCAAAATGAGACAATTTAACAAAAGACTTAAGAAACGAACTTTCTAAGCATCACTTTATATTGCCAGTAAAACATTAGCTAATCAGTTTATTTTCATCAACATTAAATTCGTGCAGCTGCTGTGCGAACTCAAATATAAAAAAAAGCACTACTTAAGCTGCGGCTGAGTGTGCGGTGCGTGATATGACGACACATCCAAATATACTTTACTTATGCCAAAATATTTGCACATTAGACACCGTATGAAGTTTAGTCTAAGCTGGAGGCTGCATCATTTAACAAGAAATAAATATGCTTTAAAAAAACTAAAACAAACACTATTTAAAGAAAAATTCAACTAAAAAATTTAAAATACTTCTTAGTATAAAAATAAATTAATAAACAAGAAGTGATTTACTGGACTAAAAGTGTTTGGTGCTTTTTAAGTATTTATATTTTGAAACGAACCAAATTGCTATCATAATTTCACATGATTCTCCACTCTGGACACATAAAAAAAGCCAACATCTTACGTTATGTAAGTGAAAGTTGAAAAATACCTAAGTTAATGTATAAAATTATAGCATGTATAAAAATAAAAAAAAACCAAATAGTGATAATTTATTTACTTGCCCATGTATTGCTTACGGGGCGAGATATGAATTACCCATGTAAACAATGCACAAAATAATTTCTTCTTTCCAAAAATATGCCCAAAAACTATGAACGTATGAAAATACAATGCGCCATGACAGCAGCTTCCATGGCCGATATCGCACAATATCGCGACGACAGCTTGCGCAACACAACTGGTGCATAATTTCTTTTCCATTTCATTATTGGCGAATCGACATGAAATTGCGAAGACAGTATACCAGCCTAGGTGACTTATAAGCATCTGAAGTATTGCTTAGTAAACAGGAAAAGAATGGAAAATATAAAAATTCAAATTATGTGGTTACTTGAATTATTTCTTATTTTTAAGTAACATGCTCACTAAAATTCAAAAGCGTACGTCCACTAAAGCAAGCCATAACAGCAAAAGTCGATCTAGAACAAAAGTATGGCACTTAAGCTCCAATCTGGAATATGAGGTCCAGCGATCACATTTTCTGTAAGAGCTGGTGCATATTTTTAATGAAACTTAACCTCTGAGTTAGGCCAGCTCGATGGGTAATCTTTCTTATTTTGCATGTCAGTCGTTATAGTTTATTGAAATGAAACATTAACCGCCAACTTACCCCACTGTTCATTCAATGACTACTACATCACGCAATGCGTTGGCTTTTAATCGGACAATTGAAACTTGGTGCGCATGCATGTGTCTTGCAACCAAAATATAAAACCAAAAAAAAAAAGATAAAAGTTCGCAAGCGCGAAAAACACTGAAAGGAGAATAGCGAATGTAATTTATCAACAATTGGAAATGATGAGTTGCAGATGAGCGTCTCAAGTTATTCGCTTTCACCGCATTTCCACAAGTTGACGTTAGTTGGTTTTGCACACTCTCCTGTGTTTACGCATTAACAGATACATATGTATAAGAAGAATGTATGCACCCCACAAGCATTTCTGTAAACTTTAACTTTGAAAATAAACTTAATATTATAAACGATACGAGTATGTAATCGTTTTCTGTATCAATTTATTTAAAAGTATAAAAAATTAAAATAAAACAAAACAAAATAAAAACAAGTAAGGACGGCGCTGTCTTCGGCTGTGCCGAAGGCTTTATACCTTTCATGAATTCCAAAATGAGGGATAAATGGCCATAATCCTCTTATCTGAACGATCGGTTGTATGGGATATATACTATATAGAGCTCCGATCTTGGTGATTTTTTTACGAAACCTTTTAATATCCATAAGAAAATATCTCACCAAGTTTCAAGTTTCAATCTTTTAAAATGAGGGAGAAATGGCCATAATCCTCTTATCTGAACGATCGGTTGTATGGGATATATACTATATACGTATAGCTCCGATCTTAATGATTTTTTTCACCAAATCTTGTACCATCTATAAGCAAATATCTCACCAAGTTTCAAGTTTTAATATTTCAAAATGAGGGATAAATGGCCATAATCCTCTTATCTGAACGATCGGTTGTATGGGATATACACTATATATAGCTCCGATCTTGCTGACTTTTTTACGAAATCTTTTACTATCCATAAGAAAATACCTCACCAAGTTTCAAGTTTTAATCTATTAAAATGAGGGAGAAATGGTCATAATCGTCTTATTTGAACGATCGGTTGTATGGGAGATATATGTTATAGTGACCCGATTATACCGGATCCGACAAATGTATAATATAAAAAAAAAATACATCCATGTGCCAAATTTCATCAAGATATCTCAAAAATTGAGGGACTAGTTTGCGTTCAAACAGACGGACGGACGGACAGACGGACGGACGGACAGGCGCATAGACGGACGGACAGACGGACATGGCTGTATCAACTCAGTTCATCGTCCTGATCAATTTGGTATACTTAATGGTGGGTATATCTCTTATATTTCTAAACGTTACAAACATCGGACCAAAGTTAACATACCATTTCATGTTCATGAAAGGACAAAGTAAAAAAATATAAATTAAAAAAATAAATAAAAAAGGTAAAAAAAATAGAATAAAATAAAATATAATAAAATAAAATAAAACCAAAATAATATAAAATAAAATAAAATGAAATAAAATAAAATAAAATAAAATAAAATAAAATAAAATAAAATAAAATAATATAAAATAGAATGAAATAAAACAAAATAAAATAAAATAAAATGAAATAAAATAAAATAAAATAAAGTACAGTAAAATAAAATAAAATAACATAAAATAAAATAAAATAAAATAAAGTAACATAAAATAAAACAAAACAAAATAAAAAAATTAAATAAAATAAAATGAAAAAAAAACAAAGTAAAAAAAATTAAAAAAAAAGTAAAAAAGGTAAAAAAATAGAATAAAATGAAATAAAACAAAATAAAGTAAAATAAAATAAAATAAAATAAAATAAAATAAAATAAAATAAAATAAAATAAAATAAAACAAAATAAAATAAAATAAAATAATATAAAATAGAATGAAATAAAACAAAATAAAATAAAATAAAATAAAATAAAATAAAATGAAATAAAATAAAATAAAATAAAGTACAGTAAAATAAAATAAAATGACGTAAAATAAAATAAAATAAAATAAAGTAACATAAAATAAAACAAAACAAAATAAAAAAATTAAATAAAATAAAATGAAAAAAAAAACAAAGTAAAAAAAAAAAATTAGAAAGGTAAAAAAATAGAATAAAATGAAATAAAATAAAATAAAATAAAATAAAATGAAATAAAATAAAGTAAAATAAAATAAAATAAAATAAAATAAAATAAAATAAAATAAAATAAAATAAAATAAAATAAAATAAAATAAAATAAAATCAAATAAAATAAAATAAAATAAAGTAACATAAAATAAAACAAAATAAAAGAAAATTCTACTTTTCTAAAATTCTGATTTTGGTAAATAATTCTTGTATTGACACTTTTGGGAAGAAAGTTTTTGTAACCATTTTTTTTACAATTAAGCTAGCATCACATTTTTTCTACTATCACAGGACTATGCGAATGTACGCCAATCTTTTTTGTTATACAACGGATGTTTTTATTTTATTATTGTCACCTTTGGTAAAATAAAAATCATCATTTTATAAGCTTATTGGCTTAAAAATTCGCTATACGTTGTCTGTACTAATTGGGATATGTATGTTTATTCACAAGTGTACGTGAAGTTAACGTCATGCAGAATGGAGACAAAGTTTTCGTAAAAAAAACTTATCATGCGTAGGAAAGTGGAAATATATAGCTGGGGCTTCAGCGAACCTTACAAACAGGTCCATATACGAGCAAAGAATTTCAGACTTTGTTGCACTACACTCTGCAAGTTTTATGAATTTATGTAAAGTAGAAATTGTAAAAAAAATTTGACGACGAACAGAACTTTCAGGGTACTTAGAGGTATAAAAAAAAAATTATTTAAAAATAAAAAAAAAAAATTTTATTTCTAATTTTAAAAAATTTATACTTTGGTGGTGAGAATATTTGGCGCAGTTTTTATTATAAACAACTGTAACTCAAAAAGTTCATTTCTCGGAATTTTGTTAAATATTGAAATAACTGGTTGATGACAATATGAAGAAGTTATCAGCCCAGCAAATTCCCTCTAAACATGAATTCTTTTAATGTTTTTGGCTATAACTTCGAAAACGATTCGAATTTTGAAAATTTATAAAAGTGGTTTTTTTTATTTTTTTTATAAATTTTTTTAATGTAAATATGTATGTTTTTGTGAAAGTTTCATTATTATCGTTTTTCTTTGTATTCAAATTTGCATTGAAACGATGTAAGCGTGCTTCTCAACTTTTTAAAACATGCGCGTTCTAATAAAATCGCAAAGAAATTCATTATATACATATAGAATAAGTAGAAAACTAAACTAGTTCAACACTTGCACTAAAATGCCACGTTGTTGTTGACATCAAAATAAATTAATAACTTTCTGCCACCCGTGTTGCACGAACTCTTTGTGAAGCACATATTTGCACCTTGCACATGGGTACATACATAAATACGCATTAGAGTGAATTGACAGCATAAAGAGTGAATAGGAAAAGTGAATTTAATATTAGTAAGTAGCACAAACATAAATTAGTGACAGTCGGAAATTTAAAATAAATGATGCAGGCTGAGATACCGATAGCAGTTAATCTAAATTACTATGAAATTGTCTGCAAATGTTGGTAAAACTATAGAATGTATGTATGAGTAAACTGAGTATTAATAGCAGAATCTAAATAGAAATAAGATTTATGACAAAACCAATTGAGGTGCAGATGTTACTTTGTAGTCGAAATAAATAAAAGTGATGACATTTGACTCGCAACACTCAAAGATGCTACATTAAAGTGAATACAGTTTCTAAATCTATTTTGATTAACTTTATTGTCTTTTTTCGTTTCATATCCTTTCCGTTCCTTTTCTTCACCCTCATTTCAACACCTCTCTTTATTGGTCCCTTATTTTACCTTTTTACCATTGAATTAATTTGTTGCTCTCGCCTTCCTTTTGTTTTTTAAATCATGATAAAACTTTTTTTAACTAATTTTATTTAATTTTATTTCAATTTAGTTTACTTTAATTTATTTTATTTTAATTAATTTTTTTAATTGAATTTTATTTCACTTAATTTTATTTTATTTTACTTTATTTTATTTTATTCTATTTTATTTTATTTTTATTTTATTTTATTTTACCTTTTTTAATTTTGTTTTCTTTTATTTTATTTTATGTTATTTTATTTTATTTTATTTTATTTTATTTTATTTTATTTTATTTTATTTTATTTCATTTTATTTTATTTTAATTTATTTGATTTTATTTTATTTTTATTTTATTTTATTTTATTTTATTTTATTTTATTTTATTTTATTTTATTTTATTTTATTTTACTTTATTTTATTTTGTTTTATTTTATTTTATTTTATTTTATTTTATTTTACTTAATTTTATTTTATTGTATTGTATTTTATTTTATTTTAATTTAATTTATTTTATTTTATTTTATTTTATTTTATTTTATTTTATCTTATTTTATTTTATTTTATTTTACTTAATTTTATTTTATTGTATTGTATTTTATTTTATTTTATTTTATTTTAATTTTTTAAATTTTATTTTATTTTATTTTACTTAATTTTATTTTATTGTATTGTATTTTATTTTATTTTAGTTTATTTTATTTTATTTTATTTCATTTCATTTTATTTCATATTATTTTATTTTATTTCATATTATTTTATTTTACTTTATTTTGTTTTATTTTTTTTAAATTCCTTGTAGTTTATATTAATATCGATATGCTCAAAATTGTACTTTTTATAGTAGTTGCTATTGTTATTATCAAATTACGGCTATGGGCTACCATTATTTATCAACAATGAAAATTAAAATATCATGAACCAAACAATATGTATTCTCATATATAATTTCCAGTTTTTAGATTATGTAAGCGCACGTTTGTTGTGTTAAAGCTTAAGCAGACAAAAAATTTCCCACATGACCACTTCAAAAAGCATTTCTTTGAAAGTTGATTAATTAAACTTCCGCAGCTCTGCGCTTTGTTGGAAGAGAGTGCTGTAAGAAAAAACACTTCACTAATAAAAAAAAAAAAAAAACACTTGAACTAATTGAACGCTTCGTTATCATATTTGTATGGATATTTCACTAATAGTTTTGGCTGTTTAGTTTAGCTGAACGCTAAAGCTTTGAAGTGCTTTTTCTCTTGTATTGTTAACTAATTGATAAAAGTATTTTGTTTAAATTTGTTCGCTCCATTCGACGAGCATTTTTAATTTTTTTGAGTAATATTTTCTTTCTCTAGGAGAGTTGCGCGCTTAGGAAAAAGTCATTGAGCTGGAGATACCGTTACTGTAACCAAAAACTTTGAATAAAAATGTTTAGCATTTTTAAATTTGAGGCGTAATTTGAAAGGGTTCAAAAATTAATTTTCAATGAGCTTATAATAAATTTTAGAAAAATGGGCGGTGCCCCGCCAACATATTTATAAGTGTTGGTTGTCCTTCTTAAAAATATTTTATTCCTTCTAAAAATATTTTACTCAACAGACAAGATATTCAAATAAATATACACGTAGATCCAATCGAAAAATTTTTTGTTTTAAATCTGTAAGAGTCTCCTCCAAACCAGAAGCTGACAAAATTGTTTCTTATTATTATTATTATTATTATTATTATTATTATTATTACTATTATTATTATTATTATTATTATTATTATTATTATTATTATTATTATTATTATTATTATTATTATTATTATTATTATTATTATTATTATGTCAGGCCAAAGTACATTTTTTATTTAAAAATCGAGTTGGCTATATAAATATATTGAGTTAAATATTGTTAAAACTAATTTAAAATATCTTTTTGTTATAAAATAAAAATAATGGAAATTAAAGCTCTTCCTACGCAGCCTAATAAACAGATCCAGCTTCTTGTTGCTTGCTGTGTTTGCTTTAAATATACAGTTATATGCACAAATACTTATGTTAATACAAGCAGCTACAATATTTTATTTTTATTTTTGTTCACGAGTAAGTTTTTAATGTAAAAATTAAAGACCAAAAACGATAATAAAACTCATAATTTATGCATGAAAAGCGAAAGTGAAAGTTCTTTCTCACATCATCAATAAGTGGTTTGTCACAACCTACCATAAATTGCGTTGTTGTTGTTACTGTTTGTGCGGACGTTGCAATATAAGGGCCGTTGAGACATTTATAAGATTTCATCGTTTCTTCGGCTTTTAAGACATTACAATATGTTGCATAAGTCGGAAAGTTATGCATTGAGGCAATAAACTGATTTGACCGCACCACTTTGATTGCTCGTTCGTTGCTTTGATGTACAAATTTGCCGGGTAGAAATCTCAGATGTTTATGTATGTGCATAATATTTTAACTCTCACTTTTAATATAAATGTTTGTAAATATATATAAACAATTATTTGTCTGGTGGACACAGACTCCAAAATGTCTTACACAGTCAATGTGGGCGATAACTCGTCAACTCACTCTACGAGTATATCTCTTTTTCCAAATCGCTTTTTTACATTCTCCTTTTCCGTTACATTTACTTCTTCTTATCTCCCTTCGTGTCACTTCTCCTTATCTACTAGTATTTGATTATTTTTAAATATTTTTCAAATATACTTCTGTTTATTCTGTATTTATTAATTGACATTATGTTGCTACTTTTGTGTTTTTTATTTTTAAGTTTTTTTGTGTATGGTCTTGCTTTCCCTGCTTTATGCACATGCATACAAAACCACAAAATTGAAATTTGTTTCTCGCAAGAAGATATCAACATGATTTTGAAGTCAAACTTGTTTCAGTGAAATTATTTTCGTAAAGTGGCATCTTTTGAGCTCTTTTAAAAAGCCGTCAATAAAATCTGTTGCGGATTTATGTGCTGTTTGTCGATTTTTTAAGGGAAGCGAAAGTTAATTTCGCACTGCAGGTTGCAATAAATAATGAAGGAAGTAGCACAGAAGGATGCAGAGAAAATTGAGTTGCATAGTACTTGAGCTGTGCACTTAAATCCGGTTTAATGGGAAAGAAGAATGCCGAGTTCGGTGCAAATGCATAAATGTGGCGTAAATTCGAGCACCACGAAGTGGGATAAGACATATGGGTAAATTTAGCAAAAAAAATTTTACTTTTGAACTCATATTTTAAATTCTAATTAAAAAGGGAAGTAGTCAAAATTGAAAAATTACATAATGTGTTGATAAAAAAAATTTTGTTCATGAAAATTCTTACTAGCCATAAATTATATTTTATGTACTTACTTGAAAACACGTCCAGGGTGCGATGCGTATCAGAACCTATTAAAGACTGAGTTCGATTTTAACCATTATATCTTCTACACCAGTTGAGATGTGGAACTTAACCACACATTTTGGGTCGCCCTGGCCCACATATTGGGCGATAACTCCCAAACTGGTGAAGTAATCTAAATAGGGGTATCTTTAATTTTTAGATAGACATCTTGTTATGCAAGAGTGAAAGTTATGTTGAATTATGTTTATTAGTTTTTGAGTGATGCGCATACAAACATACATACAGACAGATACAAATTCTAAAAACGATTGATTTGGCTTCTATTAGCTTAATAGTGATCCCTTCTATTCATTTCTCTTGATTTACAACTGTTCGAAAGTCCGATAACTTCAGTAAAATTTTTAGCTATTTTGTTAAAATATCGTCAGCAGGTTATGTGGCACTCATCTCCAATAGCTACAACAGCATTTTAAAAATTCGGCGACAAGTCATTCTCAATTCAATACTGCTCACGTCCACTACATTATCTTGCAAGTCTACGCCATTTAGATTATGTTTGACAGCCATTGCAAGCCGACTAAGCAATATTTGTTGAATAAATGAAGCAAGCTTAAGCGAAGGAAACCCTTGATAAATATTACAGAGGCTCTGTTACACCAGTTTCAATGGTTAAAAAGTGGTTTATTGAGTGGCGTGGTGGTCGTCAATAGTAGGAGAATCAAATTACAAGAAATAGCTGATTCCACATATATACATCTTTCATTAATTCAACGTAAACAAATAGGAAGACCGCTGTCTTTGAATGAAATTTGAAGTTCTTTACCATTTAATTGAAAGATATATAGCCCAGACCTCATTTATCGGTACAATAAATTGTATGAAAGCTAAACGTTTTATTGGTAAGATTTTCATGGTTTTCACTATCCACCTTAAATATTTAAGTACCAACGCGACCGTGGTTTGTTTGGCATTTTCATAGGTTGCCACACAATTTAGTTAGCTTTAGATACTCACCAGTAAAGATATCCTGGTTCTTTGTATGAATAATTTTACTTACCAGCAGTGGAATTTTTAGGAAGGAGATTTTAAAAACATATCTTGGTAATAGAAAGATGTTTAATATATCGGTCAACATTCTTTAATTTCTTCTTTATTTTTCAGGATAGAATTATCTATAACTTTTTATATTTAATACATATGAAATCTAAGCCGAAATACCATGTGTAGGGTTATTTATTTATGTACTTTGGTATTATAACCACTTTGTATTTCTATAAAAATTTAAAATAATTGTTTTACATCTTTCATTTGACAATTTTTGTCTATCCAATTTTTCTTTCCCTTCGGAAACATATTTTTCTTTAATAAAAAAAAATTAAATTTTTAAATAATATTTAACTACTTAAATATATAAACCATACCATGTTCCGAGTACGTCTCTACGGAACCATTACTTTCAACGGATTTGGTAGCTTAACTCTTGAAAATACCATATATAACATAACATGATTGCACATCGATGAATTTAGATCCACTCCGACATACTCAAGTGTTTGTCCCTAAGCTTTATGTCTACATAAAAATGTATTTTCTTAGCAGGCATTTGGCGTTTGATACATACATATATTGGCATATTCCATTTCATTTAAAAAAAAATCAGATAGGTGTAAACTCCATAGAAACATACTATGTAGCAACACCTGTGTACTTACCAAATGTCATCAAAATCGCTTAAGCTATTGTCGAGAAATTTTAAATAAAAAATATGCAAAAGTAGCTCATTAAAAGTTATAAGATATAATAAGCTTAGATGGCAACCATAAGTGGCAACCCTACTTAGAAATGTTATTTTTTTTTTAATACGCAGAAAACACCTTTCGCTTGATAACCATATTGGCTTATTTAAATTCATTAAAAAAAAATAGAGATGGGCGGCACCTCATCTTATGTGGCAACACCTAGGTAAGAATTCTTAGAATGTACGAAGCAAATGTCATCCAATTCGGTTAAGCGGTTTAGAGATAGTCTGGATATACAAATTTGACTCCCTTAGCTTTTATATATCTTACAATCATCCGAGCTGTAATTATTTCTTTCGTTTATTTCATTGGCTTTGCATGCTATTGTAATTCCCAACCATCTTATGAAACATTCTGAAGATATAGTTTATATTTTACAATCCCAAATCGGGGTTTTTCTCATCGAAAATGAGGACGCCAATTCCGCGCTTATACCCCGCCCCGCACCCCCCGTTCAATAAGAACAAATAACTTAAATAAAAAATACTAATAATTTAAAGTAATACATTACTCAAAGGTTGCTCCATATGCAACATGTGCTCCGCACCCCCCATTCTACTCTCTGAACAAATGATAAAATAGTATACAAACAATAACTTAAAAAAACGACTTGCCCTCCAAAAAGCTTAGATAAAACTGATAGAATAGTTTGCTTTCAAAAAGACAGGCGGGTGTAGCTAACTCGCCTGAGCTCGTCGTCCTGATCATTTCGGTGTACTTATTGATAAGTCCACTTCTTCTTCTTCGCATACCTACCAACAATGGGCCAAATTTATGTTTATAAAAGGTATAAAAAACAATAAACGAAATATTCAATTCTATTGTTTATTTACATATTTCCATATTATGTATGCTAAAAAAATGCCTAAAATTTCTCCTCAAACCTTAGCATTTCTTTATTTTTTTTTCACAAAAAAGTTAGCCAAATTCCGCAAAAGATCTGCTTCAATTCAAAATAATGTAAAACATGCATTATTACAGAAATAGCGGCATTTTGTCATATTCCAAACTACTACAAAAAACACTCATAAAACTATGCGTTGGTATAAAAAATGCCCACAGTGAGAAAAATCCCTTTCTCTTTCGAAAGAAAGTTGTCCAGCCACTTTGTATGGCGTTTCCCAAAATCCAACTCACAGCAGAGGCGGCAACGGCTAGCTACGCATGAAGTGCATATATGGGGCGTTTTATGTTTAACTCAGCGTACGACATTTTTTGCAGACTTTTAATGCTACAGAAAATGTGTAGTGCGGGTAGTCTAACATTTTTTTTATTTAACGATATTCCATTTTTGTATTAAGTTTTTGAAACATTTCTTTATATGTTTCCAAATGAGTGTATCTATACACACAATTTTATGTTTTGCTAAACATAAAAAACGTTATCTATTTTTTTAGGGGAGATTGTGGAAAGTTTTCGAAAATTTTAGGCTTTCTCGCTGATACAGACAACGACACTTACGAAAAGTATTCTTAATACATTTGAGCAATGTTTTTTGTTAGCTAAAGGTGATATTTTTTGCGGAATGCCCCATGCGCTCTTTTACTTTTATAAGTTTTTTTTGTTTTTTTATAATGCTCACGTAATACGCTCTGGTAAAAAGAAAAGGTTTCCATATTCAACCCAAGCACACACTTAAACGCAAACACAAAATGATTAATTGAAATATTCAAAATTAAGTAAAACGAAAGCAAATTAATAAATTACATAATGATGTGACAGGTAAAAAGCGAGCATATTATGTTTTGAAGTTTACCTGTTATTTCTCTTTGTAGCGTGAGAATTACCATTGATAATGCACAAAACGAAATCATTAAATTACCAAGCGAACACAAATTAATATTGGAAAGCAAAACACTGTAGAAAAAAGTTTGGTAATTTTTTAAACTTAATTTGAGTATAATATGATTTTAATTGAAATTTTAATGAGTTTTTAAAAATCGAAACAAATTTAATTTCAACTTTAACAATTAAAGAGAGTGTTGTATATACATTTTATGAATGCTAGAGGTATTTTGATTCCAAAAAATCACGTGTGTGTAAGTTAGTATCTCTTGTACCGTTTAAGATATAGATAAATAGATACGAGAATCTCTTATCCAGCGTTTGGCAGTGTTGCCAACTACGTAAAAGAGTTCCTCGGGAGATGCACAGCTGCTAGCTGGTTACTCTGCACTTCTATTCGAAAGGCTTTTCTACTCGAAACCAAAAATCGATTCTAATGCACATCGGTACTCTTTAGTTCGTTCGAATTCACTTTAGGAGATATTCGATAATTTAAGGCATCACTGTTACACATATTTCAAACTCAAAATACAAAAACACATTGCATAAATCTCTACATGTCGAAGTAGCGCAGGTAATAAGCACCTCGACTACAACGCGTGCGGTCGCAGTATCGAATGTAGGTGGTCAGACAATTAGTTTCAATTTTCTTATTTTATTTTTATTAAATAAAATTACATGTTTCTAAATTCCAATTTTTTTTGTTTTTTTTTTTTTGAATATTTCCAATTTTTTACCTAACAATCATAATTTTTTTTCTGTCAACAGCGATTTCTTAGCCATTTCTGCGATTAAAATATTTTTTTGATAAAAAACCCACTAATTGTTTTATTATAAAATACAATTTTTTTGGATTTCCGTTTGCTAATTAGTGTCGATTCGAATTTTTCAACTTTCGACCAATTTGGTATAGGTTTTCGAAATAGACAGCCTAAACCAAAATTTTCTTCAATCGAACGAGGGATAAATCAAATCCGTAGAATGGAACTCGAATAAGTAATGCGTTTAACTCGAAAATTTCTTGCCGAGTGAGAAAAATAATGGCGAAAGCGAGAAATAAGTTTTTTCTGGTATGCATGACCAGACATCGGCTTTTCAACGTTCCAAATCAAGAGAAAGATTATGATAGGTACGTGGTAATATAATATGGTAAATTTCTATGAATTTTTATAACTTAGTCAGAGGTCATAGTTAATTTTAATATAGTATTTGATAAATTAGTGGGAAATACGATTCTTTAAATAATTAACTTAAACCAAGTGTTACTTAGTATTTAAGTTATGCAAGTCATAGCTAAAGGAAATGCAATTTTATTTTGCTTTTAATTTAATTCATTCTACAGTTTAGTGAAATGATGTTTTTTATATTGATTTTAGTTATGTATTTTTTTTTTTTATGTAGATATGAGTTTTATAGGCATACCGGAAAGGCGAGCACCCGGAAATAACTTTGCGCCACTTGCATGCATTATGGTGGTGGGTAAAGAGCAAAAATACACTATTTTTATTGAAAAAGTACCAACCTTGAGTTTTTAGAGGGTGGCAACATAGGGTAATGTTATAAAAAGATACAAAGGTCAATGACTGACTGAAAAACGGTAATGCTTATAACTATATGTACGAGGATGTATTGAATAAAGTGTTTGCAGCCATATAACAAAACATACATTATAATGACCAATAGTGCCAAACGCGTTGGCAATCGCCCCGCTTCCCTTCTAACACAAATTCCTTGGCAAAAAAGCAGCATCTGACATAGTGTAGTTACTATTATAAATGTAAATAAGTACTTAATCGAATAACAAGGCACATCTTATATCCATGCATATAATGCACATTAGGGAGATTCACATAAAATATGGCCAACCACCCCAAGAAGTAGTATAATAACTTTATAAGGGATATGCTCTGTAAGTTCCGATTACTTTTGGAATTTTTAGACGAGATATTGGCATTCTTTATATCCGAGAGGTGTTACGTTTTTTCAATAGTCCGTGACTAGGGTGCAATGTTCATCATCTCCTTCCCTATTCAGAAATGTGGAAGAAGTGTATTTTTCGCATTTGGGTATTTGGTCCACCCTTATATATATATACATATGTATGTAGATATGCTAGTGAATCCATATGTACATCTATATTTCAAAGCGCACTTCTTGCGGCAAGTGTTTTCGCTGCAATAAAATGTTTAATGTGTGAACAACATTTCAGTGAAAGTGATGATGTCCATACAAAATTTCCAACTGCAACAATATATATTTATGCATGTATATGTATATATATAAATGTGCGAGTATATACCAGTAACATGGCGACACGCCATTGCCAATGTATTAACAAGCAGTGTACGAGTATGGTGGTGCATTGTAGTATAATTGTGGCGGCAATGAGCTAGCGAAACACTGCTAGCTACAGCATCACACTTACAATTTGCAACTATTTTATTGTTTAGCTCTTTTTATGATGGTGATGCTCTAGTCGTCAGTATAAAGGCGCAACTTGAACTCTTGTAGCATGCAATATCTCAATTTTTCGCACTTAAAGCCTTGCCCTATGCATATGGACGTTCCCTGCATTACGGATATGCTACCTTGGCTCTCTTTCTCTCTTCCTAGTACGACTATTATTAATTTAAATTATTTTGATTTTGTTATTTTTTTTTTTTTTAATTAAAGTTTTTTATTTTATTTTATTTTTCTTTTAATTTAATATAATTCAATTTATCTTTATTTTATCTTATATTATTTTATCTTATTTTATTTTATTTTATTTTATTTTATTTTGTTTTATTTGATTTTATTTTATTTTATTTTATTTTTGTTTTATTTTACTTTGTTTTATTTTACCTTATTTCCATTTATTTTATTTTATTTTGCTTTATTTTATTTTATTTGATTTTATTTAATTTAATTTTATTTTATTTTATTTTTATTTTGTTTTATTTTATATTATTTTATTTTATTTTACTTTATTTTGTTTTATTTTACTTTATTTTATTGTATTTTGTTGAATACTCAGATTTCTAACTTTATATATAAGCAGTGAGGCCCTCCGTATTCCTCTGCTTCCATAGGTGGGTTCCGAGCCGGAGCATTTTCTGCTATCCATGGCCAAACCCACAAAGCTGCTGGGTTTTCATTCTTTGGAGTGTGTTGATGGCTGCGTAGAGCTCAAACAACTCAGCATTAAATCCCCCAACTTACTTACGAATATAAAACTCTTGCCATATTTCAATTTGTGAAATATGAATTTCTTATTAATACGCGTTATCTAGAAATACTAAGAAATAAACTCGAGAAATACTAAGAAATAAAACGGGTTATACATGTAAAAAGTGTATACAGTTCCTATGGTATTTACATAGTTATAGTAACATAACATCATTGAGTCTGGAAAGAAAGTGATTCCTGTCTGTTGCATTGAGGTGAGACGAGCCCAACACTAACAGTGACTAGTGGTTTTTACGTACTTTGACCATTTAGGAATCTCGCTGCTCTGTTTTTTTTTTTTGTTGCAAGTGGAATTAGAGTATTGAAAAAAAAAATTAACTGAGAAAACTAAACAGTCTCGGGTGCCGAATATACTCGTAACCAACTACAAATAATATTAAACAACAAGAGAGAGAAGACGTTCGGTTGAAAGTCAAAATAATATACACCGGGGTGGAACTTGACAGAACTGTAAACTTTTCAAAACCATTTTTAAATATTTTTTTAAAATTATTTCATTTGAAAAACTGCTCGAAGCTAATTTTATGAATCTCATCTGACTCAATTATAGAAATATTGGGCGCGTTTGTGAAACGATTTAAAATTTTTTTTTCTTACATATTTGTTAAATATGTATAATGAATAACGAATTGGTTAATAGAAATAATCGCCTCAGAGGTCAACAGACTTTTCAAAACACATCAAATTTACTAATAATTTCACAGTTACAATAAATTCTACTTATGGAGCAATATACGAGCAGATTTTTCAAGAACTGGGGCTAGTAATCGAGAGTACTTCAGTGTTGTTGAGAAAAGCATTTACGAAGCGGTAGCACTCCGCAAAAGCTTTGACTTGTGCTTCTGTCACTACCTTGTTTGCTGGTACAATTGTGTATACAAAAGAAGCACAGTTATGCGCTGCAAACGCGTACAGGCAGCAAGTAATCAGTGAAATGGAAATCAAATCTTCCACTGCGTTGCTATTTGTTGTTGCTACTACTTTTAGCAAAGTCAAGTGCCAAGTGCAAAGGCGTACATAAATTGTACCACAAACACACTAACAAAGAAACCATAAAAAATGTGGGCTTTATATGAGTCTTATATAGTTCGGATATAAGGCTTATAATTTGTATCTCTGATATCTAAATTTAACTTTGACTATGAATATGCCTTATTGACTGGCGGCCGCCGTGGTGTGAAGGTAGTGTTGCCGGCCTACCACACCGAAGGTCCATGGTTCGAGCCCTGGTACAGGTAACATCAAAAGTGATTTGAAAAAAGTTTTTCAAAACGGGGTCGCCCCTCGGCAGTGGTTTGGCAAACTCTCCGAGTGTATTTCTGCCATGACAGGCTTCTCAGCAAAAATTCGTCTCCTTTGTAGATGCCGTTCGGAGTCGGCAAAAAACTGTAGGTCCCACCAATTTGTAGGGAAAATTCAAATCGGCACACCACAAATTGGAAGAGAAGCTTGGCGCAAAAATCTCTTAGGAGGTTTATGATGATATACCTGTTGTATATCGCGCCATAGATAGATAGATGAGTATGCCCCATTGAGTATAGCATAAAAACAAACCTTTCTATCAAAATATCTCATAAGCAAAATCTAAAAAAGAAACAAAATTGGATCTCGTTCGACGAAATAAAAAGAGGATTTGTTTTTAATAATTTCCATTTAAAATATAGCAAGTTCTATAAGAGAAACTACATAAAAATAAACTTTGAAATTTACACAAATTCCAGGAAATTAAATTTACGTTAAAATTTCAGTATTTTTGGAAAGAATTTTTAGAAAATTTCATATTGTGCAAGTTAGAAGTACGTCAAAATTTCCCCTGAATTTTTTAAATTTTTTTTGTCAAAGATTTTGGGTATTTTTTCCATACAAAATTAATTTTTATTCATGCTTGTTGAAAGAAATCACTCAACATCCTTGACGGAAAAAATTCTGAAAATTCAGTGCAGTTTTTGATCGAGTTTTAACTTTCACAATGTAATACTTAAATTGATTGATCTACAAAACTGCGTACTCTAAAATTATCTAGAAATTCTGCCAAAAGTTTGGAAGATTTTTATGTTCATTTTACAAAGTTTAATTAGCATTCCTGAACTTTGTGTTAACTTTAAAATATATACTTATGTTGTTTCTGTTATGGAATTCGCTATACTTTAAATGAAAATTATTAGAATCACAAAATTCACTACTATTATATTGAACACAGCTGTATACAGAAGCTTTCCCGAAAAATATTATGCCTTAACAGACAATTTGGGATGAATTAAAGCTCACTGAAGACGAAACCAGTTGATAGCGGGGCACTCCATTTATAGATCAGTCTTTTTGCGGACCTACATAGCAACTAAAATATCTTTCTCTGATAGGCAGCCTTTAAGACGATTGGTAGTGGTAAATATCTCAAAAATGCTTACACCATTTTTTTGGTGGGCAGCCAAATGCGCGTTCGTGTGTGTACTTTCGTTGTGGACATTTGATATCCGAACTCTTTCGTGTATCTTTATTTAATTCAATTTTGGTAAGTCATAGCCATATATCTTTCCATATTTGTTTGTGTCTACGAGCCTGCCTCACTTTGCAGATACAAAAATTTCACTTTCTCGACGGTTTACAGTTACTCATAAACTTGGCCATAAGTAAACATAACCCCTCCACATCGCTCCTCAAAACCCGACTAGCCAAGTACGATGTCGCTATATGCCTTTCTTATAAACTGGTTACAGTTCAGTTGCCACAGCTGCTGTGTGCAACATTGACCATTGACAACAACATGCCGTTTGCTACAGCATTCAACAGCATCATGTCACAGTAGGATTTGATTTTTTTGTTGCTCTTTCTTGTTAACATTTCGCTAACGAATTGTAACTTTTCAAATGCTTTGTATTCATTTTTTTTTACAACCGAGTAATGGAATATGCAAAATAGTGAAAAGGAAAAAGGAAAAGGTTCAATGACTGTTACAAAGCACGTTGACTCAATTGGCCACATTGGCAGTTGTTGTTACGGGTATTGTATGTAATAGTGCAATAAATTTGATGTGATGTAAATGTATAAAAAAGTTCAGTACAAGGTGCATAATATGTTTGTAGAAGGAAGTAACGGGGATGAGTACCTATGTGTCACAATGCTTATGAACGGTTAAGTAATGCACAAAATTAAATGATGCAGGGAGACAATGAAGGTAAAATTCCAGTGTCTTACAGGAACTCAGCAAAGGGTCTTATTTAATAGAAACTTCAGTGTCAAAAGATCAAGAAATTGATTCGAATACCCCCAAAATTTTATTCGAAATATACAAGGTTACAAAGAACATATTTTTTGCCGTATGCAAATGTTACCCTACTCGGATATTCGGTAGACTGTCTTATTCGTAAAAATTATGCAAATGTATGAGCATTTCTGTTAATACCCGTGCAGCCTACGGTGTGTTTTAGATGAAACTTAACGATTACCTAGCTTCATGCAAGTATGAGCATTAGGGTGGGTCGATTTGTATGGACGATAGTTAACCGATATCGCGCCATCGAGTTTTCGATAGGTTTTGGGCTCAGAATAAAAAAGTTCCACTACGCATACCCAAAAAATAATTTTTGAGCCTGCGAAATTTCTTTTTTTTTTTACTTTTTTCGACTTTGATTTTTAAGGTTTTTTTCATGATCTACTAAAAAAATTTTCATTTGACTTTAAAAATTTCATGTATACCCTGTCCGACCCAAGTATGTCTGCTAAAAACGTTGGCGATAACATTTTTTTGGGTTTTGGGGAGTGTTTTGGTAAAAAAATTTACCCTTTCGCCATTTTTTTCCCGAGCCTAATGAGCATAGCGCAGCTAATAAAACCGTTCCCCTCTCAGAAAGTTTTCAACTGACTTCAGTTAGAATTAAAATGTGAGCAGCCGCAATCAAACATGATTGGGTGATTATGACACACGCCTAATTCTTTGACTTGATCCGGTATAGGAAAACATCATCAGCAACCATCTATTCGAAGAGCTTGCAAATCGTGATGCAATTTAAGAACCAAAAACACGGTCCAAATAATTGTCCAAGAAAGAGTCAGCGTACTTTCGTCTTGGCAGCCAAATAATTTGCGACACTTCTATGTTTCAAATGTCTATACGAGTATAGACACTGCAAAGTGAACTGAGCAGAGCTGGGCAAACTCTTTTCCATTGCAATTACAATTACATTCCTTAGTAATTGGGAAAAGTAATCACTTCCTTTTTCTACACAAAAAGGAATTGATTACATTTAAATTTCCCAAAAAACAAAATTATTTGTTGCATGTAATTGAAAAAAAGACTACTTTGTGCAAATGTAATTTCTTACCCAGTACTTTGAAAAGGATTCAAAAGGTAATTGAAATTATTGCAATTACATTACGAGGAATCCCAAAAGCACTCTCGAATTTCCCATTACATTCCCCAAGTTAATTGTGAAAGTACTTGAGAAACTAAGCCTGCTAACCGGTCTACATCTACATCTACGTGGACGTTTAACTCTTGTCCCATCTGCGCATTCCACGTCGCAAAAAGAGTCGCTGTCGATTTATTTTCAGACATGGTCACATTTCTCTCGTAACAGTTTATCCTCGTACTCAGTTCATCAATGGAGGGGATCTTAGCCGAATCCATAATCGTGCAGTCGTCAGCGTAGGATACAATGGAATCTCCTGCTGGTGGGAAGGCAGCCTCGAAATATAGAAATTTAATAATAGGGGAGATAGTAAACCCTGCGGCATCCTCTGCAAATTGGTTTCCAATAACTTGGAAACCGGCGACAGGAGAGATATCGGATAATATTATTCTTCTTGGTTCGCCGGTTTCCCTGGTTTTAGTACGGAGAGGTTAAAGAGAGCTGCTAAAGAACTCTGTCTCTCGTGGCCTAGGTGTTTCAACTTCTTCATGGTCACGGTCGGGTCCAACTGAGTTTGTAACGTAAATGCGACCTTGTCATTATATTTGGTCGGATTTGATAGGCCCCTGACTGTTGACCATAGTTTGCAGACTCCGCCGGAGAGGTTGCATGTCTCTAGGTGTTACTTCGACTTGGTCAACTTGTAGCCATTGACCGTCCGTCGGATTTCCGCCTTGAAATCTTTGATTCGAGGATCTGCGGGATTGACGATTCTTACTTGGTCACATTCTTTTGCCAGAGCCGCTGCTACCGTATGAAGTTCGGACAAAATTTCCGGAATTCTTCCAGCAGGCATAAAGCGGCCGGAGGCTGAAACAATAACCTTGCAAAACTCTCGTTTACCTTGGCGTGCGTCAGTTGGTGTGGGGTGGGCAGCGAAAGAGCGCTCTGTATAGTCCGCAAAAGGGGCCCAGTCCGCTTTGCTGAAGTTTATAAATGTACGGCGTCAGTCGGTCGCTGGATTGAAAGGATATTTGGCAGCTGGTCTGTTGCCAATTTAAAGCGGTAATCTACCTGGCAGAATTCTGGACGAATAGCGCGAATACAAATGTATCACTTTGTGATGAACGGAAGACAAAGCTCCAATCTCTGATAGCTGTTTTCTCGTTTAGTCTACTTTATATTAGTTACAGAAAATGGCTATTGGAAGAATTAGCTGACGAAGACTTTGGGGTACTGCAGGAGATCTAATATCGCATTAATGGCACAAATACCGACGGACTTTTCGCTTTTGGCCCAACTTTGGCTATATATACACGAGTACTTTAATATTTGCTAAAACCTGGCAGTCTTTAAAGGAAGATTCTGGCTCATAAACCTATCAGAACAGCATACTCTGCAGTAATTAAGTTTACATTACCTCTTCGTATCCATCCGCACCTGGTCACTGCGCTTACTCTCTGGAAGGCTTGAGGTGTGAGAATCTCGTGCAACAGCAAAGCTATGGATATTCCTTGATGAGGGCCAATCAAAACTTTTTGGATACTTTGTATTAGAATTATTTTTTAAGGAATTCAAATATAATAAATTCATTCTGTAGGAGGCAAAGGAATTGGTTACTTCTCTTATTACTTGTATTTGGGAAATGAGAATAATTTGGTTCCTAAAGCAATGATTACTATCCAGCTCTGAACCTGAGAAATTCGACAGAGTATCACATCAGCTCTGCTTTAAACTGAGTGCGAGAAAAACAGCGAAACAAAAAATAAAACTTAAAAATAATTATTTAATAATAATTATTATAAACTGTTGTTGACTTATTCAAACTAAAAAAAAGGAAATAAAAAAACAAAAATATAATTTTCAAAAATCATAAAAAATTATTTATTTTTTGGCCCACTCTAATGTACCTTACCGAAAAAATATTTGTAAATCACTTGAATCGATCTTGAAATTCATTAATGTGGCATTTATACACATACAACCCACAATACAAACGGGTCGGAAACTAAAGCGAATAAAGAGTTCGATGAGAAATCGGAAACTGCTGCAGTTACAGGCAGACACAGATATGAACTGTGAAAAAGAATGAAATGAAATTGGTCATCTTTTGGGGGCACAGAGTAAGAAAAAGTGAGAGTTTTCACTACATCGTTTATGTTCAGTCGTTAAAACGTAGTTCGAAGACGGCAAAACTGGCTGCACCAGTTAAGTAAGTAATCATACTAGGGATGTAGCGAATATTCGCATTAGCACTCCCAACAAACTTTGTGAAGAAAATGTATTAAAGAGGCGTAGATAATTAAAACCTAAAGTCTGTGCTTGTTATCATGTCATGCGAATAGCTCTGCTGCTTAAACATATTTAAAATCATTTTGGGTAACAAGGGAAATTCGATAGTATGTTCCAATGTGTAATAACGTCCTGAACTTTAAGTTAGACTCCTAGCAAAACTAACTTCGGTGTAAATTCCATTTAATTCTGAGTCAAATTGGGTTTGCAGACAAAAAAGTTCTAGAAACTGTTATTTTAACAGCTCTTTATTATTTATTTTATTTCTTAAATTTCTCATTTTATTTAATCTAATTTTATTTAATTTGATTTAATTTAATTTAATTAAATTTTTTTATTTCTTGTTTTTTTATTTTATCTTATTTTATTAAATTTAATTTAAAAAATTTTTTTTTTACTTTATTTTGTTTTATTTTTTTATTTTATTTTTATTTTATTTTTATTATTTTTTTATTTTATTTTTATTTTATTTTATTTAATTTTAATTTTATTTTATTTTATTCAATTTTATTTTATTTTATTTTATTTTATTTTATTTTATTTTATTTTATTTTATTTTATTTTATTATATTTTATCTTATTTTATTTTATTTTATTTTATTTTATTTTATTTTATTTCATTTTATTTTATCTTATTTTATTTTATTTTATTCTATTTTATTTTACTTGAATTTATTTTATTTTTTTTATCTTATTTTATTTTATTCTATTCTACTTTATTTTATTTTATTTTATTTTATTTTACTTTGTTTGTATTTATTATATTTTATTTTATTATTTTTTTATCTTATTTTATTTTATTTTATTTTGTTGTTGGTTTTACGGTCTGTTCATTTTACATATTTTTGTAAGTATAACGAGCTCAAGACCAGTTGATAATAATTCTTAGTTAATTATCAATATTTTTGATAAGAGGAAAAATTAGTACTATTTCGAAAACAGCCACGATTTCTCGTCAGACTAATTCGTATAGTTTTGCTATTTCAGAGGATCTTGTGGAGAATCGAACCCACTCACTCTGATTGCCAGCGCAGCTGCCTAACCCATAGGCTATGCTTCGTGTAGTTTTGCAAGCTGCTTAATTGAAGTTTTCCTCTAATTGTTGTTTGTTATCTTGCAACGGTATACACAATATTTCAGACATTCTGTCTACATGTAAATCATGCATGCTGGACTTTGTTTTTGTACATTCTTCTTTTCTATTTTTTTTAGAAGATAGTTATTGTACATAACCGCGTGCCCCGGTATAAATTTATTTTGTTGCTGGTTTTATGGTCTGTTCTAACTATAGCCTGTATATGTTTGTTGCTTTCAATTTTTCCTTTAATCAAAAATAATAATAATTAACTAAGAATTATTTTATTTTATTTTATTCTATTTTATTTTAGTTTGTTTATATTGTTTTATTTTTTTTTATTTTATTTTATTTTATTTTATTTTATTTTATTTATTTTAATTTAATTTTTTTTTTTTTTTATATGTCAACTCAAGGAAAGTGGAATATTTTTAGGCGCGTTCATAGAACAGTTTTACATACAGAAGGGCTTTTTTGCATATCAACACTTCCGTGTTATTTCTTATGCACCCGCACTGTACCTGTAACAATTATAGTTATGGTGATTGTTGTTGGAGCAAAGCTCGAATTTTTTATGTTTGTTGCTATTTTATATTATTTTATTTTATTTTCTTTTATTTTATTTTATTTTATTTTATTTTATTTTATTTTATTTTATATTATTTTATGTTATTTTATTTTATTTTATTTGATTTTACTTTATTTTATTTTATTTTATTTTATTTATTTTATTTTATTTTATTTTATTTTATTTTATTTTATTTTATTTTATTTTATTTTATTTTATTTATTTAATTTATTTAATTTAATTTAATTTAATTTAATTTAATTTAATTTAATTTAATTTAATTTAATTTAATTTGATTTAAGTTAGTTCAATTTAATTTAATTTAATTTAATTTTATTTTTATTGGTACTTCTAAAAAATTGTTTTCTCGAATACCATGAAATTCGTAACATTCCTAATATAGGGTGTTTTTTTTAGGGGTATAGAACTTTGAATTGAAATAAAACACAAGAAAATCGTTTTAAGGTCCATCAATTTGGCTTTATTGGAAGGCTAATTTTATGCCATTAATGTTTAAATATGATTTCGGGCATGTGGCCGCCGCGGCTGGCTCGAATAAAGCCAATTCTACAGGTCCAATTTTCAACCACTTTTTCGAGCATATGGGGCCGTATGTCGGCAATAACGCCACGAATGTTGGCTTCCAATTCCCCTAACGTTTCTGGTTTGTTGGTGTAGACGAGCGACTTCACATATCCCCAAAGACAGGTCCATTCCACGAAATTATGCGCTCATCGAATGTTTCCTTCAATAAATCGATTGTGACGTGCGCTGTGTGGCATGTAGCGCCGTCTTGTTGGAACCACAACTCATCCACATTCATGCCATCCAATTCGGGAACAAAATAGTCCGTTATCATGGCTCTATACCGGTCTCCATTAACGGTAGCTGCCTCTCCAGCATTATTGCGGAAGAAGTATGGCCCAATGACTCCACCAGCCCATAGAGCACACCAAACAGTCAGTTTTTGTGGATGTAATGGCGTTTCAAGGGTCTCATGTGGATTCTCTTCACTCCAAATGCGGCAATTTTGCTTGTTGACGTAGCCATTCAACCAAAAATGGGCCTCATCACTGAACAAAATTTTGCGATGAAAATCAGCATCGAAATCAATCTCATTTTCGGCCCATACACCAAAATCACGACGCATTGCATGGTCTCGCGGCTTTAATTCTTGCACAAGCTGGATCTTGTAAGGTCACAAGCCAAGATCTTTGCGCAAAATCTTCCATAAAGTTGATGGACAAAGCTCCAATTGCTGTGCACGGTGGCGAATCGATTCATTCGGGTCCTCTTCAACACTTTGCTCTACAGCGGCAATTGTTTCTTCGGTGCGCACTGTTCGACGTCTCTGCGGATGCGTATTATCACATAGAGTAAACGTAGTGCGAAAACGATCCATGTTTAACCGAATTAATTGCTCTGATGGACGATTATGTCGACCATAAAATGGACGGAGCTCACGGTAAACTTCGCGAACTAAACCATTATTTTCGAAATAAATTTGCACGATTTGCAAGCGTTGTTCTTTTGTCAACCTGTTCATGATGAAATGGCAAACCAAACTGAACATAAATGACATTAGAGTTGCCAGATTTGACCACAAAATGCCAGTTTTATCTCTATTCGAAAAACAAACCTGTAAAAAAAACACCCTGTATGTCAACTCAAGGAAAGTGGAATATTTTTAGGCGCGTTCATAGAACAGTTTTACATACAGAAGGGCTTTTTTGCATATCAACACTTCCGTGTTATTTGTTATGCACCCGCACTGTACCTGTAACAATTATAGTTATGGTGATTGTTGTTGGAGCAAAGCTCGAATTTTTTATGTTTGTTGCTATTTTATATTATTTTATTTTATTTTCTTTTATTTTATTTTATTTTATTTTATTTTATTTTATTTTATTTTTTTTTATTTTATATTATTTTATGTTATTTTATTTTATTTTATTTTATTTTATTTTATTTTATTTTATTTTATTTTATTTTATTTTATTTTATTTATTTTATTTTATTTTATTTTATTTTATTTTATTTTATTTTATTTATTTAATTTATTTAATTTAATTTAATTTAATTTAATTTAATTTAATTTAATTTAATTTAATTTAATTTAATTTAATTTAATTTAATTTAATTTAATTTAATTTAATTTAATTTAATTTAATTTAATTTAATTTAATTTAATTTAATTTAATTTAATTTAATTTAATTTAATTTAATTTAATTTAATTTAATTTAATTTAATTTAATTTAATTTAATTTAATTTAATTTAATTTAATTTAATTTAATTTAATTTAATTTGATTTGATTTAAGTTAGTTAAATTTAATTTAATTTAATTTAATTTTATTTTTATTGGTACTTCTAAAAAATTGTTTTCTCGAATGCCATGAAATTCGTAACATTCCTAATATATAACTATCTGTACGGGTGTGTGTGTACGAACAATGCGGCTGCTGGAGGCACCTTACATCGACTACAACAGATTCACTTTCGAAATTGAAATCGAAACCGCTGCGCATGCTTAATGAGGGCAACCATACAACTCCGACTCCATTACTTATGCATACATATACTTACATGTCTATATATACGTAATATAGTACCGCCCTAGGTCAAGTAGCGATCTTCGAGGCAGGTGCGTTGCAGCTCGCTTCCTGTAGCTCCTTACAGTGAAATACTAATTTCGAAATACATTTCTTCGAAATCGGATGTGTGCAAACGATTAAATCTTTTGATTTTCTTTCTCTACCTTTTCAGATTCTTTCGTTAGATACCACAAAAACAAAAAAAAAAAAAAAAGAATTAAAAATAAACTCAAAGGGTGTCATCATGATTATGAGTTAATAGCACTGAGTATGTGGTCGAATTTATACTCATCTAATTTGAAACGTATTGCAATAAATATGGTTCAAGAAATTTTTGTGAATGAATAGCCGGAAGAGCTGGAAAGACTAACAAATTGATTAAACGAAAATATTAGAAGAACTTGATTGCTTTTGTTGTAGAGTATAATACAACTATCCAGAGCATCATTCGTAAATTATCAGAGAGACTATCTACCCGAAGGCCTAGACAATATCCGCTTTAGACCTCTCGGTCTACAAGAATTCAAAAGATCTGATAGCTGCTGAAATAATAAAGGCAGTAGCAACTCAGCCAAAACTCCTATGCTAAGTATGATTTCTAAGCCTGTCATGAGGGGTGACCAAAATCCATGACGAATGTTCGACGCGTCAAACAAAGCGCTCCCCCGGCAATTGGGCTACTACCAGAAGGTGCTACTAATGTATCGTAGTGGATCATAGGTTCTTTGCACAGACCGGATAAAATGCGCAACTTCCAGCAAACTCACGTTCTCAAAACAATTTCGAGTAAACTCAAAGTAGGCTATTCATAAATTTATGGCAAACAAAGGCGGGCCTTTGTATTTTATAAGAAAGTTGCTCGCATTCTTAGTTATTGTGCTATCCGTACCGACATAACTTCTCGCTGGGAAAAGGAAAACAATCTACCACCTGAGCTCAGAAAGTAGACCAGAAAATTAATTTGGGAGTTTTTACTTGGCCAAGTTCGTAACTGGGCACGCTTACTTTTGTGAATATCTCACCAGATTAGTCAAAAGGCAAATTTTGAAACCTGGTACTGCACACTGCGACATAGACGACGCACACCACTCGTTCTTCCAATGCGGTAATTGCGCGCTAAACCGGAACAGAGTCTAAGAACTATTTGACGACCTATGTCCAAGCAGTGTAGTTCATGAGATAACCTGCGGCAGTAAGGGATGGAATGTGGTCAGCAGTCATGTCAGAAATGCGCTCCTCACGAAAAAGGAAGACCATTGCCTGGCCTATTAACATGAACTTACCCAAAAAGGTCAACAAGCTCTTACGTACATGAGGCAATGCAATTTCGCGGCCGGTGGGAGCTTATTTTCAGTGTGTAGCTATTCGAACGAAGAAAGGAATCCTCCCTCCATGTGTAGAGTTTCTCTACTAAAGAACCTAGTACCTAGGCTTAAAAACCCGTTTAGTGAATAAAGCATCCCTCGTAACAAATAAAATGTATAACAAAAATAAGAATTAGAAAACCCGTTAACGCTTCTCTGCGTCTAAGAACTTATAACTTAGTCCGAATTTTATCATCATATTATCGAAAACAGGTGAGATGTGAAACTTTATCACATCGCTTATGGAAGCACTCATTATCACCTGTCGTTTGACACCCATATTGTACTAACATATTTTGGCTCACCCTGGTCCACATATTGTTCCATAGATCCGTAATAGGACAAGTTATCGAAATAATGGATATTTAAAATTTCAAGTTAGACGTCTAGTAATGCCAGCGTGAAAGTTCCGTCTATTCTATTCAGCAGTTTTTGAGTAATGCGTGTCTAAACATACAGACCGACAGAAAAAATTTCTAAAAAATATTGCTTTGGATTCTACTGGCTCATTAATGATTCCTCCCATAAATTTTACCTGAATAACTGCTATGTACCGACATCAACCTGTCACAATTTAGTTTTATGTAGAGAAGAGGTAGCAGTAATAATAATAATTGGATGCGATATAACTTCGGGGTTGTTAATGTTGAGCTTCGCTTCCACGTTGTGGTATCCTGTTCTAATTTGCCTCCATAATTTAGATGGATTTTGCTGAGAAACTTTTAATGTCAAAACTAACCGAGAACTTTTCCCGCAAACTGACGAGGGGCGATTCCGTTTTTCAAACCATTTTTGATGTTTACTTTCCCGATACTTCAAACTGGGTCCATCGGTATGCAGGGTCAGCACACGCTTTTTAGTCTTCACATAGTAATGAAATGCTGGTCAAGTGGTTTTAAAGGTTTCCTAAGGGCAACTTTATTGGCAACATTTCTTAGAACGCCAAGTAACCCAATTCAAAAATGGGAATGTAGGAGTTCAACATTTTTTCCCAGAAACCAAAAGAGACAGTAAGCAATTTCGTTAATAAAAAAAAAACAGTCTCTATATGTAGCGAAATGAAAAAACAGTTAAAAGTGAAAAATTGTGGTAATAATGATGTATGCATTTGTGTTTATTTGTTCATTAACGCCTGCGGTTCCGACAATGAAATTTCGTTGAAGCTGTGAATGAAATCCAATATCATAAATGTTTACAAACAAGCAATTTTTTCACGGTTTTAATTTGTTGTACGGTTATGTGTAAGTGTTTACCACATCCGTTAAGTTACATTGCCCCCTATTAATAGCTACACTGTACAACAACAATTTTGCAACAAAGTAGCCATGTTATTTATTTGAAAGGTGGGGTAGGGTTGTTTGGATCCAACATATAAACAGTTTAAGAGCCTTGGAATGGGAGCGTTTAAAAAAGATTTTAGTTTGAAATTTCTCCTTTCACCTTTTTCAGACCTCGATGCAGCGAACCCGGAAAACCCACTTTTACGATGCGGAATATTGCTCCGATTTGGAAAAGAATGACGCTGCCTACAGACCCAAGTAAGCGAGAAGAAATGAACGTGAGACTAAAAGAGGTGAGTGTGCGTGATTTAAGCTACTGGCTGAGAGGAATAGTAACAGAAAATTCCACTTAAAGATGCTGTGATGGCTAAGGCTTTCAAGACCGCAAGAATTCCTGAGCGCTCTTTAGTTATGTAGGGAACCCTTTATGTATTTTGGAACGATAATCCGTGATCCTCTTGGCGGCCGCCGTGGTGTGGCTGAAGTGTTGCTGGCCTACCACAACGAAGGAAAAAGGTTCAAGTACCGGGACATTTGACATAAAAACGGTTTAGTAAAGGTTTTTTTTCGAACATAGGATCGCCTCGGCAGTGGTCGGCAATCCTCCAAGTGTTTTTCTGCCATCAAAAATCTCCTCAAAACAAAAAAAAATTTCTCAAAATTGATTTATGCTTTTCTATGCGGAATATGTTCGGACGAGCGCATGCCTCTATATTGGAACTTTAGTGTGCTCTGACCACCCAGCGCCACCCAGCGTCAACTACCATGGAACCAGTCTCTTGGATATCAAATATAAGGTGGCTTATTAGTCTACCGTATAAATCTACCATCGACCAAATACTTCGTCAGGATTTGGAAGTACCCCGGCTAGCCATTCAAAAGCAAGATGGGTTCCAGACAAGGCGACTCCCTTTCTTGATGCTGGAGAATATAATTTACGCAGAAGAACTAAACAGCACTTATAAACTCTAGCAAAGGAGGGTCGCATGCTGATGGTATTCACATCATTTCTGACCTGTTGACAGATAAACATTTGAAAGGGACATCGTCGTTATAGGAACCAACGGTAACAACGAAAATAATTTTAGCCGAGAAAATAACTTGCGGGCAAGTACTACTTTCGACTCAAGTATCAACTTATATGTAAAGTCTTCTCACGAACAAAGATCTCAACATACCTGTCCTATTTAACAGAGCGGAATCTTGAACAGTGCCGAAAGACGATGATTTGGCTTCAGGAGGATTCGAGAGGAAAGTCTTAAAAGTCCCGTAATGTTAACGGCGAGCATCAAGGGAAGTTTAGTGATGAGCCGTACGAGCTTTAATCAGATGCGACCACAGTATTGCGAATAAAACCGCAAAGACACGACTGACTGGATCATGTTATGCGAGTGTGGTCTTTTCATAAGGATTAATAGCTCCTTGGGTTTCATGGACGTGACTCTGAGATTATTTTCCGTTTGGTCGAAGTGCACAAGTATTCAAAAAGTCAAGTTAAATGTTTGTAGGATGAGATTTTTTCCTACAATCCGAGTCTGATTTTGAAATTTTCAAGGTAAAAATAGTATTACGCAATCTAACCTCTAAGGTGCCGGCATGCTACTTATTGGCCATTTCCGATCAGCACTGTCCACTGCCGGGTACTTCATTACTTGGCTGAAATCATAAGACCTC
Source organism: Merzomyia westermanni (assembly GCA_949987695.1). Taxonomy (NCBI): domain Eukaryota; kingdom Metazoa; phylum Arthropoda; class Insecta; order Diptera; family Tephritidae; genus Merzomyia; species Merzomyia westermanni. Next base: position 197,190,670 of record OX465288.1, read on the forward strand.
GAAAAACGGTCAAAAAGAGTATAGATTAAACAGGGCTCAAGTAGCAGAGCAAACCAACGCAAAGCTTGGAAAATGAGGGTTTGCTTGGGGAACAGTATTCTTCTACTCTAAAGCTAGGTTGCTTATCGCAGGTTTGGTGAAATGTAAAATATTTCCTTCAAGGAGCAGTTGCTAGTGCTAAGAAGAGATCACATCAGTTCTCTGTTTTACAGGCAGGTTATTGCCAGCAAACCGCTGCGCGCACATCCTTCGCTTCACAAACTTCTCAGACGAGCAGTCAGCTCGATGGAGGCTTTAGACTGAAATATGAAATAGTAGATGGCCATTGCACCCGGTGAAATCGACTAGCCTCACTCAATTCATAAATGATCCAATAAAGAGTTACAATTTTTTTGTAGATTTGCTGACAGGGTGGAAAGTCGACTTTCCCTCATGGCAGATGGACATAGACTTCTGGATTATAAACTTATTCTGAAATAAGCAGGGAGATGCCGGAGAGGCCTATAAACGTCGGGTACTTTCCCTTTTTGGTAATGCTCAGCCAGGGAAATATTGGGGACCACGCGACGCAATACCTGATTTAGCAGTTAAAGCTCGCAAATGCCATTGTTCAGCGCACAGCCGTAGAAAAGTAATATTCGTTGGACAAAGCTTTTTCGAGATCCTCTCAGAAATAAATATTAATAGCCGCCTAAGGGGTTTCTCAAATTTTCAAACCCACATGGGTTTTGACTATTTTTTTTTTGAGGGAATAAAAGTGACTCACCATACCACCCAGCAATCAACCATTGCCACAAATATCTAGCAGGTGTATAAATGGATAAGTGAACATACATACTTCATAGCAAACCCCAGCTACTTATCTTCCACATAGTATATTTTTAGGCTTGTAGAATATGTTTTCCAAGCTTTGATTTTAACAAGAAAATCAGATGTAAGAGGAGAGGTATAGAAGCCATTGTATCAGTTCAACGGAAGAAGTGTGAAGCTTAAGCTTAAGTGCATACATAATTTTGTAGCATATTTTGAGGCGGATTGTATGCAAGCTTTTTACTTCCGTTCAATGTGCGGTTAGATATGACATAGTGTTTGAAACGGAAAGTAGTTGGTAATTTGTGCAGGTGGATATTATATGTGTTTATATCAAAGCTTACTGTGATTGAAAGTTAAGGCAATGTGTGATAAAACTTTGTCGCGTCGCTTGCCATTGCAAATTTTACTAGAAAAGCGTAATGAAGCGTGCAAGCATATTGTTTATTTGTAAGGTCTGTATCAAAAAAAAAGTGTTATAATGTACTCAGTTTGTGGAAATATGGTCAAAGTTCCCTAATTCATACTTCTAATTTTAAAATTTTGCGAGTTTCATTGAATAAAACGCAAATGAATGAAAGCTGTATGGCTTGGAGAAGTCTCTGCCTAGACGAGTGTAAAAAACGTTTATGAGACATGCAGCTTTGAACTTCGTACATTTTATCCCAGAGGGAAAAAATGAAATGTCACGCAACGCGCCACCAAAGTTGTATTAGACATGGTCTTTAACGATCTGTCAATTTAGAGTTCTTAGAATCTGATTATATGAAACGCAGCGCGAAGCAAAGAAGTCAGATTCACCCGAGTGAAGCCTAATTTGTATTATCTTTTGAAATTTGCTATTCCTAGCACGCTTTTTCTTCTGTTGTGTACGCTGTGGGCTGTTAACACCCAGCTGTTCTTGCAGTACTCTAAAATAACTCTTAGTCTGAGTTCCGAACAAGTGCTCCCGAATAAATTGAAACGAATCAGCAAGGTTCTTGAAATGATAATTATTTAAAATGAAATCATTTGACCATAACAGCTTCGCTTGCGTATTATTGCAAATCTCAACTTAAGTTATTCAAACTTGCAGCTGATTTGCTTGACAAGCGGAAGAAATGTCAATCAAATAATATTAGAAGGTTCAATCTGTTTCCATGTCTGGTTCAAGGTTGTCCTTAGATCTTAAATACTTCAGCCAAGGAGGTCACAAGTGATCAAGTGGAAGAGTCTCATTGTGTTTCTGTGGAGCTTCAGCTCAATTTGCCGGTATTTTCTGGCTAGGTTGGAAGCATGTCAACTAGCAGAGGAACTTTCCTTGCATAACCCTTCTGAGCCGCCTTTTTAATTTTATTAGCCTCTCTAATCTTACCTATACCTGTATCTGTACATCAGTTAGACAGGTCTTGGCAGTCTCTGGTGTAAGAAGTCTTGCTGATACCATTTCTAAACCAACCAATACGGTGGCTGCTTATCGTCCTACAACGTCTCGTATTAGATCTGTATCTGAACTGATGGTTCCAGACAGTTAACAGCCATACAACCTCGTAGTTACCCCTGCGGGTTAGGGGTTAGAATATGCCCGAGGTAGGCATACCGGTCGTAAGAGGCGACTAATATGCACAAAGGTAATGACGTGCAACTCGATGGTTGATCTAGGGATATGATGCCTCTCACCTCTCATTTCCATTTCTCCTTCCTTACGGTAGGAGGGGTGACATGACCTAGAAGGTTCGGCTGGTCATACGAAATCGCTACCACGACAGTCGGGCAGTACCGCAAGGGAGCACCGGAGCGTACCGGATTCATATCCGGCAAAGGACTGTCAGTTCGACCGCACTCCCCAAAACCTTCGGGGAGTGTTTTTGTCGTTACAACAACAACAACAACAACAACACAACCTCGTAGTCGATTGCACCTGCGATATCAAAAAGCTCAAAAAACTTTATGACGGACACTCCATGAGCAGCACAAAAGTAATTTTCGATTAAACAGCAAAAGTTCGCACTCCACCTTTGGTAAAACTGTTTTTAACTTTTAAAATTTTGTCTTTAACTTAGAATTTAAAATATTTTTTTAAATTATTTCATCATTATTGTATTTTCCCCGCGAACGAAACACACTTGTTCTTCCATAGCTTTCTGTGTGTGATCTACCCCGAACAAATAAAGGCACTTATTTTATCAAAAAGTTTTGGAAATTTGTTGATTTGATTTTTGAGATAATAATGTTACTAAATAGTTAAAAGCTATCCCCCTAAATTTTCGCAGAATTTTCAGATTTTTTTGGAGTATGTGGTTTTGAAGTCCATTCAATTTTAATCAAATTTGTGCTAATTTTAAGTTCCTAAAACATTTTGCTGATTTTTTAAAACAAAAGTTTCTGGGGGAATTTTTTTTTTATTGATACAGAAAATACGTAGGCTCGTAATATCTAAGAAATAGCAATCTAAATCCATTTTTAGAGGTTGTCAGAAGAGATTTTGAAAGTTGAAATCGTTACTTGGAAACAGGGATTAGAGACATTCACATTTACAAACATTGTGACATAATATAAAACCAGGGACCGGGACTTTTATTATTTTTAAAATAAAAGTACAAAGAAAAAAGTTCTTTCTGGAACTTTATATTATTCATACAAAAATAATTTTAAATGTTTAAATTTCACTGAAAAAAAGAAAATTCATACTGTTATTTTATTCACAGGTCGCTTAGTGCTTTTGAATAAAAAAATCTTAAAGCCACTTTATATATGTAAAAAAAAAATCCTAACACCTTTATGCTCTTCCTACCGAAATCCTAGTTTTCATGCCAAAAAGGGGACAAATATAGATTGTGGGATTGTTACATGGAGTTCTGCACTTAAACCGACGTTACATTTACTCGTACATACATGCTTACACATATTTCCTTCTTTCTTTCTTTATAATATTTTAATATTTTTTGCTGAATTTGGGCATACGTAGGCACAAGTATTTATAAACAATGCCAAAAAAAAGTATGCATCCTCAGTACTCAAAAATGCAGCATCATATAACTTTCGCTTTTAACTCAACCCAAAGTACCTTGAAAGTGTAGAGTAAAACTGAAACTGATTTGCTTGAGATGCCTTTAAAAAATATATACGCACCTACATACAGGGTGGCTGATGAAAGCCGCTACCAAAAAAAAATTAAATAACTTTTTTTCTATTTAATGAATCTGGTTAATTTTTTTTTTATTTTGCAGATTGACTTTTACGTTTAACAAAAATGGATAACTGGGACACTGAAACAAGAATTTGGATTGTCCGCCGCTATCACGCACTGGAGTCCGTAGTTTCGGTTCAAAGAGAGTATAGGCGCACGTTTGGCGGCAATCCTCCGAGCAGATGGACCATAATAAGACTTGTAAACAATTTTGCTGAGCATGGGACAGTCAACAGAAGACCTTACCATCGAAACCCTTCAGTTCGAACGGAGGAAACAATCGCTGCTGTAGCTGCTGCCATACAAAACAATCCACGTGTTTCGACAAGAAGCTTATCTGCTCAAATGGGTGTAAGCAGACAGTCATTACAGTCAATTATGCACAAAGATTTGGACTTATTCCCATATAAAATTCAAATGGCCAACAAACTGAACGCTGCAGACTTGCCGATTCGCTTGGAATTTTGCCTGAAGATGCTTCAAATGGTGGAAGAGGATGGAAACATGTTGAACTGTCTTTTCATGTCTGACGAGGCCCATTTCGATTTAAACGGCAACACAAACAAACAAAATTGTCGAATATGGAGTGCTTCCAACCCACAGATACTCCATGAGACGGAATTGCATCCACTTCGTGTCACAGTGTGGTGTGCAGTTTCATCACGCTGCATTGTCGGGCCCTACTTCTTCGAAGAAAACGGTCACACCGTTACGGTTACTGGAGACCGTTACTTGAGCATGTTGAGAGAGTTTTTCTATCCAGAATTACGCCGAATGAGAATTTCTTTCAACTCTGTGTGGTTTCAGCAAGATGGTGCAGCTCCTCATATAGCCCAACCTGTTATGACAGAATTGCGACGAAAATTTCCCAATAAGCTGATATCCAGAAACTCCACATTCCGTTGGCCACCCAGGTCGCCTGACCTTACTGCACCTGACTTTTTCTTGTGGGGTTATTGCAAACAGGAAGTCTTCAAAGCAAAACCAACAAATTTGAATGAACTAAGGCAATCCATTCGAGAAACAATTGCGGCTATTCCTGTCTCAACTCTCCAAGCAGTAATGAACAACTTTTTGGTAAGATGCCGCACATGCATCGACGAGCAGGGGGGGCATTTAAATTACATTATTTTTAAAACTAATTAAGCTATACTTAATAAAATTTAATGAGCTTTAACATGAATAAAAGAAAAATGAATTTCATACACTGCAAAAAAAATTATTTGAGTTTCTTAATGTAGCAAAATTCATCAGCCACCCTGTATATGAGTAGCTTTAAATGACTAAACAAAAAAAGTCCGCAAATTTGCACAAAGTCTATCAGCGCATGTATGCGAAAAATATGCATTTGTGGACTGAAATCTTTAAAATGCTAGCGAGAATACTTAAAAATTAATTTCACTTCACTTTTTTTAGTCACTTCTCTTACGAACAAGCAGACAAACACGGGAAATGACAAACGAAATTTATGTTTTAAGTCCAACTAAATTTATTTCACAAAATATCCAAACAATTACAACTATGTGTGTTCATTAGAGTGTCCGTTATTGCTTGAGCAGTTTTTCCTTTAACTTCTCAGTTTTAAGAACTGTTGAAATAATGTTATGAAGTCATGTCGCATTATTCGTGCATCCATCATCCGAAATATATGCGGTAAAATTAGAGAGATATTGAAGTAAGAACCGCTAAATATTATTGTACAAGTCAGCATTATTTGTTTTTTTTTAAATATTTTTACCATAAGCACATAGTTACTAGGCCTACTCCAAACTGGTTTAAAAATACAAGATATCAAAGCTCATGTGGCAGCTCATGTGGCAGCTTTCACCTGATACCGGTATTGTACAAACATATTTTAGGGATACCCTGGTAAAAAAATGTATGTAGATATTTTCAGCCTGTAGTCACCTAGCACTGTGCAATATACTTCATAAACTATTCGCATACCTAATAAAAATTACAGACAAAACCTTGGAAGTATGTAAAGGCGTTTCGGCTTTCCCGCTGTGGCATGAAATTTTTTACATATGGATAGAAAAATATTCTTCAAACTTTTGCCAAAATTTACGTGGATTACCTTAATAAGAGCCAAAATAAATACCTAGAACTTTTAGGGAAAGCAAGGACTGTAACAGTAGCCGATTAAAATCGATTAATTTTTAAAACCCGAAACAGAAACCGTAACCGTTATTCTGATCTGAAAAGAATTAAACCAAAACCGTTTCAAAAGGCAGCAGCGGTTCCAAACGGTTTTGATTTTTTTTTTAATTTTTACTTCATTTTGTGTACTCATATCTTCTTTTACAAAATGGCACCCTGGCCATTTTCATTGAAGATGGTCCAGCAAGGTAACAAAAGGTTTTCACCTCAGTACCAAAAAACTGAAAGAGGCAATTTAATTTTTTAATTATGTCCAAAGCAGACCTGTTAAATTTGATTAGTAATAAGTAATCAATTAATTAGACGGCTTTTTAATTGATAATGATTTTCTTTTTTTTTAGGAAAAATGAAAAAAATATTAAAAGTAATCAAAAATAATAGTTTAAAAAAATCAAAAAATATCAAAAAATTAAAAATAAACAAAATTAATCAAAACAATTTTTTTTGTTTTGTTTAATAATTATTTTTTTAATTAATTGGAAAATCATCATTAAAAATTCAAAGTAATTGGTAATCAATCATTAAATGGATTCCCAAGAAAATAATCAATCAAACCGGGAAGCATTACGATTAGTAATCATTATTTAACAGGTCTGGTCCAGAGGTATTTGCATAGAGGTTTTTTTTTTATTCATAAGGCTTTTTTTTATTAATTTTTAAAATTCTGTGTTAATTTTTGAAGTTATTTTGCCTAAATTCTATCCATACATGGCATGAACAATATTTATTATTATATTGGAGGAAATCTATGATGTCTATAAAATAAAAAATATTTTAAGCCACTTGAATTTTGTAGATAAACCTAATAAATTATATTGTTCACAAACTTGAGTTCGTTTTTTTTTGCATCTTAAAACCGAAACCGGAACGTTATTATAATCGGCTTCATACCTTAATGTTTAAAATATTAACCTTTACCTAAAACACTTTAATGGCAATTATCATCAAATATTGAGTTCAGTTGTTATTAGATATTCAAGTAAACTAAAACGAGGCATACAAAGTTTGATTGTTCAAGAAAAGCGATGAAATTAAGAGCCGATTTTTTTTCGTAAGCACTAAGGACTAAGATATGGGTAAAAATTTGTAAAGACAGCCAACTAAAACTTTTTCCTAGGTCTTTTGTTTTAATCACATTTGGTGGTATAGCTCACAAAGATTGAACAAAAATACATAATTCACACTTCTCCGAAGTTCAAATTATTTTCGAAGTGCCTTACTTTTACCTATTTTCTCACGATTGGTCAAACCGATTTTCCATTTTTTTTCATTTCCGAAATATATATACAAGATGGTATCCTTTTTTCAGCTCCATTTTTTATTACGAGATATTTATTTTTTTGTAAACATTATTTGCAAATTTTCAAATCTTTTGACTTCTTCATTGTGGTCAGATCGCGTTTTATGAAAACTTTGTTGTGCATGCCAAAATGAGCAAAATTGGACAAGTTAATCCCGAGGAAATTGACAAAAACTAGTGCACTTCGAAAATAGGTTTACAGCTAAAACTTTGAAAATACTTTGAAATTCGAAAAACTGGCGCAAATATAATAGCAACCAAAATTGTAAACGCTTATAGTTTTTTTTACTTTCTTGTTTTCGATTGCTTTTAACTCAACATTTTTTCAGGAAAGCAAAACAAATTGTATCAAGAATCGATATGACGAATAAAAAATGTATAGAGACTTCGATCTGGGGAATAGCTTTTATAGGCTGCTGCCACCGATTTTTCTCTAATAAATCATAATTTTTTTTAAGTTAACTTCTTAAGTAGCTATGAAAAGTTTTAATTGAGGGTAAAATTTGAAATTTTTTTTGGAGTAGTTCGACACTTTCCTGGAATGCAACGGAAATAAAAATTGTAGCATAGTATTGTAGTAGAATTTAGATTGTATAGAATATAGGAATAGCGAATTATGACAGATTTTTTGATAGAATTACTTGACTTTTAGCAGTTGACATTTTATACAGGGAGGTAATTGATCATTGAACACAAATATTTAAATTTGACTAGAAACATTTTGATATCACCCAAGAAATAATGAGCGCAATTTGAGTGTAACCATGTTTTTAAAGGTAACAATTAAAATGGCTGCGCTGATAGAAAATCCAACACCAACTAAGAAAATAACAGACACCCTAATCCATACAACAAGACAATGAATAGTCTACTGGTCAACGACACAAATATTTTCCAAATAAAAAAGTCATAAACAACGTCAAATAAGTTAAAAATGTGACTTAAGTCAAAATGGAAACGTTTATGAGTGACTTTAAAACTAATTGTTGTTGTTAATTTTTTACAAATATGAACGTGGATGGAAGCTGTGTGCTGGCTGTCGATGAGTTTTGTTATTCCATGCTACTTTAACAAATGACAAATTAAGTTGGTATTGTGAAGTGACATTATTTAAGTAACTTCGTCACCAGTGAATGAAAGTGGCAAGGTTGCTAAAAGGAAAATAAATTACCTAACGGTGACATATATATTAAAAATGCAGCTACCCATTAAACAATTTTGAGGGTTATATCATACTGGGACATGAGCAGCCCATTGGAATGGAAAAATGTTCGCTGTTAAGGGCACGCTTCTTTCCTACTCCCCCAATGTAGTAAGAGAGCACTTTGAAAGAATATATGTCAATTAGAGTATCAAACCAAATTGATTTTACTTCGTATTTACCACCTAGGCTTGCCACCTAATCTCATTATATATATTTTTTGCCATATGCGCTATTATCTCGAAAGTGATCCCCCCATTTGGATTAACTTGTGCCCATAGGTTAATATGCTATATTTCAAACTGTCCTGCTTAATCGTTGCTACTAGGAGGTTTTAATAGAGTTGCCAACTATTTGAAACTTTAAAAAATTTAGTGCGATATGAAGATATTACCAATAAAATAAAAGGTATTTTACATGAAAATATTTCCAAGTAGGATGACCACTTGAAGTCGTCAGAAGAAAATTTACGTAAAAATATTTACAGGTATGATTACAACCTGCAGTTGCCACTTAGTCTCATTATATTAATTATTTTTTTGCTTATACGCTTTTATCTCCAAGAAGATCTTGACACATTTCTATGAAATTTCATACATAGGTTATTGCTACAACCTTACCTCTCTTTTATAAGTGTTGGGACTCAACAACTTTTCCCGAGTTGCCACCTATCTGCAATCAAAAAAAATATTACGGCAGATATACCAATGTTTATATCGAACGAATGGTATTTTTCGTCGTACTTCAACAAAAATATTTTTAAGTAGGGCTAGGGTTGTGTATTGAATATACGAATGTTTCCTAAAGATTGTTTCGATTCTTATGGTACTCCTTTCCGTTTTCTTATGCCACAAAATACTGACTGGGTAAATTTGGAATACCTTAATAGTTGAAAAAACGCCTTAGTTGAAGCAAACGACAAAAGCTTTCGAGATACATACAAGCTGTTTGGCAAGCGGATATTTATAGGTGAGTGTCAGGTGCTTCTCGTTTGCCCCCAAACCTTCAAAACGAAAGGCGTCAATCCACATTGGACAAGGAATGTTGGGAAATTGTGTCAATATAGTTCAAGATAAATGTATTTTAATCTTGGAACATGTAAGCTTGAATGTGTCGCGTTTGCTTAATGTTGCTCTCCACTTACGAACTACGCTTTTCTGTTGAAGAACTTGGACTAGTGCACGCGTTAAATGCTCAACTAAAGAGTAATTCGGCGCTACTACAATTGCAACGTTTGGCTTGCACGGAGTCTCTAGATTTGTTTATAAAAAAATAAGTACGCCAAAAATTATTAGCTCAACTGAGGAATGTTAAGTGATAGAGTAAACATATTTATAAATTGACTGGCATATTAGGAAAGGAGGTAAAGGAAAGGAAAAGAAAAAGAGGAAAAAGGAAGCGAGCTGAACTTTAAGCGAAGGCGGAACTGCTGACGCTAGCTTAAACTTGAACCCAAACCTCTATTGGAACTAAAAAATGTACTGGAACCAGGATCTAAACCTGCACTATACCCGATGCCGGGACTGGGACCGCAACCTAAGTTGGAATCAAATGATCCACTTAAGCCGCCACTGAATACTGCACTATAACAGAAGCCCGAACTGGAAGCGAAACTGGAATAGAAATCTTCACTGAAACCGAACACTGCACTGAAGTTTAAAAATTCACTATAAGCCGGGACTATGAACGAAAGGTAAGCTGTATTCTAAACCTAAAGTAGAACCGAAATCTGCACATTGAACTGAAATCTAAACTGGAACCGAGAGCAGATTTGGACCGAAACCGGGATCCGAAGCCTTAACTAGCACTTGAAACGTAAGCTCTGCCGAAAGAGAAACTCCCACTGTAACCTAAAACTCCATTGTAGCCGAAAACTCTGTTGAAAATGAGACCTGCACTAGAGCCGAACCATTGAAAGGGTTAAATTTCAGTCACTGGACGAACTGTGTTTGAACTGTGTTTGAACTGTGTTTGAGAAATATTAAAGAAATAGTTCGACATAGATTTTTGAATTTAACATGCAGTGTGAGAGTACACCAAATAGTTACCCAACAAACCATTAAAATTATTATTATAATTATTATTATCAGACCTGTTAAATTTGATTAGTAATTAGTAGTCAATTAATTAGACGGTTTTTTTAATTGGTACGGATTATTGTGATTGTTTTTCAAGAAAAGGCAGGTATTAATTAATTACGATTTGAAAAAATCAAAAAAAAAAAATCTAAAATAATCAAAAACAAGGTGTTTTGATTACTTTAGATTTTTTTTTTCTAATCATAAAAACCATAATTTTTTTGATTTTTTTTTAATTAATTGGAAAATAATTATTAAAAATTTTGAGTAATGACAATCAATCTTTAAATGGATGCTCAAGAAAATAATTAATCAAACCGATAATCATTGCGATTAGTAATCATTATTTAACAGGTCTGATTCAAATATACTATAACTTACTAAAAGCTTACAAAAGTAAAAAATAAAAGCTTTTGGCGGAGATGTTTGGTGGACCTTAAAAACAATACCGAAATGCCCCCGGGAAAAGCCCCTCAATCAATTTCAAAAATGTACCGAGAAAGTACCAAAATCATCCCTGACACAACTCCCAAGTGGTCCTGAAAAACTCTTACGAAATTACTCAGAAAAGAAAGAAGTCCCCAAAAAAGTCCCTCCACCGGAAATCTTTCGATTTCCTGCTCTTATCGTCGTTGTCTAAATTTTCATGAACAAATTTCAAAAAAAAATATTTATTTACTATTTTACCAAATTGCTTTTTGGGTAGGCTTGCAAAACATCTCTGCTAGTATTCTACTACGAAAAATCATGTTGGACTACTCTAATGATGAATTCAATTTAATTGCTACCTCTGCCGTATCATTTGTTGAAAAGAGAAGTCATTATCTAAGTGCAAAAAGTATGTGAATCACATATATATCATTAGCATTATTGGAAATATTTAGCAAAAACCCATTTAACCGTTGTCGGTGCGTTAATTAGTGTGCCGCTTATATACAAGTACACATTTACCTACTTTTAGTCTCTTTCAGGTGCCATTAATGGTGTCATCACAAAACGGTTCATGTTAGCAAAAACTTAAGTGCCAGGTGCCAGTGAAGACCCATTACGCAGATCTGAACGGTAATGTATTTATATTGTTATTTTTTGAGTAACTACCCAGTAGACCAAATAGAAAATTTCGGATACAAGACAGAAGTGAAATCAAAATGCTTATAAATATATATATATACAAAAAAAAAAAGCCTTGCGTTATGCCGATTGGCCCCCTTGTATCAGTTGGCCAAGATGGTGGGTTATCCGTTGGTAATTATTATAATTGAGGCAAGAAAAAAGAAAGAAAAAAAGACTGGAAGGATGAATATTCGAAGTCAGAGGGATTATTGCAATGTTATTGTGATTGGTATGCACCATCAAGAACGATTACTGTTGCAGGTTTAGAATATTGGAACCGCTTTGCTAAATCAGCCCGAATAGAAAAGCTTTAGGCGTGAGTACCAACTGCTTTTGAACATTCCAAAATTAAGGCCTATTAACTTACTGTGCCTGCAGCCAAATGGTGCAAAAATTTTCCTACAAGGTTTCTAAAAAAATACTTTACCTATGATAAGTGCCAGTATAAAATATGTAATAACTGTTCATATTTGTCATACTTATTTTGCAAAACCGGCACAAATATTAAATATTTTTCCAAACTACAAAAACTAACCAATTTAAGCATTCGCATGGATTTCGTATTGCCCAGCAGTGCTCTACTAAACCTGTTTGAAAGAGTAGCAATCGAAAATAAAAGAACTCATAAGAAAATTCTTTGCATTATTCATTTATGCTTCAGTTAGTTTTGAAAATATTTTGCATATTAATTGCACTTGATTGCTGGATATGCATTTTAAAATAGACTTGGATTATTTCTGATTTTTCTTTGTGCGTACGAATATTGTTTGTTGTTGTTTTTTTTCTGCAATAAATCGATATAACAAAGGCAGTTTTACATTGCAGTTATATGTGGGTCTTTCCATGTCAAATCATCACATAGTTGGAATCGACCCCTTCCGGTTTGAATAAAATTTGGTAACGACTTCCTTTTTATCATAAAATAACATTTTTTTCTTTAAAAGTTATGCAATCTCAAAATATCAAATTTTCCCCCTTTTTCCTGTTTTGTAAACTTGTTTTTTTTCAAAATTTCGGAAAATATACTTTTACAGTTTCAAAGAGGATACTTAGAGGTAAAAAAAAAATATTTTGAAAAAAAAATTGTTATCTCTAATTATGGAAAATTTTCAATCTTTCAAAGTCGGAAAAATTAAAGAACGCCATTAAATTTTGGATTTCAATTTTTTTGTACTATACTTCTGATATATGTATCTAAATAAGTCCTGAAATTTTCAGATTGGTGTTTCTGTTTCTAAAATTTTTTTTTTATTTTTTTGCTTTTAATTTCATATGCTTAACATCTTTTTTTTAACCTTTTTGATCCAAATTAAGTAATTTTGTTTTTACTTATTGCACTCGACTAGAAAGTTAAAAAATTAAAAAGAAAAATTTTGAAAAAATTAAAAAATTTATATAATTAAAAAACCAAACAATACCCCTCTGAAAATTTCAGAACATCTTTAGATATAACAGAGGTATAATACAAAAAATATGAGTTAAACATTTATTGGCGAACTTTAATTATTACGATTTTGAAAAAATTTCAATTTTCTATTATTAGAAATTTGAAAATTTAATTTTTTAAAAATATTTTTTCTTTATACCTCTAAGCACCTCCTTTGTAAGAGCCAAAGCTTATTTTTTTAGTATCAATTGTTTCCGAAACAAGAAAAAAATTTTAAAAATTAAATGTTGAAGCTATACGATCTTTTTAAAAAAAAAAAAATTCAGTTTCCACCAAATTATGTAACGATTTGACATGGAAAGACCAATGTATATTGCAGGTAATACTTATAAGACATATCGAACCACCTGAAAAGGATAAAGATGGGGCCTAGGGATATCCACCTGCTCCTTCCTAACAAAAGGAAGGGTGGCATGACCTGGAAGGTTGCACTGGTCATACCAAATCACTCCCGCGGGAATGTACCGGAAAGGAGTACCGGAGCGTACCGAGTTCATTTCCTGCAAAGGACCATCATTTTCGACAACACTCTCCAAAAACTTCGGGGAGTATTTTTGTCACTAAAAACAACAACAATAACGGAAGTATATTTTTAACACGGCGATGTCCTACGAGATGCCAATTTGTATGCATAAAAATACCATTCTCACACTAGTTCAAAATAGACTAAATCTGCCAACATGTGGCAGGCAAAAACTTCGAGACCTGGTGTTGGAAACATCATATTAAAAAAGTAAATACTACTGAGATGTTTACAACTCGGATATTTTAGTATTCTCCAAAAATTTGAAGTTTTGTTTATCCTTTTTTTACCATTTTGAGACAAGCTAGAAAATTATAGCAAACTACTACTATTTTTCTAGTTTGCTGTTTCGCTGCAGGGTTCCTACAGCTCTTATCCCTTGTATAATTTCTTTCTTCCCTTTGATTGTATTTATATTCGTTCTCAATGCCACTTTAACCAGAATAGGATAAGCCTGTTGTGTACTTTTGCAAATGCATATCAAAACAAAATTCCATTGAAATAATTTTTACTACGCAAAGCTTTCATTCTCAAAGCCATGACATAGAATTTCAAGCTTCATATACTCACTCTTTATTAGAAGCGCAAGAAACGCTTGCAACAGATGCGTAAATATGCAAAAAGACTTCAGTTACTTAAAAACCAGTTTCAGAAGCATACAAAGTGCTTATTCTACTTAATTTCCTACGCTTTACAAATATTAATTCAAGTTTGTTTTATTTCTAGCAGTGATTTTTGCTTCTTCTTTTAGGTTTGTTTTGAAGATATTTTCTGGATTTCTATTTCGATCAAAATAATAAATTCTCTCTCACCCACACGCAGACTGTCCCACATTTGCTAAACTAGTTTTTGTATGCTAATTTAAAGTGCTCATATTGCTTTCGACCATTTTTGCGGTGAATCTTTAAGCAAGTCTTTAATCTCTTTATTAGCCACTTACTCCCCAACGAAAGCAAAAAAGAAACGAAACAAACCAAAAAAAAGTGTTTATTATGGCATTCCATTTCTTGTATCTTCATTATTTCTGGCTCTCTTTGATTTTATTTTACTTATTATGCATTCTTATTGCCTCTTAGACATTTTATTTGTCTTTTTTTGGCTTGCATACTTTTACACACATCTCGTCCATTTCTTAACTATTCGTTAAGTGGTACATTTTTCACTCAGAAAACCGAAACAATCATTTATTTGGCAGTCAAAAGAAAAACTCTTCAGAAGATATGCTATTTCTATACTATAATTTTGTGAGCTTTTTCAAGCCAGTTCGGTTGTGACTAGAGTTGAACTAGTCTCGAAAAAAAAAAATCAAAACAATTAAAAAATTCAATGACTCATTTATTAATTTACTAAAAAAAAGTGGAAAATTTGGCTTAAACTGATATATGGTTTTAAAGTT
Source organism: Merzomyia westermanni (assembly GCA_949987695.1). NCBI lineage: Eukaryota > Metazoa > Arthropoda > Insecta > Diptera > Tephritidae > Merzomyia > Merzomyia westermanni. The sequence continues at coordinate 197,205,867 of OX465288.1, forward strand.
TAACCAAATTTTTCACCGTGTAATAGTATTATTTAGGAGCTATTGGGGTCTGTCCATGTCAAATCGTCAGATAGTTGGAATCGAACTCTTATGATTCAAATTAAATCTTTTTTATTTTTTTTCTCAGTTTGTGAAGCTTTTTTCATATTGTTTTGACAAAAATATGAATTTTGCAATTCTGGCCAAAAAAAGGTGTTTTAATTTTTTATAACTTTTAGTCGATTTCAATTATGTAAACATAAAATTATTCAATTTGATCCACAGAAGAATTTTTTTCGTGCAAGTGGAATGTAAAAACTAGAACTGGAAAATAGTTATTAAAAATTTACAGTAGTGGTTATCAATCATTAAATGGATTCACAAGAAAATAATTAATCAAACCGGTAATCATTACAGGTCTGGTAAAAATAAAAATACGTTTTAATTTTTTTTTTTTGAATTTTTGGTTTTTACATTCCATTAGCAAAGTTTCACTTCTCAAAATGGAGTAATTGAGCTGCACATTTCTAATTTCTTTTTTATGTAAATAATTCACAAATTATTGGAAAATCAACACAAGAAATTTTCAGATCTGCTAAATTCCTATTAGAATTCAGTAATCAATTGGTTGGATTGCTCTCTCAAACAATAAAATTTATTTTAATTGTTTTAAGAAATCCATAGTCAATTTATTACCAAAAAAAAATATATATATGTATATATATAAAATAATCAAAACAGTTTTTTGTTTGTTTTTGATGACTTTTGGTTATTTTGATAATTTTATTTTTATTTTTTTATTTTAAACTTTTTTTGATTAGTTGTCGAATGTGTTTTTGTTTGTCTTCACCATTGATACAAATTAATTGAAAACAATCAAAAATAATCAAAAGTAATCAAACAGTAAAAAAAAACAGTCAAAACTAATAAAAACAAATTTTTTGATTGATTTTGATTTTTTTTTTTATTTTTCTTGATTCTTTTTTGATAACCATAAAAAGTCATGATAACTTTTCGATTGTTTTTCAAAATTATCATTAAAAACCGAAAATGATGGGTAATCAATCATTAGGCAGCAATAATTACTATTAGTAATCATTACTTAGGGTCGTTTACTCAATGTCTGGTTATAATAAACTTTATCACATGATAACCTAATCATGGCTTACTTCAGAATGGCATTTTCGCTAACACAAAAGTCTTATTACGTTATCAGGGTGGTCATTGTGGACGTTTTTGGGAAAAGATTCACAAAATTTGCATTGTGAATGCATACAAAGTGACAGCTGCTCTTGTTTGCAATTTTAAACGAACCATTTTGTAGTACAAATTTATCACAAAATCAGATTTTTACCTTCAGCTGTCACTATTTGTCGTCGATAAGCACATAATCAGAGGTCCAGCCTTTGATAATTTGTATCAGAAGATAATCAGCGAATTGTTGCTAATCAGACATTGAGTAAACGGCCCTGAACAGGTCTGCCACAAAAAAAAAAAAAAAAAAAAAAAGTGGATCGCCATAAGAATGCAATAGTTTTGCTTGAATCTTGGCCATCCTAAGATTTTAGAAAAAAAAAATGAAATATTTTCTCTCTTTACAGTCCTTGTTTCGTTAACTGTCCAATATGAATTGTTGAGCAAATAGGACACACAGCGCTGTATATTATCTAACCCAGAGTGGGGTGTCAGAAATTTGGTCTTGTTAATAATAAGGGTTTGAGAAAGCCGGGAATGATTAAAATTCCTAATCCTTGCAAGAAAACACTACGTGCATCTCATATATTTTCGATATTTATCACTACACCTCTTTCTACATAAACCGATAAGAGTATGTTGCGCAAATAAAAATTTATTTATACTGAATTATAGCACACTGTATACTAAAACGATTAATGGCGGACCACTCTCTTTAGAGCTTAGTCACACAATTTCTTGCAGGGTTTATATAAAAAATCGCAAGTGTCTAAAAGTATGTGGGTCCTAAGGCCACACACCTACACGTAAAAACAATTTCAACATAGTAAAAAAAGTGAGCCTCTCCTAACAAAATTGCCGACTATTTTGGTACCCGCGACTCAATGTTTATCCAGATTTTTAACCGTTGCTGATTGGCCGGGAATATTTGTAAAATGAAAATGCCATGCTAGCATGGTTGAGCTAGCGACCACTTGAAATAGTGGCATTGAACAAATAAAAGGATTGCAAGAGCTCTCAAAAGGCATACACTGAAGACAATGGAAGTGGGTTTTTGCCATGAAATGGCACTTGAGCAAGAAGAGAGTGAAAAGTAAACTAAAATAAAAATATCTGCTTGGTTTAAAACTATTTTCTTACACTTGAAAAGAAAAATCGAAGTAGCAGAACGCAAACGATTTCCGAGATTATGAATATTTGGGTATGAGAGTAACTTATTGCTGGGGGTGGAAAACGATCGCAGTAACTAACGACTTCCATGGTTTCTACCTATCGCTGATTTATTACTATCAAGGGTATAGGTATGGTGTAAAAAATGTTTCCATATATTCTGATTAATGAAAAAGTAAAATTGCTTTCTAGAGATGGAAAATTACGGGCAATAATATTGCGACGAATTTAATGAAGCCCGCCAATACAGTTTACTAAAAGCTAGTTCTGTTAAGTACTAATAACCGCAATACAATAACACGAGTTAGGTAACTCGGCACTAAGTTCACTGAACAACACTTGAAAGTAAACTGATCATTATGACTTGCTTGGTTACTGCTTCTTATAGTCCGACAGGGTGATCGCTTACCTAGAACTTACTATGTTGTTCGTTCATCATGCGCACGAAGGCTCGGTGTTTGTGTGGAATTTCGTCTTTGTCTTATCTTTGTAACACTACTGCTATCTCTCTTCCTCCTGCATATATGCATGAGTGTAACCATAGCTATCTCTGTTGTGCTTATTAGTGGTGGGAGTGTTATTGAATTATGCATAGTATGTACTTGATAACATTTGCCACAGTATTGATGATTTAGATCTATCGATGATTTTTTACTCTCGGCAGAATCTTTTATGCTCTAAAATATATTCTCAGTTTTTGTGATTAATAAAAGAGTGCAACTGTTCGCTAGACGTATAAAATACCAATGATTTTACCGATTAATAGATATTTTCTGTCTATTGGTGATTTATTACTATACATATCTTGTGTTAAATAAGTTCCCTACTAATTTTATAATCACTTCAGCTTCACAGACTAATCGCCACTTTTCTCAAATTTAAAATGTAGGTTGACTCAGTTTTTGTCATAGGAGATATTGTATTTAAAAAAAAATATCGGTAATTCCGGGGTATAACAAAAAAATTTCTTTTTTTTCGAGCTGATTGGCTTCAATAATGTTGACATAATTGTGAATTATTTTTTTTCGCCGGAAATTATTATAAGGAATCTTAAGTTGAATTAAAACAAGTAAGGAAGTCTAAGTTCGGGTGGAACCGAACATTATATACCTAGTAGTGATCTATTATGGCATCCAAATTTACGCAGGTCTATTTTAATACTTTCAGTTCGTATTTGCGTCCAAGCGGACGGAGAGACGGACATTGCTCAATCGACTCCGCTCATCGTGCTGATCATTTTAGAGAAATTTTCTCCTCTTGTTCTCATACTTACATACATTTAATGTTTATGAAAGGTATGAAAATGCAGTGGGCTACTAACTAAGTGCCCAAATATTTTGCTTGTGTGTTTTCTGATTTGGCTAATTTTTGGCAGGAGTATAATACATACTACTGAGAAGCAGCTGACCAATTTTCACTGAAATATTAAGATTGAATTATAAGCGAATGCCTTTGAAAATAGCAGAAATTTTATGCTGAAAAGTAGGCGGCGCCACGCCTACTTCTGCAAAGTTGACAACATTTTTTTTACGCCGAGTTTTTCTTAAAAAGCTTATTATGAGTGCAAAATCTGATTGATATAACTTGCTTAGTTGTACAAATATCGCTTTTTAAATTTTACAAAAAACTTTTTCATAACTATGTTCAAAAACTGGGCGTGGAAATTAACCGATTTAGCCCATTTTTACAGCAAACAGTTACCTTTATATATAGAACATTATCACCAAATTTCGTTTCGACAAGTCAATTTTTGGCGGAGTTATGGCATAAAAAGTTTTGTGAAATGGTCCACTATAAAAGGGGTGGAAGGACGCCCATTTTTAAAAATTTGTATTTTTTGGATTTTTTTGTTTACGGAAACTTTAAAAGTGAAGTATAAATGATGTAAAGCTATTTTACCCAAAGTTATTGCCTATTTAATATGTCTAGGATCCTCTTCAAAATCTTTCATATAAGAATGGGCGTGGACCTTATCCTTATAGGTGTATTATCTAATGAGTAATCACTTCTTTTGTGTTTTCGGAAATATTCTATATATAAATAGTGGGCGTGGCTATCATTCGATTTCACCCATTTAAAATAGCGCTAGGAGATGAGTGCCAAGGAACCTGCATATCAAATTTCATTAAGATATCTTAAAATTTACTCAAGTTATCGTGTTCACATACGGACGGACGGACATGGCTTAATCAATTCCTCTTTTCGTCCTGAACATTTTGATGTACATATGTCAATATCTATCTCGATTCGTTTATGCCGTTACGTGCTGCCGTTAAGCGACTAAGGTTAATATATCTTGTGTGCGTAGCACTACCAGGTATAAAAAGGAGGAAAATCTTTTTCTAACTATCAAAATATATTGACCACCTGTATTTATAACTCTCGCTGGTCCTTTATAAATACTTTAACGTACAATAGTGAGCTTCTAATATGTCTTTATTTGTTGTTCCCAGCGTAGTCTTTTAAGTGGTCGCGAACGATGAAAATTGTATTAAAATTTTCGTCGATTGCTCTGCTGTTCGTAGACTGCAGTTGACTAGAGCAGAAATGTCAATTATGACTTTTGCATTTACAAATATTATAAAATCTTACGATAGGGATAGTTCATTTTGATTTATTATAACCTTGATGCAATTCTTTTAAAATTTGTTTTGCTTGTTTTTTTTTCTTGTAATTGATTTTAAACAAAAAATACGATATTAGCTGACAAAACCTATAATTGTCTACAAATCCAATTTATAATAAAAAGATATTATATAAAATGTTTTCTTTCATAATTTTTTATATTTTTTAATGCATTTTTTATAATTTAAAAATTTTCATTTGAAAACATAACTTTTTCAATAACAGGCAATAAACAGTTGGCAGTGAGAAATGCGAAGCACAAGAAATAGATAAATAAGAAGTAAGGAGATAGAAACAGCATGAAGAGATATACATAAGTAAGCAATAAAATGTATTGAAAATTTTTTACTATGAATTAGTTTTTGTTAAGCACCAACATGTATATGAAAGTAGAATATATAATTTTTCTAAAGAAACTACTCAACAAGTAAGCAAAAAGTATGTATAGGAACTTAGATACAAAGTAGACTAGAAAATATGTACATTATAAAATTTGAAATTACTATAAGATATGCACTCATAGAAATAAATCATTTTAGTGTAGAGAAAAAGTAGTAAATTGCAGTTTTAAAGCAGAGGTGTATAGAGAAATAGTGAAATAAGTTAGGAAAGGTGTAGTATAAAATAGTATTGAAAAAAGTACTAGTAAATTTGTAACAATTTAAAAACATGCTTCATGAACTGTTTAAAAAAAAAATTAGTAAGTAAAATAGTAATAACTATGAAATCGTAGCAGAAGGTACCGGGGGAAAATAATAACTGTAACAAATTGTAAAAAGTTGTATAGGAAATTAATAAAAGAAACAAGAAAGTAAATAACAACAAGTTAGAAAATAGTAGTACTACTTATAGAAAGTTGCTGTAGAAGCTATTAAGATAAGTACGGAGTAGCAGAATATAGTAGCACGAGAAAGTTCCAGTCTTTATTAGCAGTAGAAAGTAATAGAAGTAAAATGTACTAGGAGAAAGTAGCAGTAGAATGTAGTAGTATGAGACTCACAGTAGAATCTAGTAGTAGAAGAAAGATTTCAAAAAATAGTAGTAGTATAAAGTTCTTACAAAAACTAATGGTATAAAGAAGTAGTTGAAACTGGTACTTGAAACTAATAGTATATACTAACTAGTAAAGAAACTAGAACTAAACAGTAGTGTAAAGGAGTAGTAGTAGATACAAGTACTAAAAAAGTAGTAGTATACATTTTTGGTAAGCAAAACAGTTGTTGAAAGTAATTACAGAAAATAGTAATAGAAACTTTTTTTAAATAGTAGATGAAAAAAGTAGTAGAAAATAGTAGTATAAAAGAGCAGTTAAAAGAAGTAAGGGAAAATGGTAGTAGAAAATAGTACTAAGACAAAGTAGCAGTAAAAAGCATTCACATATAGTAGTGAAAATGTTATGCAACGGAAAACGATAGCGGAAAAATAGTAGTGGAAAAGCGTGTGTTTATAGATTGTGTGATGATTTAATTTATTTTATTGTTTACTCATAGCACAATCAGCTGACTAGTTGCTGCATGCATAACGCACATGTGCTGGTTGGGTGCACTTGCGTATGTGTGAGTTGGGTATTAATGCAACAGATGAAAGTGTGATGCAATGTGGAAGTAATTTCTCAATTTGAACTTTAATGTGTGTGCGTGTGTGCAATTTAAAAAGGATGGCCTTGATGAGATAGACATACACTTAAACTAACTTATATAAAAGCAACAATAAATGCAATGCAAATAATTTATATGCTACCATATGCGCTTGTATCAAAGTGAAAACAAACACAACATAACGCTTAGAGTTTCAGTTAATTTCATACAAATGTCTATACTCCTCTCACTTGCTGCCCACCAACAACTGCTTACTGCTTTAGGCACTTGAAGATTTGTTACTCGCTCCTTCCTAACGGCTTTTGTTCCAATCGGTTTTTCGTTCTTGCCTGTCACTTGACATATCATTACATACATTACAAAATAAATATTTTCGATTTTAAATAAGTTAAAATAAATTATTAATAAATACAATTTGTTTCGCATTTTTTTTTTTTTTTTGGTGTGAAATCGTTGCAGTACGCCTTTCCCACCCAAACGCTTACACGCTCTGGCTTTATATGCGCGACGTTGCATCTTTCTTTTGGATCGTTGACAAAAGTTGTATTTGTGCTTTTCTTCTTTTTTCTTCATTATTTTACAGCTAACTTCTTATTACATTACCCTAAGTGTTGCTTTGGCTTTTAAGCTGCAACTTCCATACATTCAACTTATCGTCTTGCTTGCTTGTAACCAGAATAGGCAATTGTTTGCGCCACTGGTGAACTGTAAGAACCATGTGAATCCCAACCACCGCTGCTACCACCAGACGACCAACCACCAGAAGGAGCACCCGAAGACCAGCCGCTTGAGCCAGAGCTGGCACCACCAGAATTTTTGCCGCCAAACAAACCACCGAGACCACCAAGCAGACCACCGCCGCCGCTGCCGCCTAAACGGCTCAAACCACTCGAAGCACCAACTGCCAACGCCATGAATAAAGCAATAACGGATACAATGAGTGCTTTCTTGGCCAAAAAGAGTAATCCAAAGATGGCACCAACAGCCAAAACAGCAATCTTAGCACCAACGGCCAAAAGGATGGGTAAGAGTTTTTTCAACAACTTCTTCTTCTTGGTACGCGATTCAACAACCAATTCACGCAAGTCAGCCTTAATGTCATCGGGGATGGCACGTGCAACCGAGCGCGCAGCGTTAGCAAAATTGAAGTTCAACGAACGTTCAGCAAAGAAGTTTTTGGCATGCGTCATGAAGTATGTGCCCATTTCACTGGTACGTGCTTCAACGGTGGGTGCGGCCTCAACAGCGATGGCATTGTCGTCGAGTGATTTCCCTTGACGTCCTTCATTTGATTTTAGCAACGAAACACCGCCGACAATTTCAATTTGTGGATTTTCGAAAAAGGATTTCGCTTTGCGGAAGAGCTGTGCGTTGGAAGAGAAAAGAGAGAAAGATAAATGAGTACAAGTGGCAGGAGTTAAAAATGGATAAAATATAAAAAATACGTATAAGTATATACAAGGTTATGATTCAATTACTAAAGATCACGCATTCCGGCAACTGTGTATTTGTAATTTTATTTAAGAAAAAGGTTTTTGAGAAGTGACCTCACGATTTTGCAGTTTTCAGTTAGTTTAACTAACTTTTCTCTTCACACTTTCATTAAATTTCGTAAACATTAATTCGGTTTGTCTTAAAAACTTAAAAAAACTTAAGTGTTTTGTGAGTGGCTGTAAAAATAGTTACGAAAAGGACAAATTCGCCCATTTGTTTGGTCTCCCGAGAGATGTGAACAAACGGGAAAAGTGGGTGCTATTTTGTAGAAAGAACGTTTACCAAAACGTTAAAATTTGTTTTTTTGTTTTCCTTTCTATTTCCTTATTTTTACATTTCGGATATTTAAAACCAAGCAGACATGTTTTCAAAAGCGTGACGTAGGAGCCACATATTTACATTTTTAATGCGAGATCTTGTTATTTGGATCATGATATAAGGTATTGTTGATTGAAAGTTTAAAAAAAGTGTTAAAAATTCTATCAAAATCCAAGCCAGGCTAGTAAATTTAGACTCACTAAAAATTCGATTTTATTTATTTGGTCGAAAAGAGTAGTTCGCGTTTCGGGAGAGAGACTTTGACCTTTTTCGTTCTTTTATTTGGACCATGAATGCAATGCTTACAGTTATCTATGTAAAAAATCGAACTGATGCCGAATTTTTGAAAAAGCCTTTAAACATACTAAACTAAGGTTCTAAGGTAGAAACAGGTCAAATGTCACACATTTGTTTCGAAAACAGCTACCTCAAAATAGCAAAATTGGGACTTTAGTGTTCCATAAGCATAATGGAAGAGAGGAAAATTATACATTTTTTCAAGATTCACAAAAAGCGACTCTGTCAGAACTGTACTTTCAAGTATAGACAATTACATAAATTTTCTAAGTTATATTACTATAACAACTGCATTCGCATTCTACACTCCAAAAAACAATGGAGTATCAGAGTACTTCCAAGAAATACTTTTTCTCATATGGTCCAATTTACATGGTGATGTCCTAGGCTTGGATCACCTGCTCCATCTCGGAGTACTCCATTTCCTTGATTCCGAATGAGAGAGGGAGTAGGTGTACTTTTGAGGACCCTAAAAAATGTATTAGTGTTAGACTAGTTTTCTAACTTGTTTTCGAATATTTAGAACTAAATCGACTATAATCATCTCCAGCAAAAGTTAGTGATGATCCAGACGATTCTTGAAGTATTACTAATGCAGGAAGATTTAAATGATATGAATACCTGGAACTTCGAATGCTTGTGTTAAGTTTGTGACGATAGGGAAGGACTTCACGGACCCTTCTGCATTTATCAAGACAGCTACAAAAATTAGTCCTACAAAAAGAATATTTTACAGAAAAAGAAAACATGTAAGCATCCAGCACAAGCCTTTACGTTTTCCAATAATTGACAAGGTTCAGCAGAAATGTATGCACACGGTTTTTCAATTTTTCCATTTGAATAAACCTTTGTCACCGTGCAACCCCAGGTGCCTGCTTAACAATATTTTGTGACTCGAAATCGAAGCATATCTTCCAAAATCTACTATTTATTTGTGGCCTATGACATTGACTGCCCACTCTTCATAGGTTACGTATAGGCTTTTCAATTTTAAAATAAATTCCATTAGCGTTGCCTCTCCTTTAAGCTGTAAACGAATTTGCAGGCGCTCTGAACTTGTTAAAGTCACAAATAAAGTCGTCCATTACAAACTTTGTGTATTTTAATTCGGTTGCTAACCCATACCTGTTAAGTTTGTAAATCTATTCCTTCCAATTTTCTGCCAAATTAATGAAAACTATCCATCCGAACGCCTCTCCTTAAAAACAGTCTAAAGAGAGTGATGCGATATCACAGATCGTCTCCAGTGGACTGTGATTGATAGCAACTATTCCAATATAGGCATGCTTGGAATAAGTCGGTTTAATTTCTGTAGCATACTTATAGGTGTTGAAAGTAGACTTATCCTACCTTACCCCTATGGAAACAAAGTGTATCTGTCTGTCAAAGGGAATTCCTTCAGAGGACTTAGTCCAACAAAGCGGATCAATTTAATTCATATAAAGAGATCAAAACTGGCATTGGTTGCATCCACCTTTGCAACTAATCGCCGACTCATTCTAGAGTAATAGAATTTGTCGCAGGGGGTTTGAAAAATAAAAGAACTAAAAATTTAAAAAGCTCTGATCTACCCATAAGGATTCTCGTTGTTTATGAACAACCAAGTTATGAACAACCATTCATACTGAAAAACTTGTTTGACAAATCATAACTCGTCTGAAGTATGCCTTCGCTTGAAGCTAAGTACCTAAAGTAATAAGCGCTTGTACGTTGCTCTGCTTTCAAACTTTCTGTTATCCCCTTTTCAAAAAATTTGACTAAGTAAGCCAAAAAAATTGTATCTAGCAGCAAAGTGGCGAATAAAAGAGAATTATTGGATGTATTATAAAATTGAAACTGATATATGTGTATGCAAGACACTTTTTTATTTGTAAATACTAAGCAACGTGTGAATAAAAAAAAAGAAAACTGAAAATTCTGGTTTGGACAATTTTCTTATTGGAGTTGCTCAATTTGTTAAGAACTGTGCTAAGAGAAATATATGAGGAAAAAGTAAGCGGAATATCGTATTTTATTGTTTTCTTCACAAGCGGACACTTTCTATCGCATGAACATTTAATTCCTATGAAAGAAATTTTAGCTTTCATTAAGCTTTTATTACAAAAAGCCAAGTATTGTTATATTGACAGATTGAGTTATATAATGTTGTACTTCTAGCGGAGGCATTAACGTACAAACTTTGTAATTTTTAGTGAACATGCTTAAATTGTTTAAGTATCTTCTACTTCAAATAGCGCTTAGCCGTCTGAACACTGGGTAAGTTTTGGACCATGTGTAGAAGCTCTGGAAATGGCCGGAGCGATTCTTTTTCACTAAACGGATTGTGCGTTGGGTTTGGGAGCCACTACATAAAACACAGCTTAAATAAAAAATAAACATGTCTCGCATATGAGAATCGCCATTAATATCTATAGGTTATTGAAATCCGATTAAATATGCATAAGGAATCCACAATACATTGACGCTAACCTTAATATAGTTAGAGGTAATCAGAGAAACTAACAAACAAAGCTTCAGTGCGATTTAAAAGCATGTTAGATGCTCCGGCTAGAAGGTGTTTTGAGATACAATAATTTTCAAACAAATTCTGAGATCGCGAATTTTTCAATAATTTGCTTGGATACAATGACTCCACTTAGCTGTCGATCTAGATAAACTCTTTTTTCTTTGAGTTTCAAACTTTAAATATTATAGTCAAATAGTAAGCTATTTAAAAATTGCATAATATCATCAAACATTTTCGACACTGGCACGCATCAATTATCAAACGATATTTCTTTAATGAGCTCATCACTTAAGTTTCATCAATCCGGGTGCTACTTTTGTCAATCAGAATTGTCTCAAAAAATGGAGCACATCCTGTTTTTTGTCAGATCAAGCATTGTTTTTTTTTTTTTTTGGTAGTTCTTTAATTGCTCAGACTTGATTTGCGTACTATTTTCACTGTATAATGCAATATTATTAAACAATATTTTGTGCGCATTTTAAACACATCTTTGCATTTCTAAATCTTTGTAATCTTAATAATCATTGTTCTCATGGTTTTTTATTTTTATTAAACATTTTTTTTTTCTTTTTTGCATTATTTGAAAGTTTTCATATAGTTAATCAAGATTTTCAAACACTTCGTACCGTTAATTGCAGGCACGATATAGAATCGGCTTCTAAACACTTATTAAATCCACTATTCGCTGCAATGACATCGTTATCCTTAATGGGATCGGCGTATGCACTAGTTGACAGCAGCAGGATACACGTAGCGGCGAGATATAAATTCATGTTGTAGTTTTGTTGTTGGTTATTGTCGAACAGGACAGTTAAAATATTTTTCGAAACTATTTTAAGTTTTTTTTTAACGATTTGCGCCACACTACCGTATGCACTGTGTGTTTATTCGAATGGAACAACTTGCGGTTTGATAATCTTTCTTCAATGTCCGCCTGTTTTTAAACAATTCCAAACAATCAACAAAAATCTTAAAATTATGCAAAAAAAAGCAAAAGATAATATACATAAACGGAGCGACAGCGACAGCGTCTGAGATGATTACCATTTCTTAAAGTTGAGTACGGTTCAAGCGTTTGGCCGTAGGTAGCGGTATTACAATGCAGTGTCAGGGCATATACACATACAAACATACAACCCTAGTGCATGCCTACAAATAAACATTTATTTGACATGGTGAGCAAAGCGTCACCAGCGCGAAAGCGAGAAAAGTATCATAAAGTAACACACAGAAAGAAATTAAAATACACCATTCTACACGCACACATACATATGTAAGCATTGTCAATGGGCTTAAATGCCCCCCACCCTCGCCCCGAGAGCATTCCCTAAGTGGAAGTTACTCTCCCAGCATGAACGCCATGAAGTCAAAAAATATGACAGCTAATAGCAAATAATTTGACTCATAGCGTGCAGCTATTGTCGCTGTTGATGAGTAAAAGGTTGCATAAATGAGAGTAAGAATTGCTATTGAAATAACAGTGAAAGCGCAAACCTTACTCTGACTGCATAATTGCTCAGCGCTAAGCGATCGTTTTAACGGTTTCCGCATGCGTGCGTGTGCTACACTCGTGCGTGTGTATGCAGTGTGCTTGTTGAAAGTTAATGAGAGTGGGAGAGATAGTTAGCGTTAGCGCCCTTGCCACCAACCTTAACGTACATGACAACCACGCTGCAACATCACCTACCGGTTAGTTTATTGCTAAGCGCTCCCTACTCCAACTCCGATGGCTGGCCTATACTCAGCTCAGCTCTTTGTTCTCTTCGCTCATATTTTGCCGGTTTGTATCTTGTTGTTGGCCTTAACCGTTTCGATTCTGAAAACATATGGGTCTTTCCATGTCAAATCGTCAGATAGTTGGAATCGACCCCTTCCGATTTTAATGAAGTTTGGTGGGAAGTTTCTTTTTGTCATAAAACGAAGTTTTGCCAAAAAAAAAAGAATGAAAAAGTTTTTTTATTTTTCAAAAGTTATGCCAATTCAGAATTTCACTTGTTTTTTGTTTTGTAAAGTAAATTTTTTTCTTATTTCGGAAACTACTCTATTTAAAAAAATAAAAAACTTTGGCAAAGGAGGTTTAAAAAGAAAAATATTTAAAAAATTTTATTTTTCAAAAATGTGTTTTTACATTTCACTAGCATGAACAAATTGTTTTTGTTTTTTATATTCTATATTGCTCTCATCCTCCATCTCTTTCGTTAGAAGATTAAAGTTCGCTTTCTACAATGAAACCGTGTTTGCCTTTGACAGATAACATATCACACCTGTTTTGATGCACAATGCTCAACATTGAGTAATTTTTTGTTTAATAAATTTATTCGACTAGAAACATAAAAAATTAATAAAGATTTTTTAGCCAAAAATTCAAAAAAACATATTTTTTAAAAAACAAAAACACCCTTCTCAAAATGTCAGAATATAGTTAGATATACGTATCAGAGGTATATTAGTGCCAAACTTTAGTTTTTACGATTTTCAAAACTTAAAAATTTAAAAAAATTTTTTTTTTTATTATTTATTTAGCTATTTTTAAATCTTTTTTATGTGTCATTAAATGTGCCAAAGTTTTTTTTTAAATACCGTAGTTTCAGAAATATTGAAAACATTAACTTACAAAACAAAAAACAAGTGAAATTTTGAATTTACATAAGTTGTGAAAAAAACAAACTTGTTAAATCTTTTTTTTTTGAAACAATTTCGTTCTATGACAAGAAGAAACTACCCCCCTATCCCCCTCCCCCCTCCACCCGCCCCCCCAAGTTTCATTCGAATAGAAAGGGGTCGATTTCAACTATCCAAAGTGCCATAGTTTTTTTTTTAAATAGGGTAATTTCCGAAATTTTAAACTGACACAACCGTTGAAAAAAAATGTTTCAAATCTTTTCTTTTTTTTTTAGCAGTACTTGGTTTTATGAAACTCCCGACCAAATTTCATTTTATCGGAAGGGTTCGATTCCAACTATCTGACGATTTGACATGGAATGACCCATATATGTGTACCTCTCAGTTAAATTTTTGTTTAATGTGAGCATGCGCAGTCCAGCTTCCAATGCCCCAACATCGATCACAATACGCTGGCGCTCTGTACATACATACATACAAACATGTATCTGCTCCATTGTGTTTAAGCCCAAAATTTATTTTAAAAACCTACACAATGACACACGTGCGAGCTCAGTTGATAAGCAGGTGCCGCTATGCTGTCGCTGTTACCGTTGCTGAGGCGGCTGCTGTTTGGTACTCCTCTTCATCTACGCCAACACGATCTTTTTTTTGGCTAATTTTTTATATGAACATACATACAAAAATGTCCGAATATTTGCTTTTTTTATTATTACTGCCGGTTTCGATTATCGCTTTTGTTATTTTGAAATTTTTAAATTTTTGAGAAAAGAAAGTTTTATTATTTGTTGTATGCATAGCGATTTCAGCTTCCCGTTCGCCTGAATCACCACAAATGTCCGGTTATAGGTTCCGTGTGATGTAAAAAAATAATTCATTGGTAGTTAAAATTTCCTGTTTTCACCTTCAGTAATAAACTCTGTTGAGATATATGTATGTATGTGTGTAGTTTCTTTAAATTTGTTCATCTTGCATGTTATATAACCTACAGACTGGGCAAGGTAATTGTGTAATTTTTAAAGTGCCGATATCAGGTAAAATAAAACTTGAACAACAACCACAACGACATTAAGACTTGAAAAAGTATGCATAAAAACTGGAACATGAAAATATTTACATACAGGGAGACCTTTTCGAAAATTATGTTGACCAACTTGACAGCTTTTATAACTAACAAACAAATCTATTAATTATATATACATTAGACTGGGTAAAAAAAAAAATTTCTCAGAACTTAATCAAATTCAAATTCGTTGCTCCCACGAAAAATGTCTATAAAACATAAACAAAGCTCATTGTGCTGAGGAACTACTTTTTGCATATAATAAAATTGAAACAGGTCGATATGTAAGAAAAATTCAATAGAATATCCCTTATTTCGATAACCCGTTAAAATAATCGTAAATCATTTAACTTTCTCTTTGACTTTAGAGTTTATTATTCTGAGTAGTAATATTCTCGGTTATAAAGAGGGATATAGGTAAAATTAGAAGTAACTTGCACATTTTGATGCTAAAATTAAATGAACTATAAAACTGCGTAGCCATACATTTTCTAAAAATTCCAAAAAATTCTGCCCAAAAATATCGAAATTTTTATGTAAGTTTTTAAAAGATTAATGAACTTTGTGTAAACTTTAAAATTCATTTTAATGTGTTTCTGTTATGGAATTCGCTATATCTTAAATGAAAATTTATAAAAACACAGCTTCTTTTTATTTCGTCGAACCATATCCAATTTATTAATGCAGCAGTGCTCGAATTTTTATATTTGCTTGTTAATTGATATTAGCTAAAAATTACAACGATATGCACAGCGATGGTGTGGGATGGCATAATTTCACTACCATTATATTGCACACAACTGTAGCTCTTTAAACTCAATACGTAAGTACGTAAAATTTTGCTACTTTTACACTCCATACAAACGATTGTTCCCTTAAAAAGGTTCGGTCTATTACTCTTTCAATTAATGAGCAGGATAGCGAAAATCGTAATTCATATTCATGAACGGTATAAAGCCTTCTTCACTGCCATAACCAGCGCTCTCCTTACTTGTTTTCTCACTGTTTTTGTTCAGCTACTGTATCTAATGCAACTTTAATGACATTCCATGATTTCCACTTTTACTTTCCCTTAATGGTTACTGAGCCTTTCACTGATTTTGCTATTGTTTTTTTTTTTACTTTAATTCGATTTTAAAAGACCTTAAAGATTTTCTGATTAGTCAGGGAATGATTACTCTTACAACGATTATTTAGTTTTCTTGAAAATAACTTGTAATCAAACTGTTTAGATTTTCTAATTAAAATGTGATTAATCAGTAAAATAATCATTACTATTAACCGCTTAGGATTACTATCAAAAAAATAAGTATTCCAGGTTTAATAAATCCGCAATTTCGACTAAAATATCAACTAAAATTATCACACAAAAAAACATAAAATTATTCCATGGTATATTTTAATTATTCCACAGTATTCTTGAGCAGGGCGATATTGCAGAATTTGTATCGAAGAAGGCCCTTGCAGAACATGTTTAAAGAACGCCTTATCTTAGCTGAAAATATATTGTATTGTTCTTGAGATAGAACCATTTTGTATCGAAATTTTTAAATGGTGCGCTATAGAAAGAACTTTTCGAAAGTGAACTGCAAATGTTTACGATTCTTATACCTAGTAGTACTACTAAAAATCTCGACGAAATTTCTTGGAAACGTTAATTTATTGACGTTAACTATTCATTGTGTATTTATATTCGAGGCCCACGCCCACTTATTTAATGTAGTTCTCAACACTTTGTTAGTGAAATCTATAATACGATATTTCTGTAACTCGTCAAGTTCTACCGAAACAATTTGGTACAAGGTTACTTGGAGCAAAACTCGACCGCAAATAGAAATCTGGATTTTTTCTTTTGTAAAAAATTACTTTTTAAATTTTTTGAATCACCTTTTTTAAAAATTATATAAACTAAACTCAAGAAACTTTGGGTAAGCGGTACCAAGACCAAATAACAGTTAATTCTCTTTATCTTCGAAACTATGTACATATCAGTACCAGTAGGGGAAAAGGGAGAAAAAGGTCAGCAGAAATACAAAATCTTAGATGTTGAGGAGTTTTTAGAGGAAAATGAAGAGGGAAAAGAAGAGTAACGGGAAAGAGAACGATCTAGGAAAAAATGAGGAGGACGAACAGACGGGCATGGCTATATCGACTCAGCTCATCGCCCTGATTATTTTGGGATACTTATTGGTGGGTCTATCTCTTCTTCTTCTCATACTTACAAACATCGGACTAAAATTATAATATCATTTTATGTTCATGAAAGGTATAAAAATAGAAACAATACAAATAAAAGGCTTCGCAACAAAAAAAAAATTGAGTCAGCAATCATAAAAATTACTGATCTTTTCCAATAAACAATGAAGTAAGCTAGTTTATTAAACAATATTTTTCAAACATTGAAATCAGTGTTTTCCAAACGAGTTTGTAACTACAAAATTTCACAATAGTTTAAGTATGTTTTCACAATTGTATGATAGCTTTGGGGGAATTAACTTGAGGTGAACTCTCTGCGAGGTTAACAGCTTGGCAGTTTTCAAAAATAATGATAAATAATTTACCTACTTGATTAATATGAACTTTCTTATATGGGCGACATGATGTAGAGGTAGTGTTACCGGTCTACCACAACGAAAGGCCCAAGGTTCGAGTCCTGGGACAGTTAATATCAAAAGTGGTTTTAAAAAGGT
Source organism: Merzomyia westermanni (assembly GCA_949987695.1). Classification (NCBI taxonomy): domain Eukaryota; kingdom Metazoa; phylum Arthropoda; class Insecta; order Diptera; family Tephritidae; genus Merzomyia; species Merzomyia westermanni. Next base: position 197,223,423 of record OX465288.1, read on the forward strand.
TTTTCAAACGGAGTCGGAGGGTATTTCTGCCATGGAAGGCTTCTTAGCAAAAATTCATCTGCTTTGCCTGGCAGATGCCGTTTGGAGTAGCTCCCGCCTATTTGTATACAAAATTGGAAGCAGCGCGCCACAATTTGGTAAAAAAGCTCGCGTCGAATATTTTTTAAATTTTTGTTTTATTATACTTAAATTGTAAAACAAGTAATAAATGGTACTGAAATAACTATAAAACATATTTTGAAATAATTTTAATAATTTATATAATAAGAAAAGTTGCGGAAATTGTCGGGATTCGAACCAGCAACCTTCGGAGCAAAGGTCTAGTTCATATTCATTAGGCTACTGGCCCGTTTTCACCGTCCTTGCCTAAATTGGAGTTTTATCAATCAGTTTTCAACAAACCCTTACTGTACGTTGAATAAAACGTTAATTAAATATTGTTTTCCAAACCTCATGTCCAATTGTTTAAAAAGGGATCACTTTCGTCGATTCGACAATTTTTTCCAAACATTTAGCAATGATTATAGTAAACGTTTTCCAAACGAAAAGCTTGCTAAAGTAAGTTTATCGTAAGCTTTTAGTAACCGTATTTTGCTTATTGGGTTGAAACTGGTCTGACTCAAACATAGAGCTTAACAAATACATTTTATAAGTTTCTCCTTAAAGATATTTATTTGAACAGCTCCATGGGTAGTTCGTCATTTCCACTTTATTGCACAGGGATATTGCCATCATTGCTTCATCATAGTCGGGTGGTGGGACGTTTTTACCATCGCCGCAATTTAGCAATGAGGGGAAGTGTTCCTTCCATAACTTAAGCTACGCTCTGTACATCTGTTACCAGGTCGCCATTATTGTCGCTGCTAGTAAAGTCATGTAAAGGCGAAAAATTGCAGGTGTTTTTGTTTAGATTGGAACAATTATGCACCTCACTGCATACATCAACATCAAATTTACCTCTTTATCCGTTTTTAAGGCGTTACAGTTTGTATTAACATTTTTCTAATTTCATTTTGACAGAAGAAAACCGGATACGTGTCAGCAACGTCCCATAGTATGTATTTATATATGTTTATTAATAGTTATGTACTTTTATTATAGTAATAAATGTTTATTTCAAAAAACCATTAAACAAAGACATTCACATAAATGAATTATAAAATATTTAAGTTTACATTGGCTTTTCAGAGTTTGTATATAAGAGCGAGTACAAGAAGTGTTTTTATATTACGTAAGGCTTTCTCTGTTGCCGATAAGCTGAGGGTACATATATACATGCATACATATCGTCCCATTTTTGGTTTAACTTCGTATCTAGCTTTGAGTAAAATTTCAGAAAACCAAAATTACTTACCTTTGGCATATTAAAAAATGTAAACGAAAACCCATGAAGGATATTTTATCCAAGCAAACTGATTATCACCACGAGTTTCTCGTAGTCTTATGACGAAATAGCACAACATATTCACAAGCTTTGCCCACAAATAATTGTGTGAGCTTCATTGCATTGTTTTGCAGAGGATGTTAAATTTGAAGTGTTGTGATAAGTTTCAAAAGAAAAATTTATAATTTTAGATGCATTTACTTGTACATATATTTTTGATAAAATTTTTTTTTTCTGATTATAAAGACACAGATATGAATATGACTCCAAAAGTTATTCATAAATCTTCATGGAGTAAAAAATTAGCCTTAAAAAAGTCAAAAAGACTAAAAAAAAAGTTTCAGAAGAGCATCAATAAAAGGCTCTGAAAAGAGTCCAGAGAGTTTTATGACCCCTTTTGGGGTGCCCGCGTAGAACGATTTTTCGCTCCATTTGGGCTCCGAAAAGATCTCATTTCGGAGGGTAAAGCTCCGGGAAATGTGCGTTGTATGGCTCCGATTGGAATTTTTTTCCTACTTTTGGTTAGTTGGGTATGCCACGCTTTGCTTATGTGGGTGTGTGCATGCAAGTGCTTTGCTGATTGTTATGATTCCGTAGTTGCGTCTAAACACGAAGAATGCTATCAATCGGCAAAGCCGAAGGCAACTTCGTTTATCATAAATATATTCATGCTAAATTTATTTTTTAGTTCAGAGTACTTAACATGTTAGTTAATTTGTTTTGTTTGTGTAAGCTTTGTGGTTATACTCACGGAATGAAATGCAAAAAATTAACTGAAATAAAATAAAATGAAATAAAATAAATAAAATAAATCAAATAAATAAAATAAATAAAATAAATAAAATAAATAAAATAAAATAAAACTAAATATTCATGAAACGAGCTCAAGGCCAAGAATAATAATTTTTCACATTTTAATTTTTTTGAAAATTATTTTTTTATTTATTTTTTTTTTAAATAAATAAATAAATAAAAATAATGTTAGCAATGCGTGCCAAAATTTCTCTGATGAGGAGGCCTAGCAGCTTCCGAAATGGATCTATAAGAAAAGATGGCGGTTGCCTCTAAAAATTTTTCCTACTCTATTCAATTAAACAAGTTTTAATAATTATTTAAAAAAGTATTATTAAAAATTAAAAACAATAATAATTTGCAGAAAAATTAAAATGTGAAAAATTATTATTCTTGGCCTGAGATCGTTTCATGAATACTTTAAAATGTACAGGCCGTAAAATCAACAAAAATTGTTGGTACATAAAGGAATAATATAAATAAATAAAAAAATTAAATAAAATGGAAGAAAACAAAATAAAGTAAAAAAATATAAAGAAAAAAAAAATAAAATAAAATTAAAAAAAAAAAATAAAGTACGATAAAATAAAATTAAAAATAAAATAAAATAAAAAAATTTAATAAATTGAAGTAAAATTATATTAAATTAATTAAAGGAAACTATGATAACGGGAAGGAAAAGAAAGAAAGGAAAAGTAAGGGTAAAGAAAGAATCAGCAAGGAAGGGAAACAATTAAATATAATACAATAAAATAAATTAAAAATAAAGGCTGTTGAAAAAAAAGAAAAGCAAACAAAAAAATTATAATGTAATAAAGTAACGAAATGGCATAGAAAAGAAGGGCAAGAAAGGAGTAGTTAACAACTAAAATAAAATAAAGTTTTGTGGTTGAAATTCAACAACTGATTTAATTAAATTTATGTAAGGATACACATGTTTACGCATCAAACTCCACAAGTACTTGGTACTCACGCCTTTTTTTTTGTTAATTCTTTAGTATTAGGTAAGTAATACGGACTATGACGATTTTACGATTTAACGCCCCAGCTATCGGTTTTTTTTTTTAAGAAAATATTTCTTTTAATGGTAGTAATGCGTATTTTATCCAAATCGGACCATACAAATTATTTTTTAAACAAGAACAACCCGCGTGCCAGCTATCGGCACTTAGTTTAAAATTGGATACAAAAAACAGCGGACAGATGCCAACAAAGCGGCCTGACAAAAACATTATAAAAAAAATACTGGTATTTTCAAATACCTGTATGACGTAATTCCATGTATTTTTGTTATTTAGAAACATTTGAAAATTTGTTAACAAATGCATAACAGCTGATCGTTTTATAGGTTTTCCGGGAGTAGTAAATAAAACATCTTCTGACTAAAACTATGACCGAGAGCAAAACTTATATATAAAACTCTATATGTAGCCTTTGCCAGTACTGACGTTGTCTTATTAAAATAATATTTATATAGATATTATAGGCGGTATTACCTCTTTAGTTTTACTAATATTTGGTTCATGAACTCAAGTAAATAAAAGTAGTGAAAGTTATGCTTATTATGCATTAATATATTGATCTATGTATGAACTTGCTCTTATACATCTACAAAGCAACCTTGCAGCCCTTTTAGTATAATCCCATGAAACAATTTCCGTATTTGAATAAACTTTCGATGCAGATGACATCCAATTGAGATTTCGTATTTGTGAAAAGAAAAAGAAACTATGGGCAAATGTTATTGAATGTCACCTTATTAGGCAAAAAACGAAAGTTTTCTTAATTGAGGCATACATAAGCATTTACATACACAATAAATAAATAGAAATGAAGCTAATATTGGAAATGTGACTTTTAACAGATCTAAGACATCTTTATGTAACTACGCGCATACCCACGTATGAATTCCCTTGGCGGAGATTTCGGATGAAGCCGAACTCTTGTGAATACGCACAATGAGCCGAACAGAATATGCTTTCGCAGTTGTGGGTTTCATTCAATTAGTTTTTCCAGGTAAAGACTCGTTTTTTATTCTTTTTACAATTTCTTTAAGTATTATATTATAAAGAGGAAATATGGAAGGAATTAGAAAGAAATACAATAGCTAAAACACCAATGTCAATGATATATTTTCGATGAAAATGTGAACCGCCCTCTAAACTTTTGCCGGGTCCTGCAATTCAAATACAAGGTGGCGCAAAAGTAAGCTTCCGATGTTCAGCATATCGGTTGTGGCACGTGCAGTGTGTGCTGTTGCACCGTCTTGTTGGAACCACATGTTTTCCAATCCCAATTCATCAAGTTGCGGCAAAAAGAACTCGTGGATCATTGCTCTGTAGCGCTCACCATTCACAGTAACCGTTTGGCCCCGACCGATTATTGGTCAAATAAATAGTCAGCAATATTCCGCGTTCTGGAGCAGTGTAGCGTAACATTGTTTATTAACGTGTATCTCGCATGTGTTTACTTCACAAATGTCAAAACAGAACTGACTTTAGGGGCCAATCGCAAAATTTATAGCATTTTCTGATAGGAGGATTACTTTTGCGCCATCCTGTATATTCACATATTCAAAGAATCGAAATTGATGCCAATTTGTTCCATAAAGTAACTACTTGTCTTGACATTGAACCGAAACTCTTGAATTATATTAAACTTTAACATGGTGAGAAACTCATGTTGATATTGACGTTGACTTGACATAATGCCAAGTGTCATAGTTCCAACTATGAAACTTATTTACTTGGGACTATAGCGCTGCAGGACGGGTGTCATGATGCCAAATAAAGATTAGTCACTGTCCCAAGCCATTAGGTTGCGACATCCACCGCAACAAATACCGCCCTTCTATTGTCTGATTTTCTTGGATGTTCATCAGATTTCTTTTTGTCCAGGAAATTACATATAACCACAATTTTGGATTCATTTACAGCCATGAAGTTGACGAGTAGCTTAATCTGTGGCTCTTCAAAAATACCAGCCTTAAATTTCTCTGTAATTAACTTTAGAATCTTGTGTGAAAGCAAATTGAAACATTTCCAACTTTTGTCAAGCGTTTTACAATCGGGCATGTAAGGCATTAAAGGCATGTAACAAATTTTTGGTACCAATGGCAACATGGAATAAGGAAGCCATTTTTATTTGGGTTTTCGCCCCGGCTACGAAAAAATTTAATTTTGGTTTTCGGAGTAAGCAAATTTTTTCTGTTAAATGAGATGCCAAAATTTCAGAAGCTTATTTCTCTAAGTTCAGATCTCTTACTAAGACTTTCAATGCTTTCTACAGTAATTTCCAGCCAGATTCTAAGACTTTGCTTGATGTATTTAGTTCGGGAAATTCAAGAAATTCGAATCATAAGATGTTTTGTATGTATTGTCTTATTGAACAGAAAAAAAGTTAGAATATGACCACTTATCTGGGTTTCCAGCGTTAATTCCGTTTATTTTCGCAGCACTGAAACAGCAGCCGAAATAATATTTGCGGGGTTCTCGCCAAATCATGGTTTAGTGCATCACATTTTCCACTGGACCATAAGTATTTACCTGGGAGTATTTGAGAGAAAGATTATTAGAAAGACACCGACATACAGCTGTGGTCGATATAATAGTAGTGAAACTAAAATGAATATAGTGCGACGAAATTAGAAGAAGTTGTGATTTTAATAATTTTCATTTTAAATATAGCGAATTCCATAATAGAAATCACATAAAAAGAAATATTAAAGCTTACACAAAGTTCAAGAAAGTTAATTAAACTTTTATTTTTTCGTCAATGGTGCTGAGTGATTTCTTTCATACAACGATGAAGAAAAATTAATTTTGTACCTATGGAAAAAAATACCCAACATCCTTAACAAAAAAAATTCTAAAATTTCAGGGAAAAATTTCAGGTTCTTCCGACTTGCACATTATGGTGCTAAAATTGAATGAGCTATAAAATTGCGTACTCAAAAATTTTCTAAAAACTCTGCACAAAAATATTAAAATCTTGATGTACATTTTTAAAAGCTTAATTACGCTTCCTAAACTTTGAAATTCCTTTATCTCATATGCTTCTGTAAAATGATTGCCCACAGCTCCCAAAATTTAAAAATATTATAAATAAAAACGAATGTGTCTTTTTTAGGTGTCCAAAGTACTTATGTACAGTATGTTGTTGGCTTCACTAGCTACAGCATAGGCCATATAATTTTGTTTCTGTTGACCAGTGTCACTTATTTATGTAAATTAGAATTTTTTAAATTTTTTAGCTTTGGCTTTTAAAAATGTAAATATGCAATTTTCCCATTATTTTTACAAATTCCCAAACGAAATAATAAAACTTCCGAAAATATTTTAGGAATTCAGGTTAAAAATCAATTTGAAACTAAATTGAGCGGGCATCTGAATTGATTAAGTCAACAAAGCGTGAATGTGCGCGTGATTATATTGAAAAGTGAAATTTGTGGCCTATTAAGGCGAGGCACGAGAATACAACAAAAGCTACTTACACTTGAATAGCCTAAATTATCACAATAGCATGATAAGTGATTGCGTGTGTGTCGATGTGGATTAATAACCATAAATTTTTAAATAGCCATCTAATTGACGGCAATGAAAAGTGGTTCATTAATGCTAAACGCAATCGCTTTGGTCACTTGAGAAGCTGAAACATAATGATCTCAGTAATGCTCAATAGTTTTTCTTTGCATTTAACTAGAAAAGTAAAATTATTAGCTTGCACTTACATACATCTTCACTAGAAGGAATCAGATTTTTTAAAATTGCTTTATCGAAATCGGAAGTTGAAGCAGAGTACACAAGAAATATAATACAAAAATATTCGGTTTCCCTCAGTTGCTACCACCGTAGAGAACCACCCTAATGATATCTGGTGGGTAAGTACCACAATAGAGTACAAAACGTCCATGAATTTAAGGGGGAAAACCCTCCTCCTTTTGACAAAAAAATTAGTGTATCATACTTTAAATCAGACTATAAATGCCGTAGATATAAAGGGTAATGTAATTGGGCAACTAAATACTAGGGTTGTCCAAAAATAAAATATTTTTATTTAAATGCTTTAGAAAACGCTTCATACAAGGGAACGAACTAGACACTCTAAAGTACTTACTTACATTTTCCAGGGGTGAGCAATTCTGAGGCTAATAAGAGCCAGTTGCAGATTGTTACAAAGAGACAAATTATAATAAATTATAATCGATAGTTTCGATAAATGGGTTTCGGGCTATAAATTTTACAATTAAAAAGGTAGGAATGTAAAATTTTGTAGGTTTAGTACTTATTATATATGTAATGTGTGTAGTGAAAATCATACAGATCGGACCAACATAACATATAGCTCCCATACAATCGATTATTCCGATAAATGGGGTTTGAGCTATGTATCTTTAAATGATCAGTTTTGCAGAGTTTTTACTAAATGTGAGTAAGGATCGGACACTTAAAATAGTGATGCGTATTCATGAAGATATAAGTCTTCGGCACAGTCGAAGACAGCCCTTTCCTTACTTGTTTTTTATTTATTTCCAAATCGTTTCGATTTAAGTTATGTCGGAATGTTTGGCTTCGGTTTCGATTTCGCTCTTCAAATTTATTTAGATCACATTCCATTTTCGATTTTGCCTTTAAAATTTATTTCGGTTTCACCTCGCTTTTGATTCCGTCCTTCAAATTTATTTCAGTTTCGTTTCTTTTTTGGTTTCGCTAACTTGTTCAGTACCGGTTTTTAAATGGTAAGCTTATTCGGCTTCAGTTTTAGTTTGGTTCTTCAAATATATATTTTTTTCGTTCCGGTTTCATTATTGTTTGACTTTCGCCAAGTATTTTAGGGTCGACATTCCTTTCGGTGTCGATTTCAGGTCTTAGGTTTGATGCCGTTATGGACAATAATTTCAGTTTCGTTCGAATTTAATAAAAAATTTATTTCTTTAATGTTTTATTTTGTTTTGTTGTTTTTCCGACAGGGTGAATAATTGATATACATATACTAGAACGATTTTTCGTCATCCCTTGTTCCGTTTCCCGTTCTCACGAAAATCGACACTGATGATGGCACAACGCCGAAACCGGTTTGTCGCAAAACCAAATTTGACAAAGGATGACGAAAAATGGTTTCAATATACATCGATTTCTTTAATCTATTTGCTGAAAAGATTCTTCATGTCATAAAAACGATCGCAGATTCGCCAAACACTACCGAACGGCCAGATTGTTTTTGAAAAATTTGTTTTTTAAAATGTTGTTGTTATGTGTTCCAGTATTTCAACCTGAGAGCTTCGGTGTGTCAGTTCAGCACATTAAAAAAACACCGCGATGGCAGCCAAAAAATGTTTTCATATATTTTTCTCTCTACACCTTTTCAAGTTTATATTGAAAAAAATACAATTCGATAATAAAAATGTGAGTTTATGTTTAACTAGAAGCACAACATTTGCCCATCGCTGGCAGTTATCTACTCTGTTACGAGGAATTATCAATAAAATATGAGCTTCTATTTCACATGGCAAACAATTGCATGACCATTGAATCACGAAAGTGAAGCTGAACGCGTTCAAATAGCAAATGAATGACAATGATGAAAGTGAGAAAAGAAAATAGTCATTTATTTGATCAGCAGCGATCAAACTGATTTTAATAGAGAGCTGGCTTAGTGGTGAACGAATGCTATTAGCATTATCATTAACGCCATTATGACGAGTAGGTTAATAAATTAATATATTAAAAATGTTGAAAAATTATATGAAGGTTATACAAATACATACATTTATACTCTGCATATGCACATACATATAAAACACTTTTACTTGTTCCATTGATTAGCCGATATGCCATACCCAATTCAATCAAAGCATGTCAAACATTTGCTTCCAGCCCAATGATTACATAAAATATTAAATGAAGATTTTTTTTTTCTATGTTATTATTGAGTAACTTTTTCACGGGTTTCCATGAACCTATGTCAAATATTAATCAAAGCGCTACTCGTCTGAGTAAAAAATGTTTTAAATAAGAAAGGCCTTCATAAATCTATCGAATTTTTATTGTTTACTTGAGAAAAAGAAAGTTATGGCGAGAAATGTGATGTTGTTAACTATAACGACCAGTAATTGGGTAAATATTAACAGTGGTTTAATACTAATAAAAGTGTGAATATTTCTGTACAATTTTTCTATATTTTATTTATATATTTACACTATATAGTTATAATATACATATAATAAAATTGTAACAGATCGATATTTGTGCATAACAGATATGCCAGAAAAATTTACAAGAGGGATCATTATTGGGCCAATAGAATTCAAAGCAGCAGTTTTTGGAACTTTTGTCTGCATGTTTAAACCAGACCTGTTAAATTTGAGTAGTAATTAGTAATCAATTAATTAGACGGGTTTTTTAATTGGTAATGATTATTTTAATTTTTTTCAAGAAAAGGCAATTATTTATTGATTACGATTATTTATTAATAACGATTAGAAAAAATCATAAAAAAAATCAAAAATAAACAAAAAAAGTGGTTTTGATTACTTTTGACTATATTTCATTATTTTAAATTTTGAAAATTTTTTTTTTTTTTTTGATTATTTAAAATTTTTTTCAGTATTGTTGTAGAAACACATCAATTTTCAATGATTATAGTCCAATTAATTAAAAAAATTATCGTAAAAACCTCATGATTTTTTACGATTTTTAAAAAAATTCCAAAACAAAAAATTCAAAATTATCAAAAAAAAGTTGTTTTGATTACTTAAAATTTTTTTTTTGATTTTAAAATTATTATTTTTTTTTATAATTTTTGATTTTTTTTTAGTATTGTTGTAATTTTTAGTAATATTTCACATAAATATACACATCAACAATACTGAAAAAATCAAAAATAATCAAAAAAAGCAAAAAAAATCAAAAATTATCAAGATAATCAAAAGTAATCAAAACTACTTTTTCTGATTATTTTTAATTATTTTTGTTTTTTTAATAATCGTAAAAAATCATGATATTTTTTGATAATTTTTTTAATTAATTGGAAAATAATCATTATATATTGAAAGTAATTAAACGGATTCTCAAGAAAATAATTAATCAAACAGGAGTTATCGACCAATGTGTAACCCAGGGTGAAGAACAATTTACTAGCACAATATGGGTATCAAACAAAAGTGACGTAATAAGCGAAGTGATTAAGTTCCATATTTCAACTGGTTTCGGAGACATAATGATTAAAATCAGACTCAGTTTATTACTTATAAGTTCTCATACCTAGCGAAGCGTGGCCGGGTCTTGTAGTCTTGAATAAAATTAAAAAAATAATAATAGTTATAAAAATAGTGGCAACTCTGACTTTATTTATAGTCGCTGAAATGATTAAATTGCTCCACTGTCGTTTGTATGTTTCGTTCGTCAAACTGGTGTCAATAGGTTGTATAATGAAATCATTTTGTATATTAGCAAACAACTTTGGGTGTTGGCAGTTGTTTTTTTATTTTCTATTTGTAGTAAATTTAAAATTTTTTTAATTAAATGGCCGTAGGAGTTAGGTATTAGATAAAACTTAAAGACATTACTAAATGGATGTGTTTTATGTAATAAGAGAATATAAGAGAAATCTTACCACGATTGGCATAGCGATGATGTGGGACGACATGTTTTGAACTTACTGGAATGCGAACCCAAGTACCTGCATCAGCATGCGCGTTAGGGGGATAGAATATGCCTGAGGTAGGTATGCCGGTCGTTAGAGACGAATAATATCCACCAAAAGGAATGACGTGCAACTTGATGGTTGATCTGTGAATATGATGCCGCTCACCTCTGATTACCAACCTTGGTCTTCCTTACGGAAGAAAGATTTCACTGGTCACACCAAATAGCTGACACAATAGACGGGGATGTACCGCAAGGGAGTACCGGAGCGTACCGGGATCATATCCCGCAAAAGGACTGACACTTACAACAGCACTGCCCAAAACCTTCGGGTAGTGTTTTTGTCGCTAAAAACAGTGACAACAGCAACCAAGCATTATACGCGGTGTTAAATCTAATGCTCTAAGAACTCAGCTTTGTTATTTTTCTCTAATTTCCATTTTAAATTATTTCTTTACGCTTTCTTCCTACTTTTTCGGGATCATTTAAGGTTTATTCCTGGATTTTTGTCCGGACTATTGTTTCGAGATGGTTTTCGAAATCGTTTGGTACCATTCCATATTTATTTCCAAACAGTTTCTGGGATCATTGTGGGATATTTTCTTAAATAATTTCGATCTTCAAAAAGTTACTTAAACAATCAGGAAACGATCAAGAATTGGCCCCGAAATGTGTCCGAAAAATCCCCAAAATATTTTTAAATTATCCAGAAAATATCACAACAATCCCGAATTGATCCCTGAAAAGACCCAAAAGTGGTCCCGAAAACACTTTCGAAATGATGTCGAAAAGTCTGTAAATGATGCTCCAACAATGCCAAATTCATCCCGAAAAATTTCCCAAGCCCGGAAGACCCGGAGAACTTCCAAAAACCATTAAAAAATTATCCTGAAAAAGTCTCCAAGTGGTCCTGAAAAAGTCAAGAAAACTATCCCGAAAAGTCTCGAAATTACAATTTGCTATTGGCTAAGTTCTATATTACCTGAATTCTATTAAAATACCCTTCTACAATTTTTTATTTTAAAAATTATATTGATATTGGGGTCTAACAGAACACGAGAGAAATCAATTGATTTATTCTGAATTTGCCGATTATTCGATGAAGTCGATAGAAATCACATAACTCTATTATAATAATTCCCCGACTACAGCTCCGCCGGAATAGCCGATAGACCAAATTGTTTTTCAAAATGGCGAAAAAAAGACTGTAAATATTAGAGAGCTTAATAGCCTCATCGGGTAATCGTGATGCAGAGACATATACAAGGTTTACATGCAAATGCAACAACAACAGTCATTCGGATGTCGGCTTCTAAGACTTTCTAGCAAAACGTTGCCACTGGTTATGTTTCAGCGAGGTTGCCAACTATTTAAATTTTTCTAAATATTTAGGGATTGTTGTCCTCAGGCTTTCTTAAGAGGATGTTAGTCTTCGTACAACAACAAAAACGGGTTTATAATGTGATTGTATGAGCGCATACGGTATTCATATTACCGTCCATAATTCTCAATACATTTGATTTTAAATAAGCCCTAATATCGGAGGAAAAATAAAGGATATTTTTCTTTCGGTCTTATAAATGTGCCGGGGATATATAGTGTCTCTGAAGAAAGTTATTAACTTGTCTGTTATCCTAGGACTTCCACAATTATTACACAACTGTTATTTGAATTTGGTGTCAATATATTTAGAATGAGGTTTTTTGTTACAAAAAGTACTTGCACTTTGTCCTTAAAGAATATCTTGGCATATAAAAAACTTTTATAGTTTTGCACTGTTTTAGACAAAATAAAAGAAGAAGTATAAAACTGTCTATGAGAGCTGCAAAATATTCATTGATATCCTCTCCTCCTCATTCGGTATGCAGTTGTTCAGAAATTCTGCTAGATAAGCTTTTCGTTAAGAGTGAAAGTATGTAAATTCATTGGATATTAATTTAATATAAAATAAATTTCTCAAATATCTACTCCATATGAACGCACAGATGCATAAATATTTATCCATCACATGAGCATAAGTTATGTTATAAAATGAAAAGGAAAGTAGGTATATAAATTTCAATATTTAAGTATTAATACAATTAATACTAGACGAAAAACTAATACTATTACCATTAACTATAACATCAAATAACATAGTTGTGTGCCTAATATGCAGATGATATCAGAGAAGCTGTGCAAAAAGAAAACTAACAAATTACAAAAAAAAATTTGAAAAAAAAAAGAAATGTCAACATTAATGAATAAAAACTATAAACATAAAGAAAAGATAACTGAAATACCAAAATCTCTTACAAATTAACCCAAATAAGTAGCATAGCATCAGCAGAAGCACAGCTTAGTAATAAAAAAATGCTAACAAGAAAACTTTCACCGATTTCTTAAAAAGCGTAAAATGATGCGAAACGATGACGAAAGTCATCAAAGGGATATTGGTGGGGCTATGAGACGCATACGGGTGTGTTTTGTTGGGTCACACAACAACAAACACACAAAAAAAAACAAAGATAAAAAACCTATGGGAGGGGTATATAATAAATCGATGTTCGAACAGCTCAAAGTCATGTCGGTTAAAAGTGAAAAAAAGTATCCGCATTGATGCAAAAAAAGGAATAAAGAAATTACTCAACTGAAACGTGCTAAGGTATGCGGCTACTGAATACCAGAGGATTTAAAGGCAGGTGGGCAATGCTAACTTTGACTGCGAAACTCTTGCATGACGCTTAAATAAGATGTTGTAAAAGTTTTGACAAGTACGCATGTAACAAGCAAAATTATCAACTTGAATTACCTTCCTCAAGGGGATAGATATCTGAGCTGAAACTTTGAGGATGGCGGAACGCCGAAACCTGTTTGTTACAAAATTTGATAAGGGATGACGTAACATATTTCCCTGTAATTTTATTCAGGTCAATATTGACAGCCGGTAGTTTTTCTAAAGGTTATTGTTAAATTTTTTCCTTCAACGAACACTTTGTATGTTGCATAAAATCAAATTAGGGAAGAAATTGGTATACCTTTCACGTACGTGGAACGGTTGTTAACTTTCATGCTCTTGCCGGGATAGGAGTTTGGGCAGCATGACGGACACTGCATGGAATTGAAATACCTTTAAACTCAGAGCTAAACCATGCGGGTTTAGAACATATACCGATATTCATCATAAAAGGCGAATAAAATGTACAAAGGTAGTGAAGTGCAACTTGATGGTTGATCTACGGACATGATGCCTCTCACCTCTCATTAGCCATATTTTCCTTCCTTACGGAAGGGGGGTTGGCATGGCCAAGAAGGTTGCGCTGTCTCTTTCGATAACACTCTCCAAAAGCTTCGACTAGTGTTTTTGTCATTAAAAACAACAACAAGGATACTACTAGTTCAAGCTCAATACCCAAGCAATACATTCGATTATCCACTTTTATATGGCGATATCAATTGTTGCCCAGTGCATTACTTGGCAGCTCGTTCTCAACCGGTTTCCATTCGGACAGTTCTAACATAGATAGCTTTTCTTCGGCTAGTTCTGGCTGTGTTTGAGTGGTTTTTGTAATCTGATAATTCTATTAAAATCGTTTAAAGTAATATGTTTTACCATATCTTTCTAAATATTTTATTTTTTTTTTTTTCAAATTCGTAAGAACATATATAATAAATACTAATCCGACTAAGCACTGAGGTTGGCAGAGCGCCGAAACCAATTTGTCATTAAACTAAATTTGACAAAAGATAACGGCAAATAATTTCAATACACAGCCTTCCACCCAGCCAGAAAATACGGTTGGAAACTGGTTTACAGGTATATTTCTTTTTCACCAAATCCTTAGTCGTACTTCACAGTTTTCGCTATCAAATTCAAACTTTTCATATAGTGTATATATATATTTAACCAAAGAAATGCCTCAAAACTGGCACCCTTTGGTATAAAAAATGAATTGAAGTGGATTGTTATATGAGTTCCATGTGCAGTTCCACCTACATGCCAAGCAATTTTGTTGGAAATATATTTTAATCTAATTAGAGTACAAATAAATTTTGCAATTTCCATTCATATGAAAATATTCTTATTTCTCCACTTGAAAAAATATTGAATTGCGACTGCAATTCCATCAATATTTTCCAACTGAAATCAAATTTCACATTTTACTTTTGTTTAGGCGAGATGCCTAAAGTCTCAAAAAATGGGCCACCCTAATGTAACGTTAGCGCCCTTCCAATCACTCACACCAACCCACCCACCTGTGTGGGCATGCATGCATATTCGTGTTTTGTCAGCACACATATACATGCATGGGGGTGTGCATGTGTGGGTTCACCTCCCCTTAAAACCGGAGGATGATTTTCAGGTTCAACGGTTGTCCTCGATCAAAAAACCGTCTACTTTTTCAGAGACAGTCGACACGACCACATCACGGCCAGCCCAGGATTTTTCGCCCGCACCAAGGTAAAATAATTGTTCATAATTATATTTTTTATAAATATACGGCCACATTTTTATAACGAGAATTCTCGTTTCTTTTTTCTTTTCTATTTTGAGCACAAATTCGACCGCCGTGCTTTTGAGCCACCGCCGCTCCCAGTTAGCACAACGCTCGAATTTACAACTTTTTTGTTAGGCATTTCAGTAATTATTTAAACACAATGCGCAATATAGTATATATAATACAATATTTAAAATACTCCCTTTTGTCACACAAATATATATCTTTTCATTAATTAACTTTTTTTAATGTGTGGCAAAAATTTTAGCAATTTTTCGTTTGCTCACAAGTTTTGCTTAATTTTGGATGTCAGACATGATAGAAAATGCGAGTGCTGCCATGTGTAAAAATTTCAGAGCACTTTCAATATGTGTTCCAGGGGTTTTCAAACTTAAATCAAACTATAGAAAAAAGAGTGAAACCTGAAGCGGAGAAACATGTTGGAAATCGCTTTAAAAATTTAAACATTAAAAATCGAAAAAAGTGGGATTTATGCATATTGGGATATTCTACAACTTCTGTGCGACCTATGATATCTGTCAACATGATACAAGGTGGCGCAAAAGTAAGCTTCCGATGTTCAGCATATCGGTTGTGGCACGTGCAGTGTGTGGCACGTGCAGTGTGTGCTGTTGCACCGTCTTGTTGGAACCACACGTTTTCCAATCCCAATTCATCAAGTTGCGGCAAAAAGAACTCGTTGATCATTGCTCTGTAGCGCTCACCATTCACAGTAACCGTTTGGCCCCGACCGATTATTGGTCAAATAAATAGTCAGCAATATTCCGCGTTCTGGAGCAGTGTAGCGTTACATTGTTTATTAACGTGTATTTCGCATGTGTTTACTACACAAATGTCAAAACAGAACTGACTTTAGGGGCCAATCGCAAAATTTATAGCATTTTCTGATAGGAGGATTACATTTGCGCCACCCTGTATAAGGTATGTGGTTCACAAAAGCATCGGGTAGCTAATAGTTATGAAACCTACAGCATTATTTAAATCAGAAGACTTATCTAAAAAGCAAACTAAGTTTCGAAATCAATAAAAATCGTATAATTTTTATAAACATCTTTTTTTCAACATAATTTATCTACTCTTAATACTACAGAAAAATAAATATCGTATGTGTTAAATAGTTTTTAAATAATAGTTAATTTCCTTTCAGTACTTTACTAATTATCATATCATACACCAATGCCTGTCAGTGGACCATGTTGCTGCCGCCAACCACTGTACGCCAAATTCAATGGATCATAACTACCGCTACGCCTGCGTCGCCTATGATGATGCCCTTCAGCGGTGACATAACTTACACTGTGACTGCTTTCATTGCCTTTCATCATTGATTTCAGCCCTACCAAACCCGCCAGCAACAGCGCTGTCAGCGCAACACCAAGTGCCTTAAGCGCTAGAGCACCAATACCACCCAAGCTCATTACCGCCATCATTTTGCCGAACATCATTGCCATTGCTATGATAATACCACCTTGTCCTTTGTCCTTTTTACGTGCTTCTACATGTTCAAATAAATATAAAATACTAAGATTAGTTGAATAGAATAGTTACATGTGTTTCTTTAAAGTGAATAAGTATTCTGAACTTCTAGGGAGATTTGCTTACAGAGCTCAATACGTGTGCCAAATCTTAATGATATAACTTTCATAGGTACAGAAATATCGCCTAAATTATACAAAAACACTGCTCAGAACTGCATTTAGAAGGGGGGCGTAACCCTCTACCGATTTCGCCTATTTTCACAATAAACAGTAACCCTTCTAAAATCTAAATTTTCACTAAATTTCGCTATGACGACAAATTTATTTGTGGTTAAGTTATCGAGTTAAACATTTTGTGAAGCAATTCACCACGACTATTTTCGAAAATTTTAATTTCTTCGTATGTGGTGATTTTAGAAGTGAAATAGAATTGATATAAAGTTATTTTTTGCAAAGATATTGAAAATTATATTCGCCTATGAAACTTTTAAAAATATTTTATATAAAATCGGGCGTGGTCCTTGTTAACTTTTCTCTGGAACATTTTTTTGAAAGCGAAATTTCTGCGGCGAATTTTGTTGTGATGGCTTCAACGATTTAAAATTGATAGTTAATAATGTTTAATTTTGGTTCAATTTTGAGAAATATAGTTGTCCCCACAGCTGGCCAATGTACAGTTTTGCTATGAAACTGAGGAAACACTTAGTTCAATGCATTTTGTGTCATAATTGTAGTAACATAAATATTTTTTCATTGCTTAAGACACAAGTTTCAAGAAGTGTTCTCGTATGGTCACACTGGGCGATAATAGGTTAATCAAAAGTGTACGGTGCCAAGCGAATATTATAAAACTCATTCATTTTAATGGTCCTTATGCACTGAATAATCTACAATTTTTGTTTTTGCCAAAATATTAGAGCTCTTGAAATTATTCGAGGCTTCGACTGTCGATTTTTTGGCTACTGAATATCGAATGTTACTATTGGAATATTTGATGAGCTACTATTTTTCGAATATCCTATAAATTGCGAATATTCGATGAAGTACGATTATTCGAATAATTGTTATGTGTTTAACGTTCGATCGTTGCGTTAGTTGGGAAACACCTGTCATATTTAATTTATACTTTTCAAGTTGGGTCTGGGGATATTTTCGGAAGAGCTCGGATGGTATACATGCCAGGCTTTCTATTTGTGGTGCGATGTTATGTTACCAGAACTCCACTACACCAAAGAACGTTGAAACAATAAGAAGGTCCAACGCCAAACATCGCACGCTATCAATTCACGGGTAGGGAATTCACCACGCGGTAAGAAAGTGACTACACCCGTAACCACTCATCATCATTAAATCTTCAATACGCGTACACGTCCACATATTTATGTATGTCCAAAATGTGTTACAAAAATTTATTTTGTTTACTATTAAAAAATGTGTACCCGGCCAGTATTCGAATAATCGAACAGAAACGAGTATTCGAACAGCATCGAATACTCGACGGAGCACGATTATTCGAATGTTGGTATTCGTATTTCGCTGTTCGAATACTGCCTTATTCGAATAGTTCGAGCTCTAAAAAAAATATTGGGTAAAAAAAATGGTCATCCGATTTAGCACATTTTAAATAGCGAGTCGAGTGCCAAGGTGCCTACATACCAAAAATTTCAGTAAGATATCGCATAATTTGTTCAAATTATCGTGTTCACAGGCGTATGAACGGACAGAGAGGCACGGCTTAATCACTTACGACTCTGTGATTAAACTTTTATTAAATTGTTTCACTTCCTTGACACCATGGATCGATCTTCGAAAACACCTCAAACTACACTACTATTTATATTTATATACATACTTTCATCGCATACATAAATTATACTTATTTCGATAAATTAATTTATCACTTCTCGCAATTTAGGCATTAAAAATAGACTCAAAGTACAGCGTTGTTCAATATAATAGTGGTGAAATTAAAATAGATATCGTTCGACGAAAAACGTTTTAATAACTTTCATTTAAAATGTAGCAAATTCCATAACAGAAACCACATAAAAAGGATTTTCAAACTTTACACAAAAGTTCAGGAAAGTTAATTAAACTTAAAAAAATGATCCTCAAAATCTTCGAATTCTTTGGCAGCATTTCTAGAAAATTTTTGAATACGCGGTTTTGTAGACCAATTAATTTTAGTATATGATATTTCCCAGAATTTTCAGAATTTTTTTAGTCTAGGGTGTTGAGTGACTTCTTCCATACAACGCATGAAGGAAAGTTTATTTTGTATGGAAAATAATACCCAACATCCTTGACAAAAAAAATTCTAAAAAATCATGGGAAATTTTTAGGTGCTTGTTACTCGCACAATATTGTGCTATAATTCAATGAGCTATAAAACTGCTTACTCAAAAATGCCAAAAAAAAAAATATTGAAATTTTGCTGTAATATTTGAAAGTTAAATTAATTTTCCTGAACTTTGTTTAAACTTTGAAATTTCTTTTTATGTGATTTCTGTTATGGAGTTCGCTATATTTTAAATGAAAATTATTAAAATTACAGCTTCTTTTTATTTCGTCGAACGATATCCAATTTAATTTCACTACTATTATATCGAACACAACTGTATATATCGTGCATCGAAACACTAAATAAACAAGCCATTAAGCCTAACAATGGATAAGCACGAACATGCGTTTGGGTTGAATGCTTTTTCATTGAGAGAACTAATACCCTTCGCGTAATTATTTCTTCAACTTGCTTGCCATGGTCAATTACCCACCTTCAAAGCCAGTAACAATCGACCCAGCGCCATTTCGCTCCAAATCGCGTGTCAAATAATGTTCGCTTTCATCGGCTAACAAATCAGAGAATTTGATATTCAATTCATGACTACGTAAATAATCCGCAATGCAGCTCAAGAATGAGTCATCAGCACCGAACGCCGCATCTACGTTCTTAAAGTTGCTCGCAGGCGTAACAGGCACAATTTCCAAACCGCGCATCAGCACTAGCGGTTTATCCATACGATTCAAATTATTTATGATATTACGTAGCATACGCGTACCACGACAATATATTGAATCCGAGTTTAGTGAGTTGCTGAGGCAATCGGCAGCTGTATGCTTTTCTTCAACAGGTGGACGCGGTGTATGCAGAATATGCTCTTGCGTGGGTGGTGAATTTATAAAAGGCTCCACAGTTGGTGTATTTGTATCCTTTTGGATGTTGGTTAATGTAGCCGCGGCAGGGCTTGTGCACAGCAGTACACCCGAAAGTATCACACAACAGCCAATGCACTGGGATAAACGCATTATGATTTGTTTTTATTTATTTTTGCACTGTAACGTTAGGACTTTTGCGCGTTCGAGACCGTTAATGCAGTCTGCAGAACTGCCACGAATTTGTTACAATTTGAAACTGAACCATTTAGCAAGTAATACTCTAGATTTTATACTATATTTTCTAGCAGCAATTTCCATTCCACCGGAACATAGTTATGGTACATAAAATAAAATTTACTTAAAACGAAAGTCCACGCAATTATCTTTTACAATTTTCCACTCGAAAATTGGCCGCAAAAAAAATAAAGAAAGGCAGGCTTCTGTGAACCCAACCTCTCGTCCATTCATATCTTTGCGCCACTGCTACACTTTAAACTATTTCATGTTAAATGTTTATGTCTGTTTATCATTACTTTTCCTGCTATGCGGCACAATGTAATTTTCTTCTTGAGTGGATCTAGTTAGATTTTCCATTTTAAACGCTTTATTGACCAAATTGCATACCCACATTCGTTTTTATGTTGAGTCAAAAAAAAAAAAAACGTCTTAATTTCAAGGTCTTTAAAAAACAACAGTAGCATGTCAAATTGCGCTTGCGGTTGTTTAAAGTCAAGAAAGTGTAGAAAATTATAAACATTGGTAAGTGCTTTTACCACAAAACAAAAGAAAAAAAAATTCAGTTGCAGCAGTGCTCGAACCCAAGAAACTGCGACTACCTACAGTGGCAAGCAAATATGAAGTAATGCTACTAGATTTTCCTGCCGGCTAGGGGGTTAGAATATGGCCGTGGTAGTTATGCCTGTCGTAAGAGGCGACGGTAGTCGGGCTTGTGCCGGTAGCTGCTTGTACCGGAGCATTACCAGATTCATATCTGTAAAAGGACTGCCAACAACAGAATACCTTATTGGGTCCGTCACGTCCAATTCCGTAAATGGATGCGCCTACTAAGCAGGGAAAACTACTGCTACAATAATAATGCTACTTGACGGTGTTTTCTTTAGACCAACGGTAAAAGTAATATTGCTTGTTTTCGACACGTTTGTTCAGGAAAGAACAGACCTTGAGTAGGAGAGCTTGAAAGCAGCATATTAGCTGTTTACAAAAGCCTTGCAAATCAGTCAAGTCATAATTGAGATGAAGTCGAATATGGAAAAAAATCAGTATAATAATATTAGGTGGCAACCCTAAGCCGGTTTAGAGATATTTTTGTTGAAATATGTGGCAAAACACCTTCCGTTTGATACCTATTTTGGTACATCTTAATTTTTTTATTTTTGTTTCAGATAGGTGGTAAATCTGCAAAAGCGTTTTAATTAGCAACTCTTACACAAAGCTGTAGCAAATGAGCTATGTACAAAATTGCATAGAAATGTGTCGAATCGTTTTCGAGATAAATACTAGGCAAAAAGGAATAAATATAAAATATAAATAAAAAAAGGTTACCACCCTACCTAGAAATATACCTATTGAATTGAAAAAAAAAAAAAGGAAATGAGATAAGGTGGCAACACTAGATGATAACTCCATCTACACAAATTTTTCAAAAAATTCGATGCAAAATACTTTTTGTTTTTACTGATATGTTTATAATTCAATTCAAAATAATTTCAGCAGGTTGGCAACTCTATAAAATCAACCTAGGTGGATTAGGTGGCAACCCTAAGCACTAAAACTACCTGAAAATGGTTTTGTAGAAATACGACATAACATACGTTGCGTTTGGTAAAATTCAAATTATATGGCAATCTTATAAAAGCATCCCCAGTGAAAATACACAACTGTTAGGCTTACAATACATTACACTATCTACTTACCCTTTTCTCCCTTACAAAATTTTACAAGGGATGTTAGAAAATCGTTCCAATATGTACATCAACTTTCCACCCATAAAACAACAAAACAAACCGAATCGTGGAACATACAAAAGTTTCTTTGATAAAAACTTTTGAATGAATTTAAAAAAAAAATCTAGGCAAAAACAACAACGATTCTGATTCAAATTTTTTACAAAATTTATCGTAATTTTTTTTTTAATTTTAAACAACCTAACAGTGTATTTACAGCAAAATCAACCAAGTACTGTCTTGTGATACTTTGCTCACATTCGCAGAAAAGTACTATTGACACATTTTTGCTCCATACTGTATATAAGTAGTTAAGTGGTACCTAGCTGCTGGTCAACAAAGTGGGCAGTCTCATTCGCTGTTTGTTATTTAGAAATTATGGGTTAGGAGTTTTTACATTTGTCACCAAATATTTAATTAATTTTATCTAAGGTTATACTTATACTCGCTCACCCCTTTTTAGCTGTAATCTTCATGTGTGGGTATTATTAGCCTAACGACAGCAGACATGTTTAATGGTAGCATGCTGGTATAGCATACTAAAGGCCCCAAGTTTAAGCCCCACGTTGAGTTAAGTTTAGAAAAAGCATTAAGTCTTGAAAATTTGTAAAAAGTTTACTTCAGAACTTGGACTATGTGGGTAATTAAACTAGTTCGCTCGTAGCTAGATCTTCACTAGTTCAAAAAGACTAAATACAGGAAATATTAAAAAGTAGACACAAAAAAACAATGATTATTTGTGGTTAAAATCCTAAAACAAATATAATTTTAAAAAATAGTGAACAATTTTAAAGAAAGAATAAGCAATTTTTTTTTCTTAAGCACTTAGCGAGTTATGAATAAAATAAGACAATGAATTTTTGTGCAAAATTTGAAATTTTAATGTGAACTTGTCGCTTGCATGATATTGTGAATTCTTCTTGTTGTTTCTGCTGGCTGATTCTTTTACTTGTTGTTGTTGTTGTTGTTGTTAACAGTGCTTCGCCCTGCCCAATGGACTCGATCACTCACGTGTTTGGTATGTTCGGGTTCAGTCTGGATAAGTAAGAGTTTAACCTATTACAATATCCAGAGCGAAGTTGTGCTAGTGTGACTCTAGTCTCCCTCGGAAGTACCCGCTCCTCTCCAGCCAATTCAGGTGGTTGAGTATTAATAACGGGATTCACAGGCCGAGATCTGAGAGATCTGTCTACCGACTCGGTGTGGAGGTCATTTAGAGCCCGTCTATGGTTCCGCAGATCAAACGGCAAAGAGATATGATGCCGGATCTCATCGCAATGCTTACGAAGATGTCTCCTTATGTCTCTGGGGGGCGGTGCTACATCCAAAAGATGTCGATTTGGATGACTAGGTTTATGACAGTTCAGAAGGAACTGTCTACTCAAGAGTTCCGCGTGCTCTTGAACATTAAGCAATTTTGCCTCTTGATGGAGGTGAGACTCAGATGACATAAGCAGGCATCCCGTAGCAGTTCTGATGGCGGTGTTTTGGCAGACTTGCAATTTCCTCCAGTTGGTGTCAGAAAGATTGGGCGACCATATGGGCGCAGCATAGTCAATAACCGGCCGGCCAATAGCCTTATATGTAGCAAGCAATGTTTCTTTGTCTTTTCCCCAAGTACTGCCGGCCAGTGACTTGAGGATCTTATTCCGGCTGTGTACCTTTGAGTCTATTGCGGTGGCATGACCAGCGAAGGTGAGGCCGTTGTCAAATGTCACACCCAAGATTTTTGGATGGTTGACAGTAGGTAGAGGTACTCCGTCTACGTGGACGTTTAACTCTTGCCCCATCTGCGCATTCCATGTAGTAAACAGGGTCACCGTCAATTTAGTCGGAGAAAGGTCATGGATGTAACTGTTGATTCTAATACAGAGTTCGTCAATGGAAGGGCCCTTGCCCGAGGCCATTATCGTGCAGTCGTCAGCGTAGGAAACAATGGAGACTCCCTCTGGTGGGGGGGGGGAAGTCCCGAAATATAGAAATTAAACAAAAGGAGAGAGAGAACACCACCTTGCGGCACCCCTTGTTTTATTCTTCGTGGTCTAGATTTCTTGTTCCTGTATTTGAATGTTGCCTGTCGACCATTGAGGCAATTAGCGGTCCACCTTTTACGGCCGGCAGGGAGCGGTGTCTCGTCCAGATCTCGGAGGAGTGTGGCGTGATTGACCGTGTCAAATGCATTTGAGAGGTCAAGTGCCACGAGAACCGTCCTATGGTTTGGTGGGTGTTGATTCAACGCTAGACTTCGTACAAGTTACTTCTATATCTGCTGATGATGTGTCAACACATCTGGAAAATCTTTGTGTTTCTTACAATAGTGGCCCCAATGGGATACCTATTGTAATTCTTGAATGTTCTGCTAAATTTCCATATTGCTATATACACCTTTGACATATATAACTAATGCGTCCCTAAAGCAGCGGTTATTTCCTGAAATCAGATAGAGCCATAGAGTAATCGCAATGCTAAGTGTTTTACCAAAGCTGTCTGAAACTGTTATCACAAGGCAATTGACGTATTCAGTTTCGACATTTATTGACAGATTTTAGCATGACTTTTGCAGCGAAAAATACACAGTGCCAAACTTGTTAGAGTTCACTACTCATTTCTCAAATAGCTCAAGAAAACATGTAGGCCATTACACTGACTTTAGTAAACCTTTTGATAAAGTTGCGCATTATATCCTTTTGTATAAATCCCATAGGTATTGCCACCTATTACCTGAAAGGTAGAACACGTAAGGTAATATTTATAACCAGCCTAAATCGCTTGCCCTTGTACAACCAAAACACTTTATACCTCTTTGGCAAAACCGCGGTACGTCACGGTAATAGTAAATTTTTGCTTGGCACGACTCTGTTTAGTGTCCCTATCAAACTGTCGCAACATTTTAAAACGATTTTTTAAGCACTTGCAGTTCAAACTTGGAATTGAGTGGGAGATCGCGCTATTTCAGAATTATCTTTGAAAAAGTATTATTTCAAGATTTCTTTAAAGAAAATCTCAATAGATTCACAGCTATGGTAGAGGTATTCTGAGATAAGGCAGTATTAATTCAAGCTCTCAGGTAAGGCACAATTTAATACAATTAACAATAAGTTAAATGACACTTTGGTCGGAAGATCTTATAATTTGAATTCGCTCTCAACGCTGTTTCCGTACTAGGGATTTCTGCGCTATCGGCCTTTACCAATTATTTCGCCAGCGGCGGCATGGAGTGCTCTAGAACAGGGGTCGGCAAAATTGTAAAAGAGGTAGTATTGTAAATTACAAAATTAAAACGCAATAATCAAAATGGATCCGTTTAATTTCTATGAATATGCATCATTATTTTGTTAAAAAAAAATGTATTCAATTTATAAGATACATTTACATGATAAAAAGTGTTACGGCACAAGATGCTACGCCACTTGCTCAGCGACGACTAAATCAATTACTTAACACATTGAGTGCCATGTCGTACGTTTTCGTGCGACACCTATTACTTCCTAGGGTGCCACGTCGTACGAAAACGTGCGACAGGTATTGTTTCGCATTAGATACTGTCGTGCGTTTCTGTTTGACGATATAGTGTTTTTTTAATGTTTTCCTAGTACCATAATGTTTGCCCTAAAATTTGGTCCAATTTTCATAGAGCTTTCTGGATTTTTGCGTGTTTTATGATAAAATCTCGGAGGTGCTTTTTAGATTTGAAAATTTTTTGGAATTCATTCGATATTTTGGGAAAAAAAGTTTAAAAAGATACAAAAATATTAAAATTAGGATATGTTTTTTTAATTTACATTAATTTTTAAGATGTGTATATTTTGGAAAACAATCAATGCACAAATGGGGAGTGTTGGGACATTGCGGACAGTATGTAGTTGTCCTTTTGATATTTTTTCTTGCTTCTTTTCGACTAAGTTTTTTTTTGATTCAGAGTAGCATAAAACGTAAGCACGTCGGATGCTTTTTTATTATCATCTACTCTTTTTGTGATAATATGTTTTGATTGCGATACAGGCTGCGGCGATGTGAGATCTAGTAAGTCCTTAGCAACGCGTTCACGGAATGTTCGTATATTAATGTTTTTATTCGTAGCTGCTTTATACACAGTAAAGGCATTTACCCCGGAAAGTCCGAGTAAAAGTTCGATTCCAAGCTTTCGATACCATTTTAACCCTTTGCGAAGGGTATTTGAGTAAGAAGCCATTTGGTCGGAAAGATCAATGCCTGATTTCCCCTTATTATATTCTACCACAGCCAATGGCTTTTCTGTTGCTCGTCTTTTACGTCTCGGTTCTCGACTAGTTGAAGGCTCTTCAGGATTACTTGCTCCATCTGAAGTAGATACCATTATCGGGGCATGTTTTGTAGATAGCATTCTGACGTCGGGTTTATCTTTCCACTTCAGCACAACTATACCATTGGCATCTTCTCTAACCATAACTTCTTTTGGGAAATGTTTCTTGTTGGCACGGAGTGTACCGAGATTTTGTGTTTTTTGATCTAGCATTGAACGAGCCAATTCATAGCTTGTGTAAAAGTTGTCTACATATAAAGTTCGACCTTCACCTTTCAACTCAATGATCAGATCCTCGCAAACACTTTTTGCCAAACCGACTTCTCTCAATCCACTTGATGACTTTCCGGAGTATATTTTCACTGACCAGGTGAATCCTTCGGTAGAGCACAGCTTAAAAAGCTTTATACCATAAGGATGAGCTTTATTTGGTATATATTGTCGGAATAATAGTCTGCCTCGCCATGGAATAAGGGTCTCGTCAATTACTATGTTTTCACCTGGTACGTAAATTCTTTGGTATCTCATTTGTAGCATGTCCAATAGTGGTGTTATTTTACCAAGCCGATCACCTGGTACAATTGAGTTATTGTCTGAGAAGTGCATGACACTAAGCAATAGCTGAAAGCGATTGCGTGACATTGTTTTCCCCGGAATTGAAAAGTTGTAGAGCGAATTTTTGGACTAATGGTGTTTTAAAGATCCGACTTTCACCAAACCCATCCACATTTCAAAATCTGTCATTGGTATCCAATTTTTTTTTTCGAGAAGATCTGGTAACTGTAGCCTGACTTAAAAATTCTTCCGTATATTTATTTTTTCTGATACAATTAATTCAATAACGTCGTTGTCAACAAATGGGAGAAGTGCATCCAAACAGGAAATATATGTTGGAATACACTGTTGCAAGTCTGATCGCCCAGTGAATGTAAAAGTTTTCTGGCGAGAACTAAATTCAGTCCAAATGTTTGTTTCGGAATAATCGACTACGTTTGACAATGCTGTTGGTTCGTCCTCATCCATGTCCCAGTCGTCTTTAGTATCGTAAATATCAATGTTATTAGCAGAGTCAGTGTCCGAATCATCTGGTACCCAGTTCTCATCAATCAACGAGTTATCGCACGAAAAATCATCATCACTTGTTTCCAACGCTTCACGTATTTCACGTTCTCTAAATAATAAATCTACAAAAATAAAAAAAATAAAGAAAAATAAAAATAAAGAAAACAAAGAAAAATAAAAACAAAGAAAACAAAAAAAGAAGAAAAATAAAAATAGCACAAAATAAAAATAAAATATAATAAAAAATTGAAACAAATGTAAAGGAAAATGCGTATAAAGAAAAAAAAATTAAGAAATAGGAAAAAATCGCGTCGCACATTTTCGTACGACAGCGATTTTTACGATTGCAATTCCGTCGTGCAGTGCCATGTCGTACGAAAACGTGCGATACATAAAAACAGTTATAAAATCCAAAATAAACAACAAAATCATTTGGAATAGGCTCCGAACTCAATATTTTATACTTTTACACCAGTTTAGAGCAAAACATGTGCTTGGCACCCGGTGAAGGTTTTCCTCAAATTCGCTTGGCACTCAATGTGTTAAGAAAGAGCGTAACCTATCTGTGTGAGCTGCGATAGCGAATTACGATGTAGCAACAATAATCGATTGCATTGTTTCTCACAAGGTTGGTCGAATTAGCTGTTTTATGAGGTTACCGATAACGCACCAATAACTTCAGCTTTACGCATTGCGTTGCGCTTACTAGTGTTCTCAAAGAGCAGGTTTGAGAGATATGTTGCGCAATCTATTAGAAGTTCTTTATAAAGCAAATCGAAAAACTTGAATGACGAAACATAAAATATTAATTTTTCATGTCATTGAAATATGTCTAAAATTTGCAATGGTATGTGTTGAGTTGCTACTGTGCATGTTACAGTATATTTTGCTAAGTTATATTTCAACAAAAACATTGACGTATTCGACTTTTCTGTTAGTAAAAAATGCTGTCTTTATTGAACCGATCCGTTCACAGTTATTAAATGAATGAATTTTAAGTTGATTTGGTTTTGTGTTTTTCCGACAGGGTGGATACTGGATTTATATTGGAACGAATTTTCGTCATCCCTTGTCCATTTTGGTTTTGTTCGTTCTCGAACGAAATCAAGCACTGAAGATGGCGGATCGCCGAAACCGGTTTGTTACAAAACCAAAATGGACAAGGGATGACGAAAATTCGTTCCAATATAAATCCAATTAATTTTACATCAACGAAAGCATTTTTACTTAATTTAAAAATCATTTATGCTAATAATACAAGTTATCTTGTTCTTCATCAAAGACTTTATGTATTCTCAAATTCAAGTAAAGACAAACAAAAGTGAAAACAATATTATTTAGTATCTATCTGCTCACATTTCCCTTGATTAGTAAGTAGATCTCATTATATGATTTATGACAAATTTATTCAAATTTCGTAAAAGTACGGCCCTTAAATTTTGGACATAATGAAATAATGGAGAAAAAGCGAAAGTTTTGAACTTGCAAATATATTATGTAAATAAAAAAACAAAATAACAAGAAAAGCATTTTGGGAAAAAGTGTGGGAGATACTTGTTGGGATTTCAACAAACTATGAGTAGAAACTAACATTTTAATTTATTATATACAATTTGCATTTTGAACAATTACATTAAGCAAATATTTTTAGTAATAAACGCTAAACGAAGAGAAACGATGAGAACGAAAGTGAATGCGGCAGACATTGTGTTACATAGTATAGTAGCCATGGGCGAATAAGTAGATGGCGTTTGTCTATAATAAGATAAAGAGCTGTATAATTTTAGTTGTATCTGATTACGAAGATGATGATGTAAATAACATAAGGAGAAATAAATAAATATGAAATATGAAAGAGCAGTCAGTCAGTTTTTTACCTAGCCAGGTTGCAGAATTGGAGTTCACATTTAGTAAAACGTGTTAGCCAAAAAAAAAAACTAGAAAAAGCTAAAAATACGCTTCATAGTATATATATAAGCCACTTTAACGATTAGTAAAACTCAAAATCAAAAATGATTTGCTAGTTTCAGTAGAAAGTACCTGGGTGACCGAGCTTTGCACTTTTATGTCGATTTAAGTTGTTTGAAAGCTACACGGCTCCTGGTTGTTTGCACTGGATGTTTTCCAACAGAACTTGAGTGAAAATGGAAAGATGTTCCATTTTTTTTTTTCTTATTGTTAACAAAAATTTAAAACACATAATTACACCTTGGTGGCTGCTCAAAAAAGTTTTCTCTACATCTCGACAAGTTCGCTTGTTATAAAAAATATTTTAATCGAGGAAAGCTATGGTCACATGGGTAGATTTATCGGTTAGTGCTTGATATATCGACCAAAAAAATTATTCACATATTTTTATATTTAATAATATGAAGTCCAAGCCAAGACTTCTTTCAATTCCATGTTCCGAGTAAGTCTCTGATTGTCTTTTAAGAATATTACTTTTAACGTAGTTGGTCGCTTAACTCTTGAAAACGGCACATATCACATACCATGCTTGAAGGCCGATAAATTGAGCTCCTCTCCAACAAAGTCTAAAGTTTGGCCCTGAGCTTTGTGCACAGGTTTGGCAAATGCTGGGCTTACTGTTGCTTGTTACACCCTAACTGCCCCTTGGATGAGTCGGGTGTGAACCTCGGTATACTTACTTTTTTGCCAGATTGTTCGCCGGAATCTATTTAAGCATTAATTATACTATTACAAATGATTTTTTTTAGCTTTAATTCGTTTAAATCTGAAATGTTTATTGTATTTTGAATGGTGCTGTTGAATTTACAACTTTAGAAATACCTTCCAAACATCTAGTTTTTGCAGCACGCTTGAGTCGTTATGCTGTTAGCGTTTCTTGACTATCTGCACTCAAAGATTTATTAACTTCATAAATTTTTTTAGCTACATATATACACTTTTAAGACCTCGAGTTTTTCTTAAATATCCCCAATTTATAAATTTTTTCAAATAACAATATTATTTTACTGTTTAACATACACCAGTTAAATGTCAAAATTTGATTTCCCCAATTCGAACAGCTGATTGAACTTTTCACCTCAGAAAGCACCATGTAGTTGAGACGGCTAATGGCTGCTATGAGGCGATTGAGCTTGCTTCAATTCACTTCCCAGGCGACATCCATCGTTTTGTAGTTATCTCAAACAAAAAATATATATACTAAGCTCAGTTGGCAACAATAAGTGGCAACCCTATAATAATAATATTTTTTTGAAATACGCAAGAGAATACCTTCCGTTTGATACCCACATTTTGGCAAATCTTATTTCATTAAGAAAAATTCGGTTAGTTGGCAAGCCCGTAAATCATCCTATGTGGCAACACCCAAGTAAAAGTTCCAAGAATGTGGTACAGTAGGGTGCTTTTGAAGAACTGGTATATATACTTTATTAAAAATCCAAAACTATAAATGAGCTCAAATATAAGAAACTATTTTCAAGCTTTATTTATTATATTACAGATAATATTTTAATATAATGTTGTTATTGTTTTTCGGTACAGCCACTCAATGCCTCTATCTCAAATGGTCGTTTTAATAAAAAAACTATCTACAGAATGAAACGATAGATCGGAATTCATTTGACCAGTCCCTGAGCTTTGCTTAGACTTCCAATACTTCGTTCTAGAAAAATCAAACTTCATAAAATAGATAACTTCATATTGAGGATGGGGTCTTTCTGCATCAATATTTTAGGTACCCAATATTTTTAAAGCGATAGTACACCTTTTTCAGTTTATAATCAGAAAGTTACAATAAATATTTAGGAAGTTACATTTGATATTCAGAATTTTCATTTCATATTCAGAAATCTAAAATTCTGAAAATGAATTATAATTTTCTGAATACTCGTATAAATTGTAATTTTGTGAATATAAACTGAAAAGGCGTAGAAAGGAAAAAGAAAAAATCGACACATTTTACTAGTAAGAGCCGCAATATTTTTATTATTGGATTAAATATTTCACTACCGAGAGAAGACGACAGAAATTTTCGATGTGGTCGAAAATTATTATTGATTTTTAACAACATTCAAGCTTCAGCGCCCAACCAAATGCTGAGATGGAGTGTAGCATTAGAGTGCATTCGTATAACGCTATTACCCACAACTGGTGCTAATGCGCGTTTGTGTATATTTAGATAATTATGCAAATGAGCTTAAACTGTTAACTGTGTTAATACAGTTGTGGTCAATATAATAGTAGTTAAATTAAACTGGATATGGTTAGACGAAATAAGAAGAGGCTGCGCTTTTAATAATTTTCATTTAAAATATAGCGAATGCTGTAACAGAATCCCCATTAAAAGAAATTTCAATGTTTACACAAAGCTCAGGAAAGTTTATTAACTTTAAAAAATGGTCATCAAATTTTTTGAGAGAATTTTAAGACAGTTTTTGAACACACAGTTTTTAGAACAATCAATTTTAGTACAATAATGTGCAAGTCAGAATTCGCTCAAAAGTTAAATTTTGTTCATGCGTTGTATGGAAGAAATCACTCAACACCCTCGACGAAAAAAATTCTGAAAATTCCGGGAAGTTTTTGAACATATTCTAAACTTAACATTATTATACTAAAATTGATTGGGCAACAAAACTGCACACTAGGTACTTTCAAATTTCTTTTTATATGGACTCGCTATATATTAAACTAAAATGATTAAAAACACAGCTCCTTTTTATTTCGTCGAATGATATCATATTTTATTTCACTACTATTTTATTGAACACAGATGTATGTAGGTCCACCTAGGGATGCCAATTTTTTGGATATTAAGTATAACGGGATTTTCGGGTTCCGATTTTGCAATTCTGGTATCAGTCACGGGATTTGGGTAACCGCTAGTTTCCAACATTTTACCTTAAAAAAAAAGTGAATAAATTATTTAGCAAACTATCTGACCTTAAAATAAAACCCAAATAAATAACAAATGAATGGATTAAAATAAGGTTTCTTTATTTAAAAAGAAGTTTGTATCATTAATAACAAATGAAAATGAAATGATATCCGAATTATTTGTATTCGAAATGTTTTGAATCTTTTAAGAAAATTTTCTGAATTTTTAAGGTATTTTATGTAATTTTTAAAAAGGGTTCGTTCGATAAACACAATTTTCGGACAAAATTAAAAAGAAATATGTGTATTTATTAGACTGTTAACCTCAAAAATGAAATAAGGATACGACACTTTTTTTAAGATAAATTTCATAAGTAAATTCCACATATTTAGTTTTCAGTAATCTTTTGCTCATCCCGCAAACCCCGTGATTGTAGAAAATAAGTTCCGGGATTTCGGCGCCTAAAAAATCGCGGGATCCGATTATTGTCATCCCAAGTGCACACCTACTTATGTACAGTGTACAACAAAACTAAAGCCCCAAAAGTCCCTCTGCTAAACGTGATTGAATAAAATTCTATGTGCAGGTTTTAAATTTTGTATTTGTTTTTATTGGTGAAGGCCATATATTAGTGGTTTGAAATATAAAACAAAAAACTGCTTTCATAATCCATTAAAAAAATTAATTGCACTTTTTAGGCTAACTACGCAATAACCACACCAATATATTTTGAAACATTTCAAACAACTGTTTCCCCTCCTTTATTCAGCCGTTAAACCGGGTTGGATGCTCTGTGGAAGTCTAAAATATATGCTGCAAATAATTATTTCGTTGTACTTCGCGAAATAATTTTACTCAAACTCAGGAAATATTATTTCAAATTGTTTTAACATTTTTCATGGCCTCATTTGGCGTACTGTTAACGTTTTTCCATTCAACTGGCTCCCTAAGTACTGTACAGGAAGGTGCTAGTGCACGAAATATTTCTTCTTGCTTCCACAAGAAGTTTTGGGAAATAACTTGTGATATCCACCCCATGTAGGACCATTTAAAGACGTGCTCTTTAAGATTGATTACCTCACTTCGGAGCTTTAAAACCCCTTTGTTTTCAGATAGAAGAAAAATAAGGGTTTTCAAGATTCCACCTAAATTGGAGTAGTATATTACGACGAGGAATCTTATTTTCTGTCAAAAAGAAAGTTTTCTGAACTATTAGGACGCTCTGAAGCTTGCTCCCAGGCCTACAGAAAAAAAATATTACTCACTTTACTATAATATTTGATCGGTGAAACACGGTTGAGGCAGTGAAGGTTTGTAGACGTTTCTCCGATCATGGAGCAGGTCCAATTGATACGACTGAACTGGTATTGGATCGTTTCATGTACAAAGATATTCATAAAATCTTCATCTTTTTTGAGGGGAAAGGAATGCCTTTAAGGTGGATCTATCAGGAAGGCATTATGCCGAAACGTATAGCGACTCGCTTCAAAATATAGAATCTATAGAAAATGATGGGTCTCAAGAATAAGTAGGAAAATTGCAATAACCAGGACCATCTATTTGGACAAGTTGAGCAGGTGTGGAAAATTACTTCCTGAGATATTTTACTCAAATAATATAATCAATGCTAACACGATAAGCACCTGCCTTAAAGAGCTACCGATATGCTACGAAATAATGAAAAAAACCCGGGCTTGTCCCATAGATATTTGATGGTGCTTTAGTTTTGTCGCTCCGCTTTTTGAGTTAATCGGATTTGTTGTGCCACATTTTTTGGATAAGCTGTTATACTAATTTTATTTAATCAAATTTATAATACCTAACATGTGTTCCTTCTAAATAAAAAGAGATAGACATTATAAAACTTGTACTTACGTTTTTTGAAGCAAAATGTTTGAAAGGGAATTTTGGTGCTTAAGTTTTGTCGCACACTGTATGTGCGTTCATCGCTCTCATTCGGTTCGACACTGCCTTATTGCCAACGCCTCAGCATCACAAACAAAACATTAACACATACGTAAGTATGTAAATCGTTAAATGCGCAACCTCATCATCATTATCATCATAATACAACAGTCACGCCGCCAACTTTCACTCTCATCAGATGAATTTTCGATTCCGATTTGAGTTTTCTATACATACGTACGCTATATTTACTTACTTTTTAATACGTATTTATGCCGCTTTGTATAACAATGTTGCGGTACATATTATTACCGTAAGTAAAACGACAATGTGCTTCTTGTTATAATGGTATTTATTTATAGCCCTTTTCATCAATTATTTTTTAATCCATTTTCTTTATAACATCTTTGGTTTGGTGGAGTTCAAAGGCAATCAAAAGCCGTTTCCAGTCATTCGGTTGCATAAATTCAAGGTATGCACTGTAATCCATCTGCGATTTGAAATATAGATAATAAAAACAGTGTTCTAAATCCAAACATTTTTAAAACGAAGAAAATCTATTCAAGTAGTTAAATCCTTCACCCCTCAATGCGTCATATACTGAAACAAAAATTGTTAGCCGAGCTTGAACTCTTTTTTGCGTATCGTGTCATGCGAGTACACTTTCATAAAGACCGAAAAAACTAAAGCAAGTTAGAGTGCTACTGACTAAATGGCATTGGCATTGGCGGATTCCTTCATTTAAGCCGATTCATCTAAATCGGCCTCTGAAAAAAAAAAAAAACCGACATCGATCGCTCCAAAACGAGGAGTTGCGCTCTCTTACACAGATACCGGAAATATTTAGTGGGGGAGCTCTGAAGATGGCAAAGCCATGTTAAGCTAAATATGATGAATTTCATATCAAAACCGATATCCATTGAACCCGAGCCCCTCATATTTTGATGAAATTTTGCAAACAGCTACATTTGACCTATACAACCACCCTATTTTTAGAAAATGCATTTTTGAAAAATTGTGGACGTAGCAAGGTATCGAAATATTTTTTTTAATTTTTTTTTTCAAAGATCTTTGTACCGTTAGAAAGATATTTAAATCAGCTTTCGAAGTTATACACTCAAAAAATTTTATATTACACTGAAATCTCTTTTTTGCTAAAAATAAAATTTCAAACTGAGAAAATACTTCAAAGGCCAAGCGTTTAAAATAAAAATCATGTATGTAATACTTCTATATTGCGGGTTCAATATTCCGGCAATGCGTTTCCAATTCGAAATCAAAAGAGGACAGCCTACATCATATTTTGAGCTTGTATAATATACGTGAATATTTGTAACGTAAAAATAATCAATTATTACACGAGCGGCTGAAGCCTTGCATGGAATCTTCGAAATCCGTTTTGCGTACAAAGTACCTCCTAAACAGCTAATGCCTTTATGTAAGGCGCCGAAAAATCGTATTTAAGCAATTACTTTTTTGTAAGAAGATTTATTTCAATTTTTCAAGATTTTTTTTATTTTATTTTTTTTGTTGATAGCATACGAATGTTCATTTATTTTTTTTTTTCAATGACGATTTGATAAGCTCATGTATTTTTCAAAGTGAAACTGTAATTTTAGGTACATTCGAATATATGATCTCTCATTCTATTTTCTATATTTCTGCACTCTGATATTGGGGAATGTACTATGTGAAGTATTACATATATGATAAAAGTATTTTATAAAAGTCTTTTAATATATACAACATATCTAAAAATTAAAATTTTTAAAGTATATTTGTGGGAAAATTAAGTAAATTTGAGAACAAATTATCGGCAATCGCTGTCGAGTAGCAAGCCTTAAACTACTTCTCGTGCTACAAAATGAATATTAAAATTTACCTTTAATCAAATTATAACACAAGTGCATAGTTTGGGTCCACTTTTTTTAAATGTACAATACATTTTATGTATTTCCTGGAAGTAGGCGTGGCACCTCCTGGCATTTTCAAAAATACATAAATAACACCGCGTATCAACTTCAAAAATTTTGCTGAAAAGTTCCAAAAAACAAATGTGTGTAAATATTTTATTCTGCTTTTTTATTTAAGAAATAACTTTAATAAAAAATAATAATTAAAAAAATGTATTAAAAATCTTTGTATTTTTTTATATGTAGTTCAAAAAATTATTTTACAAACTATTTCTTCACTTTTTTTTAAGCTACACTCGTAGAGAGTAGGGAATACCTATATCCTAAGACTAATACTGGTATTACAGGTTTATAAAATCAGATCCTAAAAATCTCCTGAATTTAAAAATCCCAAAAAATTGTCATCTTTATTACATACATACAAATGCTCATATCCTGCGAAATTTTAATAACTTTGAATATCTCGTGCATGTTTTTTAAATCTATATTGGGTTCCAGTGACTGATTTGGATTTAAGAAACACGGGACCCTGTACCTTTTTAGGTGGCGAAAATAACGGCATATCTTTCCTACAATCCTGGGATTTTCGGGATGGGAAATATATTACTATAAACCCAAAATTTAATCCCGGATGCAGAAAAATTATAAAAATTTGGCATCGGAAATATTTTCAGTTATTGAAAATTACAAAGCTAACATCATCATTCGGGCATTTCAAGTATTTAATATTTTAGCCTCTAAATAAACCTGAATATATAAAATGCAATAGAATTTCTGTTAAAGACCATTAAAATTTCTGTAATTAAGAAAAAAGTTTTATAGCAGTAAATGAGTTTAATAGGAATTGAAGGAGAAATTTCCAAAACCAGATTTAGGGCAGCAAAGACTGCCAAAATCAAATCTATTAAAAATTGAAATTGTTCAAAAATCATCAAAATTAAACAGATTTTGTATCGCTATCACTTAGTGACATATGTATGAATAATAATAACAAATTAACAAAAGAATTTTTTTTTTCGAAATTTAAAATTTAATTTGAATATCAAATGTAAGCTTGTCGCTTGCGAGATGGAAACTAATGTTATAAATTAAAATTCGTCTGCTTGATTATTTTTTTCACATTTTATCTATCATTTAAAAGACAAACAGTCAATGAAAACAAAGCCTTCCTTGGAATTTCTCAAACCAATGTATAACGGTTTTTTTTGTCCAGATTCACAGTAAAAAAATTCGGGAATCCATTGCGAACCGAAATGACCTAGTACAAACGTTTCTTTATAAAGAATGTTCCTGAAGTTCTCTGCGGTTTTCACTATATGGGCTTAAAATAAAAAATAATAAAATAAATGTATGGCGCGATATGCAAAAGGTATATTATCATAAACCTGCTAAAAGCTTTTTGCGACGAGCTTCCCTTCCAATTTGTAGTGTGCCGTTTTGAATTTTTTCCTACAAATTGGTGGAACCTACAGATTTTTGCCGACTTCGAACGGCATCTACAAAGGAGATGAATTTTTGCTGAGAAGCCTTCCATGGCAGAAACACACTCGTAGAGTTTGCCAAACCACTGACGAGGGGCGACCCCGTTTTGAAAAACCTTTTTCAAACCACTTTTGATGTTATCTGTCGCAGTGCTCGAACCTTGGATCTTCGGTGTGGTAGGCCGGCAACACTACCGCCACACCACGGCATGTTTACTAATTTGTAATACGAGCACTTTGGACCAGCGTTTCTGAAGTGGGTTTTAAAAACAAAGGTGGTTGACTCAGATCCACAAGGTCATAGGTTCGAGCCCTAGTTCGATAAACAGCAAAATAATAAAACCATGCTCATATTTTTGCAGCTTTGAATATTTCAGCGGTCTACCTAACTTTGAATTTTTGCTGTTACAAGTCTAAGCCATTTCGGGCTAGTTTAATTCCAGTCAGAAAATTCAAAACTAGTTAGCTTCTTCATTGCAGTGATGTTGTAATTGTGCTATATATGTTTGCACGTGGGCATCTTTAAAAACGACAGCACTTAAATTTGATGGCTGCGCATGCGTATGCTTTGAGTAGCATCTGTGCATTTTTTCTTTATGCACATAGATATGTTTATGTATGTATATACACTAGTAGTGGGACTAATTTTAAATAATATTCGAATAAACGAATAATAATATTCGTTTCAAAAATTTTGAATACTATTCATTCGAATAATTTATCCGTTTATTCGAATAGTGGTATTCGATTAGTTGTATTGAAATGCGGGAGATGTCGGAAGCGAAATTCACTGGCTTCATCGCTTGTACCTATGAGCATGCATTCAAGTTTTGTATGTAGGTATGAATGTTTGCGTGTACAAATGTGTGCATAAGCTGTTTAACTATTCGAATAATACTAGTATTCGAATAATACTAGTATTCGAATAATACTATTCGAATAAAAGTATAAATTATTCGAATAATTTTTATGCGAATTGTCCTATGCCTAATATACACACATGTAAGCTCATAAAACGAACTGTTTGAAACTAATTTGTTAACATATTACTTTCCTTCACAAAAGCAAAGCCTTTATCTTGGTTAATCGGTTTGTTAATAAAACAGCAACAGATAAAGTTTTCCTGAACAAAGCGTTGTGTTTGGTATCCTTTTGCCACAATAGAAAACAAATTTTTTCGTTTTCTGCTCTTATGATAATACTCTTTGTGGTGGAAAAGTAGAGCTATCCCCAAGCGATGAATAAGACGGTCATCCTCTTAACGTTCTTTGGGATCAATAACAGAGATTTCTACATATGTGCTCCGATTTTACTAATCTTGGAGCAATATACCTCCTCAAGTTGTTAATAAAAGATTACTCCCTGCTATATATTTTTGTGGCTAAAGTAGACATTTCTCCAACTTCTACTCCAGGCTAACAACTTTTTGAGTAACCCGAATTTCTCTGTCAACCAAAGAAAAAAGTTGCAGTAGTAGAAAATATACTATTTGATTCAGATTCGATACCATTTGTGGTTGTTGAATTTTTTAAAATAATGTTACTTGTGCCATTTTCCATAATTTATCCCTTTTTGCTGGTATGTGAGGTACAGTTGTGTTCAATATAGTAGCAGTGAAATTAAATTATATATCGTTAGCCGAAATAAAAAGAAGCTTTGTTCTTAATCACTTTCATTTAAAACATAGCAAATTCCATAACAGAAACCACGTAAAAAGCAATTTACACAAAGTTAACTTCTAAAAATTTACATCAAAATTTCGGAATTTTTAGAAAATTTGTGAGTACGCAGTTTTGTTAGGTCATTCAATTTTAGCATAATAATGTGCTAGTAGCAAGTACTTCAAAATTTTCCCAGAATTTTTAGAATCTTTTTTTCCATACAAAATAAATTTTTTTACATGCGTTTATGGAAGAAATCACTCAACACATTTGATGAAAAAAATTCTAAAAGTTCATTCAAATTTTTGAGCGAGTATTAACTTGAATAATATTATACTACAAAACTGCGTACTCAGAAATTTTCAAGAAATTCTGCCAAAAAATTTTAAGATTGTGATGGCCATTTTTTAATGTTTAATTAACTTTGCT
This sequence comes from Merzomyia westermanni, assembly GCA_949987695.1. NCBI lineage: Eukaryota > Metazoa > Arthropoda > Insecta > Diptera > Tephritidae > Merzomyia > Merzomyia westermanni. Next base: position 197,262,920 of record OX465288.1, read on the forward strand.
CAACTTTGTGTAAACTTTAAAATTTCTTTTTATGTGGTTTCTGTTATGGAATTCGCTGTATTTTAAATGAAAATTATTAAAATAATAGCTTCTTCTTATTCCGTCGAACGATTTTCATTTTAATTTCAATACTATTATTATATTGAACACAACTGTATTTATGAGTTCTCTTCCATTGCTTCCATTCTTTTATTCGCCTCCATAGAAGGCTCGAGGCATGAATCTTCAATCATGATTCTTGGTCGTTTAGGAGGAATGCAAAATGTTTCCTTTATTACTCTCCTAGAAGGTTTTTTAAAATTCTCCCAATCTCCCCCATTACTCGATTGTGATTGAAAAAAAAAGTAATAACAGAAACTCCATTTTTGGTTTTTGTTAGGTGAAAGGGAGTTTTTCTATTACTCGCCCTCCTAAGACATGCAATGCTTAAATGGAGTATACAAAATTATATGGTAATACACAAAAGTATTGGGTGTAATAGCATAACGATGATCCTTGGTTCTACTGGGAAGCTTAACATAAAAAATTTATTTACCTCATCTGATTACATTCGAAGTTGACATAAAATATCTTGGTTCTGACAACTTGTAGAATTTTAAAGTAGCACACCACAAGAAGAAGGGAGATAAACATACCCGAATTATTTTTATTATTATTATGCTCCCCTTGTTACAACTCTTTTCGCTTGAATCGCTTGGTGTTATTTGCCTCACATACATTTCAGCATTCGCTGGTGAGTTCTTTTGCAACTCGATGAGAAAAGATTGCAGCTATACATTTATTATTTATTATTTTTGCGTTTGTTTTGTTAATACCAAAGTGTATATGGTCATTCACATTAAAGTTAGTTGGTTTTTTCAAACTATTTTTATTTCGTTTTGGTTTTTCTCTGTTTAATTTTTTTTGACCACTTCTTCTAACAAACTAACTGTTGGGGCAATAGCTTTTGCCACTGCTGCAGCTACTGCAACTGCCAGTCCAATTGTTGTTTACCGTTGCCGCTGACACGTGTGATGTTGTAAATTGATAAATTAACAGTTTTTTAGTTTTGTTTTAATAACTTTCCCTTCCACAGTTTTATATTTGTATAGCTATTATGCTTGTTGAGCAAATGTGTAAAACTCAGATCTGCAAAGTTTCCAATAACACTAACAACTATAAAAATCGATTGAAAGCTTTTGTATTAGTTTATCAATAAACAATTTCATTCAATCAAGTGACCAATAGATAATCAATTCGATAAAATAACTATGAAAAATAATTTTTAGCTATAAAAATGGAGAAACATTTTATTTAGTATCCTGAAATAATCATTATTATTATATCCTTGACTGGACTCTTATCCTATTTATGTGCTAGAAACCTCGGCCAAGCTTCACTGCATCTCAAAACTTATAATAGACTGAGACCAATTTTAATCAACATATCTCTCAAACCATTACCACCTTTCGTTTTGTACCCATATTGTATATACTAACACATTTTGGGGCATCCTGGTCCACATATCTCTCCTCACTCCGAAACAGTTTTATGATATGTAGAAATTATAAAGGAAGCATATATTCGTGAAAAGTAGATAAGACTAATTTCGAAAGTTTTAATATTTCTTCGTCTGCCTTCACTTACAGCGGAGCTTCCGCCTCTGGCTCTACCTTTGAAATTAAGATTTTCGAAATTATAGGAAAAATGTAAGTAACTTTATGTTTGGTAAACTTTTCCAAAACTTTTTGTAAAGGCGGTATAAGCTCTTTCCAAACCTGTTAAATTTTAATGATTATTTTCCAATTAAAAAAATAATAAAAAAAATCATGATTTTTTACGATTATTAAAAAAAATATAAAAAAAAATTTAAAATAATCAAAAAAGGTTGTTTTGATTATTTTGTGATTTTTTTCAGTATTGCTGTAGAAATACATAAATATACACATCAACAATGCTGAGAAAAATATAAAATAATATTAAAAAAACCAAAAATAATCCAAAGTATTCAAAACAAATTTCTTTGATTATTTTTGAGTTTTTTTAGTATTGCTGTAGAAGCACATAAATATACACATCAACAATACTGAAAAAATAAAAAATAATCAAACCAACTTTTTCGATTATTTTTGATGGTTTTTTTATTATTTTTGTTTTTATTTTTAAGGTTTTCTAATCGTAATCAATTAATAATTGCCTTTTTTTGCACAAACCAATTAAGATAATATTACCCATTAAAATTAAAAAAGCCGTCTAATTAGTTGATTACTAACTACTAATCAAATGTAACAGGTCTGCTCCATGAGTAGAAATAAAAATTGAATAAAGACTTCATTCGATCCCTTCATTTAAATTTACTAGTCGTATACTGGTTCAATACTAGTTTGCCAAACGGCTCAACTAATTCGAGCTATACAAAGCGGGAGAGCGAAAGGGAGTGAGGGGAGAGTGGGAGGAGAGGGAGAATGTAAGGGTGGAGAGCTGAGAGGGAACTTTTTTGATAGAAGTTACAATATGTCCAATTTTTCAGTTTCTTTGGAATGTTGACATTTCAGATATATATATGATCGTACACGGCAAGGTGTATCTTGTCTGGTAGTGGTAGTAAAAAAGCACGTTAAGACTGGCAAAATTGTATTCCTATAAGTCGGTAGGGTTACGTACTTCTGACGAAATTGGTAATAGCATTATATTAACGGCTAGCTCACAAGTGTTTCATAGGAATTGCTGACAGACCCCGATATCTGAACTCAATGAGTACATGGTTTAAGAGTAAGAGCTGTTCCGTGTTGTTTAAAAAACGGGAAGTACAGCGAGAAAATACTGCTTTCGAGCTATATTCGATACGCACATATTTCCGGTATTCTGCCATGCGATATAATGCAGTTCGAAGCTGAATCAATAATCTTACGGAATTCTCTTTCCCCTTGTAGCCTTCTGACGAAGCGTGAAATAAAATTGATTTTTCGTTTTTATTCTCAGAGCTTACATATGCTTAGAACATAGAGTACATAATTTTCTTTCACCACCAACTGTAGAAATTTCCAACTTTTCCAGCAATGTGAAAACTAGCTTTAAGTGAAAAGTGGACTTAGCAGCTGTTACCGCTGAGACGACTATATCATTGGTGTAATGATACGGGAATGTTTTGTTCTCAACGTTTAACATATTTTGAAGTATCTCAAGAGTGTTTTAGACCCTGTGTCAATCGGTTGAAAATTGTAAATTTTTACAGAGCAAAAGAAAATTCTGGCGGCCGCCGTGGTGTGAAGGTAGTGTTGCCGGCCTACCACACCGAAGGTCCATGGTTCGAGCCCTGGTACAGGTAACATCAAAAGTGATTGGAAAAAAGTTTTTCAAAACGGGGTCGCCCCTCGGCAGTGGTTTGGCAAACTCTCCGAGTGTATTTCTGCCATGACAGGCTTCTCAGCAAAAATTCGTCTCCTTTGTAGATGCCGTTCGGAGTCGGCAAAAAACTGTAGGTCCCACCAATTTGTAGGGAAAATTCAAATCGGCACACCACAAATTGGAAGAGAAGCTTGATGCAAAAATCTCTTAGGAGGTTTATGATGATATACCTGTTGTATATCGCGCCATAGAGAGAGAGAAAAGAAAATTCTGACATTTATCGCGGTGAGTATGAACGTCAGAATTTACCCTAGCCCATAGGGCATTCGGTATTGCCAATCATATTATTTCAAATGAATTTATATGCCAACACGTTATTAAACGATAAAATAAACTTTAACGCAAAAAATACGAAATATAATGGCAAACAAATAAAGTACATTTAAAATTTATTCACAGACTATTTGCTTTCGCACGAGATTTTTCAGGTGTCAAAATTTACAACTGTCAAAATTTACCATTTGGCACAGCGAAATGAAAAATATTTTTACACCATAGAAAATTTTTTCACCTTATTTTTCCTCTGAGTAAAATGTTCCCGATTAGCACACGGCCTTAGTTAGAAACAGAAATAATTCACCAAATATGTAGCATACATATCCGCCTAAAAATATGCAACAGATGATCACTCTTAATGCAGTGTTAATCTCTATTCATAAGTTTTTATTAAGTGTACACCACTGTACTATTACGCCCAATAAACATTCCCAGTCAGCAAGGTAGCATGTGCTTGATCAACATTGCTTTTTTCGACCAATTCTCGGAATGAAAAAATGTTGGATAAATTCTCATAAAGGATAAAAGAAAAAATTATACAAAAGATCTAATTTTTTATTGTTGAAAATTGTTGTAAATATTTTGTTGCTAGTTTTAGCATAGTCGGTGGTTGACAATACTCAAGCGACAAAGGTTCAAGGTTTGTAACCCACTGGAATCGATTAGCGATGCAAAGTTTTGATTGAGAGTGAAATTTGAATTTTTTTGGTGAAGATTGACACTTTCTATTGATGGAACGGAAATAAAAAGTTGTAGCAGAGTACGGTAGTAAAATTTAAGTAATATAGTATTTAGGAAAAAACCAAGCCGACGGCTGAGTGGAACTTCACCCTTTTTCCAAATACTTTGAATAACGCTCTGTTTCAGAACTTTTTTTTTTAAACGCCCTATCTCAGATTTTCTTTAGTATCGCCCTATTTCAAAATTTCAAGAACGCCCTATCTCAAAATTAGATTCAAAAAGCTTTATCTCGAAGAAAATTTAAGATATTTTCAGCTGAGATAGGGCGTTTTTGAATTTAATTTTGAAATAAGGCGTTATTTAAAAAAAATTGAAAATTGGAGAAATTCTGAAATAGGACGGTTTTTTAAAAAAAAATTTTAAATAAGGTGATCTTACACTCAAAAATCGAAATGTAGCAGAACTAATTAGGGATTAAGGAACCATTTCGAATTTTTTTCGGGGCCATTTCTTCTCGCATCATTTTAGGATTGTTTTCGGGATCAGTTCAGGATCATTTCGAAAATTTTTCGGTACCTTTCTTGGGTTTTTTTTGGAATTGCTGTGATTTTTTGGGACCATTTCGGTATTGTTTTCTGGTTTTTCGGGATTTTTTTTCAGCACAATTTCAGGATGACTTCAGGACTTTTTAGGGATTATTCTGGGTTGTTGTATCAACATTTCAGGATACTTTCGGGATTGGTTTCGGAATCAATTTCGGAACTTATTTGGCATCATTTCAGAACCATTTCGGTATTGCTTTTGGGATAATTTTGGGCCCACTTTTTGGTCCTTTTCGGCCTAGTTCGAAATAATTGTCGTGATATTTTCGGGATTGTTTAGAACTACTTTTGGTGAAATTTTCGGGACCATTTCAGGATCATTTCCTGATTGTTTACGGCATTATTTCAGAATGATCCCAACTGACGATTTCAATATGGCGGTGTCGTTATTTGTTTTAACATGAAACTTTGGCTAGTTTCGCCTTCAAGATGTTTATTGTAAAATATAAATTTAAAAAATTAAAACTCAAATTGTAGCCATAAGTGTTATTGGAAAGAGGAAATTGTAAGAGTAATTTCTTTAAAATTTAATTCAAACTAATTTGATGCGATTACTCCACAACCGTTTTGAACTAATCAACATCTACTTACTATAGAACTAGTTGATATTTGGCACTTTAGATCTAGTTATGAATCAGAAACTCGTCTCACTAGTTACTCATTTCCCTGCAGGATATATATTATTATACATATGTACATACATATTTATGTGTCTATAATTGCTTTACCACAACTTACTTTCCAATTTCAACACGCTTCGATGGAGATATTGCAAATAAATTTTTTATTTATTTGAACTTGCAAGCATTTTTAATTTTCATACATAACAATTAATTGAAATTGAACAAGAAATTTTAATTATTTTAAAATAAACCAACCTACTGAAAAGAAGCCCTTGTAACAATAGAAAAATCCACCCCTCTAAAGACAGAAATTAATTTCATTCAAAATGGGAGGTATTAATTGGTAAACAATCAGAATAAAACGTGCAGGCAATTAGAGAAATATAAACGCATTTAAAACACACAAACGCCGCCACTTAGCTGAAATATGAGTAACTCACACCAGCGAAACAGAAAGGAAAATTCGAAAAGCGTGAAAATATGCGCGGGTAATTGGAAAATATTCGTGCCAGTGGAAATTGCATTAAGTACAACATACGACTATTGGTACATATAATTCTTCATATTACACAAATATTTGACAAACCATGTCTGGCTGTTATTGTGCACCGAGTGGAATAATAGATACATGGTAGATGAAGATTATTGTCAGGGCGCTTGTAGAACAAATATTTGTCAATTAAATGTAGTATAGCTTCGTCCCATGTGGCTTAGCTTTAAAACAAAGCTACCCAATGCCTATACCCCAATACTGTTTTTGTAAAACTCGTAGGCATTGCATTTTAAGAGGCTTTTTGATAAATGGCTGAATCCGCGGAGATGGGTGGGTCTTTTCTGATAGTTGGAATCAACCTCTTTTGATTTGAATGAAATTTGGCGGAGAGTTTCCTTTTCCCCGAAAAATTTTTTTCAAAAGTTATGGAAATTTAAAATTTCACTTTTTTTCTTGTTTTTTAAGTTTCTTTTCCATTATTTCGGAAACTACTGTGGTTAAAAAAATTAACTTTGGCACTTATAAAAATTAAAAAAAATTTAACATCTTATTGTTTTTAGATACCACAAGCACTAAAAATTTCCAGTGCTCAAAATTGAGTAATCTTGTTGAACTGATTGAACTCGACTAAAAAGTTAAACAAAATTAAACAAAAACTGTTTGACCAAAATTCAAAAATTCATATTTTTCAAAAAACAAAAACCAGTCTTCTGAAAGTTTCAGCATATCTTTAACTTTATCAGAGGGATAATACAAAAAAAATGTTAGCCCAAGTGTTTATCTTCGTACTACCTTTAAAAGTACTTAACTTTATTTTTTTCGCCACACTAGTTTCCGAAATATTGAAAAAGAAACTTTAAAAAACAGGAAAAAGTTAAATTTTGAATTTGCATAACTTAAAAAAAAAATTATTTTTAATAAAATAAATGAAAGAAAACTACCTGCCAAATTTCATTTCAATCGGAAAGGGTTGATTCGAACTATCTGGCGACTTGAAATGGAAGGACCCAGGTGTGACTTTCATTTAAAGATTTCCCCCTTACTCCCGTGCTCATAAAAAAAAAATAAATTTGTAAAGCTCTTGTAATTCAAAATTTTCTATGGTTAATTCAAATTTAAAGAAGTTTTATATACGCATTTCTGTTATAATTATGGGGGTTAAGCCATGGACAACTCTTCACAGCGACTCATTTTCATTAGGTGGATAACAATAGAGCAAAACCCCAAAATATTTACGAAATAAATTGATGCAACTGAGGTATATCAACTCTAAACTCTGGGGCTGATGTGACGAGCAAAGAGCATCAAATAAGACGATGAGCCAACTCAAACTAAAGCACAGTCACCACGCGGTAAAAAAATACGATTCTATAAGAATTGCATTGGTTTAACTTTTCTTACCGCATGGTGAACTCCCTACCCGTGAATTGAGAGCGTGCTATGTTTCCTCTTATTGTTTAATGCTTTTTATACCTTTCATGAACATGAAATGGTATTATAACTTTGATTCGATGTTTATAAGTATGAGAAGAAGAGATAGACCCACCTATAAGTATACCGAAATGATCAGGGCGATGAGCTGAGTCGATTTAGTCATGCCCGTCCGTCCGTCCGTCCGTCTGTCTGTTTGAACTTAAACTAGTCCCTCAGTTTTGGAGATATCTCGATGAAATTTGGAAAGAGGCAGCCATTTTGTAAAGCATTAATCATTTGTCGGAACCAGCATGATCGGACCAACATAACATATAGCTCCCATACAATCGATTATTCCGATAAACGGGGTTTGGGCTCTGTATCTTTAAATTAACAATTTTGCAGAGTTTATACTAATTGTGAGTAAGGATCGGCAGCCGTGGTGTGAAGGTAGTGTTGCCGGCCTACCACACCGAAGGTCCATGGTTCGAGCCCTGGTACAGGTAACATCAAAAGTGATTTGAAAAAAGTTTTTCAAAACGGGGTCGCCCCTCGGCAGTGGTTTGGCAAACTCTCCGAGTGTATTTCTACCATGACAGGCTTCTCAGCAAAAATTCGTCTCCTTTGTAGATGCCGTTCGGAGTCGGCAAAAAACTGTAGGTCCCACCAATTTGTAGGGAAAATTCAAATAGGCACACCACAAATTGGAAGAGAAGCTTGGCGCAAAAATCTCTTAGGAGGTTTATGATGATATACCTGTTGTATATCGCGCCATAGATAGAGAGAGAGTAAGGATCGGACATTTAAAACCGCTATGCGTATTCATGAAAGTATAAAGTCTTCGGCACAGTCAAAGACAGCCCTTTCCTTACTTGTTTGGTATAAGGCTGCACCATACTTACTTACAAATTTATCATTTTATTGTAACTCAGAAGGCTTAAGTTGAGTTATTTTAGTAAAACAAGCGGGTGCGATTTAAATGAAAACCTAATATAATACTCTGGAATTTCACAGACCAGACCTCCTACACACATTTTGTTCTCATTTTTCCTAATTTATTTATGTCAGCAAAACGTTATGTGGGCATGTCTGCTGAAAAATTCTGGGAATACAAATGCTTGGGTAAATATCTGCTAATCTGCAGTCAAAATAACTAGTTGTAAACTACTCTACGACTAGCCCAACTGTTTCTATAATTTTTTTATATTTTTCAATAAACTATCTATAATATTAAGGGTCAAGTTTTGTTAGAGCAAAAGGGCGACCTACTAATCCGAATGTGTTAATTCATGTTCTAAAATTACATAGTCCTGTAACAATAGGACATAGGGCAGCTTTTAAAGTTGAAGTGTTTAATTAAATGTGTTTCTAATTTTTACTTTTCGATCACAAATACATCAGTCTCATACTTACGTAAATTATATATAAAATTTCATATCTAATTTTGTTAAATGAATGTTGAATTGTTTAGAGATAACGCCACATAAAGTAAAATTGATGATTTTGGCTGGAAAGAAATAGTAAACTGACAAAAGTGATTAATTATATAACCCGATACAAGTACCTTAACAAAAGAAAAAGCAACATAATTAGCTAAATATGATCACTATCTGAACCACTAATGTTAAAAAGCTTCCTTTCCTTCGCTTTTATATTTTCATTATTATTTTAAGTCACAAAGTAAATTTTTTTTTGTTTAAATATCAACCCGAAAGAATTTAATATTTTCGTGTTTGTTGGTTCATTTGGTTAGCGATTAAAGTGTCTTTCTGCTTTGGGAGTGCTGTCGATTTGACAGAGCCTTGTCGAACATAAATCCTCGAGTATGAGCACCATGAGGAACGAGCTCATAAGAATCCTCTGCGTGATTTTATTGTAGACTATCTTTCAAACGTGTAATGCAGTTTTGATTGTAAAAAAATTTACATATAATTAGTAACAAATAGGACATAAATCAAATGTTGATTACAAAAACAATCAAACAGTTCGAAGAAATATATCAAACGTTCCTTCTATATAGTATGTATATCGGACAAAAATAACTGGTAATAGAAATGAGCTGTAAAAACGTTGGCATTTAGCGCTGGTTTATCAATATTTTTTGTGATTCCGTCAAAAAAAGTTTGAATACGAATATAAAATTATATTTTGAGTATGAATGTGAATGTGGGTTTAAAAATGAATATGCATATTAGGGTGTTTAGTCTTCAGGAAGTCTTTTTTCCTTGTCCTACTTCAAGATCATGTTTCTTATAGATAACAAACATTTTTTACTAAAAGTCAATCCTGTACTTTCTAGTGTAACTCTATCGCTTTTGGCGAATTTTTAGTTTTAGACAGTTTCCAATCTTAAGCAGAGAAGTATTGGATTGGACCCATTATGAAATATCGTAGAATCAAATTCTCTGTACTTAAAATATTCATGCAAAATTTTATCAGACGATCTTTATGGATAAAGGCAGCAAATTGGACTAAACATACAAACATACTTCTAAAATTTTTCGGTTATTCGTGTTTTATGCGTAAACCAACAGTAAACTCAGCATTTCTCTAGAAAAAAATTTTCCTTTAACCTTCGTCAACCGCATGTGTTGCGCCGACTGATTGTAATTTGAGTCAGCATCAAAGAGATGAGTTTCCGATATCTACATTCATACCACATCTTATATGCGTTTGAGTGCTATGCGCAGAGTACACAATTTTTCGATTACTTTACTTGCGATTTCGAGGAGCAGAAACCACACAAGTGCAATCTATTATAATTGCGTGATGCTTATTTCATTGGCCTTAAACCTTGCCTTGCATTTGGTCAATACATTGCTTAAATATTTCGATGAAAATGGTGTACAATATATCTTTATAAAAATATCTATAGAGAAAAATGCTCACATAAATACTTGATTATTTGAAGTTATCCAATTTCAATATTCTATAATATTTCAAAGATAAATTAGCATTTTATAAGAAACTAGCTTATACCCGTAGGTTTCACTCCATATTTCTATAAAAAAATCCCAGTTGTATGGGAGGTGCCACGCCCCCTTTTTCGTTATCCGCAGTTTTTCTGGATGTGGTAGGGATTAATGTCATATAACCCCTTACCAAATTTCACTAGTCTGACGTAAATACTTCCAGAAATACGGACTGTTAAAAATTCCATTTGTATGGGGGGTGCCACGCCCCCTGTATATATCAAAATATTTTTTAGCCCATGACCATCCCGGTAAGGTATCCAGTTCGTGTTTCAAATTTGGTTACGATCGGTTTATACGTTTAGGACCCAAGTCGATCTATAGATACATATATATACATACATAATTTGAATTTTATATATATAGATTTGTGAAAAAAAAATTATTTTAAGCTTTCAAAAAAAGCTCTTTATACATGTCAGAAAGTCTAAATTCGCTTTTAACCAAGGATTATATACCCATTAGTGATTTATTTTAGCATAAGCTATCATTTTACTTAGGAATAAAGAAATAGCAGAAACGATATATACGTCCGATTTGGCAGTGGGTACTAACGACTTCACTGTATATTATCATTTTTTTTGGTATCATTTTTTTTGGTATTCTCTTCTCTTTGGTCATGAGTATTCTATATAGCAATGAACCACGGATTATAAATTTTGAGAAATTTAAATAAAGTGAACAAACGTCTTCGAAATTACAGACTGTTTATACTCAAAATTGGGAGCCGCTACACAGTGGCTTGAAATTGGCAAGTCAAAACTTAGGACTTCAAATGCATACTTTCATATTCTATGGACTTCTGTCATAGTTTTTGGTTTTATAACTTTTTCACATAAAACCTCGTTTTAAAAAGTTATTTAATAACAATGCCCTATGTATACTAAGTCCGACAGTCGCTACGACGACAAATTAATTTATGGTCGGGTTATCGAATTAAGAATTTTGTGGATTAATTCACCAAGGAGGTGGGGCCACGCCTACTTTCGAGCATGATTACAGCTGAAACCAGAAACCCACCACTCTCTTGCGGACCCACTCATAAACCATACAGATAGTGGTGAATTCCTCGTTCCAAAGTCTCCAAGTGGGTTCGCAAAAACCATACAGAGCATGTTGGATTTTTCCCCACAATAATTTGTGTGATTAAATTTTTGTCCGTCTTTACAATTGACCTGAAAAATGGCAATTGCCCGCTGTCAAAATTTTCCGCGCGTGAAAGGCAATGGCAAAAAAAGCGGCTCGTTGACAGTGTCATACAGCAGTTCAGCCCAATAGTCGATTACAGCGATGACTTAGATATAAACACCTTCATGCTTCCTTCAAACAGGTACCGACAACAGCTGCCTAACAAGTCCACTACAATCTGTCAATAGCTGTATAATTGATTCAGTAACCTCACATACTCACTCTCTCTGTTGCGCATTTTTTAACTTACTCTCTGCTATTTCTCTTAGGCTTCTATTCTCTACATGATCCAATAATACAGGTTCAGGTATAGACCAGCTGATTTTTACTTTTGGCTTGAATTTTGACATTACACTCATTTCTCAGTAAGATTTTGACGTTAAACTCACAAATTACAAAAACAAAATACATGGAACATTTTTGTGTGTTTGTATGTTTGTCGAGTAGCTACGACCTGTTGTAGTTGGATCATGATTCCATCCCGTCGTCTATTGGTAAATAGATAGCGCAACCCATAGCCTACAAACTATTCCTCTAAATATTCCAATCAAAGTTTCATGGGCATTTTTGGATCGGGATCATAATTATAAAGTTTACTTTATATTTATTGACTCATTGAAAACGCAGCAGACTAGAGGTAATTGGTAATAATAGACATTTCATCAAGCATGACTGGACAAAGTGAAACTTTTCGGAACTCTGGCTTTTTTTATCATTTTACTAAGTGCCTGGCGCATTTTGCTATCGTGTTTTCATCGAATCGTTTAATGATTGCTGGGTGGATGAAGACAAAAAAGATTAACAAATTTACGCCGACTTGCTTTGTTTGTGCTGCATGAAAAACACATAAGACATTACTCCAACCAAGCCTTCGTCTATACTTATATATTTACATCACGCAATGTGTTAAAAAAAAGCGAGCTATGAAAGCCATATTTTTCAAATTTTTTTTTCTTTTTGTTCGCGAATAAAGCAACTCCATGGCCGAATTGAGTAACACATCTGAATTTATCTTCTACTTTATATGGCGCTTAACCGTCTACACGATTTTGGTCGCACAATATTGCTCGACAGTCGTGGAAACATGGCGGGATCGAAAACTGGTGTCCACTTGGTCCCTCCATCGGAGTTGTGGTCGCCCTCTGATTCCACCGGCAGTTGCCGATAAGAATACCATTTGAAAATATTATGTTTTGATATGTATTAACCCTTATGCATTTTTAATTTTAAAAAGGTTAAAAGATTAAATTAGGGAGGTACGATTTATCAATTAATCGAACATGCGGATTAATCGAATATGCCAATTAATCTGAATACGATCATATTTCAATTAATTTTAAATGTCATCTTACTAATGTTATTATACAGACAATTTTATAATCGCAACGAAATTAATCAGACAATTTCAATGCATCTGAAACAATGACAATCTGATTAATCAGCAGCTTTGATTATTTAGTCAAAAAAGTTACTTATTAAAAGTTTGTTTAATTGATTAATCACCAGGGTAAAAATAAATATTGTAACATAACATGAAAAGTTGATATTAAAAATCTCGAGTTTTAGTATTATAAAATTTCGCCTGAGGCGATTTTTTTATAGATTCGATTTAAGCTACATTATTGAAGATTGATTGATTATTTGTTGGAAAAGCCTATCAATGCTTGATTAACCAAAAAAAAAAAAATTATCAAAAAGGAACTATGATTTTTTATAATTATCAAAAATATTTAAAAACAAGCAAAATTTTTTCCGAATATTTTTGATTGTTTGATTACTTTTGATTAGTTTTGATTATACTTTTGTATTGTTGCAGACAATCGCATGCACAAACGGCTAAATAATCCAAAAAATTAAATTAAAAAGTGATCAAAAGTATTAAAAAAATTGTTTTTATTACTTTTGATTAGTTTTGGTTTTTTTGTTTGATTTTTCTGCAATGGTAATCAATTTGTGAGCGCGGATTTTTGAAAAAAATTAAAATAATCACTATTGATTCGAAGAGCTATCCAATTGATTACTATATTCTAATGAGAATCTAACAGGTCTGAATAAATTGTTCCTTACGAGAATTTATTCGAATTAACGTAGCAAATTTTAATTTCTTACAATGTTGTTGTTGTTGTTGTTAACAGTGAATTTCTTACAATCCTATCCAATTTCTTATAATCCTTTAACTCGTATCTCCTCTTCTTCTCGTCTGCTCTTTTTTCTGCTCAGGTAGACAGACGTCTTAGTCACCTAGTACTATGAAATCAGTAGATGTTACACTAAGCCACATTATGATAAATCCCTCGGGCATACCTTTGATTGAAGCTAGTATTGTACAAATATATTGCTAGCCTACTCGGCCCCTACGTTAAAGTAATATCTCCAAAACAAAAAGGGATATTGGAGCAAAAATCATTGCAAAAGTTCAAGCAGAATAACTCGGAAACTTAACGGAACACTTAAACTTGGAAACGAGCTTCAAATAATTAAATAGTTTCCGATGGTTATTTTTAGCTAGAAATACTTGGTTTTCTATAGTGAACCATAAAAATATTTTAACTAAAACCAAATATTTGTTGTACCAAAATACGTGCAGTCAATCTCCAGTTGTGTCACACAGCAACAATATCTAGAACAAGTTTAGTTGACACACTTACCAGAATATCTAAATAACCCGCTTAAACAAAACTACTACAGTTCTAATTCTTATAAACTTTCCTCTTGCAGCTGCAATCACTTTTCACGTAATGATCAATAATTTGGCTGCATTTAAAGCAGCACTTGACACCTCTCTCCTTGCATCTAACGAAATACGATACGGAGAAAATGACTGGAGCAACGTAGGCGCACTGAAGCTGCACAACATGCAATATAGCGACCACAAACACCACATACACTAAGCTATACGTACACACTCCCTGCAGAAAAATATATCAATTGCAAAATACAGCTAGCTGATAAATAACTACTTTGTGGCAATTGTAGAATATACTACATTTTAAGCATACTTAGAAATAACTAACTTCTAAGTAGACCATAAGTCATGCAGAGAAATCCAAAATTCGATTACCACTTTTACTCGTAAGTGAAATAAAACGTCTATGTGGCAGCACAGATGGCCATGACAGCAATCATCTGGGCCGTGAACGAGCAACTCGCTACGTCAAAATGTTAATATCTGATTATGACACCCGTGAGGGTACAAATTTTGCGATAACAAACGTGAACGAGTAGATGCACGTACTCGTTCGTTCGAATTTTCACTCGTTCACAAATTGTCAATCGTAGGCGCAACAAATTGAAGCAAAAAGTAAATATTTAAAAATGTAAGCATATTAAAAGTATATTTGTATATGTTTATTGTTTTAACTATCTATAACAAACTTAGTTTATCGCAAAAGGACATAATGGCGAAATTTATGAGCGAACATCCCGATTTGGTCAAAAATTGTATACCAAACTGTGCGCAGGGAAAAACTACTGCAAAGCGACTATGTGCTCATCTTTCGTCGGTTTCTGTAACCCATGTGCGTACCATCTACGCATCCGTTAACTGACAAAATATTAAATTACACACATACATTTATGTTAATTTGAATTTACCTCCAGGAATTTTATATTTTTCCACAAACTAATCTTTACATAGAAAAGTGTAAACTCCGGACACCATTTTGCTTCCATTTCAAGGAGTACTGCGGATGTCAACTTGGATATGGTGCTCTCGCGCAATTCAATCAAATAATCACTGCAAATAGTGTGTTGATATCATTTCCTTGATTTCTATCTTTTTTTATTACATAAAAACTAAAATCATTCAAGTTTTATATGGTAGAAAATACCAAACAATCACGAAAGTTTTTTCAGAGACATGAGGCTTGCTTTGAATATATGTCACCAGCAAAAACAGCTAAAATAAATTTGGTGACTTTCAAAGTATAAAAACAAGTCTTTACATACATTTTTGAAAAATTGGGGAAAATATAATATATTGAAACCCGGAAACATTAAGAGAATTATGCTATTTCATTGTGGATAGGTGTACAGAAGACCCCCTAAAACAAACAGTAACTCACATAACTCAAAATATCAAAAGCTTTAGAAACAAGCAGTGTTAGAGGTTATTGTTGGGTCAAAGATTTCGGTAGTCACTAGTAGTAGAACAAATTTATGAAAAAATCTACTTAAAAAAATTTTCAGGTTATCAGTTTGTGGTTTGTGACCGAAGTGTATAGATACAGATAAATGAATAAAAAAATTAATTAATCCTATTATGTCCATAAATATAATTAGTTTTTATTTGTTGTGATATTTTACAACAATTATTATTACATAATATGAACTTAGTATTAAAATAAAAATTGAATTCAGTTTCTGGCAAAATACTTTTTTTAGTAATAATCGAGAATTATCAGCGAATGGGTTTCGTACCGGTTTAAGGTAAGTGGGGTTAAACCACAATCTTTTTGAATAATTTCTATATAATATAAACCAAACTAGCTAGTTTAGATATAGCCAAAAGATCCCCACTGGCTATAACTGTATATAAGGTGGTTGAGATCTCATGCAGAAGTAACGATAAGTCACCGGATTTTGGCTATCTCCAAACAAAAATAGTTAGCCCGATTATACGAAAATATACAGTAAATCGTCACGACCAGTTTATTTGCAACCAATTTAAATTTGATTTTACGTTAGGTTCGTTCCCTGTGGGGTTATCCAATGCATATTTTCCATGTAATGAATTTTCAAAACGAAACAAAGCAAATATTTTTGCAATTTTGCAACATTCTGGTGAATGGGCAGCACTGTGTGTGCAAATATGCGCTATGTTATTTGTGGCTGTGGTTGTGTTGGGTGACGGCCAACTGAAAGTGATGTTGTCCATGATGTTAATATAGCTCAGGATAAGAGGTGGCGTAGTTGAAAGAGGCGGCCATTGTTGTTACAGCGGTAAATGTTGGTGTTGGTGGTGTTGGCGCTAATGTGATGAATGCTCTGTGATGGCAAATGCGTTTTAATATGTATTGTTGCATGCCATATTTATATCTGATACTCGCAAATTGTAGACATGTTAGACGATATGCATGCAACAATAATAATAATAACAACAACTAAGATGTGTTCAGTCTTTGTAAGTTAATATTAAAAGCAAAAAAAAAAAACAACAAGAAAATTTAGACAAGTAAGTAAGCAAGCAAGGCAAGTAAGTCTGTATTCGAATTCAAAATAATATTATATACCTAAACGTCAATATTTGTACTCGTTATAAGGTTTCTGAATTTAACAACTGAGTGCAATAAATTAAAAGCCTGCACCAAACAACTTTTTGTCAAAAATTCTTAGTCTACAAATTGAACAAAAAAAAATTAATACCAAATGAATTTTTCAAATAATTTTTTATGTAAGTCGGTCTTAAAATGGCTACTCATAGTTGTTTCCCAGCTAGTTTCATAGTTATTTCGTGCCATAAATTTTACACAAATTGGTCGTTTCGATGATAGAGAAATTATTAAATTTTCAAAGTGACTTTCAACATGTTTCTCCCCTTCAGGTTGAACATTTTATTTGTTTGTTTTGCAATTTTCACAATTGGCAGCACTGGTATTTTCTGTCACATCTGACACTAAAAATTAATCAAAGCACAAGAGCAAACGAATAACTCTAAAACATTAAAAAAAGGAAAGAAATAAACAGATATATGTTTGTTTGACAAAAGGTAGTATTTATAATATTATATTATATTGCGCATGGTGTTTTAATAATGTTGCAAATATTGATGGAATTCAAGTCGGAATCTAATATTTTTACAAGTGGAAAAATAAGAATATTTTTATATCAAAAATGGTCCCTTTTGCTGAAGAACTACTGGTTCTAAAGTTGATCTCAAGTTATAAACCAATGTTCAATATTGGAAAACGAATTGGGATTCAAATGAATTTACAACAAAAATACTGGTTGCAGAATAATTTTTTGCTTTCCGTAGCACAACATGTCGATCTGTCGTATTGAAAAGTTCGATAGCACATTAGCTCTTATTTGAACGTTCCATATTGAATTGAAGTATCGACATAACCAGTGTCGACTATCGAATTACGGAAAGCCACCCTGATTTTTAAGAAATTTATTTAAGTTATTCTAAAGTGGAGTTAAGTCAGCAAGTGTATTGCATCAAAATCATTTATCACTTCTTCGGATTTCAGTTCAAATCATCGACGACACTC
The DNA here is from genome assembly GCA_949987695.1 of Merzomyia westermanni. Lineage (NCBI taxonomy): Eukaryota > Metazoa > Arthropoda > Insecta > Diptera > Tephritidae > Merzomyia > Merzomyia westermanni. The sequence continues at coordinate 197,280,767 of OX465288.1, forward strand.
GACCTCTTTTTCCGGTTGAGTTTAGCATAAAATTTTTGAGACATATCAAAGTCTGCAGCGACTAAAATCACTTTTTAATTCAAAATCTTTGAGTGGAAACTGATAAAGTTGTAACTTGTGGGCCAAATTTCTTTCTTAAAGTAATATTTTCCAAAAAAAACAAATGTATTATAAAGGTTTCACTGGTCACACAAACCCGCTCTAACGACAGTCGGGCATGTACCGCAAGCGAGTACCGAGGCGTACCGGGTTCATATCCGGCAAAGCACTGTCACTTCCGAAAACACTCCCCATCAACAACAACAACAAGAAACCATTCTGTTCGTTAAGCCTACTCAGTTTCTTGTAATATTTATTATGTTCCAATTTAACTATATGTTTACAAAATTTTTGAACCAACTTTTATTGCCACCACTGTATACAGGAGGAATAATGTATTTGCTTGTTGTAGAATAGAATTCAAACCTAAGTTGGATAACTAGCAATGCACTGGTGAACACTGAACTAAACCATATAAAGCGGGCCTAGAGTTATGCGCTTACAAACATACAGACAGACAGACAAAAGTTCTAAAATCACCATACCTCTTGTTTTTTTTTGCTCTTATAGCAACCTTTTTCATATGCGTTTCCGCTTAGTACTTGTATGGGTTGCAGTCGCTTTATCTGCTACTATGAAATAGTGTCGGATAAAATCAGTAATTCCAAGTTTTATGATGTAGTTTCCTCTACATTTGTGAAACTGTTTTACCGACTTTTAGCAATCTGTTTTATCATTCTCTAATAATAAGCGAAATGCCAACAGAGGAAAGGTTAGCTTGTATGCCCTTTGCTGTGCAGTGGTAACAAATAGTTTTATGGATAACACGCAATTGCCGATAAACTTTTTTTATTCGCAAACGGAGATGTATATGCGTGTGAAAAAAACAGGCTTAACGTACAGATAACTGCCTGCTACAATTTTATTATATAGGAAGATAGTGGGAACGACCAGTACAGTATATAAAAGTTAGTAAGTTTCCCGATCTAAAGTTTATTTGTTCTTTAAAAACCGTACCTGCAAGCGGGTATAAAACAGCGAATATAACAATAAAATAAAAATGGTAACAAAAATTATTGTCTAATTAATATACAAATACAGATTGCTGTGCATGTATTTGTGTGTTTATTAATATTTCTATGATTATACTTAGATAGATAGATAAGCTTTTTGCACGGCCTTGATCGCGAGCAAAGACAATAAAACTGAGTTGCATGCACCGCCGAGTGTTTAGTTTACATTGCATTGTGCAACAAAAGCGGTGGCCGAGCGCGTTCTAATCCCACAATAAATACGCATATGGAAACAAAATTTACTAGTTTTATAGCTTACGAATAATTTTAAACATAAAAGTGTTTGCATAAACTATAAATCTAAGTGACAGTGATAGTCAAACTGTGCGAAAGCAAAAAAAAAAAAAATTTATATATAGATACTTATTTGCTTTGAAAAAATTTAGCACTTTCAAAGTTTAAACCCTAAAAAAGCAAAAAAAATAGTGAAATCAGTTAGTTTGGCAGCATTGACGTAAAATGTTGAGGTCGCATAATGGCGCTTTCGCGTATTCTTTCGTGTTGTGCTTGTGGCTTGCACTTATCTGCCTACAAATTGCTACCGTGCAATCAGCAATACATTCGCGCACATCATCGATAGGGAGCAGTAGCAACAATGCTATTGGTGATGGTGATGTAGAGACCGAAGATAATACCGATACAACTTTAACTAATGAGTTACCCAGCAAAAAGTATCAACATCGTCAACCGAAACCTACTAACATACCCGCTAAACGTGATTTTTCGGAAAAGTTATCATGGCAGTGTGCCAATAATGCTAGCTGTCTTCACTCCCTTGCCACCGATATAATGCAGGCGTACAAACATGGTGAAACTATAAGTTTGGGTTTCATGGATTTGGCGAAATTGCCACCCTTGAGTGATAAGCAGAAGGACACATTGAAGGGCGCAGACACGGGTCGTGGCATATCTAGTTTCGTTGACTTTATCAGTGGCAATGCAATACGTATACCGGTGGGGCCAATGGTATTTAGTGTGCAGCGCGCAGAGGATGACGGCAATTATATTGAGGTGGCGCTGTTGAAGAAGGCGAGCGGCAGCCAAGGTAGTGTTACAGCGGAAGGCTTGTAAAGTTTATTTTGGGTGGATAATGATTAATTACTTAGCTCTTCTTAAAAGTGTTAAGGTTTAACTAATTAAAAAAGCGATTAAGCTGTGTGGACATAGAGTTTGAGTAAAGTGAAAAAGTAAAACGAAAGTGTTGATAAAGTCTTAAACCGAAATATATGTAAATAAGTGGACTATGAGAAGAATACCAAAAAGGCGAGTAAAAGCAAAATTTCATTCAAAACGACTCTTTCGTAAAGTTGTAAAGTTGTGAGATTCCCTTAGTTAATGGTGAAAGAAAATTTTGCAATAAATATTCAGATTTGTTAACACATACTCAAAAAGAAAATGAAAAAATCCGCAAAACTTATAAAAAGCTCCCAACTTCGTTTTTAATTTAGGTTGCAGTGCCTGCTAGTTTTCACGCCAGCACACTTCAGCCGCAAAGGTCCCATTGTGGTACTATATGGATCTAATGAGCTCCCTACTCAAACCAACTTGTGGATTCCGCAAAGCATTAAAAAAGTAGATGCTTCACTGTTTCAGGCTCCACTTGGTTGTTGTTGTTGTTTGTAATGACAAAAACACTGCCCGAAGGTTGACAGTCCTTGGCCGGATATAAACACAGTACGCTCCGGTACACCCTTGCGATATTGCCCGACTGTCGTGGTATCGATTTGGTATGACCAGTGCAACCTTCTTCTAGGTCATGTCACTCCAAGACGAGGAGTAAAGGTGTCTTTGCGTAACCTAACCCAATTGTTAGTGCACTATAATCAATTATAAAGCTGAAATTGTGATATATAACCCTATGCTAACTCTATGAAAATGCAAATAGGCTCATATTTTTTGGGTATAGAAAAATTTATTGAAGTTACAATCTCAGCACTTCGGGATGTGTGCATTCGCTATTTTCCAACAGTTTAGTTTGAAAAATGTGAGAAATGGAAAATAGCTGCATCTAAAATGTATAACCAATTATTTAATTTTTAAACCGTTTTTTATTTATGATAAAAGTTATTTCATTAATACCATTTTTCGCAAAAGTTCAGTATTTAAGGAATTTTTAAAGGATTTCTTGTATACAATTTTCAAAATAGAGCTTATTGATAAACATAATTATGTGTGTGATAAAATGGCAGTTCTCTCAAGTTTTAAATCTTCGTTTACTCAATTTTTATTATCTTGCTTGTCCCAGAAATCACGGGATTGGAAGAAAGATTTCCTGAGAGTTTCGTCAGTTAAAAAAGTTAAGGTATCATCGTAAGTTAATATTAATAAATTCCTGACTTCTAAGAATAGCATGTCGTTTTCATAGGGACATCGTTTTTTTAAAGCGTTGCCATCTCTTCAAAAATTCACTTTTACTTCACAAGGAGGATAGATGATTATAAAGAAAAATGCATGTCTACTGAATACTTAGTATTTACATATGCAGCCTTGGCAAAACATATTAGGCACCTTGATAATTGCTGAATTTCTTGCATTATTTTCTCGAAATTGAGCTGAGATAAAAAGCTATGATATTTTCAGATGATACAGCTAAGCTTTAGCCTACTACAGAATATTCAACTAATCTTCTGAATGCCTTTCGCGTTTTTTCAAAGCCACTTAATTTCAAAAGCGTTCGTTCAGCTGTTCGAGTACTACCGATTAATCGATATTTTCTTTGGTCGATTCTGTGAAATTTTCTCATCATACGTGCCTTATACAGTGCCGGACATAATTTATATAAAATTTTAAATTTTGATAAATTCCTTGGAATTTTGCATACATTTTTAAAATAAAATTTATAGTTCTTGTATAAGCCATTTACGCATGCCTTAATATAGTCTTTGTTAAAATAATTTTATTAAGACCAAATATTGTGAAAATTGCAGAAAACGACTGTGCCAAAAATTATGTCCGGCATTGATACTTTGATTTTCATTCCCTATTCATGTCTCATTTCTTATCATTTAAATAATCCCGTTTTGCTTTGCTTTTATTTTTTAAATACATAAATAAACTGTGTTCATCAGTAAATATTTTCTCTTAATTTTTTCTATAGAATCGGCTACATAAGCTCACTAATCGCCATCGGCATTAACCGATCGTATGATTTAACCGATTAATCTGAAAAATAGACGGCATCGGTCGGACTATACTAACAAATTTTCTAATTTTTTTCATTAAACTATTTCTAGATGATTCAAGTAATGAAATAATAATCTCGAAGCGCCACTGTAACTTTTTAATCAGAGATTTCACTTATGTCTGCATATAATTCCATTAGACTAAGGGACTTCTTACAAAATTCGTTAAGTCGAGCTCGCTTAAACCATTCAAAAGCTCAGATCGTAGAGTGCTGGAGAGAAAATGAAGTAAGGAAATTTAATACAAAAATGATTTATGGCTTCTATATCAAAATATACTTCCAGTTATACATAACTGAAAAAATATTCAATACCGAAGGTACTTGGTAAAAAGGTAAAGGGGTAAAAACCTAAGTGCATACAGACAGAAAAAGGAAGAAAATTAGTCAAATTTCCGACAAGGCAACCACTACCGGGTATGCCTAAAAATGTTGAACTAATTTTTAAACTTTTGGAATTACTAAAGAAATTTGGTTTGAAATTAAAAAAATTTAATTTTTTTTTATCAGAAAATTTGCGCGGTGAAAAGGGTAGTAACTTCAAATCATACATGAGGAAGTTGGACTTAGTTATGTCAAATTGTTCACAAGACAGGCGGGTTAGTTCCTAAAGGTGCTAGTTCCTGAGTATACCCAATAATTATTTGGAAAAGCAATACCTTTGACTACTGCTATTCCAAAATTAACCAAAAGTATCTCCTAACGAAGCCAAAACATAATTTTTATAGCATGTCGCCAGTTCTTAAAGTTCAGCATCACAAAGAAATGTTAAACTGCTGCTGCCGTGTGAGCTCATGGAGCTAAGTCAGCGCCTATCGCAAGAAAAAAGCCATTCTAAGCAGGGAGATCCAACATAACCTGGTACAACTCCAAACTGGATAGGGGAAAAGAGTCAAAAATTTCGGTCGCAACCGAGCACTAAGCACCAAATGTTCTTTTGAAGGGCAGGGACAGATACCACGACTTCATATGTAATTGAATGAATTTTAATTTAATTAAGATAAAAATCGCTTTATTTGAGCACCAAGTGATATTTTATGTAGTCATATGATATGTATATCACAACATGATGTGATATTGGTTGGGATCATGTGAAAATGCTTCATTGAAGGGGGTTAGAAGCAAAAGGATCTAAGCGAGATCGACATTGATTCCAGTTGAGTTATGTCATAAAGCTTTAATGGGAATCAGATAAAAGCCACTTGGGTGAATATCATGCGATATTAAAGGGAATCATGTGATAATGCTTAAATAGAAATGAAATAAAAATTACTTGATATCTCTTTTCTCTTCTCTTTATGGCGCGATATACAACAGGTATATCATCATAAACCTCCTAAGAGATTTTTGCGCCAAGCTTCTCTTCCAATTTGTGGTGTGCCGATTTGAATTTTCCCTACAAATTGGTGGGACCTACAGTTTTTTGCCGACTCCGAACGGCATCTACAAAGGAGACGAATTTTTGCTGAGAAGCCTGTCATGGCAGAAATACACTCGGAGAGTTTGCCAAACCACTGCCGAGGGGCGACCCCGTTTTGAAAAACTTTTTTCAAATCACTTTTGATGTTACCTGTACCAGGGCTCGAACCATGGACCTTCGGTGTGGTAGGCCGGCAACACTACCTCCACACCACGGCGGCCGCCGCTATCACTATCTATTAAATGGAATCATGTGATAAAGCTTTAATGGGGATCAGATTGAATTTCATGTGATATTAAAGGGAATCATGTGGTAATGCTTAAATGGAAATTTAATAAAAACCACTTGATTCAATATCAAATTATCATGCGAATTGAATCTTGTGATAATGTTTAAAAATTTAAATAAAAATCACTTGATATCATGTAACATTAAGTTAAATCGTGTGATTCTTAGCTCTTGGCTATGCTGAACTTATTATTTGTACTCAGTACTTAGTTTCAAAAAGGTAACTGCCATTTCTATTTTAAATTTTTATAAAAAAGAAAAAAAGAAAACAAAATGAAAAAAAATGTATAAGGGATCGCTTTTTTTAACTAAAGTGATATGATTTTGAAGGTTTGAAGGCGACTGAAAAGCATTTAGGTAATGCAGATGAGCGGTATGATAATATAATTTGAAAAAACTTTTATTCGCGTATATGCACTAATTCAAAAAGTTAATGAATTAGAAAAAATTTATTTATTCAAGTCTACGGAATACTATACAAACTCTAACAACTATATATGAGACCACTCAAGGAGAAAGTAAAAAATATAAATTTCCATAAAAGCTCCATTATTTACCAAAAAACTTCTTAAGCTAAGCACCTTTGTTTCATAGTTGCTTATAGTCATTTTGATCTAGCTCACGCTACAATTTTCTATGAAAACTTAATAATTGCCGTCTTTTTTTCAAAAGGTCGTGGCGGCGGTCTTGGTGGCGGTGGAGGAATGGGTGGCGGCAGCATGGGTGGTGGCGAAGGCTTGCTTAGCGGTCTTGGCGGCCTTGGCGGCGGTTCTGGCATGGGTGGGGGCATGGGTGGGGGCGGCGGTGTAGGAGGTGGTGGACATCGAGGACGCCGCAAACAGAATCAGGATAAGAAGCAATTCCAAATGTATATACCAATGTATTTAGCGGCGACCACATTTGGCTGGACGATGGTAGCGGCAAAGGCTGTGGGCTTATTAACCCTGAAAGCATTGGCAGTTTCGAAATTGGCATTTATTGTTGCTGCAATGGTTGTTATTAAGAAGCTAATGGACAACGCTTCAGAGAAGTGAGTGATAATTTATTTAATAAAGTTGTTTTTCGTGCAGTAATCTGGACTGGTATAGAACTATTTCAGATCCAAGCCATCCCTTAGAAAATTGGATTAGCCCCCAAGCTAAACAATTTCATAACACTACTAGTTTAAAGGTCTTTCATTGAAGTAAAACTTATTAGCTGCATAAAGTTTTGTATAACGTTAAATTTCCCGAAAAAAACTCGGAATGAAAAATTTTCGTCAGGCCGGTCCTGAGTAGCCAAGCTTTAAAGAGTGGTCTGGTTTTATCTTTTTAAGTATCTACCTTGTAAATGTTTCTAAAACGCAAAAATCAATACTAAAAAGTTAAGCACAGCGTCCTAAAGGAATTCAGCCATTGATATAGGGCTTTGTTGAAGCAATTCTGAGATATAACTTTCTCCAAGCAAATTATGAAATATGGCGTTTTTGGAAAAGTTCTGAGAAAGAATTTGATTTTCTCTATAATTTCTTGTGGGTGAGGATAAATTGGAAATAAATTTCAAAATTTATTGCTTACATCTTTTGCAAAACCAAAGTGATTGACGGAGTATAGGCATTGGGCAACTATGATCTGTAGTTTTCTTAAGTTTAGCTTAGAATTTTCTACACGGACGACTGCTTGAAATTTATTTAGACTTAATTCGACATCGGCTTCACACATGTTTCTTTAATATTTAATTAATTTAATTGCAGAATGATGTATCAATTCCCCGAACACTCACCCTATATGATGCCATACAGTATGGATTATGGTATGCATCCTGAAATGGCTTCTGGCGCCGACATGTATCCAGCTGCACTGCAATTAGCAGCGGCTCAACATCCAGGCGGTGGTCATCCAGGTCTTGAAAGTTTAGCTGCCGAAAGCAGTTTGCACCATAATTTTGCCGAAATGCAAAATAATACACAAGTTCTGGCCGCTTTGAATGCTGCACATTTGGCACCGAAGGTGAAACGAGAGGATTCGTGGCTGGCAAAGGGTGAGTATGTTTTGAGTGGCAAGATTTAGGTTTTGGATTTGTTAAAATGTGTGTACATATAACTATTACAAATGTACGCATGTATGTACTTATCTACGCATATTCGATTATATATACATATATACATACCTAAATCAAAATCCACTTATGCTCAGCTGACTGGATAACACCGTTGCGCCGTATTTATAGTACATTTAGGCAAAAATATCGAATGCCTTCAAATGAAAACAAACCATTTTATCAATATCTAATGCGCAATAAAAGTTTGCGCCGAAAGGTTGATGAGGAAGTGGCGTTAAAGGTAGCATTGGCTGCAGCGTCGACTGCCATCGAAGAGGAAGAGGAACACGTGGATTTTGAAGAGGATGACGTATTCAATCATGAGGAGAGTATAAAGGATACATTCGAATTTTTGGGCATGACATTGAAAACGAAGAAACTAAAGCAATTTTAGTCTATCTAGGATTTCTTGTTCAGGATCTGTACAAACTTGAACGATGTGATCGCAGATTTCTGCAAAATATATGCTCATATTTATGCACATAACTGAGAATTTTATTTTCAATCTAGGTCTAGTCAAGCAAACGTAATCTGTATTCACTGAATTTTGAATGTATCATCATGAGCAAAAAAAGACACCAAAGGCTTCCTCTCCATATATTGAAGTACATATTGGCGTACAAATTTATTTCAGATTAACCCATGCTACATTTCTCCACGCAATGAAATAAAAATGATTTCGCTTATTGCTATATTTTATCTTATTTTATTTAATTTAATTTTATTTTATTTCATTTAAATTTATTTTGTATACCAATTTTATTTTATTTCAATTAATTAAAATATTTCTTTTTTAGTTTATTTTGTTTTATTTAATTTTAATTTATTTTGTATACCAACAATTCAATTGAATTGCATTGTTGTTTTTACGGCATGTCATGGTACCATGACTATAAACGAGCTGAGGGCTAATAATAATAACTTTTCTTTTTATTTATGAAAATTATTATTGTTTTTATTTTTTTTTATAATTATTTCTAATTAGTTATTAAATGTTTTTGTAAGAATAGAATAGGAAAAGTTTTTAGAGACAACCGCCATAGCTTTTCTTTTCCATTTCGGAAACAAAATAAAAAATTATTATTATCGGCCTTGAGCTTGTTTATAGTCATAGTAATTTAATTTTAATTTAATAATTTTCTTATTTTTCTTTAAATTTTTTAATTTTGTTTTATTTCATTTTTCTTTATTTTATTTTTTTTAGTTTATTTTATTTTATTTTATTTTATTTTGTTTCATTTTATTTTTTTTTAGTTTACTTCTTTTTATTTATTTAATTTTATTTCATTTCATTTCATTTAATTTCATTTCATTTCATATCATTTCATTTCATTTTATTTAATTTCATTTCATTTCATTTAATTTCATTTCATTTCATTTCATTTCATATTATTTTATTTTACTTTATTTTATTTTACGTTATTTTATTTTATTTTATTTTATTTTATTTTATTTTATTTTATTTTATTTTATTTAATTATATTTTATTTTATTTTATTCTTTTCTATTTAATTTTTTTTACTTTACCTAACTTTTTTTATTTTATTTGGTTTTATTTTAATTTATTTTATTTTATTTTATTTTGTTTTATTTAATTCTTTCCATTTTTTTTTATTTACTTTGCACCATAGCACAGAGTCGTCTTACTTTTTAAATATTTTTTCTCCCTTATAAAAGTCATAGGGGGCATATGTATTTCCAGTATGAAAGAAACTCCAAGTCCATACCCAAAATAAGCATCTCTAATGCACAAGTCTATACTCAAATGTTTTTTTTACATCGACAATTTTTCTTAGCTCTTCCAGCAGCTGCTGTGGGCGTGAGACGGCCGCTGGTTTACAATTACATGCAACCTCACCATCCGTACTATCGCGCATAATGGAAGGAAATGAAGATCGCTGATAGCCAAATTTTGCCAGTTTTAGAAAATCTTATTTTGTCATACAATTAACTTAGAATGTAGTTACATGTCGTATTTGTAATTTACTTAACATTCTTCGTTATAGATTTAAATACTATAGAATTACTAAATATTTTTAAATGCAATCATATTAAAATGAGCAAAACAGAAAATTAAAAAAAAAAAAGTGTAATTAAACTATTGAATTTAAACTAAAGACTAAATAGGAAAATTGTAGCACACATTTTTATGCAATAATTTAGTCATATAAGTGTTATTGTTTGTTAAATTAATAAACAAATGCTACTTAGCAAATATGCTACAAAATAAAAAAAAATTATATTTTTTTAAATATTAAGTAAGAATTTAATTTTAATGAAAGTGAATAGAAATTAATCTAAGATAAAAACGAAAATAATTTTAAAATTTTAAAAATATTTAAAAAGTATGGATTTGTTTTTTGTTTACTCAGAGCTGGGCTATGAAGATTATATGTGTAATGGGTTTAGCTTACGCTTGCGTTTAATTTAATCGTAATTTCATACTTTTTAAACAAAGATTTGATGCTGTCATCTAATTTATATTGCAGTAATCAATTTTAAAAGGGATTAAATTATGATTACTGTATTCGTAGTCGTCTTTCAATAGTAATCATTATGGTCCAACTCTTAGTTTACTGTCCCTATATTTAATAAAAGAAAACAACACAAATAAACAATGTTGGAAGCTTTAAGCTTAGACAGTTTAACTTTATTGTTTATAATTTTTGTACAATAAATAAATAAATAAATAAATAGTTAAATATAATAAAACAACGTCTTAGTAAAAGAAAAACTGTTTTTGTTTCGTTTAATTTTTTTATTGGTACTATACAAGAAGAGCTTATTTTTTAGTTTTCAGAGGGAGGCAAACTTATAGTTTTAGTAGAGAGACTCTCTCTCTATGGCGCGATATACAACAGGTATATCATCATAAACCTCCTAAGAGATTTTTGCGCCAAGCTTCTCTTCCAATTTGTGGTGTGCCGATTGGAATTTTCCCTACAAATTGGTGGGACCTACAGTTTTTTGCCGACTCCGAAAGGAGACGAATTTTTTGCTGAGAAGCCTTTCATGGTAGAAATACACTCGGAGAGTTTGCCAAACCACTGCCGAGGGGCGACCCCGTTTTGAAAAACATTTTTTTCAAATCACTTTTGATGTTACCTGTACCAGGGCTCGAACCATGGACCTTCGGTGTGGTAGGCCGGCAACACTACCTTCACACCACAGAGAGATTAAGTAAGTAAATTAACAGTCTGAGAATTCATTGAAAATATATAAGAAATGTTTTGAATTCGCTCAATAACTAAATTATACGTGTTTGTATTTTTCGAATTGACGACACCGTTCGAGAGGAAATTTTTGCGAGATTTTTGTGCACTGAAAGCTCGCGAGGTTCTTGAGCTTTAGAATGGTGATGGTGAGTTTGTGTCGAAAACTCGTTGCTCGACTCTTAAGCTTTACTCTTAAACTGTAACATACTTCAACGTAGAGCAAAGTTTTTGTGAGTGAAATTTGTTAGTTGAGATGTTTAGTATTTTATTGTTCTAGTTTTTAATAACAAATAAATAAATAGTGAAGAAATAAATAGTAATTAAATAAGCTAATTTACTAAAAAATAAATAAATAAGTTAATCAATCAGTAACGCCGTCGGTAGTTGTCATTGGCTTTGTGGTTTTTACATTTTATTGCAGTTTTTCTGCAGTTGCTTATTATACAAATAATTTTTTTTTTTTTTCTTTTTGCCCCCTCCTTTCACACACTTTGTGCTTACATAAATTCTTCTATATACTATTTATTTATTTCAAATTATCGTTTGTACCAATTCGTATTCGCAATTGACTATGTTACACCGAACCTAGCACACTTTAGTGTTTCTCTTCCTCTGGCATTTGTCCATTGTATGCCATTTCATGCGCCTCTTGAGCAATTATTTGTGCCGGCACTTCAGCCATACCCTCTATGAAACCATCCAAGGCACGCGCCCAACCAGAACTGTATGTATCGTGATGTGGTATCTCAACGACATGTTTCTTTTGTGAAAGCAATTTCTTGAGCGCTATTATCACTGACAGCAGCAGTGCAATCTTGGATACAATTAAAGCTTTGCCCGCCAACAAGAACAGACCTTTGAGCATAATGGCACCTACAATACCGGCCTTACCCATCATCATCATCATCATTGGCATCATATTTTTCATTTTGCCACGCCCCTCTTCAAGCGCTTCAACTGGACTAACGGATACACCAAAGTTTAAGTTACCTTTCGGTTCGGTGCTGAGTACGAAATCTGCATTGTCGGAAAATTTGTAGCGTAGCGTACGTGAACGAATGAATTTCCATATTTTTCCAGCCACCAACAAACCAAGCGTCTCATCATCCGAATCAATGGAGCGTGCTAGCATTAAATCATCATCGGGATCATCAGGTATGGAGTCGATATCTCTGCAACGGTAAATGCATGGTAAATGAGCTTTTTACATAAGCAATGGATTCGTTAATATTATTCATTTGTTTGCATGCACTGTTTATAGCAAATTTTATCAATTTTTTTTTTCTTCGGAATCAGGGGTTGGTTTTACATTTTAATTTTGGCAAATGGGTGTGGCCCCGCCCACATATAAATAAACAAATTAAGTATTAATAACTTCAGAACCGTTTATTGTTGTTGAAAGTATGCCCAGTGGAGATAAGCAAAATCTTCATCCGACCATGCCCACTTTTTCATAAAATATGACTGAAATTGCTGTGTGCGAATGAAAGAAGATGGTAATCTTATAGGGAGACCGCCACACCGATGTAAGGACCAAGGGGAGACCGATTTGTGATCCCGCGGTGTCTCCAATTGGCGCCAGTTGGCAGAGAGAAGAAACGACTGGCGAAATATATTTCGAACGATACAGACAACGCTTTTGGCATTCTTTTGGTTTTGTAAAGTGATCACTTACACTTGGAGCACACAAACATATCAAAATTAAATATAGCATATACTATAACCAGTGAACCCGAGAATGTACTGTGAAAATTTCATAAAGATCGGTTTAGTACTTTGGACTTTTATGAAAGACAAACATTCATTTTTATTTATAAGATATGCCCACATGGTAGTAGAAAAAGTTTAAAACCTCTACAGGTCATAATTCCATAACAATTTACCAATTTACCACGGCCGCTCTTATTTTTTTCACACTAAACCTTTTTTTTTTTTGTTTGTTGTCTATTCGATAATTAAATAATCATTTAAAATTACAAACAATTACCCTTACTCATTAAATAGCTTTTCAAGAAAGCCGGTAATCATTAGTATTAACAAGTATGTTTTACTATATTATTACTAATATTATAATATTAAAAAAATAACAATTTTCATTTCAATTTTTCTCTCATAATATTATAATAGGTGATTTCGAGTTTAATCAATATTTTGATGCAATCAAAGAAACAAAAATATTAATAGAAATCGATTGCCAATATCTTGTGTCAATTTGAAATCATATGAGAGTGGAAAAATTTTCCGGCAAGATGTTGAAATGAAACTAAATTCATCACAGGAAATTTTGAGATATCTCAATTAAATTTGGTATGCAGGTTCCTTGGCACTCATCTCCGAGCGTTGTTTAAAATGTGCCAAATCGGATGATAGCCACGCCCACATTTTGTATATAGAATATTTTCGAAAATACAAAAAAAAAAGATTATTCAGTACATAATACACTTATAAGGATTCAATTTGGTGTGTACATTAATGTTAAGGCAGAAACTCAATTTTTCAAGAAATTTTTGAAAATGGGCTTGGAACCGCCCACTTTAAATTAAGTCAAATTTAGAAATAATATAAATCATAAATCAAAAACTCTTCAATATATCGAAACGAAATTTAGCACACATATTTATATTAATAGAAGGAATGTTCTAAAAAAAATGGGCGAAATCGGTTAAGGTCTACGTTCACTTTTATACAAAAGATATATTTAATAGGCAATAACTTTGCGTACAAAAGCGTTCTATCATTTATATTTTAATTTCAAAAGTGTGAACGAAGAAAGTCGAAAAATATAAATTTTTTAAAATGGGCGTCACCCCGCCCCTTTTATAGTGGATTATTCCACAAAACTTTTTATGCCATAACTCCGGGAAAAATAGATTTATCGAAACAATATTTGGCGAAAATGTTGAATATAGAAAAGTAATTGTTTGTTGAAAAATGGGCGAAATAGGTCAACGGCCACTCCCAGTTTTTTAACATAGTTCTGAAAAATTTGTTTGTAAAATGTTAAACGCGATATTTTTACAACCATTAAAGCTATGTCAATAAGATCTTGCACACATAAGAAGCTTTGTAAGCAAAGCTCAACCGCAAAAAAATGTTGTTGTTTTTGGGGAAGTAGACGTGGCGCTGCCCACTTTTCAGCATAAAAGTTCTGCTATTTTCAAAGGCGAATGCTTGTACATAGTTTGAACTAGATATTTCAATAAAAATTGGTCAGCTGCTTCTCAATAGTATGAAGTATACTGCTGCCCAAAACTAGGCAAATCTGATAACATACAAGCAAAATATCGCTGGAAGTTGTTAATACCCCACTGCAAAAGCGAAGTTGTATATCTTTTTTGATTTTCATACCTTTAATGAACATGAAATGTTTGTAAGTATGAGAAGAAGAAGAGATGGGCCAATCAATAAGTAAACTGAAATAATAAGGACGACGAGCTGAGTCGATTTAGCAATGTCCGTCTCTTCGTCCGTCTGTCTATTTGAACTCATATTTTTCAAACATAAAATGTGCATGTATTGGTATTTTGTAAAAATGTGGTTAGCAGTTGTTGGTAGGGAAGCTATTTATATACAAATAAGTTAATTGCGGCCACCTTGGTGTGGCAGTAGTGTTGGCGGCCTACCACGCCGAAGGTCCAAGGTTCCATTCCTCTGACAAGTAACATAAAAAGTGGTTTGAAAAAGTTTTTCAAAACGGGGTCGCCCCTCGGCAGTGGTTTCAAAGTCTCCGATTGTCTTTCTGCTTTGGAAAGCTTCTCAGCAAATATTCATTTCCTTTGTAGATGCCGTTCGAAGTCGGCAAAAATCTGTGGGTTCCACCAATTTGTAGGAAAAAATTCAAAACGGCACACCACAAATTGGAATGGATATACCTGTTGTATATCGCGCCATGCATTTATTTTTTTTTTAATTTATTTACCCCTCAAAACTCATAAGAGAAGAGTTTTTATTGAAAACAATCAGCTGGCTCTATAATACGAACTGAAAAGTATTAAAATATACCTGCGTAAATTGGTATGCTGATCACTACTAGGTATATAATGTTCGGTTCCACCCGAACTTAGACTTCCTTACTTGTTCTTATTATGTTAGATATTAACTGTATGCAACTTCTTTCCGATTTGTATTGTTCTAACATAAATGCTTCCATAGTGCCACACTCCCTTTTTCCGTTATTCAGCATGAATATTTCCAAAAATATGCAGTATCAAAAAATTTCTCGGCTTAGCGATACCACGCTGCTTCAATATATTGAAGTAAAAAGTATCCTATCTTTTAAACTGAACAATCTCTCAAGTCGAAATTTGATAGAAATCGGTTCAATAGTTTTAGTGTCCATTGCTGTCAAAGTTTGTTACACAAAAATAAAAACCCAAATTGATCGGTATCGTAACATATTTCAAAATCTCTTTTGATGGTGATTAAACTGCCGGCTTTGACCTAGTTAAATTCTAGTTAATGTCGTACTAGTTCTTATTCTTAGCAAACAAATGAGTGACCTCTTTTTCGACTATCTCTAACTTAGTTTGGACCACCACTGATCTTTACTGTAGCTGACCTAAAAGAACTGGTTTCTGCCAATGTAAACCAAAGCACTTAGAGTGAAGTCATTGGAATAAGTCACCTAAATATAATTCGATTTTTTCAATTACCGGAATACATAGGAAACATTCTCAAAACATCTATTAACTTAATCTTATTAAAATACCTGGAAACAATTTTTCACGTGCTTAATGCAATTTTCCCGAACTTTTATTAGGCCCTCCGTAGACTGAACACTTTCATCTTGTTCGATATATAATGACGAAATTTCAACTGTGTGTGCACTTGCACGCATAGACACATAACACCTCCCTTTTTAATTCCACCTATTCTGGTTTAAAGAAGCTTTTACTTTTAATGTTGCACTTACCTATTTTGTGAAACCTTCACATTTTCATTTATATCAATTGAAGACTTCTTGAATATTCGATTCATGTATACAATTAATTTGAGCATCATACAAGAATGATTATCTCGTTGACTACATTTCATGTTAAGCTTTCGCAGGAAGCCCTCCTCCAACTGATTGCGATTCACAATGGGTATCTGTAAAGACAAATATGAATTCATTGAAAATTTTGAAAAGTGAGAAAACATGAACAAATGCAAAAATTCACAGAAAACTGTTTCTGTTTAAAACTTTATTTTATAACTAAGTGTTGATTAAATTGAAAATGATTTAAAACGAAATTTTGATCTCAAGTTATCTGAAGTGTGCCATTGTGACGAATTGAATTGTTGCAAATAGTCCTGAATTTGTGTAATTTGAGGCTAATTTGTGAGGTTGGCCAAGGTTGGTTGCCAGATGGGTGAGGTGTATCCGAATGGAATTCAAATAGCGCTGATGCACAGCTTTGATGCATCAACTCATGAATCAACGAATATTTAAAAGTCAAATGAATGTCTTTTCTGCAATATCCATCTCACTAAGTTTTATCTTTTAATACCACTGAGTTCGGAGAGGCTCTCGAAAAATGTACAAATTTTTTCGTTCTTTAAGATTGCATCTTCTATATAGCACATTGTATTCCAAACCCGAAAGTGTTCTATGTGACTCAGTAGGAGCCGATCTTCCGAATCATTTTTAAGACCCAAAAGATTAACATAGTTTATATTGCAGACTTTCATGGAACAGCTGTAGTTCAGTCTTCTTTCGATACTGAAGTCATTAGCTTCGAAATCCAATTTCAAACGTTTTCAAAATCTTAGATATCAATATGCAGAAGACCATTTGAGACTACATATGTGAGAAATTTAAGACTCTTTAGCTACTACCATACTTAATTGCCTTTTTATACCAATAATTTTTGTTGATTTACGGCCTGTATATTTTCAAGTATTCATGAAACGAGCTCAAGGCCAAGAATAATAATTTTTCACTTTTTGAATCTTTATGAAAATTATTATTGTTTTTTATTTTTTATAATCATTTTTAATTAATTATTAAAAGCTTTTTAATTGAATAGAGTAGGAAAAATGTTTAGAGACAACGCCATAGCTTTTGAGTTGATTTGGGTTTGTGTTTTTCCGACAGGGTGGATACTGGATTTATATTGGAACGAACTGTCGTCATCCCTTGTCCATTTTGGTTTTGTAACAAACCGGTTTCGGCGATCCGCCATCTTCAGTGCTTGATTTCGGATAGCCGAAACCGGTTTGTTACAAAACCAAAATGGACAAGGGATGACGAAAATTCGTTCCAATATAAATCCGCCATAGCTTTTCTTATAGATCCATTTCGGAAGCTAACAATACGCTGGTCTTGATGTCATCTAAACTCCTAGTTCTATTCCTCTTTACCATATGCATGAACCACTGCCGCCATTTGACAGTTAGTAGTGTGATCATGATGGAAATATATGAACGATATCTTCAGTGGCTTCCAAACTATATTCTAAAAGCAACTAAAAAGTTTATGAAATAGCAAAACTACTACAGTGGTTTTTAAGCTGTCAAAAAGCTTGAAACATATTTTAAATTGTATTTGGCCCATTTGAAAAATAAAAAAAAGATTTTCAGTTAAGAAACTTCTTTTTCACTCATCTTAAAAAAGCGTAGTACAATTTAAAAGCATTTTGTTATGTTTTTTATCTTTTCTTAAATTATTTGATTTTAAATAAACCATACAAAATTTCTTAAATATACTGGGAGACAGTTCGAACACATTTATTTGTATTATACTCAAATAGATGCGCTTTGAAAAACTTAAGGCTTTTCGCCAAGTAGTTTATGAGAGGAATTATAATTGTTTTATGGCGTTAATGGCAAATATAAGTACTTTAGTCTTGTTGACTAAGTAGTTTGTAAGGCATGTGTAAGTACTTTGATTCTTAGTACTGAGGTTTTCCACATGGAATGATTGAACAGATACTTTGTAGTTGTTCAGTATCCAGATCGAAGTCGATCCAGGGTGATTCGAGTATCTTTTGGCAGATAGTGTTCTTTATCTGATATAGATGGTGCGATAAAGTTTATCACTGAAATCACTGTACATGGTTTAATAAAATTGCTAATCCAAGTTTCGAATCGAACGGGGTCTAGCATGGAGCGTTTTTGCTTCGCAATATAAATGATATTGAGGACATAGGGTGACATCTCGTATCAGTTCCGGGGACAGATTTTTGACAGACCCGCAAATTACTCCAGACATATTACTCATAACTGACTGGCCGACTGCCAGGTGCGTTTCTATGACTGTTTCTTTATATATTCCCAAAAAGAACCAGCTAGTGACTTGAGGATTGTGTTACGGCTTTAAGTTTTGGTGACAGTTGCGGTTGTGTGTTGCATGAAGATGCATCTCTGTTCTGTTACCTGATCTTTCACGTGCTGACCAAGACATGCTACTGTACCTTCTATAGAACTCATGCCGATAATTGGCTGACCGCAAGTTTGCATTGAAGGGGAAGAATGGTCTCAGAATGATGGACTACCCAGATCAGATTTGGATATCCAAACTTGTGCCGAGTTTCCGCTATAACGATGTTTGGCGTATGCTTGTTTTCACTCGTTTACTCTCCCCCGAAAGTTGATTTTCTCACGCTTGGCTAGAGTTAGACTCAGTATGTTATAAGTTCTGAGACGCACCTAAGTTGGCGAGTTTTCTAAAAAAAAAAGAAAAGTTTACTGGCCAACATTTTGAGTTCGGCATTTTGAATGTCCACTTCAGAGTTTTTCACAGCGGAGTGCCACTGGGATGAGAGCATATCAATCTGTGCATTGAGTAAGATGATTATAAACTCGGCTTCGATATTATTTGGTACGGGACAGATGTAGGCTGTCTGTCTATATGATTCGCTCCTGCTCGCAGTCCTTCCTAGGTTTTAATTGAGAGCCCCCCTAGCCAATTTTCATGTGTCAGGAGCATCATCAGTGATGCACCATAAATGTTTAGTTTGTGATGAAATTAACTGTTCATATTTTCTATTAAAAAATACCAATGATATAGCTTTTGAGCCCACATAAATTTTAAAATAATTCTTTAAACATTAAAAATTTAAAACAATCTTTTTAATTGTTAACTAAAGAAACAAAGCAAAGAAATTTTTTTAACTTTTTTAAATGTCATAATCTGTTTAATTGCCAAATAGTTAATATGACGAGCGGTAGTGAATATGTAAAAGACCAAGCGAAATCTTTTGTTATTTTTACGATCTGTACATTATTAAAGAATTCATCACAATCAGGGCGCCGAATTACGACATTCGTTTCGTAATCGAAACCCGTTTTTGAAGTCACAGTAACTTTGAAATTGTCCAACTTTTTAAAAATATAATAATGCATAATTGAACCGCCCGCTACTTCCAGCCAATTGCTCACGCATGCCGCCATTCCGCATTATGGGCTTGGAGCTATTTTCATTTAAAAATTCGCTTTCGATCACGGCGCGGATAACTTAATTTATTTATTTATTTATTTAATTAAATTGTTGGTATAAATAAGCAATAACAAAACCGAGAGCACGCGGTAAGACAGTTCTGCTGATAAAACAAATCTGTCAAAAAATTCATCATGATCACACTACTAACTGTCAAATGGCGGAAGTGGTTCACGCATATGGTAAAGAAGAATAGAACTAGGAGTTTAGATGACATCAAAACCTGCGTATTGTTAGCTTAATGGTTAGCAATGCGTGCCAAAATTTCTCTGATGAAGAAGCCTAGCAGCTTTCGAAAAGGATCTTTAAGAAAAGCTGTGGCGGTTGTCTCTTAACATTTTTCCTACTCTATTCAATTAAAAAACTTTTAATAATTAATTAAAAATGATTATAAAAAATAAAAAACAATAATAATTTGCATAAAAATTCAAAAAGTGAAAAATTATTATTCCTGGCCTTGAGCTCGTTTCATTAATACTTATTTAATTTAATTGCAAAAATAGTCTAGATTACAATGTACTTACAGACTACTTGAATTTGTGCTTAAAAATACAGACCTTATCAATACTATCAGAGACTTACGACACTCAACAAATGTTTGAAGGCGGCCTTAGACAAAGAAAAGTGAATGGCTAAAGAATTTGAAATAGTATTGAACTCCTTCAATGCTTTAATAATAGGAGCGTTAGAGGCATAGAGGGCGCAATCAATAAAAAACATATCAACATCTCGAGTAAACGTGGTGAATCAATCACACCGTTAATAATGTCATAGACAAAAGTAAGAGAAAGAATAGTTCTCCCACTTTGAAGTGATTGGAGGCTAATGAATGCACGTCTGGCACGGTAAGAGGGAATCGACTCAGAAAAGTTCAAAGACGGAAGGCCAAACCGTAAAAAGTTTTCTTTGACTCCTCAAGCCTTTTGACATGGCAGTCATGATAAGGCCTCCAAATAAAACAAGCATATTCTAGCTTAGAGCGTACAAGAGACGTAAACAGAAACTTAAGAGTATAAGGATCTGAAAAGTCAGAGATATCGCCAAATAAAAGCCAAAACCTAGTAGGACATAGCAATTATGGAGGTTATATTTGTGGTAAAGGAAAAATGCGAGCCGAAAACTACGCCTAAGTCAGAAATCTCAGTACGTGTGGATAGGCGAGAGCCGCCAATATAAAATGAAGTGGGAATTGTACAACGAGACTTACAGAAGGTTACATGAAAGCATTTCCCAATATTTATCGGCAGATTATTATTACGACACCAAGCGAAGTTGTTCAGGTCAGACTGAGTCGGAACAGCTGTATACACCTTCAGATCATCAGCGTAAAGCAGAAAATCGACCCCAGCCCTGTTAAATTTAGTTAGTAATCGTTTAACTTTTTTGGTAATGATTATTGGTAATGATTATTTTAATTGGTTTTCAAGAAAAGCCTTTTAATAATAGATTACGATTAGAAAAAATTTAAGAAAATAAAAAAAAAAAACAAATAATAATCAAAAAAATCCAAAAAAGTTGTTTTGATTATTTTTGATTTTTTTTTTTATTATTTCTGATTATTTTTAATTTTTTTCCGTATTGTTTATGGGTATATTTATATGCTTCATCTATTAATCAAAAACAATCAAAAATAATCATAAGTAATCAAAACAACTTTTTTGACTATTTTTAATTAATTTTGATATTTTTTTGATTTTTTTAAAAACTGTAAAAAATCATAATTTTTTTTATTATTTTTTTATGTCCACCGTGGGCCTTAAGTCGCACTTGTTTTGGGTCCCGTTGGTCTAATGGAACGACAAAAGCAAAAGAGGAGAGAAAGAAGAGCTTTGCTGTTATGGTTTGGGGAGCCATATCTACCCCTCCTTTTCATTGACAACGGTGTAAAGACTAACGCAAAATATTATTTGGAGGAAGTCCTTGTGAAGCACTTATCTCCTCATGCATCCAGGCTGTTTGGCAGAAAGTCATACTGCTCCCAACAAGATTCTGCCCCGCCCCATAAAGCAAGAATCGTTCAGCAGTGGTGCAAGGACAATATGCCCTGTTTCATTTCGGTAGATGAATGGCCCCCTTCTTCTGCAGATCTCAACCCTTTGGATTTCTGCACATGGGGATACATGATGGGAAAACTAGCGAATGTTAAAAACTTGAAACTGGATAAGTTTAAGTGGCGTTTGCAGAAAATATGGGATGAAATTCCGGAGGAAATTGTGCGTGCCGCCTGTACCAGTTTCCAAAAACGTTTAAAACTTTTAAAGACAATGAAAGTTGAAGGATTTGAAATAAAAAAAAAACATAATACAAAGAAATATTCTAATTATCAAATAAAACTAGTTTTGATGAAAAATTGCCTGTCGGTTTGTTTTTTTTTTTTTTTTTGCGTTGAATTAGTTGCGAAATTCATAAGAACCCACGGTGTAATTGGAAAATAATTGTTAAAAATTTTAAGTAATGGTAATCAGCAATAAATGGACTCTCAAGAAAATAATTAATCAAACCAGTAATCATAACGATTACGAATCATCATTTAACAGGTATGATTACAATATATAAGCTCAAAGCCAACAATATTTTTTTCATTATTCAATTTAACTAGAAAACCCGGCCACGCTTCGCTGCATCTCAAAACTTATAATAGACTGAGTTCAATGTGTTTCTTATATCTTCGAAACCATTTGAGATATGGACCTTAACCACATCTTCTATTAAATCGCTCATTAGCACCTTTCGTTTGATACCTTTATTGTATTAACATATTTTGTGTCACCCTTGTCAACATATTGGGCGATAGCCCCCTCCCCCCCCTAATGGTTAACAGAACGTACCAAAATTTCATTAATCAAAAAATCTTTTGTCTCTAATTTTTCTTCTCTATTCCTAGAAAAACTTTTGATAATTAATAAAAAATTATTACTAAAAAATAAACACAATAATAATCTTCATATAAAAACAAAGTACACTGTTTTAGTTTTTTCAACTTTTCATATGCGGCGGCCGGACAAGAGGTAATTTTTGTTTAATTCGAATAAGCTAAATCCAATGGTGGTTACCGTGTTAAAGATTTAACTAAACAATAATAGTTTTTTTCTCTTCGGACTTTGGTGGTTTTTAAAGGTAAAAAAAATGTGTTTAGCTAATTTTTGCAAAACGGTCAACCGTTGAATTGAGCATATGCGAATTATTAACTATTAAATGACATATATCATGTCTGTCGGACTTTTCAACCACAAAACTGTTATTATTCTTGGGTGTATTTATTTACAGTCAAAGATATTTTTTTTTGTTTCTGCAAGCTTTTTCGAGTCATTTTATATTTCTCTTAACATTTTTATGTGCGTTGTAGCTCGGTAGGCATGGTACTCGACACCGGTCGGTTCGAACTCTGCCAAAAATAAATTACAAAACTTAATGTATAATTTTTAACCATGTACCAGTTAATTTTAGGTTTTGTTTTATTTCACTTGGATCGATGTCCTTTATGTTATTTTTATATATGCTATAATTACCGTATTATCACTAGAGCTGATGGCGGGTGTAGCACGCACGGATATAACCGTTAAAAGCGTTATGACACCAAAGGTTGTGAGAGCTCGCATTTTGTGTTATACAGAAGTTTCTATTTGATTAAATAGATATTGATTGAGTTTCTAGCTTTTGAAATAGTTCAAGTACTCATCAACTTTTTTAAAATGTTTGTTCGAATCCTACGCACACACGCACACACTTTTAACCGTTGCACACTCGTTATTGCTACATGTGGCCTGGCAATTGAGCAGGATAAGAAGCACTTGACAGGATAATCTACAAAATTTTTGTTGAATTCTGAAAATATCTTTCAAGCGCGTTACACGAAACTTAAAATTTGCCACTATTACACGCAAGTTGTCCTTAATTTTATTTGTGTTTTAATCCTTTAGTGTGACGCGAAAAATATTTATTTCGGCCCAACTTTTTTGGGAACTTTTCACAATTTTTGCCAAATCACGTTGACACAAAGTTGCTAGAATTCGATGACATCGTCGTGATATCAAAAGACCTAATGCGAATTTCACGCTTGTGATTAAGATTTTATATGAACTACTAACGAACAAACATCCACCAATTGAACGTATGGTAGTAGCGTTAAGGCAGTTTGAATTGTGGCAACATGCAGCAAAAGCTGCCTCCAACAACCAACTCTTGCAACAACATCAACCGCCGTTAGGCTAAGCGGGATCAGCAGGCTAGTTATTGTTATTGTTGTTGTTGTTGTGATGATGTTTGATATTTGGGAAAACCAGATGCGCAACCGTGGTGTGGAGGTAGTGTTGCCGGCCTACCACACCGAAGGTCCATGGTTCGAGCCCTGGTACAGGTAACATCAAAAGTGATTTGAAAAAAGTTTTTCAAAACGGGGTCGCCCCTCGGCAGTGGTTTGGCAAACTCTCCGAGTGTATTTCTGCCATGACAGGCTTCTCAGCAAAAATTCGTCTCCTTTGTAGATGCCGTTCGGAGTCGGCAAAAAACTGTAGGTCCCACCAATTTGTAGGGAAAATTCAAATCGGCACACCACAAATTGGAAGAGAAGCTTGGCGCAAAAATCTCTTAGGAGGTTTATGATGATATACCTGTTGTATATCGCGCCATAAAGAAAAGAAAGATGCGCAACTAGAGCTAGAGAATTCCCAGTTAGCTGTATGGATGTGTGTGTGTGTGTGTTTGACATCCCAAAAGAAGCACAAGCCAATATGGTGGTGGTGCAGAAAATGTAAACAAAAAAATTAAAATCTTGTTGTTAATAAAAATAACAACAACACGCATCAGCACAAGTACTTGTAGCAACAATTTTCAAGTTTGCATTCAACAACAGCGAGTGCTGCAACCTAACTCGTTTGTCAAGTGCAAGGAAACACTAGCACCCAGAGCTCACGGATAACTGTCAAGTAAACTGTAGGGTCTCATAATAACAGTTCTTGCAGGGAAGGTAGCTCTCGAAACATGCTAAGACTTTTAATAATAAAATAAATATGTGTCTACGTGTATTTAAAAGTTAGCAGGCAAACAGTGTTGTTCAGTACCGAATACGAAACCGAATATTTTTTTAGAAAAAAAACAATCCGCCGGGAAATTTATTGATTTCTCTCACGTAATAACTGTGACAAGTGAGAGAGATAAATAATTCTCTTTAATAAATCACAAGATCCTTGTCCTGGAAATAAAGGTTACTTTCAATGTTATATTTTTCGTATATTTCGTAACTAGAAAAAAATTTTGGAAAAAATTTAAAAAATCATATTTTTGAAAAAGAAAAAAAAAACGCTCATAAATTTTCAAGATATCTAAAGATATATCTGAGGTATAGTACAAAATACATTTGAGTCTCAAATTTATTAGCGAATTTTAATTTTTTCGTTTTTGAAATATCGCAAATTTTTCAAAATTAGAAATTTTTAAATTTATTTTCCAAATCATTTTTTACACCTCTAAGTACATTTTTTTTTTAACTACAGTTGTTTCCGAAATATTGCAAAAAAAACAGGAAAAAAGTGAAATTGTGAATTTGCATAACTTTTGAAAAACTGTAAAATATAATTTTTTTCTTTGACAGAACTTTGTTTTATGATAAATGGAGACTCCACACTAAATTGCGTTCAAATCGGAAGAGATCGATTCCAACTTTGTATGTGCGTATTGACATGGAAAGGCCTATGTATCTATCTATACATACGCATGTAAAAACTGCATTTGTGCCTACTTTTTGGCTACCACTGTATTAAAAATTATCTTGAACTTGAAGCTAGATGTCTAGCAATGCCACGGTGAAAATTACATTAAATTCAATGCAGCAGTTTTTGAGGTATGCGCGTGCAAAGAGGGAGACATACAGACAAAATTTCTACAAACTGTTGTTTTAAATTCGCTTACTCAAATAAATTCAAATATTCTTGATTTCTTGATTTTTGAAGGTAATAAATGCTCCAATGAGAAACAGTTAATATATTCCTGTTAATTTTTATTTTGGAGCCCTGCTTGCATCACAACCACTACTAGCGCAGCTTTTTCTTCTTCTTTTGACATTACCAAGGCAACAGATGGCATATTTTTATTTCTTATTGTTTTTTTACCTATTATTTGAGTATACATACATAAATACTAAAACTTACTAGCAAAAATCAAAGCAGCAGTCAAGTCTCAATTTGCCTCAATAGACTTTTAGTTTTAAGCTTTTTGTTGTTGTTCTATTAAAATTCAAAGCTGCACATATGCAGTTGGTGACTTCTGCTATGTTGTTTTGCCATTAACCAAGTTAGGCGGTGAACGACTTCTTCCCAACACTTGCCACAAAACAAACAAACATGCCGCATTAGGTTGTCTGCTGGTTCGTTAATATTTTTATTGCTGCACCTCGCAATCTAAAGTTGTAGTACTGGTTCAAATTAAAGAAAGTTTATAACTATCAATTAAATAATTGGGGGAAAAAATTTTGAATTTTCCATACAAAATTGTAATTCACTGCTATTCTATTAGTTCAGTTCATCCAAAGTCAGTCCAGTCAAATTTGTTCTAACGGGCTCATTATGTAAAACGCAACGAAACGAGCCACTTTTTTTAGCCAGACTTGTTTAATGAGGTTTAGGCTATGTGAATTTTTGCTATATTAAATAGTAGTAATTAGGTATGTGAGTAACTACTAGCGAAAGTGTCACGGGGCTTACAAAATTAGCCCCTTAATATAATCAACGTTTGAAAATGTGAGCTCTGAATCACTAGATCTAAATTCATATTTCCGTAAATATATAAGTATTTTTACAGTGTACTGAAATTATCCTTATTGTATTTTAATTATTTAAAGATTCTGCCATTCACATAGTAATTAAACTGATTTTACTTTTAAATAATTATATTGAAATTAATTGGTTTGAAATTCATATCAAAAATTTAAAGCAACTGAAATTGCATGGTTGGAGTATTGAATAATAGATATGTCAAACTTTGGGATGTGTTCAACCTTGCAACGACTTCCAACTTTTTTTTTTTTTTTTTTTTTAACAGAATGCCTAAAATCTAGAATAAGCATAGTTTTAATAGATTTTGAAATATTATCCAGAAATTATATTGAGCTTTTTGAAGTGAAAACTTTTAGATACCGACAGAAAAGAATGGAAATTGACAGGATCACGCTGGCAGTGGAAGCTATAACTTAATTACTGCTTCATAAATAGTTATGAAATTAAGAAAAATCGTGTTTCGAGGACGTCCACAAGATCTAACTTCTGGAGACACATTAAATATATTTTTGATACAATTTTGAGTCAAATTCTAATTGGAAATAGACCCACGAAGGAATGTATTAACTGTAAAGTAAGTAAACAGTTGCCTTACAACACACTAATTTTTCGTTTAAAAAAGGTATAAAAGCAAGCGTTATATCATCGAAAAGGCAAGTCGGTTGCAAATTTATTTATGTAAATATATAAAAAAAATTTCAAAGCAAGCTTTTATTAAATGTTTTTCTTAACCTTTATTTAGACGATATTATCTTCTTTTAGTATTGCAACAAAATAAATTCTTATTTTCGATCAAATATTTTTTTATTTTAAGAAATTATTATCAAATTGAGGAAGCATTTATGAAAAGAATTTGAAACATTTTAAATTGAAAACAAAATTGACTAACAGCTTTTTCTGTAATTTTTCGTAAGCATTTGGATTTTACTTTTAAACTTAAATTAGTGATAAGACTTCGTACTTGAAGTCTATAAAACATTTAGTTTGTTAAGAAATAAAATCTACAAAATTTTGCTTGCTCTTTAAAGAAAGACATTTTCAATATGCTATTAACTACTCTGCAAATAAACGTGCTACTGATCTCGAAAGAGCGTGATCCGCGATCAATACTTTTCGTCTACAGTCGGTTACAATTGATCCCAACTATTTCGCTATGGGCATAGTTGGGTTAAAGATGATTTTCTGTAGCCTACTTTTGGGTGTTGAAAGTAAACGTGGTCAACCGTACCAATAGGGGAACAAGGGGAATCTATCCGACACTGCCCCTTTATCCATGAAATGAACAATTAGTCTCTTCATAGGACATGCTCAAACAAAAGACATCACTTCAACCCAAAACTTGCATTGGTCGCATAAGCCTTTGCGACTCATCTCGGATTCATCCTAGACTCAACATATTTTTTTTGTAGGGTACCCTTCGAAAACTTGACATAATCCGTTTTATTGATTTTCGCTCCAGCTTATACAAGCTGTATTCATTACAAGTCTGACTATTTGGTTTTCATACAATAAAAGTTGGAAGTCCTGAATATCGTGAAAAAATTCCTAGCTTTTCAAGTTATCAGGATATGTAAAGGCAGTGGCGTAGCCGGGGGGATTGGGGGACGAGAATTTTTTAACACTTGTTTTATAAAAGTATAGCCCATTTCTAATAAAAAATATTCAAGAACAAATTTCAAACTTTGTTCAAAACCTAGGAAAATTTAGCCAAGTTTCATCGAAATTCTACACTTTTAATACAAGTTTTTATAAAAAAATTGTATTAAATTTTAGTATTTATAATAAAGTGCCAGGGTGAAGTTGGCAAAAAATACTGACAATTTTGGGGTTTTATTGACAAACTTATGGTGTCAGTTTTGTTATGCGAAACGCTCAATATTTAAAAAGTTTCAACATTTTCTCTATTGCTTAGTATCATAAAATTCGTAGGTCAACATTTTTGTTTTAAATAATAAACGCAGTCTAACACAAAACTAAAAATTCCTCACTCGACAACGAAGCGTTCTGCCTTTGTGTAATAAACTTTAACAAATATAGACAGATTTAGCGCTTGAAGTGGATTTCGCAAAAAACTTTTACTGGAGTTAAGACGTATTCGTTCGGACGCACATGATTTTGAAAAGTTGTTCCGAACTTGTGCATATTGAATCATATAATAATGGAAATAGAAAATTTGGCTTCGGTTTTTTTCAACAAACCACAGAGAAGAAAATGACAAAAATTTATTTAAGCTTTGCTGAATTTCATGAACCACTTCAAAGCAAAAATATAGTGGGCGAAACCAATTTATGGAGAAGGTTCTTAAAGTGACATAATCTTCCGGCAAAAAATGCATTTTACGAACTTCAGAGCTGCTCGTTACGTCTTTCTGCCAATTGGAAACACCACGGGACTACAAATCGGTCTCCACTTCTTCCTTTCATTGAAGTGGGGGTCTCCCTCTTCCTCTGCTACCACCGGTGGGTGCCGATTAAGAAATATTATTTGAAGGAACACGCAGAGCACCATTTTCCTGCGGATGATTTGAGCGAATATCAAGCTCATCGCTTGGTTCCAATGACGTTAAATGAATGTTTTCCAGACTTATCTTGTTGTTGTTATTGTAGCGATACTCCGACCTGCCTAGTCTTCACATTCCTTACGTAACATTGTCTTAAAAATCTTCTAACCTCGCAGCTTAAATGGGTTTGGATCAGAGAGAGATTTTTATTGGAACAATCTGCTCTGTTGAGCAGATGAAGTGATGGTTGGTGTCATGGGGATACACACTACATGCTGGGCAAACATTTGGCATGTCAGGATTCAATCTGAAAAAGTAGGAGTTTAATCTGTTACAGTATCCAGAACGACGTTGGGTCAGCATGACTCTTGTCTCTCTTATAAGTTCGCTTTCCTCTTCGTAACTTGTGGAGCTTGTGCTATACTGGCTGATTTTAGAAGCATTCTTATCTTAGTTTTTATCAGTTAACTCAGCTGATAACGAGTCCTAACCTGAAACAAAAACGGAAAAGGAAAAAAGAGAAGGGAGTAAAATTCGGAAAAAACTAACCACTGTCCAGCGCGTAGTGAAACCATGTTATTTAGTAGGGAGTTCGTTTGTATATCTTGTAATTTTTTTTAATTGTTCTAAAAAAAGGCGAAATATAAAGGGTACAAGTCAAATGTAACCGGTTTTTTTTTTTTTTTTTTGTTTTTTTTTTAAACTGTTTTAAGACTAGAAGTTTAAAATGCCTTGAAGGACGAGACGGTACATTGAAGTTCACTTCACTTAGAAGAAATGGGCTGGATAGTGAACCATTTAGCAATTTAATCATAAAAATAATTCCAAACATTTCCCTCCGACTAGAAAGTGTGTGTAGATTAATGAGTTTTAAACGATTCGTATAGGGTGGCAGATTGTACGAGGGATCCCAATGAAAATCTCTTAAGGCAAATAGTAAAAATTCAAGGCGATCTACATGAACCTGGTAACGCGGGTTCCAAATTATAGAACCATATTCAAGTATCGGTCTGACTAATGTAGTGAAGAGGGCTTTAGTTATATAAGGGTCGCTAAATTCTTTAGACCATCGTTTAACGAATGCTAGAACACCTCTAGCCTTATTGACTGTTGTGTTAATATGGCGGTTGAAACTGAGTTTATAGTCCATAGTAACCCCCAGGTCAACAAAATAATACATTTGCTCAAAACTATAATTTTTAATTGTATAGGAAGCCGGCTGAGAAATTCCACGCGAAAAACCCATGTGTTTACATTTTTTAAGGTTAAGTGGCATATAATTTAAATCGCACCAAGTAACTAGTGCATCTAGATCTGATTGTAGCTTATTTCTATCTTCAAATGACGCGAATGACATGAAAAGCTTTACGTCGTCGGCATACATTAACATTTTTGAAAATAGGGTAAGTTTACCCTATATGAAGTATTAATGGAAAACGTTTCACATATGTTGCTCTTGCAACAACGAGATAATACATTAAATGCATAAAAGTAAAAAAAAAGTCCATAAAATGTGTATTAAAAAGTAAACATAATCACGTAATTTTTTTAGAACGTACACAGTTGTTTTGATTGTAAACTAATAAAATAAATAGCACAACATGTGATAGCAAAAAAAAACAGTTTGAGAAATAGTGAACACCCCAATGCTACGTTTTGAGACGCAAAAATAATAACCGACAAAGCGTGCGGTGCATTTAATATACAGGAAACCCAATTCCCAGCATTGATTTCCATAGTGAAAATTGAAAAATTTCTTTAAAATGTCTGTCTGCGGTTAAGCGCCATTATACATATGTACAGTTGTCTACAATATAATAGTAGTGAAATTAAAATGTATATCATTCGACGAAATAAGAAAAATAATTAATAATTTTCTTTTAAAATATAGCGAATGCCATAACAAAAACCAAATAAAAAGAAATTTCAAAGTTTACACAAAGTTCAGGAAAGTTAACTAAACTTTTAAAAATTTACATCAAAATTTCAATATTTTTTGGCAGAATCTTTAGAAAATGTTTGAGCTATACTCATTCAATTTTAGCATAATAATGTGCAAGTAAGTAGTATCTCAAAATTTCCCCAGAATTTTTAGAATTTTTGTTGTCGAGCATGGAAATTTTTGAGCGAACTCTAACTTTCACAATGTGATACTAAAATTGATTGGTCTACAAAACTGCGTACTCAAAAATTTTCTAAAAATTCTTCCCAAAAATATTAAAAGTTTGATGCAAATTTTTAAAAGTTTAATTAACTTCCGAGGACCTTGTGTAAACTTTGAAATTCCTTTTTATATAGATTCTGTTATGGAATTCGCTATATTTTAATTGAAATTTATTAAATCACAGCTTTTTCTTATTTCGTCGAACGATAGCCATTTTAATTTCACTACTATTATATTGAACACAGCTGTACATATATAATAAAAAAGCCTAGTGCAATATGTACATATATGTACAAACAAAACATTAAAAACACGCGTGTTAGTATGCAGGACGTGTTTGTATATTCGCATAACAGACGTTCATCTGCGTAAACTTACAAATAATTTTCACTTTATTGCTGCAGGTCGACAGCGCTGCCTTTCTTGTTTGCATTTAAATTGCAGAAAATGCAACACTTTCCAGGGTGGGAATTTTGATTGAAGATTTTCAAGATGCACCTGCGTGTGCAAGTTGAAATTTAACCATCTCAGCTAATTTACTCAAACAATAAAGTTGAATGAATTATTTATACTTAGCCGCTATGCGAATTATTGTAAGTAACAGACAAAGGCCAAGTTTAGCAAGCTCATTTTACTATAAAAAAGAGTGTTTTATTCAGAGTTGCCATTTTAAAAGAAGGCTTGGTAGATTAGCTGCTTTTAAGCCAGAAATCGCGCCGCACTTTAAAAGAACCAAGGCCCGATTCAAAACGGACACGAGTTCCATTGAATATCGGGGCCGTACACATTACTGCAAAGCTGTTCTTCGATTGTTTCCTGTATGCTGAAAGTTGAGTATTGCAGTTGAAGACACCAAGATGCAATAGAGAAACTGCATTGTTGTTGTTTTAGGCGAAGTGTTTAGGGAGTGTCGTGGAAAGTGGCAGTCGTTTGCCGGATATGATGAGATGGCCCAGAAGGGCTCCGAAATATACATACCCTGGTAGACACGGCGGCCGCCGTGGTGTGAAGGTAGTGTTGCCGGCCTACCACACCGAAGGTCCATGGTTCGAGCCCTGGTACAGGTAACATCAAAAGTGATTTGAAAAAAGTTTTTCAAAACGGGGTCGCCCCTCGGCAGTGGTTTGGCAAACTCTCCGAGTGTATTTCTGCCATGACAGGCTTCTCAGCAAAAAATTCGTCTCCTTTGTAGATGCCGTTCGGAGTGGGCAAAAAACTGTAGGTCCCACCAATTTGTAGGGAAAATTCAAATCGGCACACCACAAATTGGAAGAGAAGTTTGGCGCAAAAATCTCTTAGGAGGTTTATGATGATATACCTGTTGTATATCGCGCCATAGAGAGAGGGTAGACAACTCCAAGCGACCGCCATTGGGAAATCTGCTAAGAAGAATCGATAAATATTCCTTTAAAACAACAAATTTTCTATGGGATGACTGCGCAGTCTCAAGGACCATATAGCCTTGTTTCGACAGAAAACGAACTAGCTTCCTTCTCAAACTAAACAAATCTGCGTTAAGGGTACTTACAGGTGTCATCAAAGGACATTGTGCTATCGCCCCAATGCTTCGACGACGACGTATACGAGGTGTGTTCAAAAAGTATCGCGAATTTTGAATTTTCGCTGGTTACGTATATTCGAATTTCGAATTTTTTATGGCGTTATGTTGGTACTCATGTCTCTCACTTATGCCGACAAGCTCGGCCATTTTTAAAGTTCAGTTAATTGTTGACAGCTGCTTTGCTTGCACGTGTTTTGGATCGTCTTCGATTTTTACGCGAAATTCGTACCAAAATTGCTCAATTGTGACCAAAAACAGCATCGCATGAACATTGTTAATGAGATGTTAAACTCTGTCCGCGACGACCCAAATTTGCTCCAGAGGGTCATAACTGGTGACGAATCGTGGGTATATGGTTATGACGTGGAAACCAAAGCTCAATCATCTCAATGGAAGCTGCCGCACGAACCAAGACCGAAAAAAGCGCGCCAAGTTCGGTCGAATGTGAAAGTTTTGCTGACAGTTTTCTTCGTTTGCAGGGGCGTGGTGCATCATGAGTTCTTGCCACAGGGAAGAACGGTCAATAAGGAATATTACCTGCAGAAACGCCCGGATTTGTGGAAGAACAAAAATTGGCTTTTGCACCACGATAACGCCCCTGCTCACGCATCGTTTCTTGTGCGCGACTTTTTGGCCAAAAACAACACACTAATGATGCCACAGCCACCGTATTCCCCAGATCTGGCCCCCTGTGACTTTTTCTTGTTCCCTAAACTGAAGAGGCCCATGAAAGGACGACGTTGCACTTCTCTTGACGAGATAAAGACGGCATCGAAGGAGGAGCTGAACAAGATACAAAAATATGATTTTTTGAAGTGCTTCGAAGATTGGAAAAACCGTTGGCACAAGTGTATAATATCTCATGGGGATTACTTTGAAGGGGACAAAATAGATATTCATGAATAAATAAATAATTTTTGAAAAAACACAAAATTCGCGATACTTTTTGAACACACCTCGTACAATTAAGTTCCATATGTCAGGAAGAGGAGGAAAAGGCGTCGATTCATTGCTTTCTTTGGCGATGCCCAGGACTACAGTTAAGGCATCTCGAAAGTGGATCTTTCGTTAATTCTTAAGTTCATATGGGAGAGTGAATGGGTTAAAAAGGATTAAGTGAGTAAAACCTGATTTGACGGATGTCCGGTGTTTTGACAGGCCTGCAATCTCCTCCAGTATATGCCTGCGACCATATTAGCATCGAGTAGTTCAGAACCGGCTGGCCAATTGAATAGTACGTTGCCAGGAAGTTTTTCTTCGTCCAACTGCTTAGTACTTTGGTGGCAATCGCGGCCGCATCAGCACCATAGTTGAGCATGTTATCAAACGTGATCCCTAAGATTTTGGGATGTGTAACAGTCGAAAGCTTGGTTCCATCGACGTAGACGTCTTTTCCATGTTTACCTACGCTTTCTACGACGTAAATAAGCTGGCAGAGCTCATTCACGGAGGGGACGGTAGCCAGAATCGTGCAATCATCGGCGTAAGAGAGGGTCGAGACACCTTCTGGTGATCAGGGGAGCCTCGATATGTAGTAATTAAACAAGAGCGGGGATGAGACATCACCCTGTGGCACCCCTTGCTTAAGTATACGTGGTTTGGATAGTTCATTCTTAATTTCACGGATGATTTCCAACCGCTCAGATAAGTGGCGGTCCAACGCTTTAGACGGGGGAAGAGTTACCTCTCCAAGCCTCAAACAACACAGTCCTGTAGTTAGGGCGATTTTGGCTAAGACCGACATTTATCTGAGTAGTAATGGCGTTCATCGCCGTGGTCGTTGGTTATATACGGGGTGGAGATAGTTGTTAGATATCTCACTCTCTCACAACGGAGATATTTTAACATCAGCATGGATATTCCGCCTGGACC
Organism: Merzomyia westermanni; assembly: GCA_949987695.1. Taxonomy (NCBI): domain Eukaryota; kingdom Metazoa; phylum Arthropoda; class Insecta; order Diptera; family Tephritidae; genus Merzomyia; species Merzomyia westermanni. The sequence continues at coordinate 197,315,348 of OX465288.1, forward strand.
GATGGATTTTGAGCCATTAGGACTCGGTATGGCCACCTAAACCTATGTAGTGGTCATGGCATTGGGTGCATGACTATTTTTACGTTAGTGGGCTTCTCTGGTGGCGAGTCCTTGCTGGAGGATGCAATACGAAATTAACATTATCGCGGAAGGCGATGGATATTTTTTCCTTAGGTTTCATCGGATTGGACAAGTACTTGACACTGTCGCATATGATTACGTTCATTTTCCAGGGCCACTGTCTCTAAGGGGAAGTGCGGACATACCTCCTTTATTCTCCCTCCGTCCCTCTTTCCCCTTCTCGTACGTCAGACGGGTTGGGAAGAGTAGCGAAGGAACTCTAATTTAAGTTAAGAAAACCAACCCAGTCAGCTCTGTTAAAATTAGTGAAGGTACGGTTTTGGGGGGTCACAAACTCAGTGGGGCGATCTATTGAGAGGACAATCGGTAAATGATCTGATGCAAGAGTCAAGATCGGTCGCCAGTCAACGCAGTTTATGAGACCAGCGCTGACGATGGTAAGGTCTGACTAACTGGAAAAATTTACCGCGAATCTTGTGGGTGCATCCTCGTTCACCGTGCAGAACGTCGAGTCGTCTATTTGTTCAGCCCACTCCTGTTCCCTACCATCGATCTTTAGGATTGAGTTCCAAAGGTCACATTGTGTATTTAAGTCTCCAAGGATTACACAATCCTCGTCTCTGCGTAACCCACGAATGCTAGGACGAAACTCACTCGAACAGCAGGTGACAGGAGGTATATAAATGTTAATTATCTCAGGATGGACATCGCCTGACCGGACAACCATGCCTTGACATTCTAACGTGCTGTTCCTCGAGTCGACATGAGGCTCAAATAGACGGTATTGCACCCCCAAGTCTTTGCGCACGAACACGCCAATGGATGTTCTACCCGTCACAGGTCCAAAGCTCTTATCTGAGGAAGCAGGCTAGGCAGCCCGCTTCGTCGAAATCTAAAGTGCGAGGGATCGGAAGTACCCGAAGGAGGATGCGAATCCATCGACGTTGTAGGCTGCGAAGATCGACAACATGGTATCTCGAAATTTACTTGAGTTATCGTGGTCACAGATGTGCGGACGGACGGACGGACATGGCTTGATAAATTTCTATGACAGTGATACATATAAGTCAATATCTACATATCTCGATTCGTTCATGCTGTTACATACTACTGTTAGGCGAATGAAGTTAATAAACGACGTCTGGTATAACGGATTGACCGGGGATTTACTCAAGCAAGGACTGTTATTTCAGTATAACCCTGTATAATCCACGTCCATGAGTGGGCTCCGGAATTGAATACAAAAAATTGAGAGAAGAGGAAAATAAATGGAGGAAGTGGGTGGGACGGATAGAAGAAATAAGAGATAAGCTTAGTGAGAGGGACCGTGTTTTACAGCAGATGGTCTCAAGTATAAATCCATAACCACTGGATTAGGGGATGTTTGTGTAACTGGGCCTTTAGACTATAAAATGCACAAGATCTTCTAATGCTCTGCCTACTTATTCACTAAAATAACTTCAACATAATGTCTACATAAATCAGTTTAACTCGTGCACCTCATTAGAAATGATACAATTATTGTGGAAATGATTATTTGATTAGAAACTGGGTTAACTAACTGCCCAAGTCATATGCAAGAAAGTGTCCGATAATCGGTTAGCAACAACATCTAAGTAGGAGATACAACTTAAATAACTTTACCAAGCAGAAATATGAGATGAAGAAGAAAATCGAATCGTAGAAAAATTCATTGAATAAAAATTGAAAGGAATCAACAAAAGGCGCAATGATCCGAGTACTCAACTTACTACTTAAATATCGCCTAGATCACAATGCAGCTATGAAGACCAAAAGCTATTGAAAATATACATACAAAAACAATGCCAATTGATGAATGAAAGGCGTAAACAATATTTTAACATAACATGAAATTGCATTTGATATCAACTAAAGAAAGAAAACTTCAATGCATCAACTGTTGAAGTATATTTGTTTGTACACCTGACAAACGCACAACTGACCAACTCACTGACAGACTGACATATTGACTAGCTGACAAGTTGGCATAGCCTTACTCACATACATATTAATGTACAATGGATTTGTGGCCAACGACTAATTTTGTTGCAATGTTGAAATGCTGCATTTCACTGCGCACGAATCACTAACCCCCAACAGTTGGCCAGTAAGTCAAGTTGTGTGAAACCAGAAAGCCACACGCCACCTTGTATGGCTGTCGTGGCATGCCACAGTTAGCGCGCCAAACTCCAGTGTAATATGTTGCAAGTAGCTTTCTTTCGAGAAATGTTGTTCAATAAGAGCAACAACATGGCCATGACCATGGCAAACGGTAGTAGCTGGTGTCATGCAACTTACTATTGCACATGTGTCTGTTGTTCGGGTAATAGCGTATGTGTGTGGAATGTCCCTGCAAAAAAATGTGCGATTAATCTCTAAAGAGAGTTGTCTGCGAGTAATGCCTTTTGTCCACAGTGGGCTTTAATTTAATATACATAAGAACATTTTTAATTGTTTAGCATACTCATAGGGGTTAAAAGTACCCATTTGGGTAGAAAGTGGTTTAGTCGTTTCCTACCCGTTTAGGTATAAATGGGTACAATTGCTCTCGCTATAGCACATGTTCAAGCAAATGTGAACAGTCCAGCCCATACAAAGTGATCAGAACTGGCATTAGTCGCATCTTCCTTTGGATGAGCCCCGGACGCATTCTGGACTAATCGCATTTTTTGCAGCGGTAGGTATTTCCTTGGGTTTGAACTGGTGCATTCGGAAATACTACTAGTTCATCCTTAAACTCAGCTATAGGCAATCAACTTGCGACGCCTTGACGCCTAGGCTGTGAAACTTATCCAAGCTTCATAAAGTTTTCTATAGTTCCGAACTAGTTCAATTTTCATTGCTACTAATCCAGTTCACTTATTGTACAATTTCGTTGGTTAGGGACCAGCTCACAATCCTGCACATTTCACGTAGTACTTTTTTTTTAAAGATCTCATAAACCAATTCCGTAAGTGCATTTGAAAAATAACAATTTCTATTTTATATATATAATAAAGGAAAACAATGTTTAGTTCTCGAAGGTAACTTTATTAATAATTCAATAGTTCAAATCAAGGTTTACAATGAGCAAAGCTTACGACTAGAATTGAAAGTGAGAGTATGGAACATTCTCCTGGTTTGTTGTTGTAGTAACCTAAATCTATAATACAAAGTAAATAAGCTAATAGTGAGAGAATTTGTTGTTGTTGTAATTAAAGAGCTTTAACCAAAATGCAATAACAAGAATGACTTTGGTAAATGATGTGAGAGATTAATTTAAGCTTAATATAAATTGTTGGTAGAAAAGGCAATAGTATGGGACTATATAGTTATTTGAAATTTATATCTTACTAGTGAACCGGAACAAAGTACACTACCTGGTACTGCACCCGAACGTTTTTGACTTCCCATTTTAATTTATTTTTTTCCTTTTTTTTATCTTATTTTATTTCATTTTTTATTACTTTTTTATTTTATTTTATTTTCTTAATTTTAGTTTGTTTTCAATTATATTTTATATTTTATTTTATAATAAATTTTATTTTATTTTAATGGTGATTGTTGTTTGTTTGTTAATTGAATTAGAGGAAAAATTACAACGTTATGCACAGCGATGGTATTTTATTTTATTTTATTTTATTTTATTTTATTTCATAAATTTTTTTTTTTCATCTTATTTTATTTTATTTTTATTTAGTTGTATTTAATTTTATTTTATGTTATTTTATTTTATTTAATTTTTTTTTTCATTTTATTTTATTTTATTTTATTTTATTTTATATTATTTTATCTTATTTTATTTTATTTTATTTTATTTCATTTTATTTTATTTTATTTTGTTTACTTTATTTTATTTTATTTTATTTTATTTTATTTTATTTTATTTCATCTTATTTCATTTAATTTTTTTTCATTTTATTTTATTTTATTTAGTTTTGTTTAATTTTATTTTATGTTATTTTATTTTATCTAATTTTTTTTGATTTTATTTTATTTAATTTTATTGTTTTTTTTTGCTTTATTTTATTTTATTTTATTTTATTTTATTTTATTTTATTTAATTTTTTTTATTTTTTTGTTATTTTATTTTATTTATTTAACTTGTCTGTCTGTGTGCCTATCATTACTATCGTTTATGCCTAAAGATTTTATAAAAAAATATCTTGGTTTTCATGTACAGTTTAATGCCTTGTTAACGTTGTTCAACTGCCTAACTAACTGGTGAAAATCTAGTTACAATCGAACCACTTGGTATCTGGCAGTTTAGGTCTAGCTTTTAACCAGTTATTGGTTTCTCCAGTTACTGGTTTCTCTGCAGGTTGCAGACACACATAAATATATGTAATTACCTACATTGGTAAACATTCAACGCTTTATGGCATTGAGTTTTCACACTAAACGTAATAATACTCACAACAGCAGTAAAAACTTTAAAGACACAAAATCGATTAACACTAACAATCCGGCTGCATTTGTCCACGAAATTGGTTGAGTTGGTTCAATGGTAGTTGGTGTAGTTACAAGTTATACAGCGTAAGCCATTACACTTTTGGAAAATGAAATCAGATTTGGTGACAAGAAAGTGATATTCCATATAAATACATACTAGGGATGTCAATATTTCCAATGTAGGGATTTAATTAGTCTTGGGCTTTTGGAATTCGTTGTTCTTCAACAATTTAGCTTGCAAAAAAGCTAAGACATAGTTCGAATAACTATATTGTGTCAGAATACATATGTAACAGTTGAAAAACGAAAGATGTTTCATTAATAACAAAGGAGAAAGAAATAGACGGTCGTAAGAGACAACTAAAGGTCCTACGGGTCCAGCAACTCTCTCCCGCAACCTTAGGGTTGCACCAGAGGGTGATATTTTCGGAGTATAAATTATCGGCAAAGAAAAGAACCTTAATTAAATATATCAACAACAACAAAACAAAATTTTCAAACATTTTTGTGTGAAATTTCTTACGAATACTTACCAATATATCTTTCGACACAGCCTGTGTGTGTTGAGACACTTTTGAATCCTGTGCTCTCTGCGAGAAATCTTCAATTCAACGATATAAGCTAGCAGCGGAAGCATATCCTTTATGTTGACGCTATAAGGTTTAAGCGTGCCATGAAAAAGGTTGAGAAGGTCCTAAAACTGAAAGGCGTAAAGCTACAACTCCCCAATTAGCCTTAACTCTTTCAGACCTTGCAAATTTTCACCTCTATCATTGCTACACAAAATAAATATCTGAAAAATAAGTGAAATTCTACAAAGCCGGAAACGTCCAAAATAATATTTACATGGCTTGAGTGCGAGGAACCACATGTAGGATTGTATGTCTGCACAAGTCATGACACCTCAAAAGTGTCAAAAGCTTTTGACACAGTCAATCATGCGCAACTTTTTAACGACTTGATGGATTCAATTCTTCCTCCCTGTCGTAAGCGTTGGAACGCCAACTACCTAAGTGGTCCGCAATCATCAGTAGAGCTCCGAGGCGAACGGTCAAAACCTCCTACCGTTAAAAGGGGGGTTCCAAAGGGTGGGTTCCTATCCCAAATGCTGTTAATTTATTACATATCAAGGCTCCCCTCCCCACCAGTGGGTGTTCCGATCGTGTCTTACTAGCTTTTCCGTCGATGAGCTGTGCTCAATAATTATTTCCTATCTTCCGTTCTTATCTGCTTTCTTCGCCAGGCGAAACCTGGCATGGTCATCGCCCAAGTCCTCCGCCACCATTTACGACTTGGACTGCGCAAGCGGACATGGAGTTAGACGTCTACATCTAAAACGCACTTGCTTGAAGTAATTCCGCCTCCCCCGAAAAGTAAGGATACATCTCCTTACCACTATGCACTAGTTATGTTGAAATCGGACACCACATATTATAGCCGTTTGATCCAAAGGTGCATCGAGAGGCCTTCAACAACATCCACACAGAGTACGCAAACCTCTTTCTCGCAAAGTAAAGGCCGTCATTCAGGCACAAGCTGTTGCCAACCAGGCCCGCGAACTTCCAAGGGTGAAAAGAATCACACAGTTCCAACTTCTATCTATATACTGTAACAGATAACAACCAGTCTCATTTGGGTCCAGTACTATTGAAGCTGCTAAGTTCCTGGGATTCCCGTTTGAAGATTTTGATGACAGTGCTAGGTAGGGAAAGTGCAGGGCGAAGCATTGTTATTACAACAACAACAACAACAAGTAAAGCAATATGAAAAGTAAACGGAAGGTGTTAGATTTAAGCGAAGAGGGTTAAGAGTATGAAGAGACAATGGAAAAGGCCAAGAAAAAGAAATGAAGAAAAAGAGGTGGGAGTTGGAAGAGTAAATAAAAAAGAAGTGCGATACTAGGAGCGAAGAGAGTACAATTTGCCGAATGTTGGCAAGTCCGTTTTCGGGCCATCAGGCATTTTATAAAGCTGAGTAAAAGCCTGAGTTTAAGCCCAATAAAACTAATCACATCACAAAATAACTCCGAAAAAGTGTCTGGAAAAATAACTTAAGGTTTATTGAAATGATATACATATGTACATAAGCAAGCGCATACATCTATGTAATAAATAATTTATATAATGTACTAACTTTACACTCAATACTAATTTATGCAGGTCGGAATATAATTTGCTAGCAAATTTCAACCAACAAAATATATACAAACACAATGTCGATGAAAACACGCTCAAGCGTATAACAAGTTCGATGAGAACAACAAAAAAAAATATAACAATAATAACACACACATACAATTCTTAAACTTATGTTATGCTGTTTTATGAGATGGCAGTGTCGAAAAGGGTTTCAATCTCAATCAAACTTAACTCTTCTGTTCACTCTTTATATCCTTGTCTGTGCTACGGCCATAATAACCCGAATATGCAGCTCCTTGTGCATCACCGAAACTAACAGAATTGCCACCAACATTAGCCTCCTGAATATTTTTGCTGTAGTAATCTGTGTATGGTTTAGCGAAGGCAGGATCTTGACGATAAAATTGCCCATTGCCGCCAGGATGATCGAAATGTTCATGATGATGGTAGTAGGTGGCTGAGCCTACACCTTGTGGTGAGTATTCGGGGAATGTATTTTTGCTGCCGAAGAGACCAGAGAAAGCGCCAGCACCGCCAAAGCCGGCACCACCTGGTGGACGGCACAATTTGAAGTATGCGAACAAGCCAGGCAATATGATGGCAGCCAAGCCGAGTATCTTCTTTAGACCCACAATACCCAGTATGAATGGCAGGAAGAGTAACAATTTCAGTTTGAATATTTTCAATACCAACAAGAGAGGAATGATCATCTTCTTCAACTTCTTGCGTGCTATTTAAATAGAAAGAGAGAGAGAGGGGGGGGAAACGTACTAATTAATTCAAATTCCGCACTTTGGCTCATATATGTAACAAGTGGTAATAGGAATTTGGTGCTATTTACATGATTTGGTACGCGACTTACTGAAGACGGGCGCATGTTTGTCCTCAATAACATCCAATTCGCTATCAATGTCATTGCCTATGAAACGTGCTGAGTAGCGTCCCGCTTCGGTGAGCTCTTCAGGTACATCAACTTCCAAAGCAGTGGATTTGATGAAGCTAAAGGAGGAGTAGAAATATAAATTGATTAGTTTAGAGCTGGATCTTTTCTGACTACGGAATTAATGGCGCTATTCTCAGATTGCTTGTCATCTACAAGCGAGGTGGTGACAGCTGCAATGACTATTGAAAATTATAGGAACAAGTGGAATTGGGCTAAAACAATTGTAGTCACGATGACAAGCTGCCCCAGAATAGGGCAGTAAGTCTTCTAATTTTAATCTAATCTATCTCTAATCTGCAGTCAAAACCATAGCGGCTGTCGTACGACCACAGGGTAACTGGATCATACCCTACAAAAGCTCCGACGTGATATGCAAAATGCTGCTATCGAACGGCGTCACAGGGTGCACTCAAACTTTAGGCCTTGGGGCTCTGTTGTTATCGACTTCTGTATTACAATGAAAGCGGACTATATCTGTGATAGGTCAGCCTTCGACAAAAAATTTCAAGATTATCTTTCCTTCGAGTCAACTTGGTAATTCACTCAGAAGTCTTAGAAGCCGGAATATTTCCAATGTTCCTAATCGTGTCCTTATCTACGCTTCTTCCAGGATTCAACTAATTTCGCAAGAAAATATACGACATAATATGATAATATAATATGTTGTTGTTGTTTTTAACGACAAAAACACTCCCCGAAATTTTTGGACAGTGTTGTCGAAATTTACAGTCCTTTGCCGGATATGAACCCGATACGCTCCGGTACTGCCTTGCGGTACTGCCCGACTGTCGGGGTAGCGATTTGGTATGCCCAGTGAAGAAGATGGGTAATGAAAGGTAAGAGGCATCATTCCCGTAGATCAACAATCGAGTTGAACGTCATTACCTTTGTCCATAACAGTCGCCTCTTACTACCGGTATGCCAACCCCTAACCCACAGAGGTTAGATGAGTATTTGTCATCATACTTTATTCGCTAGGTGTGGTCTCAAAACGGCGCTTTAACGCTAATTGGAGTCCGAGGGAGTTTACACACATACAACCAACCTAAACTAGGACAGTTGTTCGTCTGAGTAGGCAGCCTCAGCAGCTCAGTCATGAAAGTTACCTAGGTCTAAATACGTCACCTTGGCCACGGCAGAAATAAAGTTAGCTTTGGAGCGATCTCTTGGGAAACTTGGCTTTAGCGTTCACTGAACTGTTTGTTCTAACCACTTACACAAGCTCATAGCAAGCCCATAGTATGGTTTGTGATAGTTTCTGATTACCACTTTCTGCCCTAATGATGACCATGTTATTGTTTTTTTTTTTTGTATCAGTCACATGGGCAGTCCCTTGGAGGGTATTGGCCTTCGTGTACTACTCTGAACGCCTGAGGGATCAATTTTACTCTATACCGCGGATCTTGCGACGTCTAACAGAGTGCGCACGAAAAGTGGAGTCAAGATATTAGATAAGTCAGGCTATTGGTGGAAATTGCAATGAGTTGCTAAGCATGGAAAATCGGTTTACCAAGATCCACGCCAAGTTCTTTAACCTTTTGCTTGGCGAAGTAACAAATCGGACACTGGAAATCCGGTTCCAAGTCTGCATGTAAATATTTGTTCAAAAGCTTGGAAAAAATCTGCCTAAGATAAAAATGATGGACAAACCCTGAGTTGTAGTCCTTTGAAATCCCCGTACTCTTCGGGAAAGTCTTTATATGTATTAAATAAATATTTCCTGGCAAGTTTTTGTATGCCGCTTTGAATTTTATGGTAATACCGTAATACATTTATAAAAATATGAATACTCGAAAAACTTACCGTTCAGCGCGTCTCAAAGCATATTTCACTAATTGATCCCAATCCGTGTCTTCGTTAATCGGCTCTTGCGAATACTCGAATGGTTCTTGCAAGAGCGAACGTTGCTGTGTCTCGGGCAAACGAACGACACGTGCGAATTCGGTCAAACTGCAAGAACAAAAGCGCAACAGCAACAATAAAAAATCATTTATTAAAACAACAATGTGAAACATTTTCATGAATATTTATTATTGTGAAGACTTACGGATATTGTTCACGATAGAAAACCTCATCGAAGCTACTTAACGCTTGCGTCTTAAAACATTCCGATAGATCGCCACTAACGCAATTTTGATTGGTGCGGGCCAGATAGGGATCATTATCATGTTGCAGACCAATTAAGCTTAGAAAAGCGGAACCCAGACCACGCTCTTGACCATAATTGACAGCAGCTGATTGTTGTTGTTGTTGCTGTGGCTGCTGCTGTTGTTGCTGTACGAAAACTTGTTGCACATTTTGTTGTTGTGACTGCTGTGGCTGTTGTTGGGGTTGTTGATCGGGCAAACGTATACCCTGACCGGTCACAAGCGCTATGCAACAGACGAAGCTAAGTAACAGCGCCGGCCAGGTATGTGTGTGGTGTTGTTGTTTACGAATGTGTGTTGCCATCGCTAAAAAGTAGAAGAAATATGTTCATGAGTGAAATTGAAGTTGAAATTGATTAAAGTATGTTGCTAATCAAGCAAAATCAATGTTATTTGCTTTTCGTGGGAATATACCCGCTAACGGTATTTCACACTCTCTCTTTCCACGCCAACTTTTATCAAAATCAATATCCACTCTAAATGCATTCACCTGTCAACCACGCACGATTTTTCGCCATGTTATAGACATTTTGGTTGCGCACGCAAATTAGACGAAGATTCACGAGGACTAAATCAAAAGTTTTGCAATTGGTGAAGAGAAAAGTTTAAGGGGCGGCCTACTTGTACAAGACTACTCTGCCTTATGCGGTAGAAATTTTAACTACGCCTATAAGGGAATCAGGTTTTGTAAATTTTAGAACAAATATTTAATAGAGCTCCGGAGAAAAAACTAGATTACACACTCAAAACCCAAAGAAATAAACGTTTTTAAGACCCCTGGGGATCATATAAGCAATCTCTGAAAATGCAAAATATAGCTGGTCATATCACGCAGTGTATGCTGGACCTGAGCTGTGGCCTCAAGAAGACGACTTTCAAATTTAAACCGAACGTAATAGCTAAACGTTCATTTCAAACTTTTTAAATAATGATTATCAATCCTAATGATTACTGGTTTGATTAATTACTTTCTTAAGAATCCACGCAACGATTGATTACTAATTACTTTCAATTTTAAAAGCTTATTCTAATTCATTAAAAAAAGAATCAAAAAAAAAATCATAATTTTTAGCGATTATTTAAAAAAAAATCAAAAAAAAGTAGTTTTAATCACTTTTGATTATTTTTGTTTTTTAAATATACAATAATGAAAAAAAATTAATATAATAAAAAAAATAATTACAACTTGTTTTTATTATTTTTGAGTATTTTTGAGTTTTTTGGATTTTTTCTAATCGTAATCAATTAATAATATCCGTTTTTTGAAAAACAATTCAAATAATTATCACCTATTAAAAAAGCCGTATAATTAATCGATTACTAATTACTAATCAATGAGAAACTAACTTGGGCACATTTACTGTCCAATTTGATATCAATTTATTCAAGAGCAACAACTTTAAATTATTTAGGGAATCGCTGCATAGCGTCAGTAATATATAGGCTGAGTCAGACATAGACCTTCTATAAATGCAAAGAAGATTCAAACACACGTCTAGACCGGGACGTTTACCCCTCAACTTTGCAGAAGCTTAGCAGCCGAGCATAAAATTACTTGATGATGGCACCTCGTTATACTCCATGCGCCTAAAATATTTAACCAAACCACCTTAACTCACACCGTCAACACAACCATTACTATGAAAAGGAAGCCTTAGTAAATGTTGGTAGAACTCGACAACTGGCAAAAAGTGTTAACGGCCCAGCGCCTTATTAGCGGACTCAAAACAAACCTTTCCAGGAATAAACTTCAGGCAGCTATCATAATTCTGAGCGACCTACAGTTAGGCAAGTACGGCTAATGAGTACCTTTGAGGTTAGTGTCACCGTTTTTGTCGGACAGTCTCAAGTCTTCATCGGCAGCACGTAAATTATTCTTAAATATTTCAGTCATTAGCATTTACAGCTCTTGCCATCATACCAACCACCTCGTAATAAATCCTTAATTGCCGTCGAATTCGGTAGAAGAATGTATTTATAATGGTCGGACAAGCTAAGATAAGTCTATAAAGATTAAAGAAACGTTTGCTTACCTCAAAACACGGAGCCTACAAAACTCGACCCAAGAGCTGTGCCTGAACAGCAACAGAAGCAGTCGTTCCCAATAGAACTGGTGCCACTAGTTGCGAAGTTTAGCAGATTAATATCTGGCAAAGGACTGCCAATATCAATAGTGTCCAGCACTTACCATGCAAATAATAGATACACCGTCTTCAGCAGGAAGAACTACTGCTGCAAAGAAATTTTGGGATGCCCTACTAAGTTTCCTGTTGAAACAAGAACAGGATGAAAACATGTATTTTGAGCAACACCAGCGGCACTTCTTGCCAAATTACGGACATCTCAACCACGTAGGCAATATAGGGGGATTCAGTAAGAGTGGCACATTTTCCGTTGGGCTGGTTTACTGAATACTCGAAGGGTTGGATATATCAGGACAGGACGTAACAATTGCTCTTCCTTAGGGTTTAATGCAAGCAAGTAAGGACAGCAAGGGAAGAATGTAGTAAGCGCAAAATACATTCCCACTTCTGACTTACATCGCCTAATAGATGATAGCTCCCAGAGGCCGAATTAAGTGCGAAGAATTTACGAGCCGTCACAACACTCTGAGTTTATGCAGGGATTACAAACTTCACGCAGCATTTGCCATTTTGAATGAATAGCCCTAATATTAGTATCTAAGCAACACTTGAATTTAATTTCATTTTTCTTGCACAACAACAAAATTCGATACTTCTAAGCTAGTATTTATGTTAAGAAAAAAGATAAGCAAAGTCACACTCCGCTGCGTCTAAGAACTTATAATAGCCTGAGTCCGAATTTAATCATTAAATCTCCGAAATAAGTTGAGATATAGAACTTAATCCTATCGCTTATTGTAGCAGTCAGTAGCAGCTTTAGTTTGATGCCTAAATTTTACTAACACTTTTAGGGTCATCCTAGTCCACATATTGGTCGATAATTTCGAAAACGCCATGCTATCAAAATAAAGGGAAGCTTACAATTTAAGTATGACATCTAATAATGCAACGGTGAAAGTACCATTAAATTCCATTAGCAGTTTTGGAGCGATGCGCGCACAAACATACAGACAGACAGACAGACAGACAGACTAAAATACTAAAAACTGTTTGATTTTGATTCTATTGCCTTAGTAATTATCCTCTTATAAATTGTTCTTAAATATCTGTTATGTGCAGAATTCGAGCTGTTACAATTTTATTATAAGTTGATATGTCCAATCCCAAAATGTAATGATCATCTCTCGTATATATATGCACGTACGATATGTTTATTCAAAGTCAAACTTGTAACACCAGCTTCCACTTTATTATTTACTTCATTAGACGCGTAAGAAAAAAACCATTTTATCGGTGTAATTTTTGTTTTTCATAAATATTCAAAAGTATTAACAAAACGCACCAACAGCTCAGTTCGTCGAACGTTCAGCACAAAACCCGATGCTGTTACCAAAGCAATGCAGCAACATTTTCACTTAAACTGCGAATATGCACTGAAATATGTGCAAAGCATGACAACTTGCAACTGAACTTTTGGATAACAGTAAAAATGTTGATATTGTTTTTGTGGGTGTGTGTGTGCATGTATAATGAAAAAAGAGCGTAAAAAAATTAAGTCAGGATTATATTTTAAAATCCGCAGTTTTTGTCTTATAAACTTGTTGTGAATAAAAAGTCGTTCTTCAGGAAATTCGGTTGTTTTTGTTGTTGTGGCTAGTGACCATACACAAGTTCAATTTTAATTCGCCTTTTGGTTGCTTAAATTTGAATCGAATTAAACTTATGCAAAAGAGTCATTCCACGTTAAATAAAATAATGGTGGGGTTGTTGATATGTGCGTAACGCTCGTATAACATTCGATACTCGCTAATGGAATGAGGGGAAGGAACAAAGACAATCAAAAAGGAATCAAATAAAAAAGAAGAGAGTTGTAGAGAAGTAGGTCGGGGGATAGAGCGATGAAAAGGAATAAGAAGTCAAAAAATTATTGGAGAGATAAATGTTAATTAAGAGAAAATATGAAAAAAGTGATGTTGATAAGAGAGAGGTATAGAGAGGAAAATAAAGATATACAGAAAGTCTGGATTAAAAACGTATAGTGGTAAAGAAGGATAGAGTGAGGTGGTTGGGAAAAGTTCGGAAGGTAGAATGAGATCAGAATGAGGTGACGCGGAGAGGTATAGGTATTTAGGTAAAATAGCTGCGACCCTACAAATCGCCCAAGTAGCTTTAAAAAGCCGTTTTGATGGCATAGAAACTCGTCGTACCTACGGAGGGCGATACAACCAACCACAGTTGTCGATAAACTCAAGGCTGTTTGGAATCGCTATTTCAGATAATCTCTCCAGATTCTCCAAAAAGAGGTTCTTAAAGGATTCTAGATGCATTTTGGCCAGATCCAGTCATTCGCCCAGAAAATGATCAAGGGTCTCTTCGGTAGTTATGTCCTTGCAGTAACAGACTGCTTTGATTTTGTAAGTGTATGTCCCCGACCTGCTAAGGAGAATACTTGTCCTCTTTTCGCTAAAATATGACCAGATGGTTCTTGATATTTCACAGGCAGTGGTTTTCTTCCACCTTCGTCGTGCGTTGTTCAGGTAATACTTGTGGATGTTTCCCTACGGCTAGGGGTACACCCATTTTTAAGCTGGTTACTCCCTCGTCTGCCTCTGATGAGCCCATACGTGCCAGTTCATCCGCCCTATCATTACACTCGGTTTCTCTATTACCAGGAATACAGAGAATACTTCAAGGGGGTCGGTTAAAGTAGTCAAAATTTTTTTTGCCTTTTTTTTTTGTCATTGTCTCTATTATTGCTTGGTTGTCGCTCTCGAACTTCAGTTTATGAGAATAGTAATCGATTTCAGTACTAATTGTACCCGCTGAAAGATTGTTAAGGGCACTACTATGTCCATGCTGAGTGTTCTTTCAGCACCCAGACTCCCTGAGTCTCAGTGTAGTTTGCGCCGATATAGTATATGTAAGTAAATTGGAAGCAAGTTTAAGATGTGATCCAAAGCCGCAGTAGGGCAAGTGCGCTAAACTTTCGTTAGGCTGATGGTATTGTATTTCTTCCGTAGAGCTTCCCACCACATTACAGATCCGTACGTCAACACATTCCGCACCACCGGCTTGTACATCCATAGCACAGTATTCGGCTAAAGACTCCTTGTCTTACCAAACATCGATTTTCAGGCGCAGAAAGCAATGTAGGCCTTCCGCATCTGCTCCTCGATATGCACGCTTTGTAATATAACTTGCAATCGCTTATTAGTCCCAGATTTTTTTTTTGCAAGGAGATAGGGCTAGCCGCTGGCCAGGTAGTTCGAAGGTAGGTGGCTTGTACTTCCTTGTGAAAAGTAATAGATCCGTTTTATCATTGAGAAGATAGAGGAAGAAATTGGTATCAGACTTGGCTACTTTTGTCCTGCAGTTTTTAAACCATTTTCTTAGGTTCGTTTCGTTTCGAAAAGGAAGAGTAAAAGATTTGAATATTGCGTGCTGGGTGTTTGAAAATTTACGGGCTTATTATGTAAAAGCGCAACGTGATGCAAAAGTCATGTCTCGTTTAAATGAAAATTCCTATTATATGCATGATTCCTGCCTTTTGTGCATTTGATATGGAATGACCCAAATTTGTGCACGCATTTGCCAGTGGCATGGAAAATGTATAACCAGGGAATCGCTTTGAAATGTGACTTACTTTCCAGTGTTGCGCCCAAAGGGCACAAGATAAACAACAACAAAAATTGCTGTAAACATGTCGATGCGTGCATTCTGCATTCTGTTTTATGAAAATATGCTACGGATAAATTTGTTAACTTTTTTCTCGTTGGTTTTAGTTTAACAACAATACGTTCATGAAGCTGCTTTTTGACCTTTATTCATTTATGTATTTTTTTTTTCTTGGGGCAGATTCTCTCACAATCATCATTATTATCATGCGCATCGTGAGCCGGCAGGCCAAAGCCTGATATGCAGTATTTCATTTCACTTTACAATGCAGCACAAACCATAAATAAAATAAAAGTAAGTTTCACTTTATTGCAAGTTTTTGTCATTGTTTTAGTTATATTTTTTTATTTTATTTTTTTATTGGTTTGTTTTTATTATTGTTGTAAATGTACGGCATATCTGTCTTTAGTGATGATGATCTGCTTTGATGCTCGCTTGACTGGTTCCTGAAAGCATTTTTTTCGCTTAAGTTTTATTGCATGAGAGTTTGTAGTTGAATTATTTTTCCATGTTTTTCATCGACTGAATATAGGTATCGAATCGACTGAATATAGGTATCGGAAATAAATCGAATAACTTTCTGGGTAAATTTTATCCTTACATGACATTAACCATATTTACTATTATATAGGGGAAAATGCATGATGTTCGCAGGAAAAAAATTCTAAAAAATCAGACTCATTTTAAGCCACTTGAATCTTTGATTAATAATTTTTTTTTTGCTCACAAGCTTGTGGTTTTCTTTTTCGAAACCAGATTGAAACCGAAATAATTGTTGAAAACGGAACCAGAACCGAAACCGAAACCGGAACGTTATTTTAGTCGGTTTGATACCTGGCTTTAAAACATGGTTATCTTGCACTGAACTGCCTTAATGTTATTGAAATATTTTTGGAAGGGTGAAGGTACTAAGGAATTCTATAACTTGATTCATAATTTTTTGATTTTATACCAAAGTTTTAATTCTTGAAAACAAGAAAAAAATAACAAAGAATTTCAATCAAAAACTTTGAAATTTAGTAAGAAATTTACTCAAATACCATGTTCGGTTTTCTGAAAAATCTTCAATATCGTTGCTTGTATAACATTAGCAGACCCGGCAGACGTTGTCCTGCCCAAAATTTGACTTGGCTACATTTGACAAATTATACCTTCTGCGCTCCCCATATGGGGGTTCCTCTTCAATTATTCCTATGCCTTACTCTTTTTTTCTCCATTTGCTTTTCCCCCATCCGCACATCCCGTTACTCTTCCTCACCCTCCTCATTTTCCTCGAATACCTAATCTATATCCCAAATTTACTCTTCCTACTCCCCTTCTTCTTCCTCTTCCTCTGCTGGTACTGATATGTACATAGTTGCGAAAATAAATCAAATTTTCATCTTTTTTGGTATTTTAAAGTGCTTAAGTTTACCCTTTATCAAACATCATGAATACATTCACAGCTGGGTATAAAAATAAGTAAAACTTTTTGTTTTTGTTATAAATGCCGGCACTATGGTTAACTCAAACATTGTAATAGCTTTCTAATATAAAACTGGTATTTCAATTGCGCGTTAATGCAGACAGTTTGCGTGGGATTTGCGAGAAAATTGCTTGAGTGAAATACACATAAACAAGCAGATGGCGTGTAATGCAAACATTAAAAAATTTACATAATTGCAACAACTAATTAGCGCAAGATGCATTAAGAGCATAATTCAAAGTAAAAATTATTTTAATAAAATCTATAATTAAAACGAAAGTGACTGGCAACTAAAATAAATAAAAGTAAAACACTTTTGATGCAGAAGAATTTTAATGAGAGCAGAAATGTTATTTGCAAAAATTCCAAGAAGAATCGATGCGGCAGGAAGTGTTTTGATAAAAGATAGTAGATAGAAACAGGAGCAGAATAGTTCCATTTGACGTGCAGAGAGTAAAGGTAAATCAGCCTGCTAGTTAAAGTCAGAGTTAAAGTAATCCTCCTATCATAAAATGCTATAAATTTTGCGATTGGCCCTAAGGTCAGTTCTGTTCTGACATTTGTGTAGTAAACACATGCGAAATACACGTTAATAAACAATGTTACGCTACACTGCTCCAGAACGCGGAAGATTGCTGACTATTTATTTGACCAATAATCGGTCGGGGCCAAACGGTTACTGTGAATGGTGAGCGCTACAGAGCAATGATCAACGAGTTCTTTTTGCCGCAACTTGATGAATTGGGATTGGAAAACATGTGGTTCCAACAAGACGGTGCAACAGCACACACTGCACGTGCCACAACCGATATGCTGAACATCGGAAGCTTACTTTTGCGCCACCTTGTATATACCACTACTCCTTCAACCATCATTAATATTATTCACTTACTAAACCGCGAACTTGGAATAAGCCGACCATCAGCATTTTATTTCTGGTAATTACAAACAGACGTCTGCTGGAAGCATACAAGGCAATTGGAAGGCCGAGTATGAGCTAGGTGTCGCCAACACGGTAGCCTAGTCTAAGCGATGCAAACTGAAATAAGTTGCAGGCCTGCTGAGACAACGCACTTAGTACTGCTACGGGATATCTCCTTATGGCACCGAAACATTATTCACTTAGACTACAATATCAAAATGACATGTTGAACAGGATTTTATACGGTATGTATGGGTTATCACAGTCTCCTAGTTTTATACAGACTTCTTAAATTCCCATTAAAATTTAATATTCAATTGATTGGACGGCTCTTTCAATCAATAATGATTATTTTAATTGTTTGCAAAATTTACAACTTTTTAATTCATGCAATAACTAATTGGTTAAAATTGTTAAAAAATCAAAAACATAATAAAAAAATCAAAAGTACACGAAAATAATACAAAAAATTTTTTATTGTTTTTGATTACTTTTGGTTTTTTTTAATGCTTAGATTTTTTTAGCTATTTTAATTTTTTAAATAATTAATTGTGCAATAAATAATTGATAAAAAACTAATAAAAAATAAAAAATAAAAAATGTTTGATTACTTTTGACTATTTTTGACTTTTTTTTATAATATTTTAAATTTTTTCAACTTTTTTGATTTTTTGATTATGTAATTACTAATTGGTTAAAATAAAAAATTGAAAAAAAAATTGTTTGATTGTTTTTGATTACTTTGAATTTTTCGAATATTTTTTTTTTTTAACTTTTTTGATTATTTTTGATTTGTCTGCAACAAGTCGAAAAGGTAATTATTTAATTATTATTAATTTTTTAATAATTTTTTTTAAATAGTCATTAAAATAATCATTGAACCCCGAAAACAATGCTTAATCAACCATTATTAGGCTTTTCCAAAAACTAATTAATAAACCAGGTAATCATTTCGATTAGTAATCATTACTTAAATTGTCTTCTTTTACACAATCCCCTTGTAAAAGTGGACGAAGAACCCTGAAACTTTCGAAGATCTATTCGCGAGTCCGTCGTGTTCTCGTTCACTGTAAGGCCCACTTTTTTTCGCTTCTTTATCCAGGCTGGAAAAGGTAGAACTCACGGCGCGCTTTCTAGGGTCATCAGTACGACTATATGGCGGCAATAGCTTGCTCTCGACTGTTTAGCTCTGCTGCTCCAATCAATTTCTCCAGCATAAAAGCAAAGGAAACGGGTTCTGTCTGAAAACTAGTTTGAGTTTGAATAACTCTTTTTCAATTTTGACAGAGTTGTTGGTATTTCTCTGGCAGTTCCATACAGCGCTGTTTGATAACGACAAGGAAACGATGCTCTCATAATTTGTCTTTTGCAGAATTAAGCGAATCCTAAGGATTTATCGTTCGCAGACTTACCAGAATTTCTTGTACCATAGTTTTTGAGAAAAAAAAAATAAATTATTAAGAGCGTTGTACTTTTAGGTTTTTAAGTACTCGAGTGATAACCGTGAACTTTCGTTTCAACTCAACTCCGCCTAGTTATAGCCACTGTGTTGAATTTACTTCGTTTCGAAGATCTGTTTAACTTATGAGCGAAATAAATGAAATAGATATGTATGCGATTTTTTTGTTTTTAATTTTAATCCATTAATAACATTTTTCATTATTTAGGTTCAAGAAAACACTTTCGAATTCCAACACAAATCAACGCAAATACACTTATCACGTTTGTGTAAAATATTCGTTTTCACTTTTCTTGTATATATAAATTGACTATATTATCATCTATCGGCATTTTTTTGTTAGTTTTTTGTTTTTTTTGTTTTTTGTTGTTTAGTTTGTTACTTTTTTGTTTCAAGTTTTTTACAGCAAACTGCGACGCAGCCACAAAATTGTTGTCGAATATTTTGCAGTGTCTTGCTCCTTCACCTTAACACGTCGCCGCACCTTTGTAGTGGATTTTCAAAAGCGAAACTCAGCTTATTGCTTGGCGGCACATTTCTCTTTAACGCTTACCATTGACTTTTGTCGACCAACTGAATGCCATATTTAACAGGCAGAAAGCCAGCCGATGTATGTATGTATGTACCCTGTAGCGAAAATATCTAGTTCTGAACTCAGGTGCTTCTAGTGCATTTGGAAGCACTACTAGTTCCTAATTATGGTTGCGAAATTGAATTACCTTTTCTGTACTTCCAAAGTAGGAAATTTTCCACAATTTAGATCTATGTACTTCTTTTATTGGTGTCACTTCGTTGTTTCCGGACTATATATAATTCTTCATGGTTATTCTAGCAATATTTCCGACTCAATTTTTCGATAGACCCGAAGCAGCTGAAGAAATTTTAGATGCTTGGGAAGTTCACACTACACTAACTTTATTCTTATCATAAGAAAATATTATTTTATTTTATTTTATTTTACTTTATTTTATTTTATTTTATTTTATTTTATTTTATTAAATTTTCTTTAATTTTATTTTTTTTATTTTTTATTTTATTTTATCTTATTTTATTTTATCTTATTTTATTTTATTTTATTTTATTTTATTTTCTTTTATTTTATTTTATTTTATTTTATGTTATTTTATTTCATTTAGTTTTATTTTATTTTATTTTATTTTATTTTATTTTATTTTATTTTATTTTATTTTACTTTATTTTATTTTATTTTATTTTATTTTATTTTATTTTATTTCATTTTATTTCGTTTTATTTTAGTTTATTTTATTTTATTTGATTTTTTTTATTTTATTTTATTTTAGTTGATTTATTTTATTTTATTTGATTTTATTTTATTTTATTTTATTTTATTTTATTTTATTTTATTTTATTTTATCTTATTTTATTTTATTTTGTTTTATTTTATTTTATTTTTTTTAGTTAATTTTATTTTATTTTATTTTATATTATTTTATTTTATTTTATTTTATTTTATTTTATTTTATTTTATTTTATTTTATTTTTTTTTACTTTGTTTTATTTTATTTTATTTTATTTTTATTTTTTTTATTTTATTTTATTTTATTTTATTTTATTTTATTTTATTTTATTTTATTTTGTTTTACTTTGTTTTATTTTATTTTATTTTATTTTATTTTATTTTATTTTATTTTATTTTATTTTATTTTTGTACTAGGGCCGCAAGCCAGCGCTCACATATACACAGTTTCGAGCGATTGTGCTGAAACAACAAACTAAAAATATGTTTTACTGGAACTGTTCCAACTCTTTCCACTTATGTATTCCAACAGTCGAAAAATACAAGTTGGGAGCTAAGTTTTTGTCTGCCTAGTTTTTCTCTGTAGGGTTGGCTACAGCTAAAGCAACTAAACTGTGGCGACAACAATAGCTTTTTTATTTTTTTTGCTAGGTTTTGCGGAATAGCTGGTGTTGGTGAGATTTCTGTTGTGTGGGCTCCAGTTCTTGCCGCCCATGGCAGTAGTTGATGATGATATATGGATAATGTGAACGGAAATGCAGCCAAATAGCCATGTAGCGTTGATATAGGTTTCAGTGTGAGGGTACTAAATTAAATGTCAATAAATTTTAAATCTTAATCAACAGTGAATGAACTGAAATATATTTGATGCATTTCAACCCTGTTCAGCCGACACATTAATTCATATATTCAGATAAATATCATCTATATATAGGTCCAGAAAAATGCTGCTTGGACTAACTTAAATGTCACCATAAACTCTTGTTATATGAGTCCGTTTAAGGGAGTTGGCGCAGAGGCGGTTCGTATAGTATAAAATAAAATAAAATAAATATCTCTACATATAATAAAATTACGATGTCTGTAAATTGCAGAGATTTAAGGAAAATTCATAGAAGAGTAATTATTAAGCCAATAGCATCCAAATCAACAATTTATAGAATTTTTGTCTGTCTTTCTGTCTGTCTGTATGTATGTTTGGGAACACATCACTCAAAAACTGCGATACCATTTAATGCGATGGCTCAAACGATTTAGGAGTTATCAAACAAAATGTGGAATAGGGTGATCCAAAATGTGTTAGTACAGTTTGGGTATCGAATATGATAATGAGTGCTACAATAAGCAATTAGACTAAGGTCCATATCTCCACTGCTTTCGGAGATATAATTATTAGAATCATACCATTTTATTATAAGTTCTGACACGCAGCGTAGGTTAGCCGGGTCTTCAAGTTTTCAATAAAACTTTTCGGCAACCAATAAGCAGTAGAGTAGTGCGATTTTAAGCTTGATTCATGCAAAATTGCAGAAATTAATAAATTATTCGCATTTCTGTAGTTTTAATTTGGTTGTAATTTGGCCAATTCAGTGTTAAGTATATGGTCATAAATAACTTCGACAGGCAAAACAAAGTTCCGGTTATGAAAATGCGCCACGCCACAAAGTAAGCCTTAAGCAACAAAGGTGGGTGTGGTGGTTGGCATGTGAAATGTGTGAAACATATGAAGCTTGAAAAACAATGCTTTTGGAAAAAATAATGTTTGTAATTGGGCTGAGACAACGACTAACACACAAAAATACCACTGCACTGAATTTGAGCGCAGAAATACTCAAGCGGTGTATCCTCCCCCGCGTTTATGGTTTCAACGCCAGTTTTGTAAGTGATACTACACTTGTATTCAACTAAAGCTTACTTTTGTATATATCTGCCATAAGTACTCTTCGCGTTGTGAGAGTTTTATGCTTTTTTTTATGAAAATCGTTGAGTGCGAACAGCTTTAATAAGCGGTCATGCGATTGAAGCTAGCGAAGAGCGGTTTGTTATGCATTAAAATTTGTTGGTAAAAAGAAAAACCAATACAGTGCTGCTCCCAACTGCTGAGTATTCACTAGGGTGTTGGATTATATAATTTCTCTTTTTGTTTGTTCAAATTCGAGTTTCAACTCAATCGTGTTATCTTGAAGATTTACGCTTTGTAATAGTTTTTTTGTTTTCAGCTTTAATTTGTTTTGCAATCCATATTGAAAACTTTGGGCGATTTGATTTGAAATCTATAAGATATTGTGTTGAAATCATTGTCATCATTAACTAGCGATTAAAGGCGATTTTGGTAGTTGTCTAACATAGCATGCTGGTTATAAGTTCTTAGCGATAACTAAGAACAATTGGTAACACTAAGGAAGGCCGAGTCATTCCTGACAAAGTTTCAACAAATTCACAAATTTTTACCACCACCAAAGCATAATCTCGCACAACGCAACAACTCACAGTGTTCTAGGGTGCAAAAACTAACACTTGTTTGCAAGGGTTGCGATGGAGAGCAAATTACATACATGTGGGTATGGATGGAAATAAAAAGGCTGGCGTTTTTGTCGGATCTCTTAGCATTATCTAAGTTAGACTAAGGATAGGTGGAAACGTTTGCAGTCTTGCAGAATGTCGAGGAGTCTTTGGACCTCCTAAAACGAAACACAATGAGGGTTTTGGATTAGGTTTCAGATTAGTTGCGGTGCTCACTGGGTATTGGACTATCGGGGCGCACGCGGCACGAATGGGTCTGGGACACAATGCCTCGTGCCGCAGTTGCGACCTTCCGGAGGCGGAAGAGACTGTGGAGCACCTGCTATGCGTTTGTCCAACTCACTGCAGGAGGAGAATAAAATTTCTAGGGAAACCCCTATTTAGGAGCCTTTCCGAGCTTAGCGATATGAAGCCCTGGGAGCTTCTAAAATTTTTTTAAGTCGACAGCATGGATAAAGAGGGACGGGAGTTCCACCACGCTAGCTTTCTCCAATAGTTTTTATTGTTTAATTCACGAGATGTGGTATCAAAACGGCACAATAACGCTAATTTGAGTCATTTGGGACTTTCTAAAAGTTAAACTGAGTATGTGTTGAGAAGAGTATTATAAAATAACTAGGAAGTAGAGAAAGAGAGCACAATAACTACAGGTAGAACAGGGTAATAGGAAAGGGCGTGAGATCTCCAAGTTTCTACACATATATTTTCCTAGAAGTCCTCAACACAAAACTGGTTTCATCTAGTTGCAAAGCATCAATGTGTTTTATTAAGTCACCCTAATTACAATATTCGTATTAAAGTTTGAACAGTTGAGCAATAGCATACTAGTAATTTGTTTTATAATACCTCCAACAGATGTAGGCCCAGCTTCTACTCTAACTGGTGGTGTGTTACTACTATTTGATTTTCGCTACAAATTGGCTGGATAGCGATCACCCAGTTTTTTCATTCCCTATCTTCCATAGCAGTTTGATGTTACCTGCTTCGGCAGTTGAACCTGCGACCTTCGGTATAGTAGGCGAAGACACACTAACCACGTCGCCTGCATACATACGCAAGTGCCTATCGGCATTGCAAAATTTTACTTTCATTTTTCAAGCATTCACCACAAACGTCCATACATATAACAGTGGATGCCCAGCATTAACTTTTGACTTTAGTTTCATTTTTCATTATTTCATCTTCTTTGCTTTTCCAACATGACCATTAGTTTTCGTCTGCATGCTTCTGATTTTTGTTTTGAGACAGCGTTAGTGTAATAGTAAATCTTGCATGTATGTTTGTGTATTTAACAAAAACAAAAATAAAGATTTTTTTCATTTGTGACTTTCGTACTTGAGCCATTGAACTCTGCAGCATCTGTCGTTTGCCATTCAAAGCTCGAGGAATCTTCGCATGGATTTTTTGTGAATAACAGGTTTATAGTAAACTTTGAACCGGTAGATGGTATTATTGGGCAGCTATTAAAACATTATTTAGTTTTTATTTCCCATGCTGCTGACTTGTACACTGTTAAAAATTCTAATTTAAATTTGAAACAATCTTTGGTTAGCTTTAAATTTATTTTTGCATTTTCTAATTCAATTTAATTCGGTTTATATTCAACACTAAAATTGTGATGTTAGATTTTGAATTTTTTTTTTAAACTAAAAGGTTAAAACTCCTTAAAAGTTTCAGATGAAAGGAGGGCAAATATTGTTTTGGTTTATTTTATTTTTCAAACGTTCTTCGAGTCATTGAATAATGTGCAAAAAGTGTCTTGTCGTAGGTCAGCAGAAAAATGGTTAGGCTCTACTGAAGAACGACCGTTCTGAATGTTCAAACTGATTTATAAACTAAAATAAGTTTTGAAGAACGAAATGGAATCAAAATTTGAAGAACAAAAGCGAAATGAAATCGAAATAAATTAGAGAAACGACGCTTAAAAAAAACGAAACCGAAACAAATTTTAGAAGAACGAAACCAAAATCAATTTCGAAGGACGAAACCGAGCTAAATTTTGAGCAACGAAACCGGAATCAATTTTGAAGCAAAAACTGAAATAAATTTTTTATAAACAAATAAATAAAATAAATTTTGTAGATCGAAACCTGAACGAAATGGAATCAAATTTTGAAGAACGAAAGCAAAATAAAATCGAAATAAATTTTAAAGAACGAAACCGAAACATGTTACAAAAATCGATAGCACATCTTGAATAGAATAACAAACAATTAAATATAAAGTTATGTGATATTCGTGAAATCAGTTGCCACCTGCTCGAAAATTCCTTGCGACTTTATAATTTCTCTGATTTTTTAATTGGAGGTAACAAATTGTTGGCGCCTGGCTGGAAACGACCGAAATGAGAAAAAAGTAATCCTGCAAAGCTATAAATAAAACACTTAAATAAGTCTTTAACATTCAGAAATTGTTATCGAAACAAGCCCAAAATGTTCTCGAAAAGTCCTAAAATTGGTTATCGCTCATAAACTTAGTTTACAACTTTTTGTTACATTTCCAATATTTTAGGTTTACATGAAGTTATAGGCCAAAAACTATGTCAACCTAATAGAAAATCCCTAAAAAGGATCACTGTGCAACGTGGCGTATGAGTAACTTTTTTTTATTAAATCCAGGGAATTCTTATTTTACAGTTATACTTTATTAATTAGTTTTAATCTTAATCTTACTTACTATCTTAACGCCTAGCGCTTTAAACGGTTTTATCTGTAGGACCAAACACGCCACTCGTGGCCTCCTTATGCAAACTTGGAGCTAATTGGAAATATCGGGAGACCTTACATCGTGCTCAAGAGAGTTGGTTTCCTATCCCTTTGCTTTCACTTGAGTTTACTGAAGAGAATATCTACTGGTTAGTTACACACTTATTCAATCGCAAAACTAATTTTCTGCCTGCTTAAAGCTAATTATTAAATCGTTGTCGCAAAACCGCTGAGGTTCATAAATCCAAGATTGTAGTATACACAAATTGTGCTCAGAACGCGCACATAAACTATTTGTGGGCAAAATATCAGCCAGTTGATATTTATTTTTGAAATTCCCTGTATTAAATAATTAAATTTCCTTAAAAATTCGTTACAATTATACTTTAAGCTTTAGAAAAGCTTAACATTACCACTAATTCGTTAAACAATTATATGTTAGCATCACTGTTCGCTTAAATGAACTAATTTACTCCTAAAATTATGCTTCGCTGCACAAATAATTACTGACCATGCATTCGCACATTAAATTTTTTTGCGGTTACCCAGTAGAAATCGTGGCTAGTACATGTACCAGTGAATGGTATCAATAATCTAAATACGAAAGTTGAGAAAGACTATCCCGCTTCACGGCCAAACTATACCTTTAAGGTATAAATAATCATATATGTATCGATGGATCTGGCCAAGCTACAGTGCCGCCAGTCAAAAAAAAAATAAAAATTAAATTAATTATAAAATAGAAAAACTAGTTTAATAATTACATCACTACCAATGACAAACACGTATACACACTATAAGGCCGTTGTTATGTTAGTTTTTGTTATAGTATTGATCACTGCCCAGCAGTGAAGTGAGTTTGCATTCCTTCCACATAATTCATTACGAAACCCTTACAAGTACTTTATTACCATCTATTACATGTAATGAAAGAATTTCTATGATTTCTGCTTCGTAAAGTGTTTAAACTTAGTGAAAGTTCGTATTCGCTCTATTGCCGCACCTTCACACAATTATTCCATTACTAGTAAAGAGGTATGTAATCGGCTTTGTCTACAAAACGGTCATGCTTATGGGAAAATAATATTGGTTGTAACTGATTCTCGAGGGGAAACTGTCTGCAAAGTTTTGGAGAAGTATTGCATTTTGTAATGTTAATTTTTGCCGTTTGGTGGTTACGATTCCCAGTGTCAGCGGCTCCCCTGAGAGCACGAAGAGTTGCTTTGTTAGAAACATTAAGGTAATAATGTAAAACATGAGCAAATATGTAAACTTCATTGATGATACAAAGAGAGTTTACAAACACAAAATAATTTATTACTTATTAAGAATATTCAATAATATTCTTAAATTTGTTTTGTACTGAAATAAAATAAACTAAAATAAAATAAAATAAAATATAATAAAATATAATAAAATGAAATAAAACTAAATTCAATAAAAAAAAAATAAATAAAATAAAATTAAACTAAATTAAATTTAACTAAACTAAATAATAAAAAATAAAGTAAAATAAAATAAAGTAAAATAAAATAAAATAAAATATAATAAAGTAAAATAAAATAAAATAAAATAAAATAAAATAAAATAAAATAAAATAAAATAACATAAAATAAAATTAAATAAAAATAAAATAAAACTAAATAAAATAAGATAAAACAAAAAAAAATGAAGTATGTGAAGTAAAATTAAATAAAATTAAATAAAATAAAATAGAATAAACTTAACCAAAATAAAATAACACAATATAAAGTAAAATGAAATAAAATAACTTAAAAAAAAAAAAAAAACAAACTGTATTATTATATGGAGAAATGAGCTTTCTTTATTTGTCATTTATTGTAGACATTTTATGTTAGAGAAACAAGTTTTAGTTTTATTGAGTTCGGGGAGTTCCCCAACACTCATTTGTCCTTTTTAACTTTGTTCATGATTTATAGTGGAGAAAACCGGTGATTTTTGTCCATCGTTGGGTTTTTTTCTTATAAGGGGAGTAGTTATGTATTAATACTGTATTGGTACGACGTTCCTTTTATTTCATATTATGGTGATCCTCAAGACGGCCTATTAGGTCACCTTGTTTTTATAGTTTTTGAAAATCAACACTACTGTGTAGTCAAATTTCATAATCAAATTTCTATAAGTCTTTAAAATGATCTTAAAAATTTAAATTTTAATTTTAAATTTTAATTTTTAAATTGGTGTATACCGAATCGTTTGCAACTTAGTTTAAGAAATTTCATTTACGGTTTTTGTAAATCACTTTCCAAAATCTCTACTTCCTATTATAATAATGATGTATGATAGTATGTACTATCTACCTACTCTAAAATACGAGACTCAGGAATAGATTTTATGTCCTAGCTCTGCTTTTAAATAGATTTCGAAGTCAGACTTTGCTGGCCAATGCACTCTTAAACTTCTCTGCAGTTTTTTCGATATCAAATACACAGTGTTTACGTAGAGATAAATTCCTCTACCATATTAAGAGCATAGAATATTCATAAATGTTTGATCAATAAAATTTGAGGATCCTCTTCCTTTATAGAATCCTAGGTGCCTCCTTTATAACCTTAATATCATGTTTGATACCATTGAAATCATTGTGGATTAACTTTCTGGTTCCTTTAAAATACTTTAGGAGTAATGACGTAGTTTCTTTTGCAGGCGTAGCGACTAATTATGTATGGCATGCCGCAATCCCAGGAGCTTTGAGAGAGTACAATTTCTTCTCAAACTCTTAGAATACAATTTTTTCAATTGAGAAGTTTAAAAATAAACTGCTGGTTATTTGTACCGTAAGCCATATTTTTATTTAAACTTAATTCACTACGTAGTCAGGAAGAAACTGTATTGTTTGTATGTTACTAATTTTTAATAAATAAAAAATTAAGATATTGCATTATGTTAGAATGTGAATCAAGTACTGATCTTTTCAGAATAAGCTTAAGTTGAACCAACAACTGGTCCTCTGTTTCATAACAGAAGAGCTCTTTGGGGCTGCTCCAATATGACAAAAATCTTGCACCTGGTTCAACGATATTTCCAAATCATGTTTAAATAATAATTCGCCTAAAACTATGCAAGCGTAATTTGTGTAGTGCTATGGACGCTAAATCTGAAACGAATATGCTGCGAGATATGCAGCAACAAATTGTAGTGCTCACGTCAACGTTGTTATAGCACCATGCTGGTGTGTACGAATATTATGCGTTCCAGAAAATGCACATTGAAGTGATTTCTAAGTACATTAGACAGGCCCAAATTGTTTTAAATTACATTAGTAGATTTGTTTTGGAAAGCCGTAAGCGACTTATGAATAAGATAACACAATAAAACTACTTCTCAAAATTTGAAAATTCCTTCGAAAACCAAATGTGAACACTTAGATCTTTTTATGCTGCTTCCAAATAAAAAAAAATGCAAAAGTTTTAATCCTGAATTAAATTTGTGATTGCCTGCTATAAACCATTTTTTCCACTAGCTAAGAAAAATTTTAATTGAAACAACAAAAAATAAGCGAGCAGAAAAAATCATAAGCGCTCGCAATTTTAGTCGCTGTCTCGCCTTCGACAAGTTAAAGTCAAAGGAAATTTAAAATTTTTACAAATGAATTGATTTGTTATTTTATTCAAATGTAAGTCGCTTAGTGTAACGAAAAAAAACGGCTATTAATTTGTGTCATTACTAGTTTAGTGTTTTGACAATTAACCTCATTTTGACTTTCGAACTGTCAAACTCTTGAAGTAGAAATGTAAGCTGCTTACAGTTTTGTAGCAAATTAAATTCCCTACAAAAGAGATCATTATCGGAAGTTTCGTCAGATGGGCCGTTCCTGAGTAATTGAACTTTTACCCTTTTAATGTTTTTCTGATTTTTTGTAGCACAGTATAATACAAAACCCAAATAAGTACCATATCATAAATTACAAATGTACATTCTAATTCTAATCAAATTTAATAATACCTGTCAATGTCAATGCCCACACATTTCGATGATACAAAAAACTTTGCCGATATGTTAATCACACGATGCATTGTCCATTGAATTCAAAGTTGATTAGAAAATGAGCAATCTGCGTATGACACATGAAGGTCACACTTTTCACTATTATTTATACAAACATATTTACACATTAATTTGCATTTCTTTTGCACATCATTTGCATGCTTTCATTGCGCAACCAACACAAATTCGAACAACGGACGTTATTAACGAGTCATTCATTTGTAAACATAGTTTGAACAAATTTTAAATTACAGTATCTAATTTTTATATTTATACTTCACTGCAAAAAAGTTAACGAAACTGCTGAACGCGATCAATGGTTTCAAATCTGAGCTTAAATTTTTAACCATGTGTGGGCTAATATATGCCTTCACCTATGGAAGAGCGATTTTCTGCACATCCCTCTAACATTTGGGAATATATTCCAAATATTAAGCATGCAATTCTTGTATGTAATCGTAATCGTATGAATGTAGGAATTACAATTACAGTAATCGGAATTGAAATGTAATCGTATAACAATTCTGGGTATGCCTCGTAAAAAGTTTTTTTTTTTTCAAATTGTAATTGATCAATTAATCTCCCACCGGGGGTATTTCTGCCATGGGAGGCTTCTAAGCAAAAATCCATTTGCTTTGCAGATTCTGTTTGGAGTCGTGGGTCCTGCCAATTTTTTATTTCATTTTTATTAAATGATTGCAGTCTGCCAGTCATTCACGAGTTAGCGTCTGGAGAAAGCTGCGGCTCTGTCAAGGCACTGTCCCCGGAACTGCAATTATGAGCTCTCAATACCATTTATATTGTGTGGCACAAATGATTCATGATAGAGACCGTTTCATCCAAAACTTCGCAGTGAATCCCTTAATAAACTTTATAGCACCATCTGTGTCAGATGAAGAACACAATCTGCTAAGATATAAAAAATGTTAAAAATAAGAATTTTTCGTTATATAATACGGAGGAGATTTGGGCCGAGTCAGGTGCTCTAATTTTGCCTACAATTTGGAGATGAATTTTTGCTGAGAAGCCTTCCAAGGTAGAAATACAATCAAGGAGAGAAAAAAATATTTTAACGCGATGCTGGGCCCATCTTAATTAGGGTAATGTCAATAAAGATAGCTAAGTGATATCCTGGCTCAACAGGTTAAGAGGAAAGCTGCTACAAAAACAAAATCAAAAAATCTTCATATATTTACTTAACTTCATAATTTTGGATATTCTTTTGACATATATTATTAGCATATTAAAAAAACATAAAATGGTGAGCACTGATTTATTTTAATACCCTTACACCCAAAATAATCACTATTACCAAGGGGAATAGGTAGTGAAATATTAGTTCTCTAAAGAGTATAAAATATTTTCTCCAAGCAATGGTAGGTTAAAAACAAAATAAAAAACTTTATTACTTCATAAAAATTTGTTTGGAAATGGTTTCCTTAATCAAACTAAATGTTTTTTATCGTATATTTTTTCCCGGTGTACAAGTCAAGTATAAGTAGTAAGTAGTTGCGTGTTGGTTTGGCGCAGTGTATTAGATTTTGACACGATATGGTTCGAATACGTCCCGGAACTAGCACCGCCTCGTTTGGTTTCAAACAAAACTCAAAGAGCGTTATGCCATTTAACAATATTTCCCCTTAATTTTTGGCCTGGCTGCCATGTAATTATTGCTAATTTTAGCAATCATTTTATTTTTTTTTTTAACTATCTACCTTACCCTTTTGGGTTTTATGCTTTCATTTTCATTGCCAATAACAACTGCAATAACAGCTCGTTTGTGTTGATGTTTGTTTGTTTCTTATTTTTCTCATCACTCATACTTTATCTCTTTCGTTTGCGTTGTTGACCCCTTTTCGCAATTTCATGGATTAAAAAGTTGGAAATGATATTTTTCTTTGGTCGTTTTATGATGTTAAATAAAACAGGCATACAATTTAATAATGCTTTTTTTGCGGCTGTATTATGCAACATTCCGTTTTAAATGGCATATAGATACACTCAGGAAAAAATACGCTTGAGGAAATTTTTTTTATAAAAATTTGTGTAAAAAAAAAGTTCGATCATGAAAAATTTAAATATTTTTGTTTAAAGTTTGACATTAATCGGATGATTGTTTTTGACTTTATTATACGCAGCAGGACATATAACGAGGGCTTGTAACGACGTAAAGGCATTGAGATATATATATAATATATATTGATATAGTCTTTAGTGTTGCTAAGACTTGATTATCCAGAGGTGGGGGTGTTCTACTATCTGTTATCTGCTATCAGTCATCTATAATTGCATTGGATAATGAAGACACGCTGCTGGATCAACTTTGCATTATGATACAAGGGGCTTCGAAACTTTTCATTTCGGCGTCATATATACCTCCATCTAGTTGTGATATACTCTGTGAAGCTCATGTTGACAATGTGCTAGCCTTAGTTTATAAGAATAATGCGCCTGATGACAACTTTTGTATTCTGGGTGATTTCAACCTGCCTCAGGTTACTTGGTCGTATTTGGATGATAGTCGATCTTTATTTCCGGGTAATATTACTCGTTTTTGTGAAACTTATCTACTAGATAAATTTTTAAGTGTAGACCTGATTTAAATAAATAATTCCTATAATAGGTTTATGAGAGTTATGGATCTTATTTTTATGTCTGGCAATTATAAGTTCTCATTGGATGAATGTTTCGAACCTTTGTCATATGTCAGTCAACGTCATGTTCCCCTTGTTCTTAAGCTAGAATTTTATGCGTTCCCAATACTAAAGTTAACTAATAATTTTAAAGGTTTCGATTTTAATATGCATAATTTGAGCCTTTTAAATAATGAACTTTGACTTTCAATAGGTTCGGGGTTGCCGAGTGTTATCAGATATTCAAAAATATTTTATTGGATACCTGTTCCAATTGTTCCTCTTACGAAACAATTTTGTCACAAAATTCCGGGGAACAATAAGAAGCTAAAAAAATTAAAGAATTTGAGGAATAAATTTTACAAAAAGTTAAAGTCCTTAAATGGCTCCTGCTATAAGGGTATCTATTTGAGATATGCAAAGAAGTTCTCGTCTCTTAATAAACTTCTTTTTAGGAATTATGTTCGCAAATTGCAACTCGAAATTAAGAGTAATCCCAAGGCTTTTTGGCGATATGTCAATTCGAAGAAGGCTCGCTCAAGTATCCCCTCGGGAATGTTCTATAAAGAGACCCGTGCGAATTCAGTTTATGAGGCAGCTAATCCCTTTGGGGAATTTTTCAAGTCCAATTTTGACGATGAATCCCTATTACTTTGTAATACTAGTGCAAACCTTGCGGTGTTCTCTGATTACTGTTTGTCTGCTTTCAATGATCGATTTCAGGTTGATACTGTCTATACAGACTTCTCGAAGGTCATCCCATCCGAAGGCCGTTAGCCATCCAAGTTTAATTGATAAGCTGGCCATTTTAGGCTTTCGTTCAACATTTTTGTCATGGATGAAATCTTATCTATCTTTTCGTAAATGTGTAGTCGTGGTTGATTAATGTACGTCCGCTCCTTTCATCGCTGCTTCAGGTGTTCCACAAGGTAGCATTCTAGGTTCCCTTCTCTTTGTAGTTTTTATTAATGATATATCCTCGTGTTTTGTTTCTTCCAGATTTCTCTTGTATGCTGATGATCTAAAAATCTTTTCAAAAATCTTATGCCTTTTTGATGCCATTGGTCTTTAAAAAGACCTTGCAAATGTTACTGAATGGTGTAAAATAAATCACTTGCAACTTTAGCAAATGTTTTCACGTAACTTTCTCTAAATCCCGTTCTCTTATCTCTACATCTTATATATTAATGAACAAACTGATGTGCGAGATTTAGGTGTAATTTTTATTCCAAACTCTTATTTCATGATCATATAAATCATATTATTGCTAAACCGTATTGTATGTTAGCTTGTTGTAGTACAGACTTTGCTGACCCGTACACTTTAAAACTTCCGTACAATTCGTTAGTTCGCTCTGAACTAGAGTATGCAATGTTTATATGGAGGCCATATTACGATTGCCATATAAAGAGACTGGAACGAATACAAAAATCCTTCGTAAATTTTGCACTTCGCAGTTTACGCTTTGAAGATCCTATTCCTCCATATAATGCTAAATGTCTCCTTACCAACTTGAAGACTTTACATAATAGAAGAATTATACTATCTCTTAGCTTTGTGTTTAACATCATTCAAGGAGGGGTGGACGCACCCATTCTCTTAGAACGGATTAATTTCCTGGTACCTCATAGGAACCTTAGAAGCAATGACATTTTTGTTCTTGAACTCGTCAGGACTAATTACGCATACCATGCTCCAATCATTAAAGCTTTGCTTGAGTTTAATTTGTTCTCAAATTCTTGTTTAATTGATTTTTTAATGGATAAGGCTAAGTTAAAACTAGAACTAAATAGAGTTTTAAATTAAGCTTTGTTTAATATTATATTTTATTTATTTTTTTCGTTACGTAGTCTGTAAGAAACTTTGTATTTCATAAATTACTATTTAAATAAACAAATTAAATTAAATAATTACCCAAAGCATGAATAGAGAGATTGATTAGCATGGCCTAATCGATAGTTAATTGTAGAATAAAGTTTAAGATAATTTACCCTCAACCAACGAAAAATAATAAATTTTTTTATTAAAATATAAGTTAACAATTTCTATTACGATCAATTCCTCATCATTTAAAATTCTGTTTTTTTTTTTTTCAGTTTTATAAAAATGTTTTATGTACAGCTTTTAATGGTTTAGTATTTTAAAATGCATTTAAGAACACCCTATCCCAAAATTTCTTTAAATAACGCTCTATCTCAACTAAAAATGTATAAGAACTACGGGCTAATAGGCCATTCATGAAATTCATTTTAAAATGAGGAACACAACTAAATTTAAAATTAATATTTGAACAAGACTATCTTTCTTAGGGTTATTTCCTTGTTCCCTTCCAGTAATCAATATAGAAAATTCTGTATAAATACTGAGCAGCACGTGCCAAAAAATTAGATAAAAAATTGGGCAAGTTCATTAGGGGAGGTTCACTTTTCAACCATCTTGAAAATGTTTATCCGTGTACGTGTAAGGTCTAAGGGATTGCATACTTTTTCGGAAAGAGAAGTGGACGATAAATTGAGAACTAGGCTGATAGTGAGAGTGTTAAGTAGGTGAAACAGAAAGTGAGACTGCGGTTGCGGGTTAGTGGAAGGATGAGTCAGCGGGAGTGGGAGTGATAGGGAGTGCTAGAAAAAAGGGAGCGATAAAGGTGGTAAGGGTGTGAACAGGAATTAGATGGAAATGAAATGGTGGAACGCTGAGAAATACTATCGAGCACTAATACGTCCGCCGGTAAATTATAAAAGAACGTCAAGAGTGGAAACTTGACGAACACTTCGTGGTTAGCTGTCGTCAAAATTATATTCCTATAAGTCGATAGAATTAAATTCTCCGGAAGGCATTGGTGATAGCATCATACCAAGGGCTAACTATCAATTGTTCCGTAGAACTTGCTGATAGACCCCACACTTGAGCGCACATTTGAAGTTTAACTGGTTTGAAGTATATCACGTTCGCTTTCAAAGCTGCTGCGGCTGGGAAATCGGGACTAATTTTAGGTATCCCACAAGCCGATGCACCTTCCACACTGACCACAAAAGTTTGGAAATATTTATACTTTTTGTAGCGCTAATTCGAAGTCAGGCCAAAGAAGAAGAGTGTTTCCACAGTTTTATATCATAGACATGGTGGGACTGAATGACTGGGGGCATGCACTCACTCTCCACTCGCAGATGCTTTAGTTAACATCACCGGGCTCAGTCAGGGCAATCTAGAGCTCAAGCTGTTGTACTATCCCGATCTTAGTTGCGCTCCTCTCACCTGCAAGTGGCGGCTCAATCATACACGACTTTATTCACTGGGGGATACCAAGGGGAGTATATACTTATACAAAACTTTCATTGCATTTTGCAACTAGTGTAAAACTAGTCAACAATAAAGTAGTATGAATACGCGCACAAAATGTATAGTTAATAAATTAGTATGTTTGCTGAGTAGTTTGAATTTTGACTGCAGGGTATCTTCATGGGTAAATTTCGTTTTGTTGAAGTAATTTCAAAAGATTAATATTTTTCTTTGGTTTACTTTCATTTTGTCTTTAGAGTTGTCAAAAAGTGCCGCTCAAATAAAAACGATATATAACGTTAGTTTCTTTATCTTCATTTAAACTTTTTAGAGCTAAGAAATACTTTTTTAATATCAACCAATAAAATTTATGCCCTTTTTCAAAACACAATTTTATAACTTTTGCTTTGCAAAAAATTCGAAATACCTACAAGCACACTCGAATTGTAATCCACAAATTTTACTTTTACGGATTGCGCAATCATTTGGGTTTGCAATTATGAACATTCACTTTCTTCACTATACTCTTTTCCGCTTTCATTTTGTAATGTCGACCATGGTTTAATGACCTATATAGGAACATATTGACGTTGGTATATATAAATTGGTACGTGTCGCTCCTTAAACAGAGTTAGAACTTTCACTACACACAGCACAAATTGAATAAATATGCCATCACACTTTACAAAAAAAAATGTACAAAAAGTTATTAGTGTTCCGTTAAGTTGCTCACCTTTTGTTGTGGCTTGTTAATGTTTAGGTGTTTTCTAAAAGTGTCCTTTCGACGTTTGTATGCGCCTTGCACTACCTCTTGACTCTGTTGCTTCAAGAAATGAACTGTGCCAACGACACTCGCACAAAATCAATTTATATGAAAACCTAAAACACTTAATGGATCACTATGCCAACAAGCAAGTGTATCAAAGTAATGAAGCTGAGCTTGTGAAGTTGGTAAAACCGAAAAGAGGAAATTTTGCGCATAAACACACAAAAACAACAGAGCATAGGAAATGTGCAAAAACTTAAAAACCCGCGTGAGGGCGCAAATTGAAAATAAACCAAAAAGTTGACACAGTAGGGCAAAACAAACAAGTAAGGAAGTCTAAGTGCGGGTGACGACGAATATTATATAACTAGCAGTGATCTATAATGGCGTCCCCTTTACGCAGGACTCTCGTTTCACTATAAAATAAAGGAAATGGCAGGAAAGATATATAAATTCCATTTTGCGCCACACCTACTTCCTCAAAATCCACATAATTTGTTTAAGATCGAGTTTTGCATGAAAATCGTATTAATTAAGATTAAACAATATAAATTGCATTTTTAAATTTTGCAAAAAAAAAATATTACAGAAGTACATTAAAAAACTGGGCGTGTTCCGTTGCTTCTTTCCATGTCAAATCGTTGCATAGTTGGAATTTACACCTCCCGATTTAAATATAATTTGGTAAAGAGTTTTCTTTTATCATAAAAAAACAAAGTTCTACGAAAGAAAAAAAATTTGTTATATTTGAAAAATTTTTTTAAGTTGAACAAATAGCACTTTTTTTAAATTTTTTTCCTGTTTTGTAAAATTTATTTTTTCCAATATTTCAGAAACCACTGAAGTTAAAACATAAACTTTTGCTATTTCAAAGGGGTACTAAGAAGTAAAAAAAAAAAGTTTTTTTAAATATTTAAAAATTTCGAATTTTAAAAAATTTTCGATTTTTCAAAAACGAAAATACTAAAGTTCGCTATAGATTTAGGCAATATGGCAAAAAAAAACAAGTAATTTTTTTGAAATGTTCAGTAGAGCGCTTCGAAAGTTAAAATTGTAGTGCAAATGTATGGGATTCAGATACGGGGTTTTGTCTATAAGACCGCAATTTTTGAGCAAAAGCCATGAAAAATTGTGTGATAAGAGATTTGTGTACGGTGAAAACAATACTGGACGTATCTCATTTTTGTCCTATCTCGAATTTGGCTTTTCTCGCCACAAAAATGTTGGACTAAAATTTTTGGTATTATAACTCAGATATATGTTAAGACATTCTGAATTTTCAGCAGGGGGTTTTTTCAAAAATATGAATTTTGGAATTTTTCGAAAAAAAAATTTTTTTTTAACTTTTTAGCGAAGTTCAATTATTTAAACAAAAAATCATTAAATTTTGAACACTGAAAAAAATTATTTCTTGACAGTGGAATGTAAAAACAAAAATATGCAAAATTTTTTTTTTTTTGTTTGAGCCCAAAATTTAACGCAAATTTTCTAAAATTAGACATTTTCAAATTTGCTATTCAAAATGTTTCTTTGTATACCTTTTAAAAGTGCAGTATTTTCCGAAATATTTTAAACCTAAACTTTGCAAAACAGGAGAAAATAAAAAAAGGAAAATTTTTAAGTTGCATAGTTTTAAAAAAAAAAAATTTTTAAGTTTTTTTCTTTGGCAGAACATTGGTTTATGATAAAAGGAAATTTTGCACCAAATTTTGTTCAAATCGGAAGGTGGTGACTTAAACTATGTGACGATTTGACATGGACAGGCCCATTTATCATTATCAAATCAACATTTTCTTTAATTTAATTACAACTGAAGTTTTGTTCAAGGATTACAACTTTTTTAAATAAGGAGGGGAGGGACACGCCCTCCTTCAAAAGTGTATACAACTTTGACATAGAAATATAATTGATATATAGATCTTTTTTATAGAGATATTGGGTGTTATATTCGCCTCTGATCCTTTCTATAAAATTGGACGTGGAGCTTACCCGATTTAGTTCATTATTCAATCGAATATTCCTTAGAAAAGGTCAGCTGAATTTTGTGCTGATAATTTGATAATTCATAATATTTATAATACTAACTCAAACTTTCAAAAATTAAAAAAAAAATCAACTGTCAAATCACAAAAAATTTTGCCGTTATACACCTCACTTTTTTCTTTTTCTTCAAAGATTTTCCATGGGTATATAAAAAGTGGGCGTGTGTAGAGTCCCATTTCGCCTATTTTAATTAGCTATAGCAGATGAGTGACAAGGAACCTGCAAATCAAATTGCAATAACACTGCGTTACAAAAACGAGCTTTAGTTCTGTCCTATACTCTTTCGTAAAAGGGAGAAAAAATAAAAATACACGTGTATCGGAGATTTTCATGTACAAGTCAGAATTTTTTTTTTTTATGTATAAAGTATAAAGGTCGCAGTGTCCGTGTGTACGCCTGTGTGAAAGACTTTGGATCGAATAAAAAAAAAAAGGTTAAAAATCGATCCAAAGTCTTTCACACAGGCGGACACACGGACAATACCACCTTTATACTTTAGACATAAAAAAAAATTCTGACGTGTACATGAAAATCTCCGATACACGTGTATTTTAATTTTTTTCCCCCTTTCCGAAAAAGTATATTTGGTTCATAGGACAGAATGTGTGTAAGGCGGTGTAATATACCTCAATAGATGTTTTTTTCGTAGGTAGTTAGCGACTTATGAATAAAAAAATAAAAAATTTCCGTTGAAAATCAAGTGTGAACTTTTTGTTCGCGAGATAGCAACCAAAATTTTATCTAGCATGGAATCTCGAATCGTTTGTGCCGTTGTGTGCCACCATTAGGTGAACAAAGTTAATATACTTTATTTGAGTAGCGCTACTAGGTATAAAAAATAATTAAACAACTAAAGAAGTCAAAGTACGGGTGCAAGAAAATGTTATATACCCTGCTGCTTGATTTAAAGTAACTTATGCTAAAGCAGCAATTGAAAGCTGGGTACTATGCACATTTAAAAATTTTTCTTTGTTATCATTAGGGTCTCACATAAGCTTGTTGCAATTTCCTTAAGTGAATAGATAACATTAGAGACTAATTTTATTGCCGCTACTGTATACAGCGGGAATAAAATTAGTGCCTGCTGTTAAAAGGCTTTTAAAATTTAAGTTTGATATCTGGTAATAAATCAGGGAAAGTGACTTTTAATTCTAGGGGATGGTTTTTGAATGATGAGCATACAAACATACAGATAGACAAGAAAAGTCGTATAATCGTTGAGTTACTGTTTTAAAGATTCTACGTAGTAATTTTTCTTATAAAATGTATTTAATGTAGAGAGCTAAACCTGTTCCAATTTTTAATTACATTTAAAGAAGAATAATGTATGCACTAACGCAGTTGGGTATAAAAAAAGCGAAAACAAAAAAGTAAACACAACATTTTTGGTTAACAATTACTCACCAAAAGAGATGCAAAAATCACTTACACATTCGTAGCTGCAAACACAAGCAATGATGCGTGTTAATGGTTAAAAGATACGCAAAAAAAAAACGATTAATTTTTTTGTTTTTTTTTTTGGTTTTTTGTCAAAACAATCAAGCAGCCGACATTGTGGTAGGTTACTAATTTTTATTTTGTTTACTTTTTCAGTACTTTTTGTGGTTTATTTTTTCAACATTGGTATGTCTCGCTTATCAACTGAAGTGTGTACGGCAAAGTAGTGACGTTAACCCTTACAAAAGCGAAGCATGCGCCTAGCTTATACCTTGAGCAATTCCCCATATTACACTTTATAATAGCACTTAACCTTGAGTTATTCAATTAAAGTTATGGGCCACAGATTTATATGAAATGACGAATAAATGGTAAGGCAAAACTTAAGCAGACATGCACCAACTTTGAACCGTGATACGCGTGCTTAAAGCATACCAAATGCGTGAGTGAGTCATTGATTAGCGGGAAAACACCCGTATTTAAAAAGCAACAACAAAAATAACTTACTGTTTACTTAACATTTATCTGAGCTTCTTTAAGCCTAGTAGACATATAAATCATTTATGTATGTTTGTGGTTATTGTTGTTGCACCATTGCGCGCTGGTAATGCATTGTTATGCAAGCCATACGAAAAAAACCCATTTAATCTCTGGCTTCCATTGAACTGAAGTTGTAGAAATGAGGTTTTTTCTTTTCGAGTTGTTTGTCTGCATATTTTTCTTTTTCGTGCTCACTTGGTCTGTTGTGTATAATAATCGTGTATTATTACAGCATCACCAACACACTCAAAAGTTTTTGCTTCTTTTTGGAAATTTACCTTTGCTACAGTCAATCGAGTTCATTATTTCCCTTGGCCTTTCGAGTCTATTTGCCTTTCTTTAGCTTTTCACCATGAGTCGCCAACAACCACGAGATAAATGGTTTTTTTGTTTTGTCTGTGGATTGTTCACAGCTGTTACAACACACCCACTAATATTAAGTTTTTGATTAAATTATCTCTTTCTTGGGTTTCATTCCATTGCTGAAACGCGTGCATTTGAACTGGTCTTTGGTCTCTTATGGCGTATTGTTTTATGGTTTCTGGGACATTTGATGCTTGGGCGGCATTCAACTTTTAAGTTCATTTAACTTTTTTGAGGTCTCTTGAGTTCAGTTTCAAAAGCACTAGGAAATGAAGATAAAAATCAAATCTAACGTGTATAAGAATAATATGTAAATGGGCATTTACGCAAATAAGAGTCATAAATTCCCTTGTGTTAGATTTGAATTATATAACAAGTTCAACTGCAGTAATTGCCGCTTTAAAGTAGTAAATACATTTAACAAAAAAAAAAAATGTCTACCTCTTTGCAAAGACATCAGAGCACAGTGGGCAACCCTATACATAAAATTCAAAAATTTTGATGTTTCAAAAAGAAACTTCTGTCATGCGTTTCGGTGGCAAATATATTGAGTGGTATGGGAAACCTCCTCTTGACACATTAGACGTTACTTCCCCCTACGATTTTTTGGTGCTACATAATTTAAGAGTCTGAAATGAGTCCCAAATTTGTGGTGAATTCCAGCCACAAGAATGAGATCATGTGTGTATTTTATGACTCTGGCCCTACCAACCATGGCTAACCGTGGTGAAACTCTGATTCCACAAATTTATAAATTTTTACTTACACCATCGCACATTTTTGAATTTGTATGGAAAAAAACAAGTGCCTCAAAGTATGCACTCACACCTACACGGAAAAACATTTTCAACATGGTTAAAAAGTGAACCTCCTCAAACGAAATTGCCCTTTTTTCCCCCAATTATTTGGTAAGCGGGACTCGCTGTTTATCCAGATTTTTATCCACTGCTGGTTGGCAGGGGGTATGATCAAACTTATGAGCCACTGGTCCATTTAAGAAGCTCTGAAACAAATATTTATATTTTGTTATGGAAACTTTTCATTTGAATAAAAATTGAATGATGTATCGAATCTGTTTTATTCTTCCGAGCTGAATTCATTCATCGCAGATATTCCCTACTTATGGCAAAGCACCTCTTGGTGTGTATGTATGTACAAAAATCTCAAATTTAAAGAAGGTTCAGGTATCTTTCTCCAAGTCTAGTGTACCAATTTCAATGCCAAAAAGGTGTAATTTAAGAGTTCAATATCTGCAATTTGGAAATAATCATAAATGATTCTAAAAATGCTTCATAAAAGAGTATTTTTTGAGCCCAAGAAGTACCGATTATGAGACCAAGGTGTCATATATGACTCTTACTCAAGCTAATATGATATATGAAATTTGGCTACCAAAAATGATTCCGAAAACAATCAATAAAAGATCCCGAAATGATTCTGAAAAAGTTCCAAAATGATCCTGAAATTATCCCGAAACCCTTCACAAATGGCCCCGATAAAGACCGGAAAACAATCCCTAAATGATCCGGGGCAAGCCCCGAAAAATGTCTCAAATGAGCCCTGAAATGAATCCCGAAAAGGTGCCGAAATTATCCCGAAAAAGTTCCAAATTATCCGGAAAAAGTCCCGAAATGATATTAAAAACAATACCGAAGTAGTCTCTGAAAGGTCTCGAAGTAATGATGAACAACTTTCGGCACGCGGAAACAAGAAATCTTCCGAAGAAAATTGGACGAATTCGGCTAAGCACCATGCCCACTTTTATATGGAAGATCTTTTTGAAGGATCATAGAGAAATATATTATTGTTATAGTTTAGCTCTGATATAAATATAAGAGTTAAGGAGGATATGAGCATTGGCTGCTGGTGCCTTAAGCTCTAGAGAAGAGAATATTTGGTTTGCTTCCAAAGTGTCTGCTTACGAAGAAATTAAAAAAACTAAAATTGTTTGGAAAATCTGTGTGGCTTCCTACCCTCTTATAATGCTTTATTCCCCCTTATTTTTAATGCCATAAATCTGTCGAGTGCCATGGTTGTGTATCCATGCAACCCCAATCAATAAGATTTTGTATACGTAATAAGTTTTGTAGAAATAAGTGTTGCGCTTCCCACTTTTTGGTATAAAAACTGTACTGCTTTCGACGACATTTCCTCCATATTTTATGAAGCTACGAGTATTTCAATGAAAATTGGTATAATATTTTTCATTTGCATATAGTATATTCGATCAAGTCAGCGTCCATCGGGAAATGGGATTTAAATATATTTATACTTTTCATGAACATGAAATGGTATTATAACTTTGGTCCGATGTTTGTAAGTATGAGAAGAAGAGGAGATAGACCCACCAATAAGTATACCGAAATAATCAGGGCGATGAGCTGAGTCTATTTAACCATGCCCGTCTATCTTTTTGTACGCAAACTAGTCCCTCAGTTTTTGGTGAAATTTGGTATGGAGCCGACTTTTTGCATAACATTAATCATTTGTCGGAATCAGCAAGATCGGAGCAACACAACGCATAGCTCCCATATACAATCGATTGTTCCGATAAACGGGTTTTAACATATAG
Source organism: Merzomyia westermanni (assembly GCA_949987695.1). Classification (NCBI taxonomy): domain Eukaryota; kingdom Metazoa; phylum Arthropoda; class Insecta; order Diptera; family Tephritidae; genus Merzomyia; species Merzomyia westermanni. The sequence goes on from OX465288.1 coordinate 197,358,841, forward strand.
CTCCCATATAATCGATTTTTTCGATAAATGGGGGTTGGGCTATGTATCTTTAAATTAACAGTTTTGCAGAGTTTGTGCTTATTGTGAGTAAGGATTGGACACTTAAAACCGTGGTGCGTATTCATGAAAGGTATAAAGTCTTTGGCACAGTCGAAGACAGCCCTTTCCTTACTTGCTTAGCCTATATCTGTTCTTTAGATAGATAACATATCAGTTGCGGTCTCCACCGAATTTAGATTTTCTTACTTGTTTAAATTAATCTGGATGGAAAATAAAACAATTTTTATAATGGTAAAATCCCATGAAATTGTTTCTGACCGACACAGTGACATATTCATTAACTCACCACAAACTATTAAAACTCAAATTTTTGTGGCTACAAATGCTTTCAATATATACTGACAATACAAGTTTTTGCTTGCGGAAATCCCCAAATGAATGCAAGCATTGCATTATGCCGCTCCAGCGCACTATGGGGTATTTTCAAGAATCAAAAATAAAAAATCTGCGTTGAGTAATTTTTAGAAGTAATTATTTAAAATTTGACAGACATTTTTTTGGGAAACGGTCTATAGTTTTTATTAGCAAACGCTGAAGTAGTTAGCATTGTATTCCATATAAACTCATATTTCTACCGATTTCTAATCAATACGCTACTACACTGCAAACATACAAATTAAATTTTTTTCAAAAATTTTTAATTTCCTTTGAAAATCAAATGTTAACTGACCGCTTGTTCTGGCTTATTTTTTTGTTCAATTCAAAAAAAATTGTAGGCAAGGTCCAAGGTTCCAGTCCTGGGGAAGGTAACATCAAAAATGGTTTGAAAAAGTTTTTCAAAACGGGGTTCGCGACTGTAGGCAGTCCCAACTGTCGAATTTTTAACTAGTTCGGAACTGTCGAAAAGGTAATACTGCGAGGGGCAATTTCCACCGCCAAGGACATGGCCATGTTAAATTCGCCAGTTGATTACATGTGAAAGAGATTGAAGGCGAACTACTTGTGGTTCGAAACACACTAGATGCGCACCAGTTCAGAACTAGAGATTTTCCCCACAGGGTGGGTATGCATGCATACTTTCAGACACTTGTTGCTTTCCATACAAATTCCAAAAATATGCGTTGGTGTTCGTGTGAGTTTGTGGAATCAGACACTGAAGATAACACTGACTCTGATAGTACAATTGACTGTTATAGTTCTAATTGTGACGACTTCAATAACTCTGCACTTAATAGTGATTTATCATAAAAAAAAGTAATATTTACTACCAAGTGGGAAAATTACCTTTTCCATGGATGAAAAGATATACGAAAATCGTTGTAAGAAAAGATCAATCCAAAAGCAATCGAAGGAGTAATGTTTCGTTCTCTTTTTCTTTGTAGTACTATATTCTACATTTTTTTCACTGTGTTTTATGTTATGTTTGCAGAAGAACGCTTTGAGAAAAAAATGTAAACTTCATTGCAAAAAATTTTAACTCAAATAAAATATGAAGTACAAGCAGAAACCTTTTTTTTCTTGTGCTTTAGTTGCTTTATATCCCAGCTGCTCAAAATGGCGAGATGAGTGAACAAATGCTAGCACTTATCTCGTGCCCCGCAATAGAGCTCAATGAAGCAGTAAAGCCGGTAATACTACTCAAAGTTGCCCGAGGTTAGTTGTGCCTTCAAAATACGTATAAACGGTGCTGTGCACCTTCTGGCTGCCAGCATAGTGCAAATGCACAGTGTCGCCTCCTGGACTAAGCGCCGGCATCTCTTAGTTTGTACTTTGAATATTCCTGTAAAAAAAACAACGCAGATCATTCATTTTTTCTCTCTAAAGAGTAATGCATCTTTTCATTTATATAAAGTAATATAAGAAGTATAGTATATTTTGTCGCTTCAGTTTGTTACAAGCTACACATTACTTTTCCTATGACATCGCTGTAGAAAAATGCATCCAAGTTTTCATGTATAGTCTATAGGGGATACACATTACTTTATGCATTCCTAAACATTACCTTTTCCCACTGGGTACAAGAAAAATTTTGGCGTTTTTTTTTTACTTTTGCCTCTCTTTTAATGGTACAATAATTTAGACGGAATGGAATACTTTTGTTCACCTAGAATATCCATTCATCCCACTGTAAGTAAACTAAAACTTTTTGTTTCTACAGTCATCGTTTTATTTGCAAAATAAAATCTATGTAAAAATTAATAAATAAAATACATATATGTACATAGTTACTCTTTTTAAATTTAATAAAATAATTTACTAAATTTCAACAATTAATGATTAGAATTAAAATAAATAGCTTACTTTATACTTCAGCTTAATCTATTATAACTTTAATTCTATGCCAACAAGCATTAAGAGCCAAAGTCGAGCTGGGGAAATGGATTCTTTTTACTACCAGAATATCTCTACTAAGATTTATTATCTCACAAAATTGATTTTGACTTTTCTTAGATTTGTAATAACAACATAACCCAATAATCTAAACTAATTAAGTTATTCAAAAATTCTTCTCGCTAGAGTCATTAAAAAAAATTTAAATGTTTTGCTGTGACCACCAAGCTTATATGAAGATCTATGTATCTTAAAATAAATTATATAAATTGAAGTTAACGTTTTAATCGAGCAATAAAACAATTTTAGTTTATAGATATTAAAGAAAACTTAATACGTGGGGTCTTTGTTAAAGTAACAGAAGCAAAAACAACTGCTTTTAAAATTTTTGTCTGTTTCTGTGTATATATGCACGCCCATCACTCAAAAATCACTACGTCTAACTCAATACAATTTCCCCCGATGTATTGCTAGTTTCTCTAGTTTCAAATAAAAAAAAAATTGTGTACTCTCAAAACCAAGCAACAAACTAAAATGCCACATATTTACTTAAATTGATAGTGAAAGTTGCAAATATATCGCAAACTCTCGATTTCATGTGACAATTTAACCTTTCAAAATACTCCCTTGTAAAGTTTTAAAAATGTACTTTTACTGTTATTACTCGTTGCCAAAGAATTATCGGTATACAGTATTAACTATAATTTAAATATTTTATATAAATTAGAAAATGTTTAAGCTACTAACAATTTGATATGGTTTTAAAGTAAATTTTTTTTGCAAACCTGTTTAATAATGATTACTAATCGTAATGATTACTGGGTTGATTAACCACTTTCTTGGGAATCCATTTAATGATTGATGATTGACATTCAATTTTTAATGATTATTTTCAAACTAATTAAAAAAATAATCAAAAAAAGTTATGCTTTTTACGATTATTAAAACAAATCACCAAAGACATCAAATTTAAATTACTTTTGATTATTTTTGACTCTTCTTTTTGATTATTTTTGATTTTTTCAGTACTGTTGATGTGTATATTTATGTGCTTGCAAAAATATCAAAAATAATAAAAAGTCTAAAAATCAAAAATAACCAAAAGTAATCGAAATAACTTTTTTTTGATTATATCCAATTTTTTTAAATTTTTTTTGATAATCGTAAAAAATCATGATTTTTTTTGATTTTTATCTAATCAATTAAAATAATCATTACCAATGGGTTGTTCTGATTACTTTTGATATTTTTTGATATATTTTTTGATTATTTTTGATTTTTTTTAGTATTGTTGATGTGTATTTTTATGTGCTTCTACCACAATACTGAAAAAAATGTGAAATAATCAAAACTAATAAAAAAAAGTCCAAAAATCAAAAATATAAAAAAATATAAAATAATCAAAAAAAAGTTGTATTGATTACTTTTGATTATTTTTATAATTTTTTAATAATCGTAAACAATTATGATTTTTTTTTTGATATTTATCAAATCAATTAAAAGAATCATTACCAATTAGTTGTTTTGATTACTTTTGATTATTTAGGAAATTTTTTAATTTTTTTTAAGTATTGTTATGTATATTTATGTGCTTCTACAATCACACTGAAAAAACTCTAAAATAATAAAAAAAAAAACCACAGAAATAATCAAAAGTGATACAAGCACCTTTTCTTGATAATTTTTTTTTTTATAAACGTAAAAAATCATTATTATTTTTTGATTTTTAATCTAATCAATTAAAATAATAATTAACAATTAAAAAAGCCATCTGACAGTTGGTTACTGATTGCTAATAAAATTTAACAGATCTGATTTCAGTTATTTTATAAACAAAGGAACCCTGTTCAAAGTGTTATAATTTAAAAGTTTTAAAACTTTTAAGGACCAGATGTTTATACATCTACCATAACCAGTGTTCGCAAACATAAACGTACTTGATTATATATTGACCGTGTTTTATTCGTCATTTCGATGCTAGCAAAATTTTTTTCTGCTTGCCTTAAATAAAACTTGCAATTAAAAATAAATAAAAAAAATTTGTGTGCAGAAGCCGATTTTTTTTCCTAAGCACATATGAAATAACATATGAAATAAATAAACAAAATAAAAAGTTTTTAAAAAATTTCAAATTACATAGCTACCAAAATTGTAAACGCTTAGAATTGTTCAATTCAAAAATTTTCTTATGCGAACAGAAATTGTTATGGTTCCTATCTTCCAAGCGACAAGTTCACATTTTATTTTGAACGGAAGTTTCAAATTTTTTACCCAAATTTTATTTGGTTATTTTATTTTATATGTTGGTAAGTGCTTGCTAAGGCTAAATCGTCACTTACAATCACGGTCGGCGAACCATATTGTAAATCATTTTGGATTCAGATCAAAAAAGGATTTGATATTATTTAAAAATCGTTTCAGTTGTCAAATTGTCGAGTTTGATGTACGAATGTCAGTAAATGATCAATATATCGAATATGATACAAATAATAAGATCTCGTAGGATACATTCACACATTTGGTGATAGACCCCATGTTCACTTAGTACAGATTTAATATGAAATTTCGTATTTCGTATGGTTTCTTAAACCGGTCTTAAGCAATATCAACATTTTTGCTTATATTAAATGCCATGCGCAATTCGAAATTGGTTTTTTCTTTGACATTGTTTTTATTATTATTGTTCTTTTTCTTATTGGAATATTATCCAATTCACGTCAACTTTCGTGCCTGCACCAATTTGTTTATATCGTGATATGTGGAAACCATTGCTGGATTCTCGAAATCTTTAAACTCTTTGCAAAGATCAAACGATTTCTCGCAATCCACTCCATCTTGTCCATCTTTAGCGGCACGCATGTACTTGAAAAATCTTAAAATATCTGGATTATCCGATGTTGGTTTACGCAGCTCATTCAGTTCACTGTAAAAAGAGAGGAGAAAAATAAAATTTTCAAATGAACTGTTTCAACCAGAAAGAAAAAAACCAGTCAGTATTTTAAGGTACAGAATCATTAGAATATCTTTTCAATCCACGAGTTTGTACTTATTTAAAAAAAGCAAGAAAGGGAAGAGGAACTATCGATTATATGGGATCTATATGTTATGTTGATCCGATCTGGCTGATTTTTACTAGCCACATAACGTATATAATATGTATCAAACCTGCTAAATTTTACGTTCCTATCCTTTTAACTTAAAAGTTATAGCCCAAAACTCATTTATCGGAACAATCGATTGTATGGGAGCTATGTGTTGTATTGCTCCGATCTGGTTGGTTCCTACAAATGGTTAATACAGTACAAAATGGCGGCTCTATGCGAAATTTGAGAGAGATATCTCTAAAACTGAAGGACTAGTTTGCCTTCAAACAGACGGACGGCCAGGCGGACATGACTAAATCGACTTAGCTCATCGCCCTGATCATTTCTGTAAACTTGTCATTGGGTCTCTCTCTTCTTGTTCTCATACTTACACACATCGGACCAAAGTTATAATAACACTTCATGTCCATGAAAGGTATACAAATTTCAAAATTGTTATTGTTATTGTTGTTCATTTAAATTGAAATTCCCCATAGTGCGGCACATAAACGGAGGAATGCCACACTATCTCAGGTCACAAAATATTTACTATTAAAAGGAATTCATTATATATGGAGCCTAACCGCAGTTAAATTTTTCCTGCAAATCATTTTTCCCAAAACCCACTGTTAATGTTACGTATACGTCGTGGCTTTTCAAAATAAACAAAGCATTCCCTACTAACAATGGCTAACCAGTTCAGCTAAGGTGAACATTTATACTACGATAACATCGCAATTTTATTCTCCTGTACACCATATTTATAGAATTTTAATGGAAGCAAACAAGTTGGGTATGCAAGCCTTTTGACCTCACACGTGCACAGTTTTGTGGTTCTCGCAACTTACTGCCCTGCATAAAATGTGATTAGAGTAGGATGTATCCGGAAGAGGTTGCAAAGGGGCATGCGACTAATGCCAGCTTTGATCTTTATATTGTTTACTTGCCGATACGGGTAGTGTTGGACAGATCCACTTTGTCCACCTACTGTTATGGCTGGAGAATTTCACTTTCTACCCCTATAAGTGTGCTATACAAATTGATATTAACTCATCCCAACTAAACCCATACATGCCTAGTTGAAATCAATTATATCCCAATGTAATTTGAAAGGGATTAGTCGCAGGCCGCTCTAAATAGCGATTAATCGCATAATTTTTTGTATGTTGTTTATCAATATTTTCGCCCATTGGCGGTTGGCAGTGTTACCGTCTGCGTGATTGATTCCAAGCATGCTGTTATATTTTCTAGAACTCTCTTCTCGTGGAAAGCAATGCTTACGAAGAACCAGGAACATTTTTGTTTCTTGAAATATAAAAGTTTTTTTCCCATTGTAACTGCGCTGTTACTTGAACGATTTACATATTTCTCTTAACAGAAAAGGGAGAGTCAATAGCTCATCTTTTATTTCGGATCGATTTAATATCTTCAGATTTAAACTACTCTATATTACTAATCTCTTAAGGTATCAGCTGGAAAGGATTGCAGAAAATTTATCTTAATAATGTTCTCAAAACGGAATCCAACGGGCTTTAAATTTTTCCGTGATTGAGTGACATTCATCAAAGCTCAATAATTTACAAGCTTACAGTTAATGGAATGATTGAAGGGTTATAATTTCCTCGTTTATATTCCTAAGCCTGGTTTTTAGTGAATGTTTAATATTCGCTTTGTATAGTGGGAGCTGCTGATAAGTTATCCAACTACGGAGCTAACGGAGAATCTAAGGGACTCCTCAGGTTGGTTGGGATATTGATTTAATAAGATATTAGATATTGATTTAATATAGTTGTAGTGTTAGTGTATGAAATAAATATTCGTAGATAGAAACAAATAAATCTAAAAATCTGAAGTTGAATCTTATAGAAACAGCTCACAAATAAAATACTTTTCCAAATACGATAACGGAATTTCTTTCCGAATTCTTTAAAATCGAAATACATGCTTAAATATCTATAATATTGAGTTTAAATATCAATAGTTGTGTATAAATCTAAACTGTAAAATATTTAAGTAACTCAGAAATATGAAAAAGGTAGTCGACAGGCATAGTTCCCCCGCCTGGGACACAACCAGATACAATTCTTTAGTAAAACAAAAGAGATTGATAGTGAACGAGTAATGTTTCCGTATACCATAAAAGCGCACCAGTTCAGAACAACAGATTTTCCCTACAAGGTATGCTGTACACGCTTAAGCTTAACAATAGTTGCAAATTACGTTGCATACTTTTAGGCACTTATTTCCAATGCAACAAACAAAGTGAACGTATGAATTCATTTCTAGGTTTGCTGTGTTTACGACCAAAATCTTACTTTAACAGCACGAGAACTGCTTTCGCATGAACTTGAACTAAACTGATAGGGCTTTGGGTAGATTTAGTTAAATAATCGTAACTACACAGTCGCCAACCTACCTTCTTTGTAATTCATTATTATTTGAGTGCACCCTGTATTGCAATTAGCAATTGCATAGGATGTTGCAAATACGAATTAATGTGATGCAATTAGTACTAAGCAGAATGATTACAACTACTCCGGAGAGAGTGCACAGGAAGTTTAGCTTGAAGAGTTAACAACGCTTATACTAGGGTTAATTGAACTGGGGACGATAGCGACTACCGTTACTTATATCGCTCCGAAGCGTGCCAAATATTTAATTAAGGTATGTAGGGCTGTGAAAAAAGAAGGTCATAATCGTTAAGCTAAGCAATTTGCTTTGGAGAATTGTTCACAAGTTTTTCGCTGGCGACATCCGTTCGGGTTATATGGCACATTTGGTACCTAGAAATTCGGCTTATCATAAGGTAGTATGTCCATATTCAAGATAAAAACAAGTAAAATTATCTGGCTCACAAATTAAACCAGACCAGAGCCATCTATATGGCCCAAATCGTTGTTGTTGCATATGCATGTAAAATTTTTTATCTGGCTCAGAATCGCGACGACCGGATGACGGTTTTTTTAAAGTCGAAACAGCTTTTTACACAGTTTAAAAAAAATTGTGCTTAAATTTCAAACTATTCATCGGTTAAAGGAATAAAAGGTCTTAAAATGGTTTTTAAAAAAAATCCAAAGCTTAAACCTTTGCAGATTAGAACAGATATTTTTTTTTTTTTGTTGAAAGTTATTTCTAATCATTGATTTTTTTTAGCACATTTTTTTGTGTGTCGTAGCTCAGTGGGTAGAGCACTCAGCTGTGCTGTGGAGCACGTCAGTTCGAATCATGTCAACCGCCACAATTTTTGTTTGCCTTCTAGTTAGGAAATTTCCGGTTTACAATCTAAAACCTAAACTGCACTAGTTTAAACTTTGACCCAAAATTAGTTTAGTCACTCAACTTAACACCCTGTGCTGTGTGCGATCTTTAATTCGTCTTAATATTACAAGTTAGTTTTTGCCTATGCTAATTCCTTTGTTAATTCATTTGTATTGTTTACTATTTAATTGTTTACTTTTTTATTTATTTTCCTTCTTAAACTACTCAGCATCAGATGTTTAAGTGCCACTGCACATTGACGACCGAAACTGTGTCCAGTGGCTTCTTATCCATATCAACAGTGATTATCCAATGCTAGTCAAACAGTATAGCATAGTCTTTTGATTATATTTCATAGCGGTTTACTTTTCTTGTGCAATTCTTTCAAATTTTTATCTTTTTGCTCTTCCATTCATCTAAATTGGCAACTTCTTGTCTATACCAGATTTGTAATGTTAAAAGCTAGTCAGAGCGTTCTATGCCGTGCTGGTTATGTGATAATGTAGCTCAGATCAAATGCTCTGGAATGACCGGAAGAGTGGCCTATCTTATAAGTGATGGAAAGGGACTATGCAGGTTACACGAACCAAAATTTTAATTTTCGGATCTTTTTTTACAATATGTAAAAATTTTGTACAAAACTTTACGTTCCTTGATATTAAACTCAAAGAGTTTTAGCCCAAAACTAGTTTATCGGAGTAATGTTAGTAGCCATTTACTTCCACGAGTTATATCTCAATTTAGTTTATGGGACAAATCGTTTGTATGGGGCTATATCTCATGTTGGTTCGATCTTAAGTTTCCGTTGAATCAGTTAAATGGGCGGACGGACAAACTTGCTGAAGATGAGAAAATTTACGGAAATGCATGTTGGGACAAACTTCACTACACACCAATACACGAACTTCTCTTTTAAAAATCTAACTTTTTTTGGATGTTTGAGAAATGTCCAAACTTTCAAAGTGATTTCCAACAGGTTTCTCCACTTGCGGTTTAACATTTTATTTCAAAGTTTTATTACAGTTGGAGAACCAATGGAGTTCATTTTGAGAGTGCAACTGCAAAACTTTACACATGGCAACACTCCTAGTTTCTCTCATAATTGACATCGAAAATTAATCATAACACGTGAGCAAAAGAAAAATTGCTCAAACATTAAAAAAGGAAAGAAGTAAAAAGATATCTTTGTGTGACAAAAGGCAGTATTTACACCATTATATTATATATCTTATATTGCGCATGGTATTTCAATAATTAGTGAAAAGCTTGATAAAAAAGTAAAATGTGAAGCTTGATTCCAGTTGTGAAATATTGATGGAATTCAAGTCGCAAGCCAATACTTTTTCAAGCGGAGAAATAAGAATATTTTCTTATCAAAAATGTTCCCTTTTGCTGGAGACAGAATTGCTCCTCCAATTAATCTCAAATGAGATTCAAATGTCTTTAGAACAAAAAAGCTTTTCAGGAACATACTCACCGTGACAATTGTGCTGATACCAAGTTGCTGTATGGTGCGTATTTTGCTGGATTCGCATACATCAAGCATATCAACTTTTCACGACAATTCTCATTGTCCGACTGCAATTTCAATTGCGCAAACACGGAGTCTAAACGTGACAGCAATGGACTATAAAATGGATCGTAATTAGAAAGCAACAACGATGAAGCTGGCACTTTTTGGAATTTCTGAAAATTGTTTGTATTCGCTGCTGCAGCTGGTTTTGTACGCATGGGAGCACCAAGACCGCCACCATTAGATGAGCCGCTTGAAAGTGAACCAGAATTCTTAAATGACGCCGATCCGATTGTCTGCAGCGCACTCAAATATGTGTCGGGCAATTTGTTTTGCTGTTCAATGCGATTTATGCCGGCGTGGTTGTAGGTGTAATGTGTTTGAGAGGCTTCTGTGAATGAAATGAGACAAGTTTTCAAAGCTCGCTTCGTATGTATGTAAGCGAAAAGTGCTTTTGTACTCACCTGCTTGACTGTAAGCATAACCATCTTCCTTTGTAACCTCATCGACGACTGCAAATTTGTCATCATCAAAATTTATTGTGTTATCACGGAAATCGAGATCTTGCGGGGCATCCGCTGGGCGTATAAATAGTGGTGCTGAACCGGTAACGATACCTGATTGGAAGTAGAAAGTATATAAATATAAGTTAGTATGTACAGTTTATTTATATTCTCTGGATATGTATATATTTAGGCGTAAAGGAAGTTCTTAAACAAAAGAGCTCACTTCAACCGATATAAAGAGATCTAAACTGTCATTAGTCGCATTCTATTAAAATTGTATACAGACCAGAATAAACCACTTTTTAGCTATAAAACTGTTCCATTCGTTTAATTGTAATCAATTTCTTCTAACGGAAGTTTTATTGAATTATCAGTTTAAACAGAGTTGAAATACAATTAGTTTGCTGTTAGAAGAGTTTGACAGGCTGAGCAGTTTTAACCATCAATTTTATCTAAATAAGCAAGAGAGTAACCTAGAAAGACACCAGCCTTTCTAGGAAGGCCGATTTTTTACCAGCCACAAAACGTTATTTTGTCTGGATAACGACGTTCACCAGACGAGAATTGACAAAGACAGTTTCATACACCTGCCGGGGCAATTTCGCAATTCAGTTGGAGAATATGACTTGGAACTCATACTATCTCGAAAGCAGCTTAACCGTTTTGAATGGAATTTGGTATGTAGATAATGCCACCCAGCATGCTTTTATGGTCAGATGATCTGATTCTTTGCGAGATATGCCAATATGGGTATTGAACGAAAGGTATTTATTTGTCATATTTCAGCAAAATACCTATAGGTAGCGTTGCCACCTTACTTCATTATAGTTATTTATCTAGAATTACCCCTTTTGGATGTATGGGTAGAATACTACATTTATCTCCTACTTAAGTGTTGCCACTTAGAAAGTTTTTACTAAATTTCAGTAATATATCTTGCTCTAGATATCATATTCACAGACGGACGGACGGACGTGACTTAATCAATTTTATTTGTCCTACGGAACACTTTCTTGAATTTAATTCTTTATGCATCTTGATTGGTTAAGTCCAAGGAAATATATATACTCTGTGAGCTATGCATAGTTGAGTATAATAAAGGTTGTATATCCCTTAGTTTGTAAAAGGCCGGTTTTTCTGTGGTAAGTTAAGCTCAGGTTAAAATAAGTTTACTTAAAGTCAGATGAAGCTTTAATTTAAGTTCAATTGCAAATGGGTTTTACAGTAAGCGTTTAAGGCCGCTGTTCTGATTGCCTTCCTTGGTAGGCAGCACTGTTTTTTTGTACCTAGCTAAAATAACAGCTAACATTTGTTTACTTGTTTCACGCTGCTAGCGTTAAGCTAAAAAAATTGAAGTGATATTATAATTTAGATTTCATAATCCACGCAATTTAATTAAACAAAATAATATATTATACGGATAATACTAACAATAATAATAATAAGTGTCCTTTCTTCAATTTGTTATACTTCTTCTGCAAATGTGCAAACAGCTGGCTGTTAACTAGACTTTAACACTGCCCAATCGGCCGCTTAAACTTCATACAAAGTTGACTGAAAACCTAAATGATCAGGTTAAACCTAGTTTAGCTAAATAGATAAGTTAAACTAGCACTGAAAACCCGTGCCTAAAATATCCACTTCTTCACATTTCTTACAACTGCTCTTACCTTTTCCAAGCAGCTTCCCAAATGAGCCAATCAAAGTCGGCAAAAACAAAGCAAACATGAGCGATTTTAATACTTGCAAACCCATAAATATTGGCCAAAGCATCTTTTTCAAACCTGTGATAAGAAAATTTATTATAGAAAGAATAAATTAGTTGCTGATAACAACATAAAATTAAGTAAGTGACGCACCTGAGGAGAAAAGCAACCTGCCGGTTTCCATGGCACGTGGTATATTCGTATTAATATCACCATCTGCTTTATGTGTGATAGCTGCTGGTAACATATTGGGATGTTGGTAATGATGTTGATGCACATGATGATGATGATGCGGACTTGGGCTGGCGTGTCGCATTGCACGCTTTTTGGTGTGAGCAATTTCGTTCGGCACATCATTTGCGTTTGTAAAATTTTTGTGTAATACATTTATTAACTCCTTTGTTGGCACGTATGCTGCTTGATTGAAAAAACTCTCAGCGTATTCGACCAACAATGCTTCCAACTCACGCATATCTTTATTCACCAAATTGGGTGTCGCAGCTGCGAAAGTTGCCGTCATCACTGATGTGGGTAGTGGTTTAAAATCTGCAATTTGATTATCCTTTTGTGTTTCTATTTTGCCAACCGTTGACTGATGCGCGTGTCTTGAAGTATTTGGAAATGCTCTACTGCTATTCACTACATTCACTTTCGTTCCAATTGGTTGTATCATAGAATGTATGTTTGTAACATTTTTCAATTTTGCCATTTCATTGCTATCCTTCAGTGTTGTGGTTGTGCGTTTGTATGGCTTCTTTAAAGTTGCACGCACCATTGCAGCGTCATTTTGATGCGTTGCGTCGATTTTAGCTATTTTCTGCTCCATTTTTACTGCTTCTCTCAAGTCACTCGTTGGTGGCTGAAAAACACGATATTGTCCTGTTTCGGTAAACATTCTTTGCTCAATAAGTTTAGCGTTGATGTCCTTGGGTATAATCGGTCGAAAGCTATCACTATCAACTTGGCTCATCCAATGCCCATCGCTTGTTAATAATTGACTGTATTGCGCTGTACGCTTCGCTCTATGGTTGGTAGTAAATTGTGCGTAGTCAATAGCGATTTGATGTTTGCTTGGTCGCGCTGTCAGCTCATGCGTCACTACGCTTCCATGACAAATGTGTACTGTTATGACTGTGAGTAGTAAAATTATCCATGCTTTGAGGTTATGTAAACGTAATATGTTAGCTGTGGGACATTTTTTGCTTAAGCTCCTACTCAACCATCTGAGCTCATGTGGCTTCTGTCGTTCTTTTATCCATACAGTATTTGTAGCTATTTTCGTTGTTAATTTCGTTCTGTGGGAAGCCAGCCATCTAGTGTACATTTTGAAATTGTGTTTTTCTTGCTTTAACATAACAAATTGTCCTTGTTTCCTTTTTGTTACTTTGATGTCTGGCGACGCCTGTTTGCAAACTGTGCTGGCTCTGCCGTTAGTTGCTGTGTCCGTGAAATAGACTTGCTTCATTGCTTAAAGCTGCATCTTTTTCATCTCACTGCAAAAGGCTGCTGCGAATGGGAGTAAAGCTGTTGGCTATAACTTTTAACTAACTTGATATAATAGTTTAATTTTGTTTTATCTCAGCTTTTTTAGCGGTGACATTAGAATTTTCTTGACTTCTTTGTTGTTATTCAAACTACGCTGCAAGATTATCGTATAAGTTCTTTAGTCCAGTGTTAAGCTAATTTTTAGTGTGAAATAAAAAAGATAAGTGAAATTGCATAATTTGTTTTAAGTAGTAATAACAAGATTAAGTTCTATCTTTGACTTAATTGTTTCTAATAATAATAATTTAGCGCGATATATCTCCGAGGAAATTAAGGCCGATTTTCTCTTCCAATTTATGGTGTACTGCTTTTACTTTTTCCCCAACCTATATTTGACCTATATTGACCTATATTTTCTTGCTGATTTCGAACGGCCACTAGTTATTAGCTAAATTTGTCAAAAAAAGTCTGTACATCTGGAACCCACGGTATGCTATGCCCTCAATACCGAAATCATACCATGGTGGTCGCTGTTCTATTTGTTGTATACTGGAACAAATCAATTGTTCAAAGCTTATATGTAAAACAGTCAAGAGAGTCTACGTTTGGCTATAACCAAACATTATATACTCGGCTGTGAGCTTTAACAAGAAGTTGAAGCCATTTTTACTTTGATATATGCCATGTGTATGTATATAAAATATGTTCTTTAATACTAAAAGCTGTGAGGTGAACTTTGTTGAGTTTATCTGTATTAATGGCAAGAATTTAACTACCTTACTTCAAGAACTTCGCAGAAATATGAGCGCCATTTTCAGTGTTTTTAAATCTCTTTATTTCCCAGATTTAGTGATAGCGTTTCAATCCGATATGTCCGAAAGCGCTGCGAACAGTCAAATGGTTTTTCGAGATATCTAATTAATAATAAAAATATAAATTATCTGTGTCAATTGAATGTGCAGAAGCCAAATAAAATTATTCATTGGTATGTTTGCACGCAAGACCACGCACAACCACACTTACTCCACTCCCTGACTGAGCTCTAACGAGAGTGATCCCCAGTCGGCTACAATTGATATCAACTATTCTGTGATGGGCTTAGTTGGTAAAAAAAATTCTGTAGCCTACTTTTAGGTGTTTAAAGTAAACTTGTCCGACCTTACCCGTAGGAGAACAAGGGGAATCTGGCCGACACTACCCGTTTAAGCATACAAAGAACAATTATTCTCTTCATAGAACATACTCAAACAAAAGGTATCACTTCTTCCCATACAAAGAGTTCAAAACTGGCATTGGTCGCATGCTCCTTTGGACCCATCCCGGGTTCATTCTAGACTAATTGCTTTTTTCGTAAGGAGAGTACTCCCAAGGTAGAGCCGGAGCGTACCGGGTTCATATCCGCCAGAGAATTGTCACTTTCGACAATAATTCCCAAAACCACGGAGGAGTGTTTTTGTCGTTACCAACAACAATAACCACCTACTCCATCTCGAAGTACTCCACTTCTATGGTTCTGACTACTTCATGGAGCACCAACTTGAGAGTATTTTCAAAATGCTCCCAAAAGATTACTCTATGGAGTATTCAACACCAAAGCGAGAGAGGGAGTAGATGTACTTTTAACTACCAATTTTCGGGTCAATTCTAAGCGTAACCGGTAATTTTGTACCTGGAAGATTATCTAACCGAAAATCCTAACCGTTGGTAATACAGTTCATGTAACTGTGATTCTAGCGTACATGGCAACGCTGTCAAAAACAAACAATGCGCATGGAGAATGAAATGCAAACGCGAACGAAACTTTGTACAAAAAAGTGCTTATATTGATTATTAATTGTGTAGTACTTATGTGTACAAAATTTTTGGTATTTTCTATCCTAATTTTTCGCGGTTACACGACGTAACCACCTATTTCGGTGGTTACGAAACAGAATTGCAACTTAAGCCGACAGAATACCAAACGGGTGTAAAAGTTCCCAAATTATATATTTGCCGGTAAAGCGAATGTTGTTACCACACCAGAATTAGGGCTTTTATAGTGGGTTATTCTACAAAACTATTAATGGCAAAAATTTATTTGTCATAGCAAAATGTTACGATAACTGTTTACTGAAATCAGTAAAAATTTGCTGAAAAGTTTTAAAACGCGATTTTTCTGTAACGGAGCAAATTCTATCAAAAAGTTTGAGATTAAAAGTTTGTGGAACTAGGTGTAAGGCGATAGTCGGGCGTAAAGTGATGTATAATAAAAAAAAATTACAGAAATCCTGTGCACATCTATACATCGATGTATGAACTCCTTTGCATGAAAAAATAAAGATGTACAAGGCCGATAGATTGCTTTGATACTAATATTTATGAAGGAAACTTGAAAGCTGTTTAAAGCTTACACATCCTACAGAAATTTCTTTCTAAATATAATTTTATTTGAATTGAAGAAATTTGCCAATTGCGGAAATGTAAATCTTGAATGAAAGAAATCCTTCCCAACGAGCAAATAAATACAAAGTAACCTTTTTTAAATCCGCTTTTACATTAGTCAAGTATTGGATTCAAGTCTGCCGCGACATAGGCGAGGGTGGTGAGAAGAGCGGAGGAGAGTACAATTACCTTCGTACCATCAAGTCGCTTAAACTTTTTCACTCTATCACGTTCTTTCTCCCCTATATGCAGCTTTTTGTTTCACAATTGCTTTCAAGAAAAATTGACACATGTAAACACGAATAGAAAACACAAAAAAAAACGCCAGCAGAATTGAATTACACAATTGACTAATGTAAAAGCGGACTAACCGTTTGCTCAAACAAAATATTAAGCTTAGAAAAGGCTGATTTTTCGTTAAGCAACTGTTTGAGAGTATAAATCAATTACAAACAAAGTTTTTTATATATGTTTTTCTAAAACTGGCCCCAAACAATATTTTTTAAAATAAGCCTTAACTCTAAAATAAATTATAATTTAATATTATGTATAAGTTAAATGATTTGCAAGCATTCGCTCTCAGTATCTATAAAAACAAACTTTAAAATCCCCAAATAAATTTCAAACTATAAACGTTTATCTATCGTTTATTGAAGCAAGCTTACTACAAGCTATTTTTAAAAATATTTAAATAAAAGCTTGTTGTGATGTATCATTACATTTGGTTGCTATGCCAAAAAATCTCTCATCTCGATTGCAACTGAATTATGTTTTATAACTCTTAGTCAGCGTTGTCGTTTTGGTTATTTTTAACCAAAATTGGTAATTTTTCTCACTTTAAAAGGTTTTTGGTAATTTGGTAATTTTTTCGATGGCTTGAGGCCAATATATAATTCAGGTAAAATAACCCGCAAATGCTAAAAGAAAAAGTAGCTTAAGTTATGACAGAAAAATAAATAGTTTTTGTTGAAAAATGTGTAGTGCGGAAGTAGTTTAAGAAGTATATTTAGTTAAGGAGATTCAAAGAGGTTTTCTTGCTTTTTCTTTTCACAATTCCATATAGGACGCAATATTTTTATATTTTTCGATTAGCGTATGTACGTACCTATCATTTTAAATAAACCTGTATGTGTTCGCTTTTATAAAATGGTAGTTTTTTAGGCATTTATTTTTTAACTTTTGGTTACTTCTTTTTTATTGCTGTGGCAACACTGCACTTAGTACTTTTATGATTGCGTGCATGCTGTGTGTAAGTGCCACTCATTTGAAACAACCAACCATTTGTTCACCTTTCTTCTAATTTCGAATTGTTTACCATTCGTGCATGAGTTCAGTTATCTTTTAATTCGTTATGGTTTTTTGCTACCTTCATTTAATACGCTGAGTTACTGCATTTAATACTTGCGTTTTTGTTATTTTGCTTGTTGGTTTTGCCTTTGTTAAATTGACCAACGAAAGTGAAAATTTTCAGATTTTATATCCATTGGTGAGGCCAATCGCCTATACCGCATCGCTTCTTCTTTGCTATTTACGGGTCAATGCATAACCGGTAATTTTGTACCTGGAAGATTATCTAACCGAAAATCGTAAACGTTGACAATGCAGTTCATGTAACCGTGATTCTAGCGTACATGGCAACGCTGTCAAAAACAAACAATGCGCAATAGAGAATAAAATGCAAACACGAACGAAACTTTGTGTAAAAAAGTGCCCATATTGTTTAATTATTTCTTGTGAATTAGCATGTGTACAAAATTTGCGGTATTTTCTGTCCACAAAAATATTTATAAAACACGTGCAATTTTTTGCGGTTACACGACGTAACCACATACGAGTATGTGGTATAGATCATGGTATTGATACTATACTTCAATGTGTGTCCCTGCTATTATGTAGATTAAATATTAAATTAAAATAGATATTCATGAATAAATAAATAATTTTTGAAAAAACACAAAATTCTCGATACTTTTTGAACACACCTCGTATGTACTCGTATCACCTTCATACCACGGGTAGTTGTAGATTGGTTGTAGTATACTCTAAACTACAGTATCGATACTGTAGTATCCATACCACATGTGTATCATGGCTATAAATCGAAATTTACTCAAAATTTATGGCAAATTGACAATTTCGTAATCCTTCTTTTTCAAAATGGTGAAATTTTATGTATTCGAGTTCGGGAAAGGCGTTTCAGAAAATTGTATAAGTGAATTGGTTGAAAAATAAATTTTAAGGTGCTTTGAGTCGAGTTTTTTAGGGCTAGTTCCGGATCATTGCTGGACAAAATAGGGCATAGGCTAGAACTACTTGGCTGTTATATATTTTATTTGGGTCCTTAATGGGCTCACAACTTAAACAATTTTAAGTCATACATCTTTCAACTATTTGCACATATACATAGATATAATTTTGAGGTATACCAAGGTACATATTTTTTATTCTTAAATGATTAAATAATACATAAAATTTTATTCATTTGAAATTTTATTTTGATAATGAACATAAATTAATTTTCTATTCAAATAACTTTTTTATTCAAAGTGACCCAGCCCTGATGCAAGTCGCTATGGGCATCAGTATGCTTTGGTGTGAATTTTCCACGTAGAAAATCAAAAATCTGCAATGTTCTAAGTTAAGTTAAGTTTATTTAGGTGTTGGATTATCGGTAACATGCAAAATTCATTCAACGAAACCTATGTGACAGTTCTGAAGTCAAGTCAAGTCCAATGGTATAATCACAGCTTAACACTTTCTAGAAAAGAGAACGCTAATAAATTTACGGATAAGACGAAAATCGAAAAATGCTTTGTACCACAAGCAGATAAAATAAAACGATACGTTGAAACAACTGAGAGCTAAATGGCCTTTTACACGATATGGTTTTGTTATGTTATGTGTATATGCCACATTTTACGTGTGAAAGCCCACATAACGTGTAAAGGTAAATTAAATTCTCCTTTTGTACAAATCAGAAAAATGCAGATACGAAATATTTTTTGTCTGACTTACATTTAGAATCAGCTGTTCTTTAATTTGTTGATTTTAATTTTTTTGGCGTTATTTATTTACTGTGTAAAAGGAATCAGATAAATTCAACTGTTGGAAGTGTGGAAAGGCATACGTACGGTCATATAAAAAAACACACCATGTAAAAGGCCCTTAAGTAGAATGCGAGTGTTGACATGCGTGACAACAGATTCGACGGATACGGCAAAGTAGGGTTTGCACTAAATTTTGACGTATGACGGATACGTCGACAGTGAAGTATTGTATCTGCTTGGCACATTACTACTTGGTTGTTTAAGTTCACTCGAATGTTATTATGGTACGCAATATATGTATGTGATTTTTTTATAGCACTGTTTCTTTGAAATAACAATTAATGTAATGCGCTCAAGGTAAAATTTAATAGGGGATCGTACCTATGTACATAATAATAGCATTTATATGGAAAAAATCATCACAAAAATGTATACAATGCGCTTTAAGCACGTGTTTATGAAGTTAAACACGCTTTCGTTTTCTTTTTTGAATTTTTTAAATTTGTTTACGTTTATGTTATGTAATCTGGCTGAAAGCATTATGTAATAAATTCGCTAGTTGTCTTAGGTATCATATTTGGTCATAAGTACAAAAGTTTTTGTTTTGATGCTTTGTATGAATATCAAATTCTTTGAATTTATTTTCACTTTAACTACAAAAGCATTATCCGAACCAGACAGGATATGCCAGCTGATTTGTTAAAAATAGTTTTGGTGAATATCTTTGTCGTAACAGCTGTAGCCAACAGTAAAATAAATATGTTCACATTAAATGCTTCAATCCAGCTTTTCAATGGACGATGAGCATCTCTCTGCGCTGCTGTGAGGGACAGTAGCCCTCATCCGGTGGTCGTGATCTGGAGACAGATACAAAATTTTACAAATTTTTTTTTTTTAATTTAAAGTGAATGCAACAGATCCATATCGATGTCTGGTTGAGAATTAATCGCGATTCGGAAAACTTCTAGGTCATGTCACCCCTAGGTCATGTCACCCCTCCTTCCTGAGAGGCATCATATCCGTAGATCAACTATCGAGTTCCACGTCATTACTTGTGTGCATATCAGTCGCCTCTTACGACTGGTATGGCTACCTCGGGCATATTCTTAACCCTTATCCCGCAGGGGCAGAGTACCCACGTCGCTCGTGTGCAGATACAACTTTTCTCGAGTTTTATTTAAGATATGTGGATGGATAGATGGGGAAAAAATTTGATTCGTAAATTTTTTGGTACGCCGCTGTATCTATGTCCGAAATTGACTTTTAATTAAGATACTTAAAGTTGTTCAGATGAGCTCTATAGCACTCCCAACTTCACCTTTAGATTTTTCTTCAGAGCTTTATTATAGTATAGATTGTGATGGAACAGTCATGCTCGAACATATAATTTGCAACTCTGGAGTGAGGATGTGTTCCGGTTTTTTTTCGCAGTCCGATTTTTCGAGTTGGTTTTGGTTCTTAGTTTATGCCTTACGCTTCTATTTTTTTTTTCCCCCCAGTTTTAAGATTCTTCCTAACTCAATCCGATTCCTTGATTTATCTAAACGCAGAAGTGCAACCTTCTTGGCACAAGCCACTCAAAAGCTTTTGTTGCAAAACATCACTATTTGTGGTTTGAATACAAAATGCGAAAACTTTTTACATTAATATTAAAATTTTTAATTTTTTTACAGAATAAAGTTTGCAATTTATCTACACTTTGTGTAACTCTGCTTGTAAATAATTAGCGACCATTATGAAAGCTTGAATATGCAAAACGTTTCATGAAAAATTCTAGCTCTCTTGCTCCTGCTATTTCTCTAGCATAATTTAATAATCATTTACCTTTTACTCTTAACATTGTTTCGCTATTAGAAATATATCTATGCAGTGCAGTATAGCCACCTTGTTCAACTGGAATTTTTCTAGCCAGTGGACAAGAAAGTGTAAACTTTGTCGTCTGCACATTGAAAGCCATTTACCAACAGCATAAGGTAAAATTGATGGCACTACTATGTAGAAAAGCCAAATTTTATTTTTATTTTGTTCTAAGAGATCCGGAAGACATTTTACTGATCGAAAATTGGCTTGCAAGTATTTTCTAACTAGTTCGCAATAAATATTCTGTCATCCCAGGACTTCAAGGATCAAATTAATTTTCCTGACTTTTTTGAAATAATCCGATAGTAACTTAAAAATCTGGACTTTAATTTTTTTCTCGCCAGCAATAAAAGTTATTTTTGGCCAGATATTTTTTAAAGACCGAAAAAAAAGAATTCTTTCGACTAGCTACCAAACCACTTATCTAAACTAAATAAATTTTGTTTCATGTGAAGGAGAATTGAAAAAACTTTCAGATAAGGATATTTAAAAAAAGGTTGCCACCAATTTTTAATGTTTTTCTTAAATAAGAAATATTTTTTTGTGGCCGCAATAAAAGTCCTTTGCCAATAACCAACCAACCGTTATAAGTGTATACTTTTTTCGGGTTGACATAGCAACTAATCTTATTATATAAAATTAAGAAAGAATAGGTGGCAACCCTGGCTTAAATCCTTTTGTTTGAAAGGGTTTTCAACCGGAATGGGCATTTTTAAAAATTTTAGTGACGAGTGACGAAAAAATA
The DNA here is from genome assembly GCA_949987695.1 of Merzomyia westermanni. Classification (NCBI taxonomy): domain Eukaryota; kingdom Metazoa; phylum Arthropoda; class Insecta; order Diptera; family Tephritidae; genus Merzomyia; species Merzomyia westermanni. The sequence goes on from OX465288.1 coordinate 197,380,796, forward strand.
ACAAATAAAAATTTATTTGTTATAAAAAAAATTTCAGTGATAAGTGAAATGTTATTTGTTATTCAAAAAATATTGAATAAAGAATAAAATTTCAATTTTTATTCAAGCGTTTGAAAATAAAAAATAAGCACAGCGAGATATAGTAAAATTATACCCTTATGTGCATATAGACATAATGGCCCATAATCATAGTCAAATTAAAATTGGGTTTTATAAATTTAAACATGATTCTATAATAAATATCATTTTATGTCTAAGACTGAGTTTTAATTTTAAAATGACGAAAATGTCATTTTAACATTTTAAAATCACGGTTTGTGTCTACGGTTGTGCTTGTGACATCGCTTACTCCAAACTTGAGTTTGGCTTTTTTCGCTTGTTGGTAGAGATATGCTATGGTTTGTGAATTAAATAGCTGACACAGGGTGACTTTGCAAAACATAAAAAATTTCTTCATGCCACCAACTAACTGAAATTGTTTTCATAAGGGGACCCTGTTACTTTTCATTTTAGCTAAAATCTTTGTTTAATATGACTAGGATTGACCACCATTTAAAATTTCTTTTTAAGTTAAGTAAAGATTTTAATTAAAACTCGTGTTAAGCGACGACTATGATTATGAACCATTTTATCTATAGGCATGGTATGGGTATAATTTTACCATATATCGCTGTGCTTATCTTTTATTTTCAAAAGCTTGAATAATAATTGAAATTTTATTCTTTGTTCAAAATTTTTTGAATAACAAATAACATTTCACTTATCACTCAAATTTTTTTGAAAAACGAATGAAATTTTATTTTTTATCTAAACAATTTTTTGTTCAAAGTAACTCAACCCTGGGTTTCAATCCTCTATCGTTCGATACCAAATTTGTTCAATTTGGTTGCCTATTGGCAAAAAAGAAAAGTCCGGGTTGTCGAATTATTTTTGTCCGAATAAAAATAAAGTACCACAAATAACTTTTTTCTTTGGACTTTTATTTTAAAAGTAAAATACTTTCGGGATCATTTCTGGTATTTTTTGTGACCACTTGGGTATGTTTGATCATTTTGGAACTTTTGTTGAATTTTTTTCCGATTATTTCGGGACCATTTCAGGATCATTTCGGGAGTTTTTTGGGGCCATTTCAAAATACAACTGTTTAAAAAATGTCTATCTACATTTACTTTAGTACCAAAAGTGGTACATTTTTTCGTTCATGGTACGTTATTGACAATCATTTCATACAAATTACTAGACCTATAGTACCTGAATATTCATAAACGAATAATTCCGAGTCCTTTGAAATCTGAACCATGCGGGTTTGCAACTACAACTTGTTAAATTTTTACACAATAGTTGGATTATTTAATACTTTTTAAACCCAAAAGGTCGTTTTCTTGAGATTAAACAGAATAAGGCATAAAATTCAGAAAAATGCATAAATAAATTAGTTAAGCGCTTTTGAAGACGATCTATTGGTGATTTATGACTGTTACCGACGAATTAAGAATGTTTGTAATGGTTGCTGCTTGAACTCCAATTGAATATACCAAAGAGCAAATTTTGTTCTATTGAACAGCAATGTTATAACATGAAAAAGCGCTACAACAGCAAAATTAAATATGTATAATTTATTGATATATGATAACTTCCATTCATTGTAACTACCAATTAACACGCGGACAATATATTTAGTCCATCGCCACATGCATCTATGTATCTCGCTTGCTCAGAATGATTCTACTAAATGTTAGCGGTCATTAACCTATTAAAATGGTTTGGTTTTCTCTTCAAAACCTTAACTTGAAAGCTTAAATAAATTACCATTAAGCACAAAACATCCATAGAATGGTGAAAAAGAAAAAAGAAAATTGAATAACTGCATACAGTGGAAGAAAGTTAATTATAGTTTAGAAAAAAAGACCGGCCATAGGAGCATTAGCCCAGTTATTTGCTCTGATGGCTTGAGTCGCCAACAAAACAAATAGCCACTTATCGTTAATAACTAATGAAAAGTGTGGGTCATGTAATGTAATAACTATTTCGGGACTCTTTCGGGATCATTTCGGAAGTATTTTCGTGACTTTCGATTATTTATTGTTATTCACATCATTTCGGAATTCTTTTAGAATCATTTCGGAATTTTTTTGGCGACCTTTTTTGGTATCATTTCAGATTCATTACAATATTATTTCCAAATCACTTCGACATTTCTGTACTATTTGCAGGCCTTTTCGGTACCATATTTCAGTATTTTTTGATCAATTCGGGATTGTTTTTGAGACCACTTCTGCGTCTTTTTGGGGATAAGTTTGGGATGGTTTTCGGAACATTTCGAGACTTTTCGATATTTGCTTAGTAGACTTATGATTACTTTAGATATTCTAAGGATTGCCACCTATTTAAATGTTTAATTTTAAGGTATAAGTAGTTAGTTTTATTTTCAAATGTGTGTTGTCATAGAAAAGGGGTTTGCTTGTAGATGTGTCCTTAGATAGCACTTTTATTAAAAGTGTTACCAGCTGTTCTAAAGTTGATTGTTAATGAATATTTAGTTTTAGAAGGTTCGCTGCATCTCAGAACTTATAGTAGACTTAATGCGATTTTAGTCAATATGTATCCCACACCAGATAAGATATAGGTAGATATAGGTAGAAAATTACATGTTGTTGTTGTTGTTGTTAACAGTGCTTCGCCCTGCCCAATGGGCTCGATCACTCTGAATTGTCATCAGGCTCTTCTCACGGAAGTCCAAGGAAATGCGCAGTTTCCACAGGGTTGGACCAGAGTGATGTGGGTGTTAGAAGAGTGGGTTCAACTGAACAGGAAAAGAGATGTATGGTATCATGAGGGGTCATACCACATGCAGGGCATGTATTTGGTATGTTGGGGTTCAGTCTGCATAAGTAAGAGTTTAACCTATTACAATATCCAGAGCGAAGTTGTGCTAGTATGACTCTAGTCTCCCTCGGAAGTACACGCTCCTCTTCAGCCAGTTGAGGTGGTTGAGTATTAATAACGGGATTCACAGGCCGAGATCTCAGGGATCTGTCTACCGACTCAGTGTGGAGGTCATTTAGAGCCCGTCTATGGTTCCGCAGATCAAACGGCAAAGAGATATGATGCCGGATCTCATCGTAATGCTTACGGAGATGTCTCCTTATGTCTCTGGGGGGCGGTGCTACATCCAAAAGATGTCGGTTTGGATGACTAGGTTTGTGACAGTTCAGAAGGAACTGTCTACTCAAGAGTTCCGCGTGCTCTTGAACATTGAGCAATTTCGCTTCTTGATGGAGGTGAGACTCAGATGACATAAGCAGGCATCCCGTAGCAGTTCTGATGGCGGTGTTTTGGCAGACTTGCAATTTCCTCCAGTTGGTGTCAGAAAGATTGGGCGACCATATAGGCGCAGCATAGTCAATAACCGGCCGCCCAATAGCCTTATATGTAGCAAGCAATGTTTCTTTGTCTTTTTCCCAAGTACTGCCGGCCAGTGACTTGAGGATCTTATTGCGGCTCTGTACCTTTGAGGCTATTGCGGTGGCATGACCAGCGAAGGTGAGGCCGTTGTCAAATGTCACGCCCAAGATTTTTGGGTGGTTGACAGTAGGTAGAGGTACTCCATCTACGTGGACATTTAACTCTTGCCCCATCTGCGCATTCCATGTAGTAAACAGGGTCGCCGTAGATTAAGTTGGAGACAGGGTCAGATTACGCTCGGTGAAGAAGCTGGAAAGGTCATGGAGGTAACTGTTGATTCTTATACAGAGTTCATTAATGGAGGGACCCTTGCCCGAGGCCATTATCGTACAGTCGTCAGCGTAGGAAACAATGGAGATCCCCTCTAGTGGGGGGGGGAAGTCTCGAAATATAGAAATTAAACAAGAGGGGAGAGAGAACACCACCTTGCGGCACCCCTTGTTTTATTCTTCGTGGTCTAGATTTCTTGTTCCTAAATTTGACTGTTGCCTGTCGACCATTGAGGTAATTAGCGGTCCACCTCTTAAGGCCGGCAGGGAGCGGTGTCTCATCCAGGTCTCGGAGGAGAGTGGCGTGATTGACCGTGTCGAATGCATTTGACAGATCAAGTGCCACGAGAACCGTCCTGTGGTTTGGTGGATTTTGATTAAAACCGTTGTTAATCTGCGTTGTAATGGCGTTCAAAGCGGATGTCGTGCTGTGATTTTTGCGAAAACCATGTTGATGATCGGCCAATTTTAGATTTGTAACGAAGTAAGGAAGCAGAATGGACTCTAGCAATTTCGCTACCGGCGAAAGGAGGGATATCGGACGATAGGACTCTCCTAGGTTCGCCGGCTTCCCTGGTTTTAATAGGGGAACTACAATCGCTTGTTTCCATATCTCAGGTATAACGAAGGTAGTTAGAGAGAGATTGAAGAGAGCCGCTAAATAATTCTGTCCTTCATGGCCAAGGTGTTTGATCATCTTCATGGCAATTCCGTCGGGTCCGATGGATTTTGAGGGTTTGGCCTTCATTATGGCTTCCTTAACCTCTGCGGCTGAGACGGCAATGGGCGCAGTAGAGTGTTTGTGTTTGCGCGCACGTCGGAAGGCTCTTCTCTTAGTCCTATCCGCAGGTGGATGCATTATAAACAGCCGGCAAAAGGAGCTCGCGCATTTCCTGGCGTCCGATTTGACACTGTCGCCGAAAGCAATGGCGACCTTGTCTTTGTGTTTGGTCGGATTGGATAGGGCCTTGACAGTCGACCATAGTTTGCCAACTCCGCCGGCGAGGTTGCATGTCTCAAGGTGTTGTTTCCACTTGGTCAGCTTGTGTTCGTTGACAATCCTACGGATTTCCGCATTGAGATCTTTTATTCTGGGATCTGCGGGATTGATAAGTCTCACTTGGTCACGTTCTCAAGCCATCGCCGCAGCTTCTGCCGGGAAATTCGGACGAATTTCTGGTATTCTGCCAGCAGGAATAAAGCGGCATGAGGCTGAATCGATGATCTTGCGAAACTCTCTTTCGCCTTTGCGTACGTCCGTTGGAGTGGGTAAGGCAGCGAAGGAGCGCTCTGTATATTCAGTAAAGCGGTCCCAGTCCGCTTTGGTGAAGTTGATGTATGTTATTTTATCAGTCGTTATGAAGTCGGTCGGTCGTTCAACAGAGAGTAAGATGGGTAGGTGGTCTGAAGCTAATGTAAGCATCGGTCGCCAGATGACAAAGTTAATAAGGCCCGCGCTCGTTATGGAGATGTCTGGCGAGCTGTGACAGTTACCTGCCACCCTGGTGGGGGCATCTCCATTGACTGCACAGAATGCTGAGTTATCTATTTGGTCTGCAATTGCCTGTCCTCTACTGTCTGCTGGCAAGTTGGAGTGCCAGAGATCGTGATGTGCGTTGAAGTCGCCTAGGATTAGGCGGTTATCGCCCCTTAGCAACGCACTAATGGCGGGATGATAATCTCTAGGACAACACGTGACAGGAGGAATATAGATGTTTATGATTTGCAGGTCGGCGTCTCCTGACCGGACTGCTATGCCTTGGCATTCTAAGGTAAAGTCCCTGGGGTCGACGTCAGGGGAAAATAGATTGTATTGTACAGAGTGATGTGTAATGAACGCAAGGCCACCCCCAAGACCGCTGGGACGGTCTTTACGATGTACATTATACCCATCACAAGTTCGTAAGTCCGATCTCGTGTTCAGTTTTGTCTCTTGTATCGCGGCGATTTTGATGTTGTGCGTCTTCATAAAGTCAGTTATCTCCGCGATCTTTCCAGCTAATCCGTTACAGTTCAGCTGCAGAATTTTGAAGTGTGTAGGAGGGGAGGCGGGGGACATACTAGGCGTGAGGGACGGATGCGTTTGCCTAGGTGGAGGTAGGCTAAGGCCTAAACTATGTCGCAGTCTAGAGTTGACAGCGCCATGGCCGATGTTGTCTGGCGTGGAGGGCGGCTGTGTACTGCAACAGGGGGCTATGAACGAATCCGTCCAAAGGTTGCCGTTTGCGAGCCCAGAGCACATAAGGGTGTGACACAGGCCAAGGCAATTATTGCACTTGACCCATGTCGCAGGCGTATACAATCTTTGCCGACAAACGGTGCACGTAGTGAAAGGTACTAGGAGGTGGTGTTCCTGACCCACGTGCAGGCTGGAAGCAGGGGGGGGGCATTAGGGGCAGAGACAGAGGGGACTGACGCTCGGCGATGCTCATATCTGACCTATTCCGGGGGGGATAGGAGTGTTGAGCGGCCGTGTGAGATGGAGACGCTGGTGTGCGTGAGCGACAGTCGGGAGTGGGTGAGCCAGGGATGGCAGCGGTGCTGCCAGTCGTGTAGACTGAGCCACTATTGTGACTATTGGAAGTAGTTAGAGGCGGTAAGGGAGTGCCAGAGCGGCGGCTACCGCGGGACGTCCTAGGACGTGTACAGCAAGGTGCCTCAAAAGTACTAAAGAAAGTACGGGGTCTGTGGATGGCAGGGTTAAGCCCTGAACATCCAGATTTATGTAACCATCTCTTACACTTGGCGCATTGTACCGAATACGACCGTTTAATATAAATTTTCTTCCAGCAAACGCAGCAGATCCAGTCTCTTGGTCCAGGGCTGGGTTCGACCCCAGCCCGTAACAAGAGACAATGGAGCAACCCAGCCGCAAGGGTTTGCTCCGAGGACGACAATTTAAGGGTGGGACAGGACAGATTGGACAGGGTTACACTGAAATAACAGCCCTTGGCCGGGTGAGAAAACCCGGGTCATTCCGGTGCGATAGAACCGGCTGTTGTGGGAATTACATCGCTTGTTGTAGCATTTATTTTTTACTTTACTTAACCGTTCGTGTGATTCCCATATTGTATTAACACATTTTGCGTCAGCCTGGTCCACATATTGGTCCATGCCTCCCAAACTGGTTGAGTTCTCGAAATAGGGAATATCGTAAACTTTAGGTGATACATCTAGTAATGCAATGGTGCAAGTTGTTTTTAATGCTATTTTGCGCCTTTTGAGTTATGCGCGTCCAAACATACAAACAGACATACAAAAATTCTAAAAACTGTTGATTTGCAGATATCGACCTGTTACAATTTTATTATGCTTAAATATTAATTTTTTTTATTTTATACGCCGCGAACCCCTTCACATTACCCCTTAAATTAAATAAGTGATTTTTAGTTTACCTTTAAAAGTCCAATTTATTTCTGAATCTTTATTTTAAGCGGATAAAAATAATAGGTCCAATTGGCTTTTTATTTTTTCTCGTCAGCAATAAAAGGTATCTTTGGCGAGGCATTTTTTAATAAAAATCCTTTTAAATACCCAACAAACTTCTAATCTTAATTAAATCAATTGGGTATAAATTAATAGCTTATAAATTAACAATTTGTTAGGAGTTTTAGTCTGACTTTAAAAAAAAATCTCCCAAAATATAACTTTTATTGCTGCCTAGAAAATATAAAAGTCAGGATTTGAAAGTTATTAACGGACTTTTTGAAAAAAGTCAGAAAAATTGAAGATAATTAATAATTATGGAGTTTTATAAAATCGAAAAAAATAATGGTTTTTCGATCCCTGGTTTTAAAATACATTTTTGCAAAACCTTCTAGGCGTGTTTTGCTGCTGCAAATAAAAGTTAAATAGTAATTTGTACTGTTTTTAAAGAAATTCAATGTTTTATCATTTTGTGCTTTGCTAAATGATCGTTCCTGAAGAGCAAAAAGAGACGTTTGAGTACAAGTTCCAATTCAAAGAGAGTACACTTAGGCACAATTTATTTAAATTAAAAGAAAAAATAATATGAGACTTATACGTTGTGTAGCAAAAAAGTTACGTTGTTTGTTATGGCTTGGTATGGATGAAGCAGGTTTTTATTTGACCCAATGCATCTGCCGTTGTATTATATACAGCTGTGTTCAATATAATAGTAGTGAAATTAAAATGGATATCGTTCGACGAAATAAAAAGCTGTGATTTTAATAATTTTCTTTTAAAATAAAGCGAAAATGGAAACAGACACCACATAAAAAGAAATTTTAAAGTTTACACAAAGTTAAGGAAAATTAATTGAATTTTGCAAACTGACCATCAATGTCTTGACATTTTTAGGCAGACTTCTACAAAATTTTTAAGTATGCAGTCTAAAGACCAATCCATTTTAGTATAACATTGTGCAAGTTAGAACTCGCTCAAAAACTTCCCCGAATTCTCAGAATTTTTTTCGTCAATGGTGCTGAGTGATTTCTTTCATACAACGCATGAAGAAAAACTAATTTTGTATGGAAAAAAATACGCAATATCCATGATAAAATAAATTCTAAAAATTCAGGGAAGTTTTGAGGTATTTCTAAATGGTACGTTAGTATGCTAAAATTTAATGAGCTATAAAACGACATAATGAAAAATTTTCTAAAAATGCTGAACAAAAATATTGAAAAGTTGATGTAAATTTTTAAAAGCTTAAATCACTTTTCTGAACTTTGTATAAACTTTGTAATCTCATTATATGGTTTTGTTATGAAGTTCGCTGTATTTTAAGTGAAATTTATTAAAATCACAGCTTCTTTTTATTTCGACGTACGATGTCCAATTTAATTTCATTACTATTATATTGAACACAACTGTATTATAATTATTTACTAATACAAGTACAATAGCCACAAAGCTGTATTTGTATGTTAGTCGGCCATTTATATAATAGCTTGTCAGTTAAGTTATTTTTTTTTTACTTTCTTCGTAGTATAACAATTTCAAATAAAAAGGTAAATGAAAAGCCAAAAAAAAATTAAATAAATTAACGTTATGTAAGTTCTCCGTTAGACAGCACGTTACAGGTCATTGCCATTATGAGTAATTAGGTATGCATTAGCGACCAACTGTTCTTTAGCTGAACATGTTAGGTATAAAATAAAGAGCAGTAACTATTTGCTTTTATGCTTGGTGATAGAAAACTAGCCATAAAGCTGTTTATAGAATGCTGTTGCGCTCCAATACACGCGACATGCTTACATATTTATGATTCTTAAAACCTGATATGACCTTAAGTTAAGTAAGCTCATAAAAAATGCTACGAGACACGTGTATAATGGTAAAATTAAACTCAACAGATATTTTCTATTTTTTTCCGAGGTATGTATAATAGAGCCTTGAATTTAAAAACATTTAAACAAATATCTTAAAAAGTTCATATTAATTAGAATCAAATCATTCTTTGTAAAATTACAACTATATCACAAGAAGTTTAAGTCATTATATCACCTGTACACAAAATATACTAAGAATAAATAGCGGAAAATAGAAATGTTTTCGATGCTTGGTAAAATCGAAAAAGGTTTATTCTGGTGTACCTAGTTCAATATTTTTAGACAGTGAATCGGTTAATGCTCCTGTTAAGGCTGCTAATCTGTTCGCGAAATACTTTATTCCATTTTATTTTATTTTATTTATTTTGTTTTTATTTTTTTTTATTTTATTTTATTTTAATTTCTTCTATTTTATTTAATTTTTTTTTTTACTTTTTTTTATTTGGTTTTATTTTATTATATCTTTTTATTTGGTTTTATTTTATTTTTTCAATTTTTTTTTTATTTTATTTTATTTTTTTGAATTGAATTTAATTTAACTTAATTTAATTGAATTTAGATTAATTTAATTTAATTTAATCTAATTTGCGTGCCAAAATTTCTCTGATGAAGAAGCTTAGCAGCTTCCGAAATGGATCTATAAGAAAAGCTATGGCGGTTGTCTCTAAACATGTTTCCTACTCTATTCAATTAAAAAACTTTTACTAATTTATTAAAAATGATTATTAAAAAGTAAAAACAATAATAATTTTCATAAAAAAAAAATTCAGAAAGTGAAAAATTATTATTCTTGGCCTTGAGCTTGTTTTGTAAATACTTGAAAATGTATAAAAAAAGCAATTTAATTTAATTTCATTTAATTTAACTTAATTCAATTAATTTAGTCTAATTTAATTTAATTTAGTTTAATTCAATTTAACTTAATTTAATTTAATTTAGTATAGTTCAATTTATTCTAATTTAATTTACTTTAATTTTATTTTATTTTACTTTATTTTATCTTAATTTATTTCACACAAAAATCACAAACAATTCACATATGTATTTGCTCATGTTCTATGTTGTTGGCTTAACGATTCCGCAAAAGCAACTCTTCGCGCTCTCTATGAGACCTGCTCCCATTGGCAGCGATCAGTACAATAACAACTTATGCAAAAATGCATATCATGTCCACTCACACAACAACGGCTCTATAGTGTGGACACGTAGGGGTGTGGTATATGTAAGGGTGTCAACTTGAAACTTTTTTTCTTGTATTAAAATTAATTTTTTTTTATTGACGCCACTGACGCTTGGGCAGACCTATCGATACATATGCAATTGTTTATACCTTAGATGGATAGCTTGGCCGGAAAACAGGACAAACTTTTTCAACTTGCGCATTTATACTATAGCATTCGCTGAAAATTTATTGATAATATTAATAGTTTTTTACATAAAATTTCATTCATAGTTTTCTTTAAGTCATTTCTCATTTTCGACAGCATTAACATGTGAGCCAGAAACGAGGTTACATAGCTTGATAACGATTTTAGGTCATATATTTCTCCAGTTACAAAATTACCCATAACGCACAGAATAAGAATTTTCCAACTTACAACAACAGCGGCTTTGGTGCAGACACTTGGGTTCGTATCTGTCCGAGAAGGGGTCTGATGAGAAGCTGGGCACTTCGAAACATGTCATCCCATACCATCGCTGTGCATATTTTTCCTCTAATATCAATTAACAAACAAACATAAAAATTCGAGCTTTGCTCCAACAACAATCACTTAAATTTACTTGCTTGTTCATATTTATTTATAATTTGCAGACTTATTTAAGTAATATTGAATAAAGTTGATATTACAAAATGTATGAAGTAGAAAACACACATTGCACTGACAAAACTTGCAAAGTACTGCCAGTAAAGAGAGAATAAGGTAAAACTCTATCGAAACCGCAAAAAGTAAAACCATTCCGACGAAAAGGAATCCATACAAACTTGCAGGTAAGACAGCTGTTACTGTTTTTATTGGTTAATAGCTCAAAGTTTGAAGATTTTGTTGTTTTTTTCCTTGCAGTTTCACTTGCAAGTTTAACTGAGTGAAATTTCCCTGGCAGAAACCTGCAACTCTCTCTCCAATTAAAATCCCAAACTGCGCACCCTTACTGAAAATATTTTGTGTTGCCTAAAACCATGGTACAAGAAAATCAAGGTATTTCCACTTTGGCGTAAACTGTGTTAGTTAACATTCGCATCTTTTGCCAGCTGTGCAAAGAGCGTTGCCACCTCAGAAATTTTTTTTTGGTAATTTTTGTAATATTTAAGGGGATGTTTTGATAATAAAAATACTTACAAAATCGGCTACATACAACTGCTTTAAAAGTTGTGAATAGTACAAACTATATATCTCTGCTCTGTTAACTTGGATATTTGCATTTCGTTAATACTTAAATAAAGCATTTTTAGGGGCTTTTAACGCAGTAGCAAAGCTTTCCATCTTTTGGCAAAGCGATTTTTAGCCTTATTATCATGGTTCATGTGGTGAGAACACCCGTTGTCACAGCGTAGAAATAACTATGTTAATGAATGAATAGACTGAGACATTAAGGATATTTTCTTACACCTGTAAACAAAAAACCATTCGGAAATAGCTTACCGTCAGAAAAAGCGCCTAATTATAACAATAAAGTAAATTTTTTAGTAATTATGTTGTAATTTGTAAAGTTCCGAAGATTTCAACTGCTAAAACACGACTGCCTTTTATTCATAATCAGTGAACGTTACAAAGTTATGTCAAAAGAAGATTGAGAAAACAATAAAGAATACATACATGCATATGTTTACAGAGTTGTATTGTAATGTATTGAATTTAAAATATATTACGAGCTGCTTCGCCTCTCCAACAAATTTTTCAATTTTTTTGGATACATTCTCATTTTTATTTTGATTGAAATCTTTTCAAAATTGTATCTTCTAAATTTAGAAATTTTTTAGCATGAGAAGTTAAATTTTTCATATATCCAAGAGAATCGTTTATCGGTACCGCCAGGAGTCGAAAAAACTTTACTTTGCTTTCTTTTCACGGAGATCTCGCGTTTATGCAATTTCTAAATATACAGCTCATGTTGCTAAAAATAGATTAAAGGAAATAAATGCTTTATTTATGTCAGGGCAAAAAGTAGACCAATATTCTACTTACCTTTCGATTTATTTCAAGAACATATAAAAAACTAAATTCAGAAATATCAATTATTTTAATAAATTTCTAAAATGTTTCCATTTGAAGTAAAAATCAGTTCGTTTTTGGTTCAAGAATATGGTGACTCATTTTCAAAAGGTAATGTCACAAACACCGTGTATGTAAAATGATGGCAATGGCGGGGAAGAAGAAGAAGTGGAACTACCTTTATATATTTGTACCATGCCTAAAACTATAACTAGTAAAAATGTACTGAGCGGCACGTTAATATGAAGCTGCATCTGGCTTTCATGCATTGTCCTGATACTGCACCATCTAACAGCGCATACTCATATCTTATATCTTTCTTAAGTCGCCTTAAACGGTTATCGCATATAGCCACAGATATGTTGCTTGACAGTTACAAATAGTGTGACCAGGTGATAGAAAATAAGAGGCTAAATCGGCAAAAAAAAAGTTTGAAAAGGCTAAAATTAAGAAAAAAAGAAGCTAAAAAAAAGCCAGAAATTTTTTTACGAAATCCATTTCAAATTTGTTATTTTCATCTTTTTTTTTTTTTTGTATAAAGCTGTATACATAACTTAAAGGAACTATTCTTGTTTCAACACATATCAGGCATATTTTCTTCGTCTGATGAATCAGAAGGGCTTGAGTATGCGTACAAAGTTTGGGTATTTATCATAGAGATGAGATCATCGGTAATTTCAAAATTAGTGCAACATTTGGATAAGCGTTTTAACGAACACCTAATATTAGGCATCGAGTTAAGCATTTTAATTTTTAATCTGTTCCTTAACTTAGTTTTTAAAATGTTCATGGCTCTAAAAATTCTTTCAACCTCCCCATTACTGAAAGGTAATACCAAAAAGTTAAATACGAATTCGACCAGTTCTAAAAAAGGGGGTTCGTTTAGTGAATTTTTATTTTCTCGGACTTCCGCTCAAAATTCAATGGTAGAGGTCACACTTGTCCACTGTACGGTTATTAGCCTTTGCCGCTGGAGCTGAATCATTGCTATTTGATTTGGAGAATACCTAGACGTTTCTTCTTGAAAGTGAGAAAATACATCCGGCTTTGTAACTTTCAAAGAATTATCAACTGAAAAAGAATTTATCTTTTGTAAAGAGTTCATAGGCTATGTCGCAATTAGGTTATCAACTTCATTTAAAGTAGTTGTCAATTTTTACGAATAATTTTCTGCATTTCGTCATCAATACTACCTTCATTCAACTTTAATTTTATATATTCCTCGAAGTTGCATGAAAAATATAGTGTTGGGACCAGAAAAGGATTGGAGTAAAAAAAGGCTAGAAAAAAGCCACGAACCTAAAACCAAAATTATGAGGCTAAAGGACAAAAAAAGGCTAAATCTAGCCTCGAAAAGGGTAACCTGGTCACACTGGTGACAAATGATTAATGAAAAAAATACAAATTTTATATGAGCAAATATACATGAAGAAAAAAAATCATTATTTTAAAAATTGTGTCCCTGTTGTCTTTCATTACCATATTATCAAGAGCAATCAACTGCGGTACTCTTATAGCATGCCATGAAAACAAATTAAACTCTTTGAAATTATATGAAAAAACGACTCAATACACTCTTCTTCTTTTTGTATGCTTGTAAAAATATACCGGCATTTTTCTTTAACGGAGATCAAGCTAAGAGAGCCTTCAGTTATGCGAAGAGATGAAAGGCAAAAACAATAAAAAGTACAAAACTTTGCGCATAATCATTTTGTTAACAACTTTCACTTATATCATATAAGTTTTACGTGCATGATGTGGTTGTTAGGGATTTTTTCCATGGTATTTAACAGTGCGATAATAATTTTTATAAGTTTGATGTTTAAGTGACGTAAGCGTTTCAAATAAAAAAAAAAAGTGCCTTCAGATTATAAACGCTGCAAATTACAACTAAGGATCATCTGTCACTGGAAATCTGATAGAAATCTGATGGTGAATGTGCATAAAACGTTTTTTATTAAACTTTCCTCGATTAAGTACCTTTTTCATGCATCAAGTAATTGTCGGTCTTTTGATGAAGCTTACCGCCCTTAAGCCAACGTAAATAGTAATAAAATAGAAATTGCTTGAATGAACATGCAGTTGAGCATGAAGTGATTGGATTACTGCACATCATTATCCTTCATACAGCCGATTCATAAGGGATGCCCTAGAAGGTTGAGAAACACTATGTGAATAGATGAGAATTATTAAGCTCAGTAGGCAATGTCAGTCCAACGGTTGTTCAGAGTCAAAATTAGACTTAAATTTCTTCTGCTTGATAAAGAATTTAAGAAATCGGCAAGAGTGACACCCTAAAGTAGAAAACGATTTTCCGTCATCGCTTGTCGTATTTGGTTTGGCTACAAACCGGTTTCGGTTTTTCTTTCTAATCTGTCTCTAACCATTCTCTTCTATTTTTAGTTTGTAGGTACCGGATCCGGTAATTTGAATATATTATGAATTCTTCTACAAGGTGGCGCAAAAGTAAGCTTCCGATGTTCAGCATATCGGTTGTGGCACGTGCAGTGTGTGCTGTTGCACCGTCTTGTTGGAACCACATGTTTTCCAATCCCAATTCATCAAGTTGCGGTAAAAAGAACTCGTTGATCATTGCTCTGTAGCGCTCACCATTCACAGTAACCGTTTGGCCCCGACCGATTATTGGTCAAATAAATAGTCAGCAATATTCCGCGTTCTGGAGCAGTGTAGCGTAACATTGTTTATTAACGTGTATTTCGCATGTGTTTACTACACAAATGTCAAAACAGAACTGACTTTAGGGGCCAATCGCAAAATTTATAGCATTTTCTGATAGGAGGATTACTTTTGAGCCACCTTGTACTATCTATTTGCAGTGTCATCACAACTATTTTTACCGGGGATTATGGCACTGCAGCAGTTGGTCGTAATACCCCACCCAAAAGGCGCCGATAATCCACTTTCTTTTCTCTTCTTATTCGATGCAATTTTAAGTACCTTAGATCAGCCATTATTTTGAGGTGAATATTAGTTTTTTCAACATAAAGGAATACGTGACCTACTAGGTGTGATGACGGTCACATGCACAAGTACCGTTACAGGGGATATTAAATTATTTATACTATCTTATAAATAAAAATTAATGAATGATAAGCCTCCAAAGTACTCAACCGATTTTTATGAAATTTTCACAGTATATTCTTGAGATCATGTGTTAACGCATAGTTTTGGAAAAGTTGGCGGCGCCACGCCCACAGGCTATATAAAATTTCCCTTCGTCATAACTCTGAACTTATTTGGTCTAAATCAATGATATTTGGATATGTGTCCTTTAGTCAAGATTTACATAATTTTGGGGAAAGTGGGCGGTGCCACGCCCATATTTTTTGTGTTTTGTCTGTGCTTCATTAATGTCCAAAGATCATAGTCGATCTCTATGAAACTCTCACGATAGGTATTTTAAGTTGCAATTCGGCATAGCTAGGAATTTATTTGTTTCAAGTTAATGATACTTTATATATAAATATCTGTTCTATACATCAAAAAAACCCTGGCAACAGAAAGCGGTACCAGGAGCAAATAAAATTTTATTCGATATAACTTCGAAGGTATGGACATATCAGTACTCGCAGAGGAAATGGGGGAAGAAGGGAAGTAGGAATAGAAATTTTAAATATAGGTGGTGTTAGAGAAAACTGAAGAGGATAAAGTAGAGTAATGGTATATGGGATTGGGGGAAAAGCAAAAGCAGAAAGAAAAAGGAAGATTCACTGATAAATGTAGAAGAAGAGCCAATTGGGGAGGGAAAAAAATACAATTTATTAAATGTAGTCAAGTCAAATTTTAGGCAGAACAACGGCTGCCGGGTCCGCTAGTAGGCTATGAATTTAAAGAAAGAAATTAAAAACCGTAGCAGGTAATTGAAAAGTTTGGTGCAAAAATAAATGGATGCGGAACTTCGCGCTCTCTGAGAGCGCTCTAATAGTGGTAACTTTTTATAGCATTTTCCAATAGTGCCAGAATGGTGAAAACAAAATATGGGCTTTTTGGGTATTTTGCATCTCTAAAGTACCTTGGTATACAAAGTTATTTGATGTTGGAATTTTGAATGCTCGGTACGCATAAAATAAGTCGAGATATATTTAAAACAAAATAATTAAATAAAGAGCAATTATAAAGTTAAAGTTAATAAGATATTATGAATAAGGTAGTCTTAATAGTACATAATTTTTAATAAAATATAAAATAAAAGTTAAAACTACAACAAATATTATTTCAAATGAGTAAATATTATTCTTCATTGAATGCAATAAATTCCATTTCTTATTGAAGTTCTGCGATCTTATTACCTTAGCTTTGCGTCTCTTGTAAGAGGGATTGCAGAATTTAATAGGCTATCTAAAGCTCAAGTTATTGGTGCGTTATCGGTAACCTTATAAAACAGCAGATTCGACCAACCTTATGAAAAACAAAGCAATCTATTATTGATGCAATTGCAAGCTGGTTTTTTCTTACGTTAAGGATACGACTACAGCGATACGCCAACGGCACCAATGGCTTGAGCTTAAGAGGCTTGATCTTGACTTCGTCAAAACTAGGTCTTTGTTCAAGTCACGAATTGAGTCCTTTTGCTTAGCACATTAACTTTCTCCTTAATCATAAATTAGTCACAAGTAAATTATGCAAATCTAGTCAGTAAGGTTATTGTTACCATTAACTTAATAAAGATATGAAATGAAATGAAATAAAAGACAAGACCTAAGGAAATAGTGTTTTATTGGTAACTTGCATATTTCAACCCTTGTTAAGGAGACAATTTCGTAAAAATTGGAAACCTTTCTCTTCTATATTTATTTTCTTAAATCGTACCATTTCATATTTAACAAATTTTTTTCCCTAACCATACTATTTTTACGTTTATCCAAATTTTCACTTGTGTAAATCAGAAAATTTCCAAATGTATTTCTTTCCACAAAATATTCTAAACTTAGTACGACATCCAAGGTTTGGAAAAATATCAACAGATTAGCATATTTTACCAAGAAGTAAATACTTAATTTGCCATAGAAATATCTGCACAGTTTTAGAAAGGTTCGGTTATATTTTATTATAACCACCTAGATATGTCCTTCTGAGTACTTGGGAATTTATAAAAAAAAAACGCTGTCCACCAGCACATTTCACGATACATTTAACTGCGTTTCGCATTTTAAAGAATGATTAATTTGTTCTTACCGTATTTTTAATTAAAATTTATATATATACGAGTATACTACAAATTGTGTGGATTAATGACGTTTTATACAATTCACTGTTTTTTCACACCCGCAATGACAAAAAATTAAATACACTTATTTCCGCAAATTGTTTTGGTCCGTTTTTTGCTCTCTGGCTACTCATTATTTATGTATCTAATGCACGATTTTGCGCGATTAGGTAGTGCTGCGAAGTAGCAACACTAATGAAACAGCAAATCTAAATAGTGAAATGAGAGAGCGGAAGAGAGTTTCGCATCTATAGATATAGATATGTATAAGGTGTTTTTTTTACAGGTTTGTTTTTCGAATAGAGATAGAACTGGCATTTTGTCGTCAAATCTGGCAACTCTAATGTCATTTATGTTCAGTTTGGTTTGCCATTTCATCATGAACAGGTTGACAAAAGAACAACGCTTGCAAATCGTGCAAATTTATTTCGAAAATAATGGTTCAGTTCGCGAAGTTTACCGTGAGCTCCGTCCATTTTATGGTCGACATAATCGTCCATCAGAGCAATTAATTCGGTTAACCATGGATCGTTTTCGCACTACGTTTACTCTATGTGATAATACGCATCCGCAGAGACGTCGAACAGTGCGCACCGAAGAAACAATTGCCGCTGTAGAGCAAAGTGTTGAAGAGGACCCGAATGAATCGATTCGCCACCGTGCACAGCAATTGGAGCTTTGTCCATCAACTTTATGGAAGATTTTGCGCAAAGATCTTGGCTTGCGACCTTACAAGATCCAGCTTGTGCAAGAATTAAAGCCGCGAGACCATGCAATGCGTCGTGATTTTGGTGTATGGGCCGAAAATGAGATTGATTTCGATGCTGATTTTCATCGCAAAATTTTGTTCAGTGATGAGGCTCATTTTTGGTTGAATGGCTACGTCAACAAGCAAAATTGCCGCATTTGGAGTGAAGAGAATCCACATGAGACCCTTGAAACGCCATTACATCCACAAAACTGACTGTTTGGTGTGCTCTATGGGCTGGTGGAGTCATTGGGCCATACTTCTTCCGCAATAATGCTGGAGAGGCAGCTACCGTTAATGGAGACCGGTATAGAGCCATGATAACCGACTATTTTGTTCCCGAATTGGATGGCATGAATGTGGATGAGTTGTGGTTCCAACAAGACGGCGCTACATGCCACACAGCGCACGTCACAATCGATTTATTGAAGGAAACATTCGATGAGCGCATAATTTCGCGGAATGGACCTGTCAATTGGCCACCAAGGTCGTGTGATTTGACACCATTGGATTATTTTCTTTGGGGATATGTGAAGTCGCTCGTCTACACCAACAAACCAGAAACGTTAGGGGAATTGGAAGCCAACATTCGTGGCGTTATTGCCGACATACGGCCCCATATGCTCGAAAAAGTGGTTGAAAATTGGACCTGTAGAATTGGCTTTATTCGAGCCAGCCCCGGCGGCCACATGCCCGAAATCATTATTAAACATTAATGGCATAAAATTATCCTTCCAATAAAGCCAAATTGATGGACCTTAAAACGATTTTTTTGTGTTTTATTTCAATTCGAAGTTCTATACCCCTAAAAAAACACCCTTTATATAGATATATCCATTAGACTGGGTCGATTTATTCACCGACATCGCGCCATGGATTTCTCGATAGGTTTTAGGCTCAGAAAAATTAATTTCGAGCCTGCGAAATTTAATTCTTTTGACTTTTTTCGACTTTGATTTTTAAGGGTTTTTTTATGACCTACTAAAAAAAATTTCGTTTGATTTTAAATTTTCATGTATACCCTGTCCGACCCAAAAATGTTCGCTAAAAACGTTGGCGATAACAGTTTTTTGAAAAAAAAAATATTTTTTGGGTTTTGAGGAGTGTTTTGGTCAAAAAATTTACCCTTTCACAATTTTTTAAGGGTTTTTTCAGCATGCATGCAAAAATGCTTTCGATGAAAACGAATTTGTCTCATATTTCCTGTCCCACTTAAAATTACGCGCTCGAAACGTGGACGATAACGGTTTTTTGAAAACAAATGTTATTTTCGGGTTTGGGACTTGTTTTAGTTGAAAAATCGACTTTTCCAAAACCCGAAAATAAATTTTTTTTTCAAAAAACTGTTATCGCCAACGTTTTTAGCGCATAATTTTAAGTGGGACAGGAAATATGAGACAAATTCGTTTTCATCGAAAACATTTTTGCATGTACGAGTATGCTGAAAACCGCCTTAAAAAAATGGCGAAGGGGTAAATTTTTTGACCAAAACACTAACCAAAACCAAAAAAATATTTTTTTTTTTCAAAAAATTCTTATCGCCAACGTTTTTAGCGAACATTTTTGGGTCAATTTTTAAATCAAATTAAAATTGTTTTAGTAGGTCATAAAAAAAAAAATTTCAAAAAAATGAAATTTCGCAGGCTCGAAAATTATTTTTTTGGGTATGCGTAGTGGAACTTTTTTTTCCTGAGCCCAAAACCTATCGAAAAATCAATGGCGCGATATCGGTTGACTTTCGTCCATACAAATCGACCCACCCTAATATCCATCTTTGGTTTGGAATTTCTTACTTCGACTTTGCGAAATTTCAGCAATTTTAATGAAAAATTTTTAAATCGCGTTAAAGTGAATTGTTTCTTCATTTACAGATAAGCACTCCAAGCCGGCGATATACCGCTTATGAAAAATTCATACAAGTGAGTTACTGTTAATAGTTTCACTCTGTCAATAACAAGTTTTGTGTACATTTTATTCATAAAATCATATTTTTTGAGATGATTAAAACCACTTTATTTACCGGCATCGCTATATTTATGTATTTGCAAGGTGCATGCATCAGAGTTTGAAAAGCGGAAAATAAAAAATAAAATAATGAAATTAAAGCACTATACAGGGTGGCTAATGAAAGCCGCTACCAAAAAAAAATTAAATAACTTTTTTTCTATTTAATGAATCTGGTTAATTTTTTTTTTATTTTGCAGATTGACTTTTACATTTAACAAAAATGGATAACTGGGACACTGAAACAAGAATTTGGATTGTCCGCCGCTATCACGTAGTTTCGGTTCAAAGAGAGTATAGGCGCACGTTTGGCGGCAATCCTCTGAGCAGATGGACCATAATAAGACTTGTAAACAATTTTGCCGAGCATGGGACAGTCAACAGAAGACCTTACCATCGAAAACCTTCAGTTCGAACGGAGGAAACAATCGCTGCTGTAGCTGCTGCCATACAAAACAATCCACGTGTTTCGACAAGAAGCTTATCTGCTCAAATGGGTGTAAGCAGACAGTCATTACAATCAATTATGCACAAAGATTTGGACTTATTCCCATATAAAATTCAAATGGCCAACAAACTGAACGCTGCAGACTTGCCGATTCGCTTGGAATTTTGCCAGAAGATGCTTCAAATGGTGGAAGAGGAAAATTTCCCAATAAGCTGATATCCAGAAACTCCACATTCCGTTGGCCACCCAGGTCGCCTGACCTTACTGCACCTGACTTTTTCTTGTGGGGTTATTGCAAACAGGAAGTCTTCAAAGCAAAACCAACAAATTTGAATGAACTAAGACAATCCATTCGAGAAACAATTGCGGCTATTCCTGTCTCAACTCTCCAAGCAGTAATGAACAACATTTTGGTAAGATGCCGCACATGCATCGACGAGCAGGGGGGGCATTTAAATTCCATTATTTTTAAAACTAATTAAGCTATATTTAATAAAATTTAATGAGCTTTAACATGAATTAAAGAAAAATGAATTCCATATGCTGAAAAAAAAAATTATTTGAGTTTCTTAATGTAGCAAAATTCATCAGCCACCCTGTATACAAACACACAATGTTTGTTTGTAAATGCATTTGTTTATGTAGCAGGCAGCAGCTGAAATACGGATGAACGTGTCAGTTTTGTTGTCATTTCCAGTTGATAACTTTCATTTATTGCATTTATGAGTTGAGGTGCAATTATACAAATGCGAATGTACACGCACTTAGACTCTGCAGATATTTGCACATACATGCATATGTATAAATAAATATACCTGTAAAATATTCATTTAAAATTCAAGTTTTTTGGGCAATCAGTTTTTGCCTGAAGTTTTAATTATGAATACTGCAAATTGCACATACGTAAAACGGCGAAAGTACCAGATCTAATATTAGAGATGCCAATACCGGAATTTCGGAATACATTTATGAGGTAAAATTGCATTCTGACATTCTTTAGAAGAATAAAAATATTACTAGTTCGCTAGTTCGTTTATTGCAGTGAAGTAAACTTTTCTGTGGCAACCGTAAATCGTAAAAGTCGGTAATGCAGTTCAGACAACCTAAATAAAAAATAAATAATTGGCGCAATACGAGTATACTGCCACAGAGTAATTTTTGTGTGCTGTTTTGGATTTTTTTCCTCAGTTTTTTGCTACTCTGAAAGATAAATTTCTTGAGAAACCTTCCATGCCAGAATACACTCGGCGAGTTTTTCAAACCATTGCCGAAGGGCGAACCCGTTTTGAAAACACTTTTAAAGTTGAAAATTCTAAATTTTCAAACGATTTTATTCGAAAACTGTCTACCCGATTTTCAAAATTTAGCCATCATTATAAAGGTAATTACAATATCTGTCTGCAGATGTGCACATTTGCTACAATTTAATCAATAAATATAAAGAAAAACACAATAAACTAAATTTCACAACTTTTTGTAATATAAAACCATGTTTTTCTAGAAAAACATGCATTATTAATGGTACAATTAGATTTCTATTTAAAAGAGCATGAAATTACCGTTAATTTGATATGCCTCTATTAGACCGACACCTCCTTTGGGCGGACATTTTCTTATGCACCAAGTTTAAAATACAATTTTTAGAACAACTTTTCCTCCCTTAAGCGGACTCTCTCTTGGACGAACGCGCGGACAGTCATTTGCTATAAAAGTGAACCAAAAACCTCTATTGAGCCGACGCGAGCCTCTTGTCAACGGACAAAGAGATTTTACTTCAAACCAAATCAAACAAATCCCTCTCTTAGGCGGACGCGAACTCCGCTACAAAAATGGCCCATTAGACATAACATAACTTGTCGGTACATTTGCGGTGAAAGTGCTTTGACGGATGTTTCTAATTTGAAAAGATTATGCAGCGAAGACCTTATTGCGTTCGAATTGTTGCAAAAATTGGAGAATCATATGCAATATAGTTTTCTTTAAAAAAAAAAAAATTACGTTAATCGACAATTTCCCAGCTTTTTAAGTGACCAGTCTTATGTTTCTGGTTTTATATAATTTATTCTCCGAAGTGGAATTTTTATTTTTGTTATTACTGTTTGTAAATGAGATGTGTATATGTATATGTATATGTACAAACTCGTATGCACATATATAAAGTTTGAAAGTAATAAATATACACATATCTTGGTTGATCAATGTTATAAAGGTATATTTTATTTAAATGAAAAAATGGTGAGCATTAAAATATTTACAAAATACCCACTCCCTTATGCGGGCACCTCTGTTGGGCGGACAAAAATTGACTGCTATGGAGTGTCCGCCCAAGAGAGGTTTCACTGTATATTCTTTTAAAAATTTCTATAATTTCACCTTTACCACGCCTTATGTCCCTTCCGTAATCAGTAAAAGGGGCGGACCATGCCCACTGTTTTGTATTTTTTTCTAGCTAAACGATCCGTATTCTTTACTTGTTTCAAAATTGGTGCTATTTTCTGTTCACAAAAATATTTATAGAACACGAGCAATTTTTTGCGGCTACATGACTTGACCATCTATTTTGGTGGTTTCGAAATTGGACAACAATTTAAGCCGGCAGAATACCAAAAGGGTGTAAAAGTTGCCAAAATTTGTATTTGTCAGTCAAAAAACTGTTGTTACCACATAGAATCGGATAGTATGATGATTAAAGTAGAAAAATTACTGTTATTTATATCTAATTGAGTAATGGAACTAGTACGAATCGATGAACTATAGTTCAATAAGTAACGAGCGTTAAAAAAACTTTCCGAAGGTTTTGGGAAGTGTAGACGAATTGGCAGGCCTTTACCGGATATGAACCCGGTACGCTCCGGTACTCCCTTTAGGTACTGCTCGACTGTCGTGGTAGCGATTTGGTATGACCAGTGCAAGCTGCTAGGTCATGTCACCCCTCCATCCATAAGGAAGGAGAATATGGGTAATGAGAGGCATCATATCCGGAGAGCAACCATCGAGTGTCAAACGCCTACCTCGGGCATATTCTAAGCCCCTAACCCTCAGGGGTCAGTAGTGAATTAATCCTTTAATTGAACTAAAAAATTATTCTACCATGCATGCATTTCTCCTTGATAAATGTCATATACAGGGTGTTTTTTTTACAGGTTTGTTTTTCGAATAGAGATAAAACTGGCATTTTGTGGTCAAATCTGGCAACTCTAATGTCATTTATGTTCAGTTTGGTTTGCCATTTCATCATGAACAGGTTGACAAAAAACAACGCTTGCAAATCGTGCAAATTTATTTCGAAAATAATGGTTCAGTTCGCGAAGTTTACCGTGAGCTCCGTCCATTTTATGGTCGACATAATCGTCCATCAGAGCAATTAATTCGGTTAACCATGGATCGTTTTCGCACTACGTTTACTCTATGTGATAATACGCATCCGCAGAGACGTCGAACAGTGCGCACCGAAGAAACAATTGCCGCTGTAGAGCAAAGTGTTGAAGAGGACCCGAATGAATCGATTCGCCACCGTGCACAGCAATTGGAGCTTTGTCCACCAACTTTATGGAAGATTTTGCGCAAAGATCTTGGCTTGCGACTTTACACGATCCAGCTTGTGCAAGAATTAAAGCCGCGAGACCATGCAATGCGTCGTGATTTTGGTGTATGGGCCGAAAATGAGATTGATTTCGATGCTGATTTTCATCGCAAAATTTTGTTCAGTGATGAGGCTCATTTTTGGTTGAATGGCTACGTCAACAAGCAAAATTGCCGCATTTGGAGTGAAGAGAATCCACATGACACCCTTGAAACGCCATTACATCCACAAAAACTGACTGTTTGGTGTGCTCTATGGGCTGGTGGAGTCATTGGGCCATACTTCTTCCGCAATAATGCTGGAGAGGCAGCTACCGTTAATGGAGACCGGTATAGAGCCATGATAACCGACTATTTTGTTCCCGAATTGGATGGCATGAATGTGGATGAGTTGTGGTTCCAACAAGACGGCGCTACATGCCACACAGCGCACGTCACAATCGATTTATTCAAGGAAACATTCGATGAGCGCATAATTTCGCGGAATGGACCTGTCAATTGGCCACCAAGGTCGTGTGATTTGACACCATTGGATTATTTTCTTTGGGGATATGTGAAGTCGCTCGTCTACACCAACAAACCAGAAACGTTAGGGGAATTGGAAGCCAACATTCGTGGCGTTATTGCCGACATACGGCCCCATATGCTCGAAAAAGTGGTTGAAAATTGGACCTGTAGAACTGGCTTTATTCGAGCCAGCCGCGGCGGCCACATGCCCGAAATCATATTTAAACATTAATGGCATAAAATTATCCTTCCAATAAAGCCAAACTGATGGACCTTAAAACGATTTTCTTGTGTTTTATTTCAATTCGAAGTTCTATACCCCTAAAAAAACACCCTTTATATATACTTCGACAATGAAGCTATTGTTAATACTAAAAATTTTGGTATCGTTAAAAAAAATTGTAAATCGTATGAAGCAAATACAAGAAAATGTCCCTTGGGTCACACTCTTGAATCTTTGTAAATATCAATTAGGTTTGTAATAAAAATGAAAGTTTATTGTATTTTACTTTCAGCGTAGCGAAATTTGTTATATAAATCAATTAACTTGCGCATTTGAATGAAGAAAGGTACGAGCGAATGGTATTCTCTAACATTTTACATAACTAACATTTTCAGGGAGTTGAGAAATAGTTAGGGCATTTTATACATTTATTACTACTTTTTTTTTTGGTAATGATGTTTTTTTTTTTTCAAGAATTGATTACGACTAGAAAAAATCAAAAAATAATCACGATTTTTACGATTATTAAAAAAAATTCAAAAAAACAGTTGTTTTGATTACTTTTCGCTTTTTTTGTGTTATATTTGATTTTTCCAGTTTTGTTGATGTGTATATTTATGTGCTTCTACAAAAATACTGAAAAAAATAAAAAAAAAGATTTTTTCTAATTGTCGTAAAAAATCATAATTTTTTGTATTATGTTTTTAAATAATTGTAAAATAATTATTAAAAATTTTAAGTAATGGTAATCAATCATTGAATATATTATCAAGAAAATAATTAATCAAACCGGTAATCATTACGATTAGTAATCCTTATTTAACAGGTCTGCCTAAAAATCATAATTTTTTACTTCTGTTGTAGGTTTTATGGTCTGTTCATTTTTACATATTTTTGTAAGTATAACGAGACCAGTTGATAATAATTCTTAGTTAATTATTATTATTTTTGGTTAGAGAAAAAATTTAATTGAATTCGAAACCGGACTTTAGTCAAATTTTGTAGCTAAATGTGACTCGCGGGACATGGGATATTCCTCTATCAAAAGCTTTTGCCGAATTTAATTAGCACCTTTTTCCCCCAAAAAACATTTTTGGTCTTGAAAACCTGAAGTCGCTCTAATTTGCAATACAAATTGATCGCTGGTATATCGCAAAAAACTATTACTATTATATTATTGTTGTAGCATATTTCCTCTAACAGTAACTGGGCTCAAGAGCTTCACGGCATCAAAGCCAAGTTTGATAGCTACTTTGACTAGCACGGTAGTAGCTATTCCAGCTAATTCAAATATTTTTTGACCTACGGAACACTTTTCAAATACGAAACCAAACACTGAGTATGGCGCAACGCCGAAACCGGCTTGTTACAAAACCAAAATTGACAAGGGATACCGAAAATCGTTCCAATACACATTAACTTTCCACTATATCGGAAAATCAACAAATAAATTACTTCAGAAATTTTTTTTTTTTTTCAAAACAGGGCCAACTGCGGCAATAAACAGTTTTTCCGTAGAAGTGCTCCTAAATGGACGCTTTCCATTCGGAGGCGGCTTACAATTACTAAATTCAAAAGCATTACACAAAAAATTGGGAGGCCGGCTATGCTCCTCTTACCGCCTTACATTTTTTTATTATATAAATAAAACAAACTTTTGTTGCAACTTATTTAATACTAAATAATGTGGCCAGTAAACTTTCGCGAACACCACAAATCCTACTTGCTGAAACGCTACAAGCAACACCAACTAACGGTCAGCTACCTCAACGCAAACAAACTCATTCAAAGTGAGCAAACAAAAAATCATCTACTAAACAATTTCACTACCTAAAAACCCACACACCTTCGCATCGCAACTTATCTCACAAGTTAGCTTCAGTAATTAAACGCTGAGTTAAGTCATAAACTTTAGAGTGCTACGCAACCGAAGCACAGCAACTGCACAGACTTTTGTATGCACAGCAATGTGTTGGATATTAGATTTTGTTCAAAGGTAAATATTTTTTTCTTCTTTTTTTAATCTTTATATTTCTATAAGCGAGTACATTGTAGGTGGTATAAGTTGTG
Source organism: Merzomyia westermanni (assembly GCA_949987695.1). Taxonomy (NCBI): domain Eukaryota; kingdom Metazoa; phylum Arthropoda; class Insecta; order Diptera; family Tephritidae; genus Merzomyia; species Merzomyia westermanni. The sequence continues at coordinate 197,407,845 of OX465288.1, forward strand.
TGTGCTGTTGCTGAATTTTAACGAATTTTTTTTTGAAAACCATTTGAGCATTTTAAATTTTTTTTTTTTGTTGTTTGACTTTTGTTAACTTTTTTTCCTATGTCTATGAGCGTTTCTTTATATTCATTGTTTTTGTTTTCCAGCTGAGCACTTTTTGACATGTAGAAAGTGTCAACATAATTCCATCGCATATTTGGTCGGCGAAATTACGCAAAACAAAACAAGCAAACAAAGTTTCCGGCCCTTCACTGCGAGAAAAAGTAATTAAAATATTTCAACAGGGTGTTTGATTTGGTGTGACAATTTTATATAAGCTATCTGCCAAAAAAAAGCTGCTACGCATCAAGGACTTATAATATGTAAACCTTTTAATGGACCTCAGTGCAAATTTCCGGACCGTTAATTTCATTGCTGCTTCTGGAAACTATTATATGACTTAAGCTAGTTGATATATGCAATGACTATCTGCCTCCGATTATTGTGGCTTTCACTTTTCAAATTCAATACAGCTAAGTTAATAAAATAGGGGTTGGGTCTCCCCCTTTATCTGTGCCGCTTCATTATAATGTGGTTTTTTTTACATTTTACTTATTCAAAACGAATTCGCTCTTCGTCCTTATTTTAGTTTATCTGACATTTGAACCATTCAAAAGCAACAACAAAATACATGGAGTAGATGTGTTTGTGCTGTTGCGATCACCTTATATGTTTTCGCCTTGCTACTACCATAATTATTTGTGTTTAAAAAAATTTCCTTTAAATATGTGTCAAAGTTTTGCTTACCTTACATGTACTCCTAACTTGGACAGTTAGAATAAACCATGATCCAACTAGAACAGGTCGTAGCAGCTCGACAAACATACAAACATACAAACACACAAAAATTTTCCATGTATTTTGTTTTTGTAATTTGTGAGTTTAACGTCAAAATCGTACTGAGAAATGAGTGTAATGTCAAAATTCGAGCCAAAAGTAAAAATCAGCTGGACTATGAACACGACCTGTACTATTGGATCATGGAATAAACATTACCCGAACTGAAACGCATAGGAGTGCCGCATTTATTGATGGCTCAGGGTCCCACACTATTTAAGTAAGGACACTTTATTAACGACCTTGATATACAGGGCCGTTAACAGAAGGTCACACAAGTGGGGAATGTTCGACATGAAAATGGTTTAAACCGCTCCCCAATTTTATGTGGCTACGTCCAATTATACTTTGTATATCCACCAGAGATCCAGTTCTGGGATCCCGTGCTTTTTAGGTGCCGAAAATTTTTTGTGATTTTTTCCTGCAAATTTTGCGACTGGGAATATGCTATTAAAAACCAAATATGTGTGATTTGTTTAGAAACATAATTTAAATTACTTTGTGTTTTGATCCACTTAAGCAATTGCGTAGATAACCTTGTAAAAAATATAATATAATTTTAAGATCAGTTAGTTTTTCACACATTATTCCCCCTTTTTTCAGGTTCAGCAGCGAATGTAAGTGACCGCTGTCAAATCGCTGGTGGGTGATTCACCACTGTACCTGATCATAAAATATTTAAATTGACTGTATTTTTATTGAATATTTTCAAAACAAATTACAGTTAGATTTACAAAAACGTGTGATTGTGAATACTATATAAAAGTAAAAGTGAAACCAGCATTAAAACTATTGAATTTCCGGCCGTTTTTCAGCGAAAACGGAAATCTTGTACTTAGAAGATTATCTAAACGAAAAACGTAAACGTCGGTCATGCTGTTCATGTTCTAGCGATTCGGCCGGAATAATGGAAATGCAAAGAGAATAAAATTAAAAAACACGATCGAAACTTCATTTGCAACATTGCTTATATTATTTAATAATTCTTGTTAACTACTATGTGTGCAAAATTTATGCTATACAAAAACCATTTTTGTGGAAATACATATGAATCACATTTGAGATTAGATCCGTTTTCCAATTTGCAACACTGATTTTTACCTTGCAGAAATAGGTCATTTTCCAACAAAAGGGAATATTTTTGACACAAAATTATTCTTATTTCCTCACTTCAAAAATAATGGGCACAGACTTGAATTCCATCAATATTTTCCAAATGAAATCAAACTTCACATTTTAGTTTTTTGATAGGCATTTCATTAATTATTTAGACACAATACGCAACATAATACGAGTATATACAGTAGAAAATTATAAATACTACCTTTTATCACACAAATATATATCTTTTCATTTCTTTCTTTATTAAATTTTTGCCAGTTTTTGCTACCTCAATGATTAATTTTTGATGTCAGATATGACAGAAACAACGAGTGCTGCCAAGTTTGAAAATTGTAAGTTAACTATCAAAATGAACTCCAATGGTTTTCAAACTGAAATCAAACTTTGACTTGAAAAAAATGTTATTAAGGGGAGAAACATGTTGAAAATCAGTTGGAAAGTTTAGACATTTCTCAAACATGAAAAAGTTAGCCGTGGTGTGGCGGTATTGTTACTGGCCAACAACAACGAAAGTCCAAGGTTCGAGTGCTTTGACAGGTAACAACAAAAATGTGTTGAACAACGTTAATTAATCAAATTAGTTAACAAATTCATTACATAGAAATGACATAGTGCCTATTAATTTTTGAAAAATAGAGATAGTTTGTATGCAGCTTTTTTCTTATTCAACGAAGTAACTACAAGTAGATTACAGCACGGAGATGTACTTAAAGCAACACAGTATAGATCATTCACGGAGAAAAGTCCACCGACTTTATCTTTACTAAAAAGTAGGGAAAACCGCGCAATGCAATGGAACTAGTGTGCTTTCTGGCATTTTTCAGTGGGCCGATGGGTAATAGAATTAAATTAAGATTTATTAAAAAAAAACACCCATTTTTAAATTACAAATCTTAATTTTATATTGTGATATGAAATAATTTATAAAAACTTCTTTATTTAGTTGTTTGGCATTAATGTTAATTAAAAATTTATAGGATTAAACAAGACAATTAACCTTAGCTTGATTAATTATTTAATAAGAGTATACTCATTCTCGTTTAATAAAAACGATTTACATCACAAGTAATCACATTTTTATTACTTTTAATTCAGTTAGTCATAATCTACCAATTATTTACAAATGTATCAATCAGTGAATGTAAATGGTTAGCCAGTTTTGAGTTTAACAAACTCACCGCCTTTAGCATTTTATCAATTTAGAGAAAACGTATGCTTTTATATTATTTGATTTCTTTATAATAAAGGTAATCGAAAGAAATAAATAAACTAGCTCAAATTTCAAAGAATTGTTTTTTAATAAACAGTCTTTTATATTTGGAAGATTATCTAACCGAAACCCGTACCCTTCGGCAGTGCAGTACATATAAAGACGATTCTATACCAACATGCACACAAACTTGTTTCGATACTTGGGAAATGTCTGATTTTTCCAAATTATTTCCAACATGTTTCTTCACTTGAGATTGAAAGTTTTTTTCCAAAGTTTGATTTCAGTTTGAAAACCATTGGAGTTCAATTTGAAAATGCGCCTGAAACTTTTACACATGGCAACACTCGTAGTTGCTGTCATATCTGATATCAAAAACAACGAAAAATTGCCAAAACATTACAAAAGAAAAGAAATAAAAAGATGTATATTTGTGTGATAAAAGGTAGTATTTATAATACTATATAATATATATTATGTTACGCATTGTGTTTTAATAATTAATGAAAATCCTAACAAAAAAGTAAAATGTGTAGTTTGATTTCAGTTGGAACATATCTATGGTATTCAAGTAGAAATCTAATATTTTATTAATAAGTGTAGAAATAAGAATACTTTCGTATCAAAAATATGCATAATAGTACAGGCTGTTTCTTCAATTGATATCAAGTTAGAAGTTAGTGTTGAAAATGAGAAAACGGATTTGATCTATAATGATGTTCAAATGTATTTAAAACAAAAATGCGTATCCCGGTCAGAGAGGGCAAAGCTTAATACTTGCTTGCTCAAGCCGAAGATATAGAAATCTGCTGTATACGGCAGCAGCTGCTTCCCCAGCATCAGGTTATGATAGAGCATGGTAGGGAGTTGCTCGTTCAGTTTCGAGGCCACAGATAGGCTCATCAAAATACAGACGGAATTGCTCAACGTCAACGTGGGGTAACCATACCAACATTGCAGCGGGGTCAAACTTTCTCAACAAACGGATTAAATATACCTATGCAATATTAAGCATACTGATTTCGCGTGAACTTCTTTATATAGGTTTCTAGATCTTACGCTGCAGTAAAATTTCGAACCAGTCTCCAAAAGAGATAGTCTTGAGCTACACGCTCATCCACAGCCAAAACTACCGCCAAACTTCGAAGCTATCTTAGAACCGGCTAAGAACAAGTTGCAAAGTAACACCCAGCCGCCAAGTGTCCGTCACGTTTTTGTACTTCTGACGTTCCTTTATAATCTCCTAGCAGACTCAGCAGACGTTATCTGGGTGATAATATTTCTCCGCGCAATTTACCAACTTTCCCAAGAAACTAGAAATCTGGCCCTTTTATAAATTCTGTAGAAAAGTTCGTATCTCTCCCACTCTCCATATCTCACTCACAAGCACACAAATTTCTCTCTTTTATTAGGAGGATCCATTTCAAAAATTGCAAATTGGAATATACTGAAAATCCCGAGCTTGTTAAAAAGCAATAAATGCTCATCCCTAATACATATGTATATACATACAAACCTACATAACTACGCATTACATGAAATGGTAATCAAGTAGTAAAACTGTATCGAGCATCAAAATTTAACTTTAAACTTTTATAACCACTTACCCAACTCTTCCGCAAAGATACCCACAGTTTGCTTTCTCCTTGAAAATTCCTTATTGCCTCGCACTTCCCAATTGAACAAAGCTTGAACTTGTTTGTATGCAGAAGCTGAGAAGAGGAGAATTTCTCGTAGATACTGGCTTACGAAAAAGTTTCACTTTCCAAAGAAATTGTATTTTTATATCACTTTTGCAGAATTTGGATTTATATATGTATGTATTTATCACTTTTGCAGAGACACATATGTATGTATCTAGTTTGAGCGTATGTTTGTTATTTAAATCTTGCTTGTTTAAGACGGAAGGAGCAAAATATCAATAAGTTTTAGTTAGCCACTTTTGCATATAAATTATGTGCAGATGTAGTTTACTTACGTAAAGTATTTTGTGTCTGTGTATTAAAGTGGGGTTACAATATTTCTATATATATATATTTTATATAATTAAACAAGTAATCAAGTCTAAGTTCATGTGAAACTGAACATTATATATCCATTTATACTATCAGATAACAAGTAAATGAGTCTGCTTGCGGATGTAACCGAACATGATTAAATTTTATTTATATAGGTTATTACTTTTGCGAAATTTTAATCTTACCACTTCTTTGAAATTATTACCAAAAGTAGGCGCGGTTAAACCCGATTTTGCTCATTTTTATCACAAATATTTCTCATAAAACTTTAAATATGTGTACCAAACTTTGTTGCGATATGTCTAGTACTTTTCGAGGTATGGCTTCCAAAAAGGTGGAATAGGGGAGGTACCATGCCCACTTTCAACAATTTTCACTTTTCAGCATTTATTCTTACAAACGAAACTTGTGGAATTAACTTAAATAAACTGTCCCTGAAACCAAAAATTTTAATTTTGGATTTAATATAAAATTATTTTTCCACAATGCCCCCTATCTCAATTCTGTTTTATTGAAATAAAATATGCTTATGTGGTTATCACACGAAAGTAACTTTACGTCGCATTTCAACAAAAATATATTTAGGAAGGCTTAGCACATAGGGTTAACATCTAATAATATTAAATTAAATTTTTGAGTATCCATTATTACCTCGAAAATTACTTGCCTCTTTTTGGATGAACTTTTTACTAGGCTTAGCTTGCTTTGTTTCGAGGTCTACTTCTGAATGATTTGCTTTTCGTATTTTTCACCGAGTTGCCACCTGTCTGTTTTTGTTTTAAATAAAATATGCCAAGCTAAGTATTTTACGTCATATTTTAACAAAAGTATGGCTAAATAGGCTGATTCCGTAGGGTTGCCATCTAATAATATTAAACTTAGTTTTTGAGTATCCACTATTACCTCGAAAATTACTTGCCTCTTTTTGGATGAACTTTTTACTAGGGTTAGCTTGCTCTTTTCATTGCTGTTTTCTTTTCGTATTTTCACAGGGTTGCCACTTCTCTGTTTTTTTTTAAATAAAATATGCCAAGCTTAGTATTTTACGTCATGTTTTAACAAAACTATTTCTAAATAGGCTGACTACGTACGGTTGCCACCTAATCCCGATATATTTTTTTTTGCATATCCACAACCTCCGAAATGCCGATAAAAGCGCAGTCGCTCAGCACTCTAAATATATAAAATTTCAATCTTGTATTTATTTAGGTATAGGTCAAATTACATCCTAACCAAATTTATTACACAAGCTGGAAACTTTCCACTTTACAAATAAATACCTGTATCTCATTTCATTTCTTGACTTGTAACGCGTTTCCGTTTCGTTATTGTTGTTAAGGTTAGTAACGAAACAGAATTGTATTGATCTCTGCTATACCGAAAGTTCTGCTATACTCTTTTGTATTAGAACGAGCAACAATTTCCTGGAAAGGTTTCAGTGGAAACAAAACCAATACAGAAACTACCCACAACGATGAGCATAGGTACAGAACTGTAGGTAAAACGTGGGATATCGAAACAAAGCTAATAACGAAACTGAAACGAAAAGTTTGAGTGTAGAAATTGTACTTGTATCGAAGCCCCAGGAACATTTAAGCATACTAAAAGCAGTGCAACATCACGGGCATTTCATTTTATATAATAGGACTGGTTAAAAAATTTATTTAAGATGGGTTATTTTAATTTCTTCGAGTAATTTTGGAAAGAAAGCGCTTTTGATATATTAAAATAAAATAAACTATTTATCCAAAAAAATATCAAAGGTTGTTTAAAAGTTTACATTGTTAACGTTTTGTGTGTTATAGCGAAACATTTAATTTTTTGCAAATATCTTTTAGACACTTTTTGTTCCAAAATGTCCAACAAAACTTCACAGTGTTACAAAATTGTATCTACATAATAATTTGCAGTGAATAGAATTGGTAATATATAAAAAACTGCATATACTCATAAGAAACATATCAGCAGGAACCGCATACGTTTACGTTACAATTTCGTTACAGTATTGTTACGGAAGGAACTTTACTTGTCTTGTTTCTGTACCTGAGCTTTGTATACAGTTTTCGCGCACGAGAAACGCCACTAATTTAATTTCTCTACTGCGACATTTCGTTACGATTTCGTTACTCAGATACCGTTAAAGTTTCGTTACGATTCCGTTGCTCAGATAGCGTTACAGATTTCGTTTCCGTGCGCAGTGTTTCGTAGCTGCTTAAGGTGCCGGTAGTTTTGTTATTCTTCTGTAACTAATTTGAAAATGCTCCAGTCATTTTGTTTCTAATTATGTTTCAAAATTTCTGTTACTCAAAACAATAGCGAACACAAGCAAAGTTTCGTTCCTATACGAGGTATCGTTACGTCCTACCGTCTAACAAAATTAATATACTCTGTAAGTTATGCACAGCTGAGTATAAAAATTCACAAAAAAATTAAAAAAAGGATACAGGTTCATGTAAGCTATCAATTTGAACGAGTTTCAAGTACGTGCCCGTCCAATGCTGTTGATGGTGTTGTTGTTATTGGCTCATTTTCGACTTGCATTTCACTCCTTTCACTTTAACGCCGCAATGACTATTAAGATATTCATTATTAACATTTTTCTTTTGCGTTTGGTTTTGCGTAAAATAGATTAAGAGCGACCTTTTTTGGATTTACTTTCTGCTATAACTTTTTCCACTAAATTGGCAAAATTAATTTTGTGTTTTTATGCGACTTTCGCTGTAGGGGAGTTAACCTGTTTCGTAATTATTATTTTTTTTTAAGCTTTGCGATTCTGCAATAGTTTAAATCAGCTTTTGGCCTATAAGCGGCTTACTTATTGGTAAAATGTTGCAGTACTTTCAGCCCAAATTTAAAAAATAATAAAAAGCGCACTGAAAGTCAAACCAAAGCACTCTTACAGTTTAAATGTTGAAATTGAATATGCTGCACGTAGTAGTCTCCCAGCGAAATTAGCTGCAACAACAGCACCGAAATCGGTCAAATCACTTTCCAACGTTCTGCAAACAATATCGCAATTAGCAACACCACACAAACACCTGCACATACAACTTTTCTCCCATTGTTACAGGTTTTTTTTGGTCTTTTGTGTTTGTTTTTTTTATTTTACAATTTACTGCAATTTTGTTGTTGCAAAACTTGTTTAAGAAAATTAAACACAGCCACACAAATAAAAGCAAGTTCAGGTCAAATCAAGCTAAGAACCTGCAGTGGAACAGCAAACTAGTCAGGAATAATACTAGTTGGCACCTAGAATATTCCAACTCGTTTCAAACTATTCCGAAAAAGCGCAAATCTGTAAAATATAATTCTAATTTTTGGCGAGTACTGGCTCACCCATTGTATTTAATATTAATATTAATTTGATATTTCCAGCACCTGCGCACGAGTCTGTTACCTCTTCTATTTTAGCCCAGTACTTATACCCCATGCCTGGAGGAATTTAAATTATTTTCACTTAAGAAATACCACCAAATATAAAAAGAAAATCGAATAAGTTGTCTTTGCAGCTTCAAGGCCGACTATTTAAAATCTAAAAAGACACCGCATTCGATAAACAATAAATTAGTCCAGCAAAAAAAAAATGTCTTAAAAAGATTTTGCTCTATTTTGAACTAGTTTGAGACTCGTGTATTTATGTCCGAAATCTGACCGAAAATTCCCGTTGCTTATGTGGAAAAAAAGATAGTTAACTAGTTATTGTTCACAATTGTATATTTCTTCTTCTTGTTCTTTTCACCTTTATTTCACTTGTCGCTTTGATTTTCCGCATACGTGACCATTGCGTTTAAGACGAATATATTAACTGAACGCTCAAAGCTATTGTACACAACAACAGACTTGGCCAAAAACCTGTTTTGCAGTTATTTCTCAACGTCGTAAACGGCTTAAGTTGCTTAAGAGTCCATGCATGATGCATAAGAGCTAAGTCACAAGCTCTTTATTTGCCTTCTCAAGGTTGACTGCATCGAAGGCGAATTCAGTATAAGGTGGAAGCAAGGCGAATTACAAACACATATTTTTCATGTATTTTGTTTTTGTAATTAATGGATCTAATGTCAAAATCGTAGTGCGGTGAAATTTGTTTTGTCAAAATTCGAGAAAAAAGTAGCTATCAGCTGATTGGATAATGCCACCTTGTACTGAATTCGCCTTGACTGCATCTACACAATACATTTTTTGTTGTTGCAAAAGCCATTTTAAGCCAACTAATGAGTCTATAAATGTATATTATAGAATTTGCATTTAAGCCGCTCTTCATAATTTTCTCTTATTTTTACTCTTTTTTATCGCATCGATTTATCTACTCAAGCGCTACGCAAACTTTATAACTCTGTCAGTTTGGCTTATTTTTTCGAAGTCCATTTGTGTCAACTTGGCACTATCACTTATCTTTTGTCTGCTGACCAACTCAAAGTGACAAAGTGTGCCGTATTATCGTTGGCGGGGTGGTCTGCTATTGTTGATAGCATTTATTGTGTGGGTGAGGAGGGGGTTTATGCGAACTCGTTTGGAAAATGTGTGATGGGAAAGTTTTGCACAACAACAACAGCAAGTATGTATTAAAAGAGCTATTCACATAAGATCAAAATGTGTAGCAAAGTTATATTGAATTTGACAGTTCTCTCTTTTGGTACAAGAAGTAAAAAAAATTTGGAAACATTCGTTAAAGTTTTTAAGATTTTAAAATATGTATGACGTGCAAGTGGTGCATGATCTTAATGGCATTCAATTTGAACTTTAAACAAATTTGGTTATATGCAAAGCTATGTGGAATTCTGTTGTGTGGGTGGCGTTACAAATGGCGTACTATGGACGCTTCAGAAAATAATCTTGAATTTTTGGAAAGTAAAATATACTGCTCATATGATTGAGACGGTTAAGCGTTATTTAAAGGAGAAGCAAATATTCTGCTAGATCAAAATCTAAGATAAGAATAGTTAGCAAATACGACCGGCAAAAAGCGCGTACCTTAAAATTTGTGAAGGTCCATTTCAGAAAACTTTGAATTCCCCACAATATGTTCTTAACAAAAATTTTAGTTCGTTGGATCGTTTCAGAGTAATCCAAACTCAAACAATGGTATTAAAGTAAAATTTTTCATTTTGGAAATTTATCAAGCACGCAAACTCCCTTATGGAAAAGATAAACGCAAATTTTCAAAGGGAATTGTATGACCTAATAACATATAATATATGTGTCAATAATATATGTGTCAAAACAAGTTGTATTAAGTTCCTTTTTAAAAGTTATTTATGTATAAATCCAACTTTTTTCGATGTTTGAAAAATTTCTAAATTTTCCAAGTGTTTCCGACATGTTTCGTCCGTCACTTGAGGTTGAATATTTCTATCCAAAAATTGATTTCAGTTTGAAAACTATTGGAGTTCTTTTAAAAGTGCACTTGAAATTTTTACACATGTCAGCACTCGTCTTTCTCTACATCTGACATCAAAAATAATCAAAACACGTGAGCGAACGAAAAAATTCTAAAAAAGCAAACAAAGGAAAGTAATGAAAAGATATATGTTTATGTGACGAAGGTAGTATTTATAATTTGCTATTATATTGCGCATTGTGTTTTATAATTAGTAAAATGCTTAACATAAAAGGTAATGGTGAAGTTTGATTTCAGTTGGAAAATATTTATGGAATTCAAGTCGGAATCCAATTGAACATTTTCATATCATATCTTTTATCTTTTACCTTTTACTGGAAAATTGACTGTAACTCCAATTGATCTGAAGTTAAAAATTAATTTTGAAAATTGAAATACGGATTTGATCTCAGATGAGAAAAATTCTTATGGGGTAAACTAAAAACGAAATAACCTCAAAAAAAAAAGATATCTTTGCTTTGATGTTATTGAATGCCGATGATGGATTCTGATTCAGCATTCAATTCCCTTGAAGAATATGTATATGTGGTTTTTCTGCATTGATTTTTAGATTTTTCCCAAATTTTCGAAGCAAAAACTTGAAATCAGAAAGGCATAACAATGTTCAACTCTTGATTACTCTGGAACATCCAACACCTTACAATAATTTTCCTTAGCAATTTTTTTGTAATTAACTCGATTTCCTACAAAACTAATCTGCAGTCAAAAGCCAAATTACTCAGCAAAACATTCTAGTTCATTGACAAAAAGTACTATTCTTAGAGTTTTCGTGGTCTGTGTCGTTGGTTTACTGGCTTGTAGTATACCCGAAATTGGTCACGATTTACTAGTCGAGACAGCAGAGCGACCGTGATGAGGTGTGATACTTTAACACAGCAAAACCTTAACTATGGCCCTTTCCAGGAAAATCAGAAGTTTGATCCCCCAACACAGCACAACAAAAAATCAATTGTCTTCCACCATAACGCCTTCGATTCCATCCACACTTCGTAGGATAGGCTACAAGGCGAACGAGAATTCCGTAACATTGTCGATCCAGCTTCGACCCGCATTATATGTATAGTCTGGTGGAATACCAGCGACTAGTACGACCAAGATATAGTCCGAAAGCTGTCTTTTCTCGCTGTACTTCCAATCACTTCATCTCAACTACACAGAACAGCTCGTACTCTTAGCTTAGTTTTAGATTTTATTTAAACCCAAGTAGTTTACTTATTGAGTTCAGACATCGGGGTCTATCAGAAGTTTGTACGGAACACTTGACAGCTAGCCGTTGGTAGAATGCTATCACCATTTTGTCGACGGCTAGTCGCCAAGTTTCCTTGAAGCTTTGCACTTTTGACGTCCTTTTATAATCTACTGGTAGACCCACAAACCTTGTAGTGCCGGATAATAATTCTCCCTCCAATTTATCAACTTTCCCAAGAAACTGAAAAACTGGTCATATTGTAACTTCTGTAAAAACATTATATCTCTCTTCATCTCTCACACCCTCTCAGCCCTTCACCCTTTCATTTTCCCTTATCCTTCCCACTATCCCTCTCACCGCCTATCTTTAATACATATATATGTATGTATATAAAAAGCTTAACATTCTATTGTTTGCTTTCGTGTTTTTCGAGATTTCTAAGGACGATGCTTTGTTTTCACTGCTTAGATGCTGTCTAATTTGCATAACAATGCAATCGTAAGATTGTACGAAATATTTTATAATTCATGGCTATCAAACTTGTGACATATAACATTTGTATGTTATCAAAGGAAAAGAGATTCAGGCGGATTTTTTCTTTGTTGTTTAAGGACTGTAATATTATTTAATGCGCGGTCGTGCAAGATAAATATTGTGAATTAACTTGGCCTATTATTAAACAATGTCCGACAAAAATTTTATTCTGAATTTCTTGTTATGCTTATTTAGCAGAAATATGAACATAAAAACTTCGAACAAGCAGTTTTTATGTACATTTGTACATATTAGGAATGCCAATTTTTTCCCTTTTTACAATACCGGGATCCTTCAATCAGTAGCGAAATTTGTGTTTTCGTTTTTCTCCAACACGTTCGTTTAAAAAATATTAAAAATTAAGTTCTACAAACTATAGCATAAAAGATCATAAATCTTAAGTTAGACATATAGCCAGCCCTAGATTTACACTAGGTGCTCTCGCAGCACTGGCACAGGGCGGAAGATTGTGGGGGCGGCAGATTTCGAAACATAAATTAACACTTTTACAAATATTTTTGATAATGGGCTAAATTTTTGTTTCTGTACGAATCAAAAGTTTGACGTTTGTGTTTAGAAATCAATAGGAACTAATAACTCAAAGTGATGCGGTTATTCACCGTGGAAAGTGCCTAAAACTATGCCACAAAAAACTATTTTATGTAAACTGTAGTATTAAAATTTCCGAAGTTACAGCTCTGATAGCTATTCTGTTTTTCCCAAAACCGAGATAATTTTTCGATTTGCCTGTCGAAGGGAAATGGAAATTATTAGGGAGTCCAAGGCGATTACCAGAATAGCAAATATCCAACCGTGGGTTGTTTACTTCAAATGGATTTGAAAATTTTTTGGGACCCTCTTGCTTTACTTGAGTACTGGATGCTCCGGAAAACTGTAAACATTTTCTTGGGTAGGTTTCCTTCAGTATATTTTACATGCAAAACACACAACTTTTCCAAAATTTTTAAGGCTTTAGTTATTCTTACTTAGCACTGCGTAACATATGTAGTCGGGAAACATATTATTCAACACGAATTTCATTTGGACATTTTTTAAATGACAGTTTTCATACTATGCTCCTCTCAGTTGAGTATGAGTAACACGGCCTTAACTACTTACAGAATACCTATCACTCTTTTTTCAAATCTAAGAAATCGTAGTAGATTATGAGTAAAGCGCAGTGGCGAAGTAGATTTCCATTTTTCCAAAAAAGTTGTAAGCCCGCTACGATCGTAATAAAGTTCTAACCCTGGTAAGACTGATCAGCTGTGATTTTAGTAGCAATTAAATCTGAAGTTTTTATAATTTCAATCGATAATAATCCTTTTGAAATAGTTTCTTTATATTTTGAAAATATGAGTGATGGGCGCTAAAGATTAAGCGGTGCTGCATATAAAAGGCGAGCTTTGGACAAAACTAAAAAAAAGTGGAAATTTTGAGCAAAACTCAGAAGCTACATCATTTTTTCATTAAAAGAGGTATGTCCCAATAATTTTGGTAATTTTTGCAGGGATTTTTTAGGGATTTAGTTATTTATATACAAATATTTCAGTTGTGAATTGCATACGTAAAATACATTTTTACTATATTTCAAAAGCGGCATTTTTAACAGGGCACAGAGCGGCATTTCAAGTAAATCCGGCCCTGCATATAGCTTTACTTCTGTGACAATTATTCAATTCCATGCAGCAGTTTTTGAGTGATGCGCGTTCAAACATACAGATGGACAAACGAAAATTCGAAAAACAGTTATTATGGCTATATTAATTTTTCTTTGATATCTGGGTCTTTCCCTGTCAAATCCTCACCTAGTTGTAATATTCCGTTTTGAACGAAATTTTGTTAAGAGTTTCCCTTTATCTTAAAACGAAGTTCTGACAAAGAAAAAAAAGTTGTGCTAATTAAAAATTTCAGTTTTTTCCCTGTTTTGTAAAGTTTATTTTTTCGAATATTTTGAAAACCACTGCAGTTTAAAAAAAAATGTTTAGCACTTTTAAAGGGGGTACTTAGGGGTATAAAAAAAAAATATTTTGAAGAAAACAAATTTTTAATTTCGAGCTTTAGAAAAACTAAAACTTTTTAAAATCTTAAATTTAAAGTTCGCCGTTAAATTTTAGACTCAAATATTTTTCTATTATACCTCTGATATATCTAAAGATATCCTGCAATTTTTTTTTAACTTTTTTAAATTTTTTAATTTGTTTTATTTTACACTTTATTTTGTACATTCCACTAGCATGAAAAAAAATGTCAGTGATGATAGCTGAGTAATTTTGTGTTTAACTACATAAACTTGACCAGAAAGCTAAAAAACAAAATTTGTCAAAAGTTCAAAAATTTATATTTTAGAAAATAACAGAAAGCACGCTTTTGAAAACTTAAGAAAACTTTAGATATACCAGAAGTACAGTACAAAAAAATTTTTTTGTACAAAATTTAATAGCGAGCTTTAATTATATCGATTTCAAAAAATTCAAAATTCTCTAAAATTAGAAATTTAAAATTTTTGTTATTAAATTCTTTTTTGTCTTTTTTCTTTCTCTAAGCTCTTCCTTTGAATGTGCCAAGATTATTTTTTTAACTACAGTAATATTGAATAAATCAGCTTTACAAAACAAACGAAAAAGAGAAGAAAGTAAATTTTTGAAATTGCATACCTTTTGAAAAAACTTTCTTTTTATAATAAAAGGAAACTACCAACCCAATTTCATAAAAATCAGAAGGAGTCTATTTCAACTATTTGACGATTTGATTTGGAAATACTCTTCTATACTAAACAAATAAATGGAACAATTTTAATTATATGTCTAATATACCCATGGTTTCTCATTAGTAGCTAGGAAGGCTCATCAAGGATTATTCAAATAATCAAAAATATTAAAAACTTACATAAGATTTATACATAAATCTCACATTTTTATTATATAATGAAATTTTTCGTAACCCGAAAATATCTGGTTTGTAGAAAAATATTTCAAGGGCTCCTATTTTGTGCGCTGACCGCAATAACATTAGATGGTGAGCCCTAAAGTGATGACAAATATATGTTTTGTTGAAAACATAAATTTTTTTTAAATTAATTTCTATTTTCAGGGTGATAAGCTACAATATCTCACAACATACATAAAATTTCAGTGTTGATAGTAAAATTTTTATTCAAGACGATATATGTATTTCCAAACAAATTTAGGGGGGTATTCTGGTCAAATTCGTAAAGTGGTACTTTTTAATTTTTTCGTACAAGTACAAGGTGGCGCAAAAGTAAGCTTCCGATGTTCAGCATATCGGTTGTGGCACGTGCAGTGTGTGCTGTTGCACCGTCTTGTTGGAACCACATGTTTTCCAATCCCAATTCATCAAGTTGCGGCAAAAAGAACTCGTTGATCATTGCTTTGTAGCGCTCACCATTCACAGTAACCGTTTGGCCCCGACCGATTATTGGTCAAATAAATAGTCAGCAATATTCCGCGTTCTGGAGCAGTGTAGCGTAACATTGTTTATTAACGTGTATTTCGCATGTGTTTACTACACAAATGTCAAAACAGAACTGACTTTAGGGGCCAATCGCAAAATTTATAGCATTTTCTGATAGGAGGATTACTTTTGCGCCACCTTGTACTAACAGCATTTTTGCTAAAAAGCTTATTAAGACATCAAACGCTCGAATTCTTTCCAGCCACTACTAAGTCGAGACCATGTTTTTTTAAAGGTTTCTAAATCATTTTGAATATCATACGAGTATGTGCCGGAAACGGACCAACATCTTAATAGCGTTTGGCAAAACATTCGCATTAAAAATTGAGCTCGCAAATAACAACACCACTAATGTATACATAAGTAATTATATAACATATCGTAACAAATACAGGCATGAAGAGAAGAATAATTTTTTGACATAAATTGAAACCTCACTTTGCTTATCAGCAATTATTTACGCTAAAAGTTTAAAAGAAATTAAAATCTAGTTAAATGAATATTATTTTATGCAAGTGGGTATGAAACGTACTTGAATTTGCTCAAATCCAGCCAACAATGAAGGTTAAGGCATTATAATCTAATTGGCGAATAATTATGTGATGTTAAAATAACTTGAAGTTAGGTATGACATTTGCCGCCGTGTGATGTGGAAGACGCTTACTTAGCCATGCGAACTGCGCGTAGTCTTTATTCGTTTATTAAAAGGTGCTTGAGTTTTGTTGTTGTTTGTATAACACACGCCCAAGACTTAGAGGACTGTTGCCAATGTGGACGGCCCTTTTACGCACAAGGGTTCTGTATACAGTCGGGGGCGCGAACCTTTCAATCGATGAGTTGAGCATTGCTACAACTTTAAATTCTTTAGTGCCATGAGAAAAATTAAAATCATGGTAAAATAATATATTGAATCCTAAGGTATTGGCATGCAGATGGTGAAACACGAGAGATATAGTTATTTAGCGTCTCTTTTTAACCTCTCTTTAACCACCTTCGTCATTCCAGAGATATGAAAACAGTCGAAGTTAGTAGAGACAGTCCTATTCCCCTACAACAAATCTGCACTTGGCCAACCATCAAAATGGCTTGCGCAAACACTACAGCACAGCCACTGCCCTCAACGCTAGCAGTACGCAAATCAACAATGGTTTGACCCAGTGGCGTAGGCAGGGGGGTTTGGGGTATAGATGCCCCCTTCGTCAATGAACTACTATTTTTTTTACTTTCGATTGAATGCTAAATACTATTTGACGCTTCTGATTTATAATTTTCCTATTTTTGACTAATGCAAAAGTGCAGTTTTATGAATATATGAAATTATCGGTTAGTGTAATACTAAACCTATATACTTATACTAGTTTTTTCAGACCTTCTAGGAAATTCACTAGGCTTTCAAGACGATAAACCGGTTTCGAGGTATGGGTACACATTGGTTCTTGTAGTACTAAAATAACAGACCGAAATAGTACCGTAAAACTGTACTCCCTTATGTCTCACGGCCCGTTAATTCAATCAGAGCACACAACGGCGGAAAAATAGATAGCGACATGAATTTTTTAGACGCTTTTTATAAAAATATAATAAATTGTAATTGGAAAATTTAACCAAGTTTAATCAAAATTCTACACTTTTTTATAAAAAATTCTGAAAAAAACTTAAGACTTTGATAAAATTGCTTTGAATCTTCGCGAATTTTGCGTATATTTTTAAAACAAAATGTGTTTCTCAAATTTCCGGTTTCGATTTAAAATGTTGTTTTTATAATACCAACATCAATCACTCTGGTCTAACCCTGCTGAAACTGCTTGTTTCCCTGTTTCCATGACGATTCTCAGAGTGATCGTGCCCTTCAGTCAGGGCGAAGCGTTCTTAACAACAACAACAACAACAAATTTTGTTATGCTACAGAAAGAGCTATCTGAATTGTTCAAAACAAAATCAAGTCTCAGAAAAGAGCACAGGATTATGCCGTGATTAAGGATTGAATTGTAGAGCAGGAGCAGTCTATCTTTAATGGAGTTAGGGATATGCTTCAACATTTCGTAAATAAATTAGTCGAGGCCGGAGGATTTCCATTTGCCTGATTTTATCACCAAGTCAATTTCAGACATTTTAATGGTGTTCTCCAGGGACAGAGCCAACTTGTCGGTGGTGTCCGCTCCTTCTTTCAATACAGTGTGACGTCGAACAACATCAAGAACTCTGTCGAAAGAGTAAGTTAGAAAGTTACCAACACTGCGGACAGGATGATAAAATGTTTGTTCTTGTTAGAGAGATTGTTTTCAAAAGTGACAGTCCTTTGCCGGATAAAAACCCGTTACTCTCCTGCAGTGCATGTGCGACTTTCGCGAGAGCGATTTGGTTCGACCAGTGTAACTTTCTAGGTCATCTCACCTCCTCCTTCCGTAAGGAAGAAGAAGGTTGGTAATGAAAGGTGAGAGGTGTCATATCCGTAGACCAACCATCAAGTTGCACGTCATTGCCTTTGGGTATTTTAGTCGCCTCTTACGACAGGCATACCGACCACGGGCATTTCTGACCCCCTAACCCACAGGGCGTGTTGCTGAAATGTCATTTTGTCCACTTTATGGGTCTTCTTTGTGTAAAGATGATTTATTTAGTAAGATTATTGAACTAATAAAGAAAAGACTCTCTATAGACTGCGGTCCAAAAACTTAAGCCTAAACTGCAGAGCATTTATTAAATTAAATTAACTTATTATTAAAAAAAACTTAAATTTAATTTTTTTTTTTAATTGGTCGCAAAGAGGACGATCCCGCGGTGTCTCCAATTGGTGCGAGTTGACGCAACGAAGAAACGACTGGGGAGCTATGTTGGAAGGTAAAAATCGCCAAGGCGGTTCGATGACCATTTAAAGAAAGAAAAAAGAGGACAACTTATTTTTGATGTTTATTGGCTTAAACAAATTTTCACCCACAAAAAATAAAAAATTTATTGAAATCTCTTAAGAAATCAGTTATCTAGTTCAATTATTTTTAATTGAAAAATACCAGTACACTAAAGTCATTGCAAGGTAAATACCAACGTTTACGTTATGGCATCACGCATATTGCACTGACCGCGGAAATCATCAATGGCTGCGCTCTGAATGGCCATGACCGCTAAGTGGACATGCAGCGGCAAAGCCTCAAACTGGTGAAATTTACAATAAAAACTTAAAAGCTTAACAATTTCCCATTGTGTCGGAGTGAACAAAGTGAGTAACAAGCGACTGATTACCTTGCAGGGAAATAACAAAAAGAAAGTAAAATTGGCACAATAAAAATATTAAATGTTTCCGATATTTTTATGAGTTTTTGTCAATACACTTTTACTAATTGCAGTAGCGGGAAAACTAGTAAAGCGATGGGAATTATAAATTTAATAGCATGACATTTGTTAATCGTTTCTAACTAATCAAGTAGATGGATGGGAGCATGCACATTAATCGAATCTACTTGATCTTTTCCATGCGGTGGGTTACCTCTGGTCATAACGATAGCTTAGACATACCTTTAAGCACTCTGGGAAATAATTGTAAGATATTTACACATTTTTTACGTGTAAACCGCTTTGGGGTTGGTATGGGGCAGTCCAGCAGTCCGATTATCTTTACATTGCATACAATTTAATAAAATTAAATTAAAAAAAAAACAAAATAAAATAAAATAAAATAGACTAAAATAAAATAAAATAAAACCAAATCAAATAAATTAAAATAAAATAAACAAAATAAAGTAAACTAGAATAAAAAAATAAAATAAATTAAATTAAAATAAAATAAAACAAAATAAAATAAAGTTAAGCAAAATAAAATACAAAAGGAAAATAAAATAAAACAAATCAGAATGAAATAAAATAAAATAAAATAAAATAAAATAAAAAATGGAAAATAAAATGCAATAAATCAGAATAATATAAAATAAATTAAATAAAACAAAATAAAATAAAATATATTAAAATAAAGTAAAATAAAAAAGGAAAATAAAATATATCAGAATAAAATAAAATAAAATAAAATAAAATAAAATAAAAAAAGGAAAATAAAATAAAATACATCAGAATAAAATTAAATTAAAAAAAAAAATAAAATAAAATAAAATAAAATTAAATTAAATTAAATTAAATAAATTAGTGTAAAATAAAACAAAAAAATAAAATTAAAAAAAAAATAAAAAAAGGCAAATAAAATAAAATAAATCAGAATAAAATAAAATTAAATAAAATACAATAGAATAAAATAAAAAATAGAAAATAAAGTAAAATAAATCAGAATAATATAAAATTAAATAAAATAAAAGAAAAAAAAATAAAATAAATTAAAATAAAGTAAAATAAAAAAGGAAAATAAAATAAATCAGAATAAAATAAAATAAAATTAACTTCAATAAAATAAAATTAAATAAATTAGAGTAAAATAAAACAAAATAATAAAATAAAAAAACGAAGATAAAATAAAAGAAATAAAATAAAATAAAATAAAACTAAATAAATTAGAATAAAATAAAACAAAATAATAAAATAAAAAAAGGAAAATAAAATAAATCAGAATAAAGTTAAATTAAATAAAATAAAATAAAATAAAATAAAATAAATTAGAGTAAAATAAAATAGAATAAAATAAAATAAAATAATAATTAATTAGTTAATGCTTAGGCTTAACCGACGGCCTGAATTATGGCTGTCGTCAATATGAAAATGCTTCTACAAGGACTTGTAGACTTGCTTAACTCTCTGCTAGACAAAGCTCTTCGTTATACCGGCTTCTATCGACATTTGCGTTGGGTCTCCCAAGGGCCAACCGTGATTCTAGTTAAATGTCATGTTTTTATGCGGGGGCCGAAGACTTTACTTTAAAAAACGTTTAAGCTTGTTTGTCGTTGTAAACCACAAAGTATTTCAGTATTTTTCATAAAAAACATTTACCCACTTAAACACCGTGAATAATTGATTACCTGAAAAAGAAAATGCAAAATGAAAAAAACGTGTAATAATATTTATTGTCAAAGCCGACATTTTTCACAACAGACTTTTTTGTCGTTATAATAAGTATTATTAAGACTACTGACACAATTTCCGTTGAAAGCATACTTGGCGATACATATTTACATATATAAATACATACATACAAAGTATGAATAACTGTGTGAGAAACATATTTTTCGCTTTCCCAATAAATACCACAAATAGAATACAAAAACAATTACAATTGCACGCAACAACTCGGCAAAAGAAATAAACCGCTGATCAGCCCAGAAGTTAACGACCCACAACCCGCAATTGTTAACCAATAATCAAAGACAACCAATAACAATAATATTATTAATATTGGTTATAGTAGAAACGAATAGTTGATAAATCTGGGTTAGAAGTTAGTGAAATGACAATAAATAAATAGGAAAATCAACAAAACAATAAAACAATAAAATTGCGTGTTGAAGTAAACTTCTTTCTTTTTCGGAATCAATTCAGAATCACATCGGGATGCTTTTCGGGACTTTTCGCGACTATGTTAAGATTACTTCGGGACTTTTTTGAGATCATGGTCGGAACTTTTTAGAATCACTTCGAAATTCTTTTTTGGGATCATTTCGAAACTTTTGGTTCTGAAAATGCCTCGTAAACAATCAAGAAATGATGCCGAAGAAGCCCCAAAATGTCACAATTGGCTTTCCTAAATTCTATATTGCCTAAATTCTACTACAATACTCTGCAACATTTTTTTTATTTCTCTTGCATAGATAAAAAATGTCGATCTACTCCAAAAAAACTGCAAATAGGGAATCTCAAGACCATTTCGGGATCACTACTGTATTTTGTCGGAACCATTTTCAGGAGTCCCAGACTATCCCGTAGTAATGGAAAAATCAACAGAAATACACATAATAACTACATGCAGATATCCAAACAGAGTCTTCCCAGGGAGACGTGAGTCACTCTGATTCAACTCGGTCTGGATTAAGGATGTACATTTTTTCCGATTTATACAATCCCGGTATTTTTAGGAATTGTTTTAATCAAGGTATTTAGATATTCGCTATTCGTGAAAGGTTTAGGTTGAAAAAAGTGAAAAAATTGTTTGAGAAATCATATAGCATCAATTTTTTGAATTGTTATGGGATTATTCATGACATTTTTTAACAAAAATCTTATCAGTTTTGGTGGAAAAAAAGATTGTGATAAACCGGTAGTCTTTTAAAGTTTAACCATATTTTGTGTGCATTGGTAATATTCAAGGAAATTTGATAGGAGGGATCATTATTGAACCATAGAATCCAAAGGAAAAGTTTTTAGAATTTGTGTTTGTCCGTCTCTATGTTTAGGCGCGTATCACTCAAAAACTGCTGAAGAGAATTAAATGCTTAACTTAAGATCTAAGGCATCCCTTATTTTAATAACTCGAGCGGTATCAGAATTATCGACCGATATGTGGACCAGGGTGACCCAAAATGTGTTAGTACAATATGGGTATCAAACGATTTGCAGATATGCCCCTCACGACGGAAATCATTTGCTCAACTGAGCCGAAAATTCTAGCAGCAAGCTCATTATAGGCAAACGAATGCGATGGTGAGTTGGGTAGTACAGTGTTAACAACAGCAACCCCGACACGTCTAAAAAGACTCATGTCTTCCGGTATACTTATTGATGGGCATATATATTTCTTGTTATTCTGGTACTTATAAACAGTGACTCAAAGTTAATAATGTCAGTACCGTATTTTGTTGTGGTTGCAAAATTGTGCTGAAAAGAAAGCATTTAATAAATCCACCAAAAAACCACAATTTTGAGATTATCAAATGTGTTTCTTTGTTACTGCCACGAGCATATACAGAAGTACTCATAAGTCATACATGTGTAATTATTGACTCAGTTTCTACAATTGACGTGCCTGGTCAGTATTTTCATAAAAATCTTTATTAACCAGCTGCGACATGTGAAAGTCTTCAGTCAAGCATGATACGAGTAGGTTTAAAAGCTAGTCACCCAATATTAGCTGTGATCACCTATTAAAAACAAATAAATGAATGTGATGTACTACATATGTTATACATGCAAGTATAACCCTGTAGGGAAAATCTCTAGTTTTCGCAATTTTAACTAGTATTTATTTTTATAAGGATTCAGAACCCAGTGCCGTGACTGGATTGGAAATTAATTTTCACTTTATTAGGTCTATTATTATTTGATGAGCAGAATATTTGCATTGGTAATCAAGAAGGTTTATTTCATTCGTTTTCAGAACCAATTGATAATCTATTGCAAAACTAATTAAAAGTTATGACTGTTTGAGTTTCTTTGATATTGTTGATCATATCGGTGTATCATAGCACATAAACATGTAATAATCAACAAATCGTTAGCTAGTATTATTGACTGTTTCGGATTTTTTTTAATAAAGTGAAAAATACTGACTTTTAATAATCATTATTTAACAGGACCACTCAAAACTTAAAAATTATTTATTTTGATAATTCATTAACGAAATAATACTATTCTGTTAATTGCCTAAACGATAAAAAAACTGAATCGTCCAACATAAGCGATTGTTTTTTTTTTCGGTTAGCGAAACGAGGTTCATAACATTAAAACAATAAACTTTATGTTGTTATTGAGCTGGCAATGCCGTCGCAAACAGTCGGCTAATTCACGGTTTTTGACAACACATCTGATTTTTTTGTATTATTTTTCTCAAATTAAATTTAATTTTTAAAAATATGTAGGCACTTCTAAGCTTAAAATTTTATTTGTAGAATTTTTTCAATTTTTTAAACAATATTTTGAAATATGTTTAAAAAAGTGAGTGAATGTGTGCACGAATTTATTTGATCTAAAGATATTGCCATCGCGGCTTAGATGAGATCTTTTCGTTAATTTATTTCATTTCAACTACTGAAACGAAATAGAATCGTTGATGAGCATCCATAATAAGAACTGAAATTGAAATAATTTATTTTTTTCGTTTAATGTATTTTTTTTTAAATGCAATTTAAGTTGCTTCATGATAGTTACACAACTTAACCCGGGCTAGTTCTGACCCAAAAATTGGTAGCACTAATTACATAATCAATTTTCTGCAGGGTAAAAATGAACGGAAACACAGAAAAAATCACTTGTGTTTTGTCATTTAATTGCAAACGCCAAGAGTAACTGTATTGCCAACATAATGCTGACTTAAGAAGGGGACATAATCTTAATTGTTTCGTGTGATGGCCTACTATTTTAAACAACATAAAAAAAATTTTTATTGAAAACTCCCAAAGCATTTTAGAATTTTCAGAAGCATTTCGAGTACTATTTTAGCTCATTCAATTTTAGTCCAGAAACGTGAATGTTTCCTTAGTTGAAAAAAACAATGGAAAAGGATTTGTTTAAACTTTAGGTTGAGGTATTTTTAACCGGGAAAGTTGGACATAGAGATTATCATTTGAGAAGGTTCATTTAATTAATGTTTAATACTGGATTAACCAATTCTATGAGTCTACTTAGTCGGAACGGAATAAAATGCTAATTAATTTCAAAATTTGACATTTAAATAAATATGGTGAATGAATAGCAACTATTGTCAATTCGACTCGTGAAACTTATAAAATATTGAAAAATCACCACAATGCAAAGTAATAAGAAAAATTAAAGCATTTGAAGAATTTCTATAGTGATCGAGCTGCGGTAGCAGCTAAGCGAGTACTTACAAAGGAACCTTATTAGTTTCAAATTCATTTTGAGAAAATTGACCAGGGCAACAGTGAAGATTGCCCTCACAAATGATAACAATATATAGGGTAGAATGAGCCCAATAAGCATTTTTGTTGAAAATACATTTAAATCACATTTGAGATTAAATCCGTTTTCCAATTTCCAACAGGATTTTTAACTTGAGATCAGTGGAAAAAACAGTCAACAGGGAACATTTCTGATATATAAATATTGTTATTTCTTCACTTGAAAATATATTGGATTCCCACTTGAATTTTATCAATATTTTTCAACTGAAATCAAACTTCACATTTTAAATTTTTGGTAGGCATTTCAGTAATTATTAAAATACAATGCGCCAATAATTCTATAAACCTCTCTTTTGTCACACAAATATATATTTTAAAAAAAAAAAAAAAGTATTTAATGGTTTTGCCAATTTTTCGTTCCCTCAGTTGTTGTGATTTATTTTACATGTCAGATATGACAGATAATACGAGTGTTGCCACATGAGAAAATTACAGGTGCTCTTTCAAAACAAACTCCAGTGGTTCTCAAATTGTAACTAAGCTTTGGGAAAAAAATGTTCAACCTCAATTGCAGAAACATGTTGGAAATCACTTTGAAAATGTAGACATTGCTTAAACGTCGAGAACAAGTTGGGTTAATGCTTATTGGGAGGGAGAAGAGCATCTTTGATCAAAACATATGAATACTAATTATCACCGGTGTAGGATTGTGGATTCAAATTTCTATCCAGGGAAAACATATTTTATTCATGGAAATAATGTACTTGTGGATGTTTTTGCATTAACCTCTCAATAGCAGCTAGTCGTCTCAAATGAAAGCAAATAACTTCACTCACGTTTTAAATAAAATAAATGAAATAAATCACTTTTTGTACGAAATTCAAAAAAATATCTTATCAAATATCCATATTGGAACATCATTCATCAAATCACAGTTAACATCTCATCACATCTAATGAGCGCGTATGACGCATCACCTTAACTCTTGGCTTTTATCCAACCAAGGCATTTTCCAGCATTTGCTTTTAGTTTTTTTTTGTGCTGAAATATCTACTTTTTAGCATTCGTAGCATGTACGTTAACGCAAAAGGTGCGTCTACACATTCGAGCATCTATTAAGGCACGTCAGTTGCAGCCGACAGTCATTCACCAGCTAGTTCATCATCAAATATTTGTTGACATTTCTTCTTCTTTTGTGAGGGGAATGTTTTGTTTGCTTATTATAAGTCAATTTTCTTTTTCATATCTTCGTTATGACTACGCGTTAGTATTCCATGGCGCTTACTCATTCATCTTCGGTAAGTGCTTCAGGCTTATCGATTGTGGAGTTGACGTCTAGTTTTAGCTGTAGAGTTTTCAACTAGCAAATTGTGAGTACCTAAATAATAGTCGAAGATTCGAACCTTATTTAAAAGCAGCCATGTGAATTGAAGAGTGAAACTAGAGTTGTCTCAGTGATTGGAATTCAACCACAATTTTATTTTGTTTTACTTTATTTTATTTTATTTAATTTTATTTCATTTAATTTTATTTAATTTCATTTTATTTTATTTATTTTTTAGTTTAGTTATTTTATTTTATTTATCTTATTTGACTTTATTTTATTTTTATTTTTTTATATTTTACTTTATTTGGTTTTTATTCAATTTATTTTATTTTATTTGTTTTATTTATTTTATTTCATATTACTTCATTTTATTTTTTTTAATTCTTTTGTTGCATTTTGTTCTATTTTTTTTTTTGTTTTATTTTATTTTGTTTCATTTTATTTAATATTACTAAAATTGAATTTATTTTAATTAATTTTAATTAGTTTTAATTAATTTATTTTATTGTATTTTAATTTATTTTATTTTATTTTATTATATTTTATTTTATTTTATTTTATTTTATTTTATTTTAACAGTTTCATTATGGGCACTGTCTTCGATTAATTTCAAACTATCGATGGTTTATTTAAGTTTCATATGCGAAACTAACAACCTATTTTGGTGACATTTTTATTGATGATGCCTTTGACATATGACACAAAGCAAAGCAAAGTGAAATTGATTTGACAAGTTTCAACCTTAGCTGACAGTTTGACAACTTTTACCATTTTTCACAAATTATGCATAATTCTTACATTCCTTTCTTAATATTACAGCATAAAAAAAAAAATAGCAACTAACGACACTCATTACGTATATGTAAATGAATTTTATTTATTTATTCATCTTCCTACCACATCTTCGGTGGTACAGTTTAGATGACAAGGCTTTCTTCAGTCATTTCTCTTTTTTGTTTATTTATTAATTTGTAAATATTTGCAAAAAAATGTTTATTGATTTCACTTTTGTTTATATGTATATATGCTAATGAAAATCTTACACTTGAGAGCCGCTTCACGTGTACACAAGTCCGTATCAGAGAACTGCACGCAACTGATTTTTTTTACACTACACACGTTGGTGTTTATCCCCATACACACTTCCGCTATTAGAGGAGAACAGCGTTGATTTTGGCTTTGTTATCAAATGACTGACAGGTACTTCAAAATGGACGTTTACAAGCGCACCCGGTTCAAACCAAAATTTTATAACAAACAAGTATTAGAAATATACGCCGTATGAGACCCATGATTCAATTACAACAAGGTTAGCTCTCTAGCTGACGTTTACTTTTGACACTTCCCTTTTCTGGGTTTCTTTTGCGAACAAAAAAAAAGGAGAAGTATTTGTCGAGGAAATGGTAGAAAAAAAAATCATTCACAAAAAATACATTTTGTAAGGTCAACTAAATACAACATCAAAACATGTCATCCCATACTATCACTGTATAAATCGTTGTAAATTTTCTCTATGATCAATTAAAGAAACAATAAAAAACGGTCACTGCTCAAACAAAAATTAAAATAAATATATATGTGCATACGTATCTGCAATCAACATATGTACGCATTTCGCCCTTTTGCCAGAATCATGGATATGCTAAAATGAAAATGTTGGTAAAACAAGATTAAAAGTTTGATTTCGGCTCATTCGGTTTCATGGACCGCAAAATATTGTGGTTTCGGTGTAAGCATGATACCAGAGATTTTTGTCAAACCTAGAACCTTCAATGGCTAATACAATAAAATAATCAACTCAAACTCTGAATAATTGCACATTCGTGCTTCTGACAAATTGTGACAATAGGACTATGTTTTTTAATAATAATGACAAATCGACAAGATGCATATTTTTTGGAAACTTTTGAGGGCATAAAGACAAACGCACATAGTCTAGCAAGTGTATAGTAAAGTGATAAGTTTTAATAAGATAGGATTGGCTCCTATTATTCATGCAAACTTAAAACAGAAGTTGACTTAAAACTGTTGCTTTATACATAAGTTAAGCCAGAACTCATTATCAAACCCAGAGAATAGTAGTAAATTTTTGTGAAAAACAAGACTTCGAATCACATAAGAAACAGCTTTGAAGTCACGATAGACCTAAGTAAGTATATAAGTATGCCGGAATGTCCCGAGTTTTAAACGTCCACGACTACACTACACCCCCAAAAGTCGATCTAAATAATAGTGCAAATTAATATATTTTCTGAAGCCAACTTATTTAAAATTTTGTATAATATTACATTTTTAACTACTATTTTTACATAATTTCGATAGAAAGCAACCCAGAATGTAAATGGAAATTTTTCAGTCAGCACGATGGCGGCAATTGTCAAAATATGTCACTAGTGAGCTAGCCTTCTAGTTCTTGAATCATGTATTATAAGACCAAGATCGAATTAAAAAAACAGGTGACTTAGTCTGATTTTTTTTTGACGTCTATGACTTAGGCACTAGTCATGATACAGTATTCACTTTATAAGTATTTACTCGAGTCTCCCTAGGTAGATCGCGTTCTTCTTTAGCCATAGGTAGCGATTAAGCTTGAATTACAGTGTTCGCCGTGCAAGTTGGTTTTGCTGGTCCCTTACTTTGAGCATTTGAGCGATACCATGCAAATGGCCTTGACTTCATGTTGAACTAGACACTTGTAATTTGGAACATACTTCAGCAATCGGCTAGGTGGCGCACTAATATATGGAAAATTCCTTTAAAATTTGGAATCTTCTGACTCACTTTCAATTAACTTTTCGGTAAACTAGGGCTTTCAAACTTGGTACTGAAGTCAACTATTAAATACAATGAAATTTAGTGCACTTATCGAGATGTATTAAATTGCGTAAAAGCCAGAGATTTCTGACAGACGGACATGGCTAAATCGACTCAGCTCATCGCCCTGATCATTTCGGTATACTTATTGATGGGTCTATCTCTTCTTCTTCTCATAGTTACACACATCGGACCAAAGTTATAATACCATTTCATGTTCATGAGAGGTATACAAAAATTTTATTTTATTTGCTTTAAGCATGACTTAATAATAAAAGCGTATCAAGCCAATCTCGTTGCTGCACGAGTATACACACACAAGCTTCCTCTGTTTTGTTTTTTGCTTTGTCGGCTTCTTCTGTCCGCTTGCATAGAAATTTTTTATTTTGACAAAAGACGCCGCTGCCTAGCTGTTCTAATTACGACCTGTTTATTGATCCAGATTATTAAGAATTAAAGTAAGCTTCATATTTAGTGCAAAAAACCCATTTTTCTAAAATCTTTAGTATGTCAAACTGACAAACTTTTTTTTGCACAGCACTTTTGCAGTACTCTGCCATGCCTCACTTGATATTCGAATGTGAGCTAATTAATACCGCTCATAATTAATAAACACATGCTAACTAACAATAAATGTTTGAACCAAATAGACCAAGTCAATCAATTCGATTTCGTTTTCAATTAAAGACCTATAATTTGACTTTCAGTATTCCCATGTGAACTTTGGAGAGTTCGTTTTCGATTTCATTTTTGTTTTTATGTTGATTCAATCTCACTTTCTTTCTATCACTTTTGGCACTAGATTTATGTATATTTAGATTGGTTTATTAGAATTCATATTCATATGAAATTTGTTTATTTTTATTATGTAAGTGATACGAGAAAGTTGCGAAGAATACTCATTCACGCGTGCCTAAATGCAATAAAGATGATACTTATTTGCTTTTATTTTCTCATCTTCTGAATATGGACGGAAATCAATACTCCATATTGCTCTTGTAAAAAAGAAGCCAACAATGGCTTTTAATAGTAATATCTCGTAAAGGCTAAAATGTAGTAAAATACATAAATACATCAATCAAAATGGCAAACAATTCTTATGATTATGTTTAATAAGGTGGATATTATAATAAAATATCAATTTGGAAGCAGCATTTTGCTTATACAAATTAGGGATGTTGATTTTCGGGATTTTTTGCGTCGGAATTTTTGGGACTTGAAAGTTGACTAGAATTTCGTGGGCTTTTTTCATACTAGTCTGAGCGACTGCAACATTTTCAACAATTCAGAGTTGAATTGCATAGAGTGAAATTTCGCAACGTGTCGAATGGGCAGATCGCCGCACTCGATACGCAACGAGTAGAAATTAGTTTGCAATAATATCTCCGTCTCTTCTCTGAGTGACGTATAAGAATGGTAAGAAAAGTGAAAATAAACAACAACAAAATGATTTGTGTTAAATCGAAGATAAATATTTAAAGCTAGTTTATATTTGTAAAGATATTAGTAAAGTTTAATTTTTTCAGGCTTTAAAATGAACCCTGTGTTATTTTTTTACTCAAGCTCGTCAGATTCAGACCAGGAGCATCACCAAAGAGTAATAAGGTGCAGAGTTCGCTACTAAAGCAATCCTTTGGATTTACCTGAAGCAGCGTATGAGAAAATAGTTATAGAAAATATAAATCATTTATAGGTTTACCCTATCCAAAATTGGGTCATGAGTTCACTCAAAACAATTTTTTTGCGCATGTTTTTTTGGTCTCATTTCTCCTTAAATCACTAGGTCTGTCTATAATACAATTAGTAAAAGAAAAACTAACATACATTTCAGCTATTCTCGTTATATTTTGCTATTTTTCCAAAAGATTGGCTCTAACTGCCTACAGCTCGATTGACAATTAGCTAACGAAAGACATTTCGCTCGATACGTATAAAGACTCGCTCGATATCTAATTCTGGGCAATTCCGCTAGCGAGCGAGTGCTGCGATCCAAAAATCCTAAAATTACAGAATTTTCGCTCGTTTACGACTGCCGTGATTCGGGCCATGTATTCGAACAGCAATCTTTAAGTTAACAACGCCGTGCTACATTTTAATTTTCTGTTTAGGTAATATTCTGAGTTTTTAAATATTAATTTCATAAAATTAAAAATAAAACTTTCTTGTAAATAATAGTTCTTAACGTGAAATAATACTTTTGAGAATTTAGTGCTTCAAATAGTACATTTAGGTTGCAGGTCATGTACGTACGTGCATGGTCTAAAGAAAAATTTTTCAACAAATGCATGAAAGAAATATTGAATTGTTGCTATTTTTCAGTGCTGATTTATTGTGATTGTAAAATAAAATGCAGGTTTTTATAAATAAAATAACAATGAATCTGCAACAAAATCGTTTAGAAACTGCAACAACGAAAATGGCGAGCAGAGACACATACGATAAAAAGGTGGTTAAATAAAGCAATTTTAAAAAAAAATTTTGTTGCTAAGAACTTGCACATTATGTACCGGAAATCCATTACCTGCATGATTATTTGCAAAGAACTCCGAAACTAATTTTCACCATAAAAATCTAATCTTTCCTTGAATTTCTTTAATTTTATATAAAAATATTTACACAAGAAAGGATAAGATTCTATCTGAGATTAAAATTAAAATTTTAAAATTTTCTGAAAAATGTTTCAAGAAAATTTTAAGAAAATGTGTGCCTGTGAAATCAATTGTAAAATTTATTCAAAAAAGGACTATTATTAATAAAGAAAGAAGGAAATTGCTTTTTATTAAAAAAAAAAAAAAGAGATGAACAATAATGTTTAGTGAAATTAAGTACATTTCAGTCTATTCATCGGCAGATTAAATATGTAGTATTGATTTTGAAACAGTATACATTATTATTTTTCATAAATTAGCTTCAACCTGTTATGATACAATTCTATATAGTAAAATCAATGTTTCGCTTTCCTTTTTTTTCGAATCTTTCTATAATGTTTTCAACGTCGATTTTAATATCATAATGTACGTGTAAAAGTGCTAAACCAATGAGCCTCTCTTCGGTCATAGTTGTTCGTAACCATGTGTTTAATCGCCGAGGGGTAGAAAAACTTCTTTCCGGAGAAGCATTACTGACTGGCAGTGTAGCCAGAATGTGCAATAGCATCCTTATCAGTGGAAAAGCATTTCCGTCGCAGTGATCTAAAACTTCTACAGCCGATTTTGTTATTGATTTTTTGTCGGGCTTTTTTGAGAGAATATACTTATTATACATTTACATTTAACGCTAGACAAGCAGACAAAAGAAGATAAGAAAGATTTCATTCGATTTCAATTTTACGGAAATCTAAAAAAAAATGCATTTGAATTTCAGGCAAATTAAGCACGTCCAATATTTCTTCAGGTCTGAGGGAGCCGCTCGTCCCCATCCTCCCCCCCCCCCCCTGTATCCGCTACTGTGCCCAAGGGTAAAATTGCTATGAAAATTTTTATTGAAATTTGTTTCAGTTGTTCAATCTAGTGAAGTAATATTTATTATGATAGACACATATTTTATATCTGATGCCTGAATTTTTAATAAAGTGGTTTGTAATGTAATTTTGCAATATTCGTGTATTTTTCAAGCCAAAAGGAACTAGCCTACTATGAAGTGGTACAGTAACTGGTATGATACTGATGCATAGGCTGACTAATATGACGACTAGTAGATATAAAAGTGCAGCAGACATGATTTACATATAGACGGAATGACGACAAATTTTCTGAGGCACCTTTGTGGGAAGATAACAACAACAATTAAAGGAAAACTCGATTTAAGCAGCATGCAGCACAGACTATGTGTAGACTACTAAGGGCAGCTTTCATAAAAGCCGGTTAGCGCTCACCGGTGTTTAATTGACGTATTTTGTACGTTTAGCTGTCAAATTAATCGCCGATTAGGTTTAACCGGCCCTTATGAAACTGGCCCTAAGCTTGCAAATCAAAAGTGTACGGGCTCGCGTCAAGTCAATATCTTCTGAAATAGCAACAAATATAGGAGCTATTTTGACCAGAAATCATGGCTGTTTTCTAAATAGTACTATAACTATCGCCTGTATATGTTGTTGCTTTTTAAATATTTTCATTAAAATCAGAATAACAACTGAATAATAATTACTTTAAGCTTGAGCTCGTCAAACCTTCAAAATTTTTTTGTTTTTGCCCTCTTAATAATTTTTTTTTCTTAATTATTAAAAGTGTTTACTGGTTTTAAAAAATAAAACAAATATAACGATAAATCGATTAATATCTTGCATTAATTGTAGAGAACAACCGCACCGAGCTTCGTCCAATTGAGTCCGAAACCGAACCGAAGCTGAACAAAACATTTTTAAGGTTCATAACAATTAATAATAAAAATTGTATAACTTTATTAGTTTTATAAAAAAGGTACTTGGTTTAAATCAATTCAATTCATAACATAAAATGTCTCATGTTTTTAAAGTTAAAAAAAAGTACTTTTATTTTTAATACACGAAATCAAATAATTTAATATTATAATGCAAACACAACAGCTTATTGATATTTTCACCTTGCAGCCGATTTCGTATATCTAATAGGTGACCTGCAGCACTCAGCAATTGCTCAGTAGACACACTCAATGAAGGATCGGACAAATATTTCGAAGCGATTTTTTCAACAGAAAATGTTGGCTTTGATACCAATATTAAATAAGTAAGGAAGTCTAAGTACGGGTGAAACCGAACATTATATACCTAGTAGTGTTCTATTATGGCATACCAATATTAATGTATGGTGCAATATACAAAAGGTATATTATCAAAAGCTTTTTGCGCCAAGCTTCCCTTCTAATTTGTGGTCTGCCGTTTTGAATTTTTTCCTACAAATTAGCGGGACCTACAGATTTTTGCCTACTTCAAACGACATCTACAAAGGAGATGCATTTATTTTTTTTGAGAAGCCTTCCATTGCAAAAAGACACTCGGAGAGTTTACGAAACCACTGCCAAGGGGCGACCCTGTTTTGAAAAACTTTTTCAAACCGTTTTTGATGTTCCCAGTCTCAGGACTCGAACCTTGGATCTTCGGTGTGGTAGGCCGGCAACACTACCGCCACTCCACGGCGGCCGCCATTAATTTATTTGTATATAAATAGCTTCCTTACCAACTACTGCTAACCACATTTTTTCAAAATACCAATCTCTTCTTCTTCTCATACTTACAAACATCTCATGTTCATGAAAGGTATGAAAATCAAAAAAGATATATAACTTCCCTATTGCAGTGGGTTATTAACAACTTGCCCGGATATTTTACTTGTGTTATCCGATTTGCCTAATTTTTGGCAGGAGTATACTACATACTATTGAGAAGCAGCTGACCAACTTTGATTGAAATATCTAGTTCAAATTACAAGCGATCGCCTTTGAAAATAGTAGAATTTTTATGCTGATATTCACAAAATTATTTTTGCACTTGAGTTTTGCTTGAAAAGCTTATTTTGTGTGCATGATCTTACTGATATAGCTTGCATAGTTATAGAAATATCACGTTTTACATTTTACAAAAAAAAAATTTTAGAACTATGTTAAAAACTGGGCGTGGCCGTTGACCGATTTCGCCCATTTTTACACAAAACATTTACCTTTATATATTCAACATTTTTGCCAAATATAGTTTCGGTAAACCAATTTTTGCAGGAGTTATAGCAAAAAAAGTTTTGTGGAATAATTCACTATAAAAGAGGACGGGCCACCCCCATTTTCAAAAACTAATATTTTTCGGCTTTCTTCGTTCACAGACACTTTGAAAGTGAAATAGGAATGATACAAAGCTTTTGTACGCAAAGTTATTGCCTATTAAATATATCTATGATCCTTTTCAAAATCTTTCATATAAAAGTAGGCGTGGACCTTAACCGATTTCGCCCATTTTTTCCGGAACATTTCCTGTATTAATATAAATATGTGTGCTGAATTAAGTTTTGATATCTTGAACAGTTTTTAATTTATGATTATAATTATGTCTAAACTTGACTTAATCAAAAGTTTGCGGTGCCACTCCCATTTTCAAAAATTTCTTGAAAAAAAAATTTTTTTTTTGCCTTAAAGTTAATGTACTCGTACACACAAAATTTTATTCTCTTAAATGTATTATGTACTAAATTACACTTCTTTTGTATTTTCGAAAATTTTTTATATGTAAAAAGTGGGCGGAGCTGTCATCCGATTTCGTGAATTTTGAATAGCGCTCGGAGATGAGTGCCAAGGAACCTGGATACCAAATTTCATTAAGATATCACAAAATTTACTCAAGTTATCGTGTTAACAGACGGACGGACATGGCTTAGTCAATTTCTCTTTTCGTCCTGAACATTTTGATATATATAAGTCAATATCTATCTCGATCCGTTTATGCCGTTACATACTGCCGTTAGGCGACTAAAGTTAATATACCTTGTGTGCGTACTAGGTATAAAAATAGTACAATTTCTTTGCTGAAGATTTTCATTTAGAAATTTACAGGGAGCACAGGGTCGGAGATTAATTGAACGTTGACAACTGTTTTACACTCGAGGGAATTTTGCTGATTAACAAAAAGGAAATACATCAACTAAATATAATTAAATTGAGTATAGAGTAATAAAGGAAAACAAAGTATGCAAACAATTTAATGGAGACCAATTGTTGCTTACCAAATTGTTTGAGAATCCAAAGCAACAGTTCTTAAAATTTTTTACTGCCTGTGTGTCTGCCTGTATTTTTGAACGCACATTACTCAAAAACAGCTGACAATTATTAGATGCAACTTTCACCACTGCAATAATAGA
This sequence comes from Merzomyia westermanni, assembly GCA_949987695.1. Taxonomy (NCBI): domain Eukaryota; kingdom Metazoa; phylum Arthropoda; class Insecta; order Diptera; family Tephritidae; genus Merzomyia; species Merzomyia westermanni. The sequence goes on from OX465288.1 coordinate 197,443,348, forward strand.
CGTGTATCTTAGAATTAAAGATATCCCTTTAACTCAACCGGTTTCGGAGTTATCGACCAACATGTGAGCGGCTGTTCCTCCTGAAAATCGATAACGTTCATTCCAATCGCATACATACCATGAAAGGTTGACGTGACATTCTTGACACAATAAATCCACCTCTGCATATTTGTATTCCATTTAATCTACTGGATATTCATGCTTCCTTATTAATGAAATATTAAATTTACTTTAGAAAAATAAGACGAATTTAAATTAAATCTTAAAATACAAAGGTGAACTCATACAAACGTTATGATACGTTAAAAAAGTAAATTTTTCTTGTTTAAAGCACAAATTTCCAACGAAGTGTTCATTTTCACCGAACTTTCTTTCTGTCTCGACCAAAGGTCAACTGCGGAAAGATAAATCAAAATAAAACAACAAAACAAAATCGGAAAATTGCAGCACAAAACTTTTATTACGACGAGGGAGAGCACTTTCAAATTTCCACTGAAGAGTGTTTATATAAATTTCACCGATTTGGATTGCGAGATCAATGTGTAAATAAGTTAATATCACTTTGCCAAGTTATTAACGATTCAAGGCATTACTATTTAATCAATTTACGTAGTTGAAAATCAAGCAAGTAACTCCATAAAATGAACTTAAGAAAAGTTGAAATATTAATTAACACAATAATCCTAAATTCGACTTATTTTCGATGTTTGAGAAATGTCTAAATTTTCAAAGTGATTTCCAAAATGTTTCTCCACTTGAGGTTGAACATTTTTCCAAAGTTTGGTTTCAGTTTGAAAACCATTGGAGTTCAATTCGAAAGAGCGCAGAAAATTTTTAAACATGGCAGCACTCGTATTTTCTGTCAAAGCTGACTCTACAAAATAATCAGAACACGGGAGAGAACTAAAAATTGCAAAACATTTTTGCCAAAACATTAAAAAAAAGAAAAGAAATAAAAATATTAATATTTATGTGACGAAAGGTAGTACTCATAATACTATATAATATATATTATATTACGCATTGTGTTTTAATAATAAGTGAAAAGCCTAACATAAAAGTATATTGATAGAATTCAAGTTGGAATTCAATATTTTTTCAAGTGGAGAAATAAGAATATTTACATATCAAAAATGTTCCGTGTTGCTGAAGAATGGACTTTAATTGAACTCAAGTTAAAAATTATTATTGGAAATGCATTTAAATCTCATTTCCAACAATCCATTTAAATCTCATTGCCAACAATCATTTTTACTTAAGCTCAATTAAAGAAAAAGTCCATTCTCAGCAACAGGGAGCATTTTTGATATGTAGATGTTCTTATGAGATTTAAATGCATTTCCAACAAATATGCTTATTGGTAAGAATTCAGTTTATTCAGAGCGGCACACTAATACTCACCAAGTAAGCCGGTATTTTTTCTTTACGGTTTTGCTTGTAAAGTAGTAGGTACGCATATATCTATTGAAATAAATAATAAATTTATTAATTTACCTTATTTACAAGCTTTCCTATATACAAGTACCCTGCATTTGATTTATTTAAATATTGTTAAGACTATTTGATTTAATTTATTTTACAAATTTAAAACTCTTCCTTATACATGCTTGAAATAAAAAATAGCTTATATACAGGGTGGCTGATGAAAGCCGCTACCAAAAAAAAATTAAATAACTTTTTTTCTATTTAATGAATCTGGTAAATATTTTTTTTATTTTGCAGATTGACTTTTACGTTTAACAAAAATGGATAACTGGGACAGTGAAACAAGAATCTGGATTGTCCGCCGCTATCTCGCACTGGAGTCCGTAGTTTCGGTTCAAAGAGAGTATAGGCGCACGTTTGGCGGCAATCCTCCGAGCAGATGGACCATAATAAGACTTGTAAACAATTTTGCCGAGCATGGGACAGTCAACAGAAGACCTTACCATCGAAACCCTTCAGTTCGAACGGAGGAAACAATCGCTGCTGTAGCTGCTGCCATACAAAACAATCCACGTGTTTCGTCAAGAAGCTTATCTGCTCAAATGGGTGTAAGCAGACAGTCATTACAGTCAATTATGCACAAAGATTTGGACTTATTCCCATATAAAATTCAAATGGCCAACAAACTGAATGCTGCAGACTTGCCGATTCGCTTGGAATTTTGCCAGAAGATGCTTCAAATGGTGGAAGAGGATGGAAACATGTTGAACTGTCTTTTCATGTCTGACGAGGCCCATTTCGATTTAAACGGCAACATAAACAAACAAAATTGTCGAATATGGAGTGCTTCCAACCCACAGATACTCCATGAGACGGAATTGCATCCACTTCGTGTCACAGTGTGGTGTGCAGTTTCATCACGCTGCATTGTCGGGCCCTACTTCTTCGAAGAAAACGGTCACACCGTTACGGTTACTGGAGACCGTTACTTGAGCATGTTGAGAGAGTTTTTCTATCCAGAATTACGCCGAATGAGAATTTCTTTCAACTCTGTGTGGTTTCAGCAAGATGGTGCAGCTCCTCATATAGCCCAACCTGTTATGACAGAATTGCGACGAAAATTTCCCAATAAGCTGATATCCAGAAACTCCACATTCCGTTGGCCACCCAGGTCGCCTGACCTTACTGCACCTGACTTTTTCTTGTGGGGTTATTGCAAACAGGAAGTCTTCAAAGCAAAACCAACAAATTTGAATGAACTAAGGCGATCCATTCGAAAAACAATTGCGGCTATTCCTGTCTCAACTCTCCAAGCAGTAATGAACAACTTTTTGGTAAGATGCCGCACATGCATCGACGAGCAGCGGGGGCATTTAAATTCCATTATTTTTAAAAATAATTAAGCTATATTTAATAAAATTTAATGAGCTTTAACATGAATAAAAGAAAAATGAATTCCATACACTGAGAAAAAAATTATTTGAGTTTCTTAATGTAGCAAAATTCATCAGCCTGTACAACTTATAAAAGCTACTAAATCCTTTTACATTCATATGTATACATATACTTTTTTATACTTTAAAATAAGATATAAAGCCTAATCGATGCTTATCTATACATATGTACATTGGGCGTTTTTATACAGAACTTATTGGGAAATAATGCCTTCTTAAAGTACGTTTCAGTGTAGCTTCAGACCATCGACCAGATTTTCACAATTCGCCAATTCTTGGAAAACCCCCGTGAAACAATAATTGGCACACCACATTTGTGGTGTAGGTTAACCACCATCCGGTCGTCGGGATCCTGAGCCAGATAAAATATTGTACATGTAAATGCAACAACAACCTTTTGATAAACCAAACTTTTTAATAAGATAAACCTCTGGTGCGCTTTGATTAACATGTTTCTGCACGGAGTGTTGAGATTGCAGTTTTTTTTTTGATTTCGTACTAAATGAATTAATATTTTATGGAGGTGTTTCGTTCGCATGAACATGATATATATTATTGAATTATTTTATTTGGATATTATTAACTGAAATATATACATGATTTTACTTATTAGATTGCCGTCGTATCTTTAAAACGAATTTTATATTTTTTTTCAAATCTTATGGATATCATGGGCATACTTGAAATGAGAAGCAAGGGCGGTGACATGTGATTCTGAAGTCTACTAATGATCCGAAATATTCCCCTAGGAATTTAGAGCGATACGGAGCTTCATACCCCATCGGATTCCGGCTATGGCTTAAAGTCGGTAAAACAGTAATGGTAACAATTCAAGGCCCTTATTCTGAGCTGCATTCGATGTTCGATCTTCGCTGGTTATAGATCCTATAGTATATTATATGGAGCATTGAATTTGAAATTCTTTTTCTGAGTAGCTCACCGCTATCGCATGTCTACGATAAATTGAATTATTATAAAATAGTAAAAAATGTATCTATTTGCATAAATTCTATATACGTAAGTAGGGCTATTCATTTCCAAGATATGGGAGCCAGCCCCCACACTTTTCTACTTCTGGCTAGTTCCAGTGGACCTTCCTGTTTATCTGATGAATTGTCGAACCAAAATTCAGTAGTAGTTGAAGAGCTTATTTTGTTTGTATTAATGAAAAACTAATTGCATTATATACGTTTTGTTTTGTTGATTTGCACTTTTTTTAAATCACAGGAATCAAAAATCTATTGTGAACAGTTCAAATTATCGAAATTCACAATGATGCTGGCCTTTTTCGAATTTCTGTGGTAGTATCCGATAAAAATTCGTTGATTCTGCTCTTTCGACCTTAGTCGAAGATCGATTTTTTCTCATAATTGCGGACAAAGTTGTGCGCTTAGCATATATTGAGCGTTTAAAAAAAATATTTTCAATAGAGCTAAAAACAATGAAAATGTAAACAGTCTTTTAATCAAACATACATATACATACCTATATGTAGGCTATAAATAATGCATATACGCGACGTTAAAAATCGTTGATTAATAAAAAGTGAGCAAAAGATATTTTCATTCTTGAACTGTTCTTTCAACAGGTGGCCACAGCTGTGTACTATTGTGAATGTTTCTGTCAAACAAACGTCACTTGTAGTAAATCACAATAACTGCGAAATAGCCATAAAATTTGTTAAGCTGCCTATTTTGATAAAATTTAATTTAAAAAAATTTTTTTTAAGAATTCCATCTACTTAAGCTATACTAAATATAATATAACAAATAACATTGACTTATATTTCTCCATATTTACATGGCCCTACTTTTGTCTTCATATAAAAACAGTTTTGTTTTTGTCGCCGTTGTAAATGTGCTGCGTTTTATCACTCACTTTCAATTCATCACAGTTAATGCTGTTTCCGTGCAAAGAGCATTTTCAGTCAACGCTATCGATTCAGTGTTGGCGCCATTTCCATTGCTGATTGGTAATAACTTCAACTCTCCCTTGAATGTATGTTCTCGTCTTCGACGTGTCTGTCCACTGCCTGTGGTGTGACCATTAAGAGCAATATTAGTAATTTCTTTATAACGACAATATATTATTTCTATAAATTCTTTACGGAAATTATCATTCAGAAATCCATAGAGTACAGGATTCGTGACAGCCGAACTCATGCCGAGCATATGACAAAACGCATACATAACAATCATTCGCTCCGTTAATGCCGCTGGACTTCTCATATCTGCATATAAATTATAAGCATTCAGTGGCATCCATGAAATACCAAAAATTAATGCGATTGTTATTAGCAAACAATTTGTACGATGCATGCGTCGTCCACGTTCCGATTGACGTTGTGGCGTTTGCATTGTTACGACAGTGGTGCGACTCTTCAACTTTTTATAAATCCCCGAATATGCACCAGAAACAATAACAATTGGTAGCAAATACTGAACGCATAATGAGAAAATTGAATAATAGAAACGTCCATGGTTCACGGGCCAATCTTCAACGCAAAAGCAGACCTCGTGTATACCCAAGGATTGTAGTAAAGGCGGAATATCTGCCTGTTCGATGCGCTTATAGATAAAGAGTGGACTGGCTAACAAAACTGCCAATAGCCAAATGCAAACGAGTATACTGAGCACGCCACCGATTTGTAGACTTTCACGGGTCGGGTACACGATTAGCTGGAGACCGAGGGATTTGGAGAGAAGAAAAAGGGGAAAAAATTAAAAAGAAGTAAGAGTTTTAGTTATAATGTAATTTATTAAAAAACATAATTTTTGAAAAATAAATAATTCTTAATGTCTAATAGCAGGAAATAATCCAAGAAAAATTTTTTTTTTTCAAACGGTGGAAAAAGTATTGAGTTGTAGAGAGGCACCAGGTTATTATACTTAATTTTTGTCGCTATTTTATTTTATTATCTCTTAACAAATTTGTTTTCCTATGGAAATACATTTGAATCTCATTTGAGATCGAATACGTTTTCCAATTTCCAACATTGATTTTTAACTTGCGATTAATTGGAGAAACAAAACAGTCTATTTTCCGGTAAAATGGAAATTTTTTTTTATGAAAATATTCTAATTTCTTCACTTGTAAAAGTACTGTATTCCGACTTGAATTCCATCAATACTTTCCAACTCCAATCAAACTTCACATTTTACTTTTTTGCTATGCATTTCCCTAATTAATCAAACACAATACGCAATATCATATATACATATAATATAATATTATTAATACCACCTTTTGTGACATAAATATATATATTTTTATTTCTTTCCTGTTTTTAAAGTTTAGGCAAACATTTTGCAAATTGTTCGTTCGCTTACGTGTTTTTTTGATGTCGGAAATGACACATAATAAGAGTGTTGCCATGTGTAAAAATTTTAGGTGCACTTTCAAAATTAACTCCAATGGCTTTCAAACTGAAATCAAACTTTGGAAAAAACATTATCTGCACATATAATAAAATTGCAATAGCTCAATTTCTGCTCAAGATAAGTTTTAAGGGGTCATCTTCATTAAAGTGATAGAAGTTAGAAGTTAAAGTTAAAATTAAGGGACAGGGAAAAGGGAAGTGAAAGCGAAAGGGTCAACAAATTTAAAGGAAAAAGGAAAGAAAAGAAGAAAATTAGAAAAAAAGGGAAAGTGGAAGGAAAGCAAAGGGAGAGGAGACGGAAAAATTAAAAGATAGGTAGGGAAATGTTTGAATTATGGACTAGAAAGTTTTGAAGCGTTGAGATGATGAGAAATAGGATGGTGAAGGGGCTTAATTGAAGGAGCAAAAAGGACGATTCGAAAAGGGTGAGAAAATTGAATTTTAAATTGCATATTAACATAGTAAGACATATTTTGACACAAATTTAAATAATTTGACTGAAATAATCATTTCTCCCTTTCAGAATAAGTATGCTTTCAAGAGCCTGCATTAGAGCACATTGGAAATAGCACATTCTTATCATAACTCACTTGTCAATAATTGAATAGAAGTGTGTTGGTGCGCCATTGGAGTGAAATATTTGCACATTTATCTTCTTTAAGATTCTCATGAGCGTGTATGCTAGTTCAACATCTTTAAGTTTATAAAAATAAAAAGCAAAACCGAACGCGTTTTGCATGTTAACTCAAGCATTAATTTATCTGAAAGGATGTAGCGAGCTTACAAACATTTCTTTTTAACAAAGCAAGCCAATCGAAGTAAGCTTTTAAACAGAAAAGGAAAGTTGCAGAATAAATATATGTGCCGACGCATATGTAAGTACTTCTCCTTTTACGATTTTCTATCAAACAAAAGGTGATCTGAAATGTATATGTACAGTAACCAAGGCTGCAAACTTTGAGTTAACCGTTGACTAAGTTTTAGTGAGAAAATCCTTTATTTTCAAGATTGTTTGGATTCTCTTTCAGGGAAGGTTTTTTCGATCAGAAACCTTTAAAAACTACTAAGTGGAAGATAACCTCATTTCAAAATTGTGAATAATGCCCTATTTCAAAATCTCAGTATTAAATTCAATAACACCCTATATCAACTGAAAATTCAATAATCAAATTTTGAAATGGGGAGTTATTGAGAAAAAAAAAGAGATAAGGCGCTGTTCAAAACAAATTCTGAGATAGGGCGTTTTTGTAAAATATTTTGAGTAGGGTGAAGCAAAGGAACTCCCAGAATTAAGGTACCGCAAGCCTTATCAATTTAAGGCGGTCCAACATTTAAAGAACTTTTTCACAAGAGATAATCCTTCACTAGTTTTAAAGTTTGCTAACTCTTCTATTAGATTTACATATATCCAATATGAAAATTAAGAAATGAAAATATTTTTATTTATATTTAAAGGTTGTTAAGTGTTGAGATCTAAAACTGCTCAACTACAGAGAATTTTGTTAACTCATCAGCTAAGTAACACAAGAAATTAAAACATATATATGTATTGAGAGAAAAAAAGAATCAGTTCGATTTTAAAGAGTATATTCATAAAGTTACTATTGATTATCCTCGCTTAATCAACTTGTTAATGCTAAAAAGCGAGTCAGTAATATCAAATGTGCTGGAGTCTATCAAGATCTGATTGAAGTAAAGCTCTATTTCCACTCAACGGGTAAAGCATAAAAATCTTAGCGTCGTCAGCGAACATCAACGTTTTTGAAAACTTGATAGTACTGAATATATCATTAATGAATAGCGAAAACAGAATCGGACAAGATAGCTACCTTGAGGAGCTCCAGAATATACATCAATGGCGTTGTATGGCGCATTTTTAAAAACTACGCTTTGTGTCCTTTAAAGAAGAACATGTTTCTCGACTTTAGGCATAACTTTTTTTCAAAAGCTTGATTTCAGTTTGAAAGCCATTGGAGTTCATTTCGAAAGTAAACCTACAATTTTTACACATGGCAACACTCTTATTATCTGTCATATCTGACATCAAGAATTAATCAAAGCACGTGAGCGAAACATTGGAAAAAGTAAAGAAACAGAAAGATATATATTTGTGTGACAAAAGGTAGTATTTATAATATTATCTATTTTATACATATTACAAGTGGAAACATTGTGTCGGATTTTTTAACTACAACAGTGTAATTAGTGAAATGCCTAACAAAAAAGATGTGAGGTTTGATGTTTGTACAATTGAAGGGAAGTTGAAAATCATTGTTGGAAATGGAAAAACGTATTAAATCTCAAATTTGATTCAAATGTATTTCCAACAACAATGCTTATTGGTTATTATACATACATACAAACAAATTTAACATTTTATATGTCGCCACTATCTCACCTGATATCTGTCAAATGCAATCGCTGTTATCGATATCGTTGATACGAAAATGCTTACCGCCTGCAGCATAGCAACTAATTTGCAGAGAAACTCAAACTTGCCAAATTGCCAGTACTTTGATAGAATTTCAATTAAAGTTAGAGGCATAGTTATTAAGCACAGCAGTAAATCTGCAAGTAGAGAAGCACGTGTAAAATTTAGAGGTTAGAAAAACAGTAAAGTTAAATGAAGAGAAACTAGAGATGTATGGTTTCGAGTATTTAAAGAACCGACTATGTCGATTTTTTTGCCAGCGACACTCAGTATACCCAGGTGCGAAAGTTAGCGTTATTAGGCACTATTTCCTTTAACAAGTATATTATTTTAAGTTCTATAACATACAATATTTGCTTGATACCAATATTGTCACTCGACTTCCATATTCCGTTAAAACGACTCTCTGTAATTTTTATTGAAGCCAATGGTAATAAACTGCGCCATTCGCTTGGTTAAAATGCTTGTGCCTTCCAACCTAAGGAGTTCGCAATGAAAAAAGCATGCTCTATAAGTCTCCTATAAGCAATTTACCGCTGTGGACTCCTAACATAGATTCGGAGCGCCACAGCCTATTCCAGCATTCGCTCTATCGACCATCAAAGCCACTGTCTGCACATTACTAGGAAGGGTTGAAGCGAAGTGGGTGCGCAAAACTCGTCATACAGTCAATCTCAGAAAATTTATTTTGTGCAGTGTCTGCTTTCATTCGTTGACTAGACTGGGATTGTAGGTGAACTTTAAACTTTTTCAAGTTTCCAGAAGTATTGTAAGTTCCCTTGGAATCGTTATTCGGTTCTTCAAGTACCGGTTTTTTTAATTGGCTTATCAACCACACACTAAGTTCTTGGTATCGTTATCAGGCTTCAACATTCGATTGTTTACGAAGATGAATGGAAGGTACTATGTATGTACGTATGAGCCCCTTATCTCGTTAAAAAGAAATGAAAGTGGATATTTGCAATGAAGGAAAAAACTGTAGAGGAATATACATACAAACAAACAAATGTACTCACCCGACACAGCTAAATTCAATATGAATAGATTTCGTGCTGTGCGCATAATTGGTTTCCTAGCCACAGCAATAACAACCAGAAAGTTCCCCAATGCACCAACCAGGATCAAACCCGCATATAACAGTATTAGTGTGTAATGCCAGCAATCAGAAACGGCACGATTACGGGTAAATTGCTCAACTAGAATTTTTGATTGTGCCGCTATTAAGCTGACATTCGAGTGCGTACTTATGTTGCCAAAACTCACTTCAAGATAGTTGGTAAGTGAAGCGGGCTCCTCTGGCTCAGCCACTGGAGGATACGTGTTTACCATTTCCACAAGTGCTATAGCAGGCGACGCGCTAACACTCAGCACTTGCTCAACGTAGGTCATATTGTTTATCTGCAAATGTAGAAAATTCAAGAACTTTAAAATTTGAATGCGTATTTATCAACATGAGCAGATTTAATAGATAAATGTAATTAACTGGTTTTTCAAAATTAATAAACGTTTAAACGATTCACTCAGTAACGTATCCGTCTTAGGCACTATACATTCCCGAATGCATCTTTTTCCTCACGGCGATGTCCTAGGAAAGTAACGCATCTATTTACAAGTTCCAGGGTAATGCAGAGAGTAATGTTTGTGAGCTCATTTTGGATTTATACTCTCTTTCTCTCACCAGAAGGGAGCAAATGCGGCATGGATGTGCTCTTAGTTAGAGCTTCTATAGTATAGTATCAGGGGCACATTATAGCATGCGTCCTTAAAACTGAGAGTTGGTCATGTATCCTAGTAAAGATGCATGCCGGCGAAGGCTTTATACATTCCAGAGTGCATTTAGAAAACAGAGAACTGGTAATTTTTGAGCACTCTGTTGCAGCTTTAAACGTACAAGATCATGCACAAGTTTCGCTTGATGTCTTTTAATAAACTGAGACAAAATCACAAAATACTGTACATCAAAGAAAGCAAGAGAACTCTTCTACTGCTATTCTCTCTAGGGAGGCTTAGGAAGACATCAGAAACATGACCACTTCTTTGTTTTGCGACATATCCTAGCATGTGCTCTCGATATTATAATTTTTGAAGCTGCATCAAACGTGCATTAGGGATATTGATATGCGATAGATCATTTAACCATACAACCGATTTGTCATAATAAATAATACAAAAGAAATAAAATAAAATAAAATAAAATAAAATCAAATAAAATCAAATAAAATAAAATAAAATAAAATAAAATAAAATAAAATAAAATAAAATAAAATAATATAAAATGAAACAAAATTAAATAAAATAAAATAAAATAAACTCAAATAAATCAATATAAAATTAAATTAAATGAAATTAAATAAAATAAAATAAAATAAAATAAAATAAATAAAATTAAATTAAATTAAATAAAATAAGATAAAATAAAATGTTTTATTTTGTTTTGTTGTTTTTTCGACAGGGTGAATGATTGATGTATATTGGAACGATTTGTTCTGAACGAAAATCGACACTGATGATGGCACAACGCCGAAACCGGTTTGTCTCAAAACCAAATTTGACAAGGGATGACGAAAAATCGTTCCAATATACATCAATAAAATAAAATAATATAAAACAAAATTAGAATGAATAAAATAAAATTTAAAAAATTAAATTAAATTAAATAAAATAATATAAAATAAAATAATATAAAATAAAGTAAAAAAATAATATAAAATAAAATAAAATCCCATCAAATCAAATAAATTGAAAAAACTATTTTCGTTAAATTTTGACCCAGTAAAATTTTAAAATGCCACTGAACAAACTTACAAAAATTACATATTTTTAGGCTCACGATTTTGCACATAAATCCAATCTTTTCATATAGCTTTAACCGTTTGGCTGCCCGCTGAAGTATTTGGGACGAATCAATGCTAACTTAAGCATGAATCACCTTAAACTAAAAGTTTTCTATGTTTCAACAATTCCTTTAAAAATCCAAATTATTCAGACTTGGATTAAGTATTTTCCACCTTCACCGGAAATCATGATGGTTTATGCTTTATTTAAGATGGTTTATGCTTGATTTTACAAAGTTTTGTTCTGAGCGCAGTGGTCTCCAATTTAATATAAGTCCAATTTAATTTGCATAGCATACTCATATGACCTATCGTATCCGTTTTCCATAGGACATGCTCGAACAAATGTGAAAGGGAGATGATAACTGTTATTACTCGAATGTGAGTCCCACCCGGACTGCTCACAGACTAATCGCATTTTAGCATGATGTGTTCGCGTGATTACGAATTTAGCTATTTTTTTGTGAAGCATACATTTTATAGCGAATTCCATTAAGATAATCAAACAAATTATGGGATTACAAGAGAAAAAATCTTTTTCAGATCTCGTATTCCAGTTTAAGCCAACTCATTACATAAACATGGTGGGTGAGCAAATCATGTACAGCTACAAATTACATAAATTATTAGATTGCTGGCGCAAACAAGAGCAATCATACGCCCTATTGACGAAATAGAATATAAAAACCATCAATCTGAGTCAAATAAATTTGGTTTCAATTAGTAATTTAGATAAGCGGTTTGTTAGTTACTGAAAAAGACTTATATTCTGTCCTTAAAAAATATAACTTTTATTGTTGGCGAAAAAAAAGAGGGGTGGACCTTTAATTTTTATCCAAATAAAACCAAGTTACAGATATAAAATTTTTCTTTAGTCCTTTATTTTAAAAGGAATAAAAGTGCTGGTCCCGGCCTAGATTATTTACTCATAGGCTGCAATAGATAGAAATCTTAAAGGCACGCCAATACTGTAACTACGATATTTCACACTACAAAAAATTCTTTAAAGTAAGAAAAACCGTGATTGAAATGAGGAAAATATTAAATTAGTACTTTCCTTAGAAATTGTTCCCTTATTCAAATTTATTTATTTTTTAAATCAAGACAAATCCTTTCACATGTTTCAGGAGGAAATTGCTCACTGCGCCACTTACAGTTATATAACTCGGGTTTTAGACGATTTGCTATTCAGTGCGGTACTTATCTCCAATCTCTAGTCTGAAAAAGATGTGTTACTAACACCGCGTTACACAAATTCTGTCATATGAACCAAATATACTGTTTCGGAAAGGGGAGAAAAAATAAAAATACACGTGTATGGCGATTTTCATGTACACGTCAGAACTTTTTTTTTTAGTCGTGTGCGACTATTGCTATAGAAATTTATGCAAGTTTACTGATGGAAGGTCAACAATAAAGTACGCTGTACCAACATTTTGGCTACCATGTACGGAGCACTGCAAAAAAAAAAAATTCTGACGTATACATGAAAATCGCCGATACACGTGTATTTTTATTTTTTCACCCCCTTTCCGAAACAGTATATTTGGTTCATAGGACAGAACTAAAGCTCGTTTTTGTAACGCAGTGTAATTTTTGAGCATTTCAAAATTTTAAATTAACAGCCAAATTCAGTTTTTTTTAGACGGATGGGCCAAAAAAAAACCACATTATTGGACTTTAAGATATATTTTTCCATATTTATACAGCGAGCCGTTCGACGTCCGCTTGCTGCATCACCTCTTGATGACCAGACGCTGTAAACATCAGTGAGCCCTTCAGTGGAGTACACTGGAGTGAATACACAGCGGCTCCTCTTTCTTTTTGGATGTTTGAGAAATGACTTAATTTTCAAACGGATTTCTAACATGTTCCTCCACTTGACGTTGGACCTTTTTTTCGAAAGTTTGATTTCAGTTCGAAAACCATTGTGGTTCATTTTGAGGGTGCTCCTGCAATTCTTACACATGGCAGTACTCGTATTTTCTGTCATTTCTGAAAGTAAAAATTGATCGCATCATACGCTAACGAAACTTTGCCACACATTAAATAAAATAAAAGAAATAATAAGATACAGTGCCGGACATAATTATTGGTACAGGTTGGTTTCTGCGATTTTCACAAATGTGTCAATGTCAAATACAAGAACTATGAATTTCGTTTTAAAAATGTACGCGAAATTCGCGAAAACTTCAAGAAATCTATTAAAAAATACATTTTTTTCACAGAATTTTTAGAATTTTTTGGAGTATGCAGTTTTGTAGGCCATTAAATTCTAGTATAACAAGGTGTTAAATTTAAGTTGCTGACACATTTTGCTGATTTTTGGCAATTTTTTGCTTGAGGACTTCTGTATTTTCCTCCATACAAGTTTATGAACGAAATTTCTTTTATATGAAAGAAAACACTTTAGCTCGTATGAAGAATTAAAATTTTATATATAACCTGGGGCGTGGCACCGCACACTTCAGACTTTTATATGACACAATTTATCACAAAATCAGATTTTTACTTTCAGCTGTGACTTTTTGTTTTGATACGCATTTAATCCGAGGTCCATCCTTTGATCATTTTTATCACATTGAGAGACACATTGAGACATTGAGAAAACGGATTTTGGGCCAACCTCTGATAGAGTCTTGATTAACCAGTTAATCAGATATTGAGCAAACGGGCCTAAGAGCTTATTTACACTACCGATCAAACTGATTTTGATTTTTTCAAAATCGAAAAAGTAGAAGTTCGCCATCAAATTTCGGACTATATTTTTTTTGTTTTATAACTTTCATATACATAAAGATATCCTGAAGAAAAAATAAATTTTGAAAATTTTCGCAAAAAAATTTTTTATTTGAACTTAGTCGAGCTCAGTTAGTTCAACACAAAATATTTTTTGTATAATATATTTTTGAAAATTAAAAATTTTAAATTTTCTTTCAAAATATTTTTTATACCCTTAGTACCCTTTTGAAAAATTTCAATGTTTATTTTTTTAAACTTAAAAAAAAAACAAGAAAAAAGTGCAATTTTTAATTTGCTTACATATGAGAGAAAAAATGTATTTATTTTTTTTTTTTGCAGAACTTTGTTTTTATGATAAAAGGAAACTCTTCACCAAACTCCATTCGTTTCGGAAGGTGTCGATTGCAACTATGTAACGATTTGATAGGGAAACACCCGGATATGAGTACGTAAATGCTCGTAAGTAATTTCTATTACATGTTCACTAAATTATAAACCTCCAGTCAATACTAAGGTTAAAAGCCTGTATATTATTTGTTTTGCCATTGTGAAAAAGTATATCGAAATATTTAAAAAAAAAAATGGCCCAGTCTAATGTATATTGCCTTTCCAAAGTGAATCTTTATAAAACCCTATTTTCACATAAAATCCCTGTTTATTTTGAACGCATATCGTCTCACTACTACTATGGACTAGTATAAACTCAATTTCAACCGCCATATTAACGCAAGAGTCAATAAGGCTAGAGGTGTTCTAGCATTCGTTAAACGATGGTCTGAAGAATTTAGCGACCCTTATGTAACTAAAGCTCTTTTCACTACATTGGTCAGACCGATACTTGAATACGGCTCTATAATTTGGAACCCGCGTTACCAGGTCCATGTAGATCGCCTACAATCAGTTTAGAAACAGTTTTTACTATTTTCTTTCAGATATTGTCATTGGGATCGCATGTATAATCTGCCACCCTATACGAATCTTTTAAAACTCATTAATCTGCACACACTTTCTAGTTAGAGGGAAATGCTTGGAATTGTTTTTATGATTAAATTGCTAAATGGCCCGTTTCTTCTAAGTGAAGTGAATTTCAATGTACCGTCTCGTTCGGGATATTGTGGGTATTCCGTTTGGGAATTATTATTATTATTATTATTTCTGCGTAAACCTCGTGACTACATTTTTTGGAAAAATTGGCTTATTTTTACCGGACATCCTCATAAGACATCAGAAAACTGGAGGTGGTAATCAGTTTGTTAAAATAACATATCCTTCATGGTTTTTCGTTTCATCCTTTAAGTCGTATCTACATTTTCAATATGCAAAAGTAGGTACTTTAATTGGAACGATATGAGAAGGCACTTAATATTTGTATGGAATGCTGAGTACACAACTTTATCTTTGAATATAAAATAGTGGCAGATAAAAACATTAATTTCAAGTTTTACGCTTTATCGAATTTTAGCCATTTGTTTTATCCCTTAGAATAAACGAAATGTATACTAAGTAAATGTATGTATGTATGTATGCGCGTTGCTCTACTCCGTAAACAAATATCTGTTTGTTTGACATTTGAGGAGGCTTACTGACATGTTGATGAACGTTTTTTTAATCGCAAACAACGATGTATATTAGACTGGGACGAAAAAAAAGTTGCTTCAATGAGGACGTATGAGTTACTGATAGACATAATATGAAAAATAAGGCACTAAGCGTTTTGTCATTTAAAAAGTCCGTTTATGATACATAGGACACGTCGCACGGAACCCCTCAATTAATATTAGTGTTATAACTTAAAATAAATAAGCCCTCATGTGCACCCAAATTTTGTAATCTGACTCCTACAGTAATATAATAAATATCAAAATCTGTCTTTTGTCATGCTAAAGCAAGTAGAGTGAGCATTTAAAAATAATTCTTCAGGGAATTTGAGACTTCTTATGCTTGAATGAATATTATAAAACAGCAACAGCTAGAAAAATATTAATAAATAAAAAAAAAGAAAGCACTAAAGCATTAAATGGGCACAAACAAAAAAAAAACCAGCAGCTTATCTAAATATTAACAAAAGCCATAAAATGTGTGGAATTCCTGCTGACTTATGTGTTTGAACGCGTTCCACGAATTGGTTTTTATTTTTGCCAACGCCCCCAACATTCCAATTAGAAAAGCTTACGCTATCAAATTGAGCTTGAACATGTGTTTTAGTAATCCTTGCTGTTTGTTTGGAATTCATTTGGTTGTAACCAGACTTGTTAAGTAATGATTAATAATTATAATGATTACCGGTTTTATTACTTACAAACATAGACACATACATCGAAATATATATGAACAATGTATAAAGTTCATCTTTACATGAATTTTGTACAAATGAAGAATATATATACTAGACTGGGTCGATTTATTAACCGATATTGCGCCATCGATTTTTCGATAGGTTTTGGGCCCAAGAAAAAAAAGTTCCACTACGCATACCCAAGAAAATAATTTTCGAGCCTGCGAAATTTCATTTTTTTGACTTATTTCGACTTTGATTTTTAACGTTTTTTTCATGACCTACTAAAAAAATTTTCGTTTGATTTTAAAATTTTCATGTCCGACCCAAAAATGTTCGCTAAAAACGTTGGCGATAACAGTTTTTTGAAAAAAAAATTTATATTTTTTGGGTTTTGGGGAGTGTTTTGTGATGTTACAACGGTACAGCAAAACCATTAAAAATAACCAAAAAAAATATAGAAAAATCTTAAATAATCAACAAGAAAATCAAAAATAATCAACGAAAAAATCAAAAATAATCAGATTTTTTTTTTGATAATTTTGGATTTTTTTCCAATTCTACTCAATTAGTAATTGCCGATTTCTGATGACAATTAAAATAATCATTAAAGATCGAAAAAGCTATTTAATCAATTGATTACTTAATTCTAATAGTAATTTAACAGATCTGGTTGTAACATCATCAAAGTATCGAAATAGATATAGAATTCGGCACGTATTCTAATTAAAATAATCCAAATAAAGGAATGCATTTAACTATTTTCGTCCTTCAATAACTAAAATAAAATATGTAAGTCTCAACAATATTTAATATACAACTGTATCTGCACCAACAATAGCTTTATTTATATTGAAAATTTTCGGAGTCATACCATTGGAAAGAAAATGCTTAATTTAAGTTTTACATTTTTCTTTCAGTGTTAATTCACTTTACTTTAAAAAAATCTAAAAATAAAGTAAAAATGTAGAAATACAGTTTGGTATAAAAAAATAACAAAAAGTCTATTTTCTAATAGTGGAATAAAGTTTGTTTGGTCTTGATACACTTTAAAATTAAAAATTTAATTTTTTAATAATAATAATAATAATTCCCAACGGATTACCCACCATATCCCGCCCGACCGGCGCGAGGGGCGCATCCGCATAACGCGCGGATTATTCGTTCGTGCCGAGTCGTTGAAAGGCTTTGGTTTGTTAATCGTCGAGATCTAAAACTGCTCAGCTACAGAGAAAACCTCATCAGCTAAGTAAAGTAGATATAGGATAGATTATACATTAAGAAATAACTAGTTAACAGAATAAAATTATTGTTAAAAGTTAAAATAGAAGTCAAAGAATAAAAAACAATTAGTAGCTATGAATTTAGGACAGAAAGAATTGATTTTTTTATGCTGAAAAGCGAGTCTGAAATATCAAATCTACCAGAAAGAGAGTTATAATCTTGACACAAACAGCGAAAAGGCTCATTTAATTGAAAATTGGTTCGGCACTGTTTTAAGACTAGAGGTTTAAAATGCCTTGAAGGACGAGACGGTACATTGAAGTTCACTTCACTTAGAAGAAATGGGCTGGATAGTGAACCATTTAGCAATTTAATCATAAAAATAATTCCAAGCATTTCCCTCCGACTAGAAAGTGTGTGTAGATTAATGAGTTTTAAACGATTCGTATAGGGTGGCAGATTGTACGAGGGATCCCAATGAAAATCTCTTAAGGCAAATAGTAAAAATTGTTTTTGAACTGATTCAAGGCGATCTACATGAACCTGGTAACGCGGGTTCCAAATTATAGAACCATATTCAAGTATCGGTCTGACTAATGTAGTGAAGAGGGCCTTAGTTACATAAGGGTCGCTAAATTCTTTAGACCATCGTTTAACGAATGCTAGGACACCTCTAGCCTTATTGACTGTTGTATTAATATGGCGGTTGAAACTGAGTTTATAGTCCATAGTAACCCCCAGGTCAACAAAATCATACACTTGCTCAAGACTATAATTTTTAATTGTATAGGAAGCCGGCTGAGAAATTCCACGCGAAAAACCCATGTGTTTACATTTTTTAAGGTTAAGTGGCATATAATTTAAATCGCACCAAGTAACTAGTGCATCTAGATCTGATTGTAGCTTATTTCTATCTTCAAATGACGCGAATGACATGAAAAGCTTTACGTCGTCGGCATACATTAACATTTTTGAAAATTGTATTATTGTAGAAATATCATTTATAAACAACAAGAACAGAATCGGGCCAAGATGGCTTCCTTGAGGAACCCCCGAAGAGACATAAATGACATCGGATACTAAATTTTTGAACATTACTCTTTGTGTCCTGTCACTAAGGTAAGAAGAGATCCAGCGATTGAGACCCAGCTGGAATAAAATAGTTATGCTTTGAAATTTCATAAAATTTATATAATCAAGATGTAAAGGGATCTGTTTCGGTGATTTTTATCTCATTTAATATTGTATATGTATGGACATAATGTCATCGAGCCGTATGTATATATAATCATGCTAATATTATAAATTCGTAAGTTTGTGAGTTTGTTTGTGGGTCTGTAAGATCTAAACTAGTTAACCAATCTCTACGAAATTTTGTACAATTATTCTCAGAAGCATAGAATAGGTAACAGATTCAGGCGATTCAGGAAAAGTGGTCCAGGGACCAACTTATTCAAAAAAATCAAAATTGATCCATATCCACTTTTACTGCTTCAAAGATGATCTTGGAAATTAAAAGCTCGATATATCTGTATTTAAATAAGCTTTCCAAGTATTATTTTGAACAAATAACACTGGCCTACAAAACAAAAATTTTATTTGATGCAGCTTTGTTTGTAACCCCAGTCGGTAGTGAGGTAGTGTGAAATACAATATACCGGCTAGTAAGATTTCAGCGAGTGCTTTATTTTAAAAGATAGCGGTCAAAACCTCCTTTTCTCTAGCTTAAAGTCTGTATTTTTTTTTTTTTATTCTACCCTTTTTTAAGATTTTGATTTCGTTGAAAAGATGATATTTCGGTGCTTTTAGTATTAAATGCACTGTTAACGTATTGTGAGAAATATCAGAGGAACTGTAAAAATAATGTCGAAACTTATTTCTTTTTTTTTAAATTAAATAAATTTTTTTATTTTTAATAACGATTTTGTCGAATAATTTTTCAACCAATGTATATATGAAACTATTTCAAAACAATATCCTAGGAGAAAGCACTTTCAATTCTTTTATATCGAAATTATATATCTAGAAACTTTTTTTGTGTAATTTTTAATTTGGGTTTTCCTAAGTAATCCTTGTAAATACCAAAAAAAATTTGTGTGATCGCGAAAAAAGATTTCCATGCAAGTCTTTCTTTTTCAGTCAAGAAAGCTTCATAATCGGTTTAAGTTCTAACTAATTGACGTAGTTGAGTACCATTAAAATTTTCTGCCTTAAATTTTTCAGTACTCAATTTATAAAATTTTTGAGAAAGGAATTTGAATACCAGCCATTTTTTACTAGAGCTTCAATAAATGGCGTCATCAGCCTTGGGGCTGATTTAGGCATTAGCTTCTACAAGAACAAGATAGCTAAGAAAATTTTTTGGGTCCAATGGAAGATTTATTTCACCTATCCCAAAAACAAAATTTAGGCTCGACAGGAGTAAAATTGTACTGCAAAGCTTTAAAAAAGCCGACCATTCAACCGAGCTACACAACAGTAGGC
Organism: Merzomyia westermanni; assembly: GCA_949987695.1. Classification (NCBI taxonomy): domain Eukaryota; kingdom Metazoa; phylum Arthropoda; class Insecta; order Diptera; family Tephritidae; genus Merzomyia; species Merzomyia westermanni. The sequence continues at coordinate 197,463,596 of OX465288.1, forward strand.
ATGTCAAGCAATGTTGTTCGGCCCAAGCGGGGGACTACTGGGCTTAAGAAGAGAGCGGAATTGTGGGAAGAAGTATGGTATCCAACTGAAAGGTGTCAAAAGCTAGTTGACTCTATGCAACGCAGCTGTCCAGCACTCATTAAAAGTGCTGGTCCCGCCACTTAGAATCAAATATTCAACTAAACGAGTAACTTAGGTCATTGATAAGAGTTTTTTGTTTTTATAATTTTTTATTTAACTTTAATACAGAAGCTGCAGCTATTTTTGTGAACAGGTTGAATAACTGAGTTATTATTATTATTATTTCTTTAACCCGAAACGCCCTGGGGTTGCCATATGGCAACACTAAAGGAAAATGTTTTCAAGTGACCATAACATTAAAAATAGTGCAGATATCGCTGCCTGTTGGAGACAGATTGTTCCAAAGCCGCCACGCCTCAAATATAATCTAATGATACGGTTTGTTAGTTTACACATAAGGCTAATATTATTAAACAATTTATGTAGGGTGATTAGAGTTAATTGACATATTTATGTATATCGTACAATATTTTCTTGTTTAATATGGAAATATGTTACTCATACGCCATGTCGTCCCCTTTAAATATAAATATATAATGAATACAGACCTGGTTAATTTGATTAGTAATTAGTAATCAATTGATTAGACGGATTTTCTAATTGCTAAAGATTATTTTAATTGGTTTTCGAGAAAAGGTAATTGCTAATTGATTAGGATTAAAAAAATCAAAAAAAATCAAAAATAATCAAAAAAACCAAAAATAATCAAAAGTAATCAAACCCCCTTTTTTTGATTATTTTTCAGTTTTTTTTGTAAAAAATACCTACGTACACTTAGGGGGGCATAGGGTCTACAATTGTTTGTAACTTAGTATCTTTGGGTGGGTATACAACATCCCAGACTTTGTTTTTGTCCATAGATTTTAGCTCATCGCTAACTGCTACCATCCATTTACAAGCGTCTTTCCTACCAGCAAGCTCTGAAAAAGTTTCAGGCTGATCTGTGGATTTATATTGGAACGAATTTTTCGTCATCGAATCGCCATCTTCAGTGCTTGATTTCGTTCTCTGTGGACATACATGCAGCATCAGTTGCTCTGTAACCAGTAGGGCATACTACCTCTATACCACTGTGGCCACTGCATATTACATGGATTTGTGCAAAGGAGTATTATGCATATCCTATACATACTATGTGCATGTACATATATGTATATGTATTTATGTTCTGCTACAACAATGCTGAAAAAATTACAAATTGTCAAAAATAATCAAAAAAAATCTAAAATAATCGAAAACAACCAAAAACAGCTTTTTTGATTACTTTTGATTACTTAAAATTATTTTTTTTTGATTATTTTTAATAAACGTGAAAAAATCATGATTTTTTGTTTGATTATTTTTAATTTAATTAGAAAATAATCATTAAAAATTTAAACTAATTGGTAATCAATCATTAAATGGATTCTCATTTAAGTAATTTATCAAACCGGCAATCATTACGATTATTAATCATTATTTAACAGGTATGAATGAGTATATAAGTACAATGAAACAAAATGTTTCCCTAGGGATTTTTCACGCTGAATACGAATGCGTAGGAAAAAATTTCCCATCAAGTCTAGTAACTGAGAAAATGGGTCTGAAACCCCTTAAAGAAGCTGGCGCGATTCCGTTGAAAACGTTGTTTAATACTCTGGATATTCGCTGTCAAGACATTTTGTGAAAAACCACAGAGCAGAAAGTGTTCAAGTTATGATAACTGGCATCCAAAAGCAGGGACATTTTTCTCAATGGATTACCTTAGAGAGTAATATTTTGCATATACGGTATTTTTTTTTTGTGTTAAAACTTGCAATGGACCAATTTTTTTTGCATTGCATGGTTTTTGCAACAATATAAAACATAGATAAATTTAAAATTCAATTTTAACAAATTAAAAATGTGCTTTTGAAGCGTTTTGGGAAGCCAGAATATTGGTATTTGAATTACCAAAATCGGCCCAGTATATCCGCTGTTATTGAACTTTGAAATAAAAATTACAAAAATTTTCATACCAAAAATCAAAAATAGATATTTTTTTGTATTTTCAATAGCCACTAAATAATACTATTATTCATCAAAAATAAATTTTCATAATTTTAACTGATCCCTTTTAGAATAGAATATTGTCGCGAAATTATCGTAAAAGACAAATGGCACAATTTACAGGAGATAATTGGTTGTTTTTTTTAACACTTTCTATTGATTTATAGAAGTAAAATTGAAGGCGCCATTAGATACTTAATTTACATACTAAACCTCTCATTTCTTTTCTTGAAAAAATTTGCAGTTTTCGAAAAAATAATACATCCATCCCTTACGATAACTTCGCTTGCAATGATTTATGAGTAAGTTTGAAGAGTCTGCTATGTCGCGAGGGGCGACCGCATGCTTTGCATACGTTCGGCAAGTCCCTGTTTAATCTGGATAGGTAAGAGCTTAACTTATTACAGTAACTAGATCGAAGTTGGGTCAGAGTGACTGTTGAGCTTATTTATCCCCCGAGAACTCGCGTTACTGTGGCAACAGGTGATCCATTTGCCAGACGGGGGCTTGCAGAGGAGTTTACCGACTCTGTCTCAGTACTGTTGAGGGCCTGCCTGTGCACGATTAAATCAAACGTTATTGTTATGTTTGCCGAATCTTATCGTAATGCTTAGAGGAATGTGACCTTAGTGACCAGAGGGGGCAGTGTTGCCTGAAGCAATTTGTTGTTACGATGTTGCGGTTTACAACAATTAAGCAAGATGTGCCCGCTCAACATTTTGTTATGTTTTGTTTAATACCGACTTACTATGTAGATGGTGTAAGAAGACAAGTGGCAGTTCTGAGTATGAGGCCTGCAGATTCCTCCAGTTGGTCTCAAAAATATTGAGCGACCATATCGGCGGAGTGTAGTCATTTAACCGGTCGTCTTTCTATGCAAGCAAAATTTCTTTATCTTTTCCCCAAGTACTGGCAGCCAGGGATTTAAGAACTTCATTGCGATCAGGTAAAATTGAGCATGTTATCAAAGGTTACCCTTAAGGTCGGTGGCAATGCCAGGATTCGTCAGGGAAAAAACCGAATAAGGGTGGAAGATAGCAGACGAAGGGGCCCCGTTTCCAATATCGTGCAATCAGCTGCATTAAATACGATCGAGACACCCACAGGTGGGGAGGAGAGCTTTAATATGTATTAATTAAACAAGAGCGGCGATAGGAAACCGCCCAGTGGTACAACTTGTTTAATTCTACGAAGTTTTGGTCGTTTGCCCGCTGTTCACAGATGCTTGCCGACCACTCAGATTATTTACAGTCCTACACTTTAGATAGGGGAAGCGGATAGGTCATTAACCGACTTTTGACAGGTCAAACAAAGCCAGTAGGGTCCTGTCGTTGGGACGTTTTTGGTTGAGACCGCCACTTATCTGAGTGATAATGGAAACATGCTGAAGGTCGACCAGCCAAAGTTTAGCATTGTAGTAAGCAATCAAAAAGTATCCAAGTCCTTCACTACTGGTTAACCCGGGCCATGTTTGCCTGCTTCCATCTTTCGGGAATGACAAAAGTTGTCTTAGACAAGTTGAAGACAGCAGCTAAGTATTCTACTCTCTTATTGCCGAGATGTTTTAACATCAACATGAATATAGCGTTTGGGTCTATAGATGTTTAGCCTCAAGACTTCCGGCTGGCCTCCTCAACCTCTGGAGGATGCAATATATATTGTCGTTAAAAAGCACTCGCGCATTTCTGCGATTTCAGCAGAGAGGTGGACCTTAGGTGAAATTTTGAATTTGCAGAATTTGTTTTATGATAAACTTTACTTCATTTAAATCCGAAGGTGTCGATTCCAACTAGCTGGCGATGTGACATGGAGCGACCAAAAAATAATTCCTAAACTTCCTACAAATAATTTTGTCTTGACTATTTATCAATATTGACAATTTGTCGAGAGCACAGAATTGCCGGTGGTAAGTTTTTCAAAATTCTTTTTCTCTTAAAGTAAATTGTTTCAGTAAACAACCACACAAAATTTGAAATTTCTTATTAAGAACAAATCAAATTATTTTTCTTTAATTACCATTTCATTCCAAAACACTTTCAGCCATAAAAACTAAAATTGATGATCCATCGAATAAGCAGATGTCTGTTTGTTCATTGAACGCAAACATTTTCATGTAAAATCTTTAAATGGTCGCTAAACTGTTCACACTTCCCAAGAAATATCACTTCACGCGTTATAAAATTTATGCCGACGAATTAACGGAAACGGCCATCATTAAGCATATGCTCGGCAGCACTTTTGGCGATTCATGAATGTGTGCCTTGTTGAACACTCTTAAAGCACGTTTAAATTCTTTTCGTTTTTATACCTAGTAGTGCTACGCACACAAGGTATATTAACTATAGTCGCCTAACGGCAGTACGTAACGGCATAAACGGATCGAGATAGATATTGGCGTATATATATCAAAATGTTCAGGACGAAAAGAGAAATTGATTAAGCCATGTCCGTCCGTCCGTCTGTGAACACGATAACTTGAGTAAATTTTGAAATATCTTAATGAAATTTGGTATGCGGGTTCCTTGGCACTCATCTCCTAGCGCTATTTAAAATGGGCGAAGTCGAACGATAGCCACGCCCACTTTTTATATATGGAATGTTTCCGAAAACACAAAAAAAGTGATTACTCAGTACATAATAGACCTATAAAGATAAAATTTGGTGAATAAATTGAGATTGAGGCATAAAATAAATTTTTCAAGAAATTTTTAAAAATGGGCGTGGTACCGCCCACTTTTGATTAAGTCAAATTTAGAAATAATATTAATCATAAATCAAGAACCGTTCAAGATATTGAAACGAAATTCAGCAAGCAGGTTTCCAGGTATGCAAGCAATGTTCCAGGAAATGGGCGGGATCGGTTAAGGTCTACGCCCACTTTTATATGAAAGATTTTGAAGAGGATCGTAGGTATATGAAATAGGCAATAACTTTGCGTAAAATAGCTTTACATCATTTATATTTCACTTTTAAAGTTTCCGTAAAGCACGAAATCCAAAAACTTGAAATTTTGGAAAATGGACGTGGCCCCGCCCCTTTTATAGTGGACTATTCCACGAAACTTTTTATGCCATAACTCCGCCAAAAATTGATATGTCGAAACGAAATTTGGTGATAATATTCTATATATAAAGGTAACTTTTTGCTGTAAAAATGGGCAAAATCGCTTAATTTCCACGCCCAGTTTTTTAACATAGTTCTGAAAAATTTTTTCGTAAAATTTAATAAGCGATATTTTTACAACTTAGCAAGTTATATCAATCAGATTTTGTACACATAATAAGCTTTTTAAGACAAACTCGGCCGCAAACAAATTTTGTCAATTTTGAAGTAGTAGGCGTGGCGCCGCCCACTTTTCAGCATAAAATTTCTGCTATTTTCAAAGGCAATCGCTTATAATTCAATATTGATATTTCAATGAAAATTTATCAGCTGCTTCTCAGTAGTATGTATTATACTCCTGCCAAAAATTAGCCAAATCGGGAAACACACAAGCGAAATATTCGGGCACGTAGTTAATAGCCCACTGCAATAGCGAAGTTATATATCTTTTTTGATTTTCATACCTTTCATAAACATTAAATGTATGTAAGTATGAGAGCAAGAAGAGAAAAGTTCACTAGAATGATCAGCACGATGAGCGGAGTCGATTTAGCCATGTCCGGCTCTCGGTCCGTCTGTCTGTCTGTCCGTCTGTCTATTTGAACGCAAACTAGTCTCTCCGTTTTACAAAAGAATGCTGAAATTCGTTGTTTGCTTTTGCCATTTTATAATATACTAGCAAGCCCGGTAGGCGTTGTTTTGACGTTTTGATACATTGAACACATCTATATATAAAATGTCATTAACTTGAACCAAATAAACTCCTAACTATACCCAACTGCAGCTTTATATAACCTGGGGGCTTTTCCAAAAGCTATATACAGACTGTATCGTGCCCAGCGAACTCCTGAACCTATCGTGAAGGTTCAAGAGCAAAACAAAACACAAAATATTTGGGCGTGACACCGCCCACTTTTGAAAAATGATGTAGATATTGACTAAGTGACACATATATCCAAATTTCATTAATTTAGATAAAAAAAGTTCGGAGTTATGACGAATTGAAACTTTATATAGCCTGGGGGCGTGGCTTCGTCTACTTTTCCAAAACTATATATTGCCTATGCTGTTTCCAGTGAACCCAAGTATATATTGTGAAAATTTCATAAAGATCGGTTGAGTTCTTTGGCGACTATAAAAGACACACATTTTTTATATCTTTTTTTGGCACGCACACAAGGTATATTACTTCATTCAGCATAAACGAATCGAGATATATATTTATTAATGTATATCAAAACGTTCAGGATGAAAAGTAAAATATCCGGGCAAGTAGTTAATACCCCACTGCAAAGCGAAGTGGTATATCTTTTTTGAAAATGAAATGTTTGTACGTATACTGAAATGATCAGGAGGATGAGCTGATGTCGATGTAGCCATGTCCGTCTCGCGATGCGTCTATCTGTCTGTCCGTCTGTCTATTTGAACGCAAATACGAACTGAAAGTATTTAAATAGACCTGCGTAAATGGGATGACATAATAGATCACTACTAGGTATATAATGTTCGGTTCCGCCCGAGGTTAGACTTCCTTACTTGTTTATATACAAATTTCGCGTTGATTATTTTTTTTTTTTAAACTGACAACAAATGAATCCCACTAACAATCAATAAACACAATATTTGTTAAGCTTATTGGATTAATATTAATAATTGATGCGCACCTCACATTTACTTATATTATCGCAGTTAGACAAAGGCCGAAATATTTTGTTAGCTTTTTACATGCTTTTGCCTATCTCCATAAATTTTTGTTTATTTGTTATCACCCCATGCCTTGCTTGGGGGAAAACCTTTATTTATTATATTTCTTTTTTTCACATTAATCACATTTTTATTATTTTATCTCGACTTCACATTAGTAGATATTACATTTTTGTTTGTTTTAGTTTCATATTTTTCATGTACTTTCAGTTGTCGCTGCCAAAACAGAATGTAACATATGTCAAAATTAGCACACTCAACACCCTAGTAATGTATTGTGCAAGATAAGGAATGCGTTCACACAATATCACATTTCCACACATTCACTTAAGCTCTTGACAATAACTGCTTTAACTCAATGGTTGTTGTGTTTCCGTATCCGCGATAGTATGTGAGTTGTTTTCGTTCGTCTAAGCCTTAATTGACTGTTCACTTTGACCATTTTCACAAGTTAACAAAGTTGCGCGTCGTATGCAGTACACGCTTTTTGATTTCCGCTTTGTTGTTCTCCTGTCGGCGGCAGCTTCAATACTAAAGCACTGACGTTGTGTACTTTGCTTTTTATGTGGCAACACATACGATTGTTTGACAAGTTCGTGTTATTTCCTTTCGTTTTTTACTGTTAGCCGGCTATTCAGCTGATTATGTAGCAGCTTTCTTATCGGTAAAGCTTTTTTGTAAGAGCTTTTTCTATTCTTTTTGCCGGCTACAGTGTAACTTTTTGGCAAGATTTGTTTACGTTGAAAAGAATTTGGTAAATGCGCTAAACACATAAGGAATGTGAGGTAAAGTGAAAGTAGGCATATGTGATCGATCTAGTCACATCGACTTATATCTCTCCTTACGTCAGTATTGCAAACTTTAGATACAATTCTACACCCTTATTACACCGACAAGCTGCAAGTAGACGAGCATGAGCATAAGCATACATACATATATAGGTCAACAGAACTTAAATTGCTGCTTTTTTAACCGTCTAAATGATTTTAACCTTTTTGACAGAGCGCGCCACCTGACTCTATCCTTTGCCAGCCGACGCCAATTAGTAACGCCTAGCGATTCCATATCGCTCTCCATTTGATCTTTCGAATGAAGCGGGCTCCCTCTTCCTCTGCTTCCATAAGTGGACAAGAATACCTTCCGGGCCTGAACATCTTTTTCCATTCGCATTGTCGCAGCGGCTACGTTGGCTGCGTTTTAATTCTTTGGACTAAGGCGATGTTGTCGTTAAATCTTCTTCTTTAAACACCATCGCGTAGAGGTCCATAAATTCTTCGAAAAACCTTCTTCTCGAATATTATATATATGGAAGTATATATCTGTGGCAATAAGAGAAAACGACCAGAGTAGAGAACACAATGGTGGTACTATCGTGGTTTCGACCAACTTCAGTTTGGCTTTTTCCGCTTATTACCCTAGATATGTTCATATTTTGAACCAGAAAACCCAAAGTACGGTTTTGTAGTTCTTCGATTTCGAGTAAGGTTAATTGGGACAGGTCACGAACTCTTTTTTCAAAGTTCTGCAATTAAGGAATTCGTCTAATTATTTTATATTTTAATATTTAATGTCAACAATTGTTATCGGTTTACGAAATATGTAAAGCATTTCCTCTCCCCAAAATTATACAAACTGGAGATCGCCCAGTGGTTGAAATTCAACCACAAAACTTTATTTTATTTTAATTATTTGCAATACCTTTCATTTGTATTTTTCCCTTCCTTTTCTTGCCTTTCCTTCATTTCCTTTCCATTCCCTTCCTTCCTTTTCCTTTTCTTTCTTTTCACTTTCTTTCCCTTCTTTTTCTTACCTTGTCTTTTCTTTTCTTTACTTTCCTTTCCATTGCCTTCCTTTTCTTTCCCTTACTTTTTTTCCTTTCCTATTCTTACCTTTCCTTTGCTTTCAATTCATTCCCCTTCCTTTTCTTTCTTTTTCTATACCGTCCTTGCCATCACTTTCTTTTAATAAACTTTTTTTATCCTATTTAATTTTATTTTATTTTTTTATTTTATTTCAATTCACACACACCCAACCACAAATACAAAAACCAAACTAAATCCAGTGTTGAATGCTCTATGAATAATCATTTATTTTGTTTTTGTAAACACTGTTTGTAGTATCAGCAATGCAGTTTACATATTTGCTTATATTTTACATTGCTTGTTTAATGTGTCCAACAAAGCAACTTTTCGTGCTCTCAGGAGAGCCCCTGACACTGGGCATCGTAGCCAGGAAAGGAAAAGGAAAGGAAACGAAAGGAAAGGAAAGCAAAGGAAAGCAAAAAAAAGTAAAGAAAACAATAAAAAAGAAGACAATAAAATAAATTAAAAAATAGAGGCTGTAGAGAGAAGAAGAAATCAAAGAAAACGAAAATATACAAGGTGGCGCAAAAGTAAGCTTCCGATGTTCAGCATATCGGTTGTGGCACGTGCAGTGTGTGCTGTTGCACCGTCTTGTTGAAACCACATGTTTTCCAATCCCAATTCATCAAGTTGCGGCAAAAACAACTCGTTGATCATTGCTCTGTAGCGCTCACCATTCACAGTAACCGTTTGGCCCCGACCGATTATTGGTCAAATAAATAGTCAGCAATATTCCGCGTTCTGGAGCAGTGTAGCGTAACATTGTTTATTAACGTGTATTTCGCATGTGTTTACTACACAAATGTCAAAACAGAACTGACTTTAGGGGCCAATCGCAAAATATATAGCATTTTCTGATAGGAGGATTACTTTTGCGCCACCCTGTATTAAAGGAAATGAACAACAGGGAAAGAAAGGGGAAAAAGTCGAATGGAAGTAATAGCAAATAACTAAGAAAAAAGGAAATTTGTGGGAATTTTATGGACCAAGCGATCTCTAGTAATAATAAATGTATGCCGCGATATACCTCCGAGGAGATTAAGACCGAGCTTCACTAGCAATTTGTGGCGTGCTGCCTTTAATTTTTCCTGCAAATTGGCGGGACCTGCATGGTTTTTTAAGCCCACTCCGAGCTGAGAAGCTTTTTCATGTCGGACGCCGCTTTTTGAAAAAACTGTTTCCAAACAATTTGATGTTACCTGTCCCTTCTCGGCTAGCAACACTACCACCACCTCACGGCGGTCGCCATTAATGCATATTTTGATTTAGAAAAAAACATACCTTTACGAGATCGGGACTAAATTTGGCATTTTGGCAAGCGTATTTCTGAGAAATTTTCTAAAAGAGAAAGATAAAATAAGTACAAAAACCACAATTAAATTTTTATTACATTTAAAATAAAAATGAACTGATCGATCTTCTATTGAAAAGTCTGTTAGAAATTTTTTTTTAGAAAACTTAACTAAAACTTTTCGGCTGAATAGAAGATTTCCATTTCAAACCTTTTAGAACAACGCCCTTTCCGAAATTTTTTTCAAAACCCCCTATTTCCGAATTTTATTGACTAACCTTTAATGGCACAACCCCTTATGGCCCAATTTCTGTCAACATCGCCCTATCATTGCATTGAAATATTTTTAAAACTTGTGATCTTCAACTAAGTCCAAGTCCGACAATATTTCGCCAATTTAAAATAAAAATTCTGGCTTTAGTTGTGCCTCTTAAATACTTTTTAACATGTCTCTTATCTGTGATGAATTTAAAGATGCCTTGAAAATTGCTACTATAACTCCTATTTATAAATCTGCAAGTTAAATTGATGTCTGCAATTACAGACTGATATCGATTCAAGAAATTTGAATGCATTGTCGAAGAAAAAAATTATTTTTCTGTTAAAAGTTTAATTTGTGCTAAACAGAATTGGTTTGTTGCGCGTCGGTCTTCGGATTTGAATCTACAGAGTCTAGTATGTACTGTATCTTACATTTTTCATCTGATTTTACATACCTTCTTGTGCCATACAACACTCGGCTATTTCTTTTAAACCCTAAAACTTTAGAAGCCAGAAAATCTATTCTTTCCTTGACTTTTTTGTATAGCATTATCCAGGGAAAATTTTGGGAATTGATATAATGAAACTAGAGAAGAAAAAGATTCGAGATAAATTTATTTATATAAAATTATTACACAAATTTTTGTAAGAGCAAAAGAAAACATCTGCTTGGCCAATGACATAAAAAATTATGTTTAATTAAAGTATTAAATTTATCAATAATTCCATACAAAAACTGTTTGCGATTCAAGTGTTTGTTCTTAGAGAGCAGCAACAAACCATACATTGCTCTCTAGTCTACTCTCTTCTTACGCTCAGGTAGGGGAAGCGAAATAAGAGGTGGGAAGCCAAAAGAAAGAACAAGATCAAAAGGTGGGTGTGGAAAAGAAATAGGAACAGAAGTATAGAAGCTGAGCGATGAGCAGGTGACTCAACCGGTTTTTATAAATTTTCATAGTATATCCTGGGATTCACTGGTTACAGCATAGGCTATATATAGTTTTGGAAAGTGGGCAGTGCCACGCCCCTAGGCTATATAAAATTTCAATTCGTCATAACTCTGAACTTATTTGGTCTAAATTAATGATATTTGCATATGTGTGTCCTTTAGTCAAGATTTACATAATTTTGGAAAAGTGGGCGGTGACACGTCCACAAATTTTGGTGTTTTGTAGGTGATTCAATAATGCCCAAAATTTATTGTCGATCTTTGCGAAACGACACAGAGGGTTCAGGAGTTCGCGGGAACGACACAGGCCATATATATAGTTTTTGGAAAAGCACCCAGGCTATTTAAAGTAGCAATTCGGCATAGCCAGGAATTATTTGGTTCAAGTTAATGATATTTTATATGCGTTCTATATATCAAAAACCTTGGAAACAGAAAGCGGTACGAGGATCATATAAAAGTTCATTCGATATATCTTCGAAACTATGTAAATGTCAGTACCAGGAGAGAAAATGATAGAAGAAGGGGAGTAGGAATAAAAACTTGAGATATAGGGGTGGTGTTAGAGGAAAACGAAGAGAGTAAAGAAGAGTAACGGTATATAAAGGTAGGGGGAAAAAGCAAAAGTAGAACGAAAAATAAAGATATGAGGAGAATGTAGAAGAATCACCAAGTGGGGAGGGAAAAGAGTAAAATTTTTTAATTGTCAGCAAGTCGAATTTTAGGCAGGGCAACGTCTGCCGGGTCTGCTAGTACCAAAGAAAATAAAATTCCGAAAATTACTTTTTCATCTTCTTTAATTATAAAATCTATACTTACACTTTTTTGCCGTTTTTATAAAAAAAAAATTTGTTCCATATATAGAACAATTCTTTAAGCTTACCAGACTTAAACTTGCTAACTTATATTAATTATATATCAACAATCTTTCAGAGAACAAATTAAAAACTAAACTATACATGACTACACTTTTATATGTTTATACATATGTGTAAATAAATTAAATTCAATAAATAAATAAACTACAATTAACTAACTAATCCAGAATACCGAATACTTGCGCATGAAAACGATAGTAACGCACATAATACACCCGCCAAACGTTTAAAACATAACGCCAAGTTAACGCTTTCAGCTATTTCAAACGTTTACTTATCGTATCTAAATAATTACTGCCATGATAAGCCTTGCTTGTTGCCCAGTCTTTGACATTAACTTCATGACCACCGCCACCAGCACCGTTATAATAGGAGCTAGGAAAGCTACTGCCAATGAATTGGGAATAATCTGTCCGCGTGTGTCATCAGCATGTATGAAAAAATATTAGAAAATAAAATAAATTAAAAAATTTAACAAATAGCTAGGAAAGTTCCTAAAGTTCTATAATACTCAAATTTTGATAAAACAAATCAAATCACTTGCACGGACTCGCCACTTACCAGCCGGATCGGAATCGTAGACATGTGAATGCGATTGCACTAAATGCGGATGTATTTTACATAAAGTTTTGAATTTTAGATAATGTATGAGCCAGCCAACGCCGCCCACCAATAGCACATTGAGACCCAGTGTGCCTAACAGCAGCGTCACAACAGTCATCTTAAGATGCGCAATTTTCAAAAGTATGATAAGTGGTAATATAATAAGCCATTTGCGTTTCTTGCGGTCATGCCGTGAACGCGAATCTGAGTCATTTATATATAAATAATTTTGAAAACATTAAATGGTAACATTTGTTTTAAAAAATTTTCTAGTACACCACATACGAACCTAGCTCAGAGTCTACGATGCGCGCTCCTGAATCACTGGATAGCTTCACTTGAATGCCATGGTTGCGTGCAAATAGCTCCGCTGCACGTTTGAAAAATTTTATTATGCTCACAAATTCATTGTCACCTGGAATAGTTATGTTAAAAAAATATTTAATTTGTGAAGTATAAACAGAAAACCACAATTTATAAAAAAAATGATACATCATGTTAAATAATGAGTGTTGATCATAAGATTATCAGATCTATTGATTATTTTGAAGAGAACCTATTTAATGATTAATTAAATAAACAACAAAAATAATTAGAAGCTATTTTTTTTTCTTAAATTTTTTTTCTTAATCTTAAAACTTCAAAGTTTTTTTTCGTTATTGTTAATGGTTACAAATTATTAATTTCTGGTTTCAAAATTTAATTAATTAGAAGAAGCATACAATCAATGGTTTGCTAATCCTAGTTCTATTTTATCAGGTTCGAATATAATATTTCAAAATTGTATTTATTTGCTGATTTTCCGACGGGGTGGAAAGTTCATGTATATTGGAACGACTTTCCGTCATCCCTTGGCAAATTTGGTTTTGTAACAAACCGGTTTCGGCGTTACGCCATCGTCAATGCTTAATTTCTCAAAAAACGAAACTAAACACTGAGGATGGCGGAACGCAGAAACCAGTTTGTTACAAAACCAAATTTGGCAAGGGATGACGGAAAATCGTTTCAATATACATCATCTCAAATTTTTTTTAATACGGCTGATATTAAATGGGATCCTTCATTAATGTGATAACTAATTTTTACAGACCATTTTAGGCAGTATCAGTAATGGTGGAAACATTTTCCTCAATACAACAAACAAGTAAAATGCGAAGTTTGAATTCAGTTGGAGAATATTGATGAAATTTTATTCGGAATCCAATCATTTTTAAAGTGTAAAAATAAAAATATTTTCATATCAAAAATGCTCTCTTTTCATGGAGAATGCACAATTGATCTCAATTCGAAAATCAATGGCGGAAAACGAATTTGACCTTAAATTCAATCTTTAAATGTATTTCCAAATGCTTATTGGAATGTTATGTACGTAAATAGAGCCCAGCGCTAGTGTTCTAAAATCTCCCAAACATTTAAATGTTGACTAAGAACACTTGCGTAAAATATTTTTTTATGTTAGTTGTTGTTATTGTTCTAGTGTGGGTTAGAAAACTAAGGGGCCGGTATTCTTCTTGGATCCTCGCTGCTAGAATATTAAGAAGGAGTCTAACGACGCTTTTCGCCGCTTTTATAGGCCACACAGAGGGTGGTCAGCTTTTGACCTTGAATATGTTTATAAAGGACACATAGATTAAAAAAGTATTTCGGTAATACTGCAAAAACTTCCATATCATTTTTATTTGTTGAATTGTTTATTTTACGGGTTAATTTTGTTTATGAAAATTACACAGGTCGACAAACTGAGACCGATTTTTTTGACCATAAACCATACCATACTTTCCTAAAGGTTATCGATGCGCTGAATTCAAATCTGGACAAAGAATTGCTCTATCACGTCAGGATTTGGAGATATCCTAACCTAAATGTGCAAAATACACCGCTTTTGCCTATTTTTGAGGTTATATATAAACGACAGATTTATTTTTTTTTAAAGCACACATAGCATCTTAAAGAAGAAGTCTTTCTCTTACGAATGGCGTTGAGTTTGCTCAAATATCTTTTTTTTCGCTAAGATAGAGCAATTCTGCGTCCAGATTTGAATTCAGCGCATCGAAAACCTTTAGGAAAGTATGGTCTGGTTTATGGTCAAATTTCTTGTCGGTCTGTGTTATTATTGTTTTGTTGTTCTAGTAATTTTACAAATTATTAAAAATAGGGCGTTCTTGCATTAAGTTCTAAAATAGAGTGCTATTAATTTAAATGTTAATATGGGGCGTTTGTGATATAGGGTGATCTTCCACTGGGCTCAAGGTCAAGAATACAAATTTTTTTTATAAAAATTATTATTGGTTTATTTTTCTTAATAATTTTATTAATTATTGGAAGTTTTTAATTGAATAGAGAGGGAGACTTCTTCATCAGAGAAATTTTTGCATGCTCTGCTAACCATTAAGCTGACAGAGCGCTGGTTTTCTGTCAGTTAAACTCTTATTTCTATTCACTTTACTATATCAACACCCGTTATCTGGCAGTCCGTAGTTGATAATGACTTTTGGATTTCTCTGATGAATATAATGAAGCAGCTTCCGAAATCGATCTTTAAGAAAAGCTATGGCGGTTGTCTCTAAAATTTTCTTTTTCTATTCAGTTAAAATCTTTTAATAATTAATTAAATTATTAAAAAAATAAAACAATAATAATTTTCTTATTGGTTTTTACGGTCTGTTCATTTTTACATGTGATGTACAATAACTATCTTCTAAAAATAGAAAAAAAGAATGTATAAAAACAAAAAAGTCCAAAATACGTGATTTACATATAGACATATAGAAGAATGTCTAAAAATTGTGTACACTGTTGGCAGATAAAAACAACAACAATTAATAGAAAAATTGATCTAAGTAGCTGGCAAACTACACGCAGCATAGCCTATGGGTTAGGCAGCTGCGCTTGCAAAATCAGAAGTGCGCGGGTTCGATTCGCCGCAAGATCTTCTGAAATAGCAAAACTATACGAATAAGTCTGACGAGAAATCGTGGCTGTTTTCGAAATAGTACTATAACTATAGCCTGTATATGTATGTTGCTTTAAATTTTTCCTTTAATCAACAATAATAATAATTAACTGGGAATTATTATCAACTGGCCTTGAGCTCATTAAACTTACAATAATAATTTTCATTAAAAAAAAGATTACTCTTGGCCTTGAGCTCATTTTGACGGCTGAGTGGGAGATCACCTTATTTCAAAATATTTTTCAAAAACGCCCTTTCAAAATTTGATTAAATAATTTGATTCAAAAACGCCCTATATCAGAATTTTTGTCAACAACGCCCCATCTGAGTATTTTATTCAAACGCCCTCAAAATGTATTGAATTTTCGTTGAGATAGGGCGTTTTTGAAACTCATTCTGAGATAGGGCGTTCTTAAATAAAATTTTGAAATAGGGCGTTATTGAAAAAAAAAAATTGAACTGGTGCGTTCTGCAAAGAACTTCTGAGATAGGGCCTTCTTAAATAGAATTTTTAAGTTGGGGTGATCTTCCACTCAACGTTCGATTTATAGTCATGGATACTTTATTTATTTAACGAAGCATTGCGCCCAAAAATTCAATATATGTATTAAAAAATTGGCTGAACGATATTTTTGTAGTTAATAGACGCCTCTTATTTTTAATTTTTAAAGGAATTGTCGAATTCACCGCAAGATCATCTGAAATATCAAAACTATACGAATTAGTGTGACGATAAATCGTGGCTGTTTTCGAAATAGTACTATAACTATAGCCTGTATATGTTTGTTGCTCTTACAATTTTTCCTTTAAAAATTAAAAATAATAATTGAATAATAATTATTATCAAAAAATGAAAAACGGCCCTTTCCGATTATTAAACACTCATATTTGTTCAGTGTACTCAATTTTTAACTATGAATGCGATTCAATACTATTAAAAAACAAACTATAATGTATACATGATATTAAATTTTAAACTTTATGTATAAATTTATGTAAATTTTACTCGTGTTTATTTAAATTTAATTCGCACAACTTAAAATTTTTTTTTTTTGGAAATATGCTGGATATCAACTTGAATGTTGTAGTTTCACTCATAAAGTTACACAGGTTAAAGAAAAATTGCTTCTGTTTTTTGGATGGCTTATTTTCTTGTCGAGCTATTTAATGATCAATTAGTGATGTTTTTTTCAATGTATTAAAAAAAATCACGGTTTTATGATTATTAAAAAAACTAAAAAATTTAAGCGAAATCGTCAAAAGTTTGGTTTATTTTTAATATTTTCTATCTTTATTAACATATGATTCTTACAGTAATTGAAATTATCGATTGTAATAAAGACATAGTCAATAAAGCCATTTGGCTCTATTTCTCAACATATTGAGAAATAAGGCCATATTAATCAATATTTAAAAATATTCTTTAACCCCATATTTTGTTTGAAGAACGCCGTAAAAAATTTGTTTCAATTACACCCCATCTCAGAACGAGTTTCCATTATGTCAGCTGAAAGTGTATTTAATATGCTGTGCTAAGGCGTTTGCTGAAAAAAATCCAAATGAACCGTATAGGAGAGTCCTGTTATATACTTTCTATATATAAGACTATGAAACCTTGCCCCGCGTCGCCGCGTCTCAACACTACACTTATAACAGATTGAGTACGAAAACTATTGCTTGGGATTCAATTGGCTTAATAATGATCCCTCCTATAAATTTTTCTTGAATATCTGCAATATACAGACATCGACCTGTTATAATTTTATTATGTGCGAAGATGAAAATATGTTATTTGAATGAGAATAAAAGAGAACTTAAGTTAACTCGCCACGGTGAAAATGGCCCTAACAACAACTAACAGCGATATTCGAAAGAAGCGCCATAAATAGACCATTAAAATTACTTTACTGCTCTTGATCCTTCTTTCTTGTTTTAGGTTAAGTTTTTGGAAACTCGGTTGAAAAGTCTTAAAACGAAAGTTATCAATTCATCGAATCTTCCGCTTCTAATGTTTACATGTTTCCACAATTTACTAATTCACTTTGTATTTATTATTGTAATATTTTTCACCATAAGCGCACCTTGTAAACTTCTCGCATCACTAAAAACCACAATATCCGCTGGTTCACCCAACTGAATAATACGTATACGCCGCTGGTCTTCCACCAACTCACGACTATACTCGTTCGGGAAATATCCAAGGCTATTCGTTGCTAACATCCAAACAATTTTCGAAGCTTTATATTTAATGCAGGATAATAAACTGCGTTTTTCGAAACATCGGCGCTGATTACGCCCCACATATTCATCACTATGAGTTTTTAAGTTAAGTTTTGGGGTCACGGGTAATTCGGCAATCGAGTTTGTTTGCTGATCATAAGAATCTATTCTAGCGCTCGAACGATGTGGAATAATATTTTCAAAACTATTCGCGTTAGAAAATTTTAAATAATTTACATCACTGTGAGATGAATTTGTGGCATGACTTTCGCTGTGAGCACTTGCTTTGAGGTAGAGGGTGTGCATTAGCAACGACAATAAAACAATAATTTTGGCAAAAAGGCACATAGTTAAATTTTGCACAAGCTCACAGCACAGAATTGGCTTACAGCATCACACAACACGCACTTTATTTTTCGTGTTTTTTTTTCAACAAATTTCAACACCAAACGATTTGATAATTTTTTTGAAATTTTATATTTGCTCTGCGATCTTGAATTTGGCCGCCGGACTAACGTATACTCGACGATCAAATAACAAGCCTTGGCTTTAAGTAATTCCTTTTATGTATTTCCATCAAAGCGCCAGTCGTTCCTAACACTGCTGCAAGCCCCAGTCACAGCACAATTGCAAACAATGAACACCGGAACCGGTATCACAGATGTCTTTGACTATTGCCAATGCATAGTATTAGTATTAGATATTTTTACTTTTTTTCTTTGTTTCTTTTTTTTTCTTCTAAACATTTGCATTGTTTTTACTGTGGAAAATCTGCTGCAAATGTGGCATTCAATTGCCACTTCACTGCAATCTAGGTCACTGAGTAATATGAAGCTAGCGTATATGCACACACACACAATTACTAACTACCCAGCTAACCAAAAGTAGGAAAAAAGACTCCTTTCGGAGCCATAAAACGCACATTTCTCGGAGCTTTACCCTCCGAAATGAGCTCTTTTCGGAGCCCAAATGGAGCGAAAAATCGTTCTACGCGGGCACCCTAAAAGGAACCATAAAAAAGACTCCAAAATGAGTCCGAATCCGATGAATTTGGAGCGTTTTACGACTCTTTTGAAATGAACTTCGGAGTCTTTTTGGACTCTTTGCGGAGCTTTTTATTGATGGTTTTCTGAAGCTTTTTTTTTTGAGCCTTTTTAGGTACTTTTTTCTACTCTTTTGCTAAGAGTCTTATAGGTTTTTAACACTCATATATGTATTTAATAAAATTTCTATAATAGATTTTGTTTTATTTTAAATGCACTTTAGTTGGCTTCCAACTTTTGCCTAGTGATAAACATTCAGGAGAAAAAGACACTTTACGTTCCATTACGTAAAATAAAAAAACCTCAAAAAATGCTCTCAAACATACATTAATTGCACGTTGCTGCTTATCCGCTCTCCAACGTTTATTTTCTCACAATTCTCTTTACGCGTACAACAAAAAGGATCATAAAATGCTCTTAATCGTTCATATAACTGAGCCTTGCAGTTTATCCGCTCTACAATATTCATTTCTTCTTCCAAGGCTCCGTGAATCTTCATAAAAAAGTGGTATTTTTGATGTTTACTAAATAACACTCTAAAAAAGCTCAAATTACGGACTCTTTTTGGATCATTATTTCGGAGTGCTCCGACTTTGGTAAGCTGGGTAATGTTGACATGACATGCCAAGACTGTATTGGTTTCTTTTTGCAACACAAAGATCATAAACACAAATCACCCCGGCGCACAGCAGCAATTCTGCTAACTACATTAACAACACCAAGTGTGAACAGGTTTCATCTGAAATGAAAATTCTCGACATTGCAACAGGAGCCATTGTAAAAGTGTGTCTCGTATGCGCATACATTAAGAGCTTTTTTCTGAGTAGGAGATATCTTTAATTCTGAGCTGGTGCCTCTGGTGCATTTGGCAACGCTACTAGTTCATCATTCATCTCTTTTACATGCAATTCACTGGCGAATACCAATAAGCATTTTGGTTCGATATACATTTGAATCGCATTTGAGATCAAATCCGTGGTTCAGTTTTTACTATTGATTTCAGATCAATTTCAGAAACCATTCTCCAGCAAAAGCAAACATTTTTGATATGAAAATATTGTTATTTCTCCACTTGAAAAAATATTGGATTCCGACTTGAATTCCATCAATAGTTTTCAACTGAAATCAAACTTCACTTTTTACCTTTTTCTTAGGCATGTCACTAATTAATAAAACACCATGCGAAATATAATATAATATTATAAATACTACCTTTTGTCACACAAATATATATCTTTTCATTTCTTTTCTTCTTTCTTAATGATTTGGCAAGAATGTTGTCAACTCTTCGTTTGTTCACGTGTTTTGATTGAGTTTTGTTTGATGTCAGATGTGCCAGAAAATACGAGCGTTGCCAAGTGTAAAAGTTGTAGATGTACTTTTAAAATAAACTCCAATGGTTTTCAAACTGAAATCAAACTTCGGAAAAAATTGTTCCACCTCAAGTGGAGAAACATGTTGGAAATCACTTTGAAAATTTAGACATTTCTCAAACAACGAAAAAAAAGTTGGATTCATGCATATTGGGATTTGACATGGACATATCCTAGTAGTGGGAATTGTCCACGCTGCATTACCTTTTTTATAGTTCCGAAATAGTTACATGATAAACGTTTTAGAACTAGTTCTTTTATTGGTACTATTTCGTTGGTTCCGAACGTGACTAAAATTTTACACATTGATTCTAATACGATTTCGCCCAGTATTTACATAGTTGTGAACCACTTCAAAAATAAACAGATTGAACCTAGTGTCTGTCGAGTGTCTTTTTCGAAAGCCCGAACCAGCCCAGCGTGTGAGACAATACTAAGTTTATCAAAATCTATTTCCTTAAACCGTAACTAATTAGGAGTAATTTTTTGATAAAAAAAAAGCATTTCTCTTTTAAGGAATATGACATTTAACTTAAGCTATTTTTTGTCAACTATGAAACTGAAGCAATTTCATTTTAATCGTTTTTTCTTAAAAATATTTACAGTGAAAATAGTAAACACATCAGCGGCTGAGCTGCTAAACTAAAAACTTTAATAAAATAGTTTTGTTACTAAGAATCCACTTTAGAAAATAATCCTTTATACTTATTTGGCATGAATACGTACTTTTAAAATTTGAATTAGAGAAATTTTCGCAGTTATTGGCTGTTCTGCTCTTACGAAAATTTTGCGCTTTAATTTTATGTAAATACCAATCCAAAACCAGAGTTTTAGAACTTTTTTCTGTCTGTATGTATGTTTGGGCGCCTGTCACTCAAAACTGCTTAATAGATTTGAATGCGACTTGTATGATGTGATGATTATTAAACTGCTGTTGAAGTAGTGAAAATCTAGTTACTATCGAACTAGTTCTTATCTGGCACTTTCAAACTAGCTCTGAGCTAGAAATTTTTCTCCTTCTAGGGTTAATGAAATTTTTTTTTTATTTACAGAAGAGAAACTAAAACTAAAATAATAATATACTCGTACTCTCGCTAGACCATTGAGCTAATGCTACCAATCTTCTTGTTTGAATTACAAAGTAAACAAGTAGCTCTTGGTGATATTTTCTGCAATAAAATCGTTATCATTTGTTTGAAAAGTAAAAGTAGGCGCCAGTAAGGTTATCATATTTACATATATTTTAATAATCATAGAGGAGTTGCTAATAAGTTGGCGAGTGACCAGGAAGTGTGCAGACTCAACAAAGCATGCCAGTCGTTTTTGCTTTGTTTGTTTGTTTTGTAACAACGAAAACAATCGTCTGCGGCTGCCGGTCTGCACTTTCTTGGCAAGAAAGTTTTTGGCTTTTGACCTTCCGAATGACATTGGTTTTGCGACAAAATAGTCTAGCGTTAAGCAAGATTTCTTTATATTTCGATTATCTGCACCCAAGCACAGACTGAGGAGAAGGCCGATGGGGAAAAGGGCGCATTTTTCGAGCGCAACCCCCGACATGATAGCATTAGGCTCCACAGTCAGGTGTCATTAAACCCTGATTTTGTTGTTGTTGTTGTTGTGGTAGCGACTATTAAACCTACCTAAAGTATCACCTCTTTTATCCAACATTGTCATCAGACTCTTCTAACGGAAGTCCAAAACCCTGAAGTCGCTTCGGTTAGTTGAAAATTACTCACAAGAGAGTAGGACCATCACCCTCCCGCGATTAAGCTGGCATCATTAAATTGCCTTTTGGCGTTGCTGAGCATGCAGAGTTACACTTTTAAATTTCCTTAACAAAATTTGGAAATCGGCAATGCGATGGTAATAGCCAAACAGCTGATTTCGAAAATTCGAATTTCCTCTCCCTCAATTATTCTTCCAAAGAACTGCTAAGTAAAATAGTCGATTTTATTGATAATTTCCGTAATATTTACTGTATTTTCGAAGAAAACATTTATATAGTTTAAAACAAGACGAATTCAAAAAATCAATAAGCCAAACATTTTCGAAGAAGAAGATATCTACATAAAATGACTAATCGACACAAAAAACAACGAAAACTTTCACGAATAATCACTTAAATCAGATGGCAGCAGCGAATGTAATGATTAAAATAGTTTAAACAAAAAAAAATTATTATTCATAGAAACCAATTAAAATATTTCTCTGCAGCGGCAAGCGTCATTTGAGACATGCAATGATCCTAACTATTCGCACTTATGGTAATTAATGTTATTATCGCATTGTTATGCGGTCTGTGGCAAACAAAACCTATATCGATAGTCATATGTGGGGTATGCACAACAAAAACTGCAAAAAAAAACACAAAACAAATAGAGCATTAAAGTACCAATACATCAATTGAAGCTGCGCTATAGGCCTATGAAACACAGTGGGTAGACTTTGTAAATAATCTCACAAAATTCTTGTTTTACTTTTTCCTTCCATGAAATCCTTTGAGATTTGATCATATTAAACACTTGAAAGGCCGGCCAAGCTTCGTTTCGTCTTAGAACTTATAATAGACTGACGTCGATTTGAGTCATTATATCTCCAAAACCAGTTGAGATACGGGACTTAATCACATCGATTATTGCTCCACATAGTGGTCGATAACTCTGAAACGGGTGGAGTTATTGAAACAAAAGTGTTTAAGCGACATAAGCTATAATCCCAAAGGGGGGTTTTTCACAACGAGAATGAGGAAGCCAATCCCGCGCAATGCCTCAGAGCCAGCAGTGCTCGCCCCCAATTAATACATACAAGGTGTAACAGGTGCGCCGCACCCCGTTCTATATAGAACAAATAATTTAAATAAATAAAATAATAATTAAATAAATACTAGAAAAGGGCTCCCTATATTAAACATGTGCTCCGCACACCCCCTTTTCCTCTCTAAACCAATAATATTATATGAAAAATAAAAAATAACTCAAAAAAACTACTCGCCCTCCATAAAGCTTAGACAAAAAGATAGTGTAAGTTTTAAGTTAGAACTCTAGTAATGATATGGTGAAAGTTGCATTCAAATTGATTTAGCTGTGGTCGATTGATGTGCGCCCAAACATACAGACAGGCAGACAAAAATTCTAAAAACTGGTATGTAGAGATTTTATCCATTATCCTGCTTGTTACGCTGTATCATAATAAAATCTATGTACAAATAGTTCCAACCCAAAAAGGGTAAGCTACAATGAAAATAAATTTAAAATTTTCTTGTTTTTAGTTTAGATATGCTTATTAAATTGTGGAATAATATTGGGCAATTCCATCCGGCTAGTGCCGAAAACACTCCCCAAAAGTTTAAGAGAGTATTATCGGTGTGGACAGTCCTTTGCCGGTACTAGCATTTCCTGGTACTAGCCCGTAAATTATGGAATTTGAAAGTGTTATTTATTTTACTTTCGTTCCTATTTCGTAGAGTTTTTTTTTTTTTCTTTTTTTTTGTAAGTATAACGAGCTCAAGACCAGTTGATAATAATTCTTAGTTAATTATTATTATTTTTAATTAAAGGAAAAATTGAAAGCAACAACTGTTTTCGAAATAGTACTATAACTATAGCCTGTTTATGTTTGTTGCTTTCAATTTTTCTTTTAATCAAAAATAATAATAATTAACTAAGAATTATTATCAACTGGTCTTGAGCTCGCTATACTTACAAAAATATGTAAAAATGAACAGACCATAAAACCAAAAACAAAAAAAAAAAAACAAAAAAGTTTTTTTTTTTCAATATTACGAAACGATTGAAGTTAGGAAAATAAACTTTGGCGCTTTCAAAGCGGGTACTTAAAGGTATAAAAAAATATTAAAAAAAAAAATATTATTTCTAAATTAAGAATATTTTCTATTTTTCAAAACCGAAAAAAACTTGTCCCCAAATTTTTTTGAATTATACCTTTCATATACATATCTAAACATAGCCTGAAATTTTCCGAAGGGCGTTTTTATTCCTTTTTCAAAAATATAAATTTTTAAATTGTTTCAAAAAATGTTTAACTTCCTAGTCTAGTATGCTTAACATTTTTGTTTTTATATTCCATTAGCACCAAAAAAATATTTCAGTGATCAAAATTTTGTAATTTAGTGTTTAATTGAGCTCGACTAGAAAGTTAAAAAATAAAAAAAAAATTTTTAAATTCATATTTTTGAAAAGACAAAAAACACAGTTCTGAAAATTTCACGATATCTTCATATCAGAGGTATAAGAAAAAAATTTGGGTTCAAAATTGAATGGCAAACTTTAATTTTTTCGATTTTAAAAATAGAAAATTTGCTCAAATTAGAAATACAAATTTTTTTTTTCCAAAAAGTGCCAAAGTTTATTTTTTTAACTGTAGTAGTTTCCGTAATATTGAAAAAATTAACTAACAAAACAGGAAAAAAGTAAAATAAATGAAATTTTCAAATTCCATAACTTTTAAAAAAACGTTTTTCTTGTTTTCTTTATCAGAACTTTGTTTTATTTTTTGCGTCAAATTATTTTTTACCGTTTAATAGGGTAAATTCTAACGTTCATATTCACCGCGATTAATATCAGAATTTCTTTCGCTCTGTCAAAGTTTTAAATTTTCATTGGCACAGCGCCTAAAAGTTTGAAAAAATTTTTAAATATAATTTCCAAACTTTCGTCACTGTGTGGCGTTGGCGCCATAAATCGTTCGTCATTGTTAGATGGCCTGCTGGTCCCGCCGATTTATTCGTAGTCGAAGCGATATCAAAACTAAAGCAATAGAGTAATCAATACTAAAAAAAATAACAATTATATAGAAATATATATATGTAGATATGTTTTTTTCCATCGATTATAATTTGAACAGTTGCATTATTGGCGCAATTTATGATAATCGACCACAGCGAGAAAGAAAAAAAGTTGCAGATTCAAGTTGCAGCAGCAACAAAAGACAACACTCGCACAAAACATTTCAAGATTTTGCTTTTATTTCAGTGCGTTTTGTTATTTTACAGTCGATTATTACCACAAATAACGTACAGGTATCAGGTATCAGGTTTAACTGATGATTTTACTTTCATTTCCTTGCGGCAAACTGCGTCCGCTAATAGTTCAATTGTTATGTTTATATGTATGTACGTGTGTATTTATGTATGTTTATGCTTATGTTTAATAGCTATGAATTCGCGAAATGCCTTGTGTCATTGCTGATGCTGCCACAGTCACTCAGTTAGTTGGCCAAGCGGTCAGTTAGAAAAATTTCTTTCTGTTTTATATTTTTTCTATTTCAGCCTATTTTTGTTGCTATTCGAACTGTGCGGTTCAATTCCAAGCACGTAGCGATGCAGATTTCGAGATTTCTGTACGAGTATGTACACCTAAGCTGAAAAGCCTAGCTAAAGTTGCTATTCGATCTAATACTACACCCGGTGTGTCGTTTAAGTTTATGGTTTGCATCCTTGGTTAATTTCACATAAATAAGTACTCACCACTTTTTGGCAATTGTCACCAATTTTGGCTCAAGCAGTCACGATCTAATACATAAACTATAAGTTATATTTTAAAAATGTATGAAAAATTCGCAAAAATTCGACGAATTTTCAGGCAAAATGTTATGCAGATTTGTAGCCCTTTGTGTAAGTCTTAAGTCCGTGAGAAATTTTGCTGATTTTTGGCACTTTTTTTTTTCCTGGGGACTTTAGGATTTTCCTCAGTATAAATTGATGAGCGAATTTTTCATACCTTTTTCAAAATATAATTTATAATTGGCTTAGTAATGATCCCTCCTATCAATTTTTCTTAAATATCTGGAATGTGCAAACATCGACCTGTTACAATTTTATTATCACCGCTTAGGTGATTGTGGCCGTTGCGTATTAAAGCACGCCAGTGGTCGCTCTTCATCGATAACTGACGCCAATTGGGAGTTCAAGTCTTCCTTTACCTACTTTTTCAACTCAGTCGAGGCCTCCCTCTTCCTCTGCTGCCTAATTTAGGTGTCGATAGGAAAACCTTCTGGGCAGGGGCTTCTTTGTCCAATTGCATAACATGGCCTAGCCAGCGGAATCTTGGCGACAAATTGAAATGTATGTCAAGGGACGTGTTGTGGAGAAACGCCTACAATATCTCGAGAAAAGAGAAAAGAGGTGAAGACATTGGATACTGCATTATTGTTTGTATTGTTACTCGTTATTGTTATGTCCACTTACTAGCATATCAATCATCTTCCAATAGAGGAATGTCGATGAATTTGTAACGTTTCTCCTAGTGAAACAAAAACCGACACAAACAATCATCCATTTATAAATTTTGCGAAATAGTTCGACGATTTGAAATTATGGCCATCACACTTAACGAGTCACATTTACAATGGAAAGTGAATTTAATTATAGAATCGTTCACAACTGCCACATCTCTATGATCATGCAGTGTGTCTACAAACTTGTTCATCTGTCAATAACTGAGTAGCCCAGTTGAAGCAACAAAGTCACAATAAATACTGTGCGCTCCTTGCATACAACAAACGCGGTCATTAACGCAACAGTAGCCTTCATATGTAGGCACCTTAGTGCGAGACTGCAATTCAGTTCACAAAAAATGCAATTACTCATGACAACTACTTGCGCACTGCATAGCGATTATGTTTTCTATGGTCGGCAAATGTCTTTTAAACAACTCGTGCTCAATTTCATTCAATTACATGTATATCGAGCACGCATTGATTAAATCATTTTAATATGCAGTGGATATTACTTAGATGCATTTTTATGGACAATTTATTTACATGAAAAGTAAAAGAGCTTTCTTTTAAACCAAAATCAAAATCTAGCCGTTTCAGTTTTCTAAACAGAGCGCCAAATCCAACACTAGCGGGTCAATTCTAAACGTCCCCGGAATTATCGTACCTGGAAGATTAGTTGCGTTTCAATCAGCTATTAAGATCAGTATCACGATCAGGATCTCACGGGAACTATACGGATCGGTTGTATGAGAGTTATTTGTGTATATATGTGTGTCTGTGCTACCAAGCAAAAAAGGTTTGGCTGTCCAAACATCTATATCAAAAAACTATGCGAACAGAGCTTCTATGCGGATCCGAAATTGATCCCAATAAATATCAAGATCACAACGTTGTTGTTGTTACATTTACATGCAAAATTTCTATCTGGATCTGGATCACTTCTGATTGGAGCACGCCTATTATCAAACCGAAAATCGAAACTGTTGGCAATGCAGTTCATGTAACCGCGATTCTAGCGTACATGGCAACGCTGTCAAAAACAAACAATGCGCAATAGAGAATAAAATGCAAACGCGAACGCGAACGAAACTTCGTCTTAAAAAGTGCTTTTATTGTTTATTAATTATTGTGAACTATTGTGTGTACAAAATTATTTAGTGTTCTAAGGACACTAACCCTAGAGGTGAAGTAACTCTGGTAAATCAGCAACATTTGTTACCGCAAACAGAACGGAAGTCCTTGATATCACGCTAGTCTCTGACCAGCTACTGCCCCAAATCGAGGGCTGGCACGTTTCAAGGAACAACTCCTTCTCTGACCATAGATATATATGTTTCTGTCCCCTCGTGAGACCACCTACTCTTACAGCTTACAGAAATAAGAAGCGAACGGATTGGAATGTCTTTAAGAATGTTCTGTTGCAATTCGCTCCATAAGCACCCTTCTTACGGTAGGCTTAGCCCACCGCTAAGATCTAATGAAGCACACATATATTCTGAAAAGGAGTCAGCTTCAATCGGTGAGCTAGAATCATCGTCTAAAATAGATAAAGCAGTAGACTTGATCAGAGTCCTGTAACTCTGCTTCCAACCTCCTGTGCTGTTAACAGACCGAGGAATAAGAAGAGACAACCATTGTGGAGCTCCGAAATTACTCGGCTCAGTAAAGGCAGTTGTTCTTGGGACAAATATGAAGGAGCCTTAAAAAAATTTTCAAAAAAGCAGTCAACAAAGCGCAGAGGGATTCATGAAAGGACTACTGTGAAAGCATTGAAATCAACTCGGAGGCCAATAGACTGCGTAAATTTTGAACAAAAAGTCCAACTGTTTCCAGTTTCATTCAGAAATCTGAAGAAGATTGGATCTCTTTTAACGGCGAAATGGTCGAACTTCTAAGGGGCACGCACTTTCCGGGGTGTTCCACGGAGCCACCAACAGCCGACAACAACGAAAGATACCATCATTCTATGGGGAAGTTAATTAACCCTCAAAAGGTCGAATATGCTATCAGAACCTTCGACCCATTTCAATGGACCAAGGCGAATATAGTCTTCATACCGAAAGGGGATAGAGCTTTCCACTCGAAGCCAAAGGACTTCAGGCCTATAAGCCTTACATCGTTTCTTCTCATGGTCTTGGAAAAAATATTGGATTCGAACATTAGAAATAATCTGCGCTCACAAAACCTCACAAGGGCTCAACACGCATACCCCAAAGGCAAGTCTGTAGAAACAGCACTCCCTGCTATCACCAAGAAGATAGAAAAAGGACTTGCCTTCAAGGACTACACTCTGGATATCTTTCTCGACAGTGAAGGAGCCTTCAATAACGTACATCCGAGAGCTATCGTCGAGTCCCTTCTACGAATGGGACTGAGGCCTCGGCTGGTGGAATTCGTTAGACAACTCCTGACAAAGAGAACTATCCAAGCTAATCAGGGAGAGGCCTCATTATTGCGATACGCATCTAGTGGCACTCCTTAAGGAGGAGTTCGATCCCCTCTACTATGGAACCTAACAGTTAACACCCTACTTTTGAAGCTGGAAAACACCGACTGCCAAGTCATTGCCTATGCCGACGACATCGCGCTTACAGCAACTGGTAAGCATCTGCAGACCCTTAGCGAACTACTCCAAACTGCATTGAACCTCGTGGAGCACTGGGCACTGGAAAGCGGCCCTAATGTGAATCCCTCTAAAATGGAAATGGTCGTTTTTAGCAGGAAGTACAAATTACCAGCTTTTATATATAATCATTTGTCGGAACCATCAAGATCGGACCATTACAACGCATAGCTCCCATACAATCGATTGTTCCGATAAATGGGGTTTTGGGCTACAACTGTTGCAATTTAATAGCGACCAATATGGCAAATTTGGCAGCTATAGTAGTTATTACATATATAAAGAGTTAAGTGAAAATAATCAATATTGGACCAATATATCGTATAGCCCCCCTCCAGCACATTTTTACGATAAACGGGGCTTGGGCTATGTCTCTTTAAATTAACAGGATAGGACCATCAAATTTTGCAAAGTATGTGCTTAATGTGGGTAAGGATCAGACACTTTAAGCCATGATGCGTATTCATAAAAGGTATAAAGCCTTCGTCAAAGCCAAGAACAGAGCTTTTCTTACTTGTTTTTAAATGAAAATAAGAATTTTTTGGTGTATGGTTTATATTACACTAGGTTTCGAACAAGCCGCTAGGGTATAGCTCGAATAGTGTTTAATGACTCATCTCCCTTTTTTCTTTCAAATGAGTTCTTTAATTCATTATGTGCTGGGATATTTTTAGCACGAGTAATTTTTAATGTTGACATTAGCATTAAAAGATTCACAGATTTCAGCTCATAATTTTTTCATTGCAAAAATTGTCATCATCACTTTTCAGTACCTAGGAAAATTAAATTTAAAAAATTAATGATCTTCCTTCCGCTTTCTTTATTGTCATCTTTATTTCACTTTTCATTTTATTATTACATAAGTGTATATTTTAAATATATATATTTATAAATTATGGCTTATGAAAGAACACTTAAATAATTTGTAAAGCATGTAAAAACAAAGGAGAGTAAACCTATACTAATCAATAAAAACCATTGAAAATTGACTTACGTTATTGTCATATTAATTTGACACGTTGGGTTATAAGTATTTCATTTTATAAGACGTAATAATAGTTGGATATGTTTATAAAAACATAGGACTAAAATAAATTTTCTAAATTAATACTATGTTAGGAAGAACGTACCTTGGCTTTCTTTATTGTCATTTGCAATTTTTTATCTTACAAAAAATAAGATATTTTATATTTAACTAAAAATTTAGAACGCATCTATAAGGATTAAAAAGGCGTAACTTTGTAAGTGGTCATTCATAACCTCATATGTAAATCAGATATATTTAGGGTCGTTTACTCAAGTAAACTTGAAAGTTTATCTGCCCGATATACACAAGAAATATTTTTAGCGCACAAAGAAACCTTTAATTTACAAGAGAACTTGAGAAATGTATAAGGAATGTTCGATATTACTTAGATATGTATATGTGTTAGATAAAAGTATATAAGTTAGTACTGTACTTTATTTTTTAAGCTAATTTATATGTATATAATAATGAATAAGTTTTATTAAAATAGGAGTGCAACAGGATTGCAAGCTTTTAAATCCTTTCTGCCTTGAAATCCGTTTTTAAATCAGAAATGAATTTTATTTATGATTTCATTTGGCAAACAAATCTAAAATACTTGTTGTTTGTGATATGATTCTTATTGATTCTTTATTAGTCGTTATCGACTAAGTTAGAGTTTCCCTTAAGCTATTCAACCAATTCAAAATCATGCAGACCTGGAGTAAATATTTTACTTAATATTTTAAGTCTAATAAGCCTAGTAACATTTAAGAGGTTTTTGTGTTTATTGTCATTTCACTCTTCAAATTTCATTAGTAGATATTGTCATTATAAGTTTATAAACATTTATGTTCTTATTTTAATTCTTATTTTAAACGTTCTAGTATAATTACTGAGCCTTTGTTTCATTTATTGTCTTCTAATTCCACGCAACATTTTTTATTTTATACTTTTCTTAATTCTTCCAAATGTTATAAGATATATATATTGGTTGTTTTTATTGTCATTTAAATTTCACTCAATTGTTTAAGTTTGCTTAGACTAGATATCTTACGGTATGTTTCACAACACATATATTATTAGTTGTATAATAGTCAATATTTAATGTATCGGTAAACTCTTCATATACTTTACTTATTTTTCGATATATTTTTCCACTTGCAGTTTTCTTATAAGCGCATTGTGCTCATACCTTTCACGTGCGTCTTCATATTCCATTTCTCTTAATATACGGTTGTGTTCAAGTTTTTCCTCCTCCTCAATTAACTGGATCCGTAATAATTCCTTTTGATAAGCTATCAATTTAAGACTTTGTGCAACAGTTTTCTTATCCGTGGACTCCAGCTTACTCTTTCCTAAAACGAAAAAAAAGTTTAATATTAACGTCTATCTGAGGGAAATCGTAAAATATATTCTGATCCCAATTTGTACAAGACCAGTTTTCTGTGAAAATTTTAGGATATTGTACAACAATGAGACTTATCTAGTTCACACTCCGATTTTATAAAGTTATTCAAATCGTTATCTACTCGTGAGATCTGAGAATAGCGTTAATTCTTTAGCGCAAATGTTTACCGGGTAACTCTTCAATGTCGTGACAGCTTAATCAGTGTTGCCGTTCTGCTTACTTCTAACCAAAATTGGGTGGTTGCAGCTCTATAAGGGTCGATGGTTAAATTGACAGCTAACCGTACAAAATACGTCGATTAAACCCCGGTTAGCGTAACCAGGTACTATGAAAGCGGCCTTTATTGTTTGTAAATTGGCTTCTTTTCCTGGGGTCAAATAAGGTATTCAGTCTCTTAAAGCGCTGTTACACGAGGAAATTGTTGAATTCAACGCTGCTTGCGTTCTCTCTCTAATGTGTTTTCTATTCGCATTAACATTTGTAAGTTTTTCTTGAAAGCAATTGCAAATCACTAGCCGTCACCCGGTCGTTGGGTATGGTATATGGCTTGGAGTAAGCAATGTCCACAGTATATGTCTACTAGTAGCGCAACTTACTCCGAATCTTTACACATACACAACCCACACAAAGTGCGTTGTATGCAATAATAAAACAATCCAATTTAAATACTGGAACATTGAACATGAAGACTTGAAACTCCCAAATTATTGAATATGAAGCAGTTATAACACCTTATCAGTTCCTACAGAATGTAAATTTCAGTTTAAATTGAGGTTTTTAGTTTCACTTTTTATTTTAAAACAACTCTGAACGCGATTTTCTTCATTACACTCTCGGAGTACCTTCATCCACTACCTTCCACTCCGATTCGCAAAAGAAGATGCCAAACTAGTAAGGGTAAACAATGGCAATGTCACAAACACAACCATAGACACATACTGTGTTTTTAAATGGTTAAAATGACGAAAACGAAATATTTTAATTTGACTATGACTGCGGGCCAATAATTTGTACTTTTCTCTTGAAAATTTTAGCTTTTGGATAATTCTTTTTGTTACATTTTTGGAAATTTTTATTTTTTCTATGGCAACACTGAGCTAAGTGTTTGACTTCACCCATGGTTTTGTTTGTAACCGTTACTTTACTGAAATCATGTGCGAAAGATGAATAAAAGAATGAAACTATGGATTTTTTTTGGATGATAGTATTTTGCAAATGCAGTAACAATTTCTCTGTATACTCACGTATCAATTTCGGTTGCTTATCATTTCTTAATTTTGGCTCTTTTGTGGAGTTTTCTGTTTCAATATTTTCAGGCTTTTCTATTTCCATATGCTGATGTTTGCCATTCAAGGGGTCGTCTAAAAACATGTATCCAAATGTTTAACAAAATTTCTCCCTCAATATTTTTATCAAAAAAAGCCGAAATTAACAAGGTTACTTGCGCAAGTACCCACCTCTATCCGCAATTTTTATCTC
Source organism: Merzomyia westermanni (assembly GCA_949987695.1). Classification (NCBI taxonomy): domain Eukaryota; kingdom Metazoa; phylum Arthropoda; class Insecta; order Diptera; family Tephritidae; genus Merzomyia; species Merzomyia westermanni. Next base: position 197,496,700 of record OX465288.1, read on the forward strand.
TACGTCTTCTTGCTGAACTTCCGTCTCGTTTATAAAATCTATAAGAACCTCTTGGCAAACATCTGCTGGAATACCAGTGCTGTTGGCAACTTTTTCGCAAATATCAGCATGCGTGCCGGAATCCATGATCTCATCCGTCCCAGTAGATTTGTCAACTATAAATTTATTGAGATTATTAAATTTTTAGAACATGTACTCGTACATATTTGCTTATCTACCTATACCAAGCAATTTCATTCACATACACACACATACCTGGTGTCTTCACTTTGGTACTTGCGTACTTCTTCTGCATCCTCTTCTTTAAGTTCTTGTAGTTTAATTGCAAGCTTTTCATTGTGCGTGTGCCGCCTTTGCTTGTCGCATTAAATTCTTTCACCACCTGCTTCCATGCTTTTTCCTTTTGAATAAGTGCAGCTCCATCGTTTTTTCTATTTTCAATTACTCGCTTATGTTTATTTAGAATTTTACATAAAAGTATTGTTTCACTAGTGGCAAAATTTGGAGCACGGGTTCGCCTTTGTGTTTTAATTTTCATCTTTTTTATCTCTTTCACAGGTTTAAATCTATAAATATAGTAATTTTATGTTTAATAAGTTGGATGCAGATCTGTTAAAAAGTTTAATTTGTATATTTAACAAAAAAAGAGTACATATAACGGTATTTAATTTTATTTTAATCCTTACTAGTTGCTCACCACTACTTTTCCTTCCACAGCCTCAAACAAAATTATGTATTCAATTTCATATGCCGATAAGGATAGCCTAAACAAACGGTGAAGGATATTCAATGATGCCAATAATGTTAGAAAAGGCCGCATGCAACCTGGGGGCATAATTGTGATAACAGATTCTAAGGCAAACAAAATAAATTTTGAGTAGATAGATAAAATATCATTGTATTTAAATGTTGCATCTCAAAGAATTTGTAAAGATATATTTTTGGTTGTATGATATTTTTCTAAAAGCCTTTGGGCATATACCGCAAATCACTTATGCACGTTTTCTGTTAACATTTCCGACACCAGTGTACGTACTGTACGAACAAAAATGTTCGTTGTTGCCAGCAGTATTCTTAAGGTAATGCAGTTCTACGTGTTACGGCACCAAGCAGATACAATACGGCAATACGTTGAAAAAACTAAGTTGAAGTAGAATGCGAGCGTTGGCGTGCGTAACAACAGATTCGCAGGATACGGCAAAGTAGATTTTGCTCTAAATTTTGACGTATGACGGATACGTCGATGGTGAAGTACTGTATCTGCTTGGCGCATACCTCTGCTACTCATAGACAACTTGGATTTTAATGGGCTTTTGGTTCGTTATAACCCTGTATAATTCTCATTGCATGAGCTGACATGCTGACGAACGAATTCTCATATTATTTGCTAGTGAAACGTAAATTAAGACGATAATGGTGGATTTCAGGAATACACTTGAACAGAAGGTCAAATGAAAAAATAAAATGTAATCGATTTTATCGATTCGATTTATTTGCTATTAACGGGTCGATTCTGTTCGTAACCGGTAATTTTGTACCTGGAAGATTATCTAACCGAACATCCCAACCGTTGGCAATGCAGTTCATGTAACCGCGATTCTAGCGTACATGGCAGCGCTGTCAAGAACAAACAATTCTCAATAGAGAATAAAATGCAAACGCGAACGCGAACGAAACTTCGTGTTAAGATGTGCCTCTATTGTTTATTAATTCTTGTGAACTAGTGTGTGTACAAAATTTGCGGTATTTTCTGTCCACAAACATATTTACAAAACATGTGTGTTACCACCTATTTTGGTGGTTACGAAATTGAACTGCAACTTAAGTCGGCAGAATACCAAAAGGATGTAAAAGTTTCCAAATTATATATTTGCCGGTGAAGCGAATGTTGTTACCACACTAGAATTAGGGCGATAGTTGCAAACATATTAGTTGCGTTCCAATCAGTGTTGCCAGATCTAGCTTTTTTTTGCCGTTTAGCTGGAAAAAATAGAATTTAGCTGCTAGCTTTTTTTTAGATTTTTCCAGAAATTATTTTAGCTGATTTTAGCTTTTTCCCCCGCTTTGGGAAAAGATCTCATTCAACTCATGAGCAATCCTAATATTTATGCAAATTCAGCGGATGATGAAGAAAATTGTGATAGTGACATATTTTAAAACGTAGTTATTATATATTATCTCACATTACTACCTTTTATACTATAAATAGTTATTTTGCATAGTATGCCATGAAATTATATTTCCTTTTAAATATTTATGTGCCGCACTTAATAACTTAATGGGACTTCTTATCGAAGAATACAGTGATCTGTAATTTAAATTTTACTCGTTGTACCTTTTATATAAATAGCAACTAATTTATATAGTAAATAGAATTATTAGCCTTAGTTTGACGTAATTTTAAAAAATACAGATTTGAATTGTTCGTTATGATTCCAATGCTCGAAAGTGCATATTCTTATGAAAAGCATTTGTGCAAGAAATTTTTTTATTTTTATGAAATTGGAGTACAAACAACCCTACTTTTTTGTATCAAATATTACTTTTTTATATACTTTTGAATAAAAACACCATCAAAACATGTGAAAGAGGACTTCCTTTTTTAGCTGTGTTTTAGCCCTAAACAATTTTGTTTGTTTAGCTTTTTTTCCTCGAATCTAGTTCATAGTATATGTCTACTAGTAGCGCAACTTACTCCGAATCTGCACACACACCCAAAACACACAGGGTGCGTTGTATGCAATAATAAAATAATCAAATTTAAATACTGTAATATTGAACGTGAAGACTTAAAACACCCAAATTATTGAATATAAAGCAGTTTTAACACCTTATCAGTTCCCGCAGAATGTAAATTTCAGTTCAAATTAAAGTTTTTAGTTGTAGTTTTTAGTTTAAAACAACTCTGAACGCGATTTCCTTCATTACACTCTCTCGGAGTACCTTCATCCACTACCTTCCACTCCGATTCGCAAAAGAAGATGCCAAACTAGTACGGGTAAACAATGATCTAGTTGGATTGCTGAAAAAATTCTGGCAACACTGGTTCCAATCAGCTATCCAGATCCGCATCACGATCAAGATATCACGGGAATGATACTGATCAATTGTATGATAGTCGCTTTTGTATATACGAATACATATGTATGGGCAAATAATTGGCTGTCAAAAAAACTACTACAAGAAACTAAACGAACAGCGCTTCCCTACGGATCCGAAATTGATCCAGATAAATATCAGGATCACAATGTTGTTGCTGCATTTACATGCAAAATTTCTATCTGGATCTGGATTACTCCTGATTGGAACTCGCCTATTGTATAATTCGATATTCACATGCTTTTTCACGGCAAAGAAACAATCTGTCAACTTTTACAAGCATCTAGCACTTGGCCTGCATGCATGCACTTTAACTGATCAATGGCAACATTGTGATAAATTCAAAGAGAAAATAGCTGATTTCTCCGTTGAGCTGCGGACATATTTAGAATTATTATTTTGATTTAAAAATATATCGGCTTATTTTATACGTACCGAGCACCCCAAATTCAAAAATTTATTCGGAAGCCCCTTTTGCACACCTGTAAAAATGCAAAATACCCAAAATGTACACAAAATGCACATTTAACCGGGCAGCATGAAACAAATATTCATATCGTTTGCTTAAAAATGAAAAAAAATAAATTTCATATATTTTCATGGATCATAAACATTTGTTCCGTAAAATTATCTTCTGGATTGTGAGTGTATCGATACGTCGCATAAATTGGTGTTTGTGTTGTTTTTCTTAAACACATGGGCCCATAATCATATTAGTTGCTTAACACGCTAACTTAAAAAGACGTTTAAAATGTTGGTCAGTCATAATCATATTAAACAAAGAGTTTAGCTAAAATGAAAAGGAACAGGGTCCCCTTATGAAAAAAAATTAAGTTGGTTGGTGGCATGAACAAATTTTTTATGTTTCGCAAAGTCACCCTCTGTCAGCTATTTAATTCCCAAAGCATAGGATATCTGTAGCAACAAGCGAAAAAAGCCAAACTCAAGCGATGTCGCAAGCAAACCGTAGACACAAACCATGATTTCAAAATGTTAAAATGACATTTTAGTCATTTTAAAATAAAAACTTCGTCTTAGACATAAAATGTAGTTTAAGTTGACTATGACAGACATGAAATGATGTTTATTATAGAATCATGTTTAAGTTGATAAAACTCTATTTTAATTTGAATATGATTATGGGCCATGGGAAATGTATAAAGTTGAGCCTTTCAGGGTTTCGACATTATTTTCCAATCCACATGCTAAAATTTCAATTCCAAAAAGTGTTTCGAACTAATAAATAGCGTTAACTGGTCCCTTTTAGAACGCTGATGGTTTCCTCCTAGACGAATACTTTGGTTAGACACAATGCAAATATGATTAAAGTACACAGCTGCATGTAATGATATCATGATGGTAATTCTATACGACCGTACGTAACTGCTAATATACGTCGCGTTTTGATCCCTGTATAAATAATCCGAAAGCGGAAATTAAATAATTTTTTTCAGTGAAAAGTTATTAGCATAAAACACAAAAATGGTCCAGGTCCGATCCCAAATAGGGGGATTCATCCAATGTATTTATGTTCACAACACCTTTCTGCGTAGGCGGCCTTCGCCCTCGCTTCAAAGAAATAACCCTTAGCCGGTCCAACACCGGCTACGCGGTCCACAATATTTCTGCGCAGAACAGATTTCTGCACTTTTCGGTACACGATAATCTGTGATTACAACAACCATATGAAAATGACAGAAAAGTTTCAAATTTAATTGCAAAATATCTCTGAACAGACATAAAATACCGAATTTCCGCTTTCAGATTATTGACACGGAGCTTAAAACCCGTCGTTTGATACCTTTCCGATATTTTTGGACGTATATTAGCAGTTACGTGCGGTCGTATAGAATTACCATGATACCATACATGGTACCCATATCCAGGAAAATTACTCAAAACTTACTGGCAAGGTCTGGCATCAATGCTGGTAATGCAGTGCTTCTACATTCCGCCTTGTGCACCATTTTGACAGTTGACCAATACAAGAAGTGTGTAAAATAATTTGCACAGGGAAAATTTTAGGTGAGCAATTGGGTTTTAGATAAAATTACATGAAAAAGTGTTAACATCCTAAAACACAGCGTTGAAAAAATAAAGAGGGTATTGTAAACCAAGCAGAAGGTGCGTTTTCAATCAAAATTGCAAATACAAACAAGATTTACAAAATATGTCAAATTTCGAGACCATCTGATTATCCGCAAACAAGCAGACAAGTCATGAGTCCATTTAAGTTCAGATATTCTTTTCACTGTTTTAAATTATTTATGTTGCAAATAAGTTTGATACCAATGTGTTTATTAACTATGCAATATCTCTTTTTGCAGAAAAACGAAAATGGCGCAAGGGCTAACCTCGCTGCAGGGCGGTTCCAATAAAGTCTTCATACAACGCGACTACAGTGAAGGCACTTCGGTCAAATTCCACACCCGGCTTCCCAGCGAATTGGAAGGATTGGTAAGTAGAGAATCCCTGATTTGTTCAATGAAACGTTTTAAAATCTTAATAATACGCTGGATTACATTTGAATGCAGGTTGAACGTCAAGTATTTGAATCGACCATAAATAGGCTGAATGAATTTTTCGCAGAGGCAGAGAAAGGCTCCTGTAGTACTTACTGTGAAGGTTGTATTGGCTGCATCACCGCTTATTTGGTGTACATGTGCTCAGAGACCCACTATGAAAAGGTATGTGCAACGCACTCAATTCAATATAAAAAGTATACTATATCACAATGATTGTTCATACAGACACTGCGTAAAATATCCAAATTTATTGCTTCCCAAAATGAGCGCATTTACAACCCTAAAGGATTGCAAGTAATCGATCCCACGTATCGAGGTTTGCGTGTTATAGAAATATCTGTGTTAGATCGCCCGGGACGGACGTGACTTCCGCTTTCCCATTCTACCGAAGAGTTTTTCATGTGAAAATAAGTGGGAGCAACATTTGTGGCATTAAATGACCAAAAAGAAATGCCAATCTAAATTGAACTTTCACATTATTTTCCTTATTATAATTTTTGTTATAGTATTTTTACAAATTTCATTGCTTTAGTGATAAAACCAATTTTAATTTGATACCTCTAGTTACACCTAATTCTTTATTATAATACAAGTGCATACATACAAGCTAAGCAAATTAGTTCAATACCTAGCTATAAACAGCAAATAAGAACCGACAACCAAAGGCCTTTGGCCGCAAAGCCGAAAAATCAAAAATATTAGGCATTTATGAACATTTATAAGTGAGTAGTGCGAAATTTATTGATGTATAAATTTTATTAAGCAACTATTGCATTTTATGCCCCGTTTTATATAATTTATACTGAATTTGTAAGCCCACAAAAATAATACGGTTGAAAAAGATATTTGTAAAACAGCAGCATAGTATGTCTAATGAAAATACTATAATCTTTGTAAAAGTAAATGAATTAAAAAAAATTTTAATAAAACACACTATGCATTACAGGCTAAACATCATACATACTTACATACAACATAATAGCTGTTCAAGCTTTAAGTGAAATTTCATAAACTAACTATAGTGTTTCAAAAGCGTATATCAGTTGTTTAGTATACTAGTAAACAAAACAAAAAAGGATATAAAGAACTTTCAAAGTATATAAAATGTATAAGTCACTGATTAAAATTGAACAAAGTAATCAAGAACATAAATTATAAGCGTTATTAGTTTAATGTATATAAAGTATTTACTACTTAGTTTTATGAAGTACCATAAAGTGAATACTAATAAAATATATTGTAGCGAAAAACAAACGTTTTATAAAAAATTTAAATCGCCAGTACTGAGAACAGCCCTCCGGATTCGGGGCTTAGAATATACTCGAGATAGGTATGCCTGTCGTAAGAGTGTTAGTACCGGATTCATATCTGGTAAATGACTGCCAATATGAGTGACGCCACCTTCCAGAATTGGATTCGTCGACTAAGCAGGGAGAAATACTGCTACTACTACAAAAACAACAGAGCTTCCGTATTCCAGAATTTCCAGGATTGGATTCCTCGACTAAGCAGGGAGAAATACTGCTACTACAACAACAACAAAGCTGTCGTATTTCAGAATTTCGGTAAATAACTTAATTCGATGTTGGTTTTGTGGTATAACTCCCAAAGACTTTAAAAAGACAACCTTTACCTTTGGTTGGATATGTACCCGAGTAATTCCGGTTCGTAGACGTTTGAGTTATTAAGAGCATACTGCACTAGATGGTGTATATAAAACAGCATTACAATGAAATAATAGCCCTTCAAGAACTTAAGGGAACATCATTCATTTGGAGACTAACGATATGGATAACGCTTTCGTAGAGATGCAAAGCATGTATTCACAGCGGTCTTTCACCTCCCAACTGCGAAACTTGGCCACATTCCTTCCATGTCTCAAGTTCAGTCTGAACTTCTATTGTCGGAGATGCAAATGTGTAATTGCACTTTTTTTATAATTTAATGACCGTACAAAATTACCATAAAAAAAATTGTAATACTAAGTTATAGTTAACAAAGAAAAATTAACACTCTGCGGGTTAGGGGCTTAGAATATGCCCGAGGTAGGCATACCGGTCGTAAGAGGCGACTAATATGCACAAAGGTAATGACATGCAACTCGATGGTTGATCTACGGTTATGATGCCTCTCACCTCTCATTAACCACCTTATCCTTCCTTACGGAAGGAGGGGTGACATGACCTAGAAGGTTTCACTGGTCATAAATCGCTACCACGACAGTCGGGCAGTACCGCAAGGGAGTACCGGAGCGTACCGGGTTCAAATCCGGCCAAGGACTGTTAATTCGACAACACTCCCTAAAACCTTTGGAGTGTGTTTTTGTCGTTATCACAAGAACAACAACACGTTGGGGCTATATAAGAGAAACAAAAGCCGAAACAACAGTTTTTAGAATTTGTGTCTGTCTGTATGCTTGAACGCCCATCGCTCAAAAACGGCTTCATAGAATTCAATAAAATTTTAACAGAAGTATTGGTTGATGTCTAACTTAAAGTTTAGGACCCTTTTCATATCAGCAAATAATTTTGCTTCCGCAGAGTACAGTGGTGGCCATAAAAGTAGGCTTACATCTATCACATGCATATAGTGAAACTGTTTCAAGTCGAATAAAAAGCAAAATTACTTACATTTTATTATCCGGAGACGCCAGTCCATGATCCAACTACAACAGGTCGTAGCAGCTCGACATATATACAGACACAAAAGTTTTCCTTGTTTTTATTTTGTTTTTGTAATTTGTGAGTTTAACGTCAAAATCGTACTGAGAAATGAGTGTAATGTCAAAATTCGAGACAAAAGTAAAAATCAGCTGGTCCTGATGATGCCCTGTATTATTGGATCATGCGCCAGTCCTAGAGATAACAAATAACTTCTTCGTCTAGTTTCCATTAATCAATTGATGTATCATTAAATAAAACTATTTTGAAAATTCGTTTGTTTTTTAAGATTTATTTTCAATTTATTTTGCGTTTATTTGCTTCAAAAATTGTTTCATGTGCAATTAATAAAATATTTGCAATTCTACTATACACATATATTATTCGTACAGACATAACACAAAAATTCAAAAAAAATATATATATATTCATATGCACTTCTTTTATACATAAATGAAAATGGGAAAAATTGTTCCGTTGAACAACTTTCGATAAATCTTATACTTTTTACGGATTCAATTTACAATTTTAGTAAGGAACGTAGAAGAAGCCATTGACAAAAAATTATGTTTCAACCAAAATGTATTCAACAAAGTGTTAATGAATTTGACGTTTCTGTCAGCGGGAGCAAAACTATATTGTCAAATAGAAAATATATGTAACCAATTTGAAAATAATCTTTTCAGTACAAAAAACCTATAAAGAAGTCTGATAATGATTATTTGGTGGATTGCCCTAGTATCAAAATACAAGTGAAGATTTTCGAAAGTTTTAAATTTTCATGAGGTGAAAGTAATAGTTATATATAAACTTGTCAAAAGAGTGAGACAACAAGAAGTATAAAAGGAAAAAACATTCATAGCAGAGTTGGAAGTAGAGAGGACGCCTCAAACGAGTCTGGCGACGCGATGGTCGAAATATGTACAGCATATCTTCGAAGAGCTTCCAGGACTCGATACAGATAGAGAACTTCGAAATGCGATAGATGCTCTGATTTGCTTGAAAACATTAAATCTTACTTTTATAAGTGGCGAAAAATGTTTAGATTCAAAAACTAAAACCTTAAAATGGATGCAGAACGGCACAAAGAAACAACAAAATGGTTAAATCGGTTTTTTAAAAAAATTTATTTTATTTAAGTAATATATTGTAGAATAAACTGTATTTCCCCGCACTTCTTCTATATGGATGTCTAGCCTTGTAATCTGTGATTGTAAACAATAACAACAACAACAAGGTAAAAAAAAACAGACAAAACTTATAGAAGAGTGGTAAGCAGCTAGTACATGCACCTCAAAGGGTTAATTCATGTCTTTACGTTCGGTTGACATAATAGTCCCTTACAAGTTAAATAATAGTCATTTACAGTTTATTGAATACATTTTGTTTTAACTGCATGCTTTTTAAAACCAGACTTGTTAAATAATGATTACGAATCGTAATGATTACCGGTTTGATTAATTATTTTCTTGAGAATCCATTTAATGATTGATTACCAATTACCTTAAATTTTTAATGATTATTTTTCATTTAATTAAAAAAAGAATCAAAAAAAAAAACATGATATTTTACGATTATTAAAAAAAATTAAAAAGTTATTTTGATTATATTAAATTTTTTTTATTTGTTCTAATCGTAATCAATTAAAATTTTTTTTTTCTTGAAAAACAATTAAAATAATCATTACCAAAAAAAGCCGTCTAATTAATTGCTAATTACTAATCAAATTTAATAGGTCTGTTTAAAACAAAAAATTAAATTTTCATACAATTTTGAAAAAATATTGATACACGCCATGCTCCAGAAAGATACCACTGTTCCTTTGGAAACCCATTATTGGAGCTCTTCAGTTATATTTTTTTTGTATATTGGTACTAAATATTTTCAATAACAATAAAGGGATACCATAAAGCGAAAAGATGGGCTACAGTTTTCTATTGATTTCTGTCTTTTTCCATGTGCCGAATATTATCAAATTGTACTTTAAAAAGGAAATTTCTGAATATTTCCACTGCTGCACCATTTTCCCTTGATTTTCGACTATTCTCGATCAGTGTGCCACTTTTCCATTACTTTTCCGCTAAGAAAGAGCAAACAATGTTCTCTAATTATTAAATTACTTGCTTGTTGGCATGTTGGATGTCTAAAATACGACATAGCCCACATCCTTTTTTTTCATACGATGCTAGGGTCAATGTGTATACTCGATCTACCAAATTTCAGAAAATATCGCAATCCGTCTCACAATCTCTACCTATAATAAAATTGTAACAGGTCGATGTCTGTACATTGCAGATATTTAGAAAAACGATAGGAGAGATCATTACTAAGCCAATAGAAGCCAATTCAACAGTTTTTACCAATTTTGTCTGTCTGTCTGTATGTTTGGTCGCGCATCGCTCAAAAACTTCTGAATGGAATTGAATTGAATTTCACCGCTGCGTTACTAGACGTCTAACTTAAAAGTTAAGATATCATTTGTTCCAATAGCTATACTAGTGTCGGAGATATCGGTCGATATGTGGACCAAGGTGAACCAAAATGTGTTTAGTACAATATGGGCATCAAACGAAAGGTGATAATGAGTGCTGCAAAAAGCGATGCAATTAAGTTCCATATCTTATCTGGTGTGGAATATAATGATTAAAATCGAACTCAGTCTATTATTAGTTCTGAGACGCAGCGAAGCGGGCTGGGTTTACTAGTTTACGTGTATCTCAATTTTTAAAATAAAATATTTTTGAATTTTCGCGATTTCAATAAATTGTCTAAGCAAGTATTTTTCTCAGTAAAGATTTTTTTTAAATTTTTTCGGTTTTGATTTTGCTTGTGCTTTGATTTAGTTTATGCTTTATTGTAAGTTAATACGTACATTTATTTAGGTATATTTGTCACTTAAATTAGAAATTGACATGCACATTTACTTATTTAAATTTACAAATAGACGAGTTAAATTTCTGACTATTACTCATTAGCAGACCTGTAAGGTGCATTCGTTATGTACTTTTGCCCATTTTACCAAATATGTGCCCAAGACTTTGAAAGATAAAGAACAAGTAGGGTAAAAACAAGGCGAATATATAGGTATATGAATTCGCCTTGGGTAAAAACTTGTTTGCTATTATTTTTCAAAGTGCGCCTTCCTTTCTGAAGTTTGGTTGCATAATTTAAAACAACAACGAAATACGTTTGGGCCAGTTTTTCGAAATTCGAATTATTTTCGAAGCTCCACAAGCTACCAATTTCCTTGGGACTGATCAGTTCGATTTTGCATATATATACAAAATTGTCTCCTCTTCATAACTGCATTTGTTGAAAAAATTATTCACAAAATTTTTTAATAAATATTTGAATATTTGAAAGTACTTTAAAAAAATTTTTTTTTTCTACAATTGCTTTGGTTTTTTTCTAAATTAAGGGCCTCATTCTCTATTGCGAATTATCTCAAACAATAAGTCCACCAGAAGAAACAGCTGATTCTTCGAAAATTTGGCAAAACAAAAAATGAAGATGTCATCACGGGTCTGCTTATTAGGGAGGGTTGCATTTTTTTTCGCTTAGTATGTGAGTAGGGTTTGTAACCATAAAAAAATACAAAAAAAATTTCTCATTTACTTAAGTGCCGCACTATTTTTAAGTACATAAATAACACTTACAACGGAAAGAATTACTTCCGCTTCTGATTTTACGCTGGCTTTCGAGATGGCACACTCAAAATGTTTAAAATCATATTTTATTGAAGTGTAACCACTAAGCGAAAAAAGAGATTTCAACCCACCCAATTACTTATTCCATTTATTTACTTTCTTACTAAACATTTCACATCGATTTTATCTTACGAAAACTTACTAAAGTACGCTATGCCGCCAAAATTATACCTACTTAGATCAACGAATATTGCAGTTCTTGTAAAACTTTTCTTAATTATATGAAAATTCAACACTCACAGCGCTTTTGCTATTATATTATTTTTGCTGCTTTATTTTATTTTTTCTACTTTCTAAGTTTTGATTCTAAGCGCTAAATAGTATGTAGCTCCAAGTTGCAACGTCTTTACACTAATTTGATACATATTTTTTGTTTTATTCAAAGAACAAATAGTTTTTTAATAATAATAAATACAAATTAGTTTAATTTTATTTTTAAATTATTACTTAAAGTTTTTTTTTCACATTTATACATTTTTCATCAAATGAATAGATCATTACATATCTTATTTCTTATTTTTTTTTAACATATTCTGAGAATTTCGCTATATAATTTTAAATAGATTAGTTCAATTAGAGAATACTATAAATTGCAACCTTGCATGCGCTTTAGTATTGCTATGGTTGAAGTTGTTACTTTCACCGTCAAGAGCGTGTTGTAACTTTAAATTGTATGCGCTCGAAGTAAATCCAACAGCCTGAATTAATATAAAACATGCATTCTACATCTATAACATTATAAAGTAATTCTTCACTACATAGTATGTATTTATTTACTATGTTGTGCTCGCATTTCCTTCTCTTAGATTTTTTTTTTTAATATTTTTTTTGCTGATCGTCCCTATAACATTCTTCTATATTTAAGCCCTAATTAAATTAAAATTATGTCTAGGATCTGTATTCTAAAACGTCGGAATTTTTAAAATCAAATTCACTATTTTGTAAAACAAATTCCTCATAAAGGGTGTTTTTTTTAGGGGTATAGAACTTCGAATTGAAATAAAACACAAGAAAATCGTTTTAAGGTCCATCAATTTGGCTTTATTAGAAGGATAATTTTATGCCATTAATGTTTAAATATGATTTCGGGCATGTGGCCGCCGGGGCTGGCTCGAATAAAGCCAATTCTACAGGTCCAATTTTCAACCACTTTTTCGAGCATATGGGGCCGTATGTCGGCAATAACGCCACGAATGTTGGCTTCCAATTCCCCTAACGTTTCTGGTTTGTTGGTGTAGACGAGCGACTTCACATATCCCCAAAGAAAATCATCCAATGGTGTCAAATCACACGACCTTGGTGGCCAATTGACAGGTCCATTCCGCGAAATTATGCGCTCATCGAATGTTTCCTTCAATAAATCGATTGTGACGTGCGCTGTGTGGCATGTAGCGCCGTCTTGTTGGAACCACAACTCATCCACATTCATGCCATCCAATTCGGGAACAAAATAGTCGGTTATCATGGCTCTATACCGGTCTCCATTAACGGTAGCTGCCTCTCCAGCATTATTGCGGAAGAAGTATGGCCCAATGACTCCACCAGCCCATAGAGCACACCAAACAGTCAGTTTTTGTGGATGTAATGGCGTTTCAAGGGTCTCATGTGGATTCTCTTCACTCCAAATGCGGCAATTTTGCTTGTTGACGTAGCCATTCAACCAAAAATGAGCCTCATCACTGAACAAAATTTTGCGATGAAAATCAGCATCGAAATCAATCTCATTTTCGGCCCATACACCAAAATCACGACGCATTGCATGGTCTCGCGGCTTTAATTCTTGCACAAGCTGGATCTTGTAAAGTCGAAAGCCAAGATCTTTGCGCAAAATCTTCCATAAAGTTGATGGACAAAGCTCCAATTGCTGTGCACGGTGGCGAATCGATTCATTCGGGTCCTCTTCAACACTTTGCTCTACAGCGGCAATTGTTTCTTCGGTGCGCACTGTTCGACGTCTCTGCGGATGCGTATTATCACATAGAGTAAACGTAGTGCGAAAACGATCCATGGTTAACCGAATTAATTGCTCTGATGGACGATTATGTCGACCATAAAATGGACGGAGCTTACGGTAAACTTCGCGAACTGAACCATTATTTTCGAAATAAATTTGCACGATTTGCAAGCGTTGTTCTTTTGTCAACCTGTTCACGATTAAATGGCAAACCAAACTGAACATAAATGACATTAGAGTTGCCAGATTTGACCACAAAATGCCAGTTTTATCTCTATTCGAAAAACAAACCTGTAAAAAAAACACCCTGTATAACAATTACAGTGAAACACTTGCGTTTAAAATCACTCCATCTCTGCTACCGGTTCGAACACTCCCTATCACAGCATTCGGTTGTGGACACCCCTACCTTGTGAACCATATTTTCCAATAACACCTTAACTCAGCTAAAAATGTATTGTATTTGAAGTTAGTTAGAGCGTTTTTGAAACATATTCTGAGAGAAATTGTTGTTAAGAAAAATATAATACCTTGTTTATACCTATATAGAAACGGTTCTAAAAAACGCATTTACTGAACACACATATTTATCAAATGTTTATACGAACACCCCTAAATCGATAGCAAAGAAATCGTGTTGAACTGACAGTTCGAAACAGCTGTGAATTTCGTGAAAAGTGTATAAAGAAACACGTGAATTATTTTGCAAAATTATAAACAAGAAAATTAATATATTTAAATACATGAAAAGCAAACCGGGTCAGCTGTTTTTAAATTCGCTGCCAATATGAGAGGTGTTTATACACTCTGTCAATGCGCATGCAGATCTCGAAACACAAAAATGTGATAGTTTATTAATTAACAAAATTTTTGTGAGTTTCTGCTACAAACTTTTAATTTTAATATTTAAGGAATTGAATTTGATTTATGTTGTTTGAAATAAATATACACTTCCCTGAGGATAACGCGAATGCGTTGAAATGCATACGAAGGAAAAGTAAAAAACTTTTTTTTTATTTCAACCTTATCGGCCGAAAAAGCTCCAAACTAGCAAATATAAAAAGTTTCCGCGAAACAGCAATTTGTAAAAATACGCAAGCAAAACAGCTGTTACTGTTTTCATTGGTTGATAATTCAAAATTTGATATTTTTGTTGTTGTTTTGCTATGTCACGATCAGCTCTTTTTCACTTGCAAGTTTTACTGAGTGAAATTTCCCCAGCAGCAACTTACAACTTACTCTCCCAATGAAATGTCAAAAATCGATCTCTCCCGGCAAGTGTTTTGTACGCCGAATACTATTTTAGGTTTGAAAAATTGTGAATTTGATTTACATAATTTTGGATTTAGAGTTAGCAAATTCAAATCTGATAAATATTGCAACTTTTCTATTTGATTTGAAAAGTTGACGTGAAATCGACTAGATTAAAGTTTCACACTGCTTAGGCAATAACTTTTGCTTATATACAGTTTTTCGTTTGTTGGGTTTGGTTAAGAAAGTTTGACTAGCTTTATAGTTTCTTTTTTTAATTTAATAAATTTAATTTTTTAATTTTTACTACAAAAAAATTCACTATAAACGGAATACCAAGTTTCAGTAAATTTAAAAAAAAATTTGTGGGTTTTAAGCAGAGCATTAAAGGTTGTCAAGCCCCTGAAAACTAATGTATAACTTAATTATTTATTGCTCTTTAAGCTCATCTTATTGTATACAATGACAAGTAAGCCCGGCAGTCCTTGGTCTGCCTAAAATTTGTTTTTTCTGAACAATTTTTCAAGTAGGACGGTTCCTATTCAATTAAATTTCTAATTTTTTTCCCTTGGTTTATCCCACTATCCCACGGACAGTGTTATAATATAAAAATATCGTCCAAAATAGTCCTCCGGCGATGGGCGGAAAAATACTTGAATATGTATCGCACGACGTTACCCAAATGTTTCTAGAAAAACCATCAACCAGAGGCTAGAATTTGCTAGAAAGTACCACCAAAAAGATAGAAAATTATTAAATTTAATCGTAAATTTCATGTGTTTGAAAATGATGGTAGACCTTATGTCAGACGTCCGCCGTTACAGGAACTCAACTCCATGTACACACAAAAAACCGTTAACCATGTTGGCCCATCCGTGATGGCATGGGGATGCTTCACCCCATCTGGGGTAGGTCCGATTGTACCATTTGAAGGGAAAACTACAGGCGAAATGTACGAAGATATTATAGAGGACCACTCAAAAGGAAAGGGGACCACTAGAAATCTATAGCTTTCTTTGATTTTCCAGTAAGATAACGACCCCAAACAGTCTTCTAGGGTTGTGAGGAGCTGGCTTGGAACCAACAGTATCAAATTTATCGAGTGTACCCCGCAAAGTCGGGACTTAAAACCCATAGAGAATCTATGAGGCATTATCAAAATGCCAGTCGCGGGAAGAAACCCCCGAAATAAGACTGGTTTATGGGAAATCATAAAGAAAGAATGGGAAAAATTACTTCGGCCCAATGTAGCTCACTTGTGGCTACCATGAGTAACCGCTGAAAGGAAGTAATCTTCAAAAATGGTTCTCCAACTAAGTATTAGTTGAAATAAGGGACATTTTGAGAAAAAAAACCTCAATTTGTTGGCATTAATCGGGTTTTTTCACAGATGGCTTAATTATATGAGCAAAAATTTCGTACCTACGAAGGTTAAATCTTTTTATGTTCCAACATTTTAATTAGTATACAAATTGAATTTAAATGCATTTCCTTTAATTTTTTTGTAATCTTTAATTCTGGATTTCTAATAACAATTGCGAAAAAAGAACTTGTATACTTTGCCGATCGTATGGCTTAATTATATGAGCACAAGTGTATACGAGTATCAACAAACTAACGTATTGTGACGAATTCAATAATTCCCAACGTCATCTTCTCTCTGACTCATATTCGTAAAACCACTGCTATCTCGCTTCTTCCTGCATTCATGCATAAGTGTAGCCATCGCAATATCTGTTTTGTTAGTTAGTGGTGAGAGTGTTAGTTAGTGGTGAGAGTGTTATTCAGTTAGGGATAATAGTCGTCACAGTATGTTTCAAACGAGGCTCTCGTTTCTAAGAAATTAAACAGTTTGTTTCCACCTCGTAATTCAGAGCTATATTTACTAAAAATTTAATGGAAATTTGCACTTCCAGTAGCCCTGTGACCCCTAAAGAAAAATATATATTAATTTTACTTAAATTTTAGCTTAATTGACATAGTACTAGTACTAAATTTAAACAGATTTAAACAATGAAAAGGAAAGTGTTAAAAAAGTGCGAGAATAGAAATTTATCAAAAAAATATATCAATGGTATAAAGCAGAGAGCGACAGAGAAAGGGGGTTCAATATGTGAATGTATTAACTGCTTGCAACAAAAAATAAGTATGTGTTGAGAGCATCGCACCACTTAACAATTACCTTTTTTATACATATAAGAAACGGTTCTGAGAAAAAAAACGCATTTACTGAACACACATATTTATCAAATGTTTATACGAACGCACCTAAATTGATAGAAATCGTCTTGAATTGACAGTTCGAAACCGCTGTGAATTTCGTGAAATGTGTGTATAGAAAACACGTGAATTATTTTGCAATATTATATACAACAAAATTAAAATATTTAAATACATGAAAAGCGAACCGGGTCAGCTAGTTTTCAATTCGCTTCGAATATGAGAGGAGTTTACAATCCGTATGGAGATATTAACGACCGATTTGAAAATGAGTTTAAGTCAAAACACTTTGTACTTCCAAACGAATTGAAATTCTGCTTATACATGCATTTTGAGTGAAGACGTAAAAGAGATTCCTAAGTATTTTAAGATATTTAATATTTTGATTGCTTGATTGCTGATATACAAATTTCTTTCTGGTATTTACTTATTACAGTAACTCACTCTAACATGTAGACCCAAGTAAATAGACACTCTTAATTTAAATATAATAAAAAATACTTCTGTAATCTAAATTATTATTTTCACATTTGATTCCGTTTTAAATATGAACTTACTTTATCAGCTTTAGCCTTATCCATTATTTACAATTTTGTTTGAAATCTTTCACGTAAAATTTTGATTTTGTTATGCTACTCTTTACTTAAATTTTTCTATTTCTTAAAACTTTTTATTCCTTACCTTTCAATTAATTTTACTTATTCACCATTAAAAGTATGACATATTATGTTCCATTTTATCTACTTCCAAGAAAATATTCTTCGAACCCCAATTAGACATCGGTCATCCCCCCACCGCCGCTATGCTTCTCGGTGGAGGTCACCAAATTCTAATTGGAAGGTTTTCGTCACAATAACGAACACAATTTGGAACGCTTCTTCGACTTGTCGGCTGTACCGACTGTTCCCGCTGACGATGTGGACGATGAAGCTGACATCTGACTGGGAGCCGCCGCCGCTGTAGGTGGTTGTGACGGATTTGTTGGACTTTTGTCATCTAAATCCTCGCTTACATGCGAATCCAACAATTTGAATGAAGATTTATGTTTAACGCCATCCATGCTATTGTACAAGGTTTTGGACAACTTTGAACGTACAGCTTTGCCGAGCGCGCCCGTCTTTTTCATACTCAGCCGTGTACGATGATGTTCCGGCGTCGATAGATCGTCGCCATGTGGCTGAGGATGACAATTAAGTGTGGTTACGGTGAACTCGATATCTTTTATCTCCTCATCGGCGCAACCTGTAAAGCGATAAATGTTGGAGTGCTGAGCTACACGCAGCTTAAGCATGGAAATTAAACAAAATTCTTACCAGCAAATTCCTCGACTGGCTTATCGATAGTATCATGGTCGATCCAAGTTAATCCCATTTCAACTTTCTCAGCCAAATCTTGCCAATTACGTCGATTCTCTAGCGTGCCTTCATAGAGCGGTGTTATCCAAGGGAAAGTATCGCAAAGCACACGATATAGCGGCAAGCAAATGACGTCTATGAAGCCTACTTGCATTTTTGGTAGCTCATCTTTGCGTTCACTGTAAATTTGTGTACAACCATATTTATCGATAGTTATCGATAATGAAGAATTTCACACTTACCGATCCATCATGGCTATTGGTTGAGTATTTAACTGCAACTTCTCAAGATCACCCTGATCGAAGAATTCATCCGCCACAAGCTTAGCTAGACGATGTTGTACCTCCCAAGGTTTTGCTATGGCGCTCACGTCACAAGCGGTCATCATCATGCCGCATAGCACTGAATGGAAATAATAGATAGAGTGAGACTAATAACTATTTGGCTTGAATTTTCTGCCTGAACTTACGTTCTTTCTTCTCTTCACTCTGCCAATCAAATTCACCATTATCAACAAGTTCTAAAAAGGCATTACGCTTTTTGAAGTACATTGCGAGATCCGTGGACAGTATAGCGTTTTCCACAGTCTTCATAACTGATCGATAGTCTTCGGGCGAAAGCGCCTAGAAAAAATGCATAAGTAAGAGTTATTTCAAAGTGCTTAGACATGATAGAGATAGACGAACGGGTGTTTTTCATTTGTAGCCTCTGCCTGCTCTAACAAAACTCACCTGAAAAATATTATTTCCTTCCGAATTTAATATCATTACACATTGATCAAAATGATGGTGTTCCATTGTGCTGGTCGTATATAAAATAGCCAGTGGTGATTCAGTTTTTGTTTGAAATGCATTATTCGTACCACGATGATCGAGGTCGTGACATAAACAAGCAACCAGTAAGCCCAATATTTCCAAATCAGTCATAAAACGTTCCATTTTTCCAGTCTTCAACATAGCGAACATAGTTTGGGCCACATTAAGTGCATGCCGCCAATTATGATATTTAACGGGACGGTAATTTTTGCGTACACTTAGTACCCAGCGACAAAGGACCTGCAAGAGAGAGAGTTAGGGGTTACAAGATTTTCGAAAGCTAAATCACTAGGCAATTATTCGTAGCCTACTTCATAGGGTATTTGAAATTGTGCGACTAGATTGCATTGCAGAAACATGCGTAGGACAGCTCGACAGGTGTCATCATCACAGAGATTAAAGTCTGTAAGAAAGAATTAAGAGTTTCAAATAATTTGCCAAACAGAAACATTTAACTGAGGCCCTGTGCGAAATGGTTGAAAAATATGAATTTTGAGACAGCGAAGGTGAACACGAACGTCAGAATCCAACTGTCAAAATTTTCTTTTCACTTGGGATAGCAAAATGGGAAATATTTTTTACCATAGAAAATTTTTCTCTCTGAGAAAAAAGTTTTCGATTGACACACAGCCTTAGAGGAGAAATGTCAAAAATTTCAATTGTCGAAATTCTCCCTTTCGTTTGGCACAGCAAAATGTAAAATATTGATTTTTTTATTTTTTTTATTTTTTATTGTTTTTACACCAACAATT
Source organism: Merzomyia westermanni (assembly GCA_949987695.1). Taxonomy (NCBI): domain Eukaryota; kingdom Metazoa; phylum Arthropoda; class Insecta; order Diptera; family Tephritidae; genus Merzomyia; species Merzomyia westermanni. The sequence continues at coordinate 197,517,038 of OX465288.1, forward strand.
TTGTTGTTTTTTTTAAATAATAATTTTCATAAAAATTCAAAAAGTGAAAAATTATTATTCTTGGCCTTGAGCTCGTTTCATGAATACTTGAAAATGTAAAATATTTTTTCTCCATAGCAAAGAACGTAAAGAAGGTTCAACGCGACGAATAGTGGGAAACACTTAGGGCCACTTTCATAAGGGCCGGTTAAGCCTAATCGGCGATTAATTTGACAGCTAACCGTACAAAATACGTCAATTAAACTCCGGTTAGCAGTTACCGGCTTTTATGAAAGCGGCCCTAAACCATCAATTCGCGTGTAGGTAATTCACCACTGGGGAAATTTGCTTTTAAATTGCTAGTTTTAAGGATATTAGCACTTTTATTTTTATTCAATATTCACAATTATACGTTTTTGTGACACCAACTATACTTTTTTGTGTAAATATTCAGATAAAACACAGTGTATTCAAGCTTTTTACATGCAGGTACAGTGGTGAATTACCTATTATCGATTTGACAGCGTACACTTGCATTCGCTGTTGGACCTTCTCATGCTTATACGTTCTTTGTCCATTGAAAATTTGTTCACCTCATTTTTTATCTAAGTAAAATGTTTCCAATTGACACACAGCCTTAAAGGAGAAATGAGGTGAAAAAATTTTCTATGGTGAAAAAATATGTTCCATCTGGCTGTCCCAAATGCAAAGACAAATGTTGACAGTTTACTTTATTTTTACGGCCTTTTTTCGTATTTTGTATACATTTTTCACGTGTAATAAAGCCTTGGCATATAAATTTATATACGTATAAAATGACTGGCTATATCAGAAGTATGTATTTGTACAAAATCGTAGTTGTCAAAATTTACCCTAACCCCATGATCTATGCAGCTAAAATTTTCACCTTCATTTTCACCACTATCAATGTCAGAATTTTCCTTCGCTCTGTCAAAATTTATCTTTTTCGTCCATTTGAAACATGGCCTAAAAATACTTTCTAATAAATTTTAAGCCCCTGAAGTAAGTTAAAAATTTTAAATGGGTGCTTTAAAGGTTAGGTTGAAGTATTTGTTTTCTCAGACTGCATTCGGGATCCAGCGAATCATAATAGCTATACAAGAAAAGTACATATCGTGCAAAACCGCATATCAAATTTCTTCCAAAGCTCATAACGAACATATGCGACAAAAATTTCTGAGGCTTCTACCCACCAAATCTATTTACTTGTTCTCATTAAAAGTCGGCTAAGGTTAAAAGCATACTCAGAGATTGGACACCAGTTAAATAACTCCATGTTTTTGATCACATACTTTCAAGAGCGCAGCGGAGATTGCCTTCTTCGAAAGACTTGAATATAAAGCTTGAGCTAATAGCCAACAGAAAAGGAAGGCTTCCAGACCTGAGCAAACTCTTGTAAAAACGATTTTCGAATACTATGGAGGAAGCACTTTCTTGATCGTTCAAGCTAGGAACCGTCCAAGTAGAATGATGTACCGGAATCCACAAACGAAGCTGATGAAATTAATTTTCCCCTTTTAATTAAGACAAGGTGGATTCGGGTGTTTCGAATATACAAAAGTGCCTGTTGTAGGAGGCCACTAAAATCCACATCGACCTCGATATCGGGGTCAAAGAAATCATACTGTATTCATATCAAGTAATATCCGCATAACCCTGTTTGGGCAGTCACGCCCCATTTCGAGCAGACCTAAATACTGCTATAACAACCACAGACTCGTTGTTCTCTGGCCGATCCACAGGAAGGAGATTCTGTAATGTCCACCACAGTCCTAAGAGCAATATTCCTATTTCCAAATCTAAGCGGTGCATCACGGGAAAAGTATTGTCAAAAACACTTCAGAAAATTATTTTGACACAAAGAGGTCGCTATTGAGGTCCGTTTTTCGAGGTTTCACTGAACAACACTTAAAACTGATTCACTCAACTTTGTTTTGTGTTCGGGTAGTCGGCTGGCGTCGTACCTACACTCATTCGTTGATTGATGAAAATCAAAAAATTCAGCCAGCTGCACAAAAGTTCAGCCAAACAATTTGAATGGTTCCACGAAAAAAAATTATTCAACCAGACCTATTAACTAACCTACCGACTACCGATTTGATTGATTATTTTTTGGAAAAGCCTATTAATGATGATTACTCATTGTTTTCTGGTTTCAATGTTTATTGTAGAAAATAATCGGAAAAAATATAAAAGAATAAGATAAATCAAAAGTAATCAAAGACAATGAAAATTTTTTTATTGCTTTTCATTAGTTTTGATTGCTTGTTTACTTTTCATTATTTTACATTGATTGATTACTTTTGATTATTATTGATTGTTTGATTATTTCTGATTACTTTTTGGCATTGTTACAGACAAACATAACCACATGCGGCAAAATAAACATGAACAAAACGGTTTGATTGTTTTCGATTACTTTTGATTTTTTCTAATGGTAATCAATCAAGAATTGCGGATCTTTAAAAATAATTAAAATAATCATTATTGATTGAAAGCGCAATCCAATCAATTGATTACCAATCCCAATGGGAATTTGACAGGTGTGGATACTAGTCGATTTCAGTTTGTGAGACTTACCAATAAACTTAAAACTATAAAGATCATATTTTTCGGCCGATTCGATTTTATCACAAACAAGTTTGCTAGTATGATCCGCGCTCGCAGTCGCATGATAGGACAAACATTCCAAAGCCACCTTCTGCTTGGCCATCAACTTGCAGGCATTCTCATACATTTGCGTATTATGTATGCCAAGCCCACAAAATATAGCAAAAGCTTCAAATATTGAAACATCCGAGTCGGTAAACGGTAAACCCGTGCCCTGTGAAAAGGAAAGAATAAATTGTTTTTTTAAAAAAATCGCCATAAAGTTATATAACTAGCAGTAATTTAGTCTGGCATAAAGTGGTCACTCACCTTGTTAATCAATTGCGCTACACCAATCACCGTCTTCTGTGCATTCACAATCGGCATACACAAGATCGCTTTCGCCGCATCAATCTCATTCGCGGTACGTATTTGATTATGTTCGCGCACCCACTCATGCACGTCACTGATATTCACTGTCTGACCGGTAGTGGCGACAAACTGCGCGATTTGCGCCAAAGTAGAATGGCAAAGGTCATTAACAGAGGGTCGTGAAATGTTGGCTGACTGATTCGAGGCGCCCAACTCGAAAAGCACTGTGAAGCGGGTGCGTGTCTTCTGCTGTGTGGTGTAGCGTAAAAACAACAAACACAAAGAAAGAAAAGAAGAAAAGTGTTTCATATATTTTAGAAAAGGAAATATGCAAGTTTCTTTAACCAAACCAAACTCACTTTATCGTCCTTGTCATCATGTTCAACATCTTTTATTGCACGATTTAGTCGACTTTGAAGTTGATTTGGTTTCTCAATAATTTTCTCCAAATGACTCTGCAAGTGACACAACAGTTATTAAGCCTGTTCGGCGAGTATACAATTTTTACTGAATTTTTCGGCGACACAAAAAGCTTGTAGCGAGAGAGCGCGTTTTGACATTTTTTTGGGAGAGCAAGTTGTAAATTCCTGCTGGCGAAGTTTCACTCAGTAAGATTTTGCGGGTAAACAGCTGATCGTGCCATAGGAAACCAACAACAAAAACTTCAAATTTTAGGTTAAATAACCAATGAAAAACTCAACAGATGTTTTGCTTGCAAGTTTTTACAAATTCCTGTTCGTCTCTCTTCCCCTGAAATTCTAACAAGTTTTCTCACCAAACACACCCATTATATGCTTTATACACCACCCTACTGACCCATCCTGATGCGCACCAACACATATAGACATTTGATCAGTTACAACTCAGCTGATACTCAGGTCTTATGTGAAGCGACACACATACGCAAATGCCTCACACGTACACAAATGTTTTGAAACGATTTTGCACCACTGCCATAGAAATTTTATCACAATTCTGATGCCTCATTATCTAAGACCTGAGTATCGGCTGAGCTGTCACTGACCAAATAGCTGTCCGGTAGGTCACTTAATCACCACTACTTCTTCTATAATTTCCACTTACCGCCTCACAGCAATCCAAATCCACTAAAAATACTGCACATCGCTCACACTGCAGCAAAACACGCGCTTCGGTCATGATTTTCGTCACTAAACATTCCAAATTATTTTGTTCTTCAAATATATTGCGTGCTAAACTCAAGAGAATTTGATTACGTCGATATTCTTGGACGGACATTTCGAATAGTTGCGCATTTTGTATGCCAATACCACAAAAAGTTAGATAACGTCGAAAAATCTCCACATCGTGCTCGTCGAATTCCATAGAACCTGTAAGAAACCCAAAGAGTTGGTTGTGTGAACGTTTCTGAAAATCTGTAAATAAACTTTAGTAGCTGGTTGTAAGCTTAACTTAGACTTCTCAGTTTATACGGATCTATGTTTCAGGTCGGTTTAGTTGGAGTTTATTACTCTTTAGGCAGTAATTTAGCGAAAATTAATAAATTTCACTTGTTAAACTTCGACTAGGAAATCTGTAGGAATGAACTATAGTTCGGCTGTGAAATATTCAGGTCATTACGAAACAAAACGTTGAGACCGTGTGTGGCTGAGTTACCCTTGTTTTGTGCTAGTTCGTGTGTATGCCGCTGACTATGTGGATTGTAACAACTTTCCTCTGGGATCAAATTGAGCTTGGAATTTTCTACAAAATATTCGGTTAAGACGCGCATTCGGCAGTTTGTAGCAGAGACACACTGCTTTTTATTCAAATTTCATATATGCCATCCATATATTTTTAAAAACTCTTCAAGACTACTATGGTTTTCACCTTTTAGCTTCGTTGAACCGGCATGCAAGAACGTACTGACGTCAAGAGCCGATCCATGCGGAGCTAAGCCAAGATGAACGAAACGATCTTGCTGTTGCTGTAAAAGTAATGCGTCCTGCTTAATCGGCACCCGCATTACCGAAATTATCATCAAAATCTTCTCATGGAAGTTCTGGGAAACAACCAGCTTCATTAGGATCGAACCATGGTGAGCTTGCTGTTGGAAGGGTCTGCTTCGTTGAGTAGTTAAAAATATGACTTGTGTCATGGTGACGTTGAGCCAGGAGGTAGTGCGTTTCCTAGGGGGGATCGCGCTTTTCTGTAGTTACTAGTAGAGTTTTCGTTTGCACGCGTGCGTTCATCGGGCGGGAGCTGACAAAGGAGCTTGCCGACTAAGTGGGGATATTGCTATGGGCCTGCAGAAATGCCTTTTGGATTATACGGTCTTGTTACAAGACACTGGATGTCGTTGTAATGCTTGCGAAGATTTCTCCTTATTTGCTTGGAGACTGCTCAACTTCAACCAATTTTCTACTAGGCAATTGAAAAGTAAAGTCCGCTATCGACGAACGAAAATAAGATCGCACCCGTCATACTATGTGGTGCAAAAGCGTGGACACTAACGACATCTGATGAGGCGGCTCTGGGAGTATTCGAGAGTAAGGTTCTTCGAAAGATTTGTGGACCTTTACGCGTTGGCGACGGCGAGTACCGAAGAAGATTTTATGATGAGCTGTACGAACTTTACGCAGACGCCGGCATAGTTCAGCGAATTAGAACACAGCGGCTTCGCTGGCTAGGCCACGTTGTGCGAACGAGCGAAGATGCTCCAGGCCAGAAGGTATTCTTATCGGCACCCGCCGGTGGAAGCAGATGAAGAGGTAGACCCCCACCACTCCGATGGAAGGACCAAGTGGATACCGATTTGCGATCCCGCGTTGTTTCCAATTGGCGGCAGTTGGCGCAACGAAGAAACGACTGGCGAGCTATGTTGGACGGTCAAAATGGCCCAGTCGGTTAGATGACCATTTAAAGAAGAAACTCATTTATGAAAACCTGACTGGCTAGGAAATGCAACATCAATTAGAAGTGGAAGAACAATGGTACCTTTAAATAAGCCTACCAAAGATCGAGACATTTTCATAAGCAATTGTGGAGCAGGAGTAAACCGAAAATATTTCGATTTCTTAACCATCATCCTGATTTATTGACGTTTAACTGTCCAGGCTGTTGAGTGCTTTACCCGAGCCATCCTTTTTGAATTGAAAACTTTGGGCTTTGATTTCCTGCTTACATCTATTTCGTGGTTCAATTTACTTCGATAATCAGTGGAGTCGGCATAGAACATTTAGGTCCTAATTCCTTGGAAGAGAGTAGGCATTAGATGAGAAGCTCGACCTTAGTCTCCCTGAAGGCATATCGCGTCCCATCTTCATTATTATCATGCACCATTGTAACGACCATAAAACTTCTAAAGAACTTTCCCCTTTTATACCCCAAGGGCCTCCTCATCTTCTGGCGACATTAAACATGGTTCCGAGGCATAAACCAGGACAGGTAAAATAAGAGACTTACAGCGCTCTATCTATTTTCGTGCAGTGAAGGACTATACTTCTCACTTGCCTACTCAGTTCAAAGTGGCACTTTCTGGGAAGAGTGATTCCCGGCTGAAAGTTTTACGAAGTCCCTAACAGTTTCAAATTCGTAATTATCAAACGTAGCTACCAAGGCGTAGGTGCGCCAATTCTTTATTTGAAGACAGTAAATATACTTTGTAGGAAATGTTACCTGCAAATCAGTAGAGATGCTTAGCTAACTATGTCGGCAGCTCTACTGACCAATTATATTCCAAGCAATGCTGTAGACATTTACCATGTCACATGTGCTTGTCATTGGGAGTCCACGAGTCTCCTTAGAACTACTGAAGGTGTGTCGTCTGCATCGCTCCTGCGAAACCACTTCGAGACTTTGGAACCCTTCAGAGAGTGGTGAATTACCAGTAATTTTAGGGTTTAAGAAGGGCCCATGTTCCTTGACCTGGATACAGAAAGGAAAACAATATCCAGGTCAAGGTCCAAGAGGAAGTACCCAGAAGGAAGCATGGGGGTGGGTGTATCTAAGTTACCTCGTGTTCGATATGTTTTTAAAATCTATTTTTGAAAAGCTCCACTGCTGGTAAGTAAAATTATATATGTAAAGAATAGAGCGGGTCAAATTGTATGGAAGGATTTTTTTCATCAGGAGTATAGCAAAAATGTAATAAACAGATGATCGTGAAAAACAACCACGAATGGAGAGCAAAAAAGATTTTAAAAAATAATAACATAACATTACTTTTATTTTGAGAAATCCGTTAAAATGGTCAATTCTAAGTAAGCAAATAATTTTTTTAATAAATTACATTAAAATTATAAAAATTGTGTTTTTTGCTTATTACTTGAAAATATAGGTTTTTTTGTAAACAATTTTTTCTACTAAAACCAATTCGAAAAAAGAAAAACTGTCTGAATGAAAGTTGTTAGAAATGTTCTGAACTTATTATAGTTGTAAAGAAAAAAAAAATGTTTCCATAAGAAATTGGTTAAAAATGATAATATATCATTTCTCGTAATTCAAGCGTGATATCTCTACTAAAATTCAAAAACAATATAGATATAAATACGGATTCTGAAATGTACATAAAATACCTTTAAAGTAAGACCAATATGATATTTTTCCTACAGGGTGGCTGATGAATTTTGCTACATTAAGAAACTCAAATAATTTTTTTTTCAGTGTATGGAATTCATTTTTCTTTTATTCATGTTAAAGCTCATTAAATTTTATTAAATATAGCTTAATTAGTTTTAAAAATAATGGAATTTAAATGCCCCCCTGCTCGTCGATGCATGTGCGGCATCTTACCAAAAAGTTGTTCATTACTGCTTGGAGAGTTGAGACAGGAATAGCCGCAATTGTTTCTCGAATGGATTGCCTTAGTTCATTCAAATTTGTTGGTTTTGCTTTGAAGACTTCCTGTTTGCAATAACCCCACAAGAAAAAGTCAGGTGCAGTAAGGTCAGGCGACCTGGGTGGCCAACGGAATGTGGAGTTTCTGGATATCAGCTTATTGGGAAATTTTCGTCGCAATTCTGTCATAACAGGTTGGGCTATATGAGGAGCTGCACCATCTTGCTGAAACCACACAGAGTTGAAAGAAATTCTCATTCGGCGTAATTCTGGATAGAAAAACTCTCTCAACATGCTCAAGTAAAGGTCTCCAGTAACCGTAACGGTGTGACCGTTTTCTTCGAAGAAGTAGGGCCCGACAATGCAGCGTGATGAAACTGCACACCACACTGTGACACGAAGTGGATGCAATTCCGTCTCATGGAGTATCTGTGGGTTGGAAGCACTCCATATTCGACAATTTTGTTTGTTTATGTTGCCGTTAAAATCGAAATGGGCCTCGTCAGACATGAAAAGACAGTTCAACATGTTTCCATCCTCTTCCACCATTTAAAGCATCTTCTGGGAAAATTCCAAGCGAATCGGCAATTCTGCAGCGTTCAGTTTGTTGGCCATTTGAATTTTATATGGGAATAAGTCCAAATCTTTGTGCATAAATGACTGTAATGACTGTCTGCTTACACCCATTTGAGCAGATAAGCTTCTTGTCGAAACACGTGGATTGTTTTGTATGGCAGCAGCTGCAGCAGCGATTGTTTCCTCCGTTCGAACTGAAGGGTTTCGATGGTAAGGTCTTCTGTTGACTGTCCCATGCTCGGCAAAATTGTTTACAAGTCTTATTATGGTCCATCTGCTCGGAGGATTGCCGCCAAACGTGCGCCTATACTCTCTTTGAACCGAAACTACGGACTCCAGTGCGTGATAGCGGCGGACAATCCAAATTCTTGTTTCAGTGTCCCAGTTATCCATTTTTGTTAAATGTAAAAGTCAATCTGCAAAATAAAAAAAAAATTTACCAGATTCATTAAATAGAAAAAAAGTTATTTAATTTTTTTTTGGTAGCGGCTTTCATCAGCCACCCTGTATAATTCTATCAGAAGATATGAAGATTTTTTGACCAAACCCTACATTCATATGGCAAAATATCTATTTTGCAAAAGTGGGGGACCCGAAATGGGACTTAGAGCTACGGTGTCTTCAGCAATTTTTCTTAGAATCATCTGTAGATTACGTTTTTGCTATACTCCTGATGGCAAAAAATATTTGACCCGCTCTAATAAAGAACCAGAATATATTTACTGATTAGTATCTAAAGCAAACTAAATTGTACGCAAACCTATCAAAAAGCAAAGCTAAGCTCGCTCGACCGTTCAAGTATGTTTATCATATTCTATTTCTCTTCATTAGCCCATTAGAGACATTTTTTTATTTTATTTTGTCTGAACAAATTTCCCAAGTACTTACCATTTGTTTTATTGATAATTTGCGCAACACCAATAACATCACCTTCATAATTACAAATCGGCATCGATAATATCGCATTCGTTTTATAGCCAGTCTTTAAATCTATTTCACAATTGAAACGTGCATCCTTGTACGCCTCCTTTATGTTAATCATTTCTTTCGTTTGCGCCACCATACCGGCAATGCCCACACCAAAAGGTATTCGTATCTCTTCTGATTTAGCCTTCTTAACAGCATCCTTAAGCGCTGTAAATGAAAAGCGTTGCAAATGCGAGAGAAGAAAAAACTAATTAACAGTCAATAGCAAGCATTGAAGAGTAGCAATTTAGAGTGCATTGTACGAAAAGAAAAAAAATCTCGTTTTTTGTTTTTTTTTTATTTGACTTCATTTGCATTTCAAGATAGAATCTTTGTTTAACTACACCCGGCCAGTATTCTTATAAACAATTTGAGCTCACCAGTTTTTTGTGTCACATCGAAGAGTTTTGCAATCAGGTATTTATTATTTGGTGGTCCTTTGGCTAAAAACAATGAGCCACGATCCGCATGTGTAAGCAAGCCAACATTGACGAGAATTTTATGACATAGCACATCAATATCCAATTCATTGGCCACATCACGTATCAACTCCATGAATAGTTCACCTTCATCTAAATCCATTAAATGGCGTCGACTATCAGGTAACGAGGAAGTGGAGAGTGAGCGGGATTGAGACTTCTATGAAAAAAACGAAAAACAAAAGCAAAAAGATATTGTTAAATAGAAAATGGAAATTGCAAACATATATCTATGAGTTGGCTACTGTTTAAATAGGAAATGCGAAATGAAAGAAAGCGGGGGCAAATGTAGTTGTATGGCATCTACTTCTGTGCATGTGACGTGAACGAGAATATATGTGTTGGCGAGTAGATTACTTCTCAGCAGTTGGCTTAAAACAGCTATTCACTAGCATCAGCTAAAGCGATGTTATCGTAATGGAAACAATGTAATTCAAAGGATTATATAAACGAACACCTTGGGGTCAACTTGTGCAGTGGATTTGTTAACTAGTTTTTATGACTTCTTTAACGGGACGATCTGAGTTGCTTTTGAAAGGTGAATTTCCATTTCACAAAATGTTTTAATTTGTTTGCAAAAGCTTTGTTCTTGCAGTTACAGTAGGCACAGGTACTATTTGATTATAATGATGGGTCTTATAATGTCAAATCGTCACATAGTGGAAATCGACCCTTTTCGATTTAAATGAACCTTGGTGAAGTGTTGTCTTTTATCAAAAAACAAAGTTCTGCCAAAAAAAAAAAATTTTAGTTAATAGATTTTTTTTTTTCAAAAGCTATGCAAATTCAAAGTTTCACTTGTTTTCTTTTTTCCCTGTTTTGTAATGTTTAGCTCTGATACATCTAAAGATATGTAGTAATTTTCAGAAGGACATTTTTTTTTCAAAAATATGAATTTTTGAAATTTTTTCAAAAATATTTAGTCTTAAACTTTTTTTTAAATTTCTAATCGAGTTTAATTAGTTAAACAGAAAGTTGCAATTTTTTTCGTGTTAGTGGAGTGTAAAAAAAAAATATGTTTTAATTGTTTTTTTTTTAAATTTTTGTTTTTACATACTACGAACACCAAAAAAAATTTTCAGTGATCAAAATTGAGTAATTCTGTTTAACTAATTGAACTCGAGAAAAAAAAAATTTCTTTGGAAAAAGTTTAACTCATATTTTTGAAAAAAAAAAAAAAACAAAACAACTCTTCTGAAAATTTCAGGATATCTTTACATATGTTATTTGGTGAAGAGTTTCCTTTAATTATAAAGCAAAGTTCTGCCAAAGGAAAAAATTAAAAATTAAAAAATGTTTGCTTTTTTTTCGAAAGGTATACAAATTCAAAATTTCACTTTTTTTATTTATTGCCTGTTTTATATTATATTGAAATTTTCAGAACGGAATTTTAGTTTTTTCAAAAACATGAATTATAAAATTAAAAAAAGAAATGTATTCTTAATTTTTTTAAATTTCTTTTTGAGTTTAATTAACTAAACACAAAATTACAATTTTTTTTTTGGAATGTAACAAAAATATTTTGAAAATGTTTTAAAAAAAAAATTATTTTTGAAAAAAAACCCTTCTGAAGATACAAGGTGGCGCAAAAGAAAGCTTCCGATGTTCAGCATATCGGTTGTGGCACGTGCAGTGTGTGCTGTTGCACCGTCTTGTTGGAACCACATGTTTTCCAATCCCAATTCATCAAGTTGCGGCAAAAAGAACTCGTTGATCATTGCTCTGTAGCGCTCACCATTCACAGTAACCGTTTGGCCCCGACCGATTATTGGTCAAATAAATAGTCAGCAATATTCCGCGTTCTGGAGCAGCGTAGCGTAACATTGTTTATTAACGTGTATTTCGCATGTGTTTACTACACAAATGTCAAAACAGAACTGACTTTAGGGGCCAATCGCAAAATGTATAGCATTCTCTGATAGGAGGATTACTTTTGCGCCACCTTGTATATCAAAGGTATAATACAAAAAATTTGAGTTCAAAATTTATGGTTGAACCCTACTATTTTTGATTTTTAAAGATCGAAAAGTTTATAAAATAAGAAATAAAAAATTTTTTTTTTGAAAATATCGTTTTACCTCTGGAGCTCTGCTCACTGCCTCCTCTTAATGTGTGCTCTTTGCCCCTCCTATCCCCGCTGAGTTACAAATGAGGAGTGTCCTTCTCTGTCCCTTGCTATGTCACGTTCCACAGAGATATAGCTGGGCAAAGAAAGTCTTCATACCCAAAGGAGGTAGAGCTTGACACTCAAAACCAAGTGGTTCAGGACTATAAGCCTCACATCGTTTATCCTCAAAGTCTTGAAGAGAATACTGGATGCGCACATTAGAAATAGTTTGCTCGCATGAAACCTCGCGAATGCTCAGCACGAATACTCCAAAGATAATGCCGTGGTTCAGCTCATCATGATGGCACCACTAAGATGGAAAAACGAATTGCCTTCAAGGACTTCGGTCTTGGTAAGAAGGAGACTTTAATAACGTCCATCTTCAGACCTAGATCGAGTCGCTTCTACGCATGCGGATGGAGTTTCCGCTGCTGACATTCGCTATATACAACTTCTGGCAAGGAGAAATATACAATCTAATCTGCGAGGTGACTCAATAGTGCGGTTACTGTAAAACGGCTTCAAGGTGAATCCCACTAAAACGGAAATGCTTACTTTCAGCAGAAAATACAAGGTAGAATCCTATGACCACCACTCCTGAACATAATGAGGTTCAAACTTTCTGCAGGGGCAAGTACCTGGGAGTCACCTTGGATAGTAAATTCAACATTTGGCAGCAACACCACATCTAAGAAAGCAGCCGACATTGAATTTGGAGAAGAACCCAGGCAAACGTGGCTCTTCATCCGTTGGAAATTTAACCTGAAGCGGCCCTCCCTAAACCATTGATGAGAATTCATGGTCAGCTCATGCGTGTACCACCGAACGACTTCTGACGCAACTGCAGGGACGAGAAGGAAACAGGAGGTGTCAAACACTTCCACTGCAGTTGTCCTGTCTAAGACTCGTATGCAGTGCCTTTACAGGTGCTTTTTCAAGTGTTTAGGGGAGCTTGGCTCTTTCAAAATAGAAGACATTTTGCGCTACATTAAGCAGACAAGTTAGTTCAACATTCTAAACGTCTAATTTAGGGGTATCACAATGGGCCATACGGAATAAGTGTGCCTCTCGGCTGTAACTTATGTTATGTTATGTAACTTACCCTAACCTAACCTGACGTTGGTTCATATTTATTAAGGTTCCGGCTGCTATTTAAAATTCGTCATAATCCTCCTTGGGAACCCCGTTTTAAAGGGAGCTGAAGAAGAAAGCCCCCCTACTAAGGAAGATTCGAGATATTTTGGCTTAACTTAAATATGGCTGCTTATCTATTCAGTCTTTACTCAGATATACCTAATGTATGCGTAGCATATGGACTTTCAAGTATTTAGCAGACAACATCACAGTGATCCAACCCTGTTGAAGCTACAACTTTGCTAGCAATTCCAGTAGAAGAACTGAATGGACTTCGTTTACCTGAGAAATAGATTGTCTTGCACGACAATGCCAGCCTTGAAATCCAACAAAGAATCATACCTACAAACAAATGTTACTCCGGACTGAGTAATAAAGTCTTCTCTCGGCGAAGGAAAACCATACTCTATGAGTCACTTATCTTATCGGTACTGCAATACCCACCGGTGTAAGCCGAGTAGCAGGCAGGTCCTGAACTGGTAGGTTGGAATAAGTAGATAATGATTTAAGATCCTCAAAAGTTTCTGATTGGCCTTCATTATCAAAAAGAAGAAGAAGTTGGACTGCGGTTTTGGTAGCTACGCGGCAATTACGTAAGTAAGAAGGTGCAGACTTAAGCGTGCGTAACGCTGTTTCAAAAACAACAACAACATATAGCAGAATCCTCAACTTATTGAATTTATATCATATTTATTTCTGCGAAAAAAATTTCAAGCCCTACTCGAATTCAATACTACTTGTAAGTCAGACAGCCACCAGTGGTACTTCAATACATAATTCATGTTCAATCAATCCATGGTTCAGGGAAATCAAATCCACCGCATACATACATACAATCAAGCAAGCCAGACATGTCATCAATAACAAGTGAGAAAAGCAACATGCGGAATCATAAATAAGAACTGACGAATTAAAGTTTTTCAAAACTTTTCACAACACCAATAAAAGTCAAGAACTTTTAAACTCGTATTTTGTTTTTGGCAAGGTTATGAACAAAAATCCTTTAAGGACATTCACAAACAAAAAACACGTGACTTTTATAAGTGGATTGAGTGGCAGGATGGAATTGCTAAATTCAAGCTGAGCTACTAATCCAGCGTTGATGAGTGTTGTTGTGTACTCAAGGCGATTGTTGAAAATTTGTTGAAATACTTTACATTTTATTGGCAGAGATAGTAAATTCGAGACTTATTTTATTAATAAACTAGTTTGGTTCTTAGTAAATTTACATTTTGTTACGAATATGCATACATATGCGTTGATACAAGTAATAACAGCCAAAGTGAGTTTATTACAAATTTGAGCTACATACTGCCTTATTTTCTCATATTCAGAGGAATTCTCGCGGTAATTTGAATATTTGTTGCTCAACACGTGAGCAAGCTTAAAGACAGAAATAGTAAATTTTCAGTCTGCTGTAATTTGTAATAACAACTTAACATAATATTGTTTGAGAGAAAAGAATGCTATCAAAAACTTTCCGCTTAGGCTTGAAATAACAATCAAAGTAAGCTTCTGTTCCTACAAAATAATTTTTTTCCGAAACAATGTCAAGTTACCAAAAACTTTTTGTTTGTCTTTGGAATAACGACCAAAAAAAATGTTAGGTTCAACAAAATCATTTTTTTAACAACAAGATCAAGCTAGCACTAATTTTACTCCAACTGAAATGTTGGCTCTGAATTGAAGGTGTACCAAAATTTGTTTTGATATCTTAAACGGTTTTTGATTTATGATTAATAATACTTGAGGGATTGAATTAATCAAAAGTGGGAGGTGCCAGCCCCTTTTCAAAATGTTCTAAAAAATTAATTTTAATTTACATACTTTATTTTATTTTAATTTATTTGATGTCATTTTATTTTATTTTATTTTATTTTATTTTGTTTTATTTTATTTTATTTTATTTTATTTTATTTTATTTCATCTTATTCTATTTTATTTTATTTTATATTATTTTATTTTTTTTATTTTGTTTTATTTTATTTTATTTGATTTTATTTTATTTTATTTTATTTTATTTTATTTTATTTTATTTTATTTTATTTTATTTTGTTTTATTTTATTTTATTTTGTTTTATTTTATTTTATTTTATTTTATTTTATTTTATTTTATTTCATCTTATTTTATTTTATTTTATTTTATTTCATTGTATTTTAGTTTAATTTATTTTATTTTATTTTATTGTATTTTAGTTTAATTTATTTTATAGTATTTTAGTTTAATTTATTTTATTTTATTTTATTGTATTTTAGTTTAATGTATTTTATTTTATTGGATTTTTTGTTTAATTTATTTTATTTTATTTTATTTTATTTTATTTTGTTGCATTTTAGTTTAATTTATTTAATTTTATTTTATTGTATTTTAGTTTAATTTATTTTATTGTATTTTAGTTTAATTTATTTTATAGTATTTTAGTTAAATTTATTTTATTTTATTTTATTTTATTGGATTTTATTTTATTTTATTGTATTTTATTGTATTTTAGTTTATTTTGTTTTATTTTATTGTATTTTAGTTTAATTTATTTTATTTTAGTTTAATTTATTTTATTTTATTTTATTTTATTGTATTTTAGTTTAATTTATTTTATTTGATTTTATTTTATTTTATTTTATTTTATTTTATTTTATTTTATTTTATTTTATTTTATTTCATTTCATTTTATTTTATTTTATTTTATTTTATTTTATTTTATTTTATTTTATTTTATTTTATTTTATTTTATTTTATTTTATTTTATTGTATTTTAGTTTAATTTATTTTATTGTATTTTAGTTTAATTTATTTTATAGTATTTTAGTTTAATTTATTTTATTTTATTTTGTTTTATTGTATTTTAGTTTAATTTATTTTATTTTAGTTTAGTTTATTTTATTTTATTTTATTTTATTGTATTTTAGTTTAATTTATTTTATTTTACTTTATATAATTTTTTAAATTTTATGATAGTTTTTTTTTTTTAGCAGTCAAGTAAATATTTCTTTACACGCATTCTAAGCCAGATCTCACCGCAACTCAGACGTACCAAAATCTTTCCTCCAAAACATTTACATTTTGCTTCGTCTTTAATTGTTTCCTTAAATCACATTTAACAATCAATTCAGAAAAACGGAAGTGTGCGCAAGACCGTTTCAAGTCGAAATATATCTGCAGTATCTTGTTACTGAAGCAATGGTTGACACTAATCAAAAATGTTGTTTATCTTAGAGCTTTGTAATAATTATCATGCAAATAGATGGATGCCGGCGTTGGCAGTTTGGGCAATGTAAATGCCTCTGGCACAACACTGCGTATGAGTAACTTTTTTGTTTGTGCTTAAATAATAGGGAAGGAAGCCCACTGAAATTAACACAACACTTCTTTTTGGCATTGCTTTCCGGTAGATATGTAAGTATACATAGCAGGTTTTGCAGTTTGTATGGAAATTTTCCAACTTATCTACTTTTGTGCCGAAATGTAAGAGCAGTGCAACACAGTGCAGGTGCTTCGAATCGTATACAAAACGCTTTCAAATCTGAGTTTTACTGCCCTGCAACGTTAAAAGTGCAGCAGTTTCTCTTTCATAATGAAAATAAATTTCATAAGCAAACACATTAAATGCCAGTAGCTGTACTGAAATATTAACTATATCACGGGGCCATCATAAAAAACTGCTGCAATGTTCCCATAAAAATTTACGTTTGTACGTGGTTATGCATGTATCATTCTACGTAAAATCAAGTGTTTACATTCACTGAGCAGATGTTTCAAATTAAAACTATCCATAAAGTAAACAATGAACAACTTCTATGGGTTAAGTTGCATAAACAAGCCATAAACTTTTATGAAAAGCTAACAAACATACCAAACAGCCAACAAATCACGTTAACTCACATACCAAAAGCATGTAGCGAGTAACAACGTCAACAGCTGCCAACCTACATAAAGTTACGGCAACATTTATGGAAATGTTTTTTGTTTTTGTTCGTGAGAGGCACGAACATATCCAGCAGTTGGGTTTGAGGCAACGTTATGACTGCTTTTGTTATTCTTTACAAATATGGTACTAACTACTATAAGCACTGCCACTGCGGCTGCTGGGGAATTGATGAAAACGGATGCATTTTATGAGTTGGCTAATGTTGAGGTTAATGTTGCTAGGTAGCGCTTTTGTGGTTTTTGATGTATCGTAATAAGGAAAAAAGTTAGAAAAAAAGTGAAAACAGGAATGTTTCTAGCTGGGCAGCAAGTATAAAATGGTGGCTTGATTTTTTTCACTTAGCATGGCGGTAGAATTTTTCCATTATAAACAAAAACAAAATTTATTTACTCAACATTTTGCTTACTCCATTTTTTTTTAACAAATAGTTGATCGGACAGAGTAGTTCCAATCAAAAATCAAAAATATTTAACTCACAGCCCTACGCATGAACTGTAACAAAATTCAACTCAATGAATATTGTTATAATTATGACAAAAGTTATGTTAAGGTATGATTGGAAAATTTTGAAAGTTTTGCCATATCAATTGTCACTATCTTTGTGATCATCTGTTGAGTATGTGACAATGCTGACGGGTCTTCAATACTAAGTCGGAGCTTCCTACTGATTGTGATGAGTATTTTGAAACAAACTTATCCGGTAGATAAAACTTACTACATAAAACAATTCCTTTTACTTTATTTTATTTTGTGTTATTTTATTACATTTCATTTTATTTTATTTTATTTTATTTTATTTTATTTTATTTTAGTTTATTTTATTTTATTTTATTTTATTTTATTTTATTTTATTTTATTTTATTTTATTTGATTTAATTTTATTGTGCTTCATATCATTTTATTTTTTTATGTTATTTTATTCTATTTTATGCTATTTTATCCATTTCATTTTATTTTATTTTTTTTTATTTCATTTTATTTTATTTTATTTTATTTTATTTCATTTTATTGAATTTCATCTCATTTTATTTTGTTTTATTTTATTTCATTTTTATTTTATTCTATTTTATGTTATTTTAGTTTGTTTTATATTATTTCATTTATTTTATTATATTTTATTTTGTTTTATTTTATTATGTTTTATTTAATTTCATTTTATTCTATTTTATGTTATTTTATTTTGTTTTATATTATTTCATTTATTTTATTTTATTTTATTTTATTTTGTGTTATTTTATTACATTTCATTTTATTTTATTTTATTTTATTTTATTTCATTTTATTTTATTTTATTTAATTTTATTGAATTTCATCTCATTTTATTTTGTTTTATTTTATTTCATTTTTATTTTATTATATTTTATTTTGTTTTATTTAATTTCATTTTATTCTATTTTATGTTATTTTATTTTGTTTTATATTATTTCATTTATTTTATTATATTATATTTTATTTTATTTTATTTTATTTTATTTTATTTTACTTTATTTTATTTTATTTTATTTTATTTTATTTGATTTAATTTTATTGTGCTTCATATCATTTTATTTTTTTTATGTTATTTTATTCTATTTTATGCTTTTGTTTCCATTTCATTTTAATTCATTTTATTTTATTTTATTTTATTTTATTTCATTTTATTGAATTTCATCTCATTTAATTTTGTTTTATTTTATTTCATTTTTATTTTATTCTATTTTATGTTATTTTATTTTGTTTTATATTATTTCATTTATTTTATTATATTTTATTTTGTTTTATTTTATTATGTTTTATTTAATTTCATTTTATTCTATTTTATGTTATTTTATTTTGTTTTATATTATTTCATTTATTTTATTTTATTTTATTTTATTTTGTGTTATTTTATTACATTTCATTTTATTTTATTTTATTTTATTTCATTTTATTTTATTTTATTTAATTTTATTGAATTTCATCTCATTTTATTTTGTTTTATTTTATTTCATTTTTATTTTATTCTATTTTATGTTATTTTATTTTGTTTTATATTATTTCATTTATTTTATTATATTTTATTTTGTTTTATTTAATTTCATTTTATTCTATTTTATGTTATTTTATTTTGTTTTATATTATTTCATTTATTTTATTATATTTTATTTTATTTTATTTTATTTTATTTTATTTTATTTTATTTTACTTTATTTTATTTTATTTTATTTTATTTTATTTTATTTGATTTTATTTTATTTTATTTTATTTTATTTGATTTAAGTTTATTGTGCTTCATATCATTTTATTTTTTTTTTATGTTATTTTATTCTATTTTATGCTTTTTTTCCATTTCATTTTAATTCATTTTATTTTATTTTATTTTATTTTATTTTATTTTATTTTATTTTATTTTATTTTATTTTATTTCATTTTATTGAATTTCATCTCATTTAATTTTGTTTTATTTTATTTCATTTTTATTTTATTCTATTTTATGTTATTTTATTTTGTTTTATATTATTTCATTTATTTTATTATATTTTATTTTGTTTTATTTAATTTCATTTTATTCTATTTTATGTTATTTTATTTTGTTTTATATTATTTCATTTATTTTATTATATTTTATTTTATTTTATTTTATGTTATTTTATTTTGTTTTATATTATTTCATTTATTTTATTATATTTTATTTTATTTCATTTTATTGAATTTCATCTCATTTAATTTTGTTTTATTTTATTTAATTTTTATTTTATTCTATTTTATGTTATTTTATTTTGTTTTATATTATTTCATTTATTTTATTATATTTTATTTTGTTTTATTTAATTTCATTTTATTCTATTTTATGTTATTTTATTTTGTTTTATATTATTTAATTTATTTTATTATATTTTATTTTATTTCATTTTATTGAATTTCATCTCATTTAATTTTGTTTTATTTTATTTCATTTTTATTTTATTCTATTTTATGTTATTTTATTTTGTTTTATATTATTTCATTTATTTTATTATATTTTATTTTGTTTTATTTAATTTCATT
The DNA here is from genome assembly GCA_949987695.1 of Merzomyia westermanni. NCBI lineage: Eukaryota > Metazoa > Arthropoda > Insecta > Diptera > Tephritidae > Merzomyia > Merzomyia westermanni. The sequence goes on from OX465288.1 coordinate 197,536,990, forward strand.
TTATTCTATTTTATGTTATTTTATTTTGTTTTATATTATTTCATTTATTTTATTATATTTTATTTTATTTTATTTTATTTTATTTTATTTTATTTTATTTTACTTTATTTTATTTTATTTTATTTTATTTTATTTTATTTGATTTTATTTTATTTTATTTTATTTTATTTGATTTAATTTTATTGTGCTTCATATCATTTTATTTTTTTTATGTTATTTTATTCTATTTTATGCTTTTTTTCCATTTCATTTTAATTCATTTTATTTTATTTTATTTTATTTTATTTTATTTTATTTTATTTTATTTTATTTTATTTTATTTTATTTCATTTTATTGAATTTCATCTCATTTTATTTTGTTTTATTTTATTTCATTTTTATTTTATTCTATTTTATGTTATTTTATTCTATTTTATGCTTTTTTTCCATTTCATTTTAATTCATTTTATTTTATTTTATTTTATTTTATTTTATTTTATTTTATTTTATTTTATTTTATTTTATTTTATTTCATTTTATTGAATTTCATCTCATTTTATTTTGTTTTATTTTATTTCATTTTTATTTTATTCTATTTTATGTTATTTTATTTTGTTTTATATTATTTCATTTATTTTATTATATTTTATTTTGTTTTATTTAATTTCATTTTATTCTATTTTATGTTATTTTATTTTGTTTTATATTATTTCATTTATTTTATTATATTTTATTTTATTTCATTTTATTGAATTTCATCTCATTTAATTTTGTTTTATTTTATTTCATTTTTATTTTATTCTATTTTATGTTATTTTATTTTGTTTTATATTATTTCATTTATTTTATTATATTTTATTTTGTTTTATTTAATTTCATTTTATTCTATTTTATGTTATTTTATTTTGTTTTATATTATTTCATTTATTTTATTATATTTTATTTTATTTTATTTTATTTTATTTTATTTTATTTTATTTTACTTTATTTTATTTTATTTTATTTTATTTTATTTTATTTTATTTTATTTGATTTTATTTTATTTTATTTTATTTTATTTGATTTAATTTTATTGTGCTTCATATCATTTTATTTTTTTTATGTTATTTTATTCTATTTTATGCTTTTTTTCCATTTCATTTTAATTCATTTTATTTTATTTTATTTTATTTTATTTTATTTTATTTTATTTTATTTTATTTTATTTTATTTTATTTCATTTTATTGAATTTCATCTCATTTAATTTTGTTTTATTTTATTTCATTTTTATTTTATTCTATTTTATGTTATTTTATTTTGTTTTATATTATTTCATTTATTTTATTATATTTTATTTTGTTTTATTTAATTTCATTTTATTCTATTTTATGTTATTTTATTTTGTTTTATATTATTTCATTTATTTTATTTTATTTTATTTTGTGTTATTTTATTACATTTTATTTTATTTTATTTTATTTTATTTTATTTTATTTTATTTTATTTTATTTTATTTTATTTTATTTGATTTTATTTTATTTTATTTTATTTTATTTGATTTAAGTTTATTGTGCTTCATATCATTTTATTTTTTTTTTATGTTATTTTATTCTATTTTATGCTATTTCATCCATTTAATTTTATTTTATTTTATTTTTTTTTATCGTATTTTATTTTATTTTAATTCATTTTATTTTATTTTATTTTATTTAATTTTATTTTATTTTATTTTATTTCATTTTATTGAATTTCATCTCATTTTATTTTGTTTTATTTTATTTCATTGTTATTCTATTCTATTTTATGTTATTTTATTTTGTTTTATATTATTTCATTTATTTTATTATATTTTTTTTTATTTTGTTTTGTTTTATGATTAGTTTAATTCTATTTTATTTTATTTTATTTCATTTCATTTTATTTTATCTTATTTCATTTCATTTTATTTTAATTTATTTTATTGAATCTCACTTTATTTTATTTTTTTTTATTCTACTCTATTTTATGTTATTTTATTTTGTTTTATATTATTTCATTTCATTTTAGTTTTTTATTTTACTTTATTCTATTTTATGTTATTTTATTCTATTTTATTTTATTTTATTTTAATTTATTATATTTCATTTCATTTTATTTTATCTTATTTCATTTCATTTCATTTCATTTTATTTTATTTTATTTTATTGAACTCACTTTAATTTATTTTTATTTTTTTTTTATTCTATTCTATTTTATGTTATTTTTTTGTCGTTTTATATTATTTCATTTCGTTTTATTTTGTTTTATTTTATTTTATTCTATTTTATGTTATTTTATTCAACTTAATTTTATTCTATTCTGTTTTATGTTATTTTATTTTGTTTTATACTATTTCATTTCATTTTATTTGGTTTTGTTTTACTTGATTCTATTTTATGTTATTTTATTTTGTCTTATTTTATTTTTATTTTAGTTTATTTTATGTTACTTTGTTTTAATTTATTTTATTTTATTCTATTTCATAGTTTATTTTGTGTTATTTTTTTTGATTTTATTTTATTTTATCTTTATTAATATTTTTTGAGCAGAGTATCTTTTCTTGCAGATGATGCTATCTATGCCTTTCATATTGAACACCTCACAACTTGAATAGGGTCGATTCTGTGCTAGAAAGTGCTGGCTAACGCAAATTATATGATACTAGCTGTAGCCTGGTCTCTGCCCTAAGTGGTTAGTGGGATCATGAAAGCAGCATAGATAAAGCTGTGGGGGTTGTGGAAGACTGATATAATCAGTTTGACCCAAAGGCAGAGCTAGTGCTCTTTGCCATTACAAGATATTCCTCACCTTCGCTTGATGGTCATAAGTGGCGTCTTTCTGATAGAAGTCCTTTTAATAACTAAATTGAACAAGAAACTTATATATAGAGCATATAATTATATGGGGCATATAATTAATGTAACTCTCAAAAATAATGCTAAGTAAAAAGCGAGGTGTAAGCCCGGAAATCATGGTATGGGCGTGCAAAGGAGAAGTTCAGAAAACTGTCTGGTAAGATGACCAGAGCGACAAGGGTGCGCTTAGGACTTTTTGTAAATCTCAACAACTCCTATATTAGAACGAAAACAGACTATATCTGTCCCAGGGCAGTCTTCAATACATTAACATATTGAGATTATCGCTCAAAACTCTCCGCAGAGACAGCGGAAATCAGATGGCTGCTTGGTCAACACAAACGTGCCAAGTGGGAGAGCACTTAAGGTCCTAAAAATTGTCTGCTAGTGTTGGCAAGTTCTCGTCCACAGTCAAATAATTTTCCAATTCAACTATGCGTATCAACAATACTTATATTGATTGCCCTAGGCGTTTTGAATTGATTTTTTTTTTTAACTTGAATATCGGTTCTAATTATTACGTTTTCTAATTTAAATTTTCCAGCTTCAACGTCAAACACAGCTCGCTCGTACATAAGTAAATATTTAAGTAGCGATAAAACAGCCCTCATGCAATCACTCATAATTGGAGAGCTTCTTACTACATAATAACAACTACTAAGTACCCTACAACTACTAACTAACCTACATATAAACTCACCTGCACCGGCGATGCCGCCATCCACTGTTGAAAGATATCGGATGTTACTGACGGGCGTTTGGGTGGTTTCCGCGAATCGATAAACTCATGCAATCTAGCCAATGCCTCTGGTGGTGCGCGTTCCAACAACCATTTTTCAAATGCCTCCGGCTTTTCCTCAAACAAACGCGCCACCTCGTCTACCTCTTGCTGCGTAGCCTCACGACGCCCCATCCTGCCGCCACCGCCATCATTACTATATGCACTTGTGCTTGACGCAGCCTCCCCCATTATCGACACATACACAGTCGGGCTACTGCAACTTATCGGTGAATTGAGTGTCGTATTACCTGCACTAGTATTGCTTGAATGAGTGACTGTCGCCATGTCACAAGCGGAAATCGAATTATTAGTGCTACTGCGGGTCATAACATTGCTGTTGTCGCCATCAATGCCGCCACTAGCACCCGCAACCGCACCCGCAACCGCACCACAACGACTACGTCCACTATCGCTCGAATGCATGAGGCTATGTATGGTTGTTGCCATAGTGCTTGTGGGTGATTGAACTGAGCTGCTGGATGAACGATTGCTGGTCAAGCTGGTTGACATAATGTCATTGCCGCTGGTGGGTAGTTCATTGTTGTTGCGGCTCAAGTGTGACGTGTCATCTTTTGTTATGTGTGGCGGCGTCGAAGACGACAAAGTGGAATTCTTCTCATGACCATCACCATTCGTAAAGGATTTATTTATGTTGACAGTGGTATCTGGGCTGGCGCCAACTTTGCCTTTGGGCAAAGTGCCAGTTATCGCGCCATCTGCTTTTGTCGAAATCGGAGCTTCTTGTGCTGCAGTAACGGTCGTGGGTGCTGCTGTTGTGCATGTAGTAGTTGCTGTTGCTGTGGCTGCAGCTGTTGCTGACACATCGGTCATTTTGTTATTTTATTTTCGAAATGCTGGTTTATGCGATTGTTCTGTTGTGGTTGCTCTTGTTGAGCAATGGCCGCTTCAATTCACGTTCGCTCACATTTTCCTCTGGCATACTCTTACGCTTACACATTTCCTTAGCGTTTGTCCCTTATTATGCTTGTATGTGTGCGCGTTTCCTACCTAATTGATAGACACCATATCCGATCGGTTGTCAAAGCAGTTCGTAAGTGGTTATTCGTGTGTTTGTGTGCTTCTAATATAGTCAGCTTGATGCTTTAATGCTTCCGTTACGGCTTGTTGTATGGTCATTGAGCTTCTATCGCACATACATACAAACAAGTATCCAGAAACCCTGTGATGTTAACGTCTTTTTTGTGTTGTTGCAGCTTCTCTTTTACTCTTAATCCAATCACGTCGTCTTATTGTTCTTATGTTGTTTTGGCTGCCTGTTTGAGTGCCTCTAACAAGCAACTTGTTGTGTTCTGTTTTGTAACCTGACGTCTTATGCTTGGTTATCCTGTTTCATTCTTTCTACCTGCTGCTAAGCGGCTAATTGATGACAGTCCATATACTTATAAACTGGCTTACTTGCTATTACTCTGAGATTTTTGCAAATTGATTTTTGCCCTTCCAATGTCTTCTTGTTGCTAATACTGCCACATTGCCAACCTTCCCTCTAGTTGCTGTCTGGCTTGTTATGCTAAAGCGTGCTAAGCTGCTGTTATGCTCGTAGCTTTTGTTTTATTTGAAGTTTTTCCACTGCTGCTCTCTAATGCCTTGTTTCGTACGTTTTCCAGTCTTGGCACGTATAACACTTAAATAGTGGCTGCTACTCGCTCTGTTTGTGTGCGTAGTACTTCACTCATTTCAGTAACTTTTGAAGGCTTTCGTTCTTTCTACAATTTCGCTGTAATTAATGCCATTCGTTTGGGTGGTGTAGGTACAGTTGTTGGCGTAATTAAACGCTTACTATGTAATCACTGTAAGGGGAATAGAGAAAATTGATAAGCAATTAATAATCCCAAATGTATTGTTTAAGTTAAGTCTATAACGATTCCATCATAATAATGAATATCTAGTTAGAGTAGCGCTATGTTTGGTCTAATGCAATAACAACTATTGAAATTTTTATACCCAGCGTGTACTAGTACACTGGGTATTATAGTTTTGGCCATATAACGAAATAATGGAGATGAATATATCAAAGTTCCTAACATGAACAGGGTTATCCATTAAGACATGTCCGTCCGTCCCTCTATCCGTCCGGCCGTCCTTGGACACGATAACTTAAGTAAAAATTGAGATATTTGAATGAAATTTGACACACACGTTGCTTTCTGGACAGGTAGGTTGCTATTTAAAATGGGTGCAATAGAACCATAGCCACGCCCCTTTTTTCGATATCGAAAATTTCTAAAAACATTTAAGATGAGAAAATTGGATAATAAAAGCCGCTACAATAATGAAATTTGCCAGATTTATTAATTTGGTTGTCCCATTGACGATTTTACCAAATTTTTGGAAAAGGGGTGTGTCATCGCCCACATATGATTGAAGAAATTTTCAAATTCGACTAATAATAACTTCATAATCACGATACTTGATACGAGGCATACTATCTACTTGCAAATTACGCCCACGGAAAATACGCAAAATCGGTGAACGACCACATCCACTTTTGTACTGAAGTTTTCTAAGATGGAGGTATCAAAACATAACATGCTATATCTCCTTCACTGATATTTTTTTTTAATTTTGGGAAATGGGCGTGGCACAGCATTTAGCACAGCTCACTTTTCACAAAGTTTTTTTTTTTTTTTTGATATATAGGCCACGTTTATATAAAATATCATTACCTGAAATCAAATAAATTCGTGGTTATGCTGAATTCCAACTTTATATAGCTTCGCACGCAGAGGCCCTAGAACCCACTGTGAACTAATATTGTGTAAATATTGCAAGAAATTTTTGAGAATGGGCGTGGCACCACCCACTTTTGATTAAATCAAATTTAGAAATAATATTAAACTTAAATCAAAAACCGTTCAAGATATCGAAACGAAATTTAGCACACAGATTTCCATAAGTACAAGTAATATTACGGGGAAAAATGGGCGAAATCGGTTTAGGTCCACGCCCACTTTTATATGAAAGATTTTGAAAAGGATCATAGATATATTTAATAAGCAATAACTTTGCGTAAATTAACTTTACATCATTTCTATTTCACTTTTAAAGTGTCCGTGTACGAAGAAATTCGAAAGATATTAATTTTTGAAAATGGGCGTGGCTCCTTCTCTTTTATAGTGGATTATTGCACAAAACTTTGTATGCCATAACTGCGGAAAAAATGCTTTGTCGAAACGAAATTTGGCGAAAACGTTGAACATGTAAAGATAACTGTTTGTTGTAAAAATGGGCGAAGTCGGTAAAATTTAAGAGGCTATATACGAGGTGTGTTCAAAAAGTATCGCGAATTTTGTGTTTTTTCAAAAATTATTTATTTATTCATGAATATCTATTTTGTCCCCTTCAAAGTAATCCCCTTGAGCTCACCAACATATAACTTAAATATAATTAAATAAGGCCAGCAAAACTAACAATAATTATTATACACTTGTGCCAACGGTTTTTCCAATCTTCGAAGCACTTCAAAAAATCATTTTTTTGTATCTTGTTCAGCTTCTCCTTCGATGCCGTCTTTATCTCGTCAAGAGAAGCGTAACGTCGTCCTTTCATGGGCCTCTTCAGTTTAGGGAACAAGAAAAAGTCACAGGGGGCCAGATCTGGGGAATACGGTGGCTGCGGCATCATTAGTGTGTTGTTTTTGGCCAAAAAGTCGCGCACAAGCAACAATGCGTGAGTAGGGGCGTTATCGTGGTGCAAAAGCCAATTTTTGTTCTTCTTTGCACATCTTCTCGGCCTTCTGAGAACATTTTGTACCACCGATAAACGTTGCTTCGGTCCAAGGTAGCTTCTCCGTATGCCACAGTCAACGTTCGGAATGCATCCGCGCACTTAATTTCGTTTTTCACACAAATTGATACAGGTTCTTTGATCCATTTTTTTGAATAGGTAAAAATCGAAGACGATCCAAAACACGTGCAAGCAAAACAGCTGTCGACAATTAACTGAACATTCAAAATGGCCGAGCTTGTCGGCATAAGTGAGAGACATGAGTACCAACATAACGCCACAAAAAATTCGAAATTCGAATATACGTAACCAGCGAAAATTCAAAATTCGCGATACGTTTTGAACACACCTCGTATGTATAACTATGCAAGCTAAATCAATAGGGTCTTGCACAAGTAATAAGCTTTTTAAGCAATACTCGAACGCAAAACATTTTTTGTAGATTTTGGGGAAGTAGGCGGGGCCGCCCACTTTTCAGCATAAAAGTTCTGCTATTTTAAGGGTATTTCAATGAAAATTGGTTAGCTGCTTTTTAATAGTATATAGTACACTCCTGCCAAACACAGACGATCAAAATATCTCGGCAAATACTTAATACCCCCCTGCAATAGATAAATTACACATCTTTTTTGATTTTCATACCTTTAATGAACATGAAATGTTTGTAAGTATGAGAAGAAGTAGAGATGGGTCCATCACTAAGTATACTGAAATAATAAGGACGATGAGCTGGGTAAATTGGGATGGCATAATAAATCACTACTAGCTATATACTGTTCGGTTCCACTCGAACTCAGACTTCTTTACTTGTTTGATTTTCTCTTATTTCAACATTCTCTATTTTTGATTTTTTATTATATCATATATTATTGTTTCCTTTTCTTGCTGATTCTTTCCTCCCATTCCCTTCGCCTCCTTTTCTTTTCTTTTCTTTTCTTTTTTTTTCTTTTCTTTTCTTTTATTTTATTTTCTTTTCTTTTCTTTTCTTTTCTTTTCTTTTCTTTTCTTTTCTTTTCTTTTCTTTTCTTTTCTTTTCTTTTCTTTTCTTTTCTTTTCTTTTCTTTTCTTTTCTTTCCTTTTCTTTTCTTTTCTTTTCTTTTCTTTTCTTTTCTTTTCTTTTCTTTTCTTTTCTTTTCTTTCCATCGTGTTTAGGCACGATTACCGCATAGTAACAATCAGCAAAGCAATTATGCACACACTCAGATAAGCAGAGCGTCACATACATATCAGCAAAGCGGCCAAACAAGATTTCTATACACTTAGTTTGCGTAATCTCACTTACAATTGAAATATGCATAAAGCCAACATCAACACCAAGACACAGACAGAAGCACGGTTACAAGCAGCGGCATATGCACGGTTGCAGGCAGCGGACGCCTAACTTTGCTGGACTGCTCTACCGAGTCCAAAGATGTTTTCGCATCAAAAAGTAGGAGTGGCCCCAGATTGATTTCGACCGTTCTCAAAGTAGGCGTGCTTTTTACCCAAATTCGTTCATAAAATAACTTGTAATAAGGGTAGTAAATAAGTGCATAAAATTCATCAAAAGTAAGTGGTGTCATGCCTATTTTAAAAAATTTCCCAAAAAGCCCACCCTTATTGGATCCTGAAACCGGTGTTAGATCGACTAAGGTCCTTTTTATGTACTGAATATTTTGAAAAATACAAAGAAAAAATGATTATCCAGTACATACATAGGTGGATTATGTACTGGAAAGCTACTCTGTTTTTTGTCTTTTCCAAATTAAAATTTGGTATGCGGGTTCCCAAGCATTTATCTACCGTCGCTATGTAAAATGAGCGAAAACGGATTTCACAGATGGGCATGGCTTAATAAACTTGATATATAATGGTACGATTTTGGTTTCTTGAGTACCCGGTATCCGTGTTCTGCCCTCCTCAGTCTTTAGTTTTGTTGTCGCACAGAACTACAAATTCCAAAATTTAAAAATCACATTAAATTTTTTTTCGGAAGTAATTTTTTTTATTATTTTTTTACACAAAAATATTTTAGAAAAAAGCTCTACTTCAAAAATGATCTATCTCATCTGAATATGTATAGAATTTTCATTCAGGTATGGCGTTTTCGAAACTCATTCTGCGATAGAGTATTCTTCCAACAAATTTTGAGATAGAGCGTTCTGTAAAAGTATTTTGAAATAGAGTGAGCTGCCACTGAGCCCTCGAAATGTTGCTCATGAGTTTATGGAGGATAATGCTGTGAAATAGTTATAAAACGCAGGCCTTAAAAATTGTCAAAAGTTGTAGTTTACTATACTGGAATTTTATAGAATAAAAAACTGATAACTTATATGTTTCATGTGCCAAATCGTTTTCGGCATAATTGCGAATAATAAAAAAATATATAATACAATTGGGCAGCAACCATAACTGTTAACCCTAACAAAAAATATTCGGGTTAGAAGCCGACATAAAATACCTTTTATTTGATGCCCATTTTGATATAATTCATAAGACAAAAAAATCAGAGAAGTGCAACCTGGTAAAAACTCCTCATAGAAACACATGAGTAAGAGAACCGAACCTATATACACAACTTCATTTATTTATTTTATTCATTTTTGTGTATTCCTTTTGAATTTACCAATTTTATTTTGCTCCTAAATGTATCTTCAACTATGTACAGCAGTTCCGAATAACGCTATTTATTTGATAAATCAAAGCAAACGATAAGGATCGCATGCAAATGCGTAAGCAATCTCAGCATTAACAGCTGCAAGCTTTGAGATTTATGAAGCAATTTAAAAGCTTGGCTACACCCGACGGATAGTCCAATTTTATTTTATAGTTTATTGCAGTCAAAACAAATTTTATACAACTGCCAATAACTACGGTGGCAAAACATAAAAAAATATTCCAGTATGAATGTTGAAAAAAAGTAATTTCACTGGAAACGCTGGTGCACATCGGCCATCGCCCAAACGTGACTTATTTTATGTCTTGCAGGTACAATGCGCAAATGTGGTGATAGCTTAATGCAATTTAGCGCATTTTCACCAGGGATGGCAATTTTTCGGGATCTGATTTTACTATTAAATGATCGCGGAATTTGATTTTTATTTATTATCCAACAGTTGAGCTTAGTAACAAATATAGAAAGGGTTTAGAATTTTATATATTTAAAACCGCATTTATTTTATCAACTTTGAAACTAAATTTCGATAAAATAAATAAATCGAATGGAAGCTATTTTATGGTTTTACAACTTTGATTCTTGTAACTCTCACAATACTTGTAGTATAAGGAATGCCAATTTTTAGGATTTATAAAACCCCGACATTTTCGGGATCTGATTTTACAATCCCGATACGAGTATCTACTAGTTCCGGAATTTGGAAATTAGGTTTAGGTTGACCCAAATCAAGTAATTTTTTGTGAAACTATCTAATCGTAAAGTAGTATATATTTTTTTTCGTAAGCATGAATAAAATACAAAACTGAAATTGTGAAATTTCTTTTAAAAATCAAATGTAAACATTAGGGTGGGTGGATTTGTATGGACGAAAGTTAACCGATATCGCGCCATCGATTTTTCGATAAGTTTTGGGCTCAGGAAAAAAAAGTTCCACTATGCATACCCAAAAAAATAATTTTCGAGCCTGCGAAATTTCATTTTTTTTTGACTTTTTTCGACTTTGATTTTTAAGGGTTTTTTCATGTCCTACTAAAAAATTTTCATTTGATTTTTAAAATTTTCATGTATACCCTGTTCGACCCAAAAATGTCCGCTAAAAACGTTGGCGATAACAGTTTTTTGAAAAAAAAAGATTTTTTGCGTTTTGGGGAGTGTTTTGGTCAAAAAATGTACCCTTTCGCCATTTTTTTCTAGAGGGTTTTTTCAGCATACATGCAAAAATGTTTTCGATGAAAACGAATTTGTCTCATATTTCCTGTGCCACTTAAAAGTATGCGCTAAAAACGTTGGCGATAACGGTTTTTTGAAACAAAATTTTATTTTCGGGTTTTGGTCGAAAAATCGTCAGATCGAGACTAGAGTATGTCGCGGTAATTTGGAGACTCCACCAAATTGGGCCCTCTAAACGTCTCGAAAGAGTTCAGAAAATTGGTATACGTTTTGCTCTCGTTGAATTCGTTGAATTTTGAGGTCGTTGAATTTTTTTGATCTTTTACCCTCTTACCAATCTAGATGTTTGTTGATAGAACTTAGTACACTGGAAAGTAGAAGGTGCATTCTATCTTGCGCGTTTGCCATTGGTATAATCTATGGTACAGTTGATTGTGCATCTCTTCTGTCCAAAATTCAGTTCAATGTCCCATGCAAAAATTTCAGGCAGTTTGATAAAATGAGAATTTGATGTGCCACTACTAACTACGCTGTAAATGCTCCTATTTCTAGGGCATGTACTGAACTAAACTCGTTTTTCAATTCCACAGGCAATTCAAGATCTTTTTTCTCTTAATAATTGTCATAGTCTGTAAAAATTATAAATTCAAGTACTTATCATTCAAATAAACAAATGCAGGTTCATTTCCATTTTACACATGTTGTTTCTTAGGCAGCACGCATGCTCTATCCCTTACTTTGTACTACTTCTGTATGCATGTATCTGCATTAATGCTGAACGTATACAGAAACACTAGTACATAGACATGATTTATATGTACAGACACACTAATTCTGCATTGATAAAATAGTATTGCTTTTGCATAATAAATAAATAATTAATTTCCTATTACTACAGCCTAAAAATGAAAAATGAAACAACTCTCAGCCATCAACATATAACTATAAGGAGGTGTAAACCATTTACCAATCTTACCCAATTGCTTCTATCCCATCTTGACAAGCTTGCTTACAAAATGAGCAATATTCCCCTTCAATGGAGCCAAGGCAGCTTTAGGACCGAATGGCTTTCGGGAAGTGTAGTTATCCATATATTCCTAAGGTGGATGGATGAAATTGTGGCTACACTCAATTGTTCACTGGCATACATTGAGAAATATTTCATGCCCAGGAAATTCCCTCCATATGGAATATTTTCTTATACATTTTATTTTAAAAATGTGAATAATTTTTTTCAAGAATACATAGAAAAACCCAAGAGTACTCAACTATGTAAGTGAAGGTTTTGGGGAGTGTTGTCGAATTAACAGTCCTTGGCCGTATTTGAACCCGGTACGCTCCGGTACTCCCTTGCGGTACTGCCCGACTGTCGTGGTAGCGATTTATGACCAGGGAAACCTTCTAGGTCATATCCTTCCTTACGGAAGGATAAGGTGGGTAATGAGAGGTGAGAGCCAACCATCGAGTTACACGTCATTACCTTTGTGCATATTAGTCGCCGCTTACGACCGGTATGCCGGGATCTTAAAAAGCACGACATCCTCAGATCTCGAGATTGTTATCCCTAAATTGCAAAAACACAAACTGATTTGTGTTAAAGTTTGACGATTACAATCTGCCGCAAATTGTTTGCAATAAAGCTTTGCATGTTGTTGACAATAAATAGTTAAATGCGACTTCATGCAAATTGCCAGCAGTAACAGGGGCAGGGTGTTTGCAGTTTCGCAAAAGCAATATTTTTAATCATTCAAAACTGCGAAGCTATTTTTAGTACGCGGTAGTTCACACAGTTTGCGGAAACACCTTTAGTGTCGCTGTAGATTCGACTAAAGGGATTCAAGGCGTGTTTAAGTGCAATACGTAGCTTCTTTAATTCAAGTGTGGACCTTAGACGAAACCTGTTAGAATATAGATTTTAGAAGCCTACTCCAGGGAAAGACTGGTGAGCCCACCTAGCTGATTTGACAGAATTATATCAAAGCGTTTATTTCACAGTTCCTAAGCGTAAAGGATTAACATCTATCTACGAACTCTGATTTAGACAGGGCTTACCCAGAAATGAGTCCAGTGATTTTGCCGGTAAAACAATGATAACAATACTGGGTTTACAAAATTACATCTATTTACAACAAAAAAAAGAAATACGAGAAATTGACTGGGCTTCTGGGCTAGTACACCAGCTTCATTAATTAGCGAAATATCCAGTCTTCAATCTGCAAGCAGTGCAGGCTTTATGGCTTTATTAGACTACGAACTGTACCTTAAGGTCTGCTCCAAATAGAAGCACTTTAGCTAGAAATCTTTACCTCTATACAATCTTAAAAAACAAAAGCAGACACAGGTTCTTAATTACAGTAATGGAGCGAAAACAACAGTTTATATAAAGATTATCTGTCTGTCTGTATGTTTGTTCGCGAATCACCTAAAACCCGCCTTACCGAATTGAATACAATATTAACCAGTGCGTTGTCCAACTTAAAGTTTAGAATGCATTTAACTTAAATATTTTGTTCCCGCCTCACACAGTGGTGGCGATAAAATTGGCCTAAAATTTTGTTTTTATATATAGTGATATTGTCATCTTTTCCGCTGCAATCTGGTTAGTACCAGCTGGTCAGGTCATATCCGTAAAATGGCTGTCAACCTGTGGAGGGTGTTTCTTAAACAACGACAAAGATAGAAAGTGAGGCGAGAGTGGTGGATTGTTTTTTAATACTTTCAAGAGTGACCATAAGCTCGATTTAATGGGAAATTTTGGAATTATAAACTGACTTGATCCCATTTGGAGGATAGACACTGCATCAACTACTTGGTTTTTAGTATAAAAGGTTTTGGAGTTTGCACGCATTTTATATTGCACTCGATGCAAAAATTTTTTTATTTCAATACTTCTTGGAATTTTGGATAGAAATTTCCATTTCATACAAACCCAATTACGTTAAAAGTTTATAAAGAACTTGTTTATTTGCTGCAATTTGGAGTTTACATACCACAATTCAAACAAATATTTGCAAACAAGTAGGGAGTTTAAGGGTGGTTCGAAAATCCATGAAAAATTGAGGCCAGAATAATGTTCTGACCGTTTTAAATTACTAGAGATCGCCCAGTGGTTGAAAGTCCATTCTTTTATTTAATTTTTTTTGCTGTTCCTCTACTCCGCACTTCTCTCCCTTATTTTATTTTGTTTTATTTTATTTTATTTTATTTTATTTTTTTAAATTTATTTTGTTTGATATTATATATTTTTTTTTTTTTTCATACAAAAAAATTATTATTCTTGGCCTTGAGCTCGTTTATAGTCATGGATACTTTATTTTATTTTATTTTATTTCATTTCATTTTATTTTCTTTCACATTATTTTATTTTATTCTATTTTTTATTTGATTTTATTTTATTCTATTTTTTATTTGATTTTATTTTTATTTTATTATTTTATGTTACAATTTTATTTTATATTACTTTATTTTATATTATTTTGTCTTTTTTTGTTTTTGTCCTACAAAAAAATTATTACTAATTGTAGACATGGATACTTTATTTTACTTTATTTAATTTCATTTCATTTGCTTAAATTTTATTTCATTTTATTTTATTTTATTTCATTTTATTTTATTTCACTTTATTTTATTATTTTATTTTATAATTTTATTTTGTTTTATTTTATATTATTTTCTTTTGTTTTAGTTTATTTTATTTTATTTTTTTTATTTTATTTTATTTTATTTTATTTTATTTTATTTTATTTTATTTTATTTTATTTTATTTTATTTTATTTTTTTATTTTATTTTATTTTATTTTACTTAATTATTTTTTTATATTTTATTTAAATTTATTTTATATTATTTTATTGTGTTTTGTTTTATTTCATTTGTATACGCTTACCTTTTTCTGACCCACCCTAATAGTTCAAATATAAATGCTTTCAAATACATACTACGCAGTACGTACATAGTTCAACAATATGTTAGCTCAACCAAAAGTATGTTTGCAATGAAAACTATTACATTCTTTGCCTTCTGAGTGGCCGTCCATAAAGTGAAAGTCTGAGTGTGTGAAACGTTGCATGTGAGTGGCTGGAAATGCCATTGTGGCATGCAATAGCAATTTGTTATCGCACACTTGAGCCTGCACAAGTAGGTGATGTTGCATGACGATGTTGTTGTGGCTGTGTGTACCTATGCAGTATGCGGTATATGCATGTGTATGCGGTACTCAAAAACTATCCATAAAACCGCACTATCAAAGGACTGCGTGCCATTTGTATGTTTGGCTTATCTACCAACTACAAATTTATTGCTGGTTTGTTGCTTTGGTCACAAGACTTCTACTTCCGTTTGCAATTATAAAATTAAAATACTTCCTGCATGCTGGGTTTTACCTGTTAATATTAACAATATTTTGTAAATAAAATTAGTTAATTTTTCTATCCGACGTTATTTCAAAAGATCCATAAACAACAAAGAGGCATTCTTAAATAAATTCAAATATACAGAGCGGATTAGCTTTAGACAGGAAAATTTTTGCAAACAAATTCAAATCGATGGTACAGGTTAGGATAGCTATATAGAGCCAGTATAAAAGCTTTTATTTTTGGTTCATTGGTGTAGCTATTTTTCTCGACCAAATATCCTTGGGTTAATATCAGGATTTGACCCTTCATTAAATGATTCTTAACTCCAAAGGCGAGAAGGCCCATTCAATCACCTTGTGATACTAAGCCAAGTGCCACGAGAGAACACTTGGTATCAACCTGCAACAACCTGGGAACCATTGCGTCTTTATCCATAAGCAGAACAGGACTTGGAAGCGGAGTCATTGGGCCTTAATTCAATGCACTATTTGCTGGTATTAAGAAAGGATCCACACAGTTTCAGTAGAACTTTTCACTCGAACACTTCAAGGGCCTTCACATTTTCTTTTGACACGAATCTTAATTTCGAATCATAAATCATATTTATTTAAAGCAATACAGGCCTTTCGCACTCGGTCCTCGATGCATGCTTTCTACTTAATTTATAATCAATTATTAGTCCCAGATATTTGGTGCTAGAATATAGGTTTGCCCTCTGGCCATTTAAAATGAATAGTTCGAAGAACTTCCTCGTGAAGAGTAGTAGATCCATTTTATTCGGGTTAAGCCTAATGCCACATTTTGTATATATGTATGTTAGTTTTATACAAATGTATGCTAAATAATTTCCTGCAAAATTAAATCCTCGTGTGTGTCATTCACGTCGACTGAAGTGTTGGGTCGCGAGTGTAAAATGTGACAAATTAACTAAAAGCTCATAAAGCCTAAAGTATGGCACGCACTTACTAGCTGAAGCGTAACATAGCAACAACAATTACATACATACTACGACCGCAGCAAAAAGTTGCCAGTTAATTTGTGAATAGCGTGCGCAGAAGGCATTTAAAACAATTTTAAGGGTTTTAGTTGCACACGAGTAGCTAATTTCTTCCATCCAACATTCATGTCACAACAACAGTCTTAAATACTCAGGCGTTGATTTGCCGACAAAAAGGCGCCACAATTAAAGGCACAACCTTTGACAAAGCTAATAAAAGTAACCAGCTAAAGGATGTCTAGTTGCAGTTGCATTTACTAAATGATGTTTGATAGCCACCTCAGCCAATTTGACCAATAACAACTGTCGCTGTGTAAGCCGTAAACTTAGCAGTGCATGCCATGTCAAGTGGCTTTAACAGTTTTAATCACTTCATTGATAATGCGATCACGTACATTTCACATTTTACACTCCCTAACCACTCGTTTATGTATAATTGTTGTTATAGCTGGGGTGTAAGGGAAAGCTGCATTTTCATTTACTTTCATCACGCCAAACGCGGTTCCGATACAATTAGTCGTTAGTATTACTATAAAATAAAATAAAATAAAACAAAATAAAATAAAATGAAATAAAATAAAATAAAATGAAATAAAATAAAATAAAAAAAAAAATATAATAAAATTAAATTAAATTAAATTTAATTAAATTAAATTAAATTAAATGAAATAAAATAAAATAAAATTGTATAAAATAAAATAAAATAAAAATAAAATAAATAAAAATTAAATTAAAAAAAATGAAATAAAAAAAATTTTAAATTAAATGAAAAGTAAATAAGAAATATAAAAATAAAATAAAAATGAAATAAAATAAAATTTTCGAAATAGTACTACAACTATAGCCTGTATATGTTTGTTGCTTTCAATTTTTCCTCTAATCAAAAATAATAATAACTAACTAAGAATTATTATAAACAGGGCTTGAGCTCGTTAAACTTACAAACATATGTCAAATAAAAAAAAAAAAAATTAAATGAAATAAAATAAAATAAAGTAAAATAAAATAAAATAAAACAAAAAAAATAAAATAAAAAGAAATATTTACAATAAAATAAAAAAATTAAATAACACTAAGTACAATTAAATAAAACAAAATAAAATAAATCAACCAACAACAAAAATTGGTGGTATAAAAAAAAGCAATAAAATAAAGTAAAACAAAATGAAATAAAATAATATAAAATAAATAAAAAAAAAAAATAAAATTAAATAAAAAATAAAAATAAAAAAATAAAATAAAAAAATAAAAATTAATTAAAAAAATTAAACTAAAAAAAAATTAAGTATAAAAAATTTGAATAAAATATAATGAAATAACGTTATTGTTATAGTCACAAGACTTCGGCATACTTAACCGAAAATCGACATCAAGATAATTTTACGAGCATTCTGAGAAGCGCGCAGTATCAACAGGGTTTGCCAGGAATTGTAAAGAGTGTTCCGAGATTAGAGACGTTGGTCTGCAGAATATGCCAGAAGTTGGTTTTATTTTCACGCAGCTATAGTGGTCGAGTCCAATGAAAAAGTTTAAGATAATTTTTAGTTTATTAAATTCCTTCTAACTTATCCTTCCTTGAACTAAGCAACTATTTAGCACATATAAATAAGGCACACATACAACTGTCCAAAACAGAGAATTTGAGTGTCTCTCTAGATATTCGTTTTTGCTTGAACACTTACTTTTAAGCTTTTTTTTCGTATGCTGTAACGCCCAAGAAGAACTGTCACAGTTGCTACCGTCATATGCCTACTTAAATATATTCCTATATGTAAATATGCATTTTGACTACAACTATAAATAAGGGTGGCTCTTAAAATATTTATTGTATAGTTTGAGAGCTATATTGATTTGATAGCACTCAAATCACATGCAGATTCAGACGCACGGTTTGGAAAGCACTGGTGAACAGCTGATATTCAAAATTCAACTAATTTTAATGTATTAAGAAGAATGCTCAAGGTGAGGTAATATATCTCTCCCGGCGTGTTTCTTTCACTGAGGAAATTATGTATCCAAATTCGCCAAACCTGATTGCTATTTCTACAGCTAAAGCGATATGAGGCGTAGAGAGATTTTTAGGGGTAGTGGGCATATAATCCTGAAAGGGAGTTTTTATATCACACTAAAATAAGCGTTCTTATAGCTAATAACGTTATCTTCGCTCCTAATTTTCTTGTGAGTAGCCCATAGAGATACCCTGTTACTTTTAAGAATTGAAACACAGAGTAATCGACCTAAAACTCAATTCAAAAAGTTGGTTTGAGAAAAAATAAAACTTCAATAATAAGAACCACTCTAACTTACATTTACTTTTAAGACTAATCCATTTGTAAACTAGATGTGCACGAGCAACAGCATGGCTGTTTGTTTTTGCGGTGAATTTCATTTTATTTGCAACCCACAATTCACCAAAGTGAATGAAAACCAAACACAAAAAAAAAGTATTTCCAGATGCTCAACTGTCGAATTTGCTCTTGGCAAAGTGGCATGGTTCTCATTTATGCAAGACCCACCCGTGCATGCCACACACTTCTTTGCGAATTAAATGTTCATCCATTGCGCAAAATTCCGTGAAAA
Source organism: Merzomyia westermanni (assembly GCA_949987695.1). Taxonomy (NCBI): domain Eukaryota; kingdom Metazoa; phylum Arthropoda; class Insecta; order Diptera; family Tephritidae; genus Merzomyia; species Merzomyia westermanni. Next base: position 197,556,103 of record OX465288.1, read on the forward strand.
TAAATACATGTCGGAAAGCGGAAGGGAAAGGGGTGGTTGCTAAGCTCATCAGCAATTGCACATCCATGAGTACCTATAATCCTCCTATGTCCCACTCGCCATTGCTTCGAATGATCTGCTTCAACCGCAGAAGCGTTTGTTTTGCTTTTGGGTTGAGCCCTAACTTTTACATAGTTTCTTGGCTCGTGCTCAACGTCGGGTTATATATTTTCTAATGTTGAGAAAATTTAATTTGAATTCTGTGAAAGAGTGTATCAAACAAAGAATGAAGCCAAAATCTGAACCATAATTGTAACCTTTTGAGACCATTTTTTTAATATGATCCCAAGATACTCACTGTGAATTTAGAAGTATGGCATATCGTCAATAAAAACTTTTTCAAATCTCATATTTTTACAGTAAAACCTAAACTGAAACCGGAGAGAGGTCGTATTTAGTTCGAAAGAACGAAACTAAAGCGGAAACGAAACACTTTGAAGCGGGAATCAGTTTTCGAGAATAAAGGTAAAACCGTCCGAAACACATTGTGAAACCGAAATAAAAACCGGAGCGAAGCCCAACATAGCTTTTAAGAATGAAACCAAAACCAGCAGCATACTCGTATACATAGATACGAGTATACTTAAATTTTACTTCTCAATTAACAATTATTTAACTTAAATAAAATTATTGTTAATTTGTTCAAATTCAAATAAAGTTTCATTAGGAGGTTAAAGGTAAAACTTTGAATAGGGTGATCTGCTGAAAGCCAGCCTCACCTACCCAAATAATAAATTTCGTACGTGAAGATTCATTAAAATTGCAGCTGTCGTAGCATTGCAGATATTATGTTGGGCTACCATACAGAACTTCAATGGTTCAAGTCACAAAATCTGTAACACCAATACAACTTTCAAATAAGTTTTTGAAAATTTGTCAGCAAAACCTAAATTTGAAAAAAAAAACAATATCTTATTTTATTTTATTTCTTTTCGTTTTATTTTACTTTACTTAATTTTATTTAATTTACGTTATTTTAATTTAACTTAATTTAACTGTCTTTAATTTAATTTAGTTTATTTTAATTTAATTTAGTTTCATTTAATTAAATTTTTTCTTTTCGTTCATTTCTTCTCTTTTGTTTCCATTTCTTCTCTTTCTTTTTCTTTCTTTTCTTTTCTTTTCTTTTCTTTTCTTTTCTTTTCTTTTCTTTTCTTTTGTTTTCTTTTCTTTTCTTTTCTTTTCTTTTCTTTTCTTTTCTTTTCTTTTCTTTTCTTTTCTTTTCTTTTCTTTTCATTTCTTTTCTTTTCTTTTCTTTTCGTTTCTTTTCTTTTCTTTTTTTTCTTTTCTTTTCCTTCCATCTCTTTTCTTTTCTTTTCTTTTCTTTTCTTTTCTTTTCTTTTCTTTTCTTTTCTTTTCTTTTCTTTTCTTTTCTTTTCTTTTCTTTTCTTTTCTTTTCTTTTTTTTTTTCTTTTCTTTTCTTTTCTTTTCTTTTCTTTTCTTTTCTTTTCTTTTCTTTTCTTTTCTTTTCTTTTCTTTTCTTTTCTTTTCTTTTCTTTTCTTTTCTTTTCTTTTCTTTTCTTTTCTTTTCTTTTCTTTTCTTTTAATTTATTTTATTTTATTTTACTCTATTTTATTTTTCTTTATTAAATTTTTTTATTTCATTTCATTTTATTGCACTTAATTTAATTTTATTTAATTTTACTTAATTTTATTTTATTTAATTTAATTTTATTTTATTTTATTTTATTTGGTTTTACTCTATTTAATTTAATTGAATTTTTTTAAATTTTTTTTATTTTATTTTATTTCATTTTGTTTTACTTTATTTCATTTTATTTTTTTTATTTTTATTTTTTTAATTTGGTTTTATTTTATATTTTATTTTCTTTTGGTTTCGCTTTGTTACTGTATTTATCCTTTTTTTTATTTAAATTAAAATGATTATAAACTTTAATTTGAAATGTGTAATATACAATGAACATACAAATGGCTTCATATTTATAACACTTTTATAATTTAAGTTTTAAATGAGAACAATATTTTAAATTAAAATGTTAGTATATATCTGAGAGAAACACTGTATTCCGACTGTAAATGTACTAAGCTCTTTAATACTGACAAACAACATTAGTCACAGCGGATTTAGTTTAAAAATAGCTCAGTGAATATCTTCGCCATAAAAACCACATTTTCTTGCTTCAACAGCTTGATTTGCCTGTCGCTCATTGCGTGCACAACAAATAAAGTGCGCTAATGAGCTTTCCGCTCTCCTACATTACATACGTATTTACAACTTTGTGTGTATATGTATCCTTTATGCTCTTCCCTTATATTTTCGTACATTTCATTTTATGATTCCCTTTAATTCCATTGCTTCATTAAGCTTGCGACAAGTTGACTTATTCACAATTCTTCGCTATCAATTGTCTGGTGCTCAGTTTTTTTGAATGCTTTTGTTTTTTACCACAAATCACTAGCTTACTCTTTAGCTTGTAAACTTATCACTGCTACTCGCTTGCGTGGTTTTGATATTTAATCTGAAATCTTTAGAAGATTTCTGCCATTTGCTGACTGACAAAATCATAAGCTGAGTTTCAAATCTTTGAGCTTTAAAAACTTTCTAGTTTTGCGTCTTTTTCTGTGAAAAATAAGCTGAGAAATTTTGTGTTGGTGATATTAATGGAGTTCAGTGGATTAGTCGTCCTTATAATTCATAGCGATGATAGGATGCATCAATGGGAAGATTTAAAAAAAGTTCGACCTTAATTTGAAACCATGAGGTATTCGCCGCTTTTTTGGAGGCCATTCTTGTTCTCCTCGAACTTTCTCTTTGCGTACTCTTTGACATCAGAAGTTTTTGTTATGACCTTTCGCTAACTGCCCAGTAGTGAGCAGTCACTCATCCCCAAGCAAAGTGAAAAGTTATAGATACCCATATCTGCGTTTTAACGATAAAACTTACTTCAGCCTCGTGAACTTAATTCTTTCTGCCTGGCTTTTGAATATAAACACTTACTTTTGAAAATCGCGTTTCGCTTGGCTACGAAGCGAGTGTTGTAATTCCTGTTGTAGAATGAAATGAGCCATAAACTACAGCTACAAACTAAAAGTTACGAGATCTATAAACGCAGCTGACATAATTTCTAATGTTTTCAAAGTATTTTTATGATACCAAAAATGCACCCACACAACCCTTTTCTAAACTTAGGAATTTCACATTTATTTCCATATATTTACACCAACTCTTCTACTTAGGTTTGAATAACAACTTAATGAAACATCACGCTACGTTCACTTCGATCTCTTATTACCTTCGGGCGGTAAGCAGCTGCAGCATTTCCCGATACCTATCTAGGACAACTATTAAACGAGATACTTAAAATATATCGCCCAATTATTTGAAAGTGTATGTTAACGTGTAAATTAATTGGATATGTGTACGAGTACTCGTATATGTCAGATCCTACAATCTTGATTGCTGTTGTACATTTAATTAACTTGTTCATGCATGTAAATTAAATAAATTATTTGTCAAGTGGACATTATACCCTGACACAGTGATTATTTTAATTTATGAGCACACAGGAAAAACTTTATAAGCTATAATCTTTTTATAGATCAAAGCGATAGTAAAATGAAATCAAAAAAAAATTAATAAACAAAATAAAAAATAATAATAAAAGTAAAAATAAAATAAAACAAAATAAAAAAATATATAGTAAAATAAAATAAAACAAAATAAAAAAATTTTTATTAAAATAAAATAAAATAAATCTAAAAAATAAAACAAAATAAAATAAAGTAAAATAAAATAAAATAAAATAAAATAAAATAAAATAAAATAAAATAAAATAAAATAAAGTAAAATAAAATGAAATAAAATAAAATAACATAAAATATAATAAAATAAAATAAAGTAAAACAAACTAAAATAAAATTAAATAAAATGAAACAAAATTAATTGAATAAAATAAAATAAAACAATATAAGATCAAATAAAATAAAATTTAATTAAATTGAATAAAATAAAATAAAGTAAAATAAAACAATATTAATTAAAAAAATAAAATAAAATGAAAGAAAATAAAATGAAATAAAATGAAATCAAATTAATTAAATAAAATTGAATAAAATAAAATAAAATAAAATAAAATTAAAAAAATTAATTGAATAAAATAAAATAAAACAAAATAAAATAAACAAAATAATATAAAATAAAATAAAACTAATAAAATAAAATAAAAAAGAGTTAATTGAATGGAATATATGATTGTTTTTGGAGCAAAGCTCGAATTTTTATGTTTTTGTTTGTTAATTGATATTAGAGGAAAAATTACAACGTTAGGCACAGCGATGGTATGGGATGACATGTTTCGAAGTGCCCAACTTCTCATCAGACCCCTTCTCGGACACTTCCTTGAGTTGACATATAAAATATATGTACCAAAGAATGTATAAAAGGAATAAGAAAATGGCACATTAGAGGAAAAAATGCATCGTGACGCTACAGGGCATCATAGCTTAGTTGTTAAAGTACTCTAACATCGGCTTTGTTGCAGACACTTGGGTTCGTATCTCAGTGTTCGAGAAGGGGTCTGAACATGTCATCCCATACCATCGCTGTGCATAACGTTGTAATTTTTCCCCTAATATCAATTCTCTCTCTTTCTCTTTATGGCGCGTTATACAACAGGTATATCATCATAAACCTCCTAAGAGATTTTTGCGCCAAGCTTCTCTTCCAATTTGTGGTGTGCCGATTTGAATTTTCCCTACAAATTGGTGGGACCTACAGTTTTTTGCCGACTCCGAACGGCATCTACAAACGAGACGAATTTTTGCTGAGAAGCCTGTCATGGCAGAAATACACTCGGAGAGTTTGCCAAACCACTGCCGAGGGGCGACCCCGTTTTGAAAAAATTTTTTCAAATCACTTTTGATGTTACCTGTACCAGGGCTCGAACCATGGACCTTCGGTGTGGTAGGCCGGCAACACTACCTCCACACCACGGCGGCCGCCGTCAATTAACAAACTAAAATAAAATAAAATAAAATAAAATAAACTAAAATAAAAAAACTAAAATAAAAAAAATAAAATAAGTAAATAAACTGTAGCGCGATTCCCTAACTTTTAACGTTTCGGAAATCGAGATTTTTACCGTAAACATATATTGCTTTCATTAACGATTGCGCGATTCACTATCTCAGATTTAACAACACTTGTTATCAATGTTTTCAATTTGAGAAAAAGTGGCATCACTGATACTGAAATGTCAAAATTTACGAAAAGTTCAAAGAGGAATAGAACAAAAATAATTATTCGCGCCGATTTTTTGTGCAGATATTTCAGCAAAGGGAAGTAGGACAACTGCTAAAACATGCCCATGATCTCTGTATCAGTAATCCGAAAGCGGAAATTAAATAATTTGTTTCAATGAAAAGTTATTAGCAAAAAACCCAAAAATGGCCTAGGTCCGATCCCAAATAGGGGGCTTGATCCAAGGTATGTATGTCCACAACACAACACTGCGTAGGCGGCCTTAGGCCGCGCTTCAAAAAAATAACCCTTAGCCGATCCAATACCGGCTGCGCGGTCCGGATTATTGATACGAAAGTTAAAACTCGTCGCTTGATACCTTTCCCGATAATTTCAGACGTGTTTTAGCAGTTGTTTCCTAAAGGAAACAATTACCATTTATTGTATTTTAGTACACAAAACTTTAACAGCACAAAAAGAATCTGTGATAAAATAACAATTTACCAATTGACAACGATAAATTATCGAATTTAAAGTAGACAAAAAGTTAGTGAATCGCAAAACTGTTAAAATTGTTGTTAAGTTAATTTATCGTTGACAAATTGTGTTAAAAAAGTTAGTGAATCGCGCTACTGGTAACTATTTGCAGCTGAAAAAGTTCTAGTTAATTTAAATATACATGAAAAAATTCCTCAGCTAGTTACAATGCACCCTAATGCGTCACTTTAATTTATTAGCCAATTGCAAGATGTCCACACATAAAATTGTTCGTCTTTACTACTTTATTTTATCCCTAGTAGCTAGTCAACCCCAAGCATTTATTCACATTTCCTTACGTGATGGGAATGTTTGTTTTGAATTTATGACATATTTGGGATTGAAAGCCGTATCCCTAGCTTTATATTGTATACTTAGCCATATACAAATGAAGCATCTTAATATGTATAGGAGTAACTATGCATAAATACCCTGCAGTTTGATGGGGTACAAGTTTCGCATTGGATACTAGTTACGGTACTAATGTCTAAGAGTTGGTATGATTTACGTAGAAGGAATAGAGGGATGGAATAGATAGACGAGGGATATTGAAGAAATATTCTGGTTTCCCAAATACATAAAATTTATATGAGAAGAAAATAGTTGGCAACAATGATTCTCTAAGGAATGGTTATGCTTAACTGATGCTTTAACTTACAACAAATTTAAATTTTCTTTGCTTTCGTTGGCTACGTAGGTTTTCAGAAAATTCAAGGCAAGTACTGACACCTTTTAGAACAACTCCATATTAAATGCATTATGAAAGATAAAAGTGCCGAACTGGTGCATTCAGAAGTTCTCTCCTATTATCATCCGTTTTGTGTGTGTATTAGTGAGGATGAAAATTGAGACTTTCATTGCAGAACGGCAATATAAGCTTACGCATTTAAGAATGTATATGAATACGACTATACATCGCAGCATGTTGATATAAAAGCAACTCGCATCAACATACAAATATAAGCCGTTTGTCAACAAATAAGCCAAAGGATCTAGACTCGCTTCCTTTGGGGAATATTCAATGCAAAATTAGCTGTGTTGCAAACAAATTCACAAACATGATGGGTAAATGAATTTATTTTGCGGAATTGCAGAAAATTAATGGCTCTAAATGTATGTATGTACACTAGTAAACCCGGTCACGCTTGGTTTCGTCTCAAACTTATAATATACTGAATCCGATTTTTAACATTATATCTCCCATACCATAAGATATGAAACTTAATCACAACGCTTATTGCAGCAGTCATTAGCATCTTTCATTTGTCACCCATATCTTACTAACATATTTTGGGTTACCTTCGTCCTAATATTGGTCGATATCTCCGAAACTGGTGGATATATCGAAATTATGGATATCTTAAATTTTAAGTTAGACGTCTAGTAACGCAGCGGTGAAATTCAATTCAATTCCATTCAGAAGTTTTTGAGCGATGCGCGAGCAAACATACAGACCGACAGACAAAAATTCTAAAAACTGTTGATTTCGCTTATATTGGCCTGATAATGATCCCTGCTATATATTTTTCTTGAATATTTGCAATGTACAAACATCGAACCGTTACAAATTTATTATATGGTGAGATTGACGCCTGCTATAGTTAATGACAGTCTTTGTGCTTTTTTCGATGGACATAGTGAAAGGCCATTTTATAGGAATATGTCTCTCTATGGCGCGATATACAACAGGTATATCATCATAAACCTCCTAAGAGATTTTTGCGCCAAGCTTCTCTTCCAATTTGTGGTGTGCCGATTTCAATTTTTCCCTACAAATTGGTGGGACCTACAGTTTTTTGCCGACTCCGAACGGCATCTACAAAGGAGACGAATTTTTGCTGAGAAGCCTGTCATGGCAGAAATACACTCGGAGAGTTTGCCAAACCACTGCCGAGGGGCGACCCCGTTTTGAAAAACTTTTTTCAAATCACTTTTGATGTTACCTGTACCAGGGCTCGAACCATGGACCTTCGGTGTGGTAGGCCGGCAACACTACCTTCACACCACGGCGGCCGCCGTATCTGTCGTTATAAATCTTATTCTTAGTATGAGAAATTTCCTGATAAAACCATTACCTGAGCACAAAACCTGAAAGGTTCTGAAGAGCATTCGTGTCATATGCAGAGTAGGAGAGGGTTCAATTCTTGGCCTTGACCTATGGAAAGTCAGTTACGTTGAAATATTTAGCATGGATATCCTCAATGAAACCTTTTTAGTCGGATACGGAGACGACAATGCGGCAGTCATCACAACCCGCCACTCACAAGACGCACGCTGGATGGGTTGACTCACGTGGCCTCTTGCTGGCAAATATAAAACTGAGCTGATACTTCTAGAAGTTGCTTTCGAAATCCTCTCCGGAAATATAACGTAAAAGAAATCAGGTAGCTTTTTAGATGTGAAATTAGGTTCCCCACTAACATACTGGACACATATCAGCATGCAACAGAGAAGGCATGGTATCGTAACATAGTAGGCTATACGTTGTTTTATATGGCCCTGAGCATATGATGGACACACTTAAGATAAAGTACTGCTGCGCTGAGAGCGGTCTCTGCTTATCGAACGGTATAAGAACCAGCCATGCATGGAGCTGATGCATTAAGCATTTTTATGACAACTTTTAAGACGGTCCTGTTTCTGATTTGTCTTTGTTCCTTTTTCTTTTAATTTGTTTATCTCTGCTTGGGTATAAATATTTGATCCAAGCGACGAATCTCCAATCTCTAATAGCAACTTTTCACTTTCTTAGCTACCAACAGTTGAAATGAAAAAGTTTCCCAATTCGTCGTTCTCAATTTTTACTTGCAAAAGTCTAGAAATATCAAACAAGCGACGTATAAATGGCGAGTTTTGTTGAATCAACTATTTTTTAATGGAGACTAAGCACCTTGAATGAAAGTTAGAGTAGCAATATCGATGCGGCAAAGCAATTCCTTACCAACTAGAAAGTTCACTTTAAGCTTTCTCAATCCTTTCATTGGCTGTAAATCAAGATTTTCGTGATTGCTTTGAAGCATGAAATTCACAATATTTCCTTTTAACGTGCTATTCGCCATCTCGCACATTCGTCGACTTTCGCTCCCACGATGCAGTAGGAGATTCATATGTGGCATGAGATAGAAGCTTAAGCCATTATGACTGGCATCCGAAATTAATTATCAAAAATTAAGTACGTTAATGCATGACAGGGAAATGTGATAATTAAATTTTTGGAAGTTGCTTGTAATACGTAGAAATTTAAGAATTTTTGAATGTGGAAGAAAAATAATAGTCTTTTAGGGAAATGAAAAAGAAGGTTCCAGCCCACGGGTCTGTATTTCGCGGTTTTTGCAAATTGCGAGATAGATCTCAACAACAGTCAATATTTTTTGGTAACGCAGTGTAATGTTTCAACCAGACCTGTTAAATAATGATTGCTAATCGTAATGATTACCCGCTTAATTAAAAACTTTCTAAAAAATCCATTTAGTGATTGATTACCAATTAATTAAAATTTTTAATGATTATTTTCCAATTGATCAAAAAAATACTCAAAAAAAAATCATTATTTTTTACAATTATTAAAAAATATTGTTTTGATTATTTTTGATTACTTTTACTTTTTTTTTAATAATATTATGTATATATTAATGCGCTGTACAACAGTACTAAAAAAAACCCCAAAATAAGCAAAACAAAAAACTTACAAAAATATACCAAAAAAAAAAAAGAAAAAAGTAATCAAAACGACTTTTTTTGATTATTTCTTGTTTCTTTTAATTTTTGGATTATTTTTGATTTTTTTCAGTATTGTTGTACAAGCAAATTAATATACACATCAAAAATACTGAAAAAATTAAAATTAATAAAAAAAAATCAAAAATCATCAAAGCAATCTAAACTACTTTTTTGATTATTTTTGATTTTTTTTTGTTTTTTTCTATTTGTAATCAATTAATAATTGCCTTTTCATGAATAACAATTAAAATAATCATTACCAATTAAAAAAGCCGTCTAATTATTTGATTTCTAATTACTATTCAAATCTAGTTTTAACCATAATCTTGACCTACATGGCGTATGAGTAGTATTTTCATCCTGGTTTGCGTTGAAAACGCGGCTTAACTAGCTTTAATTCAACATTTAAATCGTCACAAACAAATTTTTTAATTTAATGAATAGTATGTTGAATACAAGATTATAAATTTTTTACCAAATTTATGTGAAATTTCCTAACGCACTGACCATATAAAACGCAACGCGAACAAACTAGTAAATGTTTCTCCTTTGACACCAATCTCGTAGAACTTTTTCAACGAATTTTTCAAAAAAAAAAGTGTTTGCCATTTTAAGTCGGTATTTTTTTTTAATGAGTGCTATGTCGTACATATTGTACTTTGGAGTAAAATTCATAAAACTAACAATGAAATTTCTCTGAGTGATCACCTTGCATGCGCTTTATTTAACTTTATAACTTTTTAAAAGGCCTAATTTCTTAACTGAGTGCACACAAGTGAAAGTGTTCACACTCGCATGTTACGAAGTCTGTCACTGTGATTGCAAGTGAAAGGAATGACATAAACAACATTTTATTGATTTTTTTTTTCATTGAAGGTCTGGGAAAGCGACACTTGTGCCCAATTATAGCTAATTATAATAGAACATAAATAGTTATAAAATGAAATTGTAAGCGATTTGTTGAAACATTAAGAGTGTAAATATCGTGACTTTAAACTGCTCTCAGAACTGACTCTTTGGGTGAAAAGTTTTTGGTGACAGATATTTCAAAAGTTAGTGATTATTGATAAGATGAAAACCATGACTTATTAGCGCTGACGAAATCTCGCTAACAATTTCAAAAATTAACTTATTAAAAGGTCAGTACAACAAAGAGATTAAAGAAAAGGTCGATACAGCTACCTCTTTATAATTTTTTTTTTTAAATTCAAAACTGATCCTATTAGTGAAATTGTTTTCATTTTAGTTAAAAAAAATTTATAAAAGACCAATTATTTGTTATATATTTGCAGGTTTGAGAGTTTCTCATACAATATATTAACTTTTTTCAAGTTAAACTATTGGTGCTCGCTATCTCATTGTCCTCAAGCACTTATGGTGGCATTTAAAATTCACTTTTGCTACAATTTTATACTCGCCTAATTATTTAAATTATTTAAATGTGTGCAACTTATGTTGAATGGGCATATTTTTTATTCAATTTCAAAGAAAAATGGTTAGAAAGTGAAATCCTTTATGCTAGGTTAGGTTATGTTAGCTGCTAATATGGGGTAGATTAGGTGGCAGCACAGCTGGAAACTATTTCAGCCGGTTGAGTTGCGCAATTATCGAGCGCCAACACTCCCTTTCGGTTGCTAGAAAATTCCCACGTTGACTTCACATTGTTGAAATTATTTCTCGGAATTTTTATCGAAAAAAATAATTTGTCAATTTCCTTGCTGATTTTGCCAGTTAAACCACTCTCAAACTCCATGTCCAATTTTACAGGAAAACGAATGTTAAAGTTTTAAATTTTTAAGTACGTTTATGAATACATAAAATTTTTTTTTTAAAATAGTGATAGGCTTATTTTTAGACCCGAAATCAGTCTGAAATATATGATGTCCTTGAAAAGGTTTGACGCCTGTTAGAAAATTCATCTTTACCATGTGGTTTGGTTTTCATTATTATTTTTATTTACTTTTTTAGAACAATATTTAATAATATAAAGGTAAGTTAGATATACTAAGGTAATAAGCTTAGACTTGGAGTCTTCAAATTTGATATGCCATTGAAAGGGCATACTCTGCAAGTGAGAAATAAGTTACCACATTTGCAAAAAGGTTGCCAGCTTTTAAAAAATTCTTTACTGTATCTTTAGTTTTATTTATTGAGTGGCACCCCCAGTGATTCAATCGGTGGTGCCATTTAAAGGGCAATAGCCTCTAGATGGGTAATAGTGAAAGGTTGCCATCTGCCCCACAATTAATTTTTCCTGCATTGTTGGAATTTTTTTTAAATGATGTGTCATATCAGAGAACTTTATCATGAATAATTACACGTCAAGGGTTGCCACCTGTTAAAACTTTAATTTTTAGTTTAACTTTAATTTTCATTTCAAGATTTGAAATTTCATATGGGCCGGCTTAACTTCTAGATAGAGAATAAGGTACCAGATTTATAAAAAGTGTTGCCAACTGTTCGTAATAAATTTTTTTTAAGTGTGCTCGATTTTGAGATGAATAATACTCATCTACTTCACTTTCAAAAAATTAATTTTGACTGTATTTTAGTTTGGTTTTACCAAACTTTCGCAATCCATTCACGAATAAGAACGCATAAAAAATCGACATCGTTCACCTTCGGGAATGCATTCGCGAATCAAAGAAACGAATGCATATGTGGCGTCGAATATTCGCAAAAGGTTGAAGTAGTGAATTAGGAAAATGCTCTTGCAGGGATACCGAACGAAACGTGAACCAAAAAAAGTGTGTTTTGCTGAGACCTTTTCTAGACCATTTCGGGATTGTATTTTGGACTTTTTCGGGGCTTTTTGGGAATTATTTCGGGATAATTTCGAGACTTTTTGTGGATTTTTTCCCATAATTTCTGGACCATTTTGGGATAACTTCGGGGCTTTTTGTAATAATTTAGGATCTTTTTCGGGACCTTCTCTGGACTGTTTTCTGGATCAATTTGGAGATCGTTTTGGAACTTGGGATTATTTCGAAACTTTTTCGGGATCATTTTGCCTCTTTTTTGAGACCTTTTCTGGATTGTTTTCGGGATCATTTTAGAACCATTTCGGTATTGTTTTCATGATCATTTCGGATCACTTTTGTGGCCATTTCAAAATGTTTTCGGTATGTCCCAATTTTCCGAATTTCAGTCTACAGGCTCTCTATGTTAACTATTGAATGTTGTACTTTAGACTAAAATCATGAGAAACGAGAATATTTTGTAAATCTAAGTTACCTCAAACAGCCAAAATATACTGATTTTCCAAAAATTATTTTTGATCTTAATTTTCCAAATTATTTCCCATTTATGCTTTTAGGACGTAAACGGATTCTAATTTAACTTTTGATTAATCTTTTTGATTAAAAGAACACGTGACCAAACCTTGAGTTGTATGGTAAATATCTAAAAAATCTCACTATATACCCATAAAGCTTTGTTTTTTTTACTGATAAATGAGGAAGGTGAAAGTTATTACGCGCTTGAATAACAGCTCTTGCGTCGCAAAACAATTTTCAGCAGTCACTTCTAAGTTTTTTTTAATATTTCCAGAACCTTTTTATCTCATTAAAAGAATATTACTAACGCCAAATTAAACTTTTACAGCCATACTAAGAGCTTTTCCTTTTCTTATGATTTTACTCTTCCGATGTTGCAACCTAAGAATACATACCTATAAACGCATTTCCTCGCTTAACGCGTTAGCCACTTTACACAAATTTTGAGCAAACGAATAGTTGTTGTAAAAATGGTGGCGCCTAATTAAAAGTTGAAACGGGTATGCAGCTGCAGGCGAGGAACTTTAGTACAGAGTTTGCTACACAACTAATAACAAAACAGCAGAAATTTCCGTTCTTGAAAGTTGGAAAAAGAGCAAGAAGTAGAAGTTGTACTTTACAAGTTGCTTTTGCCTTAAAGTAATATACTTTACTTTAAAAATTTTAGGAATTTTAAAATTGCTGAAAAGTTGTAGAGCGACAAAGAAAATAAATACTTGATTTTTACTTAGGTTAGTATGAAGCGCCCTCCAAGCGCTTGTAATATCCTAAAGAAGTTTCTCTTTATTTAGAACTAAATCCGCACGATTGCAATTTTTCAAACAATCTAAAATAACAATTATTAAACCCCCAGCTTACCCTACAACTCATAAAACCCTCAGTTACAAAGCAAACAAATCTGCAAAAGTAGATAACAACAAAATAAAATAAGCAAGCAATTAAAATCAATGCTTTTCTAAGAAGGCCGCTTGTTAAACAATAATACCCTACTTTAAGTACTAAAACAACAAAACATTGTTTAGGTGCGACGTGTCGTATACGCAACGTGACAAATTCGTGCGCTACTTTGATGGTATAAATAATAGCAGCTAATCCAACAAGCTATAATAACTCAAGTCCTATCTAGCCATAGGCAAATGAAACAATAACGCAAATTCGAAACTATGTATCACCAACGTTATTGAGAGCTTTTATGTGCAAAGGGCGTTTTAACAACGAATTTTTTGTAGCAGCCAGCCAGACAATCAAGTCACAAAAACCAACAAGGACAGTGAATGTCAATTAGATTGTTCTGTGCTTGTGTGCACAAAAATTTGTTTTTGTTTACTGAGTGGTTGTGTGAGCGGTTGCCGTGTGTGCGCAAGTTATTCATGGTGGGTTGTACCGCATTAAGTGAGAATTGTATAAAAATTTTACAAACATATTTTGTTATTTGCATTACATAAAGTGCTTTGTGGATGTTTTGGTATGCATACTTTGTGAGATAGTGATTTATAGCAGGATAATGCAATAAATGAGTGCAACAGCACAGTTGGAAATATTTAAAAAACAGTGCACGTTTATCCTCATATAATTTGTTTAATATATATTTAATTATATATAATAATAAGACTTTGAGATAGTTATTAAAGGATTAGATTATTATTCTTAAGCTCATATAACTAAAGCGAATCGTTTTTTTTTTTTTTTTATTTTAAAATATTCAGGAACCAGTGACTTTTTAAAACCAGTGACATTTTGCTATGAGTGACTTTTGAAACCGACGGCTTCTAAGGACAGTGAATTTCAGAAAAACCACTGATTTTTTTCTTGGAGCGCATGATTTTCTAACGTCCGTGTGATTTCTAAAACCGGTGAGCTTTTTAGGACCTGTGACTTTTCCTGAAGCAGTAAGTCTTCGGCACAAATGAGTTTTTACTACCAGATCATTTTTTTAAACTTAAATTTTTTTAAAGATGTACCTTTTTTCTAGCCTACTATATTTTGAACCTTTTGAGTTTTTTGGAATGCCCAGATTATTGGCAGCGAAGAATTATTTCAAACTTTGACTTTACTCGAACAAGTGATTTTATAGAACCAATGACTTTATGGAAAAAATTAAGTTTTTGAACCAGTTACGTTTTTGTAACCAGTGACTTGTTGAACTTACTGACTTGTTTGGATTCAGTGATGTTTTGAAAAACAAAGACTTTATTCCAACCAAAGGCGTTTTTTGAAACATGTGAGGACTATGATCAGTGATTTTTGGAATTCGGTACTTGTTTTGAAACCAATAACAGTGACTTTTGTGTAATCAGTGACTTTTTCAAAACCGGTGAATTTTTTGAAACCGGCGTCTTTATCGGAACCAGGGACTTGAACCTGTGACTTTCCTGGAACCGGTGACTTGACTGACACAGGTAACTTTACCAGAACTGGTGACTTCACTGAAACCAGTGACGTTATCGGAACCAGTGCCTTTACTAAAACCGGTGACTTTATCGGAACCCGTGACTTTACTAGAACCGGTGATTTTATCGGAACATTTTGAAAAAAGTTACCTTGTAGGAACATTTACTTTTTGAAATCAGTGAATTTTGAATTAGAACTTTTAAAAAGAGATTACTCTTAAGACTACTTAATATTTTTGAAATCGATGGCTGATGCCGAGATCAATTTTCCAAAATCATACCGAAATTGTCTTGAAGAAATAACGAAAAGAATACTAATATGATTTCAAAACGATTGAGGAAATAATCCAAACATGTCTAAAAACTTTACCTTTCGAAAACCATCCCAAATGACCTCAGGTAGTCCCTTAAGATTAAGAAGTATACAAAAACTATATGCACATATAGGTATAGTTCTCTGGGATTCACATTTACTTATATTTTCATCTGAAATGAATCAGTGATAGTTTAATTCTTTAGTCCAAGTTACTTTAATAAGGCATAAACAGAACCTCTTGACTTCAAACTCGCTTCATAATATCACTTGTTACTTTGCTTTTATCCAAATTCCATTATTCTGCTGCTTTCAATATTTTTTTAGCACCTTAAAAGTTGAAATACCTTTACTCTGCCCGTATCATGTTACAAATTCCCTTATGCTCAAAATATGTATTTTACTAGCTGTGAGTATAACAAATTTCTACGAAGTCGTAACCGCAGGATATTTGCAGAATAATAAATTAAGGTTTTGTTGTGGTGTTGTGTAAACAATACAGACCACAAATACCTCTCTCTTCGTTGTGTCTACGTAGTTATGTATGTAGTATGCTATCAGATCCTACCAGAGTTTGTTTCGGATTCATGTAATGAAGTAGTAAGTAAAATTCAAACCAAGTAATTGCTGTATACGTTAATAAATGTATTTTAAGTATTTTAAGTCGTTATCCAGGGTCCACCCCTTCGCTTTTAACTTCTTGAACTTCTTTTCACTAATTTCCTCATCTCGTCTTTTAGTCACTTTCCACTCACTCTCTCTTCGCTTGAAAAACCTTCTTGTTCTTCTAATATAAATATTGATCTTAATCTCAATTTTAATCTTAGTCTTAATTTTAATCTTACGCTTAATCTTTATCTAACTCTCAATTGTAATTGCAACCTTATACTTAATCTTAGTCTTAATCCTTATCTTTACCTTAAACTTAATCTTGATACCTATCTCAATTTTTATCCTAATCTTAAACTTAATTTTTATTTAAATCTGGATCTATATCTTAATATTAATCTTAATTTTACTCTCGTATCAATTTTAATATAAATTTTAACCTTAGTCTTAATCTTAATATTAATCTTAATCTCAATCTTAATCTCAATTTTAATCGAAATCTTAGTCTTAGCCTTAATGTTAATTTAAATCTTAATCTTATTCTTTATCTTATTCTTAATCTTAATTTTAATGTTAATCTAAATCTTATTCTTAACTTTAATATTAGTCTTAATCTTAATCTTAATATCTATCTTAATAGCAATCCCTATCTGTATCTTAATAGTAATCTAAATCTTAATATCAATCTTAATCTTAATTTTAATCTTAATCTTAAACTTAATCTCAATCTTAATATCCTAATCACAATCTCTATCTTAATAGTAGTCTGAATCTTAATATCACCCGTAATCTGAACATTAATATGACCCTTAGTCTTAATCTTAATCTCAATCTTAATCTTAATATGAATAATAATCTTAATATTAATTTCAATACTTATCTTAATGTTAATATTAAACTTAAGTTTAATTTAAATATTGATCTTGATCGGGTTGGTGTCGAAATTCTGTATGTACAAAATTCTAAAAACAAAATTCTGCTTTTTAAAATTCTGCTTTTTTAAAATTCCGCTTTTTTAAAATTCTGCTTTCTAAAATTCTGCTTTCAATGTTCTGTATTACAAAATTCTGTATTAAAATACAATGTTAACAATGTTAAAGAGGTAATGTAATTATTTTGAAAAAGTGCGCAGCTACGCGAACTACAGTTATTCTGTACAAAAGACCTTTCTGCATAGGCGGCCTTCGGCCGCGCTTATTTAAATAACCCTGGGCTACGCCATGCCAAGTCCAGGTGGTTGCCCTGCCTGGCATGTTGCCACCGATCCGACTCTTTTACGCGTTTTTAAGTACAGCCTAATAATTTACAACAACCACATGAAAACTTGCGACAAAACAAATAAAATATATACATATGTACATGTGCGCACTTTTTCAAAATAATTACATTACCTCTTTAACATTGTTAACATTATATTTTAATACAGAATTTTGTAATACAGAACATTGAAAGCAGAATTTTAGAAAGCAGAATTTTAAAAAAGCAGAATTTTAAAAAGCAGAATTTTAAAAAAGCAGAATTTTGTTCAAGCAGAATTTTTTTGCAATTTACAGAATTTTGTCACACAGAATTTTGTAATACAGAATAATGACACGCTCCCATCTTGATCTTATTCTGTATTTTAATCTTAATCCTTATTTTAAACTTAATTTTAGTTTTAGTCCTTTTCTTTATTTTAATTTCTCAATCTTTACCCTCACCTAAATTTCCATCCCCATCTCCATATCCTTGTTTCATGCAGTTGCAAATAGTTCAGGGCACATAGCGAATTTAGTTTTTCCCAGTGGGGTGGGTGTCAGCACAATAAAGATCGTTTGAGGAATTTCGTCGAATATAAAAGACGCACAAACACACAAATTAATATTTTATAAGCCGATTAAATAATTACATTTTCAAAATACCTAAAAGGTAGCTAATTATAACACACAGCTGAGAGTAAATATTACCCTGCAGAGGGGCAACTGATATTGAAGCTTTCACCTTATTTGGAACTTGCAATTTAATTTACCTTAAAATCCCAAGATACCCACGCTATGACGCCGGTTGTTATTTAATATGCAATCAACTTTGTTTTGCAGAAATTGTGCTGATAAACGATTAACAACTACCACGAGGAATTCCACTAACTACATACAAAGTTTGTTTATTAGTTTGCCTTATTCCCTTAACTCATTTTCATCTACATTAATTAAACTTATTAAACAGGCTCAAAGCCGCAAGGTATAATTTGTAAAGACCCTAATGGCCTGCGGTGTTCTCTTGCGTACTCTTGTGACTTTCCTCCGCATTCATGGTCACTGTTCTGGTCATTTATTACAAAAATAAGTTCGGGCATTTCATAGTTTTTTTCACCAAGCGTCAAAGCACTCATATACACAAACACATATTTACATACTCACATATATATGTACATATGTATATGTATTCCTATATGTACATGGTCACTAATCTCCAGTTGCGCAATGAACTCTCTCATCACAAATCATACGATTTATGTGTTTGATATTATGATTTGCAATGGGCAGGAGCTACCAGCGAATGGCTATATCGATATCAAGGTCAATATTTGCAAACACTCAAAGAAATAGCAAGTACACCATATTAACTCACTTAAAATATGACGTTGGGAATTATAAATACGGTCCTATTTATCTCAGTCCACTAAAGTTACAAACAGAGACCCAGATGAGGGTAGAAATCTGCAATAAATACAAAACTAAAGAAAGGGGTTAAATATCTTTCGCTTCGTACCCATATTGACGGGTTGAATCTTATTTAAAAAACAATTTATTTTGGTGGCAACCTTGTCAAATCAATGTAAGTGGCAACATTTATGTATGTAATAGAACTCGAATGGTCTATCAGCTATTCCGGCGAACCTGCCGGCGGGGAATCATTTTAATAGAATTTTGTGATCTCTATCGACTTCATCGAAATTCACAGGCAAATCCAGATTAAATCTATTATTTTCTCTCATGATCTTTTACATTTCTCCCGTCGGCAGTTCCGTCGGAATAACTGATAGGGCTCAATATTTTTTTTTTGTTCAAAGCAAAAGTTATTTCAATAATATCTAAGACCTAAAACCGAAGCTGTAACCGATCAAAGCCGATTTATGTTTCGAAATGGTTTTAAAAGGCGAACCGGTTCCAGGCGGTTTTGACCCTTGTTTTAATTATACCTTTCATGAACATGAAATGGTATTATAACTTTGGTCCGATGTTTGTAAGTATGAGAAGAAGAAAAGATAGATCCACCAATACGCACACCGAAATGATCAGGGCGATGAGCTGAGTTGATTTAGCCATATGCGTCTGTCAGTCCGGCCGTCTGTCCGTCTGTCTGTCCGTCTGTCTGTTTGAACGCAAACTAGTCCCTCAGTTTTAGAGATATCTTGATAAAATTTGGTAAGAGGCTACCATTTTGTAAAGCATTAATCATTTGTCGGAACCAGTATGATCGGACCAATACAACACATAACTCCCATACAATCGATTGTTCCGATAACCGGGTTTTGGCCTATAACTGTTGCAATTAAAAATCTAGGAACGTAAAATTTTGCAGTTTTAGTACATATTATATATGTAATGTGTGTAGTAAAAATAACCTAGATCGGACCAGGACAGGACTTTGCAGAGCTTGTACTAATTGCGAGTAAGGATCGGACACTTAAAACCATGGTGCGTATTCATGAAAGGTATAAAGTCTTTGGCACAGTCGAAGACAGCACTTTCCTTGCTTGTTTTTGCTTTATTTTGTGGACGTATATTTTCCTTACAAGATGGCCTTGTATAATTTCGATCTAAGATTGTTTTTGGTTTTTACCTCAGTATCAAAAACCTGAAAGAGGAGTTTTAATTTATTTATTCTGGACAGAGGTATATGTACAGTTTTATATTTCTAAATCGAGTAAGATTTCTCAAAAAGCTTAATATCAATTTCGATGAAATTTTCATGACGGTTATATACATATTTATAAAATCGACTAAATATAAGTATTGGAAAAGAATCTGATAACTTTCTAATAAAAAAATGTGTTAATTTTTAGACATGGACTATATTTATAATTGTATTGTAGAAAATCCATGATGTTCTCCAAGGACAAAAATTCTAAAAAACTTCTATTTTAAACTACTTGAATTTTGTAGTGAAGTAATAAACTTAATAAATTTTTTGATTCACAAACATGTGGTCGTTTTTTTAGTTTGAAATTGAAACCGGAACTAAACCGAAACTGGAACGAAACCGAAACCGGAACTTTATTTTAATAGGTGATATTGTTTAAATGTGATATGAGAAGACGGCACTTTGTAAAATGTTCTAAGTAATCAATTTTAGCAAACAATTTTAAGATTTTGATGTCCATTTTTTTGAGCTTAATTTTCCTGAAGCTTTAAAATGTCTTTTTGTGTGGTTTCTGTTATGGAATTCGCTATATTTTAAATGAAAATTATTAAAATCGCAGCTTCTTCTTATTTCGTTGAACGATATCTATTATAATTTCACTGCTATTATATTGAACACAGCTGTAAATAATGACCATGTGGTGTTACTGCATCTAGTCAACTCATCATCCTTAACCGTGTCAACTTGTTAAACACTTTTACAATTCTAGAATGCTGCTTCTGTGGGTGTAGCTGAATAATATAGAATTATCATTGAACTATACCGTTTCCTCAGATATTCAATCAAAATCATACTTAATTAGATTTTACGCAACAACTCTAGGAAATAATTGCAAACGCTCAACTAGCACTCGGTCGTTTTTTAATTTCCGCTTCCTTTAACTTCAATTTACTTTCATTTATATTTATCCAATTTCACAGGAATTCCTTCTATCACATTTCATCATAATGTACATATATAAATAAGCGGAAGAGTACATACTTCCTTGTCGATTTTTGCACAAAGCAATTTCCTTTTCCTTCATATCCCTATTTTACTTTGATTTCCATTGAAGTGCAGTTTCTATGATTAAACTCAAAAAATTGCAAACATAACTGTCATAACAATAAAAATACAGCAGATGGTTCCACGCTCACGCGCATTTCCTCATTTATCTACCCCACAAACTATATAAAAGGTGAAACAACTAATCTTTGTCGGTTTGCAATAAACGCTTAAATCATAAATTTTAGTTTGCCCCAAATGGCATTTTATGTTTTGAACTAATATTTTAAAAAAGTATAAAGAGTGGCTTAAACTAAATTCATAAGAAAACGGCGGGTTAGTATAAATGTTATAGAGGTCGGCAACATTTCTGTAGAGTGCCTGAGTGTTAAAAGCAGACCTCTTAAATAATGATTACTAATCGTCATGATTGCCGGTTTGATTAATTACTGTCTTAAGAATCTATTGAATGATTAATTTCCAATTAATTAAGAAAATTATCAAAAAAAATTAAAAATAATCAAAACAAGTAAGGAAAGGGCTTTCTTCGACTGGGCCGAGTACTTTGTAAATTTCATGAATACGCATCACGGTTTAAGTGTCCGATCCTTACTCACAATTAGTATAAACTCTGCAAAACTGATAATTTAGGGATACATAGCCCAAACCCCATTTATCGGAACAATCGATTGTATGGGAGCTATATGTTATGTAGGTCCGATCTGGGTGATTTTTACTACACACATTACATATGTTATATGTACTTAAACTGCAAAATTTTACGTTCCTAGCTTTTTAATTGCAACAGTTATAGGCCAAAACCCGGTTATCGGAACAATCGATTGTATGAGAGCTATGCGTTGTATTGGTCCGATCATGCAGGTTCCTACAAATGATTAATGCTTTACAAAATAGCTGCCTGAAGGACTAGTTTGCGTTCAAACAGACGGACGGACGGACAGATGGACATGGCTCAATCAACTCAGCTCATCGCCCTGATTTTGGTATACTTATTGGTGGGTCTATCTCTTCTTCTTCTCATACTTACAAATATCGGACCAAAGTTATGTTCATTAAAGGTATAAAAACTGGTTTTGATTACTTTTGATTTTTTTCAATATTGTTGTAGAAGCACATAAATATACACATCAACAATTTTTCAGTATCAAAAATAATCCAAAAAAAATAAAATAAAAATACGTAATCAAAACAATTTTTTTTTGATAGTTTTTGATTTTTTATTGATATTTTCTAATCGTAATCAATTAGTAATTGCCTTTTCTTGAAAAACAATTAAAATAAGCATTACCAATTAAAAAAAAAGCCTTCTAATTAATTGATTACTAATTACTAATCAAAATTAACAGGTCTGGTTTAAAGAAATTTTCGAATTCTCAGAACTTAAACGGGTTTTCCAAACTTTGAAAGATTACTAAAGAGAACCTAAACCGATTTAAGCGTTTATTGCAGAAATTAATTTCAATACAAAAAGTTTTTATCGACTTAGGTTTATATTGAAGTAAGCATATTAATCAACTCTTACAGACAAATACAATAGCTCGAGTTCTGTATACCGTAGCATTTTTAACTCAACAGCAGTCCACAGAAATAATCAAATAATATATTTTCATATGCAACGTTTTCACTGTTGAATGACACATTTCTTTCAATGCACTCAAACGAGTAAAATGTGTAAATACTCCTGCAGGTGTAAGTATGAGTACACGGCCTGTAGGAAAAATCTCTAGTTATGACCAGATCTGTTAAGTAATGATTACTAATCGTCATGATTACCGGTTTGATTGATAATTTTTTGGAAAAGCCTACTAATGATTGATGAAGCATTGTTTTCAATTTTAAATGGTTATTTTTCAATTGATTAAATTAAAATTAAAAGATAATCAAAACAAAATCATGATTTTTCACGTTCTTTAAAAAAGATCAAAAGTATTAAAAATCCTTTTTTTTTTTGATCAATTTTGTTTATTTTTCTGTTTTATTTTGGATTACTTTTAATCTTAAGTAATTAATAATTGCCTTTTCTTGGAAACAATTAAAATAATCATTACCAATAATAAAAGCCTTATTGGACGGTTGATTAATAATTACTAATCACATTTAACAGGTCTGGTTTTGGCCTGCTTAGGTTAGGCGGAAGCTCACCATATGTCCGTTTTGATGCCATTTTATCCACGGCTACGAAACTTCCTCAAATTTTGAAACTATCGCCACAATAAAATGTCGTATGAGACAAATATCGATGCTCTTGAAAACCTACAGAGATTTAATAGTTCACTTATTCACTATCCAAAATATTCAACTGCACAGCATGAACTCCCATTTGAAAGCTACCCAGTCAAGACTCCACTCATCATGCAGAGACGGGACTGAGTGAACAGTGCCGCTGATTGCTTAGCGTGGGTAACTTCCCAGAAGCCGTCTATGAGCTTTGCTCAAGAATGAACTCATAGTTTGCATCCTTATCCGGTTTCTTCGCTTAGTGAAACCCGGAATTGGTCCAACCAATTTTTATAAATAGACTTGGTGTTGGGTGGACCTTACAAACGAACTTAATCAGCTCTTCCGTGCCTGTTTCGTGAACTCGTCCTATGCCTACTTGAGCTAATATCAAGTACAGCTTTTGTGCTCCCCACATAGGAAACACGAGAAGAGTATTTAATTAATTGGAAAACAAAAAAAAACTTGAGTTTATGAAAAAAAAAACGGAATATACAAAATTTGTGAAAATAACGGAACATATCGAGTAACGAAACGATAAATGCGATGTGAATTGACTGAGAGATAGACCATGTGTTTTTGTACCTGGCAATGTGGTCTGTGACCAAAGCCATAAAAAGCCTGAACTATAATTCAGCTGTGAATTAAATTCCAAAAAAAAAAAAAAAGAAGAGGGGCGTCGTTTTGGATACTACAACGGTAAGACGTTAGAATGGTCGAATAACTTAATTTCAAGCTAAAACTGCAAACTCGTTCACCAAACCCCTGCTACATATGAGTTCCTTAACGACCTAAAACTTTTATTCAAAAATACCTTTCCTAAGTAAAAATGTCTGGAATTTATGTTGCGATAGGGTGCTTCTAAAACCTTTTCTGAGCTTTTTCGTTCTGGTTCAACTTTGATAAAGCATTATTCAAACCAAAACGGAAGTTGGTTTTCCTTCAAATCAGCAGGTTAGTCTTCCACTAAGCCCGAAGTATTTAATTGAAATGCTCAATTGCGGGGCTTTCAAATGATGAAGATTAAGTCTTCTTCTACAGGGATTGAGCACCGTTCACTAGTTATTAATATCCCTACTGGGTAGGTATTTACTTACAATTCATTCGTGACATGTTTGCACAGTCAATGTCACTATCTGACATTTTTACTGTGATTGTCGTTTCGTTTTACCTTAATGTATTCAAAGGATGTATGAGGATCCATATCTGCATAACATACATATGTAGCTGTAAGGCGCGTTAGTGTGTATGACCACGTAAAACTATTGAAACAACGTGTCAAGCCATTACGTTGTCATTCATGCGTCATGTATGCCAATCACATAAACATAACGACGATATATAATTCCGCAAGATGTGCGGATATGGCCTAAGTGACAGACTAAATACGATAACAAGCAATGTGAATCTTAGCTGCTATTTCATGAGCGCTACAAGGTGACTCAATAAATGCTAGAACCTTCGAAGGTGGCTGATGTGACGTAAAGAATAGAGGACTTCAGATTGAAGATTACTTTGCAGGTATTCAAGCAAAATTAATAGGAGGAATTATTATTGAGCCCAAAGCTAAACTTTTTACAATTTTTGTCTGTATGTCTGTATGTTTGGGCGCTCATCACGCAAAAACTGCTATATAGAATGGAATGTAACTTTCACCGTTGTTTAACTAGACGTCCAACTTAAAATCTTAGAATCCCGTAATTTTGATAACTAGATCGATTTTGGAGTTATCGACTAACATATGGACCAGGGTGACCTAAAATATATTAGTATAATATGGGTATCAAATGAAAGGTGCTAATGAGTGCTATAGTAAGCGATGTGATTAAGTTCTATATCTCAACTTATTTCGTGAATATATTGACTAAATCATAAATAGAATTGTCGTTCCTTTGATGTAAAACAGTTGCCCAATCGAATGTTATGTAGAAGGGTAATTCCAAATCATGTATTGAGTATTGCTTTACAAGTAACGATTATCTGTGCGTCCGTTGTAACTTAACTCCTTCTAAACGCCTGGACGCCTTGATGAAATTTTTTGTGTGAACTTAAGTGGACTCGAGGATGGCTTACATTCACAATCCGGACCACTGGATGATGTACACATATGAGATTTTTCGTACTGCATTTCTCTAAAAGAAAGTATCTCTAAAGTAAAATAGGAAAAAAGTTAAATGAGGCCAATTTGTAACACCTTAAGAAAAAAAAAGGAGGAACGGAGGAGTGGGCGTGGCACCTTCCAAAAAATGACAAGGGAGAAGGAGACATGACACCTTTTTTTCTTATATTTGATAGAGAGATCCTTGAAAGGGATATCGTTAGGAATAGTGATAGAAATGGGGATAGGGATAAGTAATTTTTCTAGATCCATGCGGACGAATTTCAGTTCAGGACAACGTCTTCTGGGCCCTCTAGTTCATTCTAAATCCTTATATACAAATGCGTTAGGCCAAGGAGAAAGTATTATTAAATAAGGGGGCATTTCTGGTTTCCACAAATAATTTTTAAAAGACTTTCAATAGATGTAGAAATCCTTTGTACAACTTTTTATGTAATAACTTCCTTCGGTCTAGTGGTAAGAAGTGAGTCAGAGTGAAGCACTATGATGAGATCCGGTATCATATTGGCCAGCCATTTGATCTTCGTAACCACAGGCCAGCTATAAATGACTTCCACACTGAGTCGGTAGAGAAATCCTTCAGCTCATGGGCTGGGGGACTAGATTCATACTACAACAGCTTTGATCTGGATACTTTAACAGGTGGAACCTTTAATTATCCCGACTCAATCCCACCATACCAAATACGTATCCTGCATGTGGTATGCCCCCTCATGATACCAAACATCTCTTTTCCTGGTCAATTGAACCTACTCTTCTTACACTAATATCACTCTGGTCTAACTCTCTTGAAACTGCTGTTTCCTTGGACTTCCGTTAGAAGAGCTCGGTGTAAATGCTCAGACAGAGCGAACCACTGTTAACAACACTAACAGCAAGGATGAGTTGAATAGGCTGGGATCATGGTTGACCTGTAATAATGGCAATTTATTTAATGTCACAAAGATAATTAATGTCAAATTATTTTGAGAATTAACTTCATTGACTTTAACTCCATTGACATGGTGACACCTCACCGAACCCGGCATAGAAGAATTCGATGTCTTAAAGTAGTGTGGGTCGTTCCAGAGTTCTCGATTGGCTAAGCGCTGCTAGAACGGGCTATGATTTGGGATAGGACAGCGAGTCGGAGAACGTGATTTCTCAATATTTGTTTTCTTTTGTTTCGAGATGAATCGGTTTGTAAAAAACCGAGTTTTAAAGATGGCAATCGAAGCGGCCGCTGTGCTATGGAAGTAGTGTTGGTGGCCTATAACATCGAAGGTGCAAGATTCGAGTCCTGGGAGAGGTAACATCAAAGCGGTTTGAAACATTTTTTCAAATAGGGTTACCCCTCGGCCGTTGTCAGCAAACATCCGAGTGTAGTCCTGCCATGAAGAATCATCTCAACAAAAATTCATCTACATTTTCAGATTCCGTTCAAAGCCAGCATTAAACGCGTAGTTCTCGCCAATTTATATAAAAAACTACAAGTAGCACAACACAAATTGGAAGAGAAGCTCTACCTCAATCTCCTCGGAGGTATAAAGCGCCAAATTTTTATTTTTTAATCGATTATTTCTAACGAATCGATAAAACTATAGAAAAGTGTCCTTCCAAAGAGTTCCTCAATCGAGTAACAAACGCAAATGCCAATTATTTATTTATTCTTAAATTGAGTTCGTCTCATTCCCCTGATTTCTGGTAACGTTTTTAACCTTCAAAAATCTCGTTTAGAAAGTTTTTCAAATATACGCAGTCTGTATTAATGTTTGCATTGAAATATATCGCACTATTGAAGTCTACCTCTTTGTAGATTCAAACCCTTTTAAATATTATATTGACTTGATTTGCTTACCTTATCACAGATTTGTGTTTGCCACGAAATGATTACCCTCTACTTTTTTGCAAAAGTGCTAATGAATATTA
Source organism: Merzomyia westermanni (assembly GCA_949987695.1). Taxonomy (NCBI): domain Eukaryota; kingdom Metazoa; phylum Arthropoda; class Insecta; order Diptera; family Tephritidae; genus Merzomyia; species Merzomyia westermanni. Next base: position 197,583,341 of record OX465288.1, read on the forward strand.
ATTTTATAACACCGATTACAACATTACTCTACCTTAAGACCATTACGAAATACTCATAAATAGCTTAACTTAAAATCATAAAAATATATCAAAAGCCCTCAGCATGCATATTTGGTATTTTCAACTTTTAGCTTCACACAACAATTCGGTATTGATGATTCCAACGATGGGTATTTTGCTTCCCATAAATATGCCATACAAAATTTTAATTAATTTTGTATGACTCGCATGTATGCGCATAAATATTAACAAAACCCGCTATATTTCACCGGTAAATATTTTTGTGAAAATCGGAAATATGCTTGCAAAATCCACTGAACCAAGAAGAGTTGATTGTGTGGCTGGATTTGTATGAGCGTTGGGTACGTACAAAAGCTGCTTGGCTCTGCACTGCTATGAATTCAAACCCCTTACGTCGACTCATAAGCAATTAATTCATGGTCAACATTGTGGTTACTTATGCCAGATGCCTCTTGAATACTCCAATGTGCACGCAGATAAAATATAATTGAAATATGATCCGCAGGTAGCCTAGAAATTTGGTTAAAGGTTTGCGGTAATGTTTGCATCCAGTGCTGGGAAAAATAATTTGAAAATATGCGGTAAAAAGTTTGCAAGCAAATCAGAAGACTTACGTACTTTTTTGGGGTTTAACTTTTTAGCTTTTTTGGCCGTGTAAAATGATGCGACCGTCGTTCCATCTCCCTGCCAACGGGCGTCAATTGAACTAAGAGTCAAGTGAGCTTTTCCCTTCAATTTTTATTTTAAAGAAGAATGATGATGGAGTAAAGAATCCAGCAGGGGTCCATGCTTGATTGTATTTTGATCAATGCAATTTCAGTTTTCGATTGAAATCAAGACTGTTGGTGGAATTTTAGTAAAAAAAATAAAGACGAAATCTACATTAATAATTAAAGAAGTCTAAGTTCGAATGAAACCGTAAATTAAATCCCGAGCTTATTAATTTGGTCGGGGTAAATTATTGTGGAGTTATGACCTGCAGAAGTTTTAAACTATTTCTGCTATCATATGGGCAATACTAGGCTGTGTGTCTTCTATAGCCGTCTAAAGTACTGAGCCGATCCTAAGATATTTTCACAGTAGATTCTTGGGTTCACTGGTTATAGCGCAAGCTATATACAATTTTAGAAAAGTAGGCGGTGTTGTTTGCCCTTTATTGACGTCAAAACTTGATCACTGAACTTTATGATACCTTCACAGTGGGTTCAGGGGTCATCAGGCTATATAAAGTTGCAGTTCAGCATGACTACGAATTTATTTGATTCAAGATAATTATATCTATATATATAAAAATAAAATGAAAAAAATATTCAAAACTTTTAGTTGTTGCTACCGAAAATGAATACAGCTGGGAAGTCACGATTTCGCATTTTTGTTGGGTTTTCCGTACGTTGTAGGCTACCAAACTACTACACCGCCTAACAGATTTTGTTTATATTTGGAACATGTATTGTTGCTTTGGGGAAAGTTTCTATCAAAAATTTACTCGATAGATGACGCTGGAGTCAGGCCGAGTTATTGACCAAAACGTGGAACAGGTGTGGTCCTAGAAGCTGTTGATGCGATATGGGAATCAAATGAAAGGTGATGATGAGGGTTTTAACAAAGAAAAGTTCTGAGTCCGATATGAGACCGCGTTTTCGTGATATCGACCAAAATGTAGACCAGGTGTGGTCCTAGAAGATGTTTCCACGATATGGGTATCAAATTTAAAGTGTTGATTAGGGTATTAGCGAACAGGTGTTTCTAGGATAGGGACTGGGATAGGAATAGGGATAGGGATAGGGATAGTGATGTTGATAGTGATAGTGATAGTGATAGCGATAGTAATGGTGATGGTGATGGTGATTGTGATAGTAATAGGGGTTGCATTAGTCGGGTCTGCTAATTTCATATAGTCGTGTCCTGTATATCAAAAAACAAACTTTGGAAAAATTGAGCGGTACCAAATTCAAAAAAATGTTAATTCGCTATATCTTCGGAGCTATGAGCATATCAATACCAGCAGAGCAACAGACAGAAGAAGGGGAGAAGGGGAGATGAAAAGGGATTGTTAGCAGAAAATGAAGAGGGTGAAGCATAATAAGGGGGTATGGTGTTAGGGTCAAAAGTTAAAGAAAAAAGTGGAAGATATAGGGATACATGAAGAAGAGGCATCAGGGGGGGAGGGAAGAGAATAAAATTTTTCAAATGTGGGTAAGTAAATTTTCTTGGTTGGTATGGTTGTGTGCAAAAAAATCGTAATTACAAGTTCAGTATGGTTTAGTCCATTTCAGGAAAAAAAAATATAATTTACAAGTATTCATGAAAGGCCAAAAATAATAATTTTTCACTTTTTGAATTTTTATGAAAATTATTATTGTTTTTATTTATTAATAATCATCTTAATTAATTGGCCTTGAGCTCGTTTCATGAATACTTGAAAATGTACAGGCCGTAAATAAACCAAAATTGTTGGTATAAAAAAGCAATATAATTTACCATAATTTTGAATGAAATAAAATTGTTTTATTTTGTTTTGTTGTTTTTCCGACAGGGTGAATAATTGATGTATATTGGATCGATTTTTCGTCATCCCTTGTCAGATTTGGCTTTGAGACAAACTGGTTTCGGCGTTGTGCCATCATCAGTGTCGATTTTCGTTCTCAGAACGGAAATAAAATTGGTTTACCAGCTCATCCATCCATTTTGTACAAAGAATCCGATGAACTCAAAAACTGTAGCGACAAAACTAAAGCACTATCAAATATCTCTGAAACGAACCCGGTTATTTGGCTTTTTATGGCAGATTCACATCGTGTTGGTACTGAGTATATTATTTAAGTAAAATATGTTAGGAAATAAATTTCCATGCCTGCTTAACTGACCAGGCGTCTTTGTTGCTGCAGTTTTCCTCCGGATTGTTGGGATCCACCATTTTCTATAGATTTTCTCTTCGGTGAAATAACACGGCCCTGGACAATACGTCAACAATATGAGCCGCTTATTCTTCAGGAAAATAGCGACATACGTTTCGGCAGAATGTCTTCCTGATAGATCCACCTTAATGGCACTCCTTCCCCCTCCATCCAATAAAAGTTCAATCGTATGAATTGGACCCACTCCATGACTGGAGAAACGTCTACAAACGCGTACACTGCCTCAACCGTGTTTCACCGATCAAAAAGTATAGTAAAAGAAAGTAAGGGTTGTTCTTTAGGCCTAGGAATAAGTTTTTGAGCCTCCTAATAGTTCAGAAAACTTTTATTTGACAAAAATAAGATTCCTCGTCCTACTCCAATTCAAGTGGAATTTTGGAAACCCATTAATTTCTTTCTATCTGAAATCAAACGGGTTTCAAAGCTTCGAAGTGAACAAATCGGTCTTAAAGGGCACGTCCTTAAACGATCCTACATGGGATGGATAAATAGTTTTAGTCCACTAACAATTTCCCGATCGTTACTATTCGGTGTTTTTCGTGCACTAGCACCTTCCTGTACAGTGCTAAGGGAGCCAGTTAATTGAAAAACGTTTGTAGTATGCTTAATAAGGCCATGGAAAATGTTAAACCATTTTGAAATAGTATTTCCCGATTTTCTTTAAATAAATTTGAGTAAAGTTCTTTCGCCAAGAACCACGAACTAATTATTTCCAGCAAACCTTTTAGACTTCTACAGATCATTCAACCTCGTTTAACGGCTAAATAAAAGAAGGGACCAGCTGTTTGAAATGTTTCGAAGCACATCAGCGTGGCTCACGTTTACAGCGCTTTTATGGTTCTTACAACACATTTAAGGAGAAACAAATCAAAATTTTTAATGGCAATAAATTTTTTTTAATGGACCAGGAAAAAATTTTTTTGTTTCATATTTAAAATAACTTATGTGTGGCCTTTATCAGTAAAAACAAGTGGAAAATTTAAAACCTGTATCTACGACCTAATTTTTTGGTACAATGGGACATGAAATTTGATCCTTTTCTTTGTACTAGTTTTTCCTGAACGCAAAGTTGTTTTAGAAGGTCTTAGCGCAATTTTACTGGTGGTATGAGAGGACGGTTATCCAATACGTAAGAGAGTCTTTGTATGCCAAACATGCCTAAAATAAACTTTTGCGGTCTAAGCCAGAGGTGCTCACCAAAATCTAAAGACTGAGCCACCAAAAACATTGTGATCCCTTAGTTAAATTTTTTTTTATCGAATTATCAAGATTTTACGGCGACTCAAACTTTATTTACCTGTAAACAAGAGGACACCCTCCATTTGGATGAATTCTCATGACTTCCTGAAAGAGAAGACAGAGTGGAGTATTACTGATCAATACTTATAATATGGACATACATTTAACTTCACATTTTTACAAACTATAACTATGAAATATTTGCTTCTGGAATCAGAATTCAGGGGTTGAATCAGACCTGCTAAATTTGATTAGTAATTAGTAATCAATTAATTAGACGGCTTATTTAATTGGTAATAATTATTTTAATTGTTTTTCAAGAAAATCCCATTATTAATTGATTACGATTAGTAAGAATCAAAAAAAAAATCAGAAATAATAAAAAAAAATTTAAAAATAGTCGAAAATAATCAAACAAAGTTGTTTTAATTACTTTTATATTATTTTTAAATTAAAAAAATTTTTTTTAAATTATTTTCGATTATTTTTGATTTTGTTTAATAGTCGTAAAAAATGATGATTATTTTTTGGTTATTTTTTTAGTTAATTGGAAAATAATCATAAAAAATTGGAAGTAATTGGTAATCAATATTTAAATGGATTCTCGAGAAAGTAATTAATCAAACCCGTTGTCATTACGATTAGTAATCATTATTTAACAGGTCTGGTTTGAATGTACACCTAGGTCTTCAAGCCATCTTACCCTAAATACCAGATAAAGTTTAAGAAGATCCCTGGGTTACCATCATCCAGGTGCCAACGATATTTAAGTTTATCAGAGTGCACTGAGGTCGCTAGAGTTAGAACACTGGAGAGAAAGTTTATACGGCACAGCCATATTTCAAGAAATTTTAACGAATTCTATATCAAAACAAGAACCGAAAACGTCCGTCTTAGGACAATGAACATTACTTTTCCTTAAAAATGTTTGGAAAAGGTGCTGAACTTTCTAAAATATTATTTTGCCATTGTATGATAAGATTCAGAAGCTCGGGTTTGATCTACTCGTAGTTATATCGCACCAAATAGCGTGGTCTTTGCTCGTCGAGTGAGGATTCCATTTCTCGCTTGCCTACCACGTTGAGTGTCACTTCGTACTTTTTAGTACGACACCTTATACTTCCTGGGGTGTCACATCGTACGAAAACGTACGACAGGGCAACCCCTCGGCTTAGATATTGTCGAGGTTATCTGTGTGGCACTACAAAGTTCTTTTAATGTTTTCTTAGTAGTCTAATATTTGCCCAAAAATTTGGTCCAACTTTTATAGACCTGACGGTTTGTTGATAAAATCTCTGAGGTCATTTTTCGATTTGGTAATTTATTGGAATTCATTTAGAAAAAACAGAGGTAAAGATACGAAAAAAATTAAAATTAAGATATGCATACAATAATTTTTAAGATGTGTAGTAGACTAGGTCGATTTATTAACCGATACCGCGCCATCGATTTTTCGATAGGTTTTGGGCTCAGGAAAAAAAGTTCCACTACGCATACCCAAAAAAATAATTTTCAAGCCTGCGAAATTTCATTTTTTTGACTTTTTTCGAGTTTGATTTTTAAGGGTTCTTTCATGACCTACTAAAAACGTAAAAAAACGTCGGCGATAACAGTTTTTTGAAAAAATTTTATTTTCGGCTTTTGGGACTTGTTTTGGTCGAAAATTCGACTTTTCCAAAACCCGAAAATAAATTTTTTTTTTTTCAAAAAACTGTTATCGCCAACGTTTTTAGCGGACATTTTTGGGTCGGACAGAGTGCACATGAAAAAAACTTTAAAAATCAAAGCCGAAAAAAGTCAAAAAAATTAAAATAAATATAATCTATATATATAAAAGAAAGTGACGTTAGTTTCAATGCTCATAACTCAACAACGCCTGCACCGACACTAATTTAGATTGTTCTCTGACCAGAGTAGTACCACAGGTAAAAGCAAAAAATGTGCTCGGCACCCTGTGAAGGTTTTCGTCAAAACCGCTTGGCACTCAATGTGCTACTCAGTTCAGAGTATCAATGTCTCGTCTGGCATTAGTTCGATGATGACGGTGGTGCCCAAATAAATGAATTCCCTTAGTGATCCTAGTGAGTTAAAGAAGCGTAACATGAACTCGCTTATTGTGCGAGCTTGCGATTGTGCAGTGCATTACCGTGCAACCCCTTTTTCGAAAGTCTCACAGAACTTCGACATATTGAGCCCATTAAGAAGGTCCGTATTTCCAAATCAAATTTCAAATACCTGTCCCCGTTTCGACAATATTTTTTATTGATTAACTTAAGAGTTAAGAAATCAAAATTGCCGGCTATATTTTGACTCCCTACACCGTCATAAAACCAAATATCAAACAATTTGTTGTTCTCTATTTGATACACAAGCCACGTTAAAACTTTGAGGTGCATCCGAGTAAAGTAAAGAACCAATTTTTAACGAATTTAAAGCTCTCAACTGCCACTGCATCGAACAAGTTGCACGCTGCAAGTAAATAGCTGAATGCACTTGAGTAAACAAATCCCCGAGTGTAGCAAAATTTATTGAAAACAAAAGAAATGCCCGCTAAGCATTTACAACACGCTCTTCAAACAATATTTTCTAAGTGCGCTAGTTTCTTTGTATGGTGCCAGTCAACCCATACCTAAGTGTTCTAGTTGTGAAGACATTCAGTTGGCAATGCAGCGCGTCTAAAGCGTTCTGCTTTCCTCCAATGCACTAAGTTTCGCTATGAAAAGCTATGCAACCCTCTCAATGGATTTCTCCATGTAGCATATTCAATAAGCTTTCAGCAATCAATTTTAGTTGTAGTTTTAATGGGAGTTTGCAAGACCGATATAAATTACTACAGAGTCAGTTATGGTGCACCAAGTCAGTTATGGTCACCAACGTATAAAACCCACATGAGTTATGAAAATAATACTTCTACTCACTTCTAAATAGCTTAGGAGATGACGAATGCCAATGTCTTGGGATGGGTTATACTTATCAGCAAACGACAATGACGAAGTGGGAGTGGCAATATGACGGATCAAAAACAATAATTGGCTCCGCAATGGTTTTGCGTAGAAATTTCATTCTGCTAAAGCAGTGCGCTGTACAATCGCAAAATCGAAAGATTTCTTTGAGATATTATACAAGGTGGCGCAAAAGTAAGCTTGCGATGTTCAGCATATCGGTTGTGGCACGTGCAGTATGTGCTGTTGCACCGTCTTGTTGGAACCACATGTTTTTCAATCCCAATTCATCAAGTTGCGGCAAAAAGAACTCGCTGATCATTGCTCTGTAGCGCTCACCATTCACAGTAACCGTTTCGCATGTGTTTACTACACAAATGTCAAAACAGAACTGCCTTTAGGGGCCAATCGCAAAATTTATAGCATTTTCTGATAGGAGGATTACTTTTGCGCCACCTTGTATTCCTCAAAACATCCACGCCGCATGCGTCCCAATAGGGGACACTCAGTAGGCAGGGAAACTAATTTGAATAGGTCTAAGATCGTGTTTCATTGTACGAGTGCCACAGACTTCTTGACACTCTACAGTACTGCAAACGCTTCTACCTATAACTAGCCTCACTAAGCCAGCGTTGTGAGCTACAACCTTTGAAAAGTCCAAGGGGTGCAAGGACCTCATTCAACTCTGAGACATGAATCACTTTACTGGGAATGGACGCGAGATTGATGTTGCAAAAATCCCGTCTTCTACTCCAAAGGCTCTTTTGTGTCCGTTCATGAAGACTCAAGTGTAGAACTTGTGTACACGTTCACTCTCTTTCCAGTCCTTCCTCGAAGTGAAGAAAATGTGGTCTATGAGCTATTCCGGCGGAGGTCCCAGTGGGGAATTATTGTAATAGAGTTTTGTCTCTAACGACTTCATCGAAATTCACTTGTGAATTCCGATTAAATCGATTAATTTCTCTCATGCTCTCTTACATTTCTCCCGTCGGCAGTTCCCTCGGAATAGCTGATAGACCACAATATAATATTTTGTATTAACCACAGTCCTGGAGATATGCGTGAGAGATTAATTTTTTAATTCAATCCTGCCCACGTACCATATCTTGAAAGACTGCTTTACAAGTTTAAACAAGCCGCTCTATTTTGTTTATCTTTGTCATTCATTTAAGAAAAATGGGAAAAAGAGAACTTCGTTTAATGACTAAGTATTATTATTTTTACCATAAGGACTCTGCGTGGCTTCGAGCTCCGGCGTACGAGATTAATACTTTGTTGTATACTGGACTGGTTCTCTATTGCATTTTGGCTGCAGTAACAACAACAACAACTAGACAAGTGAAATGCCCTACGGATATATCAGCATAATAATATAAACTGAAAAATCCGGCCACGCTTCGCTAAGTCTCAGAACTTAATAATTAGGTTTTAATAATTAAGTTTTAGTAATTACGTATCTGACACTAGTTGAGATATGGAACTTATTCACATCGCTTATTACAGCACTCATTAGCACATTTCGTTTGATACCTATATATTGTATTGATAAATTTTGGGACACCCTGGTCCACATATTTTTCGATAACTCCGAAACCAGTAAAACTACCGAAATAAGGAATATCTTTAACTTTAAGTTGGACGTCTAGTAATTCAAGGGTAAAAGGTTCATTCAATTCTGTTCTGCTGTTTTTGAGCGATACGTGTACAAACATATAGACAAACAGACAAAATATCTAAAAACGATTGCTTTGGATTCTGCTGGCTTCATAACGGCTTTTAGTTTTTCTTGAATATCTGCAATGTACACACATCGACCTGTTACAATTTTATGGTCACTTTAAACAGTTATAAAAGTTCATTAAGCTTTTTTCCGCCACTGAACTTAATGTCCTTAAGAATGACAGTAAATTGCTTTATAATTGTTCCATAAAATTACTAATAATTTATACCACCACTAATCAAATTGCAGTCTATGAAAACACAGCGCAAGAAAACTGTGCCCATAAAGGAAGTATGAAAAATGTTGTCCCATTTATTAAGTAGAGTGTGAGGTATTTAAATTATGATTGATATAGTAAGTAAAAAATATGAAAAATTCAAGAGCCCTACAAACTATTCTAATTGGCTATTGAGTTAAGTATAGGCGTACAAGAGAAAACACAAATTGGGGAAAGTCTTTACTTCAAAGATTGTAACTCATTAGTTTCCAATTAGCAGAGAAACGAAAAGAACCCAGACTATTAGTTTTTTGGGAAATCGTGTTTTAAATTTATATAGTAAAACTATGAAAGGATGACATTAGAGATATTTAAGAAAAATTAAAAGTATTGATTTTTGGTTGTCTGTATGTCTGAGAGCGCATCACTCAAATATCAATCTATGTGAATGCCACTTTCATTGTTGTATTACTATTAGGTCTAACTAAACTAAACTTAAGTCTCGATTTTAACGAGGGCTATTTTGCTATTCTTCGCGGTTACATGGTGGATAAAAAATATAATATATATTATCGCAGCAATGATTATATTTGGAAATTTTAAAAATCACAAAGCTTTTTTGATTATTTTTGATTTCCAATATTGTTGATATGTATATTTATGCGCTTCTACAACAATACTGAAAAAAAAAATTATCAAAAAAAAAAAAAAAAATCTAAAGTTGTTTTGAAATCAATTGATTCTCAGAAAAGTAATTAATCAAACTGGTAATGATTAGGATTAGTAACCATGTTTGCATTTTATTGAATTGAATCCGATAACATTTGGTTTATAATATCTGTCACACAAAACATCAACACAGCAACAAACATTTCCTATCTCCACTTATTTCCAAACTTACCTCAGTATCAATAGTTGTCAATTTGTAATCGATTTATTAATTGATGAAGAAAGTAATTTCAATTAAATCAATTGCAATTAAAGTAACTGCAATTAAATAAATTGATTTAAAATTAATTGCAATTAAAATTTTAATTGCTTGTTGCAATTCAATGATTTAATATTACATTAAATACAATTGAAAAAATTCTAATTAATTTTTTAATTGTATTATGAAGCAATTAATAATAATTAACCATTTTTTACAATTACCCGGGTAATTCTTTATTGATTTCATTAAAATATTCAGTACAATTTATGAGGGGCACAGAATTTTCATTTTCGGAATTTTTTTTGCCATATATATAACCTACATGTTTTTGCAGCAGAACCACCAATAATATACTATATATCGTCCGGGTAGCGTGTTTATGGTTAAATTCATAAAACAATTGTAATTAACAAATTCTTAATTATAGAGAAACACGGTTAATAATTAATTAATTGTTAACTGCGAGCATTGCAATTGATTAATTGTTAATTGCACATTTTTGCAATTACAATTAAAAATTTGTTAATTATAGAATCAATTAATTGTTAGTTGTTAATTGTTTTAACAATTATAATTTGCCCAACACTGGCTGCAGGCAAATATTCTCACACGAAAATTCTATAAATTCACGTTACGTATACGCCTACGCGTACCTGGCTTGCATATTGAAGGCATTAAAATTCATAATCAAGTTAATGGCCTTAAAAAGTGTATTTAATACATGATTGAGCAATCAATTAAGAGGTGCAATAAATTACTTTTAACCGCAGACACGACACTAAAATGAGGTTTCCACTGTCACATGAGAGATTATAAATTTAATCTCTGAAAACATGTAGGCGGAATTACTTAGCTACGAGAGATTGCACAAAGCTTTTTTGTCTAGACGGCTAACTATGAGAAATTGAGCATGTTTAAAAAAAATTTTACGAAAATTTAGAGATGCAGAAGTAAAGATAATTATTGATGTTGACCCTTTTTGCATTGCAAACAGCTACGCTATCAAGGCATTCAACGTTCTTATGAATGATTCGAAAGATCAAAATGCAATATTGTAAGTGATGTGGTCTCTGATGTAACTGTGTCATGAGGGGTCTGAAAGATCCTTTACAGATTTCGCAAAAATGCTCAGGTTAAAATAATAGTATACGCGGTAAATAATTTGGTTATAAATTTGAAACGATTAATCGCTTTAAGCAATTTTTTGAACTTTTTTTATATTAATCACACCTATTTTTATCGCACCTATTTTCTAGAAAATTAATATAATTTAAATTTTAAACTCGTCTAATGTGAAAATTTAGAAACCTTTAGCATGAAGAAAAAATGTTCGGCGAAAAGCATTTTAATATTTACAGATGTGTTCAATATAATAGTAGTGAAATTAAAATGGATATCGTTCGACGAAATAGGAAGAAGCTGTGATTTTTTAAATATGGCGAATTCCACAACATAAACCACATAAAAAGAAATTTCAATGTTTACACAAAGTTCAGGAAAGTTAATTAAACTTTAAAAATTGGCCATCAAAATCTTCAAATTTTTTGGCAGAATTTCTAGACAATTTTTGGGTATGTAGTTTTCTAGACTAAGCCATTTTAGTACACTATTATGCCAGTTAGAACTCGCTCAAAAAGTCCCCTGCATTTTTTTCGTCAAGGGTGTTGAGTGATTTCTTCCATACAACGCATGAAAAAAAATTAATTTTGTATAGAAAAAAATACGCAACATCTTAAAATTCAGGAGAAATTTTGAGGTACTCCTAACTTGCAAATTATGACGCTAAAATAGAATGAGCTATAAAACTGCGTACTCCAAAATTTTCTAGAAATTCTTCAGAAAAAAATTGAAATTTTGATGGAAGTTTGTAAAAGTTTGATAAATTTTCCTGAGCTTTGTGTAAGCTTTGAAATTTCTTTCTATTCTTGTGTTTGTTTTAAAATTGGCTATATTTTATAGAAAAATTATTGAAAACACAACTTCTTCTTATTTCGTCGAACGACATCCATTTTAATTCCACTACTATTATTTTGAACACAACTGTATATAATCGAGGGAAAGGTACTTCGAAATATTTACGGACCTTCACTGTATGAGCTATACGCAATTAAAGCCCAGCGGCTTCATTGCCTAGGCCATATTGTGCGAATAATTGAAGAGGCTCTTGGCCAGAAGGTATCCTTATCGGCACCTGCTGGTGGTAGTAGAGGAAGAGGAAGACCACCACCGATTTGCGATTCCATGGTATTTCTCATTGGTGCCAGTTGGCAGAAAGAAGAAGCGGCTGGCGAAAAAGAAGATCCAACTTTCGTAATAGGATTCCTCAAAGTTCTAGAAATGAGTATTTTTCAGAGATAACCTCTTCTCTAAACTAACTTTCTCAGCAAACAACCTAACTTTCTCAGCGAAACAATAAACATTTCGTCAAGTTGAGGAACAGGAAATACTCAGAACTGCTTAATCTGGGTAAAATTCCATGATGACTACATACCTGTGCGGTTGTGTATTGGCCGCTATAGAAAGGAATTCAAATAAATATTGTATCTGTCCAAAAGCTTTAAATAATATTTGTCAGTAACCGTTTTAACCTTGTCAAGGTAATCAATATGAATGACCTTTGGTGCATCCCAAAATCCTGTGACCATAACCTTGTTAGCTAACGAACCCACATTGGACTTCTTATATACAGGGTGGCTGATGAATTTTGCTACATTAAAAAACAAAAAAAAACTGTAGGTCCCACCAATTTGTAGGGAAAATTCAAATCGCCACACCACAAATTGGAAGAGAAGCTTGGCGCAAAAATCTCTTAGGAGGTTTATGATGATATACCTGTTGTATATCGCGCCATAAAGAGAAAAGAGAAAAAACTCAAATAATTTTTTTTTCAGTGTATGGAATTCATTTTTCTTTTATTCATGTTAAAGCTCATTAAATTTTATTAAATAAAGCTTAATTAGTTTTAAAAATAATGGAATTTAAATGCCCCCCCTGCTCGTCGATGCATGTGCGGCATCTTACCAAAAAGTTGTTCATTACTGCTTGGAGAGTTGAGACAGGAATAGCCGCAATTGTTTCTCGAATGGATTGCCTTAGTTCATTCAAATTTGTTGGTTTTCCTTTGAAGACTTCCTGTTTGCAATAACCCCACAAGAAAAAGTCAGGTGCAGTAAGGTCAGGCGACCTGGGTGGCCAACGGAATGTGGAGTTTCTGTATATCAGCTTATTGGGAAATTTTCGTCGCAATTCTGTCATAACAGGTTGGGCTATATGAGGAGCTGCACCATCTTGCTGAAACCACAAAGAGTTGAAAGAAATTCTCATTCGGCGTAATTCTGGATAGAAAAACTCTCTCAACATGCTCAAGTAACGGTCTCCAGTAACCGTAACGGTGTGACCGTTTTCTTCGAAGAAGTAGGGCCCGACAATGCAGCGTGATGAAACTGCACACCACACTGTGACACGAAGTGGATGCAATTCCGTCTCATGGAGTATCTATGGGTTGGAAGCACTCCATATTCGAGAATTTTGTTTGTTTATATTGCCGTTTAAATCGAAATGGGCCTCGTCAGACATGAAAAGACAGTTCAACATGATTCCATCCTCATCCACCATTTGAAACATCTTCTGGCAAGTCTGCAGCATTCAGTTTGTTGGCCATTTGAAATTTATATGGGAATAAGTCCAAATCTTTGTGCAATTGACTGTAATGACTGTCTGCTTACACCCATTTGAGCAGATAAGCTTCTTGTCGAAACACGTGGATTGTTTTGTATGGCAGCAGCTACAGCAGCGATTGTTTCCTCCGTTCGAACTGAAGGGTTTCGATGGTAAGGTCTTCTGTTGACTGTCCCATGCTCGGCAAAATTGTTTACAAGTCTTATTATGGTCCATCTGCTCGGAGGATTGCCGCCAAACGTGCGCCTATACTCTCTTTGAACCGAAACTACGGACTCCAGTGCGTGATAGCGGCGGACAATCCAAATTCTTGTTTCAGTGTCCCAGTTATCCATTTATGTTAAATGTAAAAGTCAATCTGCAAAATAAAAAAAAAATTTACCAGATTCACTAAATAGAAAAAAAGTTATTTAATTTTTTTTTGGTAGCGGATTTCATCAGCCACCCTGTACTTATTTGCCCGAAAAAACCCGCTGATCTTTTTTGGCCAAATGCTTATTTACAGTTGCCACACGGTTACGCTTATAATCGTCTGCGGGCAATAACGGCACCCAATGCGCAGATAGCTTTTCCATGTACAAATATTCAGTAACCTCAGCATTTTCACACACTTTCATTCCCTGATCATGTAATTTTATTTAATCGATTTGATTGACGATTTCTGGTGTTACTCTTTCTTTTGGGTGACCTGCACGTTTGGCGTCACTTATACCCTTAAAACTACAATGGAACTCACTAAACTATCTCTTATTGATTGCAACTGTTGGAGCAGAGTCTTAGTAGTGTAAGAATTTCCGTGGTTTTGCAACAATTATCTTTACTTCAAAAAAAAAAATTCGCTTGTTTCCAACTTTGGAAGTGCGTATCTGCACAATGAACTGTGACCTTTTTTCCAATTTACGCAATAATGCATTGTTAAGTACAAAAAATCAGTTTTATCTAATTAATAAAAAAAAAGTTTGTTATTGTGCGACACTTTTTCTGATACGATAGTTTTTAGTTCAGTTTGTTTTTTTTTTCAAAGAGCTTTTATGAAATTAAAATCAAACCAGTTTTTTCTCTTGCATTTGCAAATATGACATCATCGGGTATTTACCCAAAAAAAAGCAAATAAGTTAATTAAGTTTTGGTAAATATCCTGCTTAGCAAAACAAGTTCAACAATAACAAAGAGCACAAATTATTGCTAAGTGTAAGGTGTACATAGGCATCGCAGTTATGCGGTAAATAAATCTTTGGGTCGAATATTTTTATACTCCTGGCCCTAATCTAGAATGCGTCCCATTAACTTCAATTATTGGTATATAAACTGCTTTTTCAAATGATTAATAGCTTAAACTTAATAAATAATACCAGCGTGAGTCTCGAGCACCAAGCGGATGTAAGTAAAAGTAAGTGGTTGAGAACGAAGATTGTCATCCGCAATAACTTGCCTCAAGATATTGCCTGGACGTAAAAACAAGGAAATATACAAGGTGGCGCAAAAGTAAGCTTCCGATGTTCAGCATATCGGTTGTGGCACGTGCAGTGTGTGCTGTTGCACCGTCTTGTTGGAACCACATGTTTTCCAATCCCAATTCATCAAGTTGCGGCAAAAAGAACTCGTTGATCATTGCTCTGTAGCGCTCACCATTCACAGTAACCGTTTGGCCCCGACCGATTATTGGTCAAATAAATATTCAGCAATATTCCGCGTTCTGGAGCACTGTAGCGTAACATTGTTTCTTTCTTCTTTAAATGGTCATCTAACCGCCTGGGCGATTTTGACCGTCCAACATAGCTCGCCAGTCGTTTCTTCGTTGCGCCAACTGGCGCCAATTGGAAACACCGCGGGATCGCAAATCGGTCTCCACTTGGTCCTTCCATCGGAATGGTGGTCTCCCTCTTCCTCTGCTTCCACCGGCGGGTGCCGATAAGAATACCTTCTGGGCTGGAGCATCTTCGCTCATTCGCACTACGTGGCCTAGCCAACGAAGCCGCTGTGTTTTAATTCGCTGAACTATGTCGGCATCTGCGTAAAGTTCATACAGCTCATCATTAAATCTTCTTCGGTACTGGCCGTCGCCAACGCGTAGAGGTCCACAAATCTTTCAAAGAACCTTTCTCTCGAATACTCCCAGAGCCGCCTCATCAGATGTTGTTAGTGTCCACGCTTCTGCACCATATAGCAGGACGGGTGCGATGAGTGACTTGTAGAGTGTTATTTTCGTTCGTCGAGAGAGGACTTTACTTTTCAATTGCTTACTTAGTCCGAAGTAGCATGTGTTTGCAAGAGTAATTCTTCGTCGGATTTCTAGGCTAACATTATTGTTGGTGTTAATGCTGGTTCCCAGGTAAACGAAGTCCTTTACTATTTCGAAATTATTGCTGCCAACAGTGGCTTGGTTGCCAAGGCGCGAATGCGCTGACTCTTTGCATGATGACAGAAGGTACTTCGTTTTGCCCTCGTTCACCACCAATCCCATTTTCTCCGCTTCTTTTTCTAATTTGGAGTAAGCAGAAGTTACGGCGCGGTTGTTAAGGCCAATGATATCAATATCGTCAGCATATGCCAACAGTTGCACGCTTTTATAAAATATTGTTCCAGCGCGGTTAAGTTCTGCAGCTTGTATTATTTTCTCCAGCATTAAATTAAAGAAATCACACGATAGGGGGTCACCCTGTCTGAAACCTCGTTTAGTTTCGAACGGCTCGGAGAGGTACTTCCCAATTTTGACCGAGCTGGCGGTGTTGCTCAAGGTCATTTTGCATAGCCGTATAAGTTTTGCGGGGAAACCAAATTCAGACATAGCGGCATATAGGCAGCTCCTTTTCGTGCTATCGAAAGCGGCTTTAAAATCGACAAAGAGATGATGCGTGTCGAATCTTTTTTCACGGGTTTTTTCCAAGATTTGCCGTATTGTAACATTGTTTATTAACGTGTATTTCGCGTGTGTTTACTACACAAATGTCAAAACGGAACTGACTTTAGGGGCCAATCGCAAAATTTATAGCATTTTCTGATAGGAGGATTACTTTTGCGCCACTTTGTAGATTCAGTCGAAAATAACTTGAATTGATGATCTCAGATATTTTTGTATTTTCCAAGCTACTCAAACTGCTCTCTCTCTCTCTAGTTATTTAAACTTGTGCTGAAACTTGCAATAAAATTACTTTTAAAAATTCTACGAAATTTAGACAGAAGTAAATTCAGACTACCACTTAAATATAATCTTTTGCACGTCACACTTATGCTTAAATGTGAAACTAAGTGCCAACTATTTACTTATAATCAAATCACAAAGCATATACAGCAGTGTTCAATATAATAGTAGCGAAATTGAAATGGATATCGTTTGACGAAATAAGAAGAAGCTGGGATTTGAATAATTTTCTTTTAAATATGGCGAATTACATAACAGAAATAATATAAAAATAAATTTCAAAGTTTACAAAAAGTTCAGGAAAGTTAATTAAACTTTAAAAAATGGACATAAAAATCTTCAAATTTGCAATCAATTTTACTATAACCTTGTGTGTGAACTCGCTCAAAAATCTCCCTGGATTTTCAGAATTTTTTTTCGTCAAAGGTGTGGAGCGATTTCTTCCATAAAACGCATGAAGAATAACTAATTTTGCATGGAAAAAATACCCAACATTCTTCACAAAAAAAAATTCTAAAAACTCAAAGAAAATGTTGAATTACTTCTAACTTGCACATTATTATGCTAAAATGTAATGAGCATAAAACTGCGTACTCAAAATTTAAAAATGCTGCCAGAAAATATTGAAATTTTGATATAAATTTTTAAAAGTTTAATTAACTTTCCTACACTTTTTGTAAATTTTGAAATTTCTTTTATGTGGTTTCTGTTATAGAATTCGTTAAATCTTAAATGAAAATTATTAAAAGCACAGTTTCGTTCTATTTCGTCGAACGATATCTAATTAAATTTCACTGCTATTATATTGAACATAACTGTACGGAATACTATGTATGTATAGAATTCTTGAATATTAGTTTTATTTGCTTTACTTGTTGAATAAAAACATAATTTTGGAGGTTTTTAGCTAGCGTGCATTACGTAAAATTTTCTTTGAAATAAATAGCACTACTAAACGTCACTACAAATGGTCCCAAAAATTATCAAATTATCCTGAGTATGCCACGAATCCCGATCCCGAAATATTTTCAAATGGTCCCGAGAATATGGCGATACGGTGCCAAAACTAACTGAAAAAAATACCGAAAAATTATAACAAAAAAGTGCCAAACTTATCCAGAAACATTCCCAAATTGTTGCTTAAAAATTCCGAAATGAACGCGTAATGATCCCGAAAAGTTCCCGCAGTAACCTGAACGGATCCCAAAAAAGTCTCTATGGAGCGTGTTCTGCAATTCACTTTCGAGTGAAATTATACGTATTACGTACAAGGAAGCGAATCTGAGTGAAAGTGAAATGCAGAACATGCCTGTATATGCCCTCTAATAAATCCAAGAAGTCTAGCCAGGCGACCTTTTCTGGTTCGCATTTCGATCGGTACCTGCAAAAGTATTTTTTAAATTAACTTCTGTAAATATTCCGCGCTACATATATATACGTTTCTGAAGTTGAGCCACAAGAAGAACGTTTACACATTGTTTCGCGAATACATTCGAGAACCTGAACGATGTCAACTTTTTTAAACGAATGCGAATGCAAAATGTTTCTTTTATGTTTAGGTTCGCGTGTAAACTCATTAAAGCACGTACTTAAATATTCGTCAATGAATAATTACTCACCCTGATCACAAAAATGTGTAATCAAAACAGTGACCGTCAAGTTTTTCTTGGTAGTCGAACTATTGAAATATCATTGGATTAAAGAGTAGATAAGATTATTTGCAGTCTTATCGAACAGTCTTATGATAGAATAATCGCGTACCTTCAATAATTTTTATAAAAGTTGTATAGTAATAATATTTTCGAGTTATATATACAGATTGCAGCTGTAGGAACTTATGTAAACATTGCACACTACAAGTAAATGTCATGCAAAGAGGACTGCTTCGGTAATCAAAACGAAGATCTTCGGTCCACAGCATTGCTCAGTTCAGCTATAAAATTCGCCTAGGAAGATAATTCAACAAATGCATCATAGTTACCTGCGAGCTATGGACTGTCCAAATCGCCCAGCCGGTTAGATTATCATTTAAAAAAGACAACGTAGGTTATGCATATAACTTGCTCTATTTTGGGGAACATACTAAATATTATAAACTACTTCTAAATTCTTCCTCTCCTAAATAATTCTTCTGCTGAAATCCAGCATGATAGAAGCTCTATTTACATACCTTACAACTGCAGTTGAAGCTTTCATATGCAAATTCAGCGGAAAAGCTTTTTCTTAAAAATTTTTTTTTTTTTTGATTGAATATGCGAAGAGGTGTAGTAAGAAAATGTTTGCTTTCATACTGGTGGGGCATCTCTTGAAAACAGGGAAAAATAAAAACAAAAAAAATTTAACTTTTTGGACAGGTACAACAAAGAAGTCCATGATATGAAAAGAACAAACCCGAAAAACACACACAGAAAATAAATACAAAAATTACTTATCGCTCAAGTCACCGAGCAATATAAACGATTTTATTTTAAAATAGGGCTATTTCTTCTTTTCTAGCAAAACCAACAACAACCAACAACTCATTACATCTTCTCACAGATTTGTTAACAAGCTGCCGGCACCCCCATTGCAATTTCGCTTAAATTTATGTCACTTGAAGGTTTCGTTGTGGTGTTTAACATGAGCTTAGTAATCATGAGAAAGCGAAAAACTTTCAAAAAAATGTGTTGTCTCAATCCCCACAGTTTTAAAAGCCAATCAAGAACAGCAGCGGTGCATTAGAACACGTCCACACGTACAACAACGAAACACTTCCATTAATCATCTACTTATGAATGTAAGATATAGATATGTAAGTATATAAGATGTACGCACTGTGCTTTATTCCGCTGAGAAATCATTCATCTACTTGGATTTAGATGTCTTTATAAATTCTTTTTCAGCTCAGGCCAAGCGTTTGCCAAACACAAATAACCCCAAAGTTCATTTCAATAAACGTTTGACATGAAATCACGTTATTCAGATATTTGCTACGAGACTTTCCTAAACACACATATGTACATATATATTTACGAACGAACGTTTAAAAGACTTTCATTCACACATTTGGCCACTTTGAAGGAAAGAAAATACTTACAACGCAAGTCGTATAGCATTTTCGAATACTTTCTCCCTCACATTTTAATTTGCATATTTTGACAGCTTAGATTTAAAAGGGATTTCGAGGATGACAGAAAGTCAACTTTACACTTTTCGCTGTAGAAAGGAATCAAGAATGAAATTGAAAAAGACTTAGGAATGACAAAAAAAGAAAGAAAATAAAATTTTTTTAGTTTTCCGCTTTACATATGCATTTTTCGTGGAATTTTGTGTGTTTACTTTACAACTTTTTCAAGCTCCTTTTGCACATAAAAAGTTTGAAGACTCAACATTTGCATTTTCAAAAGAGATGTGTAGTTAATAAAACGAATATACCGAGCAGTTAACTTAACCTTAAATATAGTAAAATTGTGGCAGACTAAAGTCTGTAGCTATTAAAGAAAAATTCATTCGGTCGGCGGTCTTTATGAGAGAAATAGAAAACAAAGTAGCCGATTTTCGAATTTTTGTCTGTACGTTTGTACGCGTATCAGTCACAAACCGCTTTGTAGAATGGAATGCAATGCTTACAGAAGTATTGCTAGATGTCCAACTTAAAGTTTAGGATGCATTTTACCAAACGGAAATATATTACTCCAGCTGTACACAAATATTCTTATAAACAAGGCAGTAGCCAGGATTTTTTTCGAGGGGGGGAGGGGGTCCACATTTTTTAAATAAAACGTCGCTTAGTTTTTGCCAGCATTTATTACAAATAAGGGAATAAGAACTAGTAGGTACACATATAATGCAACACTTAAAAATAATACTTCAATAAAAAAATAATCAAAAGTAATATATAACTTCGCGAAATATTTTAGTACAAATATACATATATACATATTACATATTCGTACTTATTCTAAAAATCTAAGGCGCAAATAAGTATCTTACATAAGTAAATAAGATATCTTTAACTAAAATTTAATTTAATATTAAATTGAGGCGTCTGGAATTTTTGGCTGCGAAGTCATTTATTAATTCGTCTGTTTCAATTTCAAATCTACGATGAGTACTCATTATGGCTAAGCCATTTAGTCTTTCCTCTCCTGTAGAGTTCCGCAAAAAAACTTTTTAACCTTTTTAAAGTTGAAAAGGATCTTCAAGGTCATGTCTATACTCAATCAATCAAGAAAAATTTTATATATTTTTTTCACAATTACTTAATGACTTATCATTGACTAAATCTAATATTCACTTATAATAACTTATTTTACCAAATTACTCAATCATGCTTCACGCACTTTTCCGTTTTTACACGCTTCCTGAATTATTCAGTGAATCAGCATTCGTTCGCATGTTTGACATTTGATTGATACGGAAGCTTTCACTGAAGTAGCAAACCGACATAATACGGGTATCTGCGTCAATCAAACATTCGGACAATGCTCATAGCTACCTACATTGTAGTCCAAATTGATTTTGTAGCAGTTTGGCCCATTGGCGTTATGCAGAAAAGAGTGATGCTGCTGACGTGCTTGCGAAGGTTGCACATGTAACAAGTGTCGCAGCAAAGTCACTTTGTTTGAGTAGCATACTCGTGTGAGTCTATGAAGTGGGAAAAAGCTCGCACTCGAAAAGTGTATGAATGACAAAAGAACTGAAAGCGGAAAAAAATATTTTAAATCAAACAAGAGCTGCGACTTAAACCGTTATTATGAGCACAAAATATGGAAATTATGATTTACTTGATTTTGTTCTTCACAAAACAGTGATGGCTCTGGGTCGACGTTTCAAGTGTAAATTATATATATAAATATATTAGAGCGGGTTAAATTTTTTTTTCATCAGGAGTATGGCAAAAACGTACTCTACAGATGATTCTAAGAAAAATTGCTGAAGACACCGTAGCTCTAAGTCCCATTTCGAGTCCCCCACTTTTACAAAATAGATATTTTGCCATATGAATGTAGGGTTTGGCCAAAAAGTCTTCATAGCTTCTGATAGAATTATAGGAAAAATATCATATTAGGCTTACTTTAAAGGTATTTTACGTACATTTCAGAATCTGTATTGATATCTATAGTGTTTTTGAATTTCAGTAGAGATATCAGGCTTAAATTATGAGAAATTAGCCTAAAATGAACTTTTAACTACTATATTATCATTTTTAACAAATTTCTTATGGAAATTTTTTTTTTTTCTTTACAGCTAAAATAAGTTCAGAACATTTCCAACAATTTTCATTCAGACAGTTTTTCTTTTTCCGAACTCGTTTTACTAAAAAAATTTTCAAAAAACCCCATATTTTCAAATAATAAGCAAAAAAACACAATTTTTATAATTTTAATGTAATTTATTTAAATAATTATTTTTGTTGTTATGTTATGTTATTATTTTTTTAAATCTTTTTTGCCCTCCATTTGTAGTTGTTTTTCACGACTTTCTGCATAACACCTTCACGTTTTTTTTCTATAACACGTTTGGAAACAGATGTTAACAACTGTACATACAGGGTGGCTGATGAAAGCCGCTACCAAAAAAAAATTAAATAACTTTTTTTCTATTTAATGAATCTGGTTAATTTTTTTTTTATTTTGCAGATTGACTTTTACAAAAATGGATAACTGGGACACTGAAACAAGAATGTGGATTGTCCGCCGCTATCACGCACTGGAGTCCGTAGTTTCGGTTCAAAGAGAGTATAGGCGCACGTTTGGCGGCAATCCTCCGAGCAGATGGACCATAATAAGACTTGTAAATAATTTTGCCGAGCATGGGACAGTCAACAGAAGACCTTACCATCGAAACCCTTCAGTTCGAACGGAGGAAACAATCGCTGCTGTAGCTGCTGCCATACTAAACAATCCACGTGTTTCGACAAGAAGCTTATCTGCTCAAATGGGTGTAAGCAGACAGTCATTACAGTCAATTATGCACAAAGATTTGGACTTATTCCCATATAAAATTCAAATGGCCAACAAACTGAACGCTGCAGACTTGCCGATTCGCTTGGAATTTTGCCAGAAAATGCTTCAAATGGTGGAAGAGGATGGAAACATGTTGAACTGTCTTTTCATGTCTGACGAGGCCCATTTCGATTTAAACGGCAACATAAACAAACAAAATTGTCGAATATGCAGTGCTTCCAACCCACAGATACTCCATGAGACGGAAATGCATCCACTTCATGTCACAGTGTGGTGTGCAGTTTCAGGCCCTACTTCTTCGAAGAAAACGGTCACACCGTTACGGTTACTGGAGACCGTTACTTGAGTATGTTGAGAGAGTTTTTCTATCCAGAATTACGCCGAATGAGAATTTCTTTCAACTCTGTGTGGTTTCAGCAAGATGGTGCAGCTCCTCATATAGCCCAACCTGTTATGACAGAATTGCGACGAAAATTTCCCAATAAGCTGATATCCAGAAACTCCACATTCCGTTGGCCACCCAGGTCGCCTGACCTTACTGCACCTGACTTTTTCTTGTGGGGTTATTGCAAACAGGAAGTCTTCAAAGCAAAACCAACAAATTTGAATGAACTAAGGCAATCCATTCGAGAAACAATTGCGGCTATTCCTGTCTCAACTCTCCAAGCAGTAATGAACAACTTTTTGGTAAGATGCCGCACATGCATCGACGAGCAGGGGGGGCATTTAAATTCCATTATTTTTAAAACTAATTAAGCTATATTTAATAAAATTTAATGAGCTTTAACATGAATAAAAGAAAAATGAATTCCATACACTGAAAAAAAAATTATTTGAGTTTCTTACTGTAGCAAAATTCATCAGCCACCCTGTATCTTTCTGTTCCTTGCATATGTATTGGAATATTAGGATCATCTAGTGTTGGCTCATCATAATTTAAGAATTGTACCAAGTGATCGTATGGAATATTTCTTGTGAATGCCGGTTCAGATAGTATATTATCGTCATTCAGATCAATCATATCAGTATAAACTGAAGCATTAAAATTGATATTATATTTTTTGTAAACTCTGAGTTTAGTTGGATCAAGTATTTTTTCCGCGATTTTTTGACTTTTATAATAAAAATAGTTTTTGATCGTTATTTTCTGACTTTTATAATAAAAATCCTTTTTAACCGTTATTTTTGACTTTTATAATAAAAGTACTTTTTAACCGTTATTATAAAAGTAGTAGCCGTTACGATCCCTGATTAAAACTAATCAAGCAATTAAAAGTAATCCATCAATTAAAATTAATAAAACAATTAAATAATTCCAATTATTTGATTATTTTCAATTATTTTATTACTTCCAATTATTCGATTATTTTCAATTATTTTATTACTTCCAATTATTTGATTATTTTCAATTATTTTATTACTTCTAATTATTCGATTATTTTCAATTATTAGCATCAACAGTACAAATTAAACAAAAAATGTAAACATTGCCCTTTGCAATAAAGCAAGACATATATGACTATCGTTTCTGTAATGAATGGACTTAAAATTGCCCCCTTGAAGTATCTTTATTTTTTATTAATTGTTTTAAAGCTCTTTTCATGTATGTGCATGTATTTCCTTACTGGTACTGGATTAATCCTGTTCACATTACAGAATATAAATAAAATTATTAGAAAAAAAATAATTTAACTACATCTATGATACAATTAAAATTTATTAAAAATTGTCATTTAATTCTCTATCTCTATGGCGCGATATACAACAGGTATATCATCATAAACCTCCTAAGAGATTTTTGCGCCAAGCTTCTCTTCCAATTTGTGGTGTGCCGATTTGAATTTTCCCTACAAATTGGTGGGACCTACAGTTTTTTGCCGACTCCGAACGGCATCTACAAAGGAGACGAATTTTTGCTGAGAAGCCTGTCATGGCAGAAATACACTCGGAGAGTTTGCCAAACCACTGCCGAGGGGCGACCCCGTTTTGAAAAACTTTTTTCAAATCACTTTTGATGTTACCTGTACCAGGGATCGAACCATGGACCTTCGGCGTGGTAGGCCGGCAACACTACCTTCACTTACTCATTTAATTACTTTAATAATAATAGTCAATTAATTAAAAATATCGAAAGTAATCCTTTAATTACTTTAATAATATTAATCACATAATTAAAAATAATCAAAATTAATTGGCACTAATCAAATAATCATATCAAACATGCATGAGTTTTATTATAAAACTCGCTATTTAATCATTATTTTCAGAATTTTTTAAATAAAAATCAACAATAATAGGTATCTTCAAGTTTTATTTTTTTGATTAAGGATAATGTTTATTTTTGAGTTTTATTTTTTTGACAAAAATAATACTTATTCCTTGACCGATATTTTATCCCTTAAGAATAAAAATTTAATTTTGAGTTTTAATTTTTTTTCACGGATCGAAAAATTCAAAAGACCGCTTCTCCTTTTTAGCAAGTAATAGATAATAGATATTGGTTGGTATAATCTCGCCAACATATGTACTCAATAATTAAAAAATATTTATAGGCACATACATATGTATATGTACATAGATTGGCATGCATAAAGGCTTTTTGAGTTTTTCGAACTGTGAAAAAAATTAAAACTTAAAATTTAATTTTTATTTTTGAAGGATAAAATACCTTTCAAGAAATATATTTTACTTTCATCAAAAAAAAAAAATAAAACTAAAAATGATTGATTATATGTAATTTATATAGGTTTTCACTCAAATTTTCTTCAATCAATGCAGATTCATATACTTTAAACTGTCCTCCGATACTGGAAAGCCTTTGATTTTTTTCATTAAAGATATAAAAATAATCATTATAGGGGGTCCCTGCAAAAATGCAACGAAACGACATAAAAATTAATCAAGAATAATCTGAAAGGTTAATATTAATCCTGCAATTAAAATTAATTAACTTATTAATATTTTTTTATTTAATTAAATTTTAATCATTAAAAAAAACGACACAATATAATTAAAAATCAATAAAAAATTGTATCATTATTTAATAGGTCTGGTTCTAACATAACAACAAGAACATTAACAACAAACTGTACCAACTATAATTACAACAAATACTACTACTTGCTTGAACTACCACTTACACTCGTACTACTTCCAATGAATAAGCCTGTGCCATCAACTGATGTGAATATCAAGGGATCGATTCCAAAAAAAAATTCAGTTACTTCCTAAACTTTTAAAGGAACCGATTTCCAATTTTTTGCATGCTACTTTTGCTCTTTTTTTTCTTAGTTTAACCAATTCATAGTGTAGTATTCCCGCCAAAAAAATTATAATTCAATGCTATTCGAAAGGGCCACAATGCGCTTTTAGGCTTATCAACCTTTCACACAACAAACGCTATTGGAGCAAGAGCACTTCCATTTATGCTGCGCTCCGCTATTTTTGTATTTCGTGATATTTTTTAAATGTTTTAGTCTTTTGAGTTGTTCACGAATCGAGCTCTTTTTTTACGTGCCACACATTTTTCACATTTTGGTTCACTTTGCTGTCCACCAAGCGGAATTAATTGGGACGAGAATTCGTTTTTGGCGCAACGTTAATTGCTACAAACTGAAGTATCATATGTACAGTTACAATTGACACAAAAACAAAATTGGTTTTTGGTACTGACGTACAATTTTATACAACAATTTTAGTTAACAAGAATTGTATGTTGAAAACGGTAATAGCCGCTGAATTTGCTTTGCACCCGATTCGTGTTCGACAATAGCGTGTTGAAGTGCAGTTTACGCGATGAATTAAGCTTTTGAGTTTTCTCGCTAAAACTTTTGCAACTGCAATTCTTGTTATTGAAAAGATAATAGTTCCCAAGTGGCACCTAATGAGCTTTGAAATGTAGTTTTTTTCTTGTCTTTTTTTTTTTGTTTTGTTAATAATTTCAGTTTTATACCTTTCATGAACATGGAATGGTATAATAACTTTTGTTCGATGTTTGTAAGTATAAGAAGAAGAGAGATGGCCCCATCAAAATCAAAAATCAGTCCCACAGGTTTAAAATCCCCAACAAGATCGGACCAATACAGCACATAGCCCCAATACAATCCATTGCTTCTGTAGAAGTACTTTGGGCTATATATTTCTAAATTAAGGAGGTTCCAACAGTGAAAATCGTAAGACGTATTCATGAAAGGTACAAAGCCATTTTTATTAAAAAATCGAAAAGTTCATATCGTCAGCGTAGAGTGTAAACCTTCAACTAACATAAAACAAATTTCACATGGCACGCAAAAAAAAAATACCTGAAATTTTATTGAACACATAGGTAAAGTGATCAACATAAGGTTGGATTACCTAGCTTATAGCTAGGATTTGTCATTCCACATTTGCTGGTTGATGCAATATCTCCTGCTCTATCGAACTGCAATAAAGTGTAAATTTCGATGAAAATTGGATTTAGCAGGCTTACACTCTAAGCGGACGATATGCAGAAATATTTACGTACCTAGAACTACATACTCCGATGCGAGTTGATGTCAAAAAGTCTAGTCAGGTGGGCAGCCACGCTCTATATAGGATGTCTAAGTAGCCATTTGAAGCCGTTTTGATGCCATGAAACTCGCTCAAGCCTTCAGAGTGTCAGAGGATTTATGCTACCATCAGTCAGAGCTATTAATAATATCAATAATACTTATAGCTCGGACCTTAGACGAATCCTGCAGATTTTCTACAGAGGCGTTGCCAAAGTTCTTAGCTAGTACAGGGCATTTAAATGGAAAATGCTCTACAATCTCCTTTGTAGATATGTTTTTACCGCTTCTGCAGTATAATTATGAGTAGCCTATCTCAAATGAGTAAAACAAGGTCACTGGGTTGAGGCAATCGCTTTAACTTACAAACTGTTTCGCAAGAAACAGGCACAAACAATCCAAAAAGGAGGAGGACCACCTGTTGTTTCATCTCTTCCTCTGCGGCGGAAATCGTTCATCAAAAGACCTACGTTTTCGCTTATCTATGCAGGCCAGGAAAGGCAGAAACTAAAGAGCTCTTGTTAAGGCCAAAGATATCATGGTCCGTTTCTCTGAAGGTGCCCTCCACAAGCTGTATAGCTGACTGTCCATCGATTGGCACAGTTTTCGAGATGATCTTTCCTATGGATTGGATTGCATTGGATCCTATTTCATATAAGAGTTGTCACATGCTTTTTACAACTATCCACCTCCCTCTATGAATAGCTTCACGAGCCGTTTTTTATTTCCCGACGTTTTAATACTTTTGACCCTTTTCAATTCGTCATAGTTTATTGGCGAAAGACTAGCTAGACAAGCTACTTAAACTTTAAGTAATTTTTTAAGAAGCTCACTAAAATAAACATTAAAATAACGAAACTCTGGTTTTTTGTTTGCAAATCGTTTGAAGGTAAGCTTTCTATAATCGAGTTACAACCTTATGAAAGTAGGTCTACAAAAGTTGCAAAAAAAGTTTTATATAAAAATGTTTATAAATGAAAGGAGTTAAGACTATGACTTTCGCTTTTATGTCGTCATTCTTATGTACAAACTTTTATGAAAATAGTTGAAAATATTTTCATCAAAAACAAGTTGGGAAGTCTAAGTTTGGATAACTTGAATACCTAGTAGTGATCTCTTATAGCATGCACATTAACCCAGGACTATTTTATTACCTTTCACTTAGTATTGTAAAGCCAGCTGTCGACAAATAGTTTTTTTCCGTAAGTATGGCATAAAAAGTTTTGCGGAATAATCCACTTTAAAAGGGGTGGGCCATGCCCATTTTCAAAAATTTATACTTTTCGAATTTCTTCATTCACGGACACTTTGAAAGTGAAATATAAATGATATAAAGCTTCTGTACGCAAAGTTATTGCCTATTAAATATATCTATGATCCTTTTGAAAATCTTTCATTTGAAAGTGGGCGTGGACCTTAACCGAATCCTGCCATTTTTCCCGGAAAATTCCTTGCAGTCATGGAACTCTGTGTGCTGAATTTCATTTCGATATTTCGAAGGGTTTTTGATTTATTATTAACAATATTTCTAAATTTTTCTTAATCAAAAGTGGGCGATACCGCGCCCATTTTCAAAAATTTCTTTATAATTGTATTTTTTGCCTTACACACCAAATTTTATAATTATAGGTGTATTATGTACTGAATAATCATTTTTTTGTATTTTCGAAATTATTCTATATATAAAAAGTGCACGTGGTTATCATCCGATTTCGCCCATTTAAAATTGCGCTCGGAGATGAATGCCAAGGAACCTGGGTACCCAATTTCATTAAGTTATCTCAAAATTTATTCAAGTTATCGCGTTCAAAGACGGAAGGATGGACGGAATTGACTTAATAAATTTCTCTTTTCCTCCTAAACATTTTGATATATATAAGTCAATATCCATCTGGAATCGTTTATGCCGTTACATACTACCGTTAGTCGAATGAAGTTAATATACCTTGTGTAAAAAAAAAAAGTGGAACAAGTGTATTCTGGATGTCTTGTGAACATCTACATTTCGCTTGTTAAGTCAAAAATTTAGAAACATTTTTTTCTAAAGTTTATAATGGTAGATGTACTTTTAGATTTCTAATGAATTAATACTGAAATCGCTTATAAAGCGCTTATTATAGCAAGCTAGCTTTACGAGTATTTGCTGCGTAGAAATTTCTTCTATATGTGTAATTTAACAAGTACAAGAACAAAAATTTGAGCGGCTGTTTTTGTTGGCTTCGGTTTGAAGGAAACGAATACTCTGGTCACTTTCATACAGTTAGGTAGGCTACAGCTTAGTTAGTTTGGCGTAAAGCGAGGGTAAAGCTCAAATTATTGGTGCATTATCGGTAAGCTTGTTTTATAAGCTGATTCGACCAAACTAATGAGAAACAATGCAATCGATTATTCGTGCTGTATCGTAATTCCCTATCCGCAAAGTAACCTTACCGACCAATTGCATGTTGGTTTTTCTCTTAAGGATGCGACTATAGCGATACGCCAATACCACCAATGTTTTGAGATTAAAGCTTTTTCTGCTACTGACTTTAATGTTAAACACTTTAAGTTTTTAATACTTTGTTTGCACTAATAGCACTTAAACGTATTAAGATGAGCTTATAAAGAGAATTGTTTACTTTAGATAGTTTTCAATTAAATTACAAGTTTGCTGATGCTGTTAGTAAAATTCAGTGATGCGAGGCATAAGTTTAAAATGCTTTACTTAACCACTTATAATGTTTATCTTAAAATTTTGTTCAATTATATTGGATATTCAACGATACTGCTACAACAACTATATATTAGAGTGATACAATTATATAAAGTAGGGACATTTTGGTGCAAGATGTCATAGCATAGAGACAAAGAAAGATAATTTTTGTTTGAAGTAAAACCTTTATAACAACTCTCCAGCACGTCTATAAAAGCTATGAAGTTAACGTGGTTTTTTATACAAAACGAACAGAGACGAGGGACTATAGCTTGTACGTAACTGTCACAAAATGTATTTATTTGATGAAAAAGTTGCTTTATTCGAACGGCGCACTGAAAATTTCGTTGTATTATCATTATGTTTCGTAGTAAATTTTCATTCATCTTAGTTTTTTACGCAGGTTGTCGCAAAAGGACATGATTTTCTCTCTTGTTATTGTTAAGGAGATATTAATATAGTTCCTGTTTTAGGTTATAAATTAGAAGGGACGATGATACATATAGATACGTAATGATTCGAATAAATAATAACAAAATAAGTTGCAAGATAAAGCAAAGAAAAAGTTAAAAATAGAGTTGTGCATAAAGTTCCCTGAGAGTGTTTGTTACCACGCTGCTACATTATTGGCTACGTAACCATGACGTTAATATAAAATTTCCGGATATCTTGTAGGAACGTCGCTGGAACGTTGCGGCTACCAACCAATTATTTCCCATTTTACTTCCCATCACTAGTGGCTCCATACTTTAAAATCACAACAATGGTGACAGCTACTTTTCAGTGACTCTTTGTGTTAGTTGGGATGCATTTGAAAAAGGTTTTTTTTGGGATACACTAATGTATCGTACATGTTGATAACAAAAAATTTATAATATAGTCTGCAATGAAAGTTATTTTGTTGACTTTTATAATTACATAACATTTTTTCCCTTAACACGTTTTAGTGGATATCATTGTTGTAATTAATAAAATGGAATTAGTGAGCATTGCATAATAAAATATGAAAACAAGTAAGGAAGTCTTATTTCGCGTGAAATTTAAGATTATATACCCATTAGTGGACTGTTTATTTTTGTACCCCACTTTACCCAGGACTATCGGTTTAGTTTGGAATAAAAAATAGCAGGAAAGATATACCAATTTCATTAAAAGTGGGAACTAACTACTTGACCGGATGTTTTGTTTTAAACTATCCGATGTCTCTGATTGGATGCGAATATGCTATATGCTATATTCTAA
The DNA here is from genome assembly GCA_949987695.1 of Merzomyia westermanni. Taxonomy (NCBI): domain Eukaryota; kingdom Metazoa; phylum Arthropoda; class Insecta; order Diptera; family Tephritidae; genus Merzomyia; species Merzomyia westermanni. The sequence goes on from OX465288.1 coordinate 197,614,560, forward strand.
TGAAGACCAGCTTACCAATTTGATTGAAATATCTTGATAAAATCACTAGTAATTGCCAACAAAAATATTAGAATTTTATTACTGAAAAGTGGGCGGTGACACGACTACTTAAAAAATTAAAAAAAATATTTGCGTTCGAGTTTTGCTTGCAAATCTCATAACTTTTGCCAAATTTGATTGTGTTGATAAAAATTTAGCGTTTCGAAGCTTACACAAAGAATTTCATAACTACATTAAATGGTGGGTGTGGTCCTCAACATATTTCGCATTTTTTTCTCAATAAACAACTAGCGTTAGAAAATCAAAACTATCACAATATTTCGCTACGACAAATCAATGTTTGATCTAGTTACGACATTAGTGGCCACGACCTTTTCCGACAAGGAATGGTAGGTAATTAAAGTGATTTCCACCGAGGACGCCCAAGCAGCCTTTAGAAGCCGTTTGCCATACGGAAATCGTCGAGCCTACTTAGCTTGAGACGGATGCACGCTACAACCAACCAGAGTTCTCGAAAAACTCAAAGATGTTTGACACCCCTACCCTCCCTAGAGTATCGAAAAATGGTTCCTAAAGCATTTAAGATGGATTATGCCTAGCGCCGGGCATTTGCACATGAAATCACAACGTCTTCAGTGATCATAATATGAAATGCCCATATTTTTCGCATGCGTATCTATGTAGACTGCTATAATTTTGTGAGTGTAGGTTCTGGACTTACTTAGGGGACTAATTGTCGCCTTTCGTGCCCTGATAGTTGCTGATATTGCACAGCCTGTGCTTATATTCCACCTTCGTTGTGCTTTCTTCAGGTTATAGTTTTCGATATTTCCCTTTTCTGCGCAAGGTGGTACACCCATTTCTAAGCTGGTTACTCCCTCGTCTCCCTCTAATGAGCCCATACGAGCTCATCAGACCTCTCATTATCCTCGATTGTTGTATGACCCGGAACCCAAATAATGCATACTTCATACCAACAGTTGCTTGCATGCCCGCACTACATTTGAAGTAGTATGTCGTGCCGCTATTTCATTTATTTCTGCTTGGCTGTCAGAAAGGATCGGTACTTTACTAGTTATGTTCCTGTTTTTGAATGATTTGCAAGCTTGCAAGGACTTCTGCGTAAAACACACTGCAATGGGGAGTCTAAATGACACAGCTAGGGTTTCAAAGAAAGTAACTTATCTGAAATGTCACTGGTTCCATAAAGCTCAGTCCAAAAAAAGTCACTCATTTCTAAAGATTGGTTTGAAACAAATAATCGTTTAGAAATAAATCACTGCTTTAAAAAAGTGACTGCTTCCATAAAAAGTCACCAGCTTCCAAAGTGTGACTGGTTTCACAAAATGACAATGCCTTTTTAAAAAGTAACTGTTGCTATAAAAGTCACTAGTTCCGAAAAAGTTACTGCTTCCCAAATAAGTTACCCACTCCAAAAAAGCTCTTTACTTATCACTGGTTCAAAAGAATAAATAAATAAATAACTGGCTCCGCAAAGTCTAGTGGCGGTTTGAAATAACTCAACAATCCAAAAATGTGACTGGTTCTCTAAAAGATCGTGGTTCAAAAAAATAAAATTAAATCCAAAAAGTCAGTGCTTTCAAAACAATAACCCATTTCAAAAAATCCCCTTGTTTGTCACTGGTTAAAAAAAAATCAGTGGTTCCAAAAAGTGTAAAGACGGCTTCAAAAAGCTCTTAGCTTGGAAAAAGTCCTAAAAAGCAATTTCTTCCAAAAAAATGTAGTACTTTTCAAACAAGTCACATATTCCGAAAAGCTAGATTGTTGTAAAAAAAAAAAAATCACTGGATTTAAAAATACATTGGTTCAAAAATCACTATTACAAATGAGTGATTGGTTACAAAAAGTAATTTGAAGAAGATTCTTCGGTTTCAACAAATATAACTTGAAAAGTAGCTGGTTACAAAAAAAAATGACAGAAAATAAATCACTGAATTTAAAAAGTCATTGCTTCAAAAATCACCATTATAAATAAGTGATTGGTTTTAAAAAGTCAATGCAAGAAGTTTCTCAGGTTTTAACAAATATAACTTGATATAAGAAAACGATTTCTAAAAATCATCGGTTCAACCTCACTCATTCGAAAAAGAGCGTGGTAGCGAAAAATGTTACCGAATACAAATCAATCGTTCAAAAAGTATTACTTGTTACAAAAAAGACCTTTGTTTTTTTAAAAAAAAAAGGATCAAATAGATAAATCACAGGTTCGAAAGAATCAGTGTTTCTAAAAAAGTCACTGCTTGTAAAAAAGTTTGTTTGTTTTTATCTACTTTTCATCAAATTTTTTCTAGAACTCCAATGGCTGACTGAAAATAGTACGGAGCGCTTACATAAAACACATTATTTTGCTTATCGATAAGTTCAGAGGGATTTCACAACATACGTGAAACTCGCAAAAAGACTTTCACATTTTTTTGTCACAGAGTGTAATCATTCAGGCATATTCGTGGTCTACACGGCGTATGAGTAACATTCTGAATCCAGACATTGTATTGAAGTAAGCTTTTGTGCAATTGTCAAACGGTGAATAAATTTCGAATATTTTTTTGATAAAACAAGAGTAGCAGGATAAGTCGTATAGTTAACTCGAACTTTTTATTTCTTATCGAGCTCGAAATGTAGTTAGATAGTCCTCCATCAGTAAACAAAGTGACATAACCGTCAACCGTTAACACCTTTAACGACAACATTTTTTATAAAAAAAAAGCCTTTAAAGGTCAACAAAGAAATGGCAAACAACAAAATGCTGTGAGATAATAGAAAAGCTTGTAAGCGAATTGTGTTGACCTTGCTCAGGTAAAGGATAAAAAAGAGCTTTCTCACTCACGTCAAACCTTTGCAAACAAAAGTCATTTTTCAAGTGAGTCATAAAAATTAGTAATTTCCGTTTTGTTTGTTCTTTGCAGCTACTTCGCGCCATTTTATGCTTAAGTAAGAGTTTAGAAGCTCTTTTATCATTATTACGCACATAACTTAAATTACTAACGTTTAACTGTTTTTATCTATGCAGTCGCTTGGTTGGAAGCATCGTCGAAAGTAGGAAAAGCCAAAAAAAATTCCACTGCTTTCACTTTTCAGCGCGAAGGGCAAACATTTTATACCTTTTTTTGTTTTTTTGGAGACAGGCGGTGGTATGCGTGATAATTGTTATTATTCTGATGAGTTTGAGGGTGCGCTTTTTCTATATAAAAGTAAAAAAAATATATATAAATAAGCGGATCTTGAGCTAAAAAGCTTTAAGAGGAAATAAAATTAATTACTTAGAAGTTCTAAAGATTGGTTGCTGTATTAGTTAAAGATTTAACCATCTTAAAAGTTACTTGGACTATGATAAGCAGCTGTTTAGCGACGTAAAATCCCGCTACTTCGTTGATTATACCATGTTATAACTGGGAATAAAAATGCTCCTGGAGAGAGATATTTTTGTCAGCACACGCTGGTTGAAGACGAGAAAGAGGTGAGAAATAAGGAATAATTTTCTTTTGGAAAATAAGCCAAAATGAAAATAAAATCTATGTATCTAACTATGCAAGTTTCTTCTTCTAGCGTTTGTAAACAAAATCCAAGAAACGACTTTACTTATTTTTATGAAATTTTGAATTTTTATTTGGTATATACAAAAATGGGATGTTAAGTAATTTTCATGCTGATTGGTGTCTAGGGATATCGACTAAAATGTGGACCTGGGTCTGTCCGAAGGCTGTGTTTCGGTTTAGTTAGGGCTTCACATAAATAACAGATTTTTGCTATAATCGATAATTTTTTTAGCGATCATATTTTTTAATCGATTTTATTGCCGGTAAACATCGATTTTTTGTGCGATTATGAAAACTAAAAACTTTTAACCGATTTTGGTAGTGTCGTCTGTGCGACGAATAAAAAACTCCGTAAAACTATATTCTATGTGATGAGCTCATGTAGCCCTGTAATATTTTTGTACAATATGGCTAGCAAAGGAAATACTGATCAGGGATTTCCATATCTCAATCCGTTTCTGAGATGTGGTATATCGTGATATGGGTATTAAGCAAAAAGTATTGGCTTGACCATTAACTTAGGAAAGTTTTTATTTCCATAGCTCATTTTGTTTAGGAACTATTGACGTTAACGGGAAGGCGCACAGCCCAAAAATATTTTGCATAGAATAGTTTTCAGTGTAATCCCAAGCGATTCGGAAGTTTATTTTATCCCTTGGAATCAAGAAGCTGATCATACGTTTACTCGAAATGTGACGCTTAAATCAATATAATGGTATCACTGATCCAGCTTCATTTATACTTGATTATATGATCAGGGACTCAGACTTGAGGAAAAAATTTATTTCTGGAACTTTATTTCATTCGGACAAAAATAATATGTCTATCCGGTTGCTTTTTTTCTCACCAACAACAAAAGTTCTCCTTGGTCGAGATATTTTTTAAGGACATAATAAAATTCCTTTTCAATAACCAAGAAACCACAAATTTAAATTATTAATTGATACCAAATTTTTTAAATTAAGATAGGTGGTTTGTTAGTTATTTAGAAGGAATTTTATTCTATTCTTAAAAACTATCTTACCAAAGATAACATTTACTCCTGGCGAGGAAAAAAAGTCCGGATTTTTAGGCAGAAAATTCAATTGTGGTCAGGATTTTGATCTCGAAAGTCCTGGGATGACAGAAAAGTATTTTTTTCAAGGACATTGTCCAATCCCGGAGTTTTATAAATCAAAAAAAAAAATTTAATTTTTGGTCCCTGTATAAGATTAGTACATAAAAATGCTAGGCAGCCCGGGGCATATACTAAAATCTGAAATGAATTTTTTTTACATCAGAATCGCTTTATCTACACTAAAGCAGTTAATCTTATGCATATTAACCCATCAACGGTAATTGATTAACCCTTTGTCGACATAAGGTTTTTTTTCGGTTAAAAAATCAAATTATATGAATCAGAATCGTAGTACATGTGTGAATCTTAACCCTTTGACGGCCATGGATTCAACCCTTGGGGACCTACTGCTTTTTTTTTTTAAATCTGAAATCAAATAATTTAAATTAGACCTATATTAAACTAGTCCAGATGTAGAATCTTAACCCTTTACCGGCCACGTGTTAACCCAATGACGACCTATGGCTAGTGTTTAGTTAATAAATCAAATTATTTGAATCAGAATCGTAGTACATGTGTAGAATATGAACCCTTAACTGCCATGGATTGAACCCTTAGCGACCTATGCTTTCTTTTTTTTAGTTGTGAAATCAAATTATTTAAATTAGAGTCCCTAAAAAAATGGCTACCTGTGGTTTTTGTTTAGTTATTATATCAAATTATTTAAATCAGAATTGCTAAATATATATCAAATTAATACAAGTGTAACATCTTAACCCTTCAACGATCATGTTTAACCCACTAGGAACCAATTTTTTTTTTAATCTGAAAATCAATCTGTCAATAAAACTCTTTAATGGCCATATCTTATTTAGTTAAGAAATCAAATTATTTGAAACAGAATCGTAGTACATGTGTAGAATCTTAACTCCCTTCAACGGCCATGAATTCCACCCCTTCTTTTTTTGAATTCTAAATTATTTAAATTAGAGTCCCTAAACCTACAATGAAATAGTACAGATGTAGCATCTTAACGGTTATATTTAACCTACTGGAGACCTTTTTTTATAATAATAATAATAATAATAATTCCCAACGGATAACCCATCATCCCGCCCAACCGACACGAGGGGCGCAAACGCATAACAGGCTGTTTTTTTTTTTTTTTTTTATCAAGTTATTTGCGTGAGACTAGCTAGGTTAGGTTAGTGAGATCTACACAAAAATAGCGCAGCTGCAGCATCCTAACTCATTAATAACAATTATAAAACACTGACTTGACATTAACCTAACTCAGTGCTTATAATATAATCAATCATTAAATAGTTTACATTTATGACTAGAGGGCCCCGCAGACTTTGTCCTGTCCAGAAATGTACCTGCATGGATCAAGAACTATTGCCTATCTCTGTCCCTATCCCTATCTCGATCCCTATACAACTTTCATATTTGTTCACCTTTTAACCCTTGTCTGGACTTCCACAAATAATTCAAAGCCAAAATTAGCCAAATCAGTCCAGCCGTTCTAGAGTTTTAGCGAGTACGAGTACATAGATAAAACAGAATTAAATTCAAATGTGATTTTGGGTAACAACAATCAAGATGAAATTTTTTTTGCTTTTATTTCTGAACTCGGTTTCATAATAACACGTATGCGTATGAGAAATTTGCTACAATATTTTTTTTTTACCACCCATACCGATAAAATTCAATACACTTTAGTTGTTGCTGGTTACTTTATAAGAAGTGTGGCTGGCGTAGAGAAAGGGGTAGCGGTTCTAGAGGGGCAAAGGGAAAGGATCATTAACGGGTTATTGAATCAGAATGTGGCAGTAGATGGCACTAAGAAGAGGAAAATAAAGAGCATGGTAGCTGTAAAGGACGAAGTGAGAACTAGTAAGAAGTTCATCAAAGTTCTAGCAACGTAATTGATATAGTTTATGTGGCAGAAAACGTATCGCTTACTAATACATATTTACTGAATTGAGTGTGCGTTCAGCCATTATGAAAAATTTGATTAAAAGCTTCTTAAATTAATTTCTAAAGAGCTTCAAAAAGAACATGAAAATTGTGACTGGTTGAAAATTCTCAATTGCGGCTGCATCTAGGGACAAAGACAAACAGCGACAGCTAACGGAAATTACATAAAAGTGAGTTAGGCGAACGTGTTGGGCGTTCACAACTTTGCTGTTCGTTTTTGTTGTTTTTATATTTTCAACTGAGTGCGCTGTTATTGTTTTAGTAACTAATGCTTTTCATGTTAAATTTTGGAAAACAGAAGTAGTCTGCATTTGTTTGAACCAGAAAGGAAGCTGAAGAGGAAGAGCAAAAAAATGTCAAACTCAAGCAAACAACAAATATAAGGAAGGCGTAAAATGAACGAAATTCTAATTAATCCTTTAATTTACATTGAAATAATAAACGTATCCACAACCATAAGTGCGGTGACAATGAGAATTTGGCAGATGTGCCGAGCGGTTGGGAGTTTCAGTCAAATTGTTTTGGCGCTGGAAATTAACTCACTTTTGGTAGTGAGCTGACATTGCTGTTCTTTGCTTAATTTGAAAATATGCTTAGGGTGCTTGTGTAGTCACATTAGCGTTGGTGGTGAAGTTGCTAGTGCTGGGCAGTTGCGTATTACGTTGACTTGCCTGATAAGGGTTGAACAATATTTGTGCTTGAAACTCGTTTGTTTTCGCTTGGCTGGTGGACTTACGCTTTCATTTTCTGTTGGTTATTTTAATTCAAATTACTTTTTAATTTATGCCAATTACGTTCGCATAATTGTTTTGAGAAATTTATTTTTATCTTATTGTTTATTCACTCAAGTTTTTGAATATATTTATAAATAAATTAAAATGTAACCACTCAAGTGTTAAGTAGCGGCAATATTAATGGAAGTAAAATTAATGAGTGGTCCTCTGGAAATAAAAAATAAATGTTAACATCAAATGTAATGAAATTATGTAAATCAAATCTTTTTTTAACTTTGGAAACGTTCTACCTACACATTTTAGGTTTGATACTGTTCAGTATTCTCGCAGAGAGCACAGCATTGGTGGATGTAATTTTGTTATTTCTAAAGTCAGTAGGTACATAAATAGGATAACAAGATCTGGCATTTCAACTTTCACGAATTTTTAAGACATTTTTTATTATAGTCTATAATATTAGGATTTTCCATATTGCCACCTTTTTGGGCCTTAGACGTAATATAAATTATGGAAGATTTTGTCTACATTTAATTTTTTGTTTTTATTTTATTTTAACGCAAATTTTAGAATCAAGCTAAAGAAATAAGATAAAATGTTTAGCCGCAAAACAAAAGGAAAATTATAACACTTATTTTCATGCTTACGAAAGTTTTACTAAATAATATTAAATTGCCTTTTAATAATAACTAGAGTTCGCCCAGTGGTTGAAATTCAACCAATAAACTTTATTTTATTTTACTTTTTTGCTGTAGGTATGTTTTATCCGCCTTTTTTCTTCCTTTCTATGTCGTTCCTTTCCTCTAACATATTTTTGTTTTCCTTGATTTCTTTTTTTACTCTCTTATTTTATTTTTTACTTTCCTCAAACTTCTTTTCCTTTCCCTTCCCTTCCTTTTATTTTCTTTCTTTCCCCTTCGTTTTCTTGCCTTTCCTTTAATTCCCTTTCCCTTCCCTTCCTTTCATTTCCTTACCATTCCTTTCTTTCCTATAATTTTCCTTCTTCTCCTATCCTTTCCATTCCCTTCCCTTTCCTTCCTTTCCTTTCCTTTACCTTTTCTTTCCTTTCTTTCCTTTAATTTTCCTTCCTTTCAATTCTTTTCCTTTCCTCTATTTCCCTTAATTTTCTTCGGTGTTTAATACTCTTTATGAGTAATCATTTATTTTATTTTTGTAAACCCTGTTTGTAGGTATCAGCAATGAATTTTACATATTTGCTTGTTTAATGTATCCAACAAAGCAACTTTTCGTGCTCTCAGAAGAGCAGCTGACACTGGGCATCGTAGCCAGTAATCAATACAATAACAACAACTAAAGCAAAAATGCATGACACAACAGAGTATCTATAGTGCGAATACTTATTTTTCATTGGTCCACTACCAACTCTTCGCACTCACAGTGAGAGCCGACCACACGAATAACACAAAAACATGCATGGCAAGTCTACTCACACTACTACGGCTCTTAATTTTTTCCTACAAAGCAACTCCTCGGCCATGCTCACGATTCAGCATAGTACACAAAAAGCAAGTACACACACACAGCGTGTCTATTGTGTGAATAAGTAAATGTGTAGTGGTGTGATTTTTATGTTAAATTTTTTATATTAAAATGATTTTTAAAATTTTTTTTATTTACGGATAAAAGTACACCTCAAAATTTCTTATCTATACATATATAATTTGTATTCCTTAGAATTATAGTTCAGCAGAAAACGGTTCTGCATTGCATTCATCTTGTCTATTTATATATAAGATAATAATAATTGTTTTTATTTTGTTTTGTTGTTTTTCCGACAGGGTGAATGATTGATGTATATTGGAACGATTTTTCGTCACGTGCCACTGATGATGGCACAACGCCGAAACCGGTTTGTCTCAAAACCAAATTTGACAAGGGATGACGAAAAATCGTTCCAATATACTCGTACATAATAATAATTCCCATACGGGTTAGTCACCATATCGCGCCCGAACGACGCGAGGGCCGCATCCGCATAACGCGCGGATTGTTCGTTCGTGCCGAATCGTTGAAAATCTTTGGGTAGTTAATCGTCGAGATCTAAAACTGCTCAGCTAAAGAGAAAACCTCATCAGCTAAGTAAAGTAAATATAAGATAGATTACACATTAAGAAATAATTAGTTAACAGAAAAAAATTCTTGTTAGAAGTTAGCATAAAAGTCAAAGAAAAAGAAACAATTAGTAGCTATGAATTTAGGATAGAAAGAATTGATTTTTCTATGCTGAAAAGTGAGCTGAAATATCAAATCTACCAGAAAGAGAGTTATATTCTTGACACAAACAGCGAAAAGGCTCATTTAATTGAAAATTGGTTCGGCACTGTTTTAAAACTAGAGGTTTATAGTGCCTTGAAGGATGAGACTGTACAATGAAGTTCACTTCAATTAGAAGAAACGGGCTGGGGAGTGAATCATTTAGCAATTTAACCATATAAACAATTCCAAGCATTTCCCTCTGACTAGAAAATGTGTAAAGATTAATGAGTTTTAAATGATTCGTATAGGGTGGCAGATTATACAAGAGATCCCAAAGAAAATCTCTTAAGACAAATAGTAAAAACTTGTTTTGAACTGGTTCTAGGCGATCTACATGGACCGGGTAACGCGGGTTTCAAATTATAGAACCGTTTTGAAGTATAGGTCTGACTAATGTAGTGAAGAGGGCTTTAGTTACATAAGGGTCGCTAAATTCTTTAGACCATCGTTTAACGAATGCCAGAAATGTAGTAAATTTTGGTAACTTCATCACAAAGTTTAAAATTTTTGTTAGCAAACGTTTCAATTGCAAAAAAAAAATTACTTTTCGAAATGGGGTTTCAGTACTTAGTTTAAACATTTTAAATTCTTAGTAATATTTTACTTTTATCATATGTACAAATATTTAAGATTTAAGACTCTTTTTCACTACCTGCACGATGTTTTAACCATTCAAGTTGGATTTGAGACCGATGTGACTTAATTACCACGCCATGCGACTCTCGAGCTTAATAAGCTGAATTCGTTTAGGAAGAGAAAAGTTCGAAACTTTGTATCATAGTATATATTTACCATTTTTCGAAAAGCGCAATTAAATGTTTTGAACTTATTTGTGCTTTCTCGAACTCTAAAAACTGCTTTTCCATGCTTTAGTTTTTATATCCGAAATGAATTTCTCAATATATTTTAGAAATAAGATTTTCAAGTTAAATTAAATAGAAATTAGATATAAAAAAAATTTAAATCACATTTCTCCCAACAGGTTTCTTAATATTTAGTTCTCAAATCGCCAACGATCAGAGAAAAATTTCGGAAAATAATGACATAAATGACACGCCTGAGAATTCGGATTATCCGATTTAGCGGAGCGAAGTAAAGACGCGATAATATTATCAGAATCCATTATGTTTACCGGGTGGGTACCAGCATCGATTAGTTGTTATTGTAAAAGTCCAAGAAAGTACCCACACGTGAATAAGGAAGCGTGAACGACTGATGAAGAGCAGCTCCCAAACATTTTTTTAGAACTCATCACCAGTTTAGAGATAAACCAAAAAGTAAAGAAGGCGGTTTCATATTTATAATCCATCATTTTGAGAATATTCTCCCGTTACCCCTTACTTCAACGCAAACTAGTGAGTAGCTAATTATCGGCATGAGTTCTACAAAGGAAAATGAGCATGTCTTGTTCGGAACATACTTACTTCTACTTTGTTGACACTACTGTCCTATATCCTACAATATTAGGCATGCCGGTTGATGATAGTATAAACTGTATGCCACACGCAACCACGACTGTTACCAAAGCTCCAAGCCTTAACAATGTCCTCAAGCCACAATCTGGCCATTTTTGAGAAGATATATAAAGAATTAGTCATAGCAAAGTACAACTCAGTCGGCCAGTCAGGTACGAGTAACGCGTCTGAAGAGAGCTGCGGGTATGTAAAAACACGCTAAGAGAACCTGCTAATGGACGCCACCTTATGACTCCTCAATATCATTTATATTGCAAGCCAAGTGTGGTTAATGCTAGAGGTCGTTTGATCTGACGCTTCTGATAAGCAGCAAAACCATATTCTCAACAACCCATGACCAGTGAATGCCATAATAAAGTATATCGCACCACCTTTATCGGATGAAGAAAGCAATCTGTCAAGAGATACACCACCCTGGATCAATTCCGAACTGGATACTGAATAACCTTTAGCGCTCAGGACTGCTAAGGAAAGAATTTGATTTCACCTCAATATAAATTACGCAACCTAATTCGCTTTCCAGTAGGTAGCATAACATGAAGACCCTGGTAACATGTTTTCGGCTCAAACAGGGTCTGCTACAATAACAAAAGCAAAAACTCTTCATATTATTCCTTAAGTACATACAGTTTTCTATATCTTTTACATATTTTAGCATATTAACAACCATAAAATTCCGAGCACTGGTTATTATATAGGTTTCAATTGCCGGATGGTACGCCTTTGCGTATACGCAACATTTTGCTGTAAGAACTGTTAAGTGGAGTGATTGGAGCCATCGAATGCTGCGCACTTAAATATTCGTACTTACGTACAGCTGTGTTCAAGATAATAGTAGTTAAATTAAAATGGATATCGTTCGACGAAATAAAAAAAAACTGTTTTTAATCATTTTCTTTCAAAATACGAGTATAGCGAATTCCATAACAGAAACTAAATAAAAAGAAATTTCAAAGTTTACGCAAACTTCCCGAAAGTTAATTAAACTTTAAAAAATGGCTAACAAAATCTTCACATTTTCTGGCAGAATTTGTGGACCAATCAATTTTAGTATAACAAACATTTCCCCGAATTTTTAGAGTTTTTTCCGTCAGGGGTGTTGAGTGATTTCTTCCATAAAACGCATGAAGGAAAAATAATGTTGTATGGAAAAAAATACCCAACTTCCCTGACAAAAAAAATTCTAAAAATCCAGAGAAAATTTATAGGTACTTCCAACTTGCAGATTATTGTGCTAAAATTTAATGAGCTATAAAACTGCGTACTCTAAAATTTTCTAAAAAACTCTGCCCAAAAATATTGAAATATTGATATAAATTTTTAAAAGCCTAATTACTTTCCCGAACTTTCCCTAAAAAAATGTATCTAATTCTAAAAGGTAATTTGCTAGTGCTGAAGTATTTTTTCAACCATCTTACGACAGTTTAATTTGAGTATCTTGAGTATTGCGTAGCAGGAATCAGTATTGAATATAATTATTAAGAAAGTATCAGTTGAGTGAAAGCATTAAATAAAAGGAAAGTAAATTAGAAGTAAAGACTTGTTTAGTTGGAGGTGCAACACTGCGTATACGCAACTTTGTTTTAAACTTAAATGGAACTAAAACGTGTTGACAGAAATCTATTTCTAAAATTGGATGGCCAAGCAGAACTGGTAGCTACAGAGTAATTTAAGCGTAAAATTAAAATAGCTACTAAATACAGGTTGTAAAAAATATCCTAAATCATAGTATATGGATCATATGGAGAGTCTTATTTCTTTTATTCCAGTCGACACTAGGACATTCTGGTTACAATATTTTCGCATAACCAATGTTATTGCATAACGCAACAGATAAATCTCAAATAGTAAACTTATCATTTAGTAAATTTTACTGATCACTCTCTAGGCAGTTGATATGCGCCGTTTGCAAAACTTCGCCATAAACAAAAGTGAAATACGTTCAATTAGTTCAAATTGAAGAAAAATTCAAATATTTACTTCCTTGTTGTTGTATTTGTTTTGTATTTACGAATTTTGATATTTTCTTTATAATAAATTACTCTTGATTAATGACCTCAAGCCATTTAAATTACATTTTGTATAAAATATACTTACAACCCCAGGGAACATGAAATGACAATTTAATGGTGTTATGCCAATGACTGATGTATTTTGGTTGGTGTTTAGGGATTTGCGGTTACTTAATTTGCCCGAGGCATTGTCACCGCATACATATGTAGAATGGAATTTGTACATGCATATATATGTAGAGTGGTAAATGTTGTTGTGCTTTGCGTACATTATGATGTACAGTATTAGCAAAATTATTTACTTGCATACTACAAAGTACAGTTGTGTTCAATGAAATAATAGTGAAATTAAATTAGATATCGTTAGACGAAATGAAAAGAAGCTGTGTTTTCCATAATTTTCATATTAAATATACAGAATTTTATAACAGCTCCCACATAAAAATAAATTTCAAAGTTTCTTCAAAATCTAGGAAAGTTAATTAAACTTTTAAAAATCTACATCAAAATTTCAATATTTTTGGGGAGAATTTTTAGCAAAATTTTTGGAATTTTTTTTGTCTAAGATGTTGGGTATTTTTTCCGTACAAAATTAATTTTTCTTCATGCGTTTTATGAAAGAAATCACGCAACAACCTTGACGAAGAAAATTCTGTAAATTCCGAGAAATTTTTAAGCGAGCTCTAACATCCACACTCTTATTCTAAAATTGGTTGGTCTACAAAACTGCATACTCTTTAAATTCTGCCAAAATATTTGAAGATTTTGATGTCAATTTTTTAAAGTTTAATTAACTTTCCTGAACTTTGTGTAAACTTTGAAATTTCCTTTTATGTGGTTTCTTATAGAATTCGATTTATTATAATGAAAATTATTTAAAACACAGCTTCTTCTTATTTCGTCGTACGATATCCATTTTAATTTCACTACTATTATATTGAACGCTTCTGTATGTAGGTACTCGTAATAGGCTTTTGAAGTAGGCATTGACTTCGGTTAAAAACTCTTCACCATTTGTATAGGTTTGAGAGCAACATGACTCGAAGGAGACTAGATATGAAGAATATGCTGGGTAAGGTAGCACTTCGTAATTTAGTTTATGAGTTGTTGTCAAATGTGTTCATATCTGCTTCTGATCCTATACTTGTTATTATGCTTCTATCTGGCCATCACCCATTCAGCTTATACAGCTGGGAGTGTCTTAAATATGCAAAGGCACATACTCCCATCGGGCAGTCCACAGTCAACAATCGAAACACCAAGAAGAACTTGAATTTGCCAATCTTGAGTTGCTAAGAGAAACTCTCAACTCGCCTCTCACCCTTCACTGCATCAACAGATGTGTACCATCCATTCACTTGGCGTATGCGGCTGCTAAACAAAGAAGGGGAGTAAGTGCACTTAATTGTGAAGTGGCATGTTTGCACCATTCTATCACGACCAGGTTAAACCCACGCCACTATGCACTCTGTTGATAAATACAGGCACAGTCAGCCCGTCTGCCAAACCTAATAAGGGTCAGCAAGAGTTAGAGTTAGACGTAGAGGAGGAAGAGAAATGGCACTTGCAGTAGGAATAGAAATAGGAAATGTAAACAGGAATACGAAAATGAGAAAGCAACCTGAGAGGCAAGAAAATATGGGAAAGGAAAAAGAGGAGGAAGAGAAGACTGGGATGTAGAGCAGATGAAGCGATGAACGAAGATGAGGAGCAAGGTGAAAGAGTGAAATTACTCGAATGTACATAGGGTCTATGAGTAAAAAATAAAAAACAAAAGCACGTGGGGTTGGAAAGATGACATGACATAATCCAAAATGGCATAGTCCCAAGTAAAAAAATTTTTACACTCCACCAAGCTAAAATGGGACATAATTCCAAACCAAGACACATATTAATAACCCTAAATAGGGCGATCCGATGGCAGCTCCGCGATAAACTGTTTCGCTGAAGGGAAAACGGAAAGGAAAATTGTAAATAAAAGGAAAAGAAAAATGTAAGGAAAAGAGAAGGCGAAAGTAAAATTGAAAGGGAAAAGAAAAAGAACGAGAAAGAAAAAGGGAAAAGCAAAAGATAAGGAAAAGGGAAATGAAAAGCAGAGAAAAAAGGAAAGAAAAAGAGAAATGAAAGGTGAGAGGAAAAAGGAAAGTAAAAGGAGAAGGAGAAGAGAAAGGAAAATGGAATGGAAAAGAAAAGGGAAAATAAAAGGGGAAGTAAAAGGGAAAGAAAAAGGAAAATTCAAAAGGAAAGTAAAAGGAGAAGGGAAAGGAAAAGGGAATGGAATAAAAAGGAAAATTAAAAGGGAAAGGAAAAGAAATAGGAAAACGGAAAGGAAAAGGGAAAGTTAAAGGAAATGGGAAAATGAAAGGAAAGGGAAAAGGAGAAGGGAAAGCAAAAGGAAAGGAAAAGAGAAAAAATTAAGGAGAAACGAAAAGGGAAATCAAAGGGGAAAGGAAAAGGAAAAGAAAAAGGAAAAGGAAAGGTAAAGTGAAAGAAAAAGGGATAGGATAGGGGAACGGAAAAGGAAAAGAAAAATCGCAGAGAAAACAGAAAGGTACAGGAAGAGGAAAGGCGAGTGTAAAAGGCAACGAAGAAGGAGAAAGAGAAAAATAGGTTAAACATGAACAAGCTATTTAATGAATATCGATGCAGACTAATTAGGGTGAAGTACTGCTACAACAACTACGAGGTGTGGTCAAAAAGTATCGCGAATTTTGAATTTTCGCTGGTTACGTATATTCGAATTTCGAATTTTTTGTGGCGTTATGTTGGTACTCATGTCTCTCACTTATGCCGACAAGCTCGGCCATTTTGAATGTTCAGTTAATTGTTGACAGCTGCTTTGCTTGCACGTGTTTTGGATCGTCTTCGATTTTTACCTATTCAAAAAAATGGATCAAAGAACCTGTATCAAATTTTGTGTGAAAAACGAAATTAAGAGCGCGGATGCATTCCGAATGTTGACTGTGGCATACGGAGAAGCTACCTTGGACCGAAGCAACGTTTATCGGTGGTACAAAATGTTCTCAGAAGGCCGAGAAGATGTGAACGACGAAGAGCGTGCCGGACGCCCGAGCACTTCAACAACAGACGAAAAAATTAATGAAGTGGAGAAAATGGTATTGGCCATTCGTCGAATCACCGTTAGATAAGTTGCTGAGGACCTTAACATATCGATTGGCTCGTGCCATTCGATTTTTATCAATGATTTGGGCATGAGACGGGTCGCTGCGAAGTTCGTACCAAAATTGCTCAATTGTGACCAAAAACAGCATCGCATGAACGTTGCTAATGACCAGATTTGCTCCAGAGGGTCATAACTGGTGACGAATCGTGGGTTTATGGTTATGACGTGGAAACCAAAGCTCAATCAGCTCAATCAGCTTCAAGCTGCCGCACGAACCAAGACCGAAAAAAGCGCGCCAAGTTCGGTCGAATGTGAAAGTTTTGCTGACAGTTTTCTTCGATTGCATGGGCGTGGTGCATCATGAGTTCTTGCCACAGGGAAGAACGGTCAATAAGAAATATTACCTGCAAGTTATGCGCAATTTGCGCGAAGCAATCCGCCAGAAACGCCCGGATTTGTGGAAGCACAAAAATTGGATTTTGCACCACGATAACGCCCCTGCTCACGCATCGTTGCTTGTGCGCGACTTTTTGGCCAAAAACAACACACTAATGATGCCGCAGCCACCGTATTCCCCAGATCTGGCCCCCTGTGACTTTTTCTTGTTCCCTAAACTGAAGAGGCCCATGAAAGGACGACGTTACGCTTCTCTTGACGAGATAAAGACGGCATCGAAGGAGGAGCTGAACAAGATACAAAAAAATTATTTTTTGAAGTGCTTCGAAGATTGGAAAAACCGTTGGCACAAGTGTATAATATCTCATGGGGATTACTTTGAAGGGGGCAAAATAGATATTTATGAATAAATAAATAATTTTTGAAAAACACAAAATTCGCGATACTTTTTGAACACACCTCGTATAACACAACCAAGTTTCCAGAAAAGTTGAGGGGTATTAAAGGAAGCTGAAAAAGCTGAGGATGAAGGACCCATAAAGGGTTAAAATAGAAGAAGAATACGAGTAAGTTGGAGATTCTCAAAATTAGAAATCTACAACTAGAGACCTGGAAAGTCGTTTTTGGGGAGTATAACGTCAACCTGGTTTGCTGATTTGCAATAATTGCAAATATGTTCTACCATTAATTTGAAGAACACGACATTATATTCACCTCATCCAAGATATTTTGGACATAGGACCTTACTGAATGACTTATTAATAACTATAACAAAATCAATAAAAATTATGATGTTTCGAAATTGAAATTGAAGCTCTGTAGCATTCCTACACTGGAGCTTTGGTGTAGTAAACCACACATACATAATGGTGCTACCACTTAAAACTTGTGAATACGTTTTCAAAAGGAAATTGAAATAAAGGCATAACGCGAGCATCTTTAAGTGAGATTTTATGTTAATATTTACATTTATCCAAGAGTTGTTGCCATTTTTCTGTTACACTAACAAGCCTACGCTCAAGTGCAATTATACGAAGAATGCTCTCATACCTGTGTATGTATGTATGCATATACAAAGTAAGTGAAAGTGGAACTCACACATATATTTCTGGAAATGTCATATTGTTTTATTTTATTTTGATGCATTGTCGCCTCAAAGTACCGGTGTTTACACTTTTCTTGTTGCCTGCTGCAGTTACGTTCTATGAATGGCATGCCCTGAAAGTCTTGATGTCGTTTTTATACTGACATATATATAAATGTAAACAACATGAATGTAAGTCTGCCAATAAAGTGAATGCTTCGAAATGCCAAAATGAAACTATAAAGAAATATAAATAAAATGGCTGCATCCCCTTGCACATGTGCCATAACAATCAGACATTTACTGCTCTTGGCTAGTGCCACGAGTTACATTTGCGACCAACTACTTATGTATATTGTGCATTTGAGTTTTGGCTACTTATTGGGTTGACAAATATAAGACCCCTCATATGAGCAAACAAAAGCACACAGTCGAGTTTAGTTGAGTTAAGACCAAATTTAGTTGGGGTCCAATTAATTTTTAAAAGCAGTGAGGTTTTTCCAACTGATTATTTGTTTCACACAAATCTCTCTGGAATATCTGACTGTTTTTTGGATCATCGCTATGTCTTACGCAACCAGTGATTTTTTGAAGAACTATAAATTTTTTGGAATTGGTTGCTGCTCTTTTGTGGGAGTTTTTAGCTATTGGTCACCTTTTTGGTAGCGAATTGATCACAAAACGTTACAATTATCTTTCTTCTGAACCAGTGATTTTTATGCCTTCATGAACATGAAATCTTATTATAACTTTGTTTGTACGTAGGAGAAGAAGAAGAGATAGACCCACCAATAAGTATACCGAAATGATCAGGGCGATGAGCTAAGTCGATTTAGCCATGCCCGTCTGTCTGTTTGTACGCAAACTAGTCCCTCAGTTTTTGAGATATCTTGATGAAATTTATTATGGAGTCACCATTTTGCATGAGATTAATCGTTTGTCGGAATCAGCAAGATCGGAGCAATACAACGCATGGCTCCCGTACAATCGATAGTTTCGATAAATGGGTTTTGGGCTATAAATTTTGCAATTAAAAAGCTAGGAACGTAAAATTTTGCAGGTTTGGTAATTATTATATATGTAATGTGTGTAGTGAAAGTCACCGAGATCCGCCCAACATAACTTATAGCTCCCATACAATCGATAGTTTCGATGAATGGGGTTTGGGCTATGTATCTTTAAATTATCAGTTTTGTTTAAATTATTTGTTTGAGCATACAGTTTTGTAGCACAAACAATTTTAGTAGCAAAATTATCCTGCATTTTAAAAAATCTTTTGTCAAGAGTGCTGATTAATTTCTTTCATATCAGAGTCAATTTGTTTCATGCTTTCTAGAAATTCTGCCTTACAGTTTCTAAGACTTAGAACATTCATCACTTGCAATCCCTTTGAGACAATTTTTTCATTTATTTTTCTTTTATTTAATTCAAAATTGACTTTTATATTATCTGTCATTTGATACCTGACCCGCGTTAGCACTTAATATATCGTTAACGTTGATAATGGAAAATGTCACAACAACACGTCAACAGCGGGCTATCTTATCCTTTTTCAATATCTTCCGGTTTTCTTTTGATAGCGTCATTGTGAATATATAATCAATTCCATACCTCAATTCCCTTCATTCTCTTCGCCAAAAGGCACTTTTATTCAGACATTATGAAAATTTAAGAACCGAACAGCGCTCAACCTGAAGTACTGCCACTGCAATAGTTGTTAGATATGGAACTTTAGCAAGAAAATTCAACCCATTTCAAGCACAGAGATTGGATGATACAATATCTAAGTATGTGTATATGTATGTATGTATGCATGTATCTATGCATGTATATTGAAACATTTCAAGTCGCTTTCAAAGCCAAATCGAAATTTTTACGCTTCATATCATTTGGGAAAACTTCAAATAAATAGTAAAGCTAAACGACCCAAATTTGTACGTTAAACTAAGCCACTTCCGTGTACCAAAATGAGGCAAGAAAGAAAGTTATTATATAAGTAGAAAAAAATCGAAAGGCCATTGAGGCTTCGCTAAATATTGAAGGCGCATAAAAATAAGAAATAAACAAATAAAAAGCAACCAATGTACACATGAATAGATAAAACTAACGTTTGTGCCGGGTGTTTGTAGTCTCTGTAGCAGCTAAATATAGAAAAGGAAACAACGCTAACATAAACTTTGTAAGTCATAAAAATAGAAAAAAACATAAAGGAAAATACGTGAGGGATATACGTTATTATGTGAATTGTAAACATATATATATATGTATCTCTGTGAGCTCATGTACAGCTGTGTTCAATATAATAGTAGTGCAATTAAAATATATATGCTTCAACGAAATAAGAAGAACCTATGATTTCAATAATTTTCATTTAAAATATAGCGAATTCCATAACAGAAACCACATAAAAATAAATTTCAAAGTTTACACAATGTTTAGGAAAGTTAATTAAACTTAAAATAATGGCCATCAAAATCTTCAAATTTTTTGGCAGAATTTCTAGAAAATTTCTGAGTACGCAGTTTTTGTTTTAGTATAATATTGCGCTTTGGGTTTTCACAATTTTTTCTGTTAAGGGTGTTGAGTTATTTCTTCCCTACAACGCATGACGGAAAATTAATTTTGTATGTAAACAAATATCCAATATCCTTGAGAAAAAAAATTCTAATAATTTAGGTACTTCTTACTTGCATATTATTGCTAAAATAGAATGAGTAATACAACTGCGTACTTAAACATTTTCTAAAAATTCTTCACAAAGATATGGAAATTTTGATGTAAATTTTTCAGAGAAAAAAGTAACAGTTATTTGAAATTTCTGTATCAAGAACGTTGCTCGAATTCTTAAATTTGTTCAAAACGTTGCTTTATAATAGTTATTTGTCAACGTTTATTTTAATTTTTGGAAATAATAGTTATTTGTCAACGTTTATTTTTTTACGTTGCTGGATAACTGTTATGGATGAGAAATATTTTTTTTCGTTGGCAAAAAAATTTTAATTTGAAAAAATTGTATTTCCTTCATAATAGTTTCGAGATCATAAATAGTAGTATTCACACACACTCCTTATTGCATTCGCTCTTAGTGTGGCCCTGTAGTCAGCACCCGTTTGCGTTCCAACGCGGCACTCTTCATCATCGTGCCAGTTTTTTCTTCGAAATCGCCAGTATCCATAACGTCTTCTTGTGTGGTACGAAGTGCTTTCGAGATATGCTCTCTCTAAATTAACCCATTACAGCATAACGTTCCATATATCGGACATCAGTAAAATCCAACTTTTATGTATCAAGTTTATCGTGAATGGACCTTTAGGTGAAGTAATCAAAAGAATAATATTTTTTCAACAATGGCAACCGTTTATTTATCGAACTATCACAAAATTATCCCGTTATTTTGTAATTTTCACCATGGCCGCTTGCAAGCAAACTATTTCGCGTAAAGGGTAAACTATTTTGTTGATTTTGTTTAGCATAATTGAAGTAAACAATTAAAATAACAAGTGTTTATTAGTGTGTGGATGTGTTACTAAACATAACATAAGAAACTGCGAAGTTTACATCATTATGGAGCATTTAATGTAGCTCTTTGTTGTCACGTCCGATATATCGAACGTTATGCGTAGCAGGCTCTAAGTTGTTTGGTTTTTTGCTTTTTGCAGATTGACGGTAGATGAAATTTTGAGCCTTTTGGAGCACGATGATTATAATTCTGATAGTGGAAAATTAATTTACGTGGAGCCACCAATCGAAACGAGGGTCAAGCCACAGATGAGGACAGTGACGAATCGGATGAGGAGCACGATGCCAATTTGAACCACTTGGGGCGTGGATTGCTACGAACAAAGTGCGAACTCCGTAAGTTTCCTACTAATAGGGCATCAAATCAAGGTCAGTCTTTGCCCGAATCCTCATCGAGTAGCGATAGCGAGGAAGATGTACCTCTTTCCACCTTGAAGAAACGGTTACAGCCAGCCAAAGAGGAAAGGACTAACTTATGGAAAAAACAAATTTCAAATTTTTCTTGCACAGAATTCAGTCAACAACCACCATCAGAAGAGCTTATAACTGTAAAACTTCTGTAGATTTTTTGAAATTATTTTTTAATCAGAGTTTGATTCAAGAAATTGTGGTAACTGAGGATGAAATTTACGTCATTTTAGGAGCAATGCTGCTATCAGGATATGCTAAGTGGCCAAATAAAAGGCTTGATTTTTCCAGAGACAACGATGTTCCAAAACTGCTCTCAGAGAGTATACGGTGTAACAGGTTCCAATCAATACTTCAGAATATGCATCTCAATGATAATAGCCAATTAGCATCATCTTCTGATAGGCTGTTCAAATTGCGCCCCTTACTTGATAGTCTCGGAAATTCTTTCCAAAAGTACTACGGTATAGACGAGTATCACTCCGTAGTTGAAAGCATGATTCCCTATTATGGAAAACATTACGCTAAACAATTTATAAGGGGTAAGCCTATCCGGTTTGGTTTTAAAAATTGGGCATTGTGTTCAAGTACTGGATATATGGTGGCCTTTAGTTTCTACACAGGTAAAAGTTCTGAGAAAAAAACCTTTGGACTTGGAGGAGATGTAGTCCTCACTCTTATAGACCTTGGAAAACTACCACCTGAAAATGGGATAAATATATACTTCGACAATTTCTTTATATCTTTTAGTTTATTAAAACATCTCCGAGAAGTAGGTTACTATGCAACTGGAACTTTACGAGCTAATCGCACAGAAAATTGTCCTCTAAATGATGTGAAAATGTTTAAACGTGAATATTGGGGTCACACCGATTACAAGGCATCCGAATAAGTATTTGTGTGTCGCTGGAAAGATAATAGTGTGGTTACGGTGGCAACCAATGTCGAAAATATGACAATGACAACTACTATGCGCTGGTCTCACGACAACCATCTTTAATTTCGAATTACAACAAGTATATGGGAGGAGTGGATAAATGCGATCAGGCAGTGGCAAATTTGCGTACAAGGATGCGTATAAGAAAGTGGTGATGGCCAATATTTGCCTATTTCGTAGATGTTTCAATTGTCAATGGATGGTTACTTGCGAAAAAAGTTGGCTGCAACAAGGACACAGAGTTCTTGTTTACATTAAGGAGGCACGTGGCTCGAACGCTGCTTGTGACACACGGATCACCCCCACATCAAGGACGAAAACTAGCTACACCCTTGTCCACTACTCGGTTTGATGGTCTCAACCAATCGATTGTTCCAATAGATTCAGAACAAATGTATAAAATGTGAAGTAGGTCTTCATCCTAAGTGTTTCATGGAATATCATGTAGCGCGTAATACTTAAATATACTAAATATATTAATATATAACGTTCTCATACATACATATATTTGTTCATTTTCACTAACTTTTGAAATAAATTTCGCCAAAAGCTTTATCACTTTATTATTTCTCATGAGGTGGCTAAAAGTGCCAGTGTGCATAGCGTTCGTTAAATCGGACGGGCTGTAAACAACAAACTACAGAAAAATTTGTAATTTCTCTCTCACTATTTTATAAAAATGAACTCCAAAGCCCGTAATTTTCAGTTAAACTCTTTATAAGTACATGGATAAACTTCATGCACTAATGGGTTAAAAGTAAATAAAGATTTTACGGATGAGTTCCGCTATCAAGTTGCGGCTGCTTCTAGTTTTTACTACAAATTGGCAGAAATACACTCGGATAGTTTGCCAAACCACTGCCGAGAGGCGACCACGTTCTTGAAAAAAAAAAAATTTCAAACCAACAACACTACCGCCACACCACACCAGACGCCGCTATATGCTCCCACTGCTCACTCATATTTTGCTGCACTGGTACAGAGACGGTTACTAATCTTGGCTGTTAGGTCTTTGTATTGCATTCGAACAACTAAAACTTTGACGCATCTATGACAACGTGGTAGATATGGCTGTGTGTTTTACAATAGAGGGACAGACATGCAGCCTGCAATTTTTACAGCAGATTCTTGGGTTTCCTGAGTACAGCATAAGTTGTATATAGTTTTGCAAATGGGGGCAGTGCCATGCTCAAAGGCTATACAAATTTTAAGCCGACTAAACTAAACACCATGGGTGGTAAAGAGGGTAGGTTTGGCCCTAAACTCGCCAAGTTCAGTTTCCTACGATGGAACTTCCTCATAAGATTGACTTCGCCGGTGCCCGAAACATGATCATATCCACCAGCAAGATTATGCACAAAGATCCACCAGACAACATAGCTGTCCTCCGATCGAAAATCATGCATCCAGATCTTCTACCACGTTGTGATAAATGGACGGCATGCCTCCAGTGTCAAACGCCGAAACAGGTGCCACAAGAAATGTATGAGCAGTGGGAGCATATAGGACGCCACCTTCAAGGCTAAGGTAAGAGCAAGTGCAATGAGACATGTGTGTGAATACTAATATTTATCATCCAGAAACTGTTATGAAGGAAATAACAAAATTTATTTCAAATTCAAATTTATTTTTGGCAACGAAAAAAAATATTTCTCATCCATAACAGTTATCCAGCAACGTAAAAATAAACGTTGAGTAATAACTATTATCCCCAAAAAAATAAAATAAATGTTGACGCGTAACTCTTATTTGAAAAATAAATTTTTTTCTTCACCGAATAATTGTTATGAAGCAACGTTTATTCGATAAAACTTATAACTGCTATGTATCTGAAAATTTTAATTATGCAATTAACTTTCCTGTACTTTTTGTAAACTTTGAAATTTCTTTTTATGTGGTTTCTGTTATTGAATTTGAATTTGAATATATTTTAAATGAATATTATTAAAGTCTCAGCTTCTTCTTTCTTCGTCGAACGATATCCAATTTAATTTCACTACTATTATAATGAACACAACTGTGTATCTGTGAGTTTATTCATTGAGTCTGGACGGAAATGAGTTAAGTATTGCAGAATGGTTAAGTGCGGTATGAAACATCCAAAGTTGGGTTCAAAATCCGCACTTTTATAAGTTTTTTGAAACAAACGATTATGTAACAAGTACGTACTGTAAACTAATAACAAAAACAGCTACTTTATATATTATTACTCAACTGAAAGTATTTAAGCGATAGCAAGATTGAGCAACTGTCGTTAATCGATTAATTTCCTTCAGAAAACGATTAAATCAAATTTACAATTTACATTAATATTTGTTTACTGTTAGTTTTTTCGACCTTTTTGCTTGTTAATATCTTCTCCTTTATGGCTTGCGGTCAGAGTTTTTTCCAAAAAACGAAATCCGGTGAAAAAGTTCCGAAATATTTCAATTACGCCGTCCTCATGGTAAACTATATATATACTTGACCAACTACTCAACGCCATAAATACGCAAATAAACTATGGTTTGAACCCCCCCTTCCACCATAGGGAGTATCCCCTGTCTCCTACGCTGACGACTGTACTATTGTGACTAAGGACAAGGGCCCCCCATTGACGAGCTCTGTGCAAGGATCAATAGTTATCTCCACGACCTCTTTACGATGTGGATTGCGTAGTTGAGGCAAGATTTAGACGTACACATAGATAAAGTAATTTTGCCTATTATCAATCACCCTAAAAGACTTGGGTGTGATATTTGAAGAGGGCCTCTTCTTCGCTAATCGGGCCACCGCAATATCCAGCAAGGTACATAGCAGTAACAAGATCCTTCACAGGATCCTGTCACTTGCGTGCAGCATTTGGATAAATTAAAGAAACATATAGGGCTACTGGGGCCGTTAATTGACAACGCGGCACCGATATGGTCGCCCAATCTTGTTGATACCAACGGGAGGATGACATAATGAAGCATCTTCGTGCGCACTATGACGAGATCCGGCACCAAATTAACCATCCGTTTAATATACGTAGCCACAGGGGGGGCTCTTAATGCCCCTAAACTGAGTCGGTAGTAAGATCCCTCAGGTATAGGCCAGTGAACACCGTTATTGCCATCCAAACACCTGAGAGCCTCCTCCTTAGGTATACAGGAGTCATATTAGCGCAACTTAGATCCGGATACTGTAATGGTTTACACTCTTACTTATCCGGACTCAACCTCACCATACCAAATACGTTCCCTGCATGTGGTAGGCCTCTCATGGTACTAAACATATCTTTAGCTGTTCAATTGAACCTTCTCTTCTAACACCAATATCACTTTTCGCCAACCCCGTGAAAAGTGCTTATTTCCTTGGACTCCCGTTAGAAGAGCTTGATTTCTATCCTCAGAGTGATCATACCAATTAGGCACGCCGAAGCACTTGTAACAACAACAACAACAGAGGGAATTCTTTTCTACCGCTGAAACAAAAAGTACTTATCAATGTACTTGGAGGCAATTTTTTTACATACATATCTCAAACTTTGAACATGTTTTTTTTTTTTTTTCAATATAACAAAACCTGCCTTTACACCCCTTGCTCCTGGCCGCCTCAAATAAGATAGTTGATATGTGAAGCTTAGAAAGTACAGGAATATACTAGCAAACCACGAGGCCATATTCATATTGAATTATTATTTATATTAATCGAATGGTAACCCACATCTTACAGCTCTTTCATCAACAACGCATCTTTCCAAAAAATCAAACGAAATTTGAAAAAAGACATTTTTTTGCACGGCTATAAGCAATATGATGTTTAAAAAGAAGTTGATTCACTATTTTGCTATAAAAAATAATGGAATATTTCGATTAGTCGATTATTATCTGGCGAGTAATGATTTGATAGATTAATCGATTAATATGTATTTTATTGCCATCCATAGCATATATACACTCACAGAGTCTAAATATAGGAAAATTGTTCAAAAAATTTCAATATCAACAGATCGGGTGACAGAAATCTAAGGAAAACATTACTTTTCGTTACTCCAGATCAAGCCGTTTTTACTCGTTTGCTGCTATTCTTACTTCGAAAAATGTTGCTTATACGCCAACGCCGTGCATCACTTCATTTCTGTGGAGAAAATCCATATATTTATTCCAGACATGTTTAATTTAATTAGTAATTAGTAATCAATTAATTAGAGGGCTTTTTTTAATGGTAGTGATTATTTTAATTGTTTTTTAAGAAAAAGCAATTATTAATTGATTACGATTAGAGAATTACAAAAAAAAAATATATAATCAAAAAGATCGAAAAAAGTTGTTTTGATATCTTCTGAAAATTAAAATTTTTTTTTTTGATTATGTTTGATTGTTTTTTAGTATTTTTTATGTGTATATTTATGTGCTTCTACAGCAATACTTTTTTGATTATTTTTAGTAATCGTAAAAAATCAACATTTTTTTAATTAATTCGAAAATAATCATCAAAAATTAAAAGTAACGGTAATCAATCATTAAATAGATTCTCAAGAAAATAATTATTCAAACCAATAATTATTAAGATAAGTAATCATTATTTAACAGGTCTGATTTATTCATTAATTGGCGCATTAATTCATCAAATGGTGCTCAATCAGTAACTCGATTAACGCTAGCTTTAAATAGCATAGCTCTAAGACTATCGGTAACCTTATAATATCGGCTCAAAACTACTCGACACTCACAATATCGATATCATAATACAGGGATGTATAGATAAATGCAACGGGCTTAAATTCAATGTAATTGTTAGTATTGTAGCAGTACATCACCCTGCTTATTCGGTTCATCTATTCATGGATTGCCATCAAGATGTTCAAACGAAGTTCTAGGAAACTATAGGCTTCATCAGCGTCGGTGCCAGTTGTGCTGGTGTTACAAGAATTTCTTTCACTGAACAATCTTTTTTTGACATTATGTGTTATGTATTGTCGAATCTCATAGCATTTTATAGTCTTATTGATATTGAAATTAATTGCGCAACAATCAGTTAAGTGCTCGGACTTCAATTAAGTGAGTTATCCAGCAGAAATTGCGTAAAATTACCATCCAACGGCTCCGTAGTCATATCAAGCGAGATTTATTGAAACCGATAGGAGAAGTGAGAGTTGTTTTACGACAAAAAGTTTGGAATAAGCCGTCATACTCCGTTATTAATTTAAGACCGCATGACTTCATTAGTTAAACTAATTTTGTGGAACCGTCGAAACTCGTTACTGAATATATAGTTCTTAAGCTAACGAGTAAAGAAATATCTACAGCGAGTGTTTAAAGTATCGATATCGTATTGAAAGGCATGTCCCTAGTGGGACTTTTCATGTCAAATCGTCACATGGTAGGGATCAGACCCCGTCCTATTTGAAAAAAATTGATGATGGGTTTTTTTTTAGTAAAGTAAAAAAAAAAAATTTTTTTAAAGTTAGGCAAATTCAAAATTCCACTTCTTTTCTTTTTTCCTCTTTTGTAAAGTTTATTTTTTTAATACTTCGGAAACAACTGTAGTTAAAAGAAAAAAAACTTTGGCACTTTCGTGTGGGGTACTTAGACGTGAAAAAAAAATTTTTTGAAGAAAAGTTTAAAATTTTTAATATTTAAAGATTAAAATTCGCCACTATATTTAGGACTAAATTTTTTTTATTATACCTCTGATATATATTCTGAAATTTTCCGAAAACTTGTGTTTCCAAAAATATGAATTTTTATACTTTGGAAAAAGTTTTTTTAAATTTTTTAACTTTCTAGGTGAGCTGAATTAATTAAACACATAATTACAAAATTTTGATTATTGAAAATTTTTTTTAGTGCTAGTCGAATGTAAAAACAAAAATGAAGAAAAAAAATTTTATTTTCAGTAATCCAAATTGAGTAAGTTTGTGTTAAACTAATTAAGCTGAATTAAAAGTAAAAATAGTTTGGCAAAAATTAAAAAATTCATATTTTTGGAAAAACAAAAAAACACCCTTCTGAAAATTTTAGGATATCTTTATATAGAACAGAGGAAGGGGTCGTTTTCAACTATGTGTTGACATAGAAAGACTTTAGTATAAAACCTTTCAGTGAAATAAAAAAAAAATTTATAAATAACCCGAATTTCGAAATTTATGAAAGCTTCCGTGCCCGGTGTCATTTTTTAAATGCTCTATGCAGTGAAATATTTTCGTCAACTTTTCAATTCTTCTCCAATCACTGCCTATTTGCAGCATAAAATTGAGATGATGAAAATAAAATGCCAGCAATGTTAGCACTTGCCACAAGAATTCGCAAAACAAAAAAATTAGTAGCTAAGAAATATATAATTTTTTCAGCAAAGCGAAAATATCGAGCGTATACAAATACAAACAAAATTGCCAATCAACGGCGGCGACACAGAGCATTTTCAAAAACTTTGCAAACAAAAAGCATTAAAGCTTACCAAAAGATCAATATTATGAAGACATCCTGTTGACATTGAAAGGGACGCACAGAAACGGCAAAGTAGAATAACAAGAAATTCAAATAGAATTGTGGCAAAAAACATGTTGAAGCGGCATTTATCAAGGCAAAGTTGTAAAGCGCTGTCGCTGAGGAAAGCAGATTGCGTCAAGTGTCAGCAAGTCAGCAATGCAAAACTTTTTTTATTTTTCTGCAAAAAAAAAATTCATAAAATGTAACATATTTTCATAGACAAAAGTAATTTTCCAACTTAACTAAAATGTCAGCGGCTATTTGTATTGGAGGGTATTATGGATTGGAAAAAAGGTTAAAACATATACCTACTAGATAACATACTTTTTTCAAAATTTGCGAGCGAAATAAAGGCGAGTGAGTGAAGAGGCTGAAGAAAAGGTAGAATTGAAAGAAGGTAGTAGACGAAGACAAGGTTAGATAGAGTTAGAGAGAGAGAGATAGACGCACTCTTACACCAAAATATGCCAATTATAGATACACAGCGAGTCTGCTCTGATTCTTTTCAACTGCAAGACAAAACTTGATAAAGAATTTCAAATGTTTATTAGGCATATAAAAATTTGGAATTTGCATGTTATATGACGCCATTGTATTTAAGAAAAGCGTAATTCCATTTAAAGTTTAGAAATGCATGAAAGTTACATACACCCTGTTCTTGTATTTATTTACAAATTAAAATAAGAAATTACATAAACTTGAAAGCAAACAATGAAGTTCTAATGAGATATTGTGTTTTGCAAAAATACACCAAATGATGCAAATTATTTCAGCTGCAGCAATAAATGAATGGAATACGAAATTGTTTCCATTTCTTTGGATCCAAATTAATTTGAAATTTAATGCTGTTGATGTGGTTGTTGAATTGGAATAACACATTATTATGTTGAAATATTAAATTTTTCTCTTGAACTGCGCTTTCAACTGTTAACAGATTTCAAAAGAATTAAATATTGTCAACAAATGTTATTGGTAAACAAATGGAAAAGATGATATATAGCATTCTAAGAATAAAATAATTTATGTTTTCGTTTGCATCATTGATGTTTTAATATTTTTCTCGTCGAATGTGTGTCCTTTATAGGCGTCGAAAGCACTTAACCGATTTGTACGAAATTTCCACAATATATTCCATGGATTACTGGTTACAGCATAGGATATATAATATATAGTTTTTAAAAAGTGGGTGGTGCTACGCCCCCAGGCTATATAAAATTACAATCCGTCATATCTCTAAACTTATTTGGTCTAAATAAATGAAACTTGGATACATGTGTTCTTTAGTCAAGATTTACATAATTTTGGAAAAGTGGGCGGTGCCACGGTCACATTTCTTATGTTTTGTTTGTCCTTCATTCATGTACAAAGTTTATTGTTGATCTCAATTAAACTTTTACAGTGGGTTCAGGAATTCGCTGGGGACGACACAGGCCATATATAGTTTTTGGAAAAGCCCTCAGGTTATTCAAAGTAGCAATTCGGCATAGCTAAGAATTTGTAAGTGTTCATATATCAAAAAAAAAAACCTGCAAACAGAAAGCGGGGAGGATTAAATAAAAGTTAGTTCGCTTTATAGTCGAAAATATGTGCATATCCGCAGAGGAAATGGGAGAAGAAGGGGAGTAGGAATAGAAGTTCGAGATATTGAGGTGGTGCTAGAGGAAAATGAAGAGGATAAAGAAGAGTAACGGTATATTGGAGGTGGGGATAGTAGAAATAGTAAGAAAATGTAAGGATACATGTAGAAACAGCGCCAAGTGGAGAAGGCAAAGTGTACAGTTTGTTAAAGGTAGGCATGCCAAATTTTAGGCAGGACAACGTCTGCCAGGTCTGCTAGTATGAGAATAAAATAAAAATCCTTGCTTGTACGCCCAGGCGGTTTCAAAAATTTAAGAAAAATTGTTTCAATAAAATTTCAAGTATTTTCAATTATAAAACCAATATTATAGATTTATGGAATAATAAAAATGTAATACAAAAAATATTAAAGAAAACCTTGATATTGTAGTAGTATGACAAGGGTTAATGTTAGTGCTACCACTTGTGAGGTGGCAAGCAAAAAGCAAAGAAAGATAGAAATAAGCATTAGATTGTAAGCACTTTTTGTGTATACTTACAAGTCGTAAGACCATTTTCAAAAAAAACGACAACGAAAAGAAGACATTAAACGACAAGTGCAAGAAGTAACCGGACGTGTTTTATTTCACTGCGTGTTCCTTCTAGAATTTAATAAAGTCTGAGTGTTTGTTGTTTTCTGTGGTGAGCGTTATTGCAATATTATATCGTTCTTAGGGGATTTGGAAATATAAAGGTGGCGTGCACATCACCAAACTAAAGCAATCAATTTCTTAAAGCCAAATGGAGTCTTTATGTTTTTAAATCTCCTAAATTCAGTTCAAATGGTATGATTAAAATTTCAAAATCAAAACTCACTGATACCATGCCTTTGCTTAAGTACAAATTTGCTACTCCTTCTTGACAATATTAACATAAAGGTTGTCTTTAAAGTTATCTTATTATATTTCTATTTTTTAGTACTGCTTACCAAAAAGCAATTGCAATTTCTATTAGGAATTTAAGCACTTAGTTCGTTTTTCAAAGATTTTCAAGTATGACGATCAGCGCGCCACCTAGCAGAGTTTTTTCTACCGGTTCTATTATCATCGCGTCCTCAACTATGTGCCAAGTTTCAAGTCCTTAGGTCGCCGGGAAGTTAGTTAAAATTCGATCAGCAATTTTCCAAATTCTAAAGAATTTTCTAAATAGCTCAACCGTGTGCCACCTAGCGGAATTTTCGTATGTCGCCAGCTCATGGGAAAGTGGCCCAAAATCGCTCGAAAAATTCCCCTCGTTTTTCAGGAATTTTCAGTTATATCGATAAGCGCGCCACCTAGCGGAAGTTTACCTAAACTACGTACCAAGTGAAAGTTAGTTAAGTTTCGATTGCAAGATTCCCAATTTAAAACGAGTTTTCTATCCGTGCGCCACCTAGCGGATTTCTTTTGCGCTTGCATTGCACTTTTAACGGGGTTGGAACTCTGTTTCAAGTATCTAGCTCAACGGGAAGTTACATAAAAAGATTTTGTAATATTTCAAAACATCGTATGGAACTAACATCGCTAACAACCAAGAAAAGGACTTAATATACATGGTACTTCGAATGGTATTTGCTAAGGTGGATGATTTTTTTCCCATTGAAGGTTTCATAGCAGAAATACATTTTGATGGTTTGATAACCGTTGGTTTAAATCAGGGATGAACTAAAAAATCGGGTCCAGCTTTTCTGCGTCTCAGAACTTAAAATATACTGAGTCCAACTTTAATCATTATATCTCCGAAACCAGTTGATATATTTAACTTAACCACACCGTTTATTGCAGCGGTCATTAGCACCTTTCGTTTGACACCCATATTGTACCAAGATATTTTAGGTCACCCTGGTCCACATATTGGTCGATAACTTTGAAACCGGTTGAGTTTTTGAAATAAGTAATATTTTAAATATTATGTAAGCCGTCTAGCAATGCAAGGGTGGAAGTTTCATTGAATTTAATTTAGCAGTTTTTGAGTGATGCGCAAACAAACATACAGATAGACAGAAAAAAATTCTCGAACTGTTAAAATGGCTTCTATTTTCTTAATAATGGTGCTTCCTATCAATTTTTCTTGAATATTTGCAATGTACAGACATCGACCTGTTACAATTTTGTTATATGTAAAAGTAGAGTAACGAAACTCTAAGTAAGAAAACTACTGGACGAAATACTGGAGATGGAAACGAAATCCCTGTAACGCTCATTGAATAGAGTAACGAAATCGTAACAAAACGGTTCTTCACAGAAACGAAACTGGTAACGTTTCTCGTGCAGTTTTGTTTCTATATCACCCGTTTCCATTCCAGTTCTGTTCTTGTGATCAGCGTTGTAGGTAGTTCTGTAGAGGTTTGGTTCCCAATAAAACCATATCCAGAGCATATTTACTAGTCCTGATACCAAAAAGTATCGTGCGTTTCACAATACAATTTTGTTTCGTTACCTAACTGTACAACAATAACGAAACAGAATTGTGTTACAGGTCCCCGGAAAAATCTTTCGTTTTAAATACAAAAAAACATATATCCAATTATTTGTTTCTAATATAATTTAAAGACAGAAAATTTCATCAAATATTATACCAGACCTGTTAAATAATGATTACTAATCCTAATGATTATCGGTTTGATTAATTATTTTATTGAGAATCCATTTAATGATTAATTACCAATTACTGAACATTTTTAATGATTATTTTCCAATTAATAAAAAAAATAATCAATAAAAATCATTATTTTTAACGATTACTAGAAAAATCAAAAATAATCGCAAAATGTTTTTTGTATTACTTTTGATTATTTTTGATTTTCCTCAGTATTGTTGTAGAAATACATAAATATATACATCAACAATACTGAAAAAAATAAAAACTAATCAAACCATCTTTTTTTGATTATTTTTATTTTTTTTGATTTTTTGATTTTTTTTTTATTATTTTTAATTTTTTTAGTATTGTTGTACAATCACATTATATACACATCAAAAATAATCCAAAGTAATCAACACAATGTTTTTTTGACTATCTTTTTTTATTTTTTTTTTTATTTTTCTAATCGCAATCAATTAATAATTGCCTTTTCTTCAAAAACAATTAAAATAATCATTACCAATAAAAGAACCCGTCTAATTAATTGATTACTAATTACTTATCAAATTTACGAGATCTGCTTTTTGCAACCTTAACTCTCCAAAAATCTCTCAATCAGATCCGAAAAATACCGGGATTGTAAACTACAAAAAATTCGCATGCCTAGTACAATGTAATCGAAATGGAAGAATTGATTGCGTGTAAGTGCGGCACTTGCTACCTTATGTAGAGGAAGAGAAGTAGAAACTGCAAAATTAATGAGGGTTTCACCTTGTGAGTTACAGCGCACGTTTACTTTTGTAATATTCGAGAATATTTTTTGGTATGGTAAGCACGTGAATACTTGAAAAGGCGTCGTGACACTCACAACAAAAACAATAAGCTCGCTTAGGAAAAATCGGATAAAAAATGTCAAATGGAGTGTAAGGAAAGTTGTAAAAAAAAAAAAAACCAATAAATTTTGAAATATTTGTCTGTAGGGAAATAGGAAAGAGTACGGATGTGACTTGAGGTTGTGTTGTTCATGACTTTGTTTTTGTTGTTTTGTTAGTTGCATAAGACAACAGTAAATGAAGGACTTGCAAGCCGATTTTATGCGCTGAGCTTGGAGTTTTTGCTAGTTTCATTGCTTTCGTAATTTCAAATGTAGAGAAATATTACTTTGGGAGTATTGAATTTAAATATACATATCAGAGTTTCCGTAGTTCGAGCACCTAAGGTTATAGAACGTATAAGGTTTTCTATAGAACAAAAAGATAAAATGGCAAGAATTACTTGCTCTATGCCAATTTCAAAAGGATCTGCTAAGGCGTATGAAGTTTTACTGAGAAGCTTTGCATAGCAGAAATGCACCAGGAGGACTTTAAAAAATTAATTGTTTTCTAAAGTACACGTCATATTAGACGTAGGCTACCGAATATCGTAGAGCTTGCAAAAGTATTAACTTGCGTATGAAACAGTACAGATAATTTGAACGACTCGCTGTGTTCTGAACGCGAAAGCAGATTAATCGCATGGTAATCTAGAGCAAACGTCCTGCGTTTAGTCACTTTATTAGTTCCAAATATTGAATCTCAGCAAACACCGAGGAACAAATGCCAGAATGAGGAATGTTATATTACATTGAAGCTAAGAGGAACTGGCTGCAACAATGCATGCCTGGATATGTACTCTTTTCACTCTGGTGTACCCTACTGAAGATACATGGGTTTTATACCAAACTGTGTGCAGAGATCAAGCAATCGAAATCAGCATCACAGGAATACATGTGGAGACTATATTTCTTAGTTTTTACTGAGCCCTGTTCATCATATAAATATGGTTGGATATTAATTAATAATCTCCAAACTCCACTAAACTGTTTCGAGACTTTTAACCTTGAGTAGAAAGCTGTCCATGTTAAAAAGTACACTGGTTGGCAACAGAATAAGCTTTCTAGCGGAAACAAAATACTTTGGGAGCATCCAATAGTTTGTGGAATTGGGACGTGCCCTGCTTATGCACTCAGACTTATGCATTAAAACTTCAAAGGAGATCAGTTTTAACGGTGGTAGGATGTATGAAGGCCATAAGAAATTCCAAAGCTACTACGCGCACGAAAGTACTCATAGTAGACCGAGCACTGCGGGAAAGAGAGAATACATGCACTGACCTGGCTTTAGAGGTTTCGTTAACCAATAAGTCAAAACAAGATGATGGCAAATCTTTTACTAGAGTCTGGACCGAATTTTAGGATCTCAATAGCAATGTACTATTTTTCAGACAGGTACCCATGCCATAAAAACTACCGGTAGGGAATATCTTCAAGACAGGTATGC
The DNA here is from genome assembly GCA_949987695.1 of Merzomyia westermanni. Taxonomy (NCBI): domain Eukaryota; kingdom Metazoa; phylum Arthropoda; class Insecta; order Diptera; family Tephritidae; genus Merzomyia; species Merzomyia westermanni. Next base: position 197,650,069 of record OX465288.1, read on the forward strand.
ATTAATTCAAACAGCCGGACAGTTTTACGGGTCTTGCAGTTGTTTGTTGTTGTTTTTAGCGACAAAAACACGCCTCGAAGGTTTTGGAGAGTATTTTAAAAAGTGACAGTCCTTTGTCGGACTTAAACTCAGTGCGCTTCGGTACCCCCTTGCGGTACATGAGTATCGTGGTAAAGATTTGGTATGACCATAGCAGCTGTCGTAAGGAAGGAGAGTATGGATAATGAGAGGCATCATATCCGTGGATCAACCATCAAGTCATTACCACGGGTTTTGCAGTCTTAGAAGAAACTTGTTGATGAATGCAAATTGGAAGCCATGTATACCTAGGAAAATAGACAGTTTATGTGACACTTGATGCATTACTAACAAACATAATATCAGTCAGACCAATCCATTAGTCTAGCCAAACAAATACTTTTACCTTTTGACGTGTTAACAGTCTGAGGATGTGTTTAAATATACTAGTTGAAATTCAACCAGAAAACTTTATTTTATTTTAACTATTTTTAATTTATTTTGTTGTTTTCTATTTCGTTTCCTTTCCTTACATTTTCAATTCCTTCCTTTCCTTTCTTCTCCTTTCCTTTTCTTTCCTTTCTTTCCATTTCTTTCCTTTCTTTACCTGTCCGTCCCTTCACTTTCTTTTAATAAATTTTGTTTTATTTTTCTTATTTATTTTCAATTAACACAAATCCAACCACAAAAACAAAACTATCTCCGGTTTTGAATACTCTTTATGAATAATCAATTATTTTGTTTAATCAATAAAGTTTACATATTTGCTCATACAAGGTGGCGCAAGGAAAGCTTCCGATGTTCAGCATATCGGTTGTGGCACGTGCAGTGTGTGCTGTTGCACCGTCTTGTTGGAACCACATGTTTTTCAATCCCAATTCATCAAGTTGCGGCAAAAAGAACTCGTTGATCATTGCTCTGTAGCGCTCACCATTCACAGTAACCGTTTGGCTCCGACCGATTATTGGTCAAATAAATAGTCAGCAATATTCCGCGTTCTGGAGCCGTGTAGCGTAACATTGTTTATTAACGTGTATTTCGCATGTGTTTACTACACAAATGTCAAAACAGAACTGACTTTAGGGGCCAATCGCAAAATTTATAGCATTTTCTGATAGGAGGATTACTTTTGCGCCACCTTGTATTTTACATTGCTTGTTTAATATCGCCAACAAAACAACTCCTCGTGCTCTCCGGAGATCCGCTGACACTGGACATCATAGCCATAGCCAGTGATCAGTACAAAAACAACAACAGCGGCTCTATAGTGCGAATACCTGTTTTTCATTGTTTCACCACCAACTCTCCGCACTCACAGTGAGAGCCAATCTCACGAGTAATACAATAATAGACATGACATGTCTACTCATACAACTACGGCTCTATAGTGTGAATACATGTTTGACATTCGTGTTGGTGTCATTTTTAAACTAATTTTTCTACATTATAATGAATTTTTTTTTAATTTTTTTTAATTGACGGCACTACAATTAGGTCATACCTATCCATACATATATAATTGTTAATACCTTAGATGTATAGTTTGGCCGTAAAGCGGGACAACTTCCCTCAACTTGCGCATTTATATAATAGATATCAAAATTCTCCATATACAGTAGTAAGCTGAAAGTTTAATAAATCTTACTAAAGCCTTGCAAAAAAACGAATATACTCTATTTAATCATCTATAAAAGTACTCATTTAGGAGTATCAGCGTAATCCAACAATTATCCTCATCATATAAAACAGATGAACCAATTAATATGAAAATGTCCTAGGATAGGCACACTTACTCCTTCTCGAAGTACTCCATTTCTTTGCTTCTGAGCACTTCATGGAGCACATAAGTGAGAGTACTTTCAAAACTACTCTACGGAGAATTCTAGTTTATCTGTATTTAAGAGCTCTCCGTCTTTTACATCTTTTTAATTCAATTTAATTTTATTCTATACTTAATTTGACTACCAGTTTGGTTTGCAACCCCATAGACTGAAATAAATAAATAAGTAAATTATTGGGTGTTGAAGCGAGAGAGGAAGTACGTGGTCCTTAAAGGTATACTTATCACCTCTCCCGTTTTGCTTTTGGTACCCCATGGAGTAATTGCTTCTGACTTTTTGGAAAGTACTCTCCGTCGGATGTTCCATGCAGTACTCAGAAGCAAAGAAATGGTGGAATCTGAGCTTGAATAGCTGATCTTCTCCTAGAAAATGGACATGTCAATTAGAGCAACTTTTTTATATGAAAAAGGATGTCTCTAATACTTCATCGTTTTTTGCAGGGCAAATATGCTCATAATAATAATATTAATAATAAATTGAAACAAATTTCTTCAACATCCTGACTTCCTGATAATTACCTTAGTAATAAGAACATTTGGCATATTTTCAGCTAACTTCCGTTAAACAAACATTTTTTTTTTTAATTGTTTTGACTTTTTACTATGCTTATAAATTTTTGTTTGCGCCGTTTAATGTATCGCTTAAGGTTTATTCTTATTTTCCAACACAAATTTCGCTAATGTTTTCTTCACAAAACGCACTAAACTATTTGTTATTTTTTTATTTATTGACTCAAAGCGATTTCGTTTGTTTTATGTACTATTTACACGTAATCTGGTACTTGTTTCAACACATTTTTTTTTTTTTTTTGATTAACAACTGAATTTTTTGATTTATTTACTTAGTTTTATTGCGGTCATAAACGTGAATATATCGCACATACACGTGTACATTAGACTGAGGGGAAAAATGTTAACCAATATTGATATTACTTTTTAGAAAGTAAATATTTTAAAATAACAATTATAAATAATAATTTCGAATAAAAGTAAAAAAAAAAAACTTGGACAAAATAATTTTATCAAAATTTTATAATAGTATTTGCTTTAAAATTGCCAAAACATTGAAAGAAAAAATTTCAAATGCATATAGTTTTCTAGGCATTTAAATACGTACAAAAATATTCTGAATCAAAATTTGCTTCCGACGGTTTTTCTCATAGTAAACAACTTTAAACATTCATGATCAAGAACAATATTTTTTATGAAAATTATTATTGTTTTTTAATTTTTTTTGATAATTTATTTAACTACTAAAAGTTTTTAATTAAATATACAAGGATAATTGTAAAGACAACCGCTATAGATTTTCTTATAGATTCATTTTTGAAAATCAATAATATAAAGAAAAACGTTACTAATCGTTACTAATAGGCCGTTTTTTATTGGGCATTTCTATGCTATATAAATTATTTCTTTTTTTTTCATGGGAAACAATATAAGCGGTTACAATTTTATTTGTTATCTTGAAAGCAAAAAGTTTACATTGAAATTTCAAAGCGAAAATCTAAATACTGAAACAAAAAACTAAAATTTTATTATTATGTTCAAAAGTAGCTAAATGCTTGCGAAAAAAGACGTCATTTTTTGAAGTTAACTTCTTAAGCGGAGATACAAAGTTTTTATTGAAAGTGAAATTTTAAGTTTTTTTTGAAGTAGATCAACATTTTTTGGGATGCAACGGATATCAAATATTTTAGCTGAGTGTTGTAGTAAAATTTAGATACTATACAATTAAGGAAAACAGCTAATTGTAGCAGAATTAGGAATGGTTCGTATCATTTCGGGACGGTTTTCGGGACTTTTGTAACTGTTTCGGGACTATTTCGGAATTATTTTCGGGATCATTTAAAAATTGTTTTCTCAACTTTTTCGGAGACTTTGGAACATTTTCGGTATCACTTCTGAATGCCTTTCGGGACTATTTCGAAATCATTTCGGTATCACTTTTTAATCATTACGTGATTGTTTTCGGAATTATTTACTGTATTTTTTCGAGATAACTTCGTAACTTTTACGGAATTGTTGTATTATCATTTCGTAATCAGTTCGGGATTGTTTTTGAGTCCATTTTCGAAAGTAAAAAAGTTCTTTTCGAGATGTTTCAGTATATATTGTTTTCGGTACTTCTCCTGCACGTTTTTTGAGACTCTTTCATGACATTTTCATGGCCTTTTTCCTGATCAATTCGGGATTGTTGTCGTGATATTCTCGGGATTATTTAAAATTTATTTTGAGAATTTTTCGGGACCATTTCGTATACTTTCAGCATCATATCTTGATTGTTTTACGTACTTTTTCTTAACCATTTTCGGGATTATTTTGAAGAAGAAAAAAAAAATTCGGAAATGATTCCGAAAAAGTAAGAAGCAAACTTATACCAATTGTACTGTGCTACAGCGGTTTCTTTTTTTGTTTCACTGGCTTAGCAGTTTTAAAATTAAAATAAATTCAGTTCATAAAATCCAAAAACTCAAGGATAGGCCTATTAAATTTAATAAGAAAGTTTGAAATAATATGAAAAAAAATTTATGTTTCACTAAATTTTCTTTTTTTTTCCGTCTAATGTGCATATGTAAATATGATTTTTATTTGTTATGCTTAATAGTTTTTTTTACTGAAACTTATTTTTTTAATTTTTTATATGTTTTCTTTTTTTTTTTAATTTTTTAGTTTATGTTTCACTTGCTGCTGATAACATGCCCTGTGCGTATGCAGCTGAGTTTTGTTATTTTACATATGTATGTATGTATGTATGTATTCAGCCACGGAGACCGCTGGCGTGTTTATCGTCTCTCAATTGTGTTCTGAATGAATTAAAGATATTAGCGCGTGCTATATAGTACATACATACACACATACATACATACATATATACCCAACTTTTATATTGTTTGTTAGTTTACAATTTACAGCTTGTTGTCATTCCCTTTACACGCTCCTACGGTCTATCACCACACTCACCCAGCCAACAAGTCTGGCACTCGCTGTCTATTTATTGAGTCTAGTAATCCGCTATGTCGTGCGTGAGCTTGTCATTTGCACGCAAAAATTCTCATTGGATGCTTGCTCGCTTTTTTGTGCACACACAGACACACATAGCATGCAGTCAGCTAAAAAAAAACCAACAACACATCTATCGTATTCAGAACTGCTGCAAAAAGTTCTATAAAATGTTCACGCTTACTCACAATATTCCATTTGCAAACAAAAATATTTCAAGAATTTGTCATTCACTTAATTTGCGAATTTTAACTAATTTTCACGCACTTTTTAATATTTTATTCAATCAACTTTTCTTAACATTATCTTTTACATTTTTGCAGTATTTTTCAATTTTGATTATGCAAAGATTTTTCAAGTAACAAATACACCGGCGGCCATTCTCCGCATCCGTTGCTCAATTTCCGGTATACAACATTTTCAGGCGACAGCAAATCTTAAACTGAACTTACTCACGGTCGCTCGGCATTCTTTTGCTGGTGTGCGTTTTAACCTTCTTTTATAGCAACTGTTACATGTGTTTTTTGTTGCTCACCACTCAAAGCTGAGCTGTAATGTTTACTATGACGTTACTATGTTTTTCTGGTTGTGCATACGTGAGTGCCCAGCAAAAAATTGTGTAAGCGTTTGAGATGAGCAAGAAATATGACATTGGTCCACTGACAGGTAAGGCTTATCGTCAAGTCAATCATACTCCACGTAATGTAAACATAAAGTTTACTCCTTTAGGGAGTTGTGAATGACAACGGACTACAGGCTCATTATGTAAAACGCAACGAGTCACTTCCTTTTGTTTAAAAACAAGTTTTTGTTATATAAAGGCGTTCTATGACTTCAGTGATGCTCACTAAATGGGAGTTTCTTTGTTACTTTGTTTGGCATTACAAACGCATGAAGATGAATGTGAGTAACTATCACTCGAATTGTAACAGTGGCTTACATAATCAGCCCCTTAGCAATCAATTTTTTGTTTTTGGTATATTAAATGCCGATAACAATCACAAAACTTGCTTGGAAAAAATGTGTATCGCAACAACTTCCTACTACCAATGTCTTAGACGAGATCACCCTAATGCCGAGCTCAAAAAAAAATTTGCTGAGGTACTATCTTGACAAATGTTTCTCTTTATACTTCAAATATGTATGTACGAGTATACCAAATTTTGCTATGATATACGTGTTTTTTTTCTTATTAATTTAAGTTAGGTGGCAACGTTTCAATCATTTTTATTTTTTTTGAATACGTCATAAAATACCTTTAGCTTGATACACACATTGGCATATCTCACTCAAATTTTAAAAATAGCTTGCAAACCTTTAAAAACTTGCTAGTTGCAACCCTTATTTATATTTAAAAGTTCATCCAAGGTCATTTAGTTTTAAGATAATACCGGCTAGGGCAAAAAATAAACATTATGGAATTAGGTGGCAACTCTCTTACATAATGCAACCTAGAAAGATATTTCATTACAAACAAAAAATCAGATAGGCGGCAGCTTCATAAAATCAAACTGAGTGGCAACACCTACTTCCCAAATTTCATTCAGATTATTGAGCAGTTTTCGGTATAGTGTGGATATACAAATATAAAAGAATACTCGTTAAAAGTTATAAGATTTGAAAAACTGCCACACCCATTTTCTAAAAATTGACAACAAAAAATAATAAGCTGTTCGAATCTCAAACTATGTACCAACTTTGCGCATTTTCTACACTTTATATACCGAATAATCACTTTTTTGGGTTTTCGAAAATATTCTTTACGTAAAAAGTGGGCGTGGCTTTCGTCCGATTTCACCCATTGGAACTAGCTATGAGTGACAAGTATTAAGTGACATCGGAAACAGTTCCGGTCTTGAATATTAAATCATTTTGATTGGTTTCAGTTTTAAAAAATTTAACGATTTTAAAACACAATATCAGTTTTGAAAATAACAAACCGGGCCTAAACGGCCGCAGTTTCAGTTGCGAAAAGTTTAAAGACTTTAGGGAATTAGGGTTATACTATAAGTTTAGAAAAATGGAACATGTTTTACGGGTAACAGTTTAAGCTTTAAGTTCAGAAATAAAAAATACTTTAAATTCTTATGTTTACCGTTCCGGCTTCAAAAATGGTTATGTACTTTTAAGGTTTCTGCAACGGTACTGAAAGACGAAATAATTATAAAAAGTTTGGTATAATGTGGGGTTATTTTTTTCAAATTAAACTCTTTTAAATAGTCGCAGTGTTTGTATCATTTCGAGCAAAACAACGATAATTCCCCCAAATTTTTAATCTCATACTATAACCTGTTTGCATACATGTAATAAGCCTGGTATAAGCTCTAACATTTTTTTTGTGGGTAAGTGTAAACGTTGCTGCTGTATGCGTATGTTTAGTTGACTCTTTATCCAAGCGACTTAGTTTCTCTCTCGCTTTCGTTGGCGCATACAGCCCAGTTATTTCCGGAGGGTAGCGCAAGTTGTGGTGATGCCACTAAGTCTTTTGTTGTACTATAAATACTTTGATCTAAAAATTTCGGCAAACTAAATAGATATTGAATTAGATTTCGTTTTAAAATTTTTATAAGCTACCTATATTTGAAATGTTACTTTGAAATTAATAGTAACTATCTATACATAAAAAAGTTTTAATAAAAGAAATCAATATGATGGATATTCTGGTGTTTTCCTGATTAAGGAAAATGTCACTCTAAGGCTCTATGATCTATTACTAAGCTACCCATTTAAATATATCTTCCTACTGTAATACTTTAAACTGTTTAACTGATCTCTAGCAATATTTTTTTGGTTGTTGAGCTATTTAAAGAAAAATTTATATAGTACTATACATCTGGCAACTTTGTGAATTCATTTAAGTATGCGCCGGCTCTACTCAGTGCTCTCATTTCGTGCTGCTTCTGCTTTTCAACTGCTTCCGCGCTCCGAATATAAGTAAGCAGCGATGAAGGAACATAACTGTGTGCGTACGTGTAGACTCATGCTTGCTCATGTTTTGATAAAGGGCCTCTCGCAACTCAGCTGATTAAAATTTGTTTAGAACAGTGGATTTGGTTTGAAGAGAATTGAAAATGCAAAAAACAGAATTAGCCGATAAATATCCATGATGTTTACGATTAATTTTTTATCAAAAACCAAGTTTGATTTTTAAATCGATTTCGGAACTAAAATTCGACCATTCGCATGTCACATAATAATAATTTTTCCCTCTTCCAGCAGGAAAATTTTCAGTTTAAAAAAAAAAACTTTCTATCGCTCGAGCATCCGGCATGCTTGAATTTAGCTTCACTGCATATTGTACATATTTAATAATTCCGTGTTATTGTTTCTCTAGAAATTTCTTTCTTTTGTAAGCCGGGTCGTATGAGTAACATTCATACAAATATGGAGGTTCTTTGCAGATCACAGAAAATATCAAGAAATGTTTGTACGTCGTCGTCAAGGAGGTAAAACCTGCTAACACCATTAAACAAACATTTTTTAATAAAACGAAAAACATTTCGTTTATACAGTTGGAAAGGCAGCATATTTCTATATTTCCTGGTGAAAGAAAATTATATGTGCAATGTTCTGAATCATTAAAAATTACTGAAACCCTTTTCTGAAGAGAGTTAGCAGCTTTTATCGCGTTTCCGACAATACAAAATTTCAAAATGTATAAAACATTATTGGAGTTAGCAGCTTTTCATAGCTTTTTGGCGCACATTTTCTTTTACGAAGGTTAAGCTATTCTAAACATTGCATACCTCGTTTTCTTTATCCATCAAAAGCAGAAATCTTTCACCTTTCCAGCTGCATAAAATGTTATTTTTGAGTGCAAAGTGGACTTAATCGCCAAATTTCAAATTTTTATATTTTTAAATTTGTACTTAGGCACTCCACCTCATCTGAAAATACGAGTATAATGAGCTTATAGTCTAAGTTCGGGTAGAACCGATCTGTTACGGCATCAAAATTTACGCAGGTCTATTTTATTACTTTTCAGTTGGTATTATAAAGCCAGCTGATTGTTTTCAATAAAAACACTTCTGTTAGGAGTTTTGAGGGGTAAATAAATGTAAAAAAAATTTAAATGTTATGGCGCGATACACAACAGGTATATCATTATAAGCCTCCTAAGAGATTTTTGCGCCGAGCTTCGCTTCCAGATTATTGCCGACTTCAAACGACATCTACAAAAGTGATGAATTTTTGCAGAGGAGCCTTCCATAGCATAGCAAGGGGGGACCCCGTTTTGAAAAACTTTTTCAAACCACTGTTACCTGTCCCAGGACTCGAACCTTGGACCTTCGGTGTGGTGGGCCGGCAACACTACACTTTGCATATAAATAGCTTCCCTACAACAACTGCTAACCACATTTTTTTAAAAATACCAATACATGCATATTTTACGTTAGAAAAATTTGCGTTCAAATAGACAGACGGACAGCATACAAGCGGACGGAGAGGCGCAATCGTCCTTATTATTTCAGTTTACTTATTGATGGGCCCATCTCTTCTTCTTCTCATACTTACAAACATCTCATGTTCATGAAAGGTATAAAAATCAAAAAAGGTTTGTAACTTCCCTATTGCACTGGCGTATTAAAAACTTGCCCGGATATTTTACTTGTGTGTTATCCGATTTTGGCAGGAGTATACTACATACTATTGAGATACTACATACTACATACAGCCGAGCAATTTTGATTGAAATATCTAGTTCAAACTACAAGCAATCGCCTTTGAAAATAGCAGACATTCTATGCTGAAAAGTGGGCGGCGCCACGCCTACTTCCCAAAATCCACAAAATTTTTTTTCGCTCGACTTTTGATTAAAAAGCTTATTATGTGTGCAAGATCTTATTGATATCGCTTGCATGGTTATACAAATATCGCGCCTTACATTTTAAAAACAAATTTTTTAGAACTAAGTTTAAAAAGCTGGGCGTGACCGTTGACCGATTTCGTCCATTTTTACAACAAGCATTTTTACCAAATATCGTTTCGATAAATCAATTTTTGCCGGAGTTATGGCATAAAAAGTTTTGTGGAATAATCCACTATAAAAGGGGCGGGGCCAAGCCCATTTTCGAAAATTTTTAGGTTTTGGATTTCTTTGTTTACGGAAACTTTAAAAGTGAAATTCAAATGATGTAAAACTATTTTACCCAAAGCTATTGCCTATTTAATATATCTACGATCCTCTTCAAAATCTTTCACATAAAAGTGGGCGTGGACCTTAATCGATATCACCGATATTTTCCTCGAACATTCCTTGCACACCAAAACCTGCGTGCTGAATTTCGTTCGATATTTTGAACGGTTTTGGATTTATGATTAATATTATTTCTAAATTGGACTTAATCCAAAGTGGGCGGTGCCACACCCATTTTCAAAAATTTCCTTAAAAATTTATTTTATGCCTCAATCTCAATGTACGAGTATTTACCAAATTTTATCCTTATAGCTGTATTATGTACTGAGTAATCACTTTTTGTGTTTTGGAAAATATTCTATATATAAAAAGTGGGTGTGACTATCATCCGATTTCGCCCATTTTAAATAGCGCTCGGAGATAAGTGGCAAGGAACCTGCATACCAAATTTCATTAAGATATCTCAAAATTTACCCAAGTTATCGTGTTCACAGACGGACGGAGGGACGGACGTACGGACATGGCTTAATCAATTTCTCATTTAGTCCTGCACATTTTGATACATATGAGTCAAAATCTAGTTTGATTCGTTTATGCCGTTGCATACTACCGTTAGGCGAATAAAGTTTATACACCTTGTGTGTATAGTACTACTAGGTTTAAAAATGGTTCTTCCCCCAAATGTTCCAAAGTGGTGTTGGTAAAAATCTTTGACAGGGTTCTCTGGAAAACCTTTCTGAGATAGTGTGCTTTTCAATCGCTTTCTGAGATAGGGTGATCTTTAACTCAGCCGCAAGTTTCGGCTAATAAGAAAACTTGTTAACCCAGATTTTGTTAAGCCAAAAGAGTTAGCAATCTCCTACGGTGAAGATAGGGCTTCATATATATGTAGATCAGATATCGAGTTGAAAGTAACTATCCTTTTGCCCTAGTCACTGCCTTGGAATCGCTTTGTTGTCTCAATCAAAGTATATTTCAAAGTTTTATGTATATAGGAGTTACTGTAAGTTTGTTGCTAAAACATGCATCATATACGGCTACACCTGAACTTAGACTCCCTTAGTTTTCTTGTTTGTCGTCGTCTCTTTATCTTTTTAGTGGTGTTTGTCGTGGTCCTTTTACCTGCTTTTGTCTTCATATATCTTGTAGTGAATTTTATTATGCAAGCTTTTTTGTCGCCTTCGCTTTTGTTTTCATATATTTTCGCGTTTCTCGTTGGTATCTTTTTCCTTATCTTTGCCATACTTTTGCGTTCAACTTTTGACTTTTACTTTGTCTCCACTTGTCTTCAACATATTTATTGCCTTGCTCTCTTTGCCTTCGTTTTTGTTTTTCTCTTAGTATCTTTTGTCTCATTTATATTCTTCTTTCTCTATGTCCTCATCACTTTCATGGGCGAATAATGAAATCAGTGGAACAGTTTTGCTGAAACGAACGAGACTGATTTCCATGTAACAATGCAGCAACTCCATGTTCTGACAAATTCCATGAACGATTTTCACTTCTTATTAGACATACTTTTTATGTGACACTACCAATCTACGAAGTTTTGCACTTTCAACCTTTAAATTAATCCCAGCTCCGTCTTAATAAACAAATATTTAAAATATTTTCAAAATAATAAAACTAAAATATCCCACAGTTGTTTCGACGCTCTGTAGGGCTAATAAAAACGCTACCACTTTAATATAATAAAAATTAGTAAAAATAAATTCAGAGAATGCGCAGTTGAGTAAACATTCTCCCCGCCTACTTTCGCTCTCACCTAAACCCCAATTAGGACGCTAACTTTATTCTGATCACACTCTCCTCAATTAGCCAAGCAAGCCGTGTGCCCTACGCACCGCAAGTTCGCAAGTACGTTTAAAGGCAGATAAGTTGTGTTAGCAACAATTACAACAAACATATTCATAAATAAAAGCAGCGTTAACAATAACAACAACAGCGTTAACTATAAATTGACGTGGGGTGCACGACGATTCGATTAAATTTACCTAAGCTCGTATGTCCATAAAGATTTATATGCTTGTACAACAACTACGCATTCCATATACCATTCCATTACCTCTGCATGCATGTTTGTATGTATGTTTAGTAGATTTGTTTGTCAATTTGTTTACGAGCTTCATTATTGCTACTAAAATATGGAGGAAGGTAGTCACCAATAGCGCCCCAAACACGTTTCTTGCTAATAAAGAAGTTTGTGTGAGTGTGCATGTAAATATTATTAAACTGTTAACGGTCCCCTGAAGTATGTTAAACAATTAAAAATGAGCTTGTAGATACATAACATATAAATGTAATTTTGTTTAGAAATACTTCGAAAAGCTCGAAAGCTCGCAGTGGGTTTGAATGTCTGATTTTAGTAAAACAAAGGGTGTTAAGTTAAAGCTTTTAAATAATTTAAATGATTTGGTATGGGAGTTGTTCGAAGATTGTGAATGAGTTTCCTATTTATTGCAATGTGTTAGGCAGAAAAATTAAAAAAAAATTATTTTTTTTCGAATTTTATGGTTAAAGGTTACTCATACGCCCTGACAAACAGGCTGTCTTGGAAGATGCCTGCAATCATATTTTGCACTAAATCGACTAATAGATTTCCACTAAAATAAGTTGACTCATTACAAAAACAATTGCAAAACACAGTTGGTCCCCGAAATTAAAAATTGAGCAAAATTTCTGATCGCTTCGACAGATTTATTTGCGTCTCGTGTATTAGAGGCTTTAAAACTCAACCGCTGTGAGATAAGTCTGTCGTGAGAAGGGATTAAAGTCTACGCTATGAAGGTTCAAGGGATCACACAAGTCAAGCTAAAACTAGAAAATATACCCCACAGCTTGAGGGAATGTTTTAATGGGTCAGTCATGTGTCATTGGATCAAACGGTTGTCGTATGTACCGTCTTATCTTATCGTACTTATCTTCTTAGGCTTTTGGTTTGTCGACAACGCGTTTAAAGCTGCCTGCTGAGCATCAGATTGTGTTCCTAAGCATTCAGGATTTGTGGCTTATTGTGAAAATGGTGGTGAGTCGGATATTCTTGCATGACTTCAGCTTGCTCCAATTGGTGCACTTGACAAACCTAGTGTGAGACAAACCTAAAGCACAGAAATTCCCTTTAGTCCTTTTTATTAAGAGAGCATACATATTAGGTATTATAGATTTGAATAAATAAAAATAGTTTACCAGCTAATCTAAAAAATTGTGTACAAAGAACCGATGAACTCAAAAGGTGGAGCGTCAAGGCTGAAACACAATAAAATATCTATGGGACAAACCCGATTTTTTTCGTTATTTCGTGGCATACCCGTGGCTCTTTATGGCAGCTTCACATCGTGTTGGCATTGAGTGTATTATTTAAATAAAACATCTTGGGAAATAATTTTCTACGTCTGCTCAACTTGGCCGAAAATAGAGTCTTTGTTGCTGCAATTTTCCTCCCGATTTTTAATATCCATCGTTTTCTATAGAAGCTCTCTTCTAACATATTTTTTTGAGAAGAATCGCTATACATTTCAGCACAAGAAAGATCCACCTTAAAGGCATTCTTTCCCCCTCAAGAAATAAGATGAAGATTTTATGAAAGCTTCTTACATGAAACCATCCAATACCAGCTTAGTCGTATGAATTGGACCCACTCCACGACCGCGGAAGCATTGTTTTTTAGGCCTGGCAACAAGCTTCAGAACTTCCTAATATTTTAGAAAACTTTTATTTGACAGAAAATATAGCTCCTCATCGTATTGTACTACTCGAATTTAGGTTGAAAACTCTCATTGCTCTTCATTTGTAAGTAATTGGTCGTAAAGAGCCCGTCTTTAAGTGGATCTACTGTATGTTACTATCAACATATCCTTGTTATTGTTGTTGTTGTCGGTAGCATAGTGTCATCACAATGGATATTTAAATGGAGTGTGCTAGAGCTTAGTCGTGTGGCCAAAGATTTGCGGGATATGAGTCCGGTAAGTTCTGATACTACCCGGATACAACATGTGATCCCTTTCGAAATCAAGGAAAGCATACTCAGACCCTGGCCATTTTTTTAACGCTTTTTAAGACAGGGCCTGGGTAATAATAGCAATCCAAAACCAACCTAGTTCTTCCAAGGCAAGGAAAATTAAAAACAAAAAAATGCATTGCCTCTGAGGCAGCATCGGACGCGGGCACCTCCACATCACAGTCGTCTTCTCTATCCATTGAGCTCTTACAGTCAATGTCAATGAAATCTTTTCCGTAATTGGAAAACTTTAATTAAATGTTATAATCGCGACTTGGATTGGAAAAGCTAAGCAGGCGCAAGCTAGTAAAAACTAGGCAGGACCTTGGCAGCATCTGGTAGATTTTACAATCAAGGCGTAGCCTGGGAAAAACTAGGTTGGTCCTTGCAGTATATATGATAAATAGCCCGTAAATTGGGTAACGAACGTCTTCCACGCCAAATTCCTGGCAGGCTCTAGTTGTAAATTGTAGGGGAAATCTATCCAGGGCCTAGGTTAAGTACAGACTTACCTAGATTACTTTCTACTCGTGTATCACCTTGTTGTAGTAACCTGACTGCCACTGGAGCGATAACTTGAATTCATTGAAACTTCGGCTTGTGGCTATTGGTCGTCACTTACGACAGCCATAACTCGAAGTGTGTACACGGCTAAATATTTGAGCTTAAATTTTAAACTATTCGTGGGTTTAAACAATTTATTAAACTTTTTTGTAATAAATTACAGACCTTTTAATTACCTACACTAATTTTCACTTCTGGCGGTTTAGATTTAAAACTGAACCGAAAAAAAACGTCTAAATTTTTAAAATTTGTTTTTTTTTTCATTATTTCGGAAAGCTTTTTCAAGTCATTGAATTATTCTCTAACCAGTTTTGTGTTCGCCGTAGCTCAGTGGGAAGAGCAGACGACTCTGATGCGGGGAGTGTAGGTTCGAATCCTGCCAACCGATACAAATCTTTTTTATGTTTTTTTTAATTGTTAAGACATTTCTGATTTAAAATTTCATGCTCATTGAAAACTGACACAATTTAAATTCTAAACCAAATTTTGTTTGGACATACATGTAGCGCAAAAAAGTTTTAAACTGAGGCCCAAATTTTTGGCAGTGTATGTTATAGGACTTTCTTATCGAATGGAGGGAGAGAAGCTCCTTTATATCTGTAACTTTCATCTGTTTACAATATCTTTAATGTCTTCTGAGCAGACCTGTTAAATAATTATTACTAATCGTAATGATTATCGGTTTGATTAATTATTTTCTTTAGGATCTATTTAATGATTGATTACAATTACTTTAAATTTTTAATGATTATTTTTCAATAAATAAAAAAATAATAATCAAAAAAAAAACATAATTTTTTACGATTACAAAAAAAAAATTAACAAACATTTTTTTGATTATTTCTGATTTTTTTTAATGATCGTAAAAAATCATTCTTTCTGTTGATTATTTTTTTAACTAGTTGGAAAAAATCATTAAAAATTGAGAGTAATGATAATCATGGTTAATGGATCCTCAAGAAGACAATAATAAGCTGTTTTTTAATTATTTTTAATTTTTTTATATTTTTTTTTTTTTTTTGATCATTATTAATTTTTTCCATTATTGTTGTAGGATCACATAAATTAACACATCACCAAAAACAAAAAAAATCTAAAATAATCAAATATAATCAAAAACAATAAAAAAAATAGTAATTAAAAGTAATCAAACCAACTTTTTTTGATATTTTTTTTTTCTAATCGTAATCTATTAATTGCCTTTTCTTGAAAAACAATCATTACCAATTAAAATTAATTCCTAATTACTAATCAAATTTAACAGGTCTGCTTCTGAGTTATTCGTTTTATTTTTTAAAGTTTGTTCTTGCTAAAATGAGAGGTGTCTAACATATTTTCTAAAATTTGTTTAAGTTTATATATAAAACAAAGGTCGTAGGGTCGATGTACAATTTTCACCAAAATGAGAAAAAAAATTATAGATGATTGCAATTCGTTAAAAGAAACAAGTATATAATTTGTCAAATGCTCCCCAGCCTGGGGCACATGTGACTTTTGGGGGGCAAATTTGACAAACATATTTTCCATGGTGTTTTTTCAGTTCAAACATAAGTTGGCTTCCCTCATCCTTACATTTTTACTAAGGACCCTTGTTCATGCTGCAGAGGCTGAAGTCAAATCTACCCCAGTGTCAAATGTATACCGTCTTACCCTAATATACATTAGGATGGTCCTTAACCGCCATATTAACACAACAGTCAATAAGGCCTAGCATTCGTTAAAGGATGGTCTAAAGAATTTATCGACCCTTATGTAACTAAAGCCCTCTTCACTACATTAGTCAGACCGATACTTGAGTACGATTTTATAATTTGGAACCCGCGTTACCAGGTTCATGTAGATCGCCTGGAATCAGTTCAAAAACAGTTTTTACTATTTTCTTTCAGACATTTTCATTGGGATCGCATGTATAATCTGCCACCCTATACGAATCGTTTAAAACTCATTAATCTGCACACATTTTCTAGTCAGAGGGAAATGCTTGAAATTGTTGTTTGATTAAATTGCTAAATGGTTGACTCTCCAGCCCGTTTCTTCTAAGTGAAGTGAACTTTAATGTACCGTCTCATCCTTCAAGGCATTTTAAACCTCTAGTCCTTAACCAGTGCCGAACCAATTTTCAATTAAATGAGCCTTTTCGCTGTTTGTGTCAAGATTATAATTCTCTTTCTGGTAGATTTGATATTTCAGCTCACTTTTCAGCATAGGAAAATCAATTCTTTCTATCCTAAATTCATAGCTACTAATTGTTTCTTATTCTTTGACTTCTATTTTAACTTTTATCAATACTTTTATTCTGTTAACTAGTTATTTCTTAATGTGTAACATATGTTATATTTACTTTACTTAGCTGATGAGGTTTTCTCTGTAGCTGAGCAGTTTTAGATTTCGACGATTAACAAACCAAAGCCTTTCAACGACTCGGCACGAACGAATAATCCGCGTGCTATGCGGATGCGCCCCTCGGATATGGTGGGTAATCCGTTTGGAAATTATTATTATTATAAAAATAACCAAAATAATAATAATTTTTCGCGATATACCTCCTGGGAGATTAAGGTCAAGCTTTTCTATCTACTTCGCAGTATGCTGCTTCTTATTATTCATATAACGGGACCCACATGTTTTATGGAGACTTCTAAAGGTATCTTCAAAGACAGATGAATTTGTGGGTTCCTAAAATGTTCAGAGAATGATTATTAAATGTCTCGCAGTTGTAAAAGTTGAGAGCACTGTGAATAAATCTTCTCTTGCCACCGACCACTTTCTACCGATACCACAGGTATTGCAAAAATATTTGTTGCTTTCAAACCCACTATTTCCGTGCTATGGACAACACATGTTCTTATTAGAGACAAATGCAATTGAGTTGAAGCATAACTCCACAATACAAAACGCACAAGTTATCTTTTTTCGTCTTTCGATTTTTCTAGAAAATTCCCATCACTAGAAATTATTGGAAGCTTTCTCAACTAAAATCAATTTATTACTTTATCTTAATTTCAATTAACATGAGACTTCCAAGTAATTATATTTCAAATTCACCATCATGCCTGGCTGCATAACTGCCATTTTACTTTCTTTTCTCCACTATTGTTTGCTCCTGTGGAGTTGTTTGTTCGTCGCCATCTTCGCAGACAGTTAAATCTTCACGCTTCAATAGTGGGCGTGGTGTAACCGGTAAGAACGTGTTACATACCGTACTTATTTGCTCGCAAGCGTTTGGCGTATGTAAAATAACAAAAACGCAATTCTGTATAACATCTCCGGGTGTGTTGTCAACGTAATGGAAGACGATGTGAAATTCTTCAGTGCCGCCCGATGATATGCGTTTGCCGCGTACACTGGAAATGCAAAGTAAATAAAAAATGTAAAATTCGGGGTTATACTATTGTATACAAAAAAAGTGTAGTGCTCAGCTTCTACAACAATATACCAATTAATCGAACTTGTCGATTTAATAATGTGATTTGGACAAAAAGCAATCAAGTTTTTTTTGCCGAAGCTGAACCATTTTGCCCATTAAAATGCATGTATTGAGAATACACTGTTTTGAAAAGATATTAGGACAGTATTTTGACCATCGGAAGTCTCTCCGTATTACATAAAATTTTTTTTATATCATAGAACACAGAAACTATTATTATTATATATATAATTGCATAATTGTATTGAATAATTACAAAAATACTTCGTGCCGCAAAGTACACATGAAAAAGTAAACTTTTTACTTTTTCGGGATCATTTCAGGATTAATTACGAATTATTTCGGGATTGTTTTTTTTTACAATGTTGGAACTTTTCCTGAAAAGGATCCAAAAAATCCGGAAAGCTATTCGGAAATGGTCCCAAAAAATCCCTAAATTGATCCTGCATTTATCCCGAAAAGCTGCCGAAATGGCCCCTAAAATAAACCGAAATTTGTCCTAAAAAATACAAAAAAAATTGTCTTGAGAAGTCCCAAGAACAGTTCCGAAATAATCGTAAAATTATCTCGATAAAATCCCAAGATTTCCCAAAAAAGTCCCAAGTACAATCCTGAAACTATTCTGAAATGATAATACAACAAAACCGAATTGATGGCGACAAGGTCCAAAAAATGGTACCCAAAAAGATCGAAAATAATCTAGAAGTGATAACTAAAAACTTTCAAAAGGTCCCAAAAACAGTCCCCAAATGATCCTGTAATGCTTCCGAAACTATACTGAAAAAGTGCCAACATGATCCCGTCAAAAGTCAAGAAAACAAATCCCGCAAAATTTTCGAAACGTTCCCGAAATTATCCCGAAGGGGTCCCGAAAAACCCCTAAAAAAGGCCCGAAGTTATACCCAAAAAGTCACGAAAATCATCACGAAACTATCCGAATCCTGCCAATTCTTCTACAATTAGCTATATCCTAAATTCTACTACAATGTATTGGTATTTTCTGCCCACAAAAATGTTTACAAAACACGTGCAATTTTTCGCGGTTACACGACGTTACTATCTATTTTGGTGGTTACGAAATTTACCTGCAAAAGGGTGTAAAAGTTACCAAATTATTTATTTGCCGGTAAAGCTAAAGTTGTTACCACACTAGAACTAGGGCGTTAATATGGCTCTTTTCCCTTACTTTACTTTGGGCAATAAAGCATACCCATTAAATTTTCATTCGAACTTGTAATCTAAAGAGTCGATAATGCAGTGTATGTAAACAAAAAATCCTTCAGTGAAATATTTAACAGGGACGTCAATCTGGATTGCATATAGGAAGCGGAATTACACTTCAATGGGTTGAGTTCTTATTAATTCGACAGTTCGCGGAACTAATTACAAATGAGACAAATTTAAATATATTTGTTAAAGCACTATTACAAAGTAGGTAATAACTCTTAACCCTTGTACAACATTATATTTACCAGCAAAGAAAAATGTTTGCAGGGTTTGCACCCGTTTAGTATTCTGCCGGGTTAAGTTGCAGTCCAATTTAGTACCCACCAAATAGTTGGTAACGTCACGTAACCAAGGGAAAATACAGGTGTTTGTAAATATTTTTTTGGAAAGAAATATCGCAAATTATGTACACCTATTTACCGGGAATAAATTTTCCAGCATTTTCATAACATATACTGCTTTACCGACGGCTACGATTTTCGGTGACATAATCTTCTAGGTACAAAATTATCGGTAAAGCTCAGAATCAACCGGTTATTGGTTGTTTATTACGATCTTGATTTCTGATACATTAAGTATTTTCATATGTTTTTGGTGACACACTTTACAGGGCGAAATTACTTGTTTTCAAACTGGTTTGCTTCGAAATTAAGAATGTGCTCCAAGATATTACGCACATAGTATAACACATTTATTAAAATACTTACGCCAATGGCTCACCAGTAATTTTCATATCAACTTCTTCATATTTACTCAACGCATACTCCAGTATTTCTTTGGCATCTTCATCTTTTAACTAAATTGCGGAAAAATACAAAATTAAAAAAAATTTACACATTTTTTTTACACAAAGCAGCGTGACTCACATCTGTTAAACAAGTAACCGGGTCTGTGGCCACACAGAGGCAATACTAAAAGCAAAACGTAAGCAATTCAAAAACAAGCATTATAATTCTTTAAATTTTAATAATAATATTACACTCACAGTGCTCGTGGCATATAAGTTTAACATACAAACTAAAATATAAAATAAATGCAATAAAATTTTGCACATTTTATTTATTTACTTATTTCTGAGTTGTGTTTGGTTTAACCAAAAAATTGCTACTGAAATAACACCCACACAAAATTTGTGAGCCAATTTTGATTTAATAATGATGAGAAACAAAACCAGTTGAATTGTTTGATTTTGATGTATTACTCTTGTTAACATTGTGTTTGTTTTGAGCTTGCTTACACCCTACAATCAAATTTTTCGTAATACAAAAACTGGATTATTTTAGGGAGATTCTCAATCACTCAATCACTGCTTCTGTTTCAGTTGTGGTTTCAAATGTGTCACTGATCGATTTCGATAAGGACTTTGTTCTAGTTTGATTTAAGAATCTGGCTTCGGCTCTGTTTTAGTATCCTAATTTATTTTCAGTAACAGTATCGGTTTCGGTTCAGGTAACGCTTCTGGTTTGCTACACAAGTTCGGTTCGGGGCTTAGTAAGGGTACGGGTTTCTATACCAGTTTCGGTATAGGTTTCGCTTTGGGTTTCTTTTCCAGTTTCGTTTGAGGTTCAAATTTCAATATCGGTACGTGTTTCTAATCCAGTTTCGGTAGAGGTTGAGCTTCGGATTTCGATTCCAGTATCAGTATGGATTTCGACACTGATTTTGGTTGATATTCAATACCGGTTTCTGTTTTAATTCTGCTTTCCAATGGGTTACTCATATCGGCTCCGGTTTCGATTTAAGTTTCGGTCCCACTCGAATTTAAAATCCGGAAATCAAGTTCCGGTGTGGTATCCAAATTCGGTAACAATATCAGTATCGGCTTAGATTTGATATATGTTTAAGTGGCGGTTCTGGCTTGATTTCCAGGTTCGGTTCACGTTTAAGTATCGGTTTGCGCTTTCTGCTATTTTCATTATAACTATGGAACTCATGCTGGCTATAGGGCCCCTAAAATATTTCTGATGATTGGCAAAAAAAAATTTGAATAATTAATCCATTCTCACACGCAATAATAATTAAGATGTAAATTTGTACTAGGGAGGGTACTTAAGCCCATAACTTTATGACCAACCTTTTCCGGGCGCTTTAAAAATCCAACACAAAACGAAAGTTTAACTCTGCAACGCCTTAAACGTCCAAGGGACTAATCATGGCGTTCTTACTGTACTGATCCAACTTTTAATACGTCACTCAACTTCATTTTTAAAGATTCGTTAATATTTCGTTTTACAACAAAGTAGCCTAGAATATCTTGGTACGCAAACAAATCTGCCAGTTATTTTAATATTACTGATTACTGCACTTCATGAAACTTGTTGTATGGCGTGATATTCTGAGTTGACTTGATTTTGGAGAACGAGAACATACACTGAAGATGGCGGATTGCCGAAACCGGTTTGTAACAAAATAAAAATTTACAAGGGATGACAAAAAATAGTTCCAATATACAGCGTGATATTCAATTATTTTGAAACATTGCCCTTCTTCTGTTTTCTATTCCTGCTGGTTTCTTGCTCTTCTCCAGTATTGGGAGTGATATCGATATTGAAAGAAAACATTACTTTATTGAAAATTTTCTATGTACTGATGCTATTCATCCGCTCTCGTATGCATAAACAGCTATACACCAGTTTAAAACATTCACATAAATACATTATTCTACATAAACCTCGCAGTAGAATTACTAACCGGTATCCAAAAGAGACAGTCTTACACCCTGATTCTAGTGTGCGGCAAAGAAATAATTTGGCAACTTTTATACCCTTTGGGAATACTACCGGTTTAAGCTGCAGTTTAATTTCGTAACCTTCAAGATAGTTGTAACATTATGTTACCGCGAAAAATTGCACGTGTTTTGTAAATACTTCCGGTGCAGAAATAAGCACAAATTTTGTACACATACAAGTTAACAAGAATTAATAAACAAGAAGTTTCGTTTTCGTTATAATTTTACTTCCACTTCCTTACCGATGGTTACAATTTTCGGTTTCATAACCTTCTAGTAATGCAATTCAATACTTATAGCGGGCGATTTCTCGAGATTTTAACTAACGATTTTGTCGCCTGCATTATCGACTGTGCTATTCACCAACTTAGCTAAAGATTCCTCATCCCGCAGCAAAACGTATGCTAAGTACTCAAACAACATTTATTTTATAATAGTATTATTAATATAATAAGATTATATTAGTTTTTGCTAACAACATCAACTAACTAGCCACATCTAAGCTATCCTAGAAATATTCTCCCTAGAAGTTGTCGAGTATGGCACTTTGCCTAAGTTAACAGCACCCATAGCATCGCCATGTTAAAGTGTCCAATAAGCTGTTTTGTTGGAAATACATTTGAATCTAAGGCAATTGGCTGTATCTACAACAACCACATGGAAATGACAGAAATAGTTTAACTTCGCCTGCAAATATCTTGCAAACGAATAAAAATAGTTGTTATCCTAATCCGGTCTCCTGGGACCGATACGCCTCTCTTGATACCTCTCCCGACTTTTTTGAACGGGCGTTACCGAATCTGATTTGAGATCAAATCCGTTTTCTAATTTCCAAAATAGATTTTTAACTTAAGATCAATTCGAGAAACAGTCCATTCTCCAGTAAAAGAAAAAAAGTTTGATATGAAAATATTCTTATTTCTCCACTTGAAAAATTATTGGATTCTGACTTGAATTCCACTAATATTTTTCAACTGAAAGGTAACTTCACATTTACTTTATTGTTAGGCATTTTACTAATTATTAAAACACAATGCGCAATATAATATAATATTTTTTTAATGTTTTGGCAATTTTTTGTGCGCTCACTTGTTTTGATTAATTTTTGTTGCCAGATATGACAGAAAATCCGAGTGCTGCCGAGTGTGTAAATTGCAAGTGCACTTTCAAAATAAACTCCAATGGTCTTCAAACTGAAATCAAACTATGGAAAAAAAGTTTAACCTTAAGTGGAGAAACATGTTGGAAATCACTTTGAAAATTAAGACATTTCTCAAACATCGAAAAAAGTGGAATTTATACATATTGAGAGCATTGCTTGAGTGTTGAGTTAGAACTAGTGCTGCTGTTAATTGGTTTATCTCTAGGTTAGTTCTGAGCTAGTCAAACTTTTTACGGTATATCTTGAGTGATACTGCAAAACCTCTTATGACACTGTGTTTTTTTTGGAATCTAATGATCTGCCGCGTACCACTGCTCACGTTTTTCTCCCACTCAACTTCATTATTTACTGTTTTTACATTTTATTATTTTATTTTTTGCAATAAAAAGACATTTCCTTACTAAAAATTCAACAAGAAATACAAAAGCGTGAAATTGCAGTTTCACTGAAGTCACTTTTTAGCACGCTTTTGAATATGTAAATCAAAGCGGAAATTTTATGTTTTTTAATTGCTTATGCAAACCTGTTTTACTGACAAACTACTCATTCACTGTGCTTTCATTTGATATTTTTCTGGATCAATTTCGGATCGTTATAGAAGTTTTGTTCGTCTAGCTTTTTGTAGTAGATTTTTGACAGCCAACCCCGTAGTTGCTTGGCAGCACAGATATATATATATAAAAGCACACGTATATACATAAACAACTCTCATACAACTGCTCCGTATCATTCCGGTGAGATCTTGATCGTGATATGGATCTGGATAGCTAATTGGAACGCAACTTATGACACAATTTTGACGATTAAAGATGCTTGTAATCTGTTGTACTTAATTTGAATCGAACAGTCATAATAGGTTATATTTGACACCAGCTTAAATAAGATGCCGCTCTTGCTCTTTTCAAACAATATACGTTATCCGTTTGTCGTGATCCTGAGCCAGATAAAAAAATGTATGTACATGTAAATGCAACAACAACGATTTGAGCCAGTTATATCCATATAGATCCAGATGAGCCAGATAAAAAAATGTATGGACATGTAAATGCAACAACAACGATTTGAGCCAGTTATATCCATATAGATCTCCGCCCAAATTTGTAAGCCAGATAATTTTGCTTGTTTCTTATCTTTCGTATGGGTACACTACCTTTTGATGCACCAAATTTCTCAATAACAGATGCCGCTGGTGCGCTATGATTAACACGCTCCATCGCAGTGTTCATATCGTATTTTTTTTTATGGATTTCGTGCTATACGCATTAATATATTATGAAGTTGTTTCATTACAATGATATTGAAATATAATCTTAATTTATTTTATTTGTATATTATTAACTAGAATATAAATTTATTAATTAAATTATCATATTTCCATCGTATTCTTAAAACGAATTTCATGATTTCTAGAACCAAACAAAATTATTTTGGGGTTTATTTTTAAATATTGTGAATACCCTCTGTCTACTTGAAATGAGAAGCAAGCGCGCTGTGTTCCGCTCGAACTGCCACCGGATGACGCCTATTGTTATATTTATATCAAGGTAGTATACATTTATTTGATCATGTTTAAACTCAACGGTACAATTCCTTTCGCTCTTAAAAAATTACTGAATCATTATTATCTAAAGTGGGCATGGTTATCAACATCTTTTACAAAAATGTTACTCGTTATAATTCACCAACTTCTCTTCGCATTATGGTTACAGTAACCGTGTGGCGTGTTCCTTATGCGCCAAGCAGATACAGTACTTCACCGTCGAATTTGTGGTTACGCACACAAACACTTGCATTCTACTTATCTGTCAGTTTTTTCAACATACTGCCGTATCGCATTTGCTTCGCGCATTACCCAATATTGGATAGAGTAAGTGTTCCTTATTCCGCAGCATTTCGATTTTTCGGTCAAATGAGCAATTGGAAGAATTTTTAATAAAATTAAAAATTAAATTATAAAGGTTGATATACAACATACAAAAATTGCTATTTTTAAAATTGAAATGTTTGATTTTGGTTAATATTAAAATACACATTTGAATTCAATCAACATCTGCACAAACATGCAAATTAGTATTTTTTATTTTTTTTTTTTACCTTAAGCTAGATATTTCCGATCCACTGATTGGCGGGCGAATTTCGTTTTCAATTAGGGTGCTCACAGTCTCTGTTATCTGCCATGTTAATTTTACCAACTGGCAATTTTTTGACAAGTTACCAGGTGATACATTTTTTGTTTTTGTTTTGCCTACAAATCGAAGACTATTTGTTGTCAAATAAAAATTCGTTATAAACATGGCGAAATAAGAAAGGTGTGTGTTGGATTTTATTGTTGAATATATTAAGATTGTGGATTGATTGTCTATCGCATTGGTTTGTTTACAAATAAAAATCAGTAATTATACGTTAAAATGCTTGCGGCTCGGAAAAGGTTATAAAGTTTTGGAAAATTTTGAATTATACAGGACCTAACAGTGCTTAAAGATGTAAATTACACAGTGACTAAAATTCCCGAAAGTGTAAAGTTAATAAGAGCTCTAATTTTTAAGTGGTGGTGGTCTCCAGCTTCTGTTATCTAAAAAAAAAAAATTTTTTTTGAAAATAGCCTATAATTATCTGCAGGACACAACATGTGACCTTTCCGTATACATACGCACCATGGATAGAACAAAATCCAACCGATTTCCATAGGCACACATCTGTTGCAGAAATTATTTTTTTTCTGCTAATTCAAAGATGTTGTGGCGGTGAACCTATATTGGGTTGGCATCATATATACGTTTTACCGGTCCCTAAATGTATGTATATATACGCTTGATACATTTCATAAGCTTTTCTTGCTATATTTTTACACTGCGAATTTCAGCCAATATATTTAAATTATCAAATTAAATGTTTTGTGAACAAACATACAAGTTTTGTAAACTAACAAAAATGTTTTGACAACAATTTGACAACCTTAAAATGAAAAAACATGCAAACGTCAATTCATTTGCGATCACCTGTATAAATTCGCCTTGGTTGTAAATAAACAAACAGAAAAGGAAAAAAAACACTATAGCTTGTAGGGGATTTTTTAGCAAATTGTGCGCATTTAAAGCAGTACTTATGATTTATGATAGAATTAATATTTTAAACCTCTCCCTCCCAAATTAAGAAGCAGTTATGGAAAACTACCGGTATTTTTAAGAGAAATGGTGTTAAAAATGACACTGTGTTTAAATATTTTTGGTATATGTGTCTAACTGGGTGGTACGGGGCTTATGGCTACATTGGAATTTAATGCATAAAAATTCAAACATATTTATTAGTATGAAGTCTTTTATTTATTTATGCCTTTTGAATTACTTATTATGGAACATATAAAAAGAGTTTTTTGTTGTTGTTAAACACAAAGCAACATTACATTGAAAATGAAACCCTGTTATTACAATATTTGCACCTTTCCTTCTTCTCGATTGGTAGTGGCATATGGCCAACACCATCATACTGTACGTCCGGAATGGGTATTTTAGTACAAGCTATCCCCTGTCTTTTTGGAACTAGGCTGTCACTGTTTTGATCGGATGGCCTTCCCCTTTTCCTTTCGGTGGTAATAAAGACAGCATTTATCATCCCATCAGCAATTTCCGCTTTGAATTCTAGCAAAAGACTTTTTTGCCGGCGCTTGGTTTTTGTGTAAAATGCCTCTTGTACAATAACCAGACATTGACGAGGCAAACGTCTAGGAGGTGATAA
Organism: Merzomyia westermanni; assembly: GCA_949987695.1. Taxonomy (NCBI): domain Eukaryota; kingdom Metazoa; phylum Arthropoda; class Insecta; order Diptera; family Tephritidae; genus Merzomyia; species Merzomyia westermanni. Next base: position 197,676,907 of record OX465288.1, read on the forward strand.
AATATGCGTAGGTAGTATTTTTTTTGTTTAAATTTTTGATCTATATAGTGCAACCAACATATCGCTTAGGACAACTCCACCCATATAGCGCACATATTGAGTGACAATATTTGGGCGCGAAACGTCCACGTGCCGTTTGTCTATGAAAGACCACCTCGAAACATTTTGTACTGGATCGATTCCATAAATTGATGATGCAAAATAAATTGGTTTGTTGCCTAACCATTTAACTGCACATATGTTTTGCCGTTTTTCGGTTCTTAAGTCAAATGATCCTCTACCTTGGCACTTTAGAGTTTTTTCGGAAGCAAACTGACATTTTGGAAGCCTATTTTGTCTTACTGTTCCCGTAAGAAACATGCAGTTTCCCTTTCTTGCACTTGTAAAATTATATGATGTAAATCAATTATCCGTGAAAATTTTAAAGTTTTCCCTTTTTGGCAGACTTTTGCACTTATTCAAAACAACGTCCCCGCTTATGCCTAACTCTGTCTTATTTTTAATTGTGCTCTTACCAGTATAGACCTCAAAATCATACATAATTCCACTGGCCATTTGTGTGGTTTACTATTTATATATTGTTTTAGACTATTTTTGCAAATTGGGACTAATTTAAAATAGTCAAAATGTGCATACACTTCATCCCAAAGTAGCCATATGGCCACCAACCAATTATTTAACATATTTTCACTATAGTATGCACTTTTCACCTTGTTATTGCTGAAATATATTCTACAAGCATTAACTTATACGCAATTTTTTTTATCTTATATATAAATAGACAAGATGAATGCAATGTAGAACCGTTTTCTGCTAAACTATAATTCTAAGGTATACAAATTATATATGTATAGATAGGAAATTTTGGGGTGTACTTTTATCCGTAAATAAAAAAAATTTAAAAAATCATTTTAATATAAAAAATTTTACATAAAAGTCACACCACTACACATTTACTTATTCAAACTATAGACACGCTGTGTGTGTGTACTTGCTTTTTGTGTACTATGCTGAATCGTGAGCATGGCCGAGGAGTTGCTTTGTAGGAAAAAATTAAGAGCCGTAGTAGTGTGAGTAGACTTGCCATGCATGTTTTTGTGTTTTTCGTGTGGTCGGCTCTCACTGTGAGTGCGAAGAGTTGGTAGTGGACCAATGAAAAATAAGTATTCGCACTATAGATACTCTGTTGTGTCATGCATTTTTGCTTTAGTTGTTGTTATTGTATTGATTACTGGCTACGATGCCCAGTGTCAGCTGCTCTCCTGAGAGCACGAAAAGTTGCTTTGTTGGATACATTAAGCAAGCAATGTAAAATATGAGCAAATATGTAAAATTCATTGCTGATACCTACAAACAGGGCTTACAAAAATAAAATAAATGATTACTCATAAAGAGTATTAAACACCAAAGAAAATTAAAGGAAAATAGAGGAAAGGAAAAGAATTGAAAGGAAGGAAAATTAAAGGAAAATAGAGGAAAGGAAAAGAATTGAAAGGAAAGGAAAATTAAAGGAAAGAAAGGAAAGAAAGGGAAAAGGAAAGGAAAGGGAGGAAAGGGAAGGAAGGGAAGGGAAAAGAAGTTTGTGGAAAGTAAAAAATAAAATAAGAGAGTAAAAAAAGAAATCAAGGAAAATAAAAATATGTTAGAGGAAAGGAACGACACAGAAAGGAAAAAAAGGCGGATAAAACATACCTACAGCAAAAAAATAAAATAAAATAAAATAAAATAAAGTTTATTGGTTGAATTTCAACCACTGGGCGAATTCTAGTACTAATAACTAAATGAATTATATCTATTATATAAATTTGAAGTTTACAAACTGACCGAATGCAAAGAACGCGTGGATCGCCAACCATATGTAAAAAATTTTCAATGTTGCCATGCAAATTAGAAACATAAGGGAATAAATCTGTTAAGGAGTGCTGCCTTTTAGTATTTTTTCTCGCTGAAATGAATAAATTCAGCAACTTGACGCTTAAATAGAGCTTTTCAATTCAATGGGAAGGAAAGGGTTAAGTGCGTTATCAATCTGATAAATAAAAATGAATGTGTGTCTTTTATAGGCGTCCAAAGTACTCAACCGATTTTTATGAAATTTTCACAGTACATTCTTGGGATCATGGGTTAATATATAGTTTATATATATAGTTTTGGAAAAGTGGGTGGTGCCACGCTTACAGTCTATATAAAATTTCAATTCGTCATAACTCTGAACTTATTTGGTCTAAATCAATGATATTTGGATATATTTGTCCTTCAGTCAAGATTTACATAATTTTATAAAAGTGGGCGATGCCACGCCCATATTTTTTGTGTTTTGTTTGTGCTTCATTAATGTCCAAAGTTGATAATCGATCTCTATGAAATTTTCACGATAGGTTCAGAAAATCCCACATGGTATTTTAAGTAGCAATTCGGCATAGCTAGTAATTTATTGGGTTCAAGTTAATGATATTTTATATATAGATATCTGTTCTATACATCAAAAAAACCCTGGCAACAGAAAGCGGTACCAGGAGCAAAGAAAAGTTAGTTCGATATATCTTCGAAGCTATGGACATAACAGTACCCGCAGAGGAAATGGGAGAAGAAGGGAAGTAGGAATAGAAATTTTAAATATAGGTATTCTTAGAGAAAAATTAAGAGGATAAAGAAGAGTAACGGTACATGGGGTTGGGGGAAAAACACAAGCAGAAAGAAAAATGTATAAGAAGAGACAAGTGGGGAGGGAAAAGAGTACAATTTATTAAATGTAGGCAAGTCAAATTTCAGGCAGAACAACGTCTGCCGGGTCCGCTGGTATAATATAAAACAAGTAAAGAAAGTGCTGTCTTCGGCTGTGCCGAAAGCTTTATACCTTTCATGAATACGCAGCACGGTTTTAAGTGTCCGATCCTTAATCACAATAAGCACAAACTCTGCAAAATTTCAAGGTCTTACCCTGTTAATTTAAGGTCACACAGGGTTTTGGGCCGTTTATCGGAACAATTGATTGTATGGGAGCTATGCGTTGTATTGATCCGATCGTGTTGTTTCCGACAAATGATTAATATATTACAAAATGGCGGACCATACCAAATTTCATCAAGATATATCAAAAAGCGGCCGCCGTGGTGTGAAGGTAGTGTTGCCGGCCTACCACACCGAAGGTCCATGGTTCGAGCCCTGGTACAGGTAACATCAAAAGTGATTTGAAAAAAGTTTTTCAAAACGGGGTCGCCCCTCGGCAGTGGTTTGGCAAACTCTCCGAGTGTACTTCTGCCATGACAGGCTTCTCAGCAAAAATTCGTCTCCTTTGTAGATGCCGTTCGGAGTCGGCAAAAAACTGTAGGGAAAATTCAAATCGGCACACCACAAATTGGAAGAGAAGCTTGGCGCAAAAATCTCTTAGGAGGTTTATGATGATATACCTGTTGTATATCGCACCATAGAGAGAGAGATATCAAAAAGTTAGGGACTAGTTTGCGTTCAAACAGACAGACAGACGGGCATGGCTACGTCGGCTCAGCTCATCACCCTGATCATTTCGGTATACTTATTGGTGGATCTTTCACTTACTTACAAACATCTGGCCAAAGTTATAATACCAATTCATGTTCATGAAAGGTATACAAATTTCGGCATACAATTTATTTATGAGGGAGACGAGATAAGAAAAATGTTATACGAAGTATACGACAATATTATACTAAATATTCCCAGCTGGGCTAAATAGAAAACAACGGGTAGCACCGCTTGCGTGAATTCATCGTGTAAACAATGTGAAGTGTTGTGGATGAAGTGCTTAGCTACACAAAAAAATATTATTAAAGGATATCTCCTTTTCATTAAGGATTGAAGTTCTGCTTGCGGGTTAGGCAGTCCTTCTCGAAATTCCATTCCATTAACAAAAAAAAAACTCTGCTTTTTCGAAGTTTAAACATAAATCCTTTACTATAACTTAAACTAATACTTAAACGTTCGGCTGAAACACAAGAAAATCATATCCCCCTTTAACCCCTTTACAACTACTTTATATATTATTTTCATATTCTAACAAACAATTCTGATGAAATTTGCAATATATATGTGTACTTGAATATGACACATATTGTTCACAATTATTTTAAGATTTTTTTTTATGTGTTTTTATTATTTCACTAATTTAGTGTTTACCCACATTTCCGCAAATAAAAAACTCGATAGATAACAAATAAGGTTAGGAATGTTCTATAGGCTGGTGGAATTTGTTATAAGTAGGTACTTTAGAGAAGACAAATATCTGAAGAAACTCCATTGCTTCTTTTAATAAGTTTGAAGAACCATCATCTCAACATTTTTCTCTGCTGGGCCCCCGGGCATAGCAATTGAAGTGAACGAAATAGCTAATGAGATGGCCAGGAAGGGCTCCAAAATGAACACACACGAGGCGAACAGCTCCGTGTGACTACCATTGGGTACATCGAGGAGCATACTTTTAAGGTACGATTGCGAGTTCTCAAGGTCCATATGGCAATATTTAGATAGGAGATGCACTAGCATGGTTTTCAAGCTAAACAAATCTGAGGCAAAAGTAGTTACAGATGTAATCACACGATATTGTACTATCGCACCAATGCCTAAACGATGGCGTATACCAACAAGTTCATTAAGAGAAGTTGTCAGGAAGAGGAGGAATATTGACCAGCACTTCAGACAAGGTGGCACACTTTTTCGATAGTTTGGCCGAAGTGAGTGTACTGGATCTTTTGCTCCTGCTTAAGTTCTTATGGGAAAGCAAATGCTATAAAAGGGAGTAAGTTAGAACTACCTGGTTGGACGAATAAGCATCCACCCACTCAGAGCATTCCAATGGACATAATTTCCCCCGATTTTCAAAACGTAGGCAAATTCAAAATTTCATTTTTTTCCTGTTTTGTAAAGTTAATTTTTTCAATATTTCGGAAACTACTGTGTTAAAAAAAAACTTGGCACTTTCAAAAGTGGTACTTAGAGATAAAAAACAAAAATATTTTGAAAAAAAAAAATTTATTTCTAATTTTCAAAACCGAAAAAATTTTGTGTTAAGGCGTGGTTTCCTCGAAAGCGATGCCGCTATATACCGGCCATCACAAAGCGGTAGAGTAGGTTGTCAAAAACATTGCAATGTAAAGGTAATTACTTGTAAACCAAGAAGACGAGGAAGTGCACCGTAACGTAATAAAGCGGCAAGCATAATATATTACGGCCGCCATAACGGTGAAAACTAATTCTTCAACATTTTTTCTCACCGTACTTGTCATAAGAATGCGATTTCAAATACTTCAAATATTTTTACAAAACAAACAATTCAGACATTTCAATGTTTTGAAAATAACGATTTACAAATTTTAGATTCACAAAAAAGTAAAAAAACCGCAAAATATAGCAAATTAAATCGCCAGAATGTTTGAAATAGCATTCATGTAAGTTTACAAAAACGCGGTGCCGCTCATGGCGGTGACAATAGTTAACGTTATTTGGCGGCCGTAATAAAACGGCAACGCTTTTCAAAGAAACCACGGCTTTATAGCTCTGATATGTCCAGTGGTGCTCAATTATTTTATATGGAAGGGTAAATCACAATACATGTACAAAATATGTGTACACTGAGATTTTTCTTTTGAAATTAAGTAAGCACAAAAAAAAAATTTCAAAATATTTTGGAGATATTTCAAAAAAACAAAAATGTTTAGCTAACTAGTCCGGTTCCAAGCAGGATCAGTTCAGGCCGTGAAAGGTTACATAAAGTTAATGGATTCCACTAATTAAGAATTTACTTGTTTTTTAATTACGGATATTATTCCTGCTAACTTTAGCTATGTAACTCAAGCAGCACAATTTCGACAATTATAACAAAAGTGAGTTTGCGGGAATTCTCGTGAAGATAGTATCGGTAACAAACTAAATATCAAACAAATTTTTACCGCGAAAGGTTTCAGTTGAAGCTGTTGAAAGGAATATTTGCAAATTAAATTCAGAACTATTAGAGATTTTGATAAAATATTTCATACACACATAAAAGTTACGCGTGGTTGATTTCACACATTTTCGGTAACAAAATTTCCTATGCCAACTGAAATAAGTATACCAAATCTCATTCTGAAGTGTCTGAGACTCATACCGAATTGTTTTTGTTTAGCACTTTCATAAGAAACTCAAGCACTTCCATATGAATCATGATCCAACTACAACAGGTCGTAGCTGCTCGACAAACATACAGACACACAAACATTTTCCATGTATTTTGTTTTTGTAATTTGTGAGTTTAACGTCAAAATCGTACTGAGAAATTAGTGTAATGTCAAAATTCGAGACAAAAGTAAAAATCAGCTGGTCTATTAACACGACCTGTATTATTGGATCATGATATGAATTGTATTTATATGTGAGGGCACATGGGAGTGCTGTGATAAATTTTGTTTGTATTCAAAGTGTAAATTTGTATCTGTGCCTATATTTGAGGGCAAAACAAAAACAAAAGTGCTTCAAGTGTATAGGGATTGCGCAGCCCTGATTCATATGAAAGTGCCTCAGTTTCGTATGAAAATGCAAAACAAAAACAATTTGGTATGAAGCTCAGGCCCTTCCATAAGAAATAGAAATTTACACTAACAAATTGGTCCTTTAACGTCTTTAACTGAAACCTTTCGCTGTAAAAATTTGTTTGATAATTAGTTTGTTACCGACACTATTCACGAGAATCCCCGCACACCCGCTTTTGTTATAATTGTCGAAATTGTGCTGCTTGAGTTACATAGCTAAAATTAGCAGGAAGAATATATGTAATTGATAAACAAGTAAATTCTTAATTAGTGAAATCCATTAACTTTATGTAACCTGTCATGGCCTGGACTGATCCTGCTTGGAACGGGACTCGTTATTTAGAAAAATGTATTTTTTTTTGCGATATATCCAAAACATTTTCGAAATTTTTTATTCAATTCAAAAAAGGAAATCTCAGTGTACACTTATTTTTGTACATGTATTGTGATTTATACTTCCATATAAAATAGTTTGAGCACCACTGATTATAACTAACTAAAGGTAAATGCAATAGTTATGCAATTTTGATCACTGAAAAATTCGTTTGATGGTGGTGGAATGTGAAAAAAGTATGCTGAAAATGTTTTTATCTTATATGAACCACAATAATTTCTCATTTGGTGGCATTCATACAAAAAAAATCTTAATTTCCAACATGAACTAGTGCTGCCAACACCAACCCCACCCAATTGAAAAACTGTTAATTTTCTTGTAATTCTATTACATAATATTTATTCGTATGCTTGATTTAAGGGCTATGTTTCTTCACAAGCGTCTTCTCACCGGGGCAATCGAAGGTTACTTCAACACCATTTGGTAACCATTTTCGTGACCAAATACTCACATCACAATTCTTAACTTTATTACCCTCAATTAAATCCGCGTTGAGCTTCAAACGAGTACCGGCGACAAGTTGATTACTTGCTGAGTGCACCTGTTGGACTCTGTTTAAGTACAAAGAGAGGAATACATATAAATTAGTTCATCTTTTGTGTAGATAGGTTTGAAAATAAATTAATACATATATTTTTTTTTTAATTGTTCTTAAAAAGAACGAAATCTTTTGTAATTGTAAGTGGACGAGTTGCTAAAATTTGCCCTTTTTTAATTTCAAACTATACATCTAAAGTATAAATTGATCGATAGATCTGCTCAAACTGCGTTGCCATCAATCAAAAAAAAATTTAAAGAAAAGTTAATTATAATATGGAAAAATCAATTTAAAAGTGGCACCACTACAAATGCCAAACGTGCATTCTTGCTTGAGTTGTTATTGTATTAATAGCTGGTATACGGTGACCAATGTGAGTTCTCACTGAGAGCAAAAACATGTAAACTTCCCTCATGATACAGTGTTTACAAAAAGAGAATCTTCCATTATACAATTTGAATATATTAGAGCTGAGAAAAATAAACACAGGAGTAAGTTTTGTTTTTGTATTTTTTAAAGTTAGATCTGTATGAAATGATATAAAATAAAATAAAAAAAATAAATAAATAAAATATAATAAAATAAAATGAAATGAAATCAAATGAAATACAATAAAATAAAATAAAATAAAATAAAATCAAATAAAATCAAATAAAATAAAATAAAAAAAATAAAATAAATTAAAATAAAATAAAACAAAATAAAATACAATAAAACAAAATAAAATAAAATAAAATAAAATAAAATAAAATAAAATAAAATAAGATAAAGTAGAATTAAATACACTAAAATAAAATAAAATAAAATAAAATAAAATATAGTAAAATAAATTAAAATAAAATAAAATAAAATAAAATAAAATAAAATAAAATAAAATAAAATAAAATAAAATAAAATAAAATAAAATCAAATAAAATAAAATAATATAAAATAAAATAAGATAAAATAAAACAAAATAAAATAAAATAAAATAATATAAAATAAAATAAAATAAAATAGAATAAAATAAAATAACACAAAATTGTCTCTAAACATTTTTCCTGCTCTATTGAATCAAAAGACTTTTAATAATTAATTAAAAATGAAAAACAATAATAATTTTCATAAAAATCCAAAAAGTGAAAAATTATTATTCTTGGCCCTAAACTCGTTTCATGAACACTTAACATAAAATAAAATAAAATAAAATAAAATGAAATAAAATAAACGAAAATAAAATAAAATTTAACTAAATTAAATAAAAAACAAAAAAAAAAAAAAAATAAAGTAAAATAAAATTAAGTTAAATTTAAAAAAATAAAACTAAATTAAATAAAATAAAAACAAGTAAGTAAAGGGCTGTCTTCGAATGTGCCGAAGACTTTATACCTTTCATGAATACGCATCACGGTTTTAAGTGTCCGATCCTTACTCACAATTAGTAAAATCTCTGCAAAACTGATCATTTAAATACACATAGCCCAAAACCTATTTATCGAAACTATCGATTGTATGGGAGCTATATGTTATGTTGGTCGGATCTCGGTGATTTTCACTACATACATTACATATATAATAAGTACCAACCGTGCAAAGTTTTACGTTCCTAGCTTTTTAATTGCAAAATTTACTGCATAAAACCCATAAACGAAACTATCGATTGTATGGGAGCTATGCGTTGTATTGCTTCGATCTTGCTGATTCCGACGAATGATTAATCTCATGCAAAATGGCGGCAGGGCACCAAATTTCATCAAGATATCTCTAAAACTGAGGGACTAGGTTGTGTACAAACAGACAGACGGACAGACGGACATGGCTAAATCGACTCAGCTCATCGTCCTGATCATTTCGGTCTAGTTATTGGTGGGTCTATCTCTTCTTCTTCTCATACTTACAAACATCGGACCAAAGTTATAATACCATTTCATTTTCATTTTTCAACTTTCGAAATGGATCTATCAGAAAAGCTATGGCGGTTGTCTCTAAACAGTTTGCCTAATCTATTCAATTAAAAAACTTTAATAATTAATTAAAAATGATTATTAAAAAATGAAAAACAATAATAATTTTCATAAAAATTCAAAAAGTGAAAAATTATTATTCTTGGCCTTGAGCTCGTTTCATGAATACTTATAAAATAAATTTGAAAAAATTAAATTAAATTAAAAAAAAAAAAAGTTAAGTAAAATAAAATAAAATTAAATTAAATTAAATGAAATTAAACAAAATTAACTTAAATTAACAATAGAGTTGTGGGTATAAAATAGTATATGGAAGAATACTAAAAATTAAACCGTTATGAAACAAAACTAATTATGTTCGCCTATATTTACGTGCATTAGAGTACCGCTTTCCCGGACCCCTATCGGATGAATCAATCAATTGGATATTCTTAACTTCGCTAGAGATAAGCCTGCACCGTATATAATTTTATGATATCAGTAGATACTGATGCAAATATACTATACTTTTAATATAGTTTTTACTAATTATATAGTTTATCCGTCTCATTATCAAACTTACTTATAAAAGGGGCCATCGCCTTTAGCCAATTCGCTTAGTGAGTGTTCAAGTGTTTGTTTAGCTTCATCTAAATCTGCCTCGGCAGGGCCGCCAATAACTTGCTGAATAAATTAAACAAGAAATATTTGATGGTAATTATGGGCGTTTAAAATGAAAACCGGCTATCCGGCTATCCGGCACACTTTAAACGGCGTAAGTGCAAATTTCACAAAACATTCAAAAAAAGTTTTTTCTCGTGACAGACCTTTAGCACTTGCACCGTTTGCAGCATGCTGCATTACACCACGGTATCTAAAGAGCATATAACAGTGTTCTAAAGCCCGTCAATACATGTATTGATATATTTGAAAACAATACTTAATTTAAACAATTAGTATAAACAAATATATTATGAACATATGCTTTCCAATATCTAGCTTACACTTGACACGGCGAGCACTGCGGTGAGGACGCAACTCAACAACAAAAATAATTTTGCACTCAACATTTTAAACTTCTTAATCAATACCTATAACCTTACTGCGTAAAAAGGAAACTCAAACTGTTCATATCTCAGAACATCGAGTAGCTTTTATAGCACAAATGTATACTCTCAATCAGCCATATGTGAAAACAAAGAGCTATGTTTTGTCTCTGTGTAGAAGAGACTTTGTGCGGATTTCAAGCACTAGTCGAGAAGTGAGACCTTTTACGGGAGTTTCTCAGTCAACTAAATGTTTGGATAGGATTGCTGCAGCAAGCTATAAAAAGCTTAGTTTAATAATACCACCAATTGCAGTATGCCCAGGTAAGCAAAAGGTGGAAATTCACAAAATATTTAACTACTCTGGGAGTCATTCAGGTATTGCGTTATTGTGAAGTGAAAAAAATCAAGTCACTTTAGTTATCACTTGACGTTTTCCATACTTCACTTCACTAAGCCCTAAAATGCGATTATGCTACTTGCGGTGAAAACTGTTTGCTAAATAACATTTTGAATTGCGTTGACGCAAGATATTCTTGATAAATGATAATTTATTACAGAACTGTAAGAATAAAAATGGTTTTTATAACTGAAAACCTTTAAATTTGTAAAAAAAAATAAACCTTTTTTGAAACGCACTGTGCCAAATGGTTGAAAAATATAAAATTTGACAGAACTAAGGAAAATGCTGACATTTATCGTGGTGAAAATGAACGTCAAAATTTTTCCTAGCTCATGGGGCTAAGACAAATTTTGCCAACTACGAATAAGTGCACAAAGACATAAATTGAAAATGTATTTCAAAGAACATAGAACATAAAGAAAGTGCAATGCGATGAATAATGGGTAACTGTAAACCATCAATTCGCGGTTAGATAATTCACCACTAGAAAAATTGGCTTTTGATTTGCGAGTTTTATTGCTATTTATTTTCGCATAGTATTTGTGTAAGTAAATGATTTTGTAACTCTAATTATTAAAATTTTTTTTTTTTTAAATATTCAATGATAACACAGTGAATTCAAGCATTTTACGCAGGGACACATTAGCTGTTGGACCCTTTTATTGCTCTCCGTTCTTTGCTTATTATTTACATGTTTTTCCCATGTGTCAACATTTTCAATTTCATTTGACACACCAAAATGGAAAATATTTTTACACCATAGAAAATTTGTTCACCTAATTTTTCCTCTGAGTAAAATGATTCCAATTAGCACACAGCCAAACTTTAAAGTTTTGAAGTTAACACCAAATTTACATTGGCGAAAACTTTTTTCACTTCACTTCAAATCGCGGTTTTAAAGTATAACGGGACCTGAAATTCGTGGTGAATTGGTGCATTTACTTTTCATTCACGATAACGCAAAACAAGAATACATCCCCAGAAAAACAAAAAAACAATTTTTTTTTAACAAAAGTTCTTTGCCAACTGTGTAGATATATATAGATCAGCGGTACTCATTCGTAGTGGTGCCCAAAAAACTGAAACTTTTGCTAATTAGATTTGAAAAAACTTACTTTTACTCACTTGAACCTCAATAACTTTCGCTACATTAACAAACTAAAGTGATGACTATTGTATCCTATAACTCAAGTTAGACTTCCAGCAATACATCGGTGATAAAAGCTAATACTTCCATTAAGTGGTTATTCAGCGATGCGCGTACAAACATAATACTTACAGAGAGAAAAATTTTAAAAAATTAAGAACTATCTTATTTTTAAATTTATTAAAGCTCAGTTAATACAGGTTGGCGCAAAAGTAATCCTCCTATCAGAAAATGCTATAAATTTTGCGATTGGCCCCTAAAGTCAGTTCTGTTTTGACATTTGTGTAGTAAACACATGCGAAATACACGTTAATAAACAATGTTACGCTGCACTGCTCCAGAACGCGGAATATTGCTGACTATTTATTTGACCAATAGTCGGTCGGGGCCAAACGGTTACTGTGAATGGTGGGCGCTACAGAGCAATGATCAACGAGTTCTTTTTGCCGCAACTTGATGAATTGGGATTGGAAAACATGTGGTTCCAACAACACGGCGCAACAGCACACACTGCACGTGCCACAACCGATATGCTGAACATCGGAAGCTTACTTTTGCGCCACCTTGTATTTCCAGATTTATGGAAAAATTTCAAAAATTCTTGTAAGTTTTGAAAGTTGAGGCAAGAATTTAGAAATGATTTGCGAGTATGCAGTTTTGTAGCCTATTAAATCCTAGTCTCTCTAAGTGCAAGTTTCAAAGCTCTTGAAAATTCGGCAAATTTTTGGAAATTTTCTTTCATAAGTGCCTGTCATAGTAATTCAAATTACATGGAAGAAATTACCAAACACCATGTAGAAAAAAAATTGCCAAAAATCTACCGTTTTTTCAAGAGCCTCGATACTTACACTTTGTGAGACTAGCTGATAAACTGCATACTCAGAAATCATTTTGAAATTCTCACCATTTTTTTGAACTTTCCTAACATTTTTTAGAATTTTCACATAAACTTGGAAACACTCATTCTAAAGATTTTTATGACAGAAAACTTTATATTTTTATATGAAACTAACAAATGAGTTCGAGCTGTAGAAGTTTTCGTAATACATTACAAGAACCAACTGGGCCATTTTGAGTGGCACTCACTGTATACCGATTTTTACTACTGGGAAAAACAAAAAATAACCATCGAATCCACCTGAATGTTTTTAATTAGCGCACTCGCAACTATTATACCGGGTAACCGTAGCCAATAAGAGCATACAAAACAACTGGCTACCAACTCATGAGCTCTTACATACATACATACATATAGTTATAGTACTCATTTTAAGTTCATTGTTTGTCATCGTAAACAAATATAAAGCGTTTATTGAATAAAATGTTCAATGTTCTCTTATTTATTTTCCCCTTGTTTACAAATTATGATTATATAGATCTTATATACTCGTATGTACATCTGTATCAGTAATCAAGTGGTTGTGTTTGATAACAACTAAAGTTGTTAATAAAAGGTGATAGTCCCCAATACAGATTTTCAAGGTTTTATCTATGGTGGTGATGACATCATGGGAGCTGATCGCTCTTAGGCGCCTATTAATACTGATAATGACCAGTAAGGGATTAAATACCCAGCTGTGTAAAAGTGGTCGTGGGAATTTGATTAATTGTTATGAAGTTATAACCTGTAGAGGTTTTAAACTTTTCCTGCTACCATATGGGCAATTCCAGGCTGTATGTCTTCTATAGCCGTCTAAAGTAATAAACCGATCTTTACATCTGGTTACAGCAAATGCTATATATAGTTATGGAAAAGTGGGCGGTGCCACGCCCCCATATAAAATGTCCATCTTTTATTTGCGTCCAAAGTACTCAACCGATATTTATGAAATTTTCACAGTAAATTGGCGGTTTCACTTGTTACAGCACAGATTATATATAATGTTGGAAAAATGGGCGGTACCACGCCCCCATGCTACATAAAATTCGGTTTAAATTAATGACATTTGGAGGTATGTGTCCTTCAATCAAGGAAAAGAAGAAAAAGAGGAAGATGTAGGAATGCATGAGGGGAAGCGCTAAATGTAGAGGGGAAGAGAGTAAAATTTTTGAAATATAGGCAAGTCAATTTTCGGGCAAGACAACGTCTAGTGGGTCTGCTAGTAGCATATAAAGCACAAAGGATAGTAAATTCCTTAGTATTTTCTTGATTGATATGTTTCTGGGCTCCAAGTGTAAGTTATGACTCCACAAAACCAACAGAATGCCAAAACCTTTGTCTATATCATTCGAAACATATTTCGGCTGTTATCTATACAGATAAAAAAAACAGCGCGCCAGTCGATTCCTTTCTCTGCCAACTGACGGCAATAGACATCGCCCGGGATCGCAAATCGGTCACAACTTGGTCCTTCCATCGGTTTGGCGGACTTCCTCTGCAATTTCAGCCAACTTTTATGAAAAAGTGGGCATGGTCTGCTGACGATTTGGCTTATTTCCACTGGGAGTACCAAAAACAAAAATAAACGCTTTTTAAGTTATTAACAGTTAATTTGTTCATTCATATGTCACCCACATTTTCCAAAATTTTAATAAAATCATTAATAAGATCATTAGATCATTGTAACTACCAAATTCTAGCATTCTATCTGCATCAGTGAAAGAGATATGGCATGTTATGTTTTTCTACCTCCCTTTTAGAAATCTTTAGTACAAAAGTGGGTGTGGTCGACCACCGATGTCGACTATTTTTTAAAGTTATTACCAGTCGAATTTGAAAATTGCTTGACTCATAAATGCGCGATGCCACTCCCACTTTCAACAAATTTTGGAAAACCGTAAAAGGAGTAAGAAAATTGATAAAACTGCCAAATTGTATCATTCAGTGAATGATATCTGGCCAGTTCAGTATTTTTACCTCCTTTTTATATAGCTTTTATGAAAAAGTGGGCGTGGTCGAAAAGCGATTTCGCTTATTTTCTATTTCTATTATGGGTGTATGTATTCTTATAATAGTATGCCTCTTGCCAAGTTTCGTTATTCTGTCATAAAAGATTCTGAAGTTATTAATGGTCCAAATTTGAAAATTTGTATACTCATATGTAGGCGATGCCACACCCCTTTTTCATAAACTAGGCAAAATTATCAATAGATTCATCAATTCAATAAAGCTACCAAATTTCATTATTGTAGCTGCTTTTATTGTTGAATTATCTCATTTTATAGGTTTTTCGAAATTTTCGATATCGAAAAAAGGGGCGCAATTATGGTACGATTTCGCCTATTTTAAATAGCAACCTACCTTGGCGGGAAAGTAACCTGTGTGCCAATTGCCTTCAAATATCTCAATTTTTACTCAAGTTATCGTGTCCACGGACGGACGGACATGTCTTAATGGATTCCTGTGTTCATTGTAAGAACTTTGTTATATGGAACTCTGTATTTATCCCCATTATTTTATACCGTTACAAACCACCGTTATATGGACAAAACTATAATACCCTCTGTTCTAGTACAGCTGAGTATAAAAATCAGAGTTTTCTTACAATCTGTCAGTTCCGCCAATGCTTAGGACTCTCAAGGTGTCCGGTTCAATTAGTACCCTAGTGCGAATACCTCCCTTTCCTATTCTGATAAATAAAAATACCATATTTCGTGCATTCGATGTTGGAAATATCTCTGATCCAGGTTTGACAAACCAATATTGAAACTATGTGATGGTGGGTCTACCACAGTCCGAAACTCAAGAACTGTGAGGTTTTCATTGCAGATCAGAAATTCAATTACAGACCCTGATTCAGTAGTTTTCTCTTTTTCTTTAGCTCAATACTCGTTTATGTTATATCGAGTACCTACATACGTTCCGAACTATAAGAACTCAGTCAAATCTTACCGGAGGAAATCCATGCATTAGCAGAGGTTTAGCCTATAGGCGGATCTACATTTTGTATGCAGCCTCGCAGTGTTATAATCGTACCGTAGTCAAAAGGTGGAATATTTTAGTGTAGACCTTAGCGCTTCCTTTATGCGGTATACCACACCACTTCCCTTCTCAAGTGAGACTACACCAGATCTGTTTCCGATAGCTGAAGTGCTGACCGTGACTGATTTCCGAACAGCTCGCTCTGAAGATTATTAAAAAAATATAGATAAGTTCATGGATTTCGTTGAGTTGAAATTGATCTTTACGTCTTTGTCTGATAATTGTTATCAGTGCAGTATAGGTCGGTATTTCTGAATGTTTTCCTATGTACTCATGAATTCTGTGCGGTGCAAATGTGAATGTACTCACTAGGTACTCTGGTTTTGGCAACAACCAACTTGAACTCAACTATCATGGCAGTAAAATAAAAAACAATGGACATTCCATCTGGTGGAAGAGGAAGCTTCGAAATATATCAATTAAACAAAAGGGAGAGATAGTACACAACCCTGTGGCACCCCTTGTTTGATTCTTCGAGCTGTAGATTTCGTGTTCCTAAACTTGTCTGACGCCTGTCTGCCGTTGAGGTTGTTGGCGGTTCACCTTTTTAGGCCGACAAGGAGCGGTGTCTCTTCTAGGCCTTTTAGGAGTGTGGCGTTGTTGGTGGCCGGCCAAATGCAAATTTGCAGTGTAGAAGGGGAGCAACCGGCGACAGGAGAGATATCGGACGATATCATTTTCCTAGATTCGCCTAGCTTCTCTTCTAGTTTAGCACACAAATTGGCTGGACCTACATGTTTATTGCAGACTTCTAACCGCATCTGGCTGAGAAGTTTTGTATCCCAGAAAAAACTCGGAGGGCTGCTAATATCGTTACAGGACCAAACAAAGAGTCAGGCCAGGCGGCTCTCTGTCGTTCGATTTCTTTTCCTGGAGTAGATAATTCTAGCAGCTGGTGATAAAGAGCCAAAACAAGGGCTAAAGGGGGAGACCTCAACAGAACTGAGAAGAACACGAAGAGTTCATTAATCCCCCCTGCGGATTAGGAGTTTAGAATATGAACGAGGCAAGCATACCAACCATAAGAGGCCACTAATATGCAAAAAGGTCATGACGTGCAACTCGATGCTTGATCTACGGATATGATGCCTCGCACCTCTCATTACCCATCTTCCCCTTCCTTAAGGAAGGAGGGGTGACATGACCTAGAAGGTTGCACTGGTCATACCAAATCGCTACCAGTCGGGCAGTACCGCCGCAAGGGAGTACCAGAGCGTGCCGGGTTCATATCCGGCCAAAGACTGTCAATTCGACAATACTCCCAAAAACGTTCGGGGTGTTTTTGTCATTACAAACAACAACAACAAGGGCATTGTAAGTAACTTGCCCGACATTTAGTATTCCTCGAAGTGATTATCAGGGGAAACGAGATCGTCTCAAACCCCTTGTTCTTATTGGGTATGTATTACATTCAACGTGGAAAGGCACAGCTAACAAAATTTAATAACTACCGACTTATCATCGTTACTCTACAAAACAGTGAATTGCTAATTAATATGCAAATTAGCAACAGAACTACCGATCTTAGTTGCAATGCATTTCAAAATGAAGTGCTGCTCATATCACTTCCAATGTTATGTGAATAATATCGCCGGTCAAATAAGGTCCCGAAAAGTGTTCAAGAAAACCGAGCTACATGTCACCCAATCCTGTTGCGTAGCTGGACCAAACTTTTAGAAAGCTTGCGCATAATGATACTCATGGAGGATTTGTTCCTACGCCTCGTAAAGTCGGGTCTAAACACCGGAAGGGAGTGGATTGATATCAATAACAACAGATGAGTGAATTTAATCGAACAATTTTTAACAATATCGTGGCCAAATTCGGATAAGCGGAGAACAATAATATGTGGATTACACTACGGTCTTTGGTATATTGCACCCTCTTGACGTAACAGCTTTCAGGCCGTGATACCTTAGAAAATAAAAATTTGTATGTCGTCTGAAGTAGCGTACCAAAATATTTTCCTTTCTACCTGGCGATGTCTTATCGCACATCGGAGAACGTGAATGTGCGTGCCTCTTAATAACTGCAGAGGCCCCTGTTACCATGGTTGAAGTGTGATGGGCTTTGTAGCCGTAGCTTTTTTCCACATTTTCTGCTTTCTCTAACAAAGTAAATGTCTGCCACTATTGCCCTATGGAACCACAATTGCCACCGCATTTCCTGTCAGTCCAAGCGTACAAGGCGTGTTACGGATATGGGCAGTCCAATATAGGGATGAATCCGTTAGGCTACAGTACTAGCACCTGCAGCGGAACTGCCGGAATGATTTGACCTCCGAAACTAGTGGTCGTGAATTTTAGTCGCTTTTTAATACAGACTGCTGTTTATTTGGTATCCCTTGCTCCTTCATTATATGGGCCTCATAATATGAACTAGATGCAATATAGTAAATTGAAAAAAGGGGCTATTCAATTAAGGTACAAGGCTATAGTACTCAATTTTTATTCGGAAAAGGGCTGTTCAAAATACATGAACTTGTTCCACTTTTCAAGTTCCATTTTCGAAATTAGGTACATAAACGTAACTGAAAATATATTGGCAGAAACAATTGCAAAGTGGGTAATTAACATTTTCTTAAAGAAATATTTGCTATAATATTATATGCAATCAGTAAACACTCATGCGAGCTCGACACATATGCCGTCAAGGACTGTAACTCCGCCAGCAACAATCTTCATAAGAACAAACTTATTTAATTCATTTTAAGCTCACTTCAACTATTTCTTTATTATGAGTTATTAGCAGTATCGAGATTTACTTGCTCGCCAATTCACATATTAAAAAATGTATAACAATATTTTTTTTTAGAACTAGTACGTAGTGGAACTTTTTTTTTCTATCTACAAAATAAAAAAGGGAAAACGTAATTTCAATACTATTTTTAAACAGTATTAATAGCTTAGTTCTACGTTTATAGCTAACTCTATAACATTTCTATTAAATACTTTTAATACCAAAATTAACGAACTAAGATTTAGCGGACATTATTATTAAACTAAGATTTACTAGGAAAAAAGTGAATGAATTTGCATTTAATACAAAGTAAAATCTTTTATATACCAGTGCATTTACGTAATCTGTTTCTCTTTTGCAACATATTGAAGTAATTATGTAAATAATGCCCATGCTATTTGGGATACTAAACCAATCCATTCATCTCTTTTGAAACCTTTAAATATGAATAGGCACATGATCTAGCAGCTGTGCGCGATCTGAAAAAACGGCCGAACACATCTCACACTCGAAATAACGTCTTCTACGTTCTGGTTGGGTTGTGACTGCAGGAGAACTTGTTGCACCTACTGACGCCGCTTTTGTGGCAGCCACGTTAATACCATCAGTGGGCGAGAGTGATGAGAACGATGAATCAGTGGTAGTGGTCAGTGAGCCACTACCAACTGACTTTGTGTATGTATCTAAGTTATAAATGGAAGAATACGTGGGGGTTCTTTGGCTGCTTACTGAAATATCTTTTTTCTCCCTCCGATTGTATCTGCTGAACTTACTTCTCGAGGTGCTTCCGTTACTACCAGAATTTGTAGCACGCTTTTGATTCCGATTTGTTTGCACATCGGAATCAAATTCAAGGTATTTACGATTGGCAGATGTATTGCGTGTGCGGGGTGTACGTATGTAACGGCGGTCATTGCTGCTGCCACTTGCGCTACCACCACTAATACCTACGCTGGTTGAAGTGCCACCAACGCCAACCACAATTTCACGCAAATCTGGTGATGTTGGTTCTATTTTTATCATATTATGTTGCTCCTCTTCAAGAAACTGTGTCGAGGATTCGCTGATGAAGCGATGACGCTCTGTACGATCACATTTAATAGGTGAACGTAAAATTTCTTCTAAATCGTTAACTATGCTGGGATTAAATTTTTCATACGCTTCCTTGCGCAACGTCGATGTTTCACCTAAAAATTGTGTATCATACAAATCTATATTCCTTGAGTTGGTGTGTTGTGAATTTGTGTATTGCGTATGCTGGTCATCGTGTTGTTGCTTATGCATATTACTTTGCACGTTCTGATGCTTAATACGCGGCGGACTTGAACTAATCTGTTTCGGCAATTCAGTGGCAGGCGAAATAATTTCATAATCATCTACGATTCTTGTGGATCGGTGCAATAGATCCAAACCAGTTTCTTCTCTATGAGTAACAATAAGTTTGGATCGTTTGCGTCCTCCTTCATTACGTAATTTCTCTGTATGAATCATACGCGGGCGTGTTACTTTGGTTATTGTTGACCGTTTGCGTGATTTATTAGCACCATAATTTTTGGTAATTTGTACTACTTGCGTACGTTGAGAGCCACCATAATTATTATCTGCGTGTGTTGTATTATCAATAGATGAACCAACCACGAGTGTATCTATGCTTTGTAAGGTATTCTCTAAATTCGATAACAGAGAATTGGAGTTTATGAGCTTTGTTTGCCATAAAGTATCAGAATTACTGCCAGTTGACTTAAACCGCGGCTTCCTCTCGATTAGTAAGTCATTATCTGGTAATATGACTGCATGATCAGTATCATTTAATGAATTGTTATTGCTGGTATTCCGTCCTTTACCTCGTTTCGATTTGGAGGCTTTCCTAGCGTGAGATTCAGTTTCAGTTATGCCTAGTATTTCATCAACATTATCTATATCAAAATCCGACATATTAATATCACTGCCATTAGCATTTTGATGACTCTCTCTGCGTATACGCGCGATTTCATGGGGCTTTAGTTTCCGCCGCCTTTTATACTTTCGTGGACCAGCCTAAAAGAGAATAAACAAAAAATTTAATTTTTTTTAACTATGATTTATGCTAATAATTTCTTACAACTGGCTGCCTTTGCATGGCCGTGTTCATATCGCTATGTTGTATTAGGTGCTGCACCAGGTCATTCGACGACGACATATCCATGGAGCACACAGTACAGTGAAATGTATTCCGAGTCGCATCCAAGCCTGAGTGGTGAGAACGTATATGTTCGCGCAACACTACACGTTGATTGAATGCACGTGCACATACTGAACAAGCATAAGGTTTCTCGCCAGTGTGTATACGTTCATGTTTACGCAGTGTGCCACCATCAGCGAAAGCTTTCCAGCAAAATCGACAACCATAAGGTCTTTCACCGGTATGTATGCGTACATGAATTTGTTGTGAACTTCGTGAACCAAAAGTTTTTCCGCACTCATTACAAGGAAACATTTTGCCCGAAACGTTGGTATGCGAATGCCGATGATTAGAAAGACTGCGACCATCGGGAAATTCTTCATGGCAAACATCACAAATAACGGACTTATCACGATGCGAAGCCATATGTCGCTTTAGACGCGCTTTATTGTGAAAATTTTTGCCGCATTTTGAACAGGAATGACATTTTTCGCGCGAATGATCCCAGGCGTGTTTAATCAAAGCTTTACGATCACGGCATTCCTTGCCACATAGTATGCACGAGTTGGGTGTCATATCGTGCGAGTGTACCGTTTGAAGATGACGTTTGATTGTGATCTCTTCAAAGAACGTTTCACCACATAGAACACATCTGTGAAATATATTAGTAAGATTTATTTAGAGTTAATTAACTTAAAAAATAAAACATACTTGAATGGTGGAGAACGCGCATGTATTTCAGCATGCGCTAATAAGTCTAAAGCTTCAGCAAAAGTTTCACCACAGGTATTACAACAATGTCGATCCCTATCATTTTCTGCACCATCTTCAGTTTTAGTTTTCGCATGTATCTTAGAATGTCGACGTAAAAGATCTTCTCTATGAAACGACATACCACATTCGCTGCAATAGAATTCCCCGTATAAGCGGTCGGACTCAGACTCACTTTGTGTTTCCTCAGCTTCCGCCTCGTTGGGATCATACTCTGAATTACTATCTTCAAATTTATGTGTTTTTTGATGCTCCTGCAGGCTGGCTGAATCCCAAAACATCTCGTTGCATTCGCCGCATTCCAGCGGTTGATCCTCGCGATGATTCTAGAGTTGAGAAAAAAAATCGCATTTAACAAATATATTCCAAAATAATGTATACATATATTAGTTAAATAAGAAATTGGATCAGATTTTTTTCGCGACCACTCTCTTTGTCGTAACATTTAGTCTTTGGGTGAGTAGTCTTCATGCAATCATGCAAGCAAAAACCCTATCATCATATCCAAAAGAAAGTGGACTGAATATCTTACTTTTTTGCATTTGTAACACCCACCTTTGTATGTGATAAGAGCGCTTTCTCTCGGGCAAATGCTAATCCACATTGTTGACAAACAAATGGTTTAGTCTCGTCGATTATGGGGAAGCTCTGTTGATGCGCTGGTGATTGATTTTGTGTGAATTTTACAACAGCCGTGGAGGCTTGTAGTTGTTGGCAGTCTTCGTAAACAATGTCTGTATTCTCTGAAGTAATATACTCGACAGTATCAGTAGGCAGAGCTTCATTTAAAACATAGCTCTCTTCTTTTGGCTTTAATCGGCTTATACGGCCTCGTCCCACGGTTGTCGATGTTGAGGTAGATGAGCTGTTACCGCTTACATTATGCGGTTTACGACTAGATTTTTCATTACGTTGCACATTGTTTATTTGCGTTGTCCAATCTTGTTCGTAATAGTGGTCGTTTGGTTGGCTTAGTTGGGACTGATGCTGCTCTTGCTCCACAAAGGTCATGACTGAAAGTGTACAAACAGCATATTAAATATTAGACAAAATGACATATTTTGACTCACATTCTGCATCCAATTCAGGATCGGGTGCATCTGCATGTGCTTTCAAATGGTTTATTAAGTCAGAACGACGAAAAAAACGTGAGCCACATAGCTTGCACAGATGTGGACGATCATTTTGATGTGCAACTATGTGATTCATCAAGCTAGTCTTCTTGCGAAAGCGGCGGCTACAAAAATCGCAGGGGTAAGGTCGTAGCGCGGTATACTCATCCTGCACAGTGGGTAGAGGCACTTCCATATCGAGCAATACCTGCGACCCGGAGCAAATTATTTGATCAGCTGGAATTTCGACACTGTAAATAAAAATCTTGAAATGTATAGTTATAAACGATATACAAAATTTGTTTACCGTTCTTCGCCCTGATGCTGCACCCAATCATCTGTTATGACCTCTTCCGTAACCATTTGCGGTGTGTTATCTACAAAGTGTTCAACAAATTCACCACCCGCATCCTCTTGCTCATGTCTCAATTCATTGCTAGCTATAACTGCAGCGGCGGCTTTTTGCAATGCCTCACGCTCTACGCCGTCCGATGCGGCCACAACAACAGTACCATTACTATCAGTGGTAGCACCAATAAGCTCAGTTACCATTTGTCCATCGCGTGCCATAAATATTAAGTTTTCTGCAGCTATTTGATCGATATCAACTTCGCTTGGTACATTCCCGTCATCATCATCATCGCCAGCGACTAAATGATAAGCCGCGCTGGTAGCGGCGTCTACACCATTGGCTAGCAAATCTTCGGAAGAACCTTGTGACTTCACGATCAGCTGCCCACCGACAGTTTTCAAACCAGTCCACTGTATTTGAAATGTTTGTCGTTTCATTACGTCTTTCAAATGTAATTGCAGCTGGTACTTTCAACTAATTTCTGTTAAGAGAAATATGAAGTTTAATTTCATTTATTAAAACGCCTCCCACTAAGCAGCACACAAATTAATAAAGAAAAAAAACTACACCACGAGATTATGTCAATGTTGCCATCTATTTATGGAAACACTTTATCTCAAGGTATCACTTATAAAACTTAATAAAAAATATATATTTATATACACCGCCGGTTGAAGCAACCCAACTTCACTCGTTGCTTCCTACTTCTAAAGCAGTTTATTATTGTAATGAAACAAAATATTATATTCATAACAAAAAAAACACTAACACTTCCCATAAAAACAAAAAACAACCAGATGTAGCCTCTGGCAGCACATATTTTTCCAGTCGGCACGAACAATTCATATCAATTTCAATCGGTACACTCATGCCATCTCCCTCTTACACATTATAACTAACATTTGAACTGCGTTATCACCAATGGCTGCCGATTATTTGCACTGTATACCATCGGCTTGCCGAATACCCTTTTACTAACAAAATTCCAATTAATTTTAATCGAACAAAAATTCCATTTCCAAAGAAAATGTACGAGGTTATGTCAAAATGAGGTTAAGGTAGTTTATTTATTTACATTTTTTACTATGCAATTTTCCGCTTACAGCCTACCAAAACAATACTCCAACAATCCAGTTAATAATCAAATGAAAAATCATTTGCTACGTCCAAGAGAAAATGTGGGTCGCACTAAGTCACACGCGATTACATCATAGCACAAGAGAATTTTTGGAAAAATTGATAAAATATTTTATATATGCGTACACTTTATTTGGTTTAACACTTGTTCGTAGCACAGTAAACGGGTGGCTTTCAATATTTTTATGTTTTGGTAGTAAGTTATTAAGAAAAATTGCATTAATAGTGACAAATTTAAAATTCCTTTGCTTAATAAACACTCGAAATTACCGAACGAACAGCGACTACAATTCAATTTGTTGAATATGCCAAATGAGCAGTGATTAGTGGTGCGTTAGGGATGGAAAGATTAATCAAATGTAAAGTAAGAATCGAATAACCAAGGCGATACATATAAGCAAATTTTTTATATTCATTTCGAAAAAACATTCTGTACACCTATTATTGGCCATTTAAATTTTTGTATGTTCATAAAAATTTCTTTAGCATGAATAAATTAAAATAATTCTCACTCCTATAACTTTGAATAAAGAAATTATTCCCATTACTGAAACAAACTTTGTTACCATCGCAAGGGGTTTTATGTTATGGAATAAAACTGGTGTAAACTTATTTTTTTGTGCCTAATTGTATTTCTAAATATTTTTCAAATGCTGTTTTTACTTTAAGACGATGTTTCTTAACAAAATTGAAACAATAACAAGTAAATCACAAAAGTCGATAAGCGACCAAGTAGACAAAGCGAATTCAAAAACTTAGTGATACAATAGAAACAGCTGATTGCTTGCACTTCCAGCACTTTGATGTGTCAGCAAAAGAAAAGGTGAAACAATTTTTCTTCTTTTAACATTTTATGTTGCAAAATTCAGAACCAAATCAGAGATAATATACTTAGTTGATTTCGTTTTACTATATTATTTTATTGAGTACAGCCGTCAAAAAACTGAAGGCAACATTTTTCGGCCAAACTTGGCAATAAGGGTGATAAAAAATAACAGAAGTTCCAGGTTAATTGGTTAATTTTGTTTTGCCAAAATTCGAGAAAAAAGTAGCAATCAGATCAGTTATTCTTGTAATGCATAGATTTCTGAAATTTCGACTTTAACTTGCAAAGTTAGCACGCCATAAGCCAAGAATTGCTCAACATTTCGTATAGCATTAAGTTTAAAAAACTTTGTAAAAACATCTTATAGCATACATTAATCTCAACTTTTCAAGTAAAAGAGGTTAAGGTTCCATGTAAGTCCTGCCTTTATATTTGGAATTTTCGCGTTGAACTATATTTTAGCGTTTAACAACGCGCTGGCATATAAATTCATTTATTTTTATATATTGATATGATTGTCAATATCACGTGCATATATGTGAACACATTCGTAGTTGTCAAAATGTGCCCTAGCCCCATGAGCGAGAGAAAATTCTGATATTAATTTTCACTACAATATATGTCAGAACTTTTCTTAGCCCTGTCAAAATTCATACTTCCTATTTGGCACAAGGTCTTAGATCCTCAATTATCAATGAAAAAATGCAACCCTATGGCGGAATTACAGCGCAACCTAATATAACCGCACAGCGTTTTTCACCGCACGAAAATAAAGGACTTTTTTGGTTCTAACCGAAATAAATTTGCGTGCGTGAGTAGCTCCCATATACACAAACGACGTGCCAGCTGAGCGCAAATGTCAAATCGATATGTCACGCAAAACAAAAATTGGAAATTGAGTTAGGTTTTTACGCTGTGCGCCTAGTTTAGGTTGCTCTCATACAATTTGTATGTATGTGCATGAGACATTTTTGACAAAAAATTGCTGGAGTGCGTTTATATTAGGTTGGGCTGTTAGGAAGGTGGAGCATTGCGACGTACATACATCCATACATAAACTTTGCATGTGTTTTGTTTTTGTAATTTGTGAGTTTAATGTCAAAATCGCACTGAGAAATGGGTGTACTGTCAAAATTCAAGAAAAAAGTAAAAATCAGCTGGTCTAATAACACGACCTGTATTGTTGGATCATGGTGCAACCCGTGTCCTCGGCTTATATATATACGAGTATATATGTATATATTGCATTGTTGTAGATTTACAAATGTTTAAAATTTAATTGGATAGTAAATTAAACTAAGACCACTTACTGCCCTATTCTGGGGCAGCTTGTCATCGTAACTACTGACAATTGTTATAGCCCAATTCCACTTGTTCCTATAATTTGCAATAGTCATTGCAGCTGTCACCAACTCGTTTCTAGATGACAAGCTGAGAATAACACCATTATATTCATTAAACATTGCGTTGGCAACACATACGGCAGCTCCGTCGGTATTAATGTGCAAAACGGCTGCTGCCTTCCAGTCGCTGGCAATCGCTTCAACAAGCAAAGCTTTTATTTTATTACAAAATCTATTTAATTTAATCAACGGCATTTCTATCATGTATCTTTATACTTAAATTAGGCTTAGTCAAATCAAAATTAAACTGAAAGTCATAAGCCACACATTTTCACGTCGATAAGTAAGTGCCCCTGTTTGTTGTCTTTGATTGATTTAGCGCACACAAGTGCTGCCAAGTTTTCCCCAATCAACAAAAAGCAGTCGCACCGCCAAAAAATTTCGTTTTTAAAATAAATATGTAATTTTTATTTTGGTATATGTTTATTTATGTGCATACTAAGAATAATTGTACGAGTATATTTTAAGTGCAAAATCAAAAATGAAATATACGCAACAGAAGCAGTTTGAAATTCTTGTTGAATTTATAATAGCACATCCCGATCTATCAAAAGGATCATTAAAAGGCCTTAACGCTTCAACAAATTTATGGAAGAAGTTATTTCGGTGATTGTTTCCTTTAGGAGACAATTGCTAAAACACGTACAAAAGTTAGAGGTACCAAACGACGCGTTTTGACCTCGGTATCAACAATCCGAAAGCGGATTTTCGATTTTTTATTTCTGCCAAGAGATATTTGCAAATAAAGTTGACAATTTTCTGTAATTTTCATCTGGTTGTTGTAGACACAGATATAGGGTGTACCGAAAAGTGCAGAAGTGTGTTCTGCGCAGAAATACCTTGGATCACGCCTCCTATTTGGGATCGGAACCCAGTCTTCTCTTGGTTTTTACCAATAACTTTTCACTGAAACAAAAAATCGAAAATCCGCTTTCAGATTGTTGATACCGATGTTAAAACGCGTCGTTTGGTACCTCTTCCGACATTTTTTGGACGTGTTTTAGCAGTTGTCTCCTAAAGGAAACAATTACCAGTAGTGGAATTCACTAACTTCTATAACGACATTCGCAATCGACATTTTGTCGTAACGATATCGGTATTCACTAACTGTTTTTTATCGATATTCGTTTATTCGCGATCAGCTGTGTCGTTAAGTAAACAACACACACTTTGGGGTTGTTATCAGTGTCGTTAAATAAACAGCACATAATTTAAAGTTTTTAGCGAAAATTAAAATAATATTACTATTATATCAATATTTTTATCAAAAAATTGGCATTTGAGTACTTAGCGTACGTTTTATCGCGGGATGAGGAATCTTTACCCCGAATCGTTATAGCTAAGTTAGTGAATAGCACAGTCGATAATGCAGGATACAAATCGTTAATTAAAATCCCGAAAAATCGCATCGTTATAAATTAGTGGATTCCACCACAGAGCTCGAAATTTTATGTTTTTTTAATATGCTGAAAATATGTAAAAAAATATGAAAAAAGTATGTGAAAAATATCTGAAATTTATAAATGTAAGAAGCTATAGGAGGATTTTTTGCTTTTGTTTTTGTAACATCTTACCCTGTCAATTTAAGCCAGGATATCGCTTAGCCAAAGGGAAGGCTAATTACCGTTTTTATTATCCTACCTATCAAAGGTTTTCCTTACCAATCCTGAGATTTTAAGGTTAGGTTAATGTCGCGACGTCTCTGTACAGCCGAGAGGCACATTTGTACCGAATGGCCTATTATGATAAAACTGAATAAAGGCTAAGTCCCATCCTCTTTTAGACATTCAGAAAGTTGAACCATCCTGATGGCTTAATATAACGCAGAATGTCTCCAATTTCAGCAGAGCCTAGCTCATCCAAACTAATGAATAAGCACTTGTTTAGGCACTTCAAACGATTCCTAGCCAGTGCGGGGCAACTGCAGAGGAAGTGTGCAACTCCTTCTATTTCTCTCGTCCCTACAGCTGCCACATAAGTCATTCGATTGGACTACCATGCGTTTACTATGTATAACTATTAGACAATGTCCCGTGAGCACCCCAATCAAAGGGCCTAGGGAGGGTCGTTTCAGGTTGAGTATGGACTCGGTGCATTTCCCACAGATGCGGGCTCACGTTTGCCTTGACAGCTCACATGTGGTTCCCATTAGCATTTCCTCGAATTCGCGTGGGATCCAGTGCTTGGTCGTATCAAGAGAGGGGGCAATGCTCTTTCTCTTTAAGCCTAGAGCCATCCATGAAAATGCAAGTTTGACTGTGGGCTTAGGAATGGACGTCCTCCTGTCCGTGGCTCGCAGGGATTCTAGTGGAGAACTTGTTTCTGGGTATGATCTATAGGATGCTTGAATTTCCAAATCTGGTGTCGCTCTAGCGCTGAACGGCATACAGGTTAACCGGATGTCGGTTGAGCATAACCTCCAAAGCTTTTGTGGCCGTGGGTACTCTGCTCATCCTGCCTATGTTATTGCTTCGCTCAAGCGCAGGCCACCACACGGCAATACCATAGAAGAGCATGGGTTTTACTACAGCGGTGTACAGTCAGTGCATACCTCAGGGGTTCAAGCTATCTTTTATCTGCGGCTGCTTTGGATGCATATAGGGCAGTGATTTCCTTCTTGGATATATCCTCAACATGCTAGTTCCAGTTGAGTTTACTATTTAGGATGACGCCGAGGTACTTGGCCTTGGAAAATGAGTGCCTCACTCCATTTAGAATTTGTGGTATAAGTGCTGGTACATTGTACTTTCTGGTGAAAAGAACCATTTCCGTTTTGGAGGAATTCACATTCAATGCCGCTTGTTGTTGTTGTTGTGGTAACGACAAAAACACTCCCCGAAGGTTTTTGGCAGATCAACCATCGTCATTACCTTTGTGCATACGACCGATATGCCTCCCTCGGACATATTCTAAACCTCTAGCTCCCAGGGGGCTAGTGTTATCCGTCGCCCGTAAGTACTGGCTGGATAATTACCTATGTTTCATGTTTCTTATCAGCTACAGGTTTTAAGCCGTGAAAGACCTTGTAGATCTGGTTAGCAAAGTTGAGTATTGGAACGCATGCAACATAGCTTCTCCAAGTTAAGCGAATGATAAATAATGCAATGGGTTAAATCTGGCAAAAGAGTAGCGATCCTCATATTTATTATTTCGAGGACCTATACGCATCGTTGGCCCGTCCAATAATCGTGTGTCTGATGTCCAGTGCAGAAACAATTTTTTATAAATTCGATTTTATAGATAATTCTATGTTTCATAATTTTGTAGTCTTTGGTATTCGACCGTAATTGATTACACCGACTAATAAAAAAGTTAATGAACACGTTTTGATTTGGAAATTTAGTAAAACTTTAAACAAGTTTGATATCAGTCTGAAAAAATTGGGCCTATACCAATTTTTTATTAAAGCTTAGTTATATTTCCCACAAACATAAATATATGCAATGAATCATAAATATTTTATTTTAAACAACAATTTAATTATATGATCTTAGTCCAGATCCCCCGAATTAGAGGTATTGGCAGCGTTCCTGCGAACATCCACGATAACTCTTGTTTGTTGTCCATTCTCGATTGCGCCGTTTTCGTCATCGGCATCTTCAAAGCCTTGGAATAATCTACATTTTTTTTTTGTGTAGAATCTGTAGGGTGCTTCCCAAAAGCCAATGGAAATCAGAAGTCGACTGCTGAGTGGAAGATCACCCTATTTCAAAATATTTTTCAAAAACTCCCTGTATCAGAATTTGTTTGATTAAATAACACTCTATTTCAGAATTTGATTTAAAACGCCCTATCTCAGCTAAAAATGTATTGAATTTTCGTTCAGATAGGGAGTTTTTGAAACTCATTCTGAGATAGGGCGTTCTTAAACCAAATTTTGAAATAGGGTGATCTTCCACTTAGCCGTCGAAGTTGAAATAATTTTTTTTTATCGAATCGATAAAATCTGCAGGGCATTTTCCAGAAACCTGATGGACATCAGAAGTAGCAAAAAAAAATTGTTTTCCCCAATCCGTAGGATTTTCGGGGGACGGAAATCAGAAGTTGAAAAAAATGTTTTTTTTTTCTAGCATCTGTAGGGTGCCCCCCGCCCCCCCCAAAAGCCAATGAAAACTAGAAGTTGAAAATTTTTTTTTTGTAGAATCTGTAGGGTGCTTTTCAAAAGCCAATGGAAATCAGAAGTGGAAAATTTTTTTTTTTTTATCGAATCGATGAAATCTGCAGGGCGTTCCCTAGAAACCTGATGGACATCAGAAGTAGCTAAAAGAAATGGTTTCCTCCAATCTGTAAAATTTTCGGGGAAAGGAAATCGGAAGTTGAAAAAAAAATTTTTTCTAAAGTCTGTAGGGTGTCCCCTAGAAATGCTGAATAGAAGGGAATGGAAATATTCCTAATTTTAGTAACTCTACCGGTTTCGGAACTATCGGCCAATTTGTGGACCAGGGTGACCGAAAATGGCTTAGTACAATATGGGTATCAAAGGAAAGATGCTAATGAGTGTTGGAAAAGCGATGTGATTAATAATATCTTAATATCTTCACTGGTTAAAATCGGACTTAGTCTATTATAAGTTCTGTGACCCCGCGAAGCGTGGTCGGGTTCTGGGGTGAAACAATAAAATAACAAAAAAAAAAAGTTGTTCACGCAACATTTTAAGTTGTCCTATTCGATTTTTAAGAAATAATTAATCAAGTGGGGAAGTGATGATTTTAAAATAGGCGTGAGTACCAAGTACTCGTGGAGTTTCAGGTGTAAACATGTGTATCCTGTACATAATTTTAATTAAATTAGACCCTGCCCAGTGTTTGAAGTTCAACCTCAAAACTTTACTTTATTTTAGTTATTAGCTACTCCTTTCTGGTCTTCTTTCCCTTATTTTCTATGTTGTTAATTTACTTTAATATACATATATATTTTTTGCTTTTCTCTTTCAACAGTCCCTATTTTCCCTTTCCTTTTCTTTCCTTTCCTTTTATTCCCGTTGTCATAATTTCTTTTAAATTATACAAGCAGCGGCAGAGGCACGATTACAGGCAGCGACGCATAACTTTGCTGGACAGCCCCTGACGAGTCCAAATATATTTTAATGTATTCTAGAATATGGAGGGTGCCTCTTCGAATGCATTTGGAAAGTCAGAAGTGGAAAACATTTTTTTGCACAATTTTTGTAATTTAAGTATAAAATTAAAAGGAGGAATACACTTTTTTGTATTATCTCTCCTGGTTACGCGAAAAAAAATAATTGAACCCATCCTAATACATGAAGACATACATACATAAGTATGTGAAGTACATATGAGTATGGAGTTCATATACCCACATTTTACTCCACTTTCATCCCATATTTTCACATGGACTTGATAAACTTCACTGACCCCAACTTATACAAACGCTAAAGTTATTTGAATAATATTTTTGCTTTGCACAAATCACCTCTTTGTTCTTCCGCCTTGATGCAAAAGAATGCGGTCAACTCCAAATGACGCTGCGTCAAGAATTAGGAATGATGACGACTTTCGCACATTGTTTGTCATGTTCTTCATATTTATTGCTTGAAAGATGGATAACAAGGCCGTAAGAAGAGAAGAGTTTACGCCCGCTGCTGCTGCTATTCTTGTTGCTGTTGCAAGCAGAAAGTGAGTAGCACCGAAATCAGCAACATCTTTACAATTCGTCTGAGCAACCGAAGGAAGAAGAGCATTCACACACTTGCAATTTAATAGCACGGCGCGCACTCAAGTAGTCAGCAAATAACAAGAAAACGACGTTGAGCCGAGGCCGAATACCCACAATCAATGAGAGTACACGCCAGATCGCGGGCCTCTGCTAAATACACACAATGTTGGCAAACAGTAGCTAACGAGCAACGTAAGCAGTGAGCCCCCCAAAACAGCACAACCCAATTACGTACATACATACATACATGCATAGATCGAAAAAAAAATGAGCGCCGCAAACAAATCAAAATCAAATTAAAATCAAAAAACAACAAGTGAACGCACAAGGGCGTGAGAAGGGGTGGCAAAACAGAATGCAGTAAACATACAAATTGAAATGCGGCATGTAAAGTGAGGTAAAAGAAAGGTGTTTGCTTAGGTCTGTGTGAATGTGTGTTTGTAGGCCCACTATAGTGAGCGCCCCCAAAAGTATTCTCGCAGCGTGCGCTCTAACACTTTTTTTCTTTCGCCTACATAGGCTTCACGACGCTGCGCTATTTTCATTTACGTTTTTAGACGAGTACACAGTTTGGCATAAAACGCTTTTCAGCTTGTGGCGGGCGTTATTGAATTTTGATTTTTATAGAGTTTTATCAAAAAAATACGTATCCGCACGCGAGTATGTAGCGAAAATTTTTATCGGACTTTTTCGTATACCAAAACACAATCAAAAAAGTGACACAATAACTCAGCAAAGAGAGCTTTCGCAGTCGAAAAGGGACTTCCTTTTCGCGGTGTAAGGAATGTGCGCTAAAATTGTATAATTCTGTGAAAGAGATTATGGAAATAAATGGAATAAAAAATTAAATCGAATTGAAGTAAAACGTAATAAATATAGTGCCTTAGGAGGAAAATAAACAATTAGGTACCTACAAACAAACATACATACATATTTATAAACAATCACAAGAAAAATTAAAAGAATGGAATGTTTTTGATTTATTGGTAAACAAAAATTAGGTGCGTATGATATTTATAAACTTTGTGTGAAAATATATTTCTTTCCTGTACTTTTATATACTTGTTATACAGTTATTAAATATTATTAAAAAAAATTAAAAATTATGCACTAGATTAAAAAAAAATGTTTAATAAACAGTTCAACCATTTCAAAGTTTTAAAGTATTATATATCTTCTATTTATAGTCTTTGTAATTTAAGCTATATTAATTGGCATGATACCTACCTACATATGTTTTTAATTCTGCAATTTTTTTTTTAGCTTCGTACTAGAAGTAATATTTTATATTTATTGTTGTGTTTGAATAGTTGTTTCTGTTATTTTATATTTCCTAACTGGATTCCTAAGAACTAGATTCAAAGAACAGCAGTATATACTAAGGCTGCACTATGGCGCCACTGCCGTAGAAGCCTGGCGAAAATCAAAAGTTTCATGAAAGCATGTGATAAACCTGATTCCAGTTACCGTAATTCTTAAAGTCTATCTGTTTCCAGCTACGATTTCATCTTAAACATCAAATAAGGTGAAATAACTTTGGAATTTCTTCTTCTTGTAGTTGGAATTTGTGGGGGGGTTTTTCACAGCGAGAATGAGGAAGCCAATCCCGTGCAATGCCTCAGAGCCAACAGTGCTCGCCCTCAATTAATACATACAAGGTGTAACAGGTGCGCCGCACCCCGTTCTATATAGAACAAATAACTCAAATAAAATAAAATAATAATTAAATAAATATTAGAAAAGGGCTCCCTATTTAACACGTGCTCCGCACACCCCCTTTTCCTCTCTAAACCAATAATATTATATAAAACATAAAACAAAATAAAAAAAATAACTAAAAAAAAACTACTAAATAAATAAAATTGTTATTGCAAATAATATAGTTCCCCTTTTTGTATTTTTCTAAAATATATTAAATTTTTAGATACATTCTAAAACAGCCTGTATATATATATATTTTTACAGGGTTGCCACCTATTTTAAATTTTGGTTACCACCCATGTTTCTAGATATACCCCCTATATTAATAAAAATGAGATTGGTTTATAAAGCTTTTTAATTTGACATTTCCATGCAATTTTGGAATTTGAAGAGCTCCGAAATTTTTCAATTACGCCGTCCTCATGGTAAACTATATATACGAGGTGTGTTCAAGAAGTATCGCGAATTTTGTGTTTTTTCAAAAATTATTTATTTATTATTTATGAATATCTATTTTGTCCCCTTCAAAGTAATCCCCATGAGATATTATACACTTGTGCCAACGGTTTTTCCAATCTTCGAAGCACTTCAAAAAATCATTTTTTTGTATCTTGTTCAGCTCCTCCTTCGATGCCGTCTTTATCTCGTCAAGAGAAGCGTAACGTCGTCCTTTCATGGGCCTCTTCAGTTTAGGGAACAAGAAAAAGTCACAGGGGGCCAGATCTGGGGAATACGGTGGCTGCGGCATCATTAGTGTGTTGTTTTTGGCCAAAAAGTCGCGCACAAGCAACGATGCGTGAGCAGGGGCGTTATCGTGGTGCAAAAGCCAATTTTTGTTCTTCTTTGCAAATCTTCTCGGCCTTCTGAGAACATTTTGTACCACCGATAAACGTTGCTTCGGTCCAAGGTAGCTTCTCCGTATGCCACAGTCAACATTCGGAATGCATCCGCGCACTTAATTTCGTTTTTCACACAAAATTTGATACAGGTTCTTTGATCCATTTTTTTGAATAGGTAAAAATCGAAGACAATCCAAAACACGTGCAAGCAAAGCAGCTGTCAACAATTAACTGAACATTCAAAATGGCCGAGCTTGTCGGCATAAGTGAGAGACATCAGTACCAACATAACGCCACAAAAAATTCGAAATTCGAATATACGTAACCATCGAAAATTCAAAATTCGCGATACGTTTTGAACACACCTCGTATAAACCTTTTTTTTTATTTTTTATGGATATGGGGGATAGAAAAGAGCGTAAAATTGATGCTAATGTTGATGTCATTACAATTGACCATCCAATTGTATTTCTTATAATTATTTGATTTATACAGTAGTGCTGGCACATAAAATAAAAATGTTTTTATTCGAAGTATTTAAATATACTATGCAAGACATTTAAGTCAGGAAAATTATAAAATAATTGCAGTTATTAAAAACCACTTAGTCTTCTAAACTGCGTGTGCATTGAAAGTTAACGCTTGTAAAACTTTGACATTAAACGTCAACTGTCAATCAATGTCAACTAAATATATACATTGTCCAATGCAAAAATATCTTTCAAGTCAGAAAAAAATAACACCATACTAATTCTGTAGAGAAGATGTTTAGTTAAAGAGCTAGCAAAAGATTCCCAGCTCAAATTACAATAACAATTATTGAACTTGTGAAAATAAAATCAACAACATGAGCAAAGCGCAAGTAAAATTTCTGTACGAAAGTCGTCACGCGACACGCATGCGCAATGGGCTAGGCGCATGCGTGAAAGCATACAAACGCGGTCCAAACATTGCGAACTTGCCGCCAAAGTCGTTTACGAGGCGCATTTCTCTAAGGATGCATGCCGGCAAGAAAAATTCTATATATCGATAACAGCCTGATTTAGAAACCCGATATTTAGTTGTTTTCGTGCAAAGTCACATGGGTCTTACCATGTCAAATGGTCACATAGTTAGAATCGAACCCTTCCGATTTGAATAAAATTTGGTGAAGAGAAACAAAGAAAATCAAAAAAATTTTTTTTTTTTAATTTATACTACTTCAATTTTTTCCTGTTTTGGAAAATTAATTTTTTCAATAATTCGGAAACTACTGTAGTTATAAAAATAAACTTTGGCACTTTTAAAGGGAATACTTAGAGGCATAAAAAAATATTTTGAAAAAAAATTATTTTTTAATTTATAATTTTAGACAATTTTCGATTTTTCATATTCGAATAGTTAAAGCTAGACAGACATTATTTTGTAGTGTACCAAAAAATATCCTGAAATTTTCGAAAGCGTTTTTTTTTTCAAAAATATGAATTTTTGAATTTTTTCGAAAATATTGTATTTCTTATTTTTTAGCTTTCTAGTTGAGTTCAGGTATCATAACACAAAATTACTCAATTTTGAGCACTGAACAATTTCGAAAAAATGCAAAAACTCGTATTTTTGCGAAAATAAAAACGCCTTTCTGAATATTTCAGGACATATTTACATATATCAGAGGTATAATACAAAAAAAAGTTTGGGTGCAAAATGTAATGGCGAATTTAAATTTTTTCGTTTTTGAAAAATTTAAAATTTTCTAAAACTATATATTTTATAAAATTTTACAAAATATTTGTTTTCAAATCCTCAAGTACCTCCTTTGCAATCGCTAAAGTAACTTTTTTTAATTACAGTAGTTTTAGAAATATTGAAAAAATTTAGTTTTGAAAACAGGAAAAAAGTGAAATTGCATAACTTTCGAAACAAGAGTTTTAAATTTTTCTTTCTTCGGCAAAACTTCGTTTTATTTAAATCGGAAGTTCCCATATCGATAAACAATTTGTCGATTCTGAATTTGATTGATAAAGGTGTTTCTGAAACCGCATGTTTACATTTGTTCGACTGACTGAAAATTGCTTTTTAATAAGAATTTTTGTTTATAATAAATATAAGGAAGAAGAAAAAAAAGAAGTTGCCTGAATATTAGAAACAAAGGCTCATTAAACATAAAGGAAAGTATGCTTTATTACAGAAATCCAGACGAAATATCGAGTGCAGATGAGCAAATCGAAGTAACGTTACAATTAGACAGTGTTATCGATATATTGAGTATCGTTATGATGTTGGGCATCCCTACTTTTCACCGCTGGAATGCGAATACGCGCAGGCCATTGTTGTTTTTGTTACTCAATGAACAATGTGTTGTTGTTAAAGTTGAAAAACATATATTGTTTTGCTAATAACTTGTTAATCCACATGTTTTCATCACCACAAACAATACGCACAACACTACAACAACACTAAATTCACTGACAACTATAAAAATTTAAAGCCAAATAAAAAAAAATTGTTTACCAACCATTGGCCAGAGGCGAGCACTTGTACCCGTTTGTATGGATGTGTGTGTGCACCTATAAATATTTAATTTAGCATTTTTATTCATCTCGTTTTGTTGTTATTGTCGTTTATCGATTTGGCGACACATAATTAATATTCCAAGCATTTAATTCAGAATGCGATGCGCAGCGTGCTGGCCGGTAAGCTATTTGCTGTTGCTACAGCAATTGTTGTAGTTGCTATTTTTTATAGCAATTTTTTATTGACTGTTTTTTGTAAGTTTGCTACTGTTTCAAATGTTGTTGTTGTCAACATTGTTTTGCATGTTATCTCTTCTCGCTAATGCAGGGGTGGTGAAGGCCGTGCCGTTAAATAGCGGCACAGTGTCTCATTTATGTGCCCCAATGCAATAAATTTAGCACTGGAAAACGCTTTATTGATAAATACAACAAACATTTCAAAAACAGTTATAAATCTATGCTTTAATAAAACTGCAGCAAATTTGTGTCTGCACATTGGAAGTTTCTTTGGAAAACTTAACTACTTTTAAATTTTTGTCTGTCTGTTTGAACTCAAGGATTTCGGAAACCAAAAAATTAATTTCTATGAGGCTTTCTCTGCTTAGCAGCCTGTAACTTGAGACGTTTGCAAAACTACGTGTTACCAAAATCGTATGATAAACAAGAAATATATACTTATTTAAAGTGAGGTGCATATAACAAAATTTTCTTTCAAATAGATTTATATGAAGCAAAATGCACTTAGTTCCACAGAAAAGCATCAAAGCGTGCATCTATAAAATTTTTTTGTACTTTTTTGTAAATTTCAGCTGAATCGAAAATCAATTTCAATAATTTCTTGAATCTATTTAGCTATCCACATATCTTTAATAAAATTCTAGAAAAGTCGTGACTGAAGGTGACGTAGGCAATGTTGACAAGTTCATTTGAATTACTTTTAGATTTTTTGTCTCTTTTTTTTAACTTAGGGGATGGGTGTCCCAGCGGAGATAGGGATCGATTTGTTAATATCTCAAGGGCTATAGAAGTCGTGCAAAAGTATACGGTTTTGCTATGATTTTGTCAATTTTCTTGAGTAGTTTTATAGCTGTATTCTGTAAGTCTGTCTCATCTCAAGTCACTAAATTAGAGATTTTTCATTAGAGACAATTTTTGTGACTTCAGATGATTTCGGTATTCTATAAGAGAAAATCACAAAAAGTTCACTGATGATATGTGGTGAAAACACACTTGCATACATCTCAAGTACAGCATTTGACAGCACCCGTATACATATCGCGATAGCCAAGGTAGTAAGCGTCTCGAGTACAAAGTGTGAGACGCAGGTTTGAACCCAGATTCGCGGAAACTTTATTATTTTTATATTTTATTTTTTGTTAATTAAATATAATGTTTTAAAATATATAAATGTTTCTACACTTAGTTTAATTTCTTTAATTTTTAACCCAATATTTTATTGCCTGTGATCTGCCTGGAACCAGCTGCCAAATTAGTGACTCTTTTTTTGAGACCAGAGATGTGAGAAATCTTACTGAATACCAAATTGTATCAAAATTAAAGTTGACCACAAAATATTTCTATTAGTGCCTAGATACTGCTTGCAGAATTCACCTATTAATCGCATATTTTAAGATATGCAGGAAAAATTCAAAAAGTTATTAGTTTGCTGCGACTCAAACTTTTCGACGTCTAGCTTTCCCATGGGATCCACCATTAACATTGTAATTTCTTGCATTTGGCCACTGTGCCGCATTATGTTCCGTAGCGTCTGTAACTCAGGTGTTTTCACTTAAAGGGCCAATTCGCATGCGCGCCATTTCACATTCACTTTGCGCCCTAAACGCAGCGACATTATTGCATGTACGCATATTTCTTATGTTTGGCTTTCGTTCCATTTTGCTTTACAATACGAATAATTAAGCTTTTTATGCTCTTTCGATTATTTTTTTTAATAGAAATTGTGCTGATTTCTTGTAATTGATTTGAAAAATTATCGATCTGGTCTGGTGGCCTCTTTGTTGTATTTTTCTTTGGCAAAGTGCAATGAGCAAAAAGCGTGTGCAAAATCTAAATAATTTGCAAGAAAGAGAAATAGCTATTATGAAGTCAAGCTAACAGTGAAGCTAAAAGCAGTTAAAGTGTTTACCTTTTAAGCATTCCGAATATCTTGTAAAGTCAAATATTTTATAGATATGTAAGCCTAGAACCAATTTCAAAGGCGTCCCGATATGATAAATATACACAGAGTTTGCAACACCAAAAACTCGCGATTATGAATGCTATCTTTGCGGTTAGTGTAAGATAAAAAAAAAATAAATAAAATACAATAAAACAATACAAATAAAATAAAATAAAATAAAACAAAAAAAAAATTAAAGAAAATAAGATGAAAAAAATGGGGAAAAAATAAAATAAAGTAAAATATAATATAATAAAATAAAATAAAACAAAATAAACTCAAATAAAAAAAATTATATAAAATAAAGTTAAACTAAATTAAATTAAATAAAGTAGAATAAAATAAAATAAAATGAAGTAAAATAAAATAAAACAAAATGAAATAAAATAAAATAAAACAGAATAAAAAAAATAAAACAAAATAAAATAAAATAGAATAAAATAAAGTAAAATAAAATAAAATACAGTAAAGAAAGGAAATAACATAAAATAAAACAAAACGAATAATAAAATAATATAAAAAAGGAAAATAAAATAAAATAAAACAGAATAAAAAAAGATAGAAAATAATATGAAAAAAATTTTAAAAATTAAAGAAAATAAAAAAAAATTTATAAAACAAAATAAATTAAAATAAAATAAAATAAAATAAAATAAAATAAAATAAAATAATATAAAATAAAATAAAATAAAACAAAATAAAATCAAATAAAACAAAATAAAATTAAATTAAATTAAATTGAATAAAATAGAATAAAATAAAACAAAAAAGAATGAAAATACAAAATAAAATAAAATACAATAAAATAAACTAAAATTAAATAAAATTACAAAAATATAATGAAAAAGAAATAAAATAGAATAAAATATAAAAAAATCAAATCAAATCAAAAAAGTAAAATAAAATAAAATAAAAAAAAATTTTAAGAAATAAAATAAAGTAAAATAAAATAAGGTGAAACAAAATTAAATAAAATAAAATAAAACAGAATAAAATAAAACAAAACAAAATAAAATATAATAAAGTAAAGTAAAATAAAATAAAGTAAAATATAAAAAAAATGATATAAAATAGAATGAAATAAAATAAAATGTAATTAGCTGATTAAAGTAGAATTAAATAAAAAAGAATGAAAAACAAAGTAAAATAAAATAAAATGAAATAAACTAAGATAAAATAAAATAAAATAAACTAAAATAAAATAAAAAAAAATAAAATAAAACAAGATGAAATAAAATTAAAAAAAATAAAACAAAATAAAATAAAATAGAGTAAAACAAAGTAAAATAAAATAAAATAAATTAAAAAAAGGAAAATAATATAAAATAAAATAAAACAAAACAAAATAAAATAAAATAGTATATAATAAAAAGAAAAAAATAAAATAAGTTTATAAAATCCTCATAGCTGGAATATAGTTAATATTCTACACCACCAAAAAAAATCAGATTGACTCGAAAGTAAATTAAAAGCTTTAGTCACTCGGAGAACAAGAATAAAAGAACGATATTTTTTGGTGTACCCTAATATATATGAATGTAAAAAGCCTTGAGCATCAGAAATAATTCGGTCAAGCGGATTAGCAGCAAAGAAATATTTGGTATGCAGAAATGCTAAAGCGATTAACATTGTTTTCTTCAAACTAGTGCTACCGATTCTTTTATAAATTTTTGACCAGTTTTGCGTTTCAATTGAATTGAAATCCACCGCTTACTACTTGCGAAGATTGAAGATATAAAAATATAAAAAAAATGTTTCTATAATTTAAGTTGATTAAAAATATTAAAAAAAAAATGTTCACTATTTTTTTGTTTGCTGCCCATATTAAATGCAAAATTTGGAAATTTGTGAAAGATTTTTGAGGGTCTTGAAGGTGACGTAGTGACCAGAAGCTTGCACCATGCAAACTTTAAATTTCATATTTTTTCATATTTTTTTTTCTGTTTTGTAAAATTTCTTTTTTCTTAATATATCGTAAACTACTGTATATATTAAAAAAAAAAGCTTTAGCACTTTTAAAGGGGAAACTTAGGTTATAAAAAAAATAATAAAAAAAAAATGTATAAATTTTTGATTTTAGAAAATTTTGAGTTTTTCAAAATCGTAAAAACTAAAGCTCGCCATTAAATTTTGGATTAAAATTTTTTTATATTATACCTCTGATATATTTAAAAATATCCTGAAAATTTTAAAAGGATTTTTTTGTTTGTTCAAAAATATGAGTTTATGAATTTTTTCTTTCTAGTCGGGTTCAATAAGTTATACACAAAATTACTCAATTTTGATCACTGAATATTTATTTCGTGCCAGTGCAATGTAAAAACAAAATATGGATAGTCCTCAACCCACAATAGCGCACCAATGTATGCCTTCCTGAAACAAATGAAAGTACATAAAAGTATGCATAAGTATGTACGATAAAACGTAAATAGGACTAAATACGAGTGTTTTACGATTGCAAAGCACGAAATTTTGATATTCCAAATGCATCAAAGTGAAATGCAGCGTGGAAAAGCGAAGAATTTCAAAATTTCACGAACAGCGACGGCGAATTCGTACTGGTAAATATAAACACGCATATGCATGATTTTCTGTTTATACTAGCGCATATGTGAGTGCAACAAAATAAAAATCAAAAAGAAATCCGCACTATGGCGATCAAAGCATTTGCGCTACATTTGATGTTGTGATATTTACGATGCATTGGCCAAAAGATATAAAAAAACAAGTCAAAATGTAGGCCCAAATAGAGAAAAAACAGCATTTAATGAAAACCACACGACTGAATTGAAACATTAAAAGCCAATTATTTGGCAACAATGTGTAATGCTTTTGGAATGCCTACGCATTTACGAGCTATTTAAATATTTTACATATGTATGTATGTACGACACGCTCATGCATAATTACATTTCTATGATTGCTTTTAAATTTTTTGAAAATATTTTCAAACATGT
Organism: Merzomyia westermanni; assembly: GCA_949987695.1. Lineage (NCBI taxonomy): Eukaryota > Metazoa > Arthropoda > Insecta > Diptera > Tephritidae > Merzomyia > Merzomyia westermanni. The sequence continues at coordinate 197,719,163 of OX465288.1, forward strand.
ATGTATGTCGTGATAGAAGGTAAACAAAAAATATAAATATCATTGCGAATATAAATTGGCGTCACAACGTTAAGCGTTCTACATGTCGTATGAGTGATTTGCCATCTGCAGACTGACACTGGAGCAGTTTGGTATGTATTCGGTCAAATCTAAAATTCTATTATTTTTTATTCTAGACGGGTGACAACTTGATTAGAACTGATTTATGGGATTTAATCCATAAAGTAAAGGTGAATAACAAATACTATGCTTAAAACTGGAACTCAACATGAAACCGATACCGAAACCGAAACCGGACTTTTAACCGAACCTCAAACCTTAACGGAATACGAATTTCAAAACAAGACTCAAACCGGAAACTCCACCAAATTTTTAAATAACACCGGATTTGTAACCGGAACTCAACCAGAAACCTTGAATCAAATCGAAACCGGCACGGATTTTTACAACCGACTCAAATTTTTTAATGGGAATACAGCCGAAACTAAAATCGGAACAAACTCAAGCTGACACCGAAACCGGAACTCAAACCGAAACACACACCGAAATTACCCTGGAACCTTAAGTGGACTTTTAATCGTAATTAAAACTGAAACCGAAACCGGATATTAAGTCGATAGTCAAAGCAAAACTTAATTCAAATCCGGAAGTCAAACTAAAACCGAAACCGGATTTAAGTCGATAGTCAACGCAAAACTTAATTCACATCCGGAAGTCAAACTAAAACCGAAACCGGATGGTAAAACATAGCTCAAACCGGAACTTACACCGAATTTTTAAACTAAAACTTTAACCGGATTTGTATACGGAACTCAACCTGATACCTTAACTTAAATCGAAACATGCACCGAATATTACACCAAAACTCTAAAGAAATTTTTAATTAAAACTCCAAGCGACACCGAATTTTGCAAAGGTTTCACAATTAAGTTTTTAACTGGAACGTAAACCAAAAATTAACTCAAGCTGAAACCGAAACCGGAACTCACACCGAAACCGGAACT